>OX422207.1:698864476-700236076 GCA_949130495.1 Sambucus nigra
AATATAAGACGTGAGCTTGATGTTCTCAAAATTGCATTATTAACCCCATTTATTCTTAAATTTGTATTTTTCTCAAAAATAATAAAAATGGTTCTAAAAACATTTTATTGATGGTGTAACGGAACTAACAAGGCCTATATTTTGGTATAAATAATACAAAATAATGCACTCATAATGTGACCTTGAAAAGAAACACATCAATAAATATCAGATGCTATGTCTTGGGGATTATACTCTCCCTGCATTCACTAGCCTGAGGATTCACCCACATTGCGCAACCTCCTATGATAGCACTAGAGGGCTATGAAATCACATAAATATCTAACGCTGATATTTATGAAGCACACAAGCATATATGTATATTATCACTAACTCTGTATATATATATATATATATATATATATATATATATATATATATATATATATATATATATATATATATATATATATAAGTAAATTAAAGTAAATTAACATGTGCCTAAATCCCCTAGCACTAGCCCATGAAACCCAAGTATATTTCCAAAAATCTTATTTTATTTCATTTCAAATCCATTAAATAACATAACATAAATTTTCGATAATCCCCTCGATCGGTTAACCATTATCGGTTCATGTCCTAATTTACCCTTATTAAGAATAACCCGATCTTAGTTATGTACCTACTCACTTTCCATAGTCTTTGTACAATTATTAAACTCATCTCAAATTTTTTCCCTAATTAATTTCTTAAAAATTTAGGCAATAAAAATTATGGAAATAGCAGGTCACCCGAATCGGTTTAGGGAGTAGTCGAACCGGTTCGAAACCCTTGGTAGTTCATCTTCTTCACTGTTATGAGTTTCCACCATTTTTAATCATCCAAGATTCAAAGATTTAACCCAATTCTTAACTAACACATACCCAACGATTATTATATGTTCCCAACAGTTTCTAATCATCAAATACATCATTAAACATTAATGATTTCTACTTTAATCCGTTAATTTTACGAATTGGATTTTCTCTCTTTCATTAAATTCTCTTTCTAAATTCAATTTCAAAATCACTAATTCAACACATCTATATCTAGATTTAGAACATGAATTCAATTCTAATACCGCTACATGATAGCTCATCATCAATTTCATGTTTAATCTACACATAGTATCAAAATCATAAAAACCCATTTTCATGTGACAACCCTCCCCAAAAGAGATTTGTCTACACCTACTATGATATGAATATAAATTTGAGTAATTAAAATGAGAATCCAGATAATCATTTGCCTCTCTAGGTTCGTAAGGTCTGATTACGCATTAGAGGAGATGAATCGCTCTCGAATTTACCCCGAATTGGGTTCCTTAAGCTCCCTTCCTTCTTCCTTTCTCCTCTTTTGATTACTTAGGGTTTATAATATGTTTAGATGATGCCCAAACTAATTACAATTAGATTTATAAACCATAATCCATAAATTAGGCTAATGGGTCAAGCCCAAATGACCCGAACACCCCCGTGTGGGCTCAGATATGACTAAAAAGGCTTTGGGACCCAATTACTACCCCTGGGTATACAATTCTGACTATCTTAACCCACCCGGAATCAACCGTGGGCCCGAAATCACCATCTGAGTTACTCTAAAATAATTTTCCATTTGGACCCCATATAGTGTGTACCGACTCCTTGTGGAGATAAAATACTGTCATGTCACTATCACTCGCTATGATGTAAAATTAATCATTTATTATTCACTTAGTAATTATATTACCTAAATATTAAACCATTGTATTTATCGATTAATATTTTAATAAACACATAATAATTAATTTAATTAAATTACAACACATATATAATTTAAAAAAATACTCGAATTAATTTAATAATAATTTCTTTGAAATATGGGGTGTTACATACTCCCCTCATTACAAAGGAATTTTGATCTTGAAACTCGGACGTACCTATGGTGAATAACTCTCGATACTGCTCTCGCGTATCCTCCTCCCGCTCCCACGTCGACTTGTCAATGCCCCCACTAGACTCGAACTAAGGGTACCACCTTAGACCACAACTTTCGCTCACTACGATCAAATATAGCCACTGGTCTCTCCTTATATGGGATATGCAGTTGTAAATTGATTTCCTCTAAGGGAATACGCTAAAAATTTATCTCACTCCTTCGGTACCTCTTCGGTGATGACACATGTAACACATCGTGAATCCTTCCTAAGTGATCTTGTAGTCCCAACCTATATGCCATTGAAACCACTCTCTCAATAATAAAAAAACGTCGCACATATCTCGCTGTTATTGATTAGGCATAAATTCTTCCTAATTTATCCCTTAATTTAGGTACTTTTAGCACCTCGAACAACGTAATCGATTTGACTTTATCTCATAATCTTGCTACTGACTTATCCTAATGAGTACACCGAGTTTCTGGTATTTCATAGTGATTTTACAGGTATTTGATGTCAAGAAATGGAATAATGAAATAGGAAGAATCAAGAAAGACAAGAAGGAAAGTCAAAAGGGAAAAAGTGTAATTTCCACCCGGAATTCCGATGATGTACCTAAGAGAAGTTGAAGATATAACATTCATGAGAACATAGGAAGAAATGGCACCTTAATCGGAGTCCCAAAACAAAAGATATGAGCAGTCAAAGTTGAGCAAAAAGTCAAACAGGCAGACCGGTCCGCCCCTATCCCGGACCGGTCCGCGTTGCAAAACTCCAGTAGACCTCGAATAGAAAGCAAACCTAAGAAGGGTGAAAAATAAAAGAACCGATCCTCCCCAGACCGGTCCTCCTGGAAATAAAAAGAACCGATCCGTATGGGAGGCAGACTGGTCCGCCTAAGTCCCAGATCGGTCCAACTATCGAGATTCTCAAATCTTATCTACTCCGAAAAAGAATCCTAGTGCAACTGAAACTATTGAATTGCTGTAGGGTATAAAAACCCATTTTAATATTATTATTTGAACGAAGAATTTTGGATAATTTTCCATTCTTTTTCAGAAACCGTAGTTTGGATACAATTTATTCTTTTAATTCCAAGATTGAAGCTTTGTTCAGATTTCAGTGATTACCAGTAATTCAAGCTATTACTTTGAGTGCTTTGGTAAGATTAGTAAGTAATTTATTCTGTTTAATTCCTTTTTAAATCAATCCATAAGTTTTCCTTAGATTAATCATGAATTTCTGCACATCAAAAACAATTTTCATTACTTTCAGCATGCTAGGCTAGATTTTCTAAGGCCGGGATACATGAACCCATCCTGATGTGTTAATTGCATGTGTATAAAATTAGTCCTCTAAATTTAATGATTGACTGCGACCGTATTGTGTAGGAACACAACAATTGTAGATCTTTATATCTCGTTTGCCTCTGGGTAACCGGGATGATTTAGAATGCAATTCGAGTGTCACTATCGCAATACCGATTTACTCATCCTCAGATTAAGTATGACTCGGGCTTGAACCTCATATACGTAATGTTTGGGAGTACTAAATTCCGGGTCAAATTAATCAGTTAAATTTATGATTAGTATTATAACTGCAATACACAAGGGTTGGGGGATTGTATTCTCATCCTGTTTTTCTCATCACTTAGTTCAAAAGTTTCAAATCATCTTTCAATCATATTTTAGGTAATTTAGTATAACTTCATATTTTCATAATTTCATAATTGCATTTAGTTATAATCATTCTGAAAACCAAATATTTTTCCCTTTCTTTTTAGAGTCAAAGTTAGGATTCCTCCGTCTTTTCCCGTCGTTACAACTTCGTTGTCCTTTTTTCCTGAGGATCGATATCCGACTTGTCGGATTATTACTTGAGCGACAGGCTTGCACTTGAGCCTAGAGAGTATGCACTTTTGAGACACATTCTAAGTCGCGTTAAGTTTTTGTCGCCGTTGCTGGGGATTTAGGTAGACTTAGGATTAGATCGAGTTAATTTAAAACTTTGACAAAAAATTTCCAAAAATCCAAAAACATAAAAAAAATTCAAAAAAGCACAAAAAGATTCACCATCATCTCTCACATGCCATTAATGCAAAATTTTGAACTCACTCCCACACCGCATAATACTCCAACTAGCATTCACAAAAATCCGATCGTTGAGTATAACCCCGATAGCCCTCACACTCCAAATGCCCCACAGTTCTGGATCCCACCTCCCACACCGTCACACTCAATCTCCAATAACACTCCATTTTCCTTCTTAGGACACACCTCCAAGCACACTTAGAGCACACCAAGTGAGAGCACCGATTCGTTAAGTGAGAGAGAGATTCGCAACACGGCAGTGCAGCCGCCGGTGAGGAAGAGCCCCCATACCTCCCGCTGAGAGAATTCTTATTTCCCCAGCTCACTGTCTCTTCGGGATGAATTATACTCCCATATAATTTCGAGAAAAAATGTTTCAATAATGGATTGATCCAGATGTTACCTCATTATCATGGTATGGATTCTGAAAATCAATATCTTCACATTAGGGAATTTGAGGATGTGTGTGATACTCTCAATGATCAAACTTACACACAAGAGGTGATCCACCTCAAACTCTTCCCCTTCTCGCTCAAACATAAAGCTAAGACCTGTTTATAGTCTTTACCTCCAAGCTCGATTCCATCTTGGAATGAGTTGCAATCGAGATTTCTTAAGAAATTCTTCCCAACACATCGAACAATCTCCATAAAGCCTCAAATTCAAGCGTTCACACAATCTAAAAATGAGCCATTTCATCGATGTTATGAGCATTTCAACGAGTTAATTACTTCATGCCCCCATCATGGACTTGATTCAGTACAAATCATCTCTTTTCTCTATAATGGGCTGAATCTTAACTCCAAGCAACTTGTTGAAACTATGGGAAGTGGTCCTTTTGTCGACTTAGATGCCCACGATGCTGAGCTTCACCTGAGGTATGTCGCCGAGACTACCTAATCCTTGGATATATCCAACCCTAATGCTCAAAATCGAAATCGTCAAGTGACCACCACTCCGTCAGCGTCCGAATTATTTCATGTAGAAAATAGTTCTATAGCGGACAGTCGGATCGATATACTTGAGAAAGAAGTGCGAGACCTACGTGGGATATGTGGAAGAGGACCAACTGGATCCATACCAAACCCCGTCGAAAAGGTGTGTGCAATTTTTGAGGCGGGACATTCTACTGAGGAATACCCGATTATATCCGCCTACAAAGTGATGCTTCAGGAGCAGGTTAGTGGTATAGGAGGTTTTAAGGGTACTTTCGGTACACCGCACGGGAACTCGTATAACCCTTCATGGAAAAACCATCCTGGTTTTAGCTATGGGAAACAACATGCTACGATGAACCCTACTTCTCATGTTGCCCCTCCTCCACCACAACACTTTCAACAAGTTCCACACATGCAAGGACATGTGCAAGCACCACCACCTCAAGGATCTTATATCCCGCCACCGCAAAGAACGCTTGAGGATACCATGAATCAATTCATCAAAAGACAGACCGCAACCAATGCCAAATATAATCGTCTGATTGGCGACATAAATGCGAGTCTGTCAAAGATACAATCCTCTTTGAGTGTCCAAGAGAAGGGAAAGTTTCATGCCCAAGGCCAAAGACCTCCACAAGGTCAAACTAGTGTTAGCTCCACCTCTACTGAACATCAGGAGCAATGTTAAGATGTGACCACTCTTCCAAGTGGGAGAGTCGTTGATTTATCACCTCCCTCACACGACATTACGAAAGACAAGGAGATTTCGCCCGGCACGAAAGAGGCCGAAGATATCCTCTTGAATGAGAGTGACAAAGAAGACGCTAGTGAGCCAGAGGTAGCAGTGAAACCACCTTCCGCGGCACTATTTCCTTAAAATTTCATCCCCCCCATAAAGGAAACCCATGTGAGGACGTGCGAGAAGTGCTAAAGCAAGTAAAGCTGAATTTACCTTTCCTCGATGTCATTAAGCAAATTCCAGCTTATGCTAAAGTCATCAAAGACTTGTTGAGGGTAAAGAGAAAAATGAAGGTAAAGAAGAATGTCTTTCTAGACCAGAACGTGACCTCCACTCTACTAAATGATCTCCCGCCTAAATTCAAAGATCCCGGTGCACCCACCATTTCCTGCATCATTGGATAAAAAAAATCGAAAAAGACTTACTTGACTTGGAAGAAAGTGTTAATATACTCCCTTACTGCATTTATAGGCAACTTGATTTGGGCGACCTCAATCCCACAAAGTTCACTCTCCAATTAGCGGATCGAACCGTGAAGATCCCAAGACGTATAGTCAAGGACGTGATCGTCCAAGTTAACACTTTCTACTTCCCGGTAGACTTTGCCATTTGGGACACGGAGCCCTCCTTCAATTCAAGCAACCATGTTCCCATCATCCTTGGGTGCCCATTCTTAGCTACGAATAATGCAATCATCAATATTCGGAATGGGCGACTACAAATCACCTTTGGGAACATGAACTTAGATACCAATATCTTCCACATAGCCCAACATATGGGGGGAGAAGATGATCTTCACGTGGTGAGCTTCATAGATGATATTGTAGAAGAGTACTTTGAGGAAATTTATTGTGGGGATACCTTAGAGTCCTGTTTAGTGGCGAAACACGAGAGTTAGGGGATGTACACCGACTTCAAGAGGGAGGTTAAGGATTTGAGAGAGTTACTCGATGAGAGTGCATCGGACGAGGATGCGAGAGATGTTAATTAGGTTTCTAGATTCGAGGAGTTACCTCCGAGGGATACACGCATGGTTCCCTCCAGTGAAAAATTTCCAACACTTGAATTAAAGAAACTCCCCTCCCATATTAAATATGCCTACCTAGGAGAGGATGAGACATTTCCTGTTGTTGTCTCCTCTAGCTTAGATGAAGAGAAGGAGGGTAAATTGTTAAAAATTCTAAGAAATCACCAAAGAGCTTTTGGTTGGTGCATTGCTAACTTGAAGGGGATAAGTCCTTTGATTTACACTCACAAGATCCATCTCGAAGAGGATGTCAAGACCTCTAGGGAAATACAAAGAAGACTAAATCCTAACATGAAAGAAGTCGTGAGAACCGATATTATCAAGTTATTGGATGCCGGGATTATCTACCCAATCTCGGATAGCAAGTGGGTGAGCCCTATTCAAGTCATCCCGAAGAAGTCTGGTATGGCAGTGATTGAGAATGCCAAGGGAGAGATAGTTCCCCAACGTACCACCACCGGGTGGCGCGTTTGCATTGATTACCGAAAACTCAATGCGGGAACTAGGAAAGACCATTTCCCCTTGCCATTTATTGATCAAATTCTTGAGAGTGTCGCGGGCCACCCTTACTATTGCTTCCTTGATGGTTATTCCAGATATAACCAGATTGAGGTAGATGTACTTGAACAGGAGAAAACAACCTTCACTTGCCCGTTTGGTACGTTTGCCTACAAACGTATGCCATTCGGCTTGTGTAATGCGCCCGCAGCCTTCCAAAGGTGCATGTTGAGCTTATTTAGCGACATGGTCGAGAGAGGACTCGAAGTGTTCATGGACGATTTCAGCATTTTTGGCACCTCTTTCGATCATTGTCTAGAGAAACTGGAAAACGTACTTGCCCGGTGTGTGGAAAAGAACTTAGTGCTTAATTGGGAGAAATTACATTTCATGGTCACCGAGGGAATAGTTCTTGGACAAATAATATCATCCGAGGGAATAGAAGTCGATAGGGCAAAAATCGATGTCATAGTTGATATTCCTCCACCAAAATCACTTAAGGACGTGCCCTTTTTCTTGAGGTAAAGCGTGGTTTTATCGAAGGTTCATTAAGGACTTTAGCGCCATCGCTAGACCCTTAAGCAACCTACTCATGAAGGACACCCCATTCGAGTGGACGAAAGCATGCCAAAGCTCTTTTGCAAAACTAAAAGCCATGCTTGTGTCCGCTCGCATCATGCAAGTTCCGGATTGGTCTTTACCAGTCGAACTTATGTGTGATGCTAGCGATTATGCGATAGGGGTTGTTCTGGGCCAAGAAAAGGATAAGCAAGATCATGTCATCTACTACGCTAGCCGGACTCTTACCGGACCACAACTCAACTACTCTACCAAGGAGAAAGAGTTTCTAGTGGTAGTCTTTGCCCTTAATAAATTTCGATCATATCTTATCGGTTCCCCCATTACTTTCTTCACTGACCACGCGGCATTGAAATACCTACTTGCAAAGAAAGATGCCAAGTCGCGCCTCATAAGGTGGATCCTACTCCTACAAGAGTTCAATCCCTCCATCAAAGATAATAAAGGAGTAGAAAATGTCGTTGCTGACCACTTATCATAGCTTTCATCCGACGTACCTAGTGATCTCGTACCCATAGACGAATACTTTTCGGATGAGAAACTTTTTCCTACCTCTTCTTTGCCCTGGTTTGCGGATATAGTGAACTATCTTGTCACGGGAGCCATCCCTCCCAATTGGACACCGCAAGATAAGAAGAGGTTTATTACTTGGTCACGCATGTTCTTCTATGAAGATCCATTCCTTTTCAGATATTGCGCCGACCAAATCATTCGACGATGTGTACCGGATGATGAAATCCCAAAAGTCATCCAGTTTTGTCATTCGGAAGCTTGTAGAGGCCACTTTTCGATGAAAAAGATGGCCACAAAAATTCTGCAATGCGGCCTCTATTGGCCCATAATATTTCAGGATGTGAACGCTGCTTGCAAATCTTGCAATAGGTTCCAACATATGGGGTACATTACCCGACGAGACATGCTGCCTCTTACCCCTATACTCATTATTGAGATCTTCGACTGTTGGGGTATTGACTTCATGGGCCCTTTCCCCCCGTCCTTTAGTTTCCTATACATCCTTGTCGTGGTAGACTACGTTTCTAAATGGGTGGAAGCTATAGCTACCAAGGCAAATGACAACAAAGTTGTGATAAAGTTCCTATAGGAACACATACTTTCCCGCTTCGGTGCTCCGAAAGCGATAATCAGTGATAATGGCACGCACTTTTGTAATAGGCCATTCGCGAAGCTATTGAGAAAGTATGGTGTCGTTCACAAGGTTAGAATGACTTATCACCCACAAATGAATGGGCAGGCCGAACTAGCGAATCGGGAAATCAAGAACATTCTTGAAAAGACCATCAATCCTACCTAGAAAGATTGGTCACTTAGATTGAATGATTCGCTATGGGCCTATCATATCGCATATAAAAATCAACTCGACATGTCCCCTTTCCGCTTTGTGTATGGAAAATCTTGCCATCTTCACGTTGAACTAGAACACCAGGCGTATTGGGCGATTAAGAAAATGAATTATGCCATGGATAAGGCCGGTGAAGCCCGCAAGCTTCAATTAAATGACTTAGAAGAACTACGCAGTGATGCGTATGAGAATGCAAAAATTTCCAAAGAAAGGATGAAACTTGCTCACGATAACATCATTCGACGCAAAGAGTTTCTTCCCGGGAAAAAAGTTCTTCTCTATAACTCTCGGCTTCATCTCTTTCCGGGCAAGTTGTGGTCACAATGGTCTGGCCCGTTCGTGGTGAAGAATGTTTTCCCCCATCGAGCTATTGAATTAGACGATTTAAAAGGGGGAAATACATTCAAAGTGAATGGACAACGCCTAAAGCCATATCTAGAGGCATGTGCATAAGAAGTCGACACCGCCTGGTTGTCGAACCCCATTTATGGGGTGGAGTGAGCTGTTACAGCAAGGTCATCGTACCCCCGACATGTATGGCGTAAGAGTCGTGTGTGTTGTGAGAGTCAATAAGATTAGGGTACATTCAAAAAAAGAATTCATGTTTCGGGAATATTGAGTCAAAGGGCGTTGACCATAGAAATCAAGAGGGTTTTAGTCCAGATTGATAGGGAGTATGTTGTCAAAGTGAAATTTTTTGGAGATGAGAGATCAAAATTCAATTCGGGGAAAATCCAACTCAAAAACCTAGAGCCGAACCGGTTCCTTTAATTTAAGGCCAAATTGGTCCGCCCTCGAACCGATTCCTTTAAATTTAAGGCAGACCGGTCTGCTAGTCAGATTTTCTGAATATTAAAGGACCAGACCGGTCCGCCCCTACCCCGGACTAGTCCACCTTCTGCAGATCTATTTTTAACCCTTCCCAAGGTTCACCCACCTTTTCCCCAATCCTCTTCATTCCCTCCAATTCGTCCTCCCAACTCCCAACCCTACCCTTTCCCTCCCAAATTCACCCCCTTTTCCCTCCAAACCCTTTGCCTCCAATTCCAACCCCGACACTCACCCCTCACCTATAAATACACACCCATAACCCTCCCTTCCATCCACACCTTCAAACAAACTCCTCTCTTCTACCTCCCTAATTTTCCAAGCACAAATCCCACTTGTTTCAATAGCTCAACGCGCTCCCCCACCAAGTATGACTCCACCGACATCCACCTCTCCATTAATGGCGAGTTCCGCTCCCGCCAAAAGGAGCGATGGTGCCATCAGTTCTTCGAAATTGGATCACAAACTCCATATGGAGCACGCTGTCCAATGGACCGGACTGACCAACTCCGTCATCGCCCTATTCATGGCTAGGGGTTGGTTCCGATTCCTCAACGAACCCTATGAAGAGATTTGGGCAACCGAAGTCCGATCCTTTTATGGCACCCTAGTTCAAATTGGGATAATTTGAGGCCCAAGCTTACGTGGATGGGAATGTCATCCCATTTTCTTTGGCTCTTCTCACGGCCAAGTTGGCTGAGTACAATGTTTCGAACATTCAAGAATTCACCTATCCACGAAACGTCCCTCCGGTTGTGTGCGCCAACATATTGAAAACATCCAACGATTTCACCATACGGCCCCGGCAAGCCACTTTAACCTATCACCTCTTTGACCTACACACTTCCATCCACTTGGCCCTCACTCTATACGCCGATATCATCAATGCGTCCTTGGATGAGAAGGGTACTGCCCCACTTCTCCATGCCCACTTGATCACTTATATCCTCAATAATGCTGGCATAGCGACGCCACTAGATCATACTCGCATTCTCGATCCTTTTGGACAAGGAACCCACACTAAGAGCGCCCAACACCTAGTTATCCTATGGGCATGGTGGGGTGGTGATAGTGAAGAAGAGGCTTCCTAGAGCAAGAGCGACGAGGAAGAAGAGGCAGCCGGTGCGGATGTCAAAATGGAGGATGTCGGTCCAGATGAAGAGTCGGCGGACGAGGAGGACAACCTGAAATTTGAATGGGTGGTAAACGACCTCTCAAACCGAATGGAGGCACTTGAAATGAACTTTAGCAACTTTTTTACCGATTATCGTCGTGATAAGAGCTTAATACTCCGCTTCCAAGCGGACATCTATCGATGCCAATGGGAGCCCAATGAGCCATTGCCATCCTATTACCATGACCCCTATGGCCCCGACGCGCCCGGTTCTTCCCATCCCCCGCCCCGGTGAAGCTTGATGTGGTTCTGGCAGCTTTTTATTTATTTTTCCCGTTCACATTTTGTATGCTTTTCCTTGTAATTGTACCACAGCTTATTTGTTATAAAAACTGCATTTTCTCCATTTGTTTGTTTTATTTATCGCACTTATTATTTAGATTTTAGTCCTTTTTGCTTGAGGACAATGCAAAAGTCTACGTTTGGGGGGTCACAAGCGTGTATTTCTAAAACTTCACAAATTTTCCAAAATGCCCAGAAATTTCCAAAAAAATCATAAAATTTTGAAAAACCCAAAAATATTTTTGTTCAAAATAAATAAAAATTGGAATTCAAAATTTTCAAAATTATCATTAAAAGTCGGTTTAAAGTCTCAAGTTGGAAAAATTCAACATACACAAAGCCGAAATTGACTAAAGATGGAAATTGAGCAAAAATTGACGACTTAACGAATAAGTGTGGAGATTAACAAACCCAATGAGATTCGAGCCAATCACTTTTTGCGAGTTTTTAAATCAATCCGAGTTAATTGTTAACTCAAAGTTCTTTTCAGCGCCTAAAAAGTCGTTGAGGTTCTCAATCCTTTTATTTTGATCGGTTATGAAAAATGTGTGTGATTTTGCTTTGAAAAACGTGCCAAAAGTGATCTCTAAACTTAAATTCATCTCGAAATGCATATGGTAACACAATTGGCATTTCGGACAATGAAGTAGGCCATCGTTTGTCACCCAAAAATATTGGCCAGAAAAAGTAGCGACAAATTATCCCTTTTGCAACCCAATTTGAGCCGAATATATTTTTCCTTTCATTTGACAACCCGAAAACCCAAATATATCGGAATTGTGAAAAATGGAAAAATTCCGAATTTAAGTCCGACAAGTGCATAAAAAAGGGCAAGAAAAAATAGATTTGCTCAACAAAAATAGTGAGAAAATAAAAGAAGTGAAAAACAGAAAAAAAAAAAAAAAAAAAAAAGAAAAAGAAGAAAAAAAAATGAGCAATAGCCCGAAAAAAGCACAAATGGACATCATAAATGACTTATCCAATTCCAACCTTCCCTACCATTTTCTTTTTGCCCCATAAACCTTAAAACCCGAAAAAATCCTAACTGAGTCCAAATTGCGAAATTGATGACCGCGTGGAGAGCTAATACACCAAAAGATAATAAAGGGGATTCAGTGCGCGAATAAGAGGCAATGTTCCCATTTTTAAAACCGTAATCCGTTGATGAGATCCTTTCACCCTAAAATTTTGGTCTTTCTACTTGTTTGCGTGACTTTGCGTCCATTACATTTACTCTTTATATCACGCAAACCGAGAGAATAGCCACAATCCGAGTGATTCGTTTGAGAGAGCATTCCGTGAGAATTTAAAATCAAAATGAATTTTCAGATAAGTAACGTAATGATCAATCGGTGGAAATTGGCGGTTATATTTTCGGCTTCGCACACACACAAACACACTAAGGTTTGAGACTTATAAAAATGACTTGATGATGACTATTTTCTGGAAAAGTTTAAATTACATAATTTTTGCGTATTTTGAATTTTCTTTGAGTCGAATTTTGTGGGTATATTCTCTGCAAACCCTCACGAGACACAACTCGTCCTACTACGGTGACCTAGGGGTTTAAAGGCTTATTGCATACGCTAAATGCAATCGGTTGCCCGCGAAAAAAGTATTCTATCCCAATAAAATATGTTTTTTAAGAATTGAGCCTTGCTGGGAGTCTTTTACATTGCTCGGGATGCGCAAAGTTCTAAGTTAGGGGGGGTTGATTAGGCTTAAATTCTTCCTAATTTATCCATTAATTTAGGTACTTTTAGCACCTCTAACAATGTAATCGATATGACTTTATCTCATAATCTTGCTACTGACTTGTCCTAACGAGTATACCGAGTATTTGGTACTTTGTAGTGATTTTACAGGTATTTGATGTCAAGAAACGGAAGAAGGAAACTGGAAGAATCAAGAAAGACAATAAGGAAAGTCAAAAGGGAAAAAATGTAATTTATCCCCGGAAATCGGATGAGGTACCTAACGAGAAGTTGAAGATATCACATTCATGAGCACATAGGAATAAACGACACCTCAATCGAAGTCCCGGAACAAAAGATATGAGCAGTCAAAGTTGAGAAAAAAGTCAAATAGGCAGACCGGTCCTCCCCTATCCCGGATCGGTCCGCATTGCAAAACTCTAGTTGACCTCGGATGGAAAGCAATGCGAAGAAGGGTGAAAAATAAAAGAACCGATCCGCCCCAGACCGTTCCGCCTGGAAATAAAAAGAACCGATCTGCATGGGAGGCAGTCCGATCCGCCTAAGGCCCTGACCAATCCGACTATCGAGATTCGCAAATCTTATCTTCTCCGAAAAAGAATCCTAGTGAAGCTGAAACTCTTGAATTGTTGTAGGGTATAAAAACCAATTTTATTATTATTATTTGAATGAAGAATTTTGGATAATTTTCCATTATTTTTCAGAAACCCTAGTTTTGATACAGTTTATCCTTTTAATTCCAAGATTGAAGCTTTGTTCAGATTTCAGTGATTACTAGTAATTCTAGCTATTACTTTGAGTGCTTCGGTAAGATTAGTAAGTGATTTCGTCTATTTAATTCCTTTTTACATCAATCCACAAGTTTTCCTTAGATTAATCATGAATTTTTGCACATTAAACACTGTTTTCATTACTTTCAGCATGCTATGCTAGATTTTCTAAGGCCGGGATACATGAACCCAGGCTGATGTGTTAATTGCATGTGTATAAAATTAGTCCTATGAATTTAGTGATTGATTGCGACCGTATTGCGTAGGAACACAACAATTGTAGATCTTTATATCTCGTTTGCCTCTGGGTAACCGGGATAATTTAGAATGCAATTCGAGTGTCACTAGCGCGATACCGATTTACTCATCCTTAGATTAAGTATGATGTGGTCTTGAACCTCGTATACGTAATGCTTGGGAGTACTAATTCCAGTTCAAATTAATTAGTTAAATTTACGATTAGTATTATAACTGCAATACACTATGGTTGGGGGATTGTATTCCCGTCCTATTTTTCTCATCACTTAGTTTAAAAGTTTCAAATCATCTTGCAATCATATTTTAGGTAATTTAGTATAAATACATCTTTTCATAATTTCATAATTTCATAATTGCATTTAGTTATAATCATTCTCAAAACCAAATCATTTTCCCTTTCTTTTTAGAGTCAAAGTTAGGATTCCTCCGTCTTTTCTCGTCGTTACAACTTCGTTGTCCTTTTTCCCTGAGGGTCGATACCCGACTTGTCAGATTATTACTTGAGCGACAGGCTTGCACTTGAGCCTAGAGAGTATGCTTTTCTGAGACACATTCTGAGTCGCGTCTGTTATCTTCCCCTTCTTGTCGAAACTCATAACCCCTTCATAGGAGAAACCCACACAAACACTTGGTTACCAACCTCAAGCTCTATGTGGCTCCTGTCTGAATCGACGTAACTATTATGCCAGTCCCGAGCTATACAGATGCCCCATTGCATCAACTTAATCTTGAAAATGGTGTCCTGAATCATGTCTAGAAATAGTGGCTTGTTGTCCCCGACTTCTTACCACGAAGTGGGCGAACTATAAGGACGTTCATACAATGCCTCAAAAGGTTCCATGACGATGGTGAACTAGTAGGAGTTATTATACATAAACTCCACCAAGGGAAGGTACTGCTCCCATCCACCCCCAAAGTCAAGTATGCACATCCTTAGCATATAATATAACATTGGATGAACTCTCTCTATCAGCCCATATGTATATGGGTGATATATTGTACTCAACATTAAATACTTTCCCATATCCTCTTGAAAGATCTACCAAAAATGGGACTTAAAAAATTCTTCCCGATTGAACACAGTATTAATCGAAACCACGTGCAGTCTAACAATCTATACAATAAACAATTGTGCATACTGCCTTGTCTCATAATCCATAATAATAGGGAAAAAATGGGGAACCTTAGTCAATCTTTCCACTATCAACCAAATGGATTCATTCCCTCTCAATGATGTCGGTAACCAAGTAATAAAATCCATGGAAATGCTCTCTCACTTACACACTGGAATCTCTAGTGGCTGTAACATCCTCATCGATCTCTGGTGGCCTACCTTCACTAACGAGTAGGTAGAACACTTTGAAACCAACTCAGTTATGTCCCAATTCATCCCCAGTTACCAATATGTCCTATGCATATCCATGTGCATCTTATCCCCACTGGGATGTACCGTAAACCTGGACCCGTAAGACTCTGACATCATTGCATGTCTGAAAACCTAGTCTTCTAGAACCACACGTGCAAGCCTCCCTAAAAACTGATCGAATAAGACTACGCCCCCTCTACTAATAACTAGAGAACCATGTCCTGGAAATACTGATCCCCTAACTGATATTTCACCACCCACATAATAATCTCACGAGTGATAGGTAAAGCAAACTTACACAACTAGGTGACCTCATCATTATGTCGAAACTCTTTCCACTCTATCTTCCAAACTTATGAAACTTTCCCAGTAGGTCGTCGGCTCAAAACATATGCCACCACGTTAGCCTTACGAGGATGATATTAAATATTAAACTAGTAATCCTTCATGAAATCTATCCATCTCCTCTGCCTTATATTCATATCTATCAACATGAATAGATACTAAATTTATTTGTACTCCGTGAATAGGGTAAACTGCTCCCCCAAAATATAATGCCTCTACATCTGCAAGGCAAACAGGACCGCTGCCAACTCAAGGTCATGTGTGGGGTAATTCCTCTCGTGATACTTAAGCTTTAGATATGCATAAGCTATATCCTTCTCCTCCTGCTATAATACACTCCCAAGTCCCTACAAGGATGCATCTGGATATACATGGTACTCCTCTCCTCACCTAGGCAACATGAGTATAGATGTTGAGGTCAATTTGTCCTTTAGATCATCAAAAGCAAACTGACAATGGTAATCCCAAACAAACGGCACCCCTTTGGGAGCCAAGTTCATCAATGGACCCATAATCTTCATGAAACCTTTAATGAAACGATGATAATATTCGACCTACCCTAGAAAATTGAGAACCTCGGCTGGTGTCGTGGGCTATCCCTACTCTTTCATCACCAATACCTTACTGGGATCAATAGCTATACCCCGATCGGACACCGCGTGACCTAGAAACTGATCCTCCTATAGGCAAAATCCATACTTCTCGAATTTAGCATGCAATTGGTGGTCCCATAGAGTTTTTAGAACCACACACATATGCTTTACATGATCATCCTCTAAATGTTATTAAACTAGGATATCATCTATGAACATGATCATAAACCCGTCAAGGAACTCTCTAATGACTTGGTTCATAAGATCCATGAATACTGCCAGCCCATAAGAGAGCCTAAATGGCATTACCTTTAACTCGTACGATCCATATCGCATCAGGAAAGCGGTCTTAGGAACATCCTCCTCATTAATGCGCAATTAATGATATTCTGATCTTAGATCTATCTCGAAAAGTACATTGCTACTCTTAACTATTCGAATAAGTCATCGATTCGAGGCAACAAATATTTATTATGTGTCTTGACCTTGTTCAACTCTTTGTAATCGATACATAACCGAATTGGTCCATCACTCTTCTTGAAAAACAACACCATCACACTCTGTTGAATAAAAACCTAACCCATAAGCTACTGAAACTACTCCCTTAACTCCTGCATCACTGAAGGAGCCATGCTATAAGGTGTTTGTGAAATCGGCTTTGTAATTGGTGCTAAGTCCATAATAAACTCAATTTCTCCACTGGTTGACAGCTCGGGTATCTCCGGGAACACATCCTCGAACTCCCTCACTCCTAGAATCGAATCCAAATAGATAACTACCTCTAGTGACCTCTCCTCCTCATTGTAATATATGTGACTTCTCGATCCTCCCTCAGGTAAAGGCATCGCCACTAGGAACATAGCATGTCCTAAAATAGGGAACACATTGGTCTTCTTACAATAATCCACCATGGCCCGATAATCAGCTAACTAGTCCATACCTATAATGATGTCGTAACCCTTTATATCTAGCATAAGGAGGTCAGAAGCTAAGAACAATCTTCTCACATCAATGTCCACACCCATACATATCGAGTGCGTAAGCGGCCCACTACCCAATGATGACTCTACACACATAAGGATACTACCAGCTTTCTCTAGTAGATCATCAGCTCGTGTAAATCTAGTCTCCATAAAAGAATATGATGCCCATGTATCAAATAGAATTATACCCTTACACCCACAAATAGGAAACGCACCTTCAACTGCTGGCGGTTCATGCGGTGCTTGAGGTAAGGATGCATCTCTGATGTGGTACACATTCCCATAATGTAACTAACCCTACTACTAAGGAGTTGGTGGAGCTGGTGCTACAGGTGGTAACGATGCCTGTTGTTCCTACTCGGTACCCTGTTGTTGTCCATTACCCCTTTGTGGACACTCTCTCTTCATGTGACCCACTTGCCCGCACATGGAGCAATGCCCCTAAAAGGCACCTCGCCTATGGCCCTGATGGACTTTCCTAGGCTGACCCTGCCATTGTCCATGGTGGCCTTGACCCTATTAGCCTTCCCCATTGTTCCCTTAGCCCCGACGGCGCTGATAAACCTGCTCCTATTTTGGACCCTGATAGCCCTACATGAATCCTCCCTCGAGTCGGTAACCTCGATATCTAAATCTCTTGGCATGATTACCCTATCGATAATCCTACCCCTTTTGCCCACCTGTATGCTACTACTGCGATGTTCCACTAGCACCATTTCCACCTACCTTTCCCGAATGGCTAGGATCATCTCCTCTCTTTCTTCCTTTCAGGTGGAACCAATGATCTTCGAAATGTAAGAGAGCGACGTTGACAACATCAATATACACCATCAATGTGGGGGTGCCAATAAAATCTGGCCTGATCTAGGCTAGCCCATCCATAAACTTCAACTTTGTACTCCCTTCACTGTTCACCTAATCTAGCTTAAAATTAGCCAAATGAGTGAACTCCTACTTGTACCCGGTTACGGAGCGGTCACCCTAAGCTACCTAATTAAAATATCTTCTCATCTCTGTCTCCACAATTGATGGAATATACTTGCGATCAAACCATACCCAAAATTCTATAATGCGAATATTCTCCCTATCCTTGGCAGTGGTAACCGACTCCCACCACTATAATGATCCTCCAACAAGCCTAAAAGTGGCCAACATATGCCTTTTCATGTCTCTACACTCAACCATGAAGAGGTGGTGCGATATATCTTTCTTCCACTGGCACGCTAGGATAATGTCAAAAATCCCCTGAAACTATGGTGGATGGCCTTTTTGAAAAGCATCCCTAACCCTCTGCCACTCTGTCATCCCCGAGTGGGACTAGACTATTGGTTCCACTTGCTTTGGTGGATACTGTACCTAAGGGAAGTGAAGAGACACGACAGTCATAGCGGAGTTAACTTCCTATTCTACAATTACGGCAACATCTACTGCTCACACTAACCCCTGTGGTGGTTGTGGTTGTTATGCCAGTGGTTCATGTTGAGTCTATCTCAAATCGGCTCTAGACACTTCCCCCACTAGTCATCCTCTCTTGGGTGGAATCTCAAGCCAAATTGAATTGCATGAGTTTACATTCCATAGAAATATAATAGCTGAAGAACGTAATCGTCAATACATTGATATGAATGCAATTTGTCCTAATAATAGGTCTCTATATCAAATAAATGTTACACTGAAATCGTAGTAAGCCTCACATATCCTATAGACAGTAGAAGTTGATGATTTGATACTATCTGTGACACCCTGCCTATTTTAGCCACGAGTGATTATCCTTTATCAAAATAAAGTGTTGGACTCATTTTGGTTCATTCTTAGAATCACAATCGAAACCATTTTTAAATTACTAATCACTTATATTGAATTAAGTTTGTGCCAAATTTTATCTTTTCATTAACTTAACAACATGCGGAAATACAATTAAAATAACCAAACCATCCACACCATAATAGTATGAACAATCACATGACAAATATATAAATAGTGATACAGAATAAACCATCGGTTCCTAAAAACAAATCCAAATCCAAGTATGAAATAATAAACTAAATCCACAAAGTCTAATAAATAAACTGAAGTACTCAATAGTCTGACGAGGTAACATTCCCAATTAAAATACTGAATGAAATCCTAAAGTAGGAATGTATAACTCAAACGTCTAAAGAAAATCCTACAAGCCTCCATAAGTGCTGTAGCTACGCGTCCCTGGAACGAATCATGAAATTGGGCGTCTGCGTGGCTAGACACCTAAAAAAAAATTTAAAAATATTTTTGATATGGGTCAGTGCCCAAGAAAACCTTTTGAAAATATTTATGAAGTAATTAAAATGTAACAATTTCAATATGCATGAACCCTTTCCATATTTAAGCTGGTGTCGCACTCTCTTGAGATATATCCCACCCCTAAACTAATCTGCACGTCTATCACTTGCCTCCAAACTCAACTGGTTATGCTACCCCCACCTAAATATCCTTGTTTCACTTCTTTCTATCACGCTACTTTAACCCGAGTATTTCTTAATTCTATTATTAAGTTATTATAATCATTAACTTATTTAATCATTTCGATTTTAATTAATCATATAACGTTCACACTAGTTATACATGAAATACATTAACACATTATGTATTTATCCACTATATAATTACTTACTCATATTATATACGTACTAGTATACTACAACATTCACACACATGCCGTGTATAATAACCATCGTACCGAGTAATAACTCTCCGACTGCATTCTCTAAAATGCTATCACCCCAGATATACTCAATCAAATCAAGATACCATAAGACGGTTAACTCACACTAAATTAGGTAAATAAATTGTAAGCATAGTGGAGGAGGTCATAGTTCCCTGAAAGTGAAGCTGAATCATACCCAATGTGTCTCACCTAGAAAAGAAACACATCGATAAATACCGAAAGCTATGACTTGGGGATTATACTGCCCTGCATTCACTAGCCAATGGATTCACCTACATCGCGCAAGCTCCAATGATAGCACTAACAGGGTATGAAATCATATAAATATCTAACACCGATATTTATAAAGCACAAAAGCATATATATATATATATATATATATATATATATATAAAATAAAGGAGGAGGTTTTTTTTGTCTCCTCCAACTAACGGTTGAGATTAAAAATTAGTGGTTTTGGTGTTTATCAACTGATGGATGAGATTAAACCTGATGGCTTTTGTTCTCACTAAACTAACGGTTGAGATATGACCAAACGCATCTGTCCAATTTGACACTTTGTCCTCGAGCCTCTCAATATGTCCCATCTCACCCACTACCTATTAGACACTCGATGCTGCCAAACTCTTCAATATCTCACCCATTACCTGTTACCTTCTTCTTTCTCAAGTCTATCCCCTAACCACTCAAAGTGTCTCTTTTTCAAGCCCCTCCCTTGTCGTCCCCACATCCCCCCGGACCAACCCCCTCATGTCGTCCCCACAACCCCCGCCAGACCAACCCCCTATCATCCCCCCTTCCCCCCACCGAACCAACCCCCCTGTTGCCCCCACAACCCCTGTCATCCCCCTTCCCCCACCGGACCAACCCCACGATCAAAGCTGGGATTTATACCGGTCACCACACCATCAAAACTGCTGGCGAAGGAACCCCTCCCCCAACTCTTGATCATTTGAATAGAGAGAGAACTACCGGCCAAAGCTACTGACCGGGATTTAAGTTTGTTTTTTAGAGGGTATTTATGTGTTTTTGAGATCAGAGATCTTTTTTTCGTTTTTACATTTAGGGAACCTTTATTTTATACGTATGTAAACTCAACAGGCCTCCCTTTTGGAATCATACACATGTGTTTTTTTCCAGATATGATTTATGGTGATGATTAGGGTATTTTCGATCCAACGATGGTGCGTCCGGTGGTGGCTTCGGGATTTTTCAGAACTGTTGTTCAGATCTTAGTGACTCTGTGTTTGTATGCGTATTTTATGATTTTTTGGTAGAGTTATTCTGACGCTCTCTCTTTCAATATGTGCCTCCGTGTTTGAGAATTTTTTTGTAATTTTTATTGGTATTTGGGATTCTCCCAATAGCGTGTTTAGATTGTTGTCTCAAGAATGGCTAGAGAGAGAGGGTTTTAGGGGGTCTACTCACTCACTCTTAAAGGGTTTTGTTTTTGTTTGTTGTCATAACCAGGAGTGTGATTGTGCCATAACTAAAAATAATAATATAACGGACCCTCGATTTTTTTGTTGTGTGTTACAATTTCAGAAATTAAAAAAAAGTTAAATTTTTTTTTTTCCAATCGATGTTAAACATTTAAGGAGAATCTTAAGAAAAACAACTCAAAATATATTTTAGTATTTAAAAAAAAGTGGACCCATATTCAACATTTTTTAAATTTAAATATTGATTCTTTTTTTTTAAATGCTAAAAAAATCACGGAGTTCATCTTTTTAAGGTTCCACGGAAATGTTTAACATTCATACAAAAAAAACTTTTTTCTAAATGATAATACGGTAACATAGCTCAACACAAAACATAAAACAAAGGCATATATAGTGACACATTATTAATTACTGAATTGCATTTTTAATTATAATATTGTTTTTATATTTTAAAATATTCGAAGTTTTATATTGGAGTCCTGTGATATATTGGAGTCCTGCAATATGATTTGTGAAGGAATAAACTAGATGTTGTTTTGTCATATCAATGCACAAGACATTGGCACATGGCTCTAAAATTCAAATCTTTTTCATTCTCAAAATTGAGTGCGTTCAATAGTATCCAAAAGTAATAGAGAATTATGAAATTTAAACAAAAACTGAAGAAAATTTAACACTAAGTATGATATAACACAGTTTAGTTATTTTTTTTGAAGAGTGAAATATTTTACCTATAACCAAACTGACTATAAAATATATGATTTTTCCTCTTTAAAACTGTTAATTATTGTTACTACTATGTTTAATTCATGCTTGGGGGGGTTAGAACCCAATCGCCGGAGTTATGTATTATGATTTGACTGAATACGATGAGCATTATTTTTCATTAGCAAGACTTGAAATTTTGTTTTTAAACATTAGTCAGTTAATAATAATTTTCGACCAATTGTATATGTGTAAAATCAAAATTGATTGGAGTACGAGATGAGTAATTGAAAATGAAATGAGTAATAGTGAGTACGAGTGCTTTCATTTTAAAATTAATTGAAAATGAAATGCTATTTGAAAATACTATGTCAATTTACATTAGGTGAGCTAATATTTTATTAGTAAATTTCAAATAGTCTTGCACAAAATAAAAACTAAAAAAATATTCATGATAAAAACAATTAAGAACATGAACTATTAAATCTTAATGATTTATCGCTAATGATATGTCGCTAATAGAAATGCACCGGGATAAAATTATGGATGTTCCATCGGCACGAGCATAAATTTATCACGAAAACAAATTTATCGTTGTGCCATCACCACGGGTACACCCTAGTGTGTGTGTGTGTGTATATATATATATATATATATATATATATATATATATATATATATATTCTATCCCTAATTTCATATATATATAATTAAATTAAAATCATCTAACCCATGCTTAACTCCTGTAGAACTAGCCCATGAAACTCGAGTCTATTTTCCCGACTCTTATTTTATTTAATTTCATGTCCATTAAACAAATTAACGTAAATTTTTTGATACGCTCCTTGATCAGTTAACCATTGTCGGTCTAACTCGAGTCTAGGGCACAAAGCTTTAAGTAGGGAAAATAGAGAATAAATAGTGTCCACTTACATTAATGCGTGTCAAACCACTAAGAAAATGGAGGAGAGGGGTGTTCTCCACATAAAACCCCCAAAATGGCACAAACCCTAACTAAAATAAGAGAGAGGGAGAAACTAGATAAAAAAAACTAGATATTATTTTGTGTTTTTACAAATAAACACCAAGTATGGTATTTATACTAAGTAGCAAAAAGAAAAAAAAGAAAAGGAAATAGAAATAGAAAAGGGGGATAAGTTACATCTAATATAAAAGAAAAAGAAATAGAAAATATGAAAGGGAAAGTAACAGGAAGTCGTGGCTGATGAGTGCGTTATTTTGTATTAATTATACCAAAATCTAGGCCTTGTTAGTTCCATTGCATCAATAAAATATTTTTAGATATATTTTTATTATTTTAAAGAAAATACAAATTTTAGAATGAATGGGGTTGATAATTCAATTTTGAGAACTTCACGCTCAATTCTTATATTGCTAATCTCTTGTGCAAGTTTGTTTTTAAGTATTGACAGATTTAAAAAGAAAGCGGTGAATTCCGGTCGCAAATTGAACATGCAAAGGTCACTTACGCACCTTCAGGGGAGATATTGTAAATTCAGATGACTTAATTCAGACTCGGATCAACCTTGGAAATTTAAGGCCTTGAATCAAGGGACGTCTGGGCTCAAACGGCATATTAATCGGAGTTGAAACGAAGAAGTTATGGCCGTTTAAAGTTTGAATTAAAAAAAAAGTCAAAGCCTCGGGTCAATGCCCAAAGTCAATCCTGAGACCTGGACATTATTGAAATATTGTTGGGCCTGAAATTAGGGTCACATCGATTGAAACGAAATGTCAATCGGACTCCGAATGAAGAAGTTATGGTGATTTGGGCTATTGTGCAAATTATGAAATTTGGGATTTAATATGATGTTAAATATAACTAGAGGAATATTATACACAAAGATTATTGTTGGTTTAGTGGTTGGAGTCTTGGGCACACACGGGAGAGGTTAGGGGTTCGACATCTGCTTGCCCCATTTATTTTTTGGCAAATTTTTTTTACAAAAAAAGACCCACTAATCCCATTACCCCACTTACTAAACCCATTACCCCACCTGCTAAACCCATTACCCCACCAGGCCTTTTCCTATTCTGTCTAAATAAAAAAAAATCCCACTAACCCATGTTTCTTCTCATAATTCCACCCCATTTCCCCCACATTTTGTACCCCATTTTGGGGTATAAATCATAGGCTAATTTCGACATCTGAAGGAGACTTGTAGAGACTTTGAAAACAGCATTTTTTTAGAGATATAGACACACTTTGAGAGAGAGAAAAATCTGTGTAGAGAGAATTTTTGAGGCACATTTTGGAGCAGAATATTGTGTATTGTAACTCAAGTCTCGAACTCGAAACTTTGTAAGTTGATTATTATTAATGAAAATTATTATTTCATCTTTCAATATTTGTGGGTCGATTATGATGTGTGAGTAGTTTAATTACTAGGATTTAGGTGATGTTTGTCATGACTATTTAAATTACGCATGTTAATTTAATTTCGTACATATTCCGACATGTTTAAATTTGAAATAAAAAATTCGGCATTCGCTTAAAAATACACGAGAGTATGATTTTAAACCTCAAGAATTAATTATAAATTCATGCTTTAAAAAATTTTAAGCTATAATTTTTTATGGCTTATGCTTGTACTTAGATGTTTTGATACCTCATGCATAAATACACATTAAAAATTTAGAACGTGATATTTTCGAGGGAATAGGGATTTATGGTGTCTAATTCAAGATGCATTAAAATATTTTGAATGCATGTAATGTTTTATTCTCCGAAATGTACGTGACGAGAGTCGGTATATTTTGTGTTATAAATTCAGAATTACGGAATTAAATTAATGTGAAAATTTAATTAGAATTGACAAATGATCTGACGTCCTAGTTTCTTACACATTTTATATTATCTCTACTTGTTTGTTTATTCTCCTTTTATTTTTATTTTTATTTAAAAAAATACTCAACCACATTTATACACTCATGTGTCTAGTTGGGCAGTCGATATTTTATAAAAGTTGACCAAATCTCTATGGGTTCGACCTGTACTTGTACCCACTATAATTCAATTGTCCATGCACTTACGGTATTTTATAAATTGACAACAGTGGCGAAGAGGAAACAGAGTACCGGTCGACCGCGTGAAATGGGAGGTAGCACTACCTCACTGCCAAGTCAAAAACAGAATCGTCGGTCGACCGCGATATGCAGCAAAACCCACTTCGTAAGCTTGCCATGGAAGCCCCAATCCCTATCCATGTGCTTCCAAACTGAAACCAACACAAGACCCACTTCGGCTACATGGGCGTGCCACCCACCATGGATTTGCTTCACCACTTGCAAAATCAAGAACCGCCATAAACCACCATGCCCAAATATGATAAAAAACCAAGAACTCCACACCTCCATTAATGGTGGACAAAAACCTCCAAAAAGTAGATGTCCAACAGCCATTTGCGTACGTGGTCAAAGATTGTGCTCCAATTTTGGACCAAAGTCCCGAATTTTGAACGAACCTAAAACCCGAGCAAAACCCAAGCCAAAACCCAAATCACCATCTCCATTTGCTGCAAAAAAACTTTTTAGGGACATAAAGGGAATTATTAGAATTGTTATAAAAGATAAAAGGGACATGGGTGGAATTAATAAAATTGTTATTAATTTCTTATAATTCTTTTTCGATTAAAGGTCCGTGTTTCCTTCGTTCGGACTCCGATTCACGCACCGTTTGTGGCCACGCGAATCTTGGCCTGAGGACTACAACTTCTGTGAAGACTTCGGGCAAAAATCCCATATTATAAAATTATCAAAATGCCCCTGACATGCGAATCGCGACGGAACTTAACAAGAACGCGCTCAAACTTCATACTAAGTACCGTAACACCTATAAAGCTCAATAATACCTCAAATAACATTTCAACATATAAAACGGAGGTTGTCTTATTATTGGGCATAATTATAGAAATTACATTACCTAAGGGGGCTAAAATGCATAGGTTAGCGGGTAATTAAATGCAATATTCGATACGAATCACACCTCCTAACTTACACATTGCTAGTCCCTAGTAATGAAATTCAAAGAAACAAGAACTATTAGAAAAACACAACAAGTATATATGCATCGAAATATAAATGCCACTTCTGTAGGAAACACGATTGCATTTAGCATATGCAATAAGGCGTTAAACCCTTAGGTTACCCTAGTGGACGAGTGTCGTCTCTTGAGGGTTTTCTGGGATGAAACCAACAAACATCATATGGTTTCCTAAAAATATGCCCAATCACATGCGACACACCCAACAATAGCGAAAGAGATTTCATACACGTTGTTATCACAATGAACGAATTCAAATGAAAGTCCATATTATTAACATTACAGAATGCACCTCATAGAATTGAAACCTTAAAATGTGGGAGGGGAGTGAGCACATGCAAACTATGATTTGGCAAAAACTTATATAAACCGGATAAAAATAAAGCGTGCATATATTCAATCCTCACGGGCATTACACTCATCAAGTGAATTCACTTGAAACAGGGAGTTAACACACAGAACATGTGGGCATAAAGAGTAAATGTAAATGGAAACTAGGTCGCCAATATGTCACAAATGAAGAACGTTATATATAAAATGAAAAATTGTAATCTCAATGAAAGATACCACTCATTAAAGGAGGCAAAATGTATTTTACAAATTATGAAAACTATTTCAACTTTTAAATTACATGCTCCCTAAGATCACATAGGACTTGTATAGGGTTGTAATGTAGGCTAGACTAGGGTACATAATGAACGATATGTCTGTACGGATGCAAAGTGTTTGTAATGAAAACTTAGAATAATGGGAAGAATGCGGGAAATATCAAAAATTCGAAAATAAAATCCATAAAAGGCATTGAATATAAAAATGGGGGAGAGTAAACAAAGCTTATTGAACACTATACACAACATATACACATTTCTCTTTCTTTTCTTTTCTTTTCTTCTTTTTTTTCACTTTTTCTTTTGTTTTTCTTTTGTTTTCTACTTTCTCTTTTTCACTTCTTTCTTTTCTTTACTTTTCACACTCTCACATGCCTAAATTGCAACCGCAACACAACATCATTCAATCCCAAGTATCATTCCAAACAAAAGCATGGAAGGTAATATGTATGGCTTATAACTCCAATGTGGAGTTGGTTTTGGGATTTTGGGTAATGAGATGAACGGCTATATTAAGGCTCAAAGTGATTGACTTGGGAAAACATATAAGGTGAGGTCAAGGCTAATATGGGTGATATAACAAAGATTGCCTATGATTATTTCCTAAAGTTTATGCAATTCTCGGGTCAAAACAATATATGAAAATCAGGATCAAATAACACATTTCAAGATATAACCCTAAATATATTAATTCTCTCTCTCTCTCTAACCCTAAATAGGGTTTGCATGGCAAACAACAATCCTCATCACGTTGATCCTAAACCACCTGACATCAAATCAGTGTGGTCTAGATCCTTCGCATCTGTGGTGTCTGATTCATCATCCCATAATCACAATATCAGTCTCAAACCGCCATCCATTTTCAAAGGGGAACCAGCCGTTATTTTCTCACATGCTGATATAGAGGCCCTCTCACAACCATTCAAACATGCCCTAATAGGTAAGTTTTCTCATGGTCGGCCATCCATGGAAGATATACGAAAAAAATTCCAAACATTTGCTCTCAAAACTGCTGTTAATGTTGGACTGATCGATAATAAACATGTTTTGATAAGACTCAACTCAGAAGAGGATTTCACAAGGATGTGGATGAGAGATACCTGGTATGTGGGAAGATTTCCAATGAGGGTTTTCAAATGGACTCCTGATTTTCGTCCAGATATCGAAAGTAGTATATCTCCCATCTGGATTTCATTTCCTCAATTGCCAATTCATTTTTTCTCAAAATCCTCTCTCTTTTCCATTGCACAATTGATTGGCAAACCACTAAACATTGATGCCTCTACAGCTGATATAAACAGGCCGAGTGTTGCACGTGTTTGTGTGGAGGTTGACCTTACAAAGCAGCTTCTCAATAGAATATGGATTGGGTGTGGAGAATATGGTTTTTGGCAGGAGGTTAGGGTTGAAGAATTGCCTAAATACTGTAAAAATTGCAGTAAAAAGGGCCATAATGAAGACTCTTGTATATTCTTGCTTCCCAACCACGGTAATATAGCAAAGAAAAAAGAAGAGATAACTGCAAAGAGGATATATCAGAGAAAGATTCAAGTTGAAACAGAGGATCCTCTCAAAGACACTTCTGCAGAAAATAAAGAACAAACACAAGAAGATATTGATGTATTAGAAGACACAATCGAGGAAACACAAAGCCTTTCAAAGGAGAAGGAATCAAGTGGAAGGGGTATACAGGAATGGACTGTGAAAGTTTCTAAGAAAAGAGGCAAAAATAAAAAATACTTCAGACAAGAATATGGAGAGAATGATAGCAGTGATATTGAGTTTTTTTCTACATCCCCTAACAGTACAGGTATTGTTGATTGTGAAAAAAAAGGGGTTTCAAAGTCTTTGTACTTAACTGATAAAGAGGAAGAGGTTGCATATCAGATTCCTATGATAGAGGAATTACAGAAGTTTGCGAATTATATCGAAGGCAGAATAAAGAAAAAATATCAAGTTGATAGTGTAGAGAAGCAGCAGCCAGATTTCAACACGAGTCCAGCTAAAGAAAAGTCTCAAAAAATGAAAGATCCAATGTTCAAGCGATTCACCAGATCAACATCCAAAGGTATCAATAACTTTCTCCCCTCAAAATCCCAATGATAAATTTGATTGTGTGGAACATTCGAGGCGCAGCTAAGAAATCATCTACGCGAAGACTTAATTTTTTTAAAAAGATTCATAAAATTCCTTTTATTGCTCTTGTGGAGCCTAAAGTTGATATGGCAAAATTGGACTTCTATAAGAAGAAATGGGGTTATGAAGGTGCTTGTTGTAATTTGAATGGTAAAATTTGGCTTTTATGGAGATTTAGTGTGGACATTCAAATCTTATATGACCATATGCAGCATATAACTGTGAAAATAAGCCATCCAGATTTTAAGAATTCTGTGATTGCTACCATTGTCTATGCAAAGTGTACTAAGGAAGAAAGAAGGGACCTTTGGAATGGGATGAGTTATATTTCAGGCATTCATCAAGATTTGCCACATATGGTGATAGGAGATTTTAATGTAGTTATGGACCAAACTGAGAAATTGGGAGGTAACAACATTGATCAAGACTCAGTAGATGATTTTGTTCAAGCGATAGAAGATAGTGGCCTCATTGATATTGGTTATAATGGCACCAAATTCACTTGGTGCAACAATAGGAAGGAAGAGGATATTATTATGGCTAGATTGGACAGGTGCTTAGTTAGCCAATCATTTATTTCAACTTTTCCAAATGCAAAAATCAGTCATCTAAACAAAACAACCTCTGATCACTCTCCTCTTCTCCTTTCTATAAAAACTTCTCTTGATTCCAAGCCTAAACCATTTAAATTTCAGCATATGTGGTGCTCTCATCCCCAATTTACTGATCTGGTGAAACAATCTTGGGAAGAAAATATAAATGCTCCAGCTATTCAGAAATTTGCAAAGAAAATCCAAAGGTTAAAAGGGGTATTGAAGAACTGGAATAGGGAAACCTTCAAAGATGTTTTTCAACATGTCAAGGACCTTGAAGATGAAATTCTTCGATTGGAGTTATTGTATGAGAATGATTGTTCTGAGGTTAACAGAATAACATTACAAAAGAGGAGAGCTGACTTGCTTAAAGCTCAAAATTGTGAGGAGACTTTCTGGAGACAAAAGGCTACCCAAAAATGGTTCAAAGAAGGTGATGCTAACACTAAGTATTTCCATAATCTAGTGAAGGCAAAGAATCAGAAGTTGCAGATTCACTCAATTAGAAATGAAGCAGGGGTTCTTATGGAAGATGCAGAAGATATAAAGAACCATATACTGTGGTTTTATCAGAATCAACTTGCAGCAGACCCTTACATTCCTTTAGCAGATGTTAATGACTTAATTCCATCTCTTATATCTAATGAGATGAATGAAACACTTGAATCTTTTACCACTGAAGAAGAAGTGTATGCTGCTATTACTGGCCTCAATGAAAATTCTGCTCCAGGTCCAGATGGATTTGGAGGTCTCTTTTACAGGTCATGATGGTCAATAATTAAAGATGATTTAATTTGTGCTATTAACTCTTATTTTGCAGGTTTTGATCTTCCTAAAAGTTGGACAAGTACATCTATTGTCCTTGTTCCCAAAACCAAGGTTCCAAGAAATTGTGGCGAGTTAAGACCGATAAGCCTATGCAACTTTTCATTCAAGATAATTACAAAGATATTATCTTCTAGACTTGGCACAGTCCTTGCAAATATCATATCTCCTAATCAAAGTGGGTTCATAAAAGGAAGGTCTATCCAAGAGAATGTTCTTCTGGCTAAAGAAATGGTCAACAATTCAGGGAAAAAAATTCATGGGGGAAATGTTATTTTCAAATTTGATATGGAAAAAGCTTATGACAGACTTCATTGGGGATTCTTGATTCAAGTGCTTAGAGCTTTTGGCTTTGGAGAAAGGTGGATTGATCTTGTTTGGAGAAGCATTTCCAACAATTGGTTTTCAGTTTTAATTAATGGCCAAGTTTGTGGGTTCTTCAAGTCCTATAGAGGTTTGAGACAAGGGGACCCCCTGTCCCCTGCTCTATTTATTATAGCTGCAGAATTCTTAAGCAGAGGTCTAAATAACTTAATGAATAATGGGAAAATTTCTCCTTATTACCATCAAAGTGGCACTCCATTGATATCTCATTTGGCTTTCGCAGATGACTTGATTGTATTCAGTAGAGGGGACAAGAGAAGCATTAAAAATCTGAAGGAATTTTTTCATCTTTATTGTTGCCTATCTGGTCAGAAGATTAACAGCATGAAAAGTAGTTTTACAGTTGCAAAAAATTACAGTCCATCCTTTAGATCCAAAATAGCTGCCATAACTGGTCTCAACCATAAGGAATTACCTTTAAAATATCTGGGGTGTCCTTTATTTAAGGGCAGGAACAAGGTAAAGTACTATGATAGTCTTATTCAAGCTTTGAGATCAAGAGTCTCTGGTTGGCAATCAAGGATTCTATCTCCTGGAGGTAAACTTATCATTCTTAAGCATGTTCTCTCTACTATCCCATTATTTCTACTGGCTTCAATAGCTCCTCCCAAGGCAGTTTTAACCAAAATACAGAGAATTTTCAGCAAGTTTTTCTGGGGTGGTAATGAAGTAGATGGTTGGAAGCATCAATGGGAAAAATGGAATTTGATTTGCAGAGACTTCAAAGAAGGGGGTCTAGGTCTTGTTGATCTATCTAGCATATCCAAAGCGTCATTCATGAAGTTATACTGGAAAATGAAAACTGAGGAGTCTCTTTGGGCATCTTACATGTCTAAGAGATACAAGGAAAATAATTCCTCTTCTTATGGGGCTTCTCATACATGGAAATCTTTAATGAAAGTGAAAGATCTTTGTCGTGCTCATATGAGGTATCAAGAAGAAAATTGGTACTGGACTCCAAATTCTACAGGTGAATTCTCTCTCTCTTCTGCTTATGAAATCTCGAAACCCCAATTCCCTGCTTCTTCTACTCATAAATTTCTCTGGGATCCCGACATTCCAAAGAAATTCTCAATCAATCTCTGGAAAATTTCTCATAACTGCCTTCCTATAGATGACAACATTCAATCTCTAGGCATTAGATTATGCTCGAGATGTAAGCTGTGTAGAGAAGACTCTGAATCTCTTGAACACCTATTTCTGCATTGTCCCAAAATTAGCCCAATATGGAATTTTTTTTCAAATCTCATGGGAATAGAGATGTCTTTTATTAACTTCTCTTCAATTATCCATAGCTGGTGGATTAAAAGTGGTCCCCAAGATTATTCAAGATTTATTGGGAAATGCATTCCTAACATTGTTTGTTGGGAAATTTGGAAAACTAGAAATCACTCATTCTTTGAAAACTCGGAAGTCCATGCTGATTCGGTGATAAAACAGTCCATAACCATTATCTCTGATATTTGCAAAAACAAGATCTTCAGTTCTAAAAGCTCCAGTTTTGATAGGGATATATTGAAAATTTTCAATATATCTATTAAATGTAAATTCAGGCAGCCTTCTACTATCAAATGGTCCTCTTCTTCTTCCTTTTGTTATAAATTGAATATTGATGGTGCATCTAAAGGCAACCCAGGCCAAAGTGGATCTGGGGGGATTTTGAGAAATAATCAAGGAGATCTCATCTTTGCTTTCGCTAGTTATGAAGGAATTTCAACAAACTCTCATGTGGAGATAAAAAGTTTATGGCTGGGTCTAAAAATGTGCTTGGAGCATGGAATTTCAGATGTCCAGATTGACTCAGACTCTTCTTATGTAGTGAACCTGATAAACAAGAATTGGAAACCTCCTTGGAATCTTAGTCAGTGTGTTAATGATATCAAAGGCTTTCTCTCCAACCTCAACTACTCAATCAATCATTGTTTCAGGGAATCGAACATGGTGGCAGATATTCTTGCAAATTTTGCTGTTAACTCCAATTCTCTCCTATCTTTCACTAACATAATGGATCTTCCTCCCATGGCTAGAGGGGCCATAAGGCTGGACAAGATAGGGTGCTTATATTTGAGATTTTGAATGATTTGTTCAGTTTTAGGATCTCTCATTCTGCTTGTAAGTGCCACCTGGGAGGGGCTTTTTCTCCCAAATTAATAATGTTTGGGGATCATTTCCCTATTTTAAAAAAAAAAAAAAAAAAAAAAAAAAAAAAAAATGAAAGAATAGAGAGATTACCAATGACTGTAACATTTTCAAAGAGGAAAAAAAAGTGTATAACACTCACAATGCAACAGAAGATTACCGAGTTATAAAATTCTTACTCGGTGTAAGTATGTACAATGCAACAAAATATTACCGAGTTATAAAAATCTTAAACCAAATCAATAGAACAAGAAAAGCGCATGTGCTCATGGGATTAAAGTTTAATTCATTAAGTTATTCACAATATCAATAACTAGGACTAAAGTCTAATAACTTATAACATCGAGAACACACATCATTGAGTTGTTTATTGGATCGGGCAATTATGAAAATTTATCATCGAAAACAAAGGCAAAATGCCCAAAAAAAGAAAAGAAAGAAAGAAAATCTTTTTGAAAATTTTCAATTTTGACAAGAAAAGCATGCTTGGAACTAAACATATAGTCAAATCAAATAAACTACCAATGAATGGATAGAATATCCCATGCCCCCTAACTTAAAACCTAACATTGTCCTCAATATAAATTAAGAACCAAGTTCAAGAGAGGAAAATAGCGATATTACCCACAATGGAGCGATCTCCGGAAAGTACACGTCCAATGATTCTACAAAACATGTTAGTACCAAATCATAAGAAAAAGAAAGAATAAATGTTTTAACTAATTACACTAGACTATAAGTAAGAAGAAAGAAGAAAAATAAAGAAAACAACAACTAACTATTTACAATCTACAATTTTAATTCTAATTGACTATACACTAGAAGTTCAAATTTTTTAGGGTCCACCCAAAATACGATTTGGCTTTTAAAAATCCACGGCGGACCCTCCTTCTCATGCGTGCCTCCCGAAATATAGAAATTTTGTTCGAATAATGAAAGGCATGTGTAAGGCGGAAGAAATGAACCATCCCCAATTAAAAATTTTAGAGGGAGGATGGGGGATTTGGATAAAACAGGTGACAAATACACATGGGGGCCGAGAAAAATTGAATCATGTCCCAAGTATTTTGAAATTGGAATGGGAGGCGGTCCACAAGGAGGCAAAGGTGCCTTTATTGAAAGCAACTTGATCAAGTACTCCTAGTCCATGAAAGGGTTAAGCGTTTTAAAGTTCGGCACCAACTCATCGGGTACTTGTAACGGTGTGATAATGGAGAATGAAAAGGGGGAGAAAAGAAATTCAAACTCAAGAGATGACTTATCATCACTCAAAGTTGGAATTTCAAAGGAGATATGATCATTTTCAATGAAACTTTCTTATTTGGAATCCAAAGGCGGAATCATTTCATTTCAAATGGATACTACATCCATTTCATCCCCACTTTCATTCTCTATTAAACCACGGGATAAGTCAATAATGGTTTGTTCCAAATTAGGAAAAAAATCCTCATTTGGTTCAAAACATTCCTCGACTTCAAAAGTTTCAGAAGGAAAATCGTCGTCGAATTCAAATAATAAATCCAATTCATGTTCCCACAAACGATTTTCTTCTCGATAACGATCTTCATACCTCTCATTCTCAAGCATGAGCAAAATCTCACAGAATGTCATAGGTCAGGGTGCGGATTCTTGAAAATGAGAAGTTTGAAAATTATTATCAGAACTATACTCAAAGAATTTAGTATGGAAACTATTGCAATTTGTTCCAAAATTCCTATTATAAGGAATTAGAGGTCCAAAATCGTTATCCTCATCCTCAAAATACACTCACTCCAAATCTTGACTTTTGTAATACCCTCCCAAAGATATTTTTGAATTTGCAATTTTTTCTAACTCTAAGTATTGACCAAAAGTCATAGGTTTATGGGGAGTTTAAGAATTATCATAACGATTACCGAAAGGATTAGAATAAGACATGCTTACCCCAAAAATGGCTCGAAGTGGTGAATTCCACAAAGTGATACGCGCGTAATAAATTCAAGCGTTTCTTAGCATTCAAAAGAATAAGTCCTACAAAAATGTTAGGCAAAAAAAAAACAAATAGAAAAAAAAATACTATGAAATACTAAATCAAATAAATTCCAAAACAAATTCATCCCCGATAACGACATCATTTCGATGAAGGGTGAAAAGTAACGCATGTCAAACGCCGATCATTGTTTTCTATTCACTACCGTAATACAAAAAACCTAAACTTATAACTACACTCAACAGGTGAGTATAGCTGCCAAGTCCAGGTATCGAAAATCCACATAGATGAGTTGTTAGAATTTAATTCGTTTAATGCTTCTAAATAAAAGTGTAAAAGGTAATTTGTTAACTAAAAAGAAATAAAAGATAAACTAGTCACGAGTGTATTTAAACTAAATGAATAAAATGAACAAAGGCTATAGGTTATGTCGAATATCCCTCACCTCGATTGCATCTCGTTTCGTCAATTAATTAAATCAAGAGTTGTCACTTCCCTAAATTCGCATAAAAGACTAATATAATTTTGGCGTCAACAAATATCTTGGACATTACGCACACAAGGTTGTAAATACGGGGCATTCATGATATACCCCGTTAAATCTCCTAGGCATAATAACTAGGACAGCACACTCGAAATAAATACGTAAACTCCATCAACAAAGCAAAGCAACACGTCAACCCTAGGTGAGTTCAATCAGACACAACCTAATTTAAATTAGCCCCTAAGCATATTAAATGACATTAAATAAATTAACTAATTAATTAATGCACAACTAATTAATTAAAGAAATAATAAATAATTAAACTAACAACTAAAATTAACTAGACATGGAAATAAATGGAAAGCAAATAATCTAGGGCACAAATCTTTAAGTAGGCAAAAGAGATAATAAATTGTGTCCACTTACACTAATGGGTGTCAAACCACCAAGAAAATAGAGGAGAGGGGTGTTATCCACATAAATCCCCAAAAATTGCACACACCATAACTAAACTTAGAGAGAGGGAGAAACTAGATAAAAAACTAGATATTATGTTGTGTTTTTCCAAATAAACACCAAGTATGGTATTTATACTAAGTTGCAAAAAGAAATAAAAGAAAAGGAAAAACAAATAGAAGAGGGGGATAAGTTACATCTAAAATAAAAGAAAAAGAAATAGAGAATAGGAAAGGGAAAGTAACAGGAAGTCGTGGCAAAGAGGAAACAATGTATCGATCGATCGCGTGTTGGCTGCTAGTTGACCGCGTGAAATGGGAGGCAGCACTGCCTCACTGCCAAGGAAAAAATATAATCGTCGGACAACCACATGTTGGCCATCGATCGACCGCGTATGTAGCCAAAACCACTTCGCAAACTTGCCATGGAAGCCCCAATCCATATTCATTTGCTTCGAAATTGAAACCAACACAACATCCACTTCGGCTACATCTTCGTGCGACCTACCATGGATTTTATCCATCACTTGAAAAATCAAGAACCACCAAAAACCACCATGTCCAAATATGGAGAAAAAAAAATAAGTCCACACCTCCATTAATGGTGGACAAAAAGCTCCAAAAAGTAGATGTCCAAGACCCATTTTCGTTCGTGGTCAAAGATTGTGCTCCAATTTTAGACCAAAGTCCGGGATTTCAAACAAACCCAAAACACGAGCCAAAACCCAAATAGCCATCTCCATTTTCTTCAAAAAAACGTTTTAGGGACATAAAGGAAATTATTTGAATTGTTATAAAACAGAATAGGGACATGGGTGGAATTAATAAAATTGTTATTAATTTCTTATAATTCTTTTTCGATTAAAGGTCCACATTTCCTTCATTTGGACTCCGATTCACGCACCATTCGCAGCCACACGAAGCTTGGACCAAGGGATATAAATTTCGTCAAAACTTTGGGCAAAAATCCCGAAGTGTAAAATTATCAAAATGCCCTCGAACATGCGAATCGCGATGGAACTTAACCAGAACGCGCTCAAACTTCATACTAAGTACCGTAACACATATAAAAGATTAATAATACCTTAAATAATATGTTAGAATATAAAATGGAGGTTGTATAGTTATAGAGCATAATTATAGCAATTACGGTACCCCAGGAAGCTAAAATACATAGGTTCAAGGGTAATTAAATGCAATATTCGATACGAATCAGAGCTCACCCCTTGTCTTCCCCTTGTGATCTGCCACAATCATTTGGTTTAGTGTGTCTGTATCCAAAGATGCCTTGTCAACATTAGACTGGGAGCTATGCACTTTCTTAAGCTTTTCCTGACATGACAAAAAGTACACGATTAGTTAAGTTAATAAAAAAAATTATGTTGTAATTAAAAATTAAACAATTGTAAGATATTTCTATAACTTACAATTTTGGTTGCCAAACTCGAGGACACTTCCATATCCTCACCCTTCTTCATATGAATTTCCACATTGAAATTGAGCCTATGTGGACTACCCTAGGGCCACTCCCCATATCCTGAAATAAAATAATGCAGAATTAGGAAGTAATGCCAAGTAATATTAAATTAGATTAACATAAAAATAAAATGAAAGAAAATTAAAAACATACCATCTTGTGATCCATCTCGGTCTAAGATATATACCTGGAGTACTGCACATCAACCTTTTTGGCCCAGATTATCCTCATTATTGATAAGCTGCTACCAGCTTGCCAATAAGATCGACTCATTTGACAGTACCATGTCACGAACCCTCAATATGGACTCTCGGTCCTGGCCAATGTACCATCCCCGCATGTTTTTCTTCCACGCTTTGTATTGATCTCTTAATTATTCGAACGTGGAGTCGTGGACTTGTGGGGCCAGGCCGAATTAATCCAGTCAAACGAATACAAACTAAAATGAAAGTAAGTTTTAGTTGTATTTAAATTATAAAATAAGATTATATATATATATATATATATATATATATATAAAAAAAAAATAAAAAAAAAAGTGAATAACTATCTTTAGTGCCCCCTAAATGGCCATCTTGAGCTCAACGGGATACTTACTCTAATCTATGTACCCAAGTGGATGATCGTCTTGAGAAACTCTAGGGCCCTAGACTATAAGTTTGTCTGGTTATCTACTAGGGACCCCAATTTTCTCATTTTGGGGGGGGGGGGGGGGGGGGCTAGTGGCAGAACAGTCTCCCTCGCCTTCTCTACCATGTCGCCCTAATGAAGACATTTCCTACAAAAATTGTAGTTATTAGTACAAACATGTATATGAGAAAATGATAAAATCCAAATGAATAAAAATATTGTACAAGTTAATGACATTATAAATATAAATATTGTTTCAATTTCGGGTCATGTCACAAAATCTGAATTAATTCTTAAATTGATTAAAATCCAAATTCACATATTTGCTAACCAAAAAACCAATTTTGATTTGAATCCGATAATAACAAAGCATTAGAAGAATATAATTTATGTAAGGACTAGAAGAATACAATTTAATGACATTATAAATCTAAGTATTGTTTCAATGAATTAATCCTTAAATTGATTAAAATCGAAATTAACATATTCACTAACCAAAAAACCAATTTTGATTCAAATTCAATAATAACAAAGCACTAGAATAATACAATTTAACAAAGCATTAGAAGAATGCAAGTTAATGAAATTATAAACATACATATTGTTTCAATTTCGGGTCATGTCCACAAATATTCATCAAGTCCAAATGAATTAAAAGTGTTAAACTATCATTCGATAATAACAAAGTACTAGAAGAAAACACACTACTGGTTATTATAACTAATTGGAATACTTATTACAATTTTTTTTTCAAATTCGGGTTATCATCTAAAATGAATTGATATTCGGTAGGAGCAACCATGTCATCCACATTACTACTTAGATGCTTTGGCACATGTAGAACGATTGACCATGATTCATTGTTGATAAACTCTGAGTAAAACACCTGCTTGACCTTTTGAAAATCATAAATAAATGGTTCATCGCTCACGTGTTCGTTGCTCTTCAACTTGGACAAGTTAACCCTGATCAAATCGGTGTCAATATCAACTTTACAAGCATTTTAATCCTCAACTCTGACCCAATCGCAGTAAAACACAACCTCTTTGAAGCTTATATAGTCCAATTCAAATATATTTCTAATGACACCATAGTAAGTTATTTTAGCTTCAACGATGTTTTTATCTTTTATGCTCGCTCGAAAATAAGTTAAAGCCTTATATGAAATGCCCGAGTTATATCCATTTGTATTTTTCTCGTACACCCTTGCATCGGATATATAATCTTTCAATCAATACTTTTTGTACTCGTGTGCCATGAACAAGGGTCTAGTGGTTAACAAGCAAGCCTTCAACATCTACATGTGTATCAAATAGATAATGAGTTATTTGTTCATGTTGTAAACTCGTTAATTGCACTCACTTGCCCATCATCTGACCACCCTCATCGACTAATTTATCACTGTTATCCACGCTTCTTGGGGCAGGCATATATTCCCGAGTGTACATTGGTGATCAACGATGATGTATTCCTATGCAATTCATCCATCGATGTATCGTGTATTCTTAACGTAATATTTTAAAACTTTCATCAATCTTTCAAATGGATACATTTGTCGTTATCTAATTGGGCCACAAAGAAGTGCCTTGTCATATAGGTGTACCAACAAGTGATCACTTATGTCAAAAAATGATGGGGGAAAGTACCGCTCCAACACACAAATCGTTACTTTTGCGGCCACTATGTGATATCGATTGACTACCTTCTCACAAAAAAGTGTGAAGCTGATGTTAATTTCCATAATTGCCCTCTGTAAATCCTTGAGCTTGGAGAAATAATGTTTAAACAGTAGAAGAACCAATTGCATGATTACTTGTCAATCATGGGACTTACACGTGTAAATCATGGGTAGCATAATTCACAAACCTTTGTGATTTGTATGAAAAATTAGATGGAGCCTTTAAATAATATATTGTGTCTAAAAGCACCTTCCTTTCCTTATTTATAAAAGTAAACACAATAGCGGGAATTATTGTCCTTCCCCTACTATCTTCTTTTAACCATAGTTGTGGCTTAAGTTTAAACAATTTAAGGTCTTCTCGTGCATTTTTTCCATCCTTCAAATGACTCCCCCAAGGCATATGCCCACAATATGTTCAGTGATGTTCTTCTTCACATCCATCACATTCAATACATGGCGCACCGATTTACTTTTCCAATAAGGCAACTCAAATAAAATTGACCTCCTAGACATGCCTTTCTTGTCTCAGTTTCATTCCCAATTGGAGTCTTCTTATGTTTGATATTATTAAATTTAGGATTGTTACCTATCATATTAGGCCCATAATTAAATGATTTACTTTCAATTTCTAAACATGAAAGTTTTCTCTATGGTAACCTATGTTCAATCCCGCTTGGTAAAAAATTGGAACCTTTTTCAAATCTAAAATATGAGCGGGGTGTTAAAAACCTCCTTTGGCAATGGTATGTATTTTTTGTGCTAGAGGTGATCAGCAGAGATTCAGTCTCCTATCCATAAATAGGACACCCCAACTAACCATTTACTACAAAATTAGATAATTTCCCATAAGCTAGAAAATCATAAATTTTCCACATCAACATAGCTTTCAGCGTAAACTTTTCGTTTTTCAAAGAGCCAAATGCTTAAACAAACCTCTTCCCATAACTCATTTAATTCCTCTACCAAAGGATCCAAGCAAACATCGATGTCCTCACTTGGTGCGTTTGGCCCAAGTATCAAGAAAGACAACATTAAAAAATTAGGTCATACACTCATACACTATAAAGAAGGGAGGTTGAGTGTTGCTAGGATCGCTGGACATACACTCTAATTGGTGCTTAGATTTCCAAATGGATTGAAATCGTCTATTGGTGTTGCCAAATGAATGTTGCACTATTCTAGAGAAAAATTGAGACTGTCAAAAACCATTTCAATCTAGGACCAATGGGAAAATGTGTCAACACTTTTTTAGTCACGTTTGAGATTGTGACTTCCTTTTGAGTAGATTGCACATATAAAGATTCATCACATACCGGACACCAATCAAGATTTTCATACTGCTTTCGAGATAGTATACAGTCCTACACATAATCATGAATTGATTTATACTTCATTTCTGAACCTTTTAATCTATTCTTCACAGTAGAATATCAATTTGAAATAACACTTAACACCGCATAATCTATTATGTACCCAGACAACATTAAGATACGACAACATAACTTCCCCCACAAGTAATAATTTTAAGCCACTAAGAATATTTTTATATAGAAACTATGTCATTCCAAACATTCCAAATAGGACAAATCGAGAGATCTCATTATAGGGGTAATGACTCTCGAACAAGTCTACAGGCTATTGAATCAGTACACATAAGAACTAAGAGTCTAGTATCTATGTGCACTATACGTAATTCAAAGTAGTTATAAATTACCATGGTAATTATGTTTCATTTATTCGGTAGTAATGTTTATGGTGATGATTTATACATAGTTATGTTTCATTTCCCATCATTAATTATTTAATGGAAATCTTTTAAAATTTATAGTATGTTTCATTTCTGTCTTATTTATATTCGGTAGAATCAAAACCCCAAATGTTAGAAATGGATAGGGCCAACAACCTAAATAGACATCTAAATGTTCAAATCCCCTAGTCATCAAAAATTCAAAAATCCCAAACAACAATTCAAATAATAATGCAAAATATCATGAAATCCTAGGGCCAATTAACTCAATGGACATCTAAACGTTCAAATCCACCAATCAACAATAATTCAAGAATCCCAATAAATAATAAGTTGACATAATTTTTAAATTAACACAATAAATTGCAAAAATTAATTAAGTGCTCGTCTTTGTGTTTATGTGTGTGTTTGAAACTATTTTTAAGGTTTCAAATTAATTACGGTTTTAATTTGAAATCATTTTAGGTGTTTCATTCTAGGATGTATGTGTGTGCATGTGATGTGTGGGTTGCGATTTTTTTAGGGTCTTCAAATTAATTAGGGTTTTCATTGGAAATGATTTTAGGGTTTTCATTGTATGTGTTTGTTGTGTGTGTGTATGGTGTGTGTGGGTGTGGGTGTGTGTGTGAAGGAGAGATAGATAGATGTACTAGAATGATGGAGAGAGGCACATGTCGAAAAGTGTGTGCTGCCATTGCTGCTACTTTTTTTTTTTGAATATGATCTGGAATTTATTAATTAGGTAGAAAATCCCTACCTAGGGGGCAATGAGAGGGAGAGAGAGAGAGAGAGAGAGAGTTGTGGGGGTAAACCATAAATGAGGGCCTCGAACTGTTTGTAATTAAAAAGGTTATCATGGTCCTGTCACAGACTTTTAATGTGACAACTTAAACAGTTATAACGCTCAATTCTATAACAGGACCGTGATAACATTAACTGTGACACAATTGTGGAAACATCTTTTGACGGTCTTGTCACGATCAATGACCGTGACAAAAAAGCATGTATTTTTGTCATAATTTTTTACCATGACAATTTTGGTCGGTATTAGAGTGCCAATTTTTCAATTTTAGTGTAACAAAGATCAAATACTGTGAGTTTCACAAGGACATGAAGATAACATAGATAGTTGCATCACTTTCAAGAATGAAATTGAGAGTTTAATCAGAAGAGGTAAGATATCCAGGTACATGGATAAGGATAACTGAGTTGATCCGAAAGAGCGTAAGGAAAGAAGATGATCAGAATCCCCAATCAAGAAGGCTAATGATTTAAAAAAAAAGATGAAATGATGACTCAGATGATGACCCAGATCTTCCAAGGAAGCTAAAATAATCAATCCATTAGGTCAAGACAATCTCCTTCAAATGACATTTCATCGTTGGCCCTAAAAAGGTAAACAAATATCATCTTATTATTGCATTCTCTAAATATGATTTATCTGGAGTTTTATACCCTCGTGACGACCCTCTAGTCGTCACCATGATGGTCCATGAAAGAAAAGTGTACTGGGTCCTTGTTGATAATGGTTTATTGATAACGTTGTGTTCTATAATTACTTTAGAAGGAGAAGACTTCGTGATATAAAGCTAATAGCATACCATCGCCATCTGATTTCCTTCTTGAGTGAGAAACAGTGATCCTTAGGAATAAGTGAGTATAAGATTATATTAGATGCCTGGACAACGTGCCGAAGAGAAAATGCGTGTTTCTTTATCCTGGATAAAAAATTTCTTTTGGCATATAATATTATTATCAACTGAGTTAGGCTGAAAACATTTGAAGCCATATCATCTAATATTCATTAGTTATTAAATTTCCTAACCCACTACGGAGTAGGTGTTGTCAAGGGTAACCAGGTAGAGGCCCGAGAGTGTTGTAATACTTTGTTCGACCATGAGTAAGAGAATAAGTTGACTACAACTTACTAAATTAAAATCTTAGATCCCTAGGATGGGGAGAAGTTGTCAAGAAACAAGTAGTCAAAGAGATCAAATCAATCATATTCGATGGCGAACACCTAGAGAAGACTGCCCAGATAGGTTTGTCCTAAGAGTCTGAACTCAAGAAATGTGTAATTAAATTCCTTAGACCACGAAAGAGTGTGTTTGCCTCGAGTCATGGAGACATGCCCAGGATCGACCCAGATTTCATATGTTATGAAATGAGCATAAAAACATATTAAATCGGTTAAATAGAAATGACGAGTTTTTGACACCAAAAAGAATATGGAAATTCAAGAATAAGTTCAGAAACTTTATAAGGGTAATTTCTTTGAGGATGTCAAATATCCAGAGTAGTTCTCCAATGTTGTAATGGTGCCTATGAACAACAACAAATGGAAGATGTGTGTGGACTTCACTGACTTAAGTAAAGCTTGATCCAAAGACCACTGCCCACTGCCCAAGATCAACCATCTGGTTTATTACACTTTGGGTCACGACCTGCTCAGTTTCATGGATGCCTATTCTGGGTATAATTAGATCGGAATGAAGCCAGATGATAGAGAAAAAATATCCTTCATCACTATCAGAGGCACTTGTTTCTATAATTTCATGCCCTTCGATCTTAAAAATGTCGGGACCACCTACCATAGGTTGGGAAATGAGGTGTTTGTATATTAGATTAGAAAGAAATTAGAGGTATATGTTAATGGCATGCTCACCAAGAGCAAAAGGGAAACCGATCACGTGAAGGACTTATACCAAAACTCCAATTAGTTGAAAAGTATTAGATGAAGCTTAATCTAAGCAAATGCGTGTTTGCGTTAAAGGAAGTAATGTTCTTAGGCTTCATCATCAACCAGAGTGGGATCGAGGCCAATATCGAGAAGATCAAGGCATTGATCAACATGTAGTCCTCGACAACCAAGAAGGAGCTGCAAAGACTGATCATGCATTGATGCTCTCAACATGTTTGTTTTTAGAACTACTAATAAATTCCTACAAATATTTAAAGTCTTCATAAAAACTTTAGAATGGAACAACGAGTGTGAAACCATGTTCCCATAATTAAAGAGGTATTTGTGGTCATCACCTCTCTTATCAAGACCAATATTTGGGGAAAAACTCTACCTCTACCTAGTTGTATCAGAATATGTTGTTAGTTCAACTCTAGTAAGATAGGAAGAGGGAATAAAGAGGCTCATATATTACACTATTAAAGCATATCGAGGAGCAAAAATATAGTATCCCATGATAGAGAAATTATCACTTACACTGATTGAAGTTTCTATGAGAATGAAGCCTTACCCTCAGGCCCACACAATTGTTATCTACACATATCTACACTTAAAACAGGTCCTTCATAAGCTCAAAAAGTTCAAAAAATTGATGGATTGGGCTATGGATTTTGGAGAATAAGATATCCAGTTCGAACCTATGACGACTATCAAGGGCCATGCCATGGCAGACTTGATTGTCGAATTCACATATAAAGACAAATTAATCGAGTAGACTCCTCTGGGAAAGAGTTTGACAATCATATAAAAGCATACTTATACGGAAGAGAGCTTAGTCACTACGCTAGAAGAGATAGACGTGGAATACTCACATTCACTCCCAGTTGGTAATTAGTCAACTGTTGGTGTATGAAGCTAGAGCGAAATCCATGGTAAAGTATTTGGCCAAAACAAAATGGAGGCTAAAAAAATTACGAATGGTTAAGATGCTGAGAATCCCTGTGACACCCCGACTAATTAAATACCGGGTAGCTACTCTTTTATTAAATTAATTGAAAATGCCAAGTTGGTTCAGTTAATAGCATCACTGTCGAAAACATTTTTTTTATAATTACTAAACACCTAGTATTTAAAAGTAAGTGCCAAATTTTAAGTTAAATTTGATTAACATGCAGTAAAAGAATAATGAAAGAATAATAACCATTCGCTATAATGAAGTAACGAATAAGCAACAACAGAAATATAAATCCGGAGGAAAACTCCTCTCAACAATCCCACAACTGAAGAAAAATACTACAAGTCTGAATCCTGAATAATTACATGCCAAAGGTCTTAATAACTGAAATAAATGAAATATCTCTAAAAGAAATGGGCGACATGCCCTACAACTGATAACTGATGAATATCGAGTCAAGATAGATGAAGCGTCTACAAGCAAAGTCCTGTAACTTCCACAATCACCTACAGCTCGTCACCTGAATGAGAATCCTATGCATGGTGTCCTTGTGGCTGGGCACCTAAAATGGTTTTTACAAAAATAGATTTGAAAGCAAATGGGTCAGAGCCCGAAAGTGTAAAACATTTTGAAAACAGCAAGTGTTTTAATAACATTTAAACATTAAATGCAAAATACATGTTAGGACGTGCACTCACATGAAATTCTCACCTCTCGACTACATGTGCACTCCTAACGTACATTACCCATCTAAATGAAACATATATCTAACTAAAACGTAATAAGTTCTACCTCTTACTACTCGATTCCCATATTACATTCTAACGTTATCAAATAAATAGAGGGCTTTACTTAAACTCAGATTCTCAATATGTAATACATTTCACTATCGGTTAACCCATTATGTTTTCTCAAAACAATTCCATAATTTTATTCACAATATAAACATGAAAGTTCCCATTAATTAAGTGTATATTATTCACATCATAAATATACAATACAAGCACCCCGAGACTAAGCTGCGGTGCACACATACTCTGCTATCCATCCCGGTACATCACGTACATAAGGATCATGCATTTCGAATCTCTCAGGAATCGTTCAGATAACAACATCACAAATAATGGGAGGCGAACACAGTCACATCACATGGGTCACGCACATACCTACACTCCCACGATCAGCAGACTTATTAACATCCCAATAAGTCCTTCTCTGACCTATGTTCATCGAGGTAACCAGTCTAAATCCGGGCAACACAAGGATTAGAGGGCCCTAAGCGAACACGAACCTCCCATGATAGCAAGTATGGTAGGTATGTCATACACATAAAATCAATACATATACTAAGTATTCACGCATCTTAGTAATCACCATAATATATATTGGTGGTATACTTCTCATTCTCGAACCGACATATAATACTACACACTTTATATGTTACCCGGTTAATATAATAAATTAGGCCGTCAATAGTTCGCACATCGTAATAGACTCTCACGTCCTAGTTCCTATATTCCCTTAGGTTCAAACTACACTTCTAGGTTTGACTCCTCATTATATCCCAAACATCCCAAATATATCAATTACTCATCAAGGGAAGGCTATCTCTACCTATACACAAGGTTACGGGGCACTCGGGATCAAAACAGGCTAAAAAGCCTAAACTGTCAACTCGTTCAAAGACTCGTTCGAACGAGGCTGTTCGAACGAGACTTCGTTCGAACGAACTGGCCTATCTAACGAGGTCTCGTTCGAACGAAGTTATCGAACGAACTTTACCCTCGTTAGAAGTCAATGGTCAACTCGTTAGAAGCTCGTTCGAACGAGTTCGTTCGAATGACCTGGGCAGGTCTTCTAAGGAGCGACCAGATTCGAGCCCAGATTTCCTATTTTCGTTTTTCCCATTTCTCTACCCCTCAAATCTCATCCAAACATTACTCCAACAATTGTTTAAGGTTCCTAATCGTCCCTAAACATCCTTATGTCACATATTAACATGTTTGGGGGTGTTAATTCATCCTAACATCATTCAAATATCAAATCTCTACATATTTTTCCCCAATTTCAAACACATGAACCCTAGAATTTATAATTCATCTAGAAGTCTAATTAAATCCGTTTTTGGTTTCATACTAATTGTAATATCATCAAAATAATCATCAACTACAAATCTACATGCAATTTCCTCATCAAGAATGTAATTTCTATTTCCAATTTAATGGGTTTTTCATTAACTCCCAAGAACAAATCAGATTTTTATCAATTCCTACACATGGAAGAAACATTCTCTATAAAAACGAAATTAAATCACTTGCCTTAATGGTAACTCTGGATTTGATGACGAATTTGATGAATGGATCTCTCTCCTCTGCAGATTTCTCCTCTCCTCTCTTTCTACAAGCTTTCTTCTCCAAAGTTAATGGTGGCTAGGGTTTGTGCTTTAGAAATTCTTTGGAACAACTTTCAATAACCTTCGTAGCCTATTTGGGTATTAGTGGGCTTAGTGGGTTAATGCCAAATCAGATATTAATTCCCAATTTTAGTAGGTTTTAATTCCCCAAAATTCAAAATTACCAAACTACCCTTTATACGTTGCCGTTATGGCCTAAAAATACCCCGGGACCCAAACCAAACCCCCGGCTAGTGTTTTCTGACTATTTCGACCCTTCCGAATGCGTTGGCGCACTCAAAACGGCCATACGGATAATAGAAATAAAATTCACTTTTTAATTAAAAAATATAACCCCGACACGACTGTCATACGCGTCTCAACAAAATTTCCAAATTGCCGTATTTCAATCTCACGACAAATTTCATAATTCAAAATTCATATATAATCATATATGCACATATAATCAAATACCAACTCGCATCTCGCTAGTATTTTTAATCTGGATTAATTTCTAATTACTACACATTTAATTTAATTAATCCCATAAAATAAATATCACAAAAAATACGAGGTATTACAATCCCCAGAACAAAAAATTCAGGAGCAGACGCACTGGCCCATTTAGCGTCACTTACCCAAATAGATTTGCGAAGAACTATCCTGGTGGAAATAATCACATACTAAAGCATAAATGACAAAACAGTCAAGATCGTGGAAATAAATCTCGACCCATTATATATGGACCTAATATTATATTACATTAAAATCAATGCTATGCCATTTGACCCAAAAAAAGTAAGGAGGCTCCAATACAATGTTGTTAGGAAGGAGGAATCTTATACAAGCGAGAATATATAGTCTCATTGTTACGATGTGTTCACCTAACCAACGTGAGTAACTTAACAAAAAATTTGCATGATGGAGGAGGATCACTAGAAAAATGAGTTGCCACTTAAGGTTATTATTGGCCCACAGTGAAGGCATATTACGCAGACTATGCCAGACAATGTGGCAAATTCCAGAGGTACGCCAAGATCCATCACACTCCATGAGCCTTTCTCATATCGATAAAATCCACTGGGCCTGTTGCAATTTGGGGAATAAATCTGGTTGGCCCCTTACCTAAGACAAAGGAAAGGTTCAAATACTCAGTGGTTGCTCTAGATTACTTCACAAAATGGGTAGAGCTTGAGCCCCTCATGGAAATTCCATACAAAATAGTATTCCAGTTCATTTGGAAGAGCATTATTTACCATTACGATATGAACTACACCTTCATTATAGACCAAAGTACCCAGTTTGTCAAACAAAAGTTTAAGGACTACTTTATTCGCTCTAAGACACATAAGTTGCATTCGTCCCCAGGCCATCCCTAGTGTAATGCCAAACTAAGGTCATCAAAAATACTCTGTTCTATGGAATCAAGAAGATATTAGATGATGCAAAAGTAAATTTGTTCAAAGATCTATAAATTGTCTTATGGGATTAGAAAACCATCTCCATGATGACCATAGGTGAAACTCCCTACGTCTTAACCTTACGGTATTGAAGCAGTAGTTCCAACAGAGATCGGTATTCTTATCCATAAAGTTCTTAATATCAATTCATCATGAAGTGACCTAATGAGGAGGTTAGACCTTGATCTTATAGGATAGGTAAGAGAAATTTTTACACGGAGGGTAGCTATTTACAAGAAAATAACTACTCGATTATACAATCGAAGAGTAAGACTGAGCAGTCTGAAGGAGGGTGACTATGTATTCAAAAAGGCAATTCAAAAAGGAAGCAAGATGGAACCTAGTTAGCATGGCCCTTATCATATTTCCATTATTGTTAGGCCAAGAACCTAATGAATTGAGAACCTAGAAAATGATTAGTTCAAGAATTCCTGATATGTAGAGCACTTGAGAAATTATTATCAGTAATTTAATGGCAAAGTTTTTTTCTTTATGCAGTATGTACATCGCATTTGCTATGAATAAAGTTTCCAATTCTGCCATCACTCATTTTGTTTATTTGTTTTGTGGGCATTGGATATGTACATATAAATATTCATCACCAAACACTTAACCCTCCTATAAAATCTCACTGCAAGACAAATTTTGAATAAGAGGTATTAACATAATATGAACTTCATGTATGAGTTCATTGAACAAATAAGTCACAAATAGGAAGTCGAGTTTCATGTATGATGCTGTTGAACAAATAAGTCACAAACAAGAAGTCAAGCTTTATATACAATCTTCTATTATGACACGCCAGGAATAAGAAGAATGCCCACCAAATTATAAGAATTCCATGCTTTATGGATGATAAATATATGAACATAATCTTATCTAAGGATAATTCCATATAAACTTCGGTCAACTAAGTTAATTAGTGTCGACAGATAAACTTCATCCATGAGATGTGTAAGTTAGATAAAACACTATCCAAACCAAGTTCAGGACCACTCAAGTTTGTCCACAAATAGATTGCTGACAATGTATATTAGATTGGTTGATAACCGACCATTTAATAAAAGGGATCAATGATAATATGTGAGTTGTTCCAATCAACCAAAGTAGTGAGTTATATAAACCTATAAACAATATATATACATATATATATATATATATATATATATATATATATATATATATATATATATATATATATATACAAGGCTCATTAATATGAGTCTCAACAAAACATATTATGCCATTATCATGAGGTCATCAGGATACAAAAAAAAGGGAAAAATTCATATTTCCATTACATCCATTCAAGAAGATAAAAAAAGTTGATTCAATAGAAAGTTTTACAAAAGGCATATGTTGCATAGGTATTTTCATTAGTGACCACTTATGGAGCAGTTGAATCAACACTATAATCATTGGCGCCTACAAGGGAACTTAATTCAGGCATAACCTATGGAGAGGAAATTACAATGTCTTTAGTGGCAGGCTGATCAATTGCCATCATCTGCTCGAAACAAAGTGTAGTGGATTCATCATGGTCCCCTTACCATTGTCTCATCACTTCTATAATATCTAGGTAATAAGTCATCACCCTTTTATTTTACTCCTCATACCCATCCATAAAAACCCCTACAAAATCAACATTATAATTCATCAAAGATTTCTACTTTTCTATGCCTACCTCCTCGGCAGTAGGTAGAGTCTCCTTATCTTTTTCAAGCTCCTAGGTCAGCTTTGTGTTCATTTGAGTAACGATCTTTGACGACGGGGTAGATGTTGTTAATTCCTATTTGTCCTTACTTAAAGCTTCCTCCAAAATCTTTAGTTTGTCATCATCAGTAGCTACTTAGTCTTTCAGCTTATTATCCTCATCCTCACACATATTAAGAGCAACAGTTTTGGCCATTAATTAGTCATCCCTCTCCTATATCTCTTTTCTATCCTTCTTTAGGTCATTTGCAAATTGTTATTACTCGACTTTTAGCTTTCGATGCACCTCAGCTGGATCCTCGTAAGCATAGTTATTGATGATAACTTTCTCCCCCAAGACGATGTATGCCACAGTAGTCTGCCAGTGAAGGAAGGTAATCCAATGACTGGACAAACAAAATGTAAAAATAAAAAGCAATTGTTATTAAACTTACCACAAATAACCTATATTGTATTAACCTACATAAAGCATCGGGATTGTAACCCCTCAAGAATTCAAAATATTTGTTATGGTCTTAATACCCCAGTAGGTCGGTAGCATTGTTGGAGTGAATAAAAATGAAATTAGGATTGCCTCTCAACTCTTCAAATGAGAGTCCATGCACAGGATCAAATTTGAATTCCTCGACCTCACCATAGTGAGGGAAACTCCCTGGACCCGTCACAGCTACTGAAGAGGCCTAAACTCAGATTTGCATTGAACTTTGGTATCATTGTTACTGGGAGAGGGCTCAAGGTGTTGCTTATCCCCCATAGTAGGTGCACTAGGGTACATGGGAGCCTTGCCTTTAAACCTAGCAAATATAGCAATAGCGTCCTCAGCATTTTTCCTAACATTCTGCTCGGCCTACCTTTTCTCCTCTTTAGCCTCTTTTTAAGCCTCCACTTTCCTCTTCTGAGCTTGCACCTTCTTCTTCTCAGTCTTTAGCTTTTTCTAATGGGATATCTCCATAGCTTTAAGACCACTATTCCTCAAAGACATCCTAAATCTGGATTCTAAGGGCTGCTTTGAGGTAGTGGGAGAGATGATAGATGAGAAAATAAGTTAAAAATCTAAGGAAAATAGGATAGATACAAGTTAAGAAAATAAGGCATTACTGCCTATACCAACTTTGAATTTGGCCTCTAAGTCAGCTTTTTCCCCAAGATTAGTTTCAAACAACACACCTCCCTCTAATAAGATAGCTACATCAACTAAGAGAATACCACTTAGAAGTGTGTGATCTCAAGTAGTAATAAACCTCTCCATATAGAACATGTCTTCAAACTTAGGTGTTTCTTCATAAAATAAGCTTCAACCAGATCATTAATAGTAACAAGAAGTCGTGGGACCCTCTTCACTGAAATAAAGAATGAAAAATTAATAGAATACAATAGTTAAAGATAAAATATGGTATGTATCAATATAGAAAAATTCCTATTTTACATTCCATTCCACTTTCGGGGGATCCTACATGTTCTAGCCTTTTCGTGTCCCCTAAATTCCCATTAACCCTTGTCGAACACATATTGTCCCCTCCAACTATGATAGCTAGTTTAGACAACCTTAACCATCCTTAAAATGGACTTCTTAGGGGATAAATAGTAATATCCATGGGCTTTAGCGTTATCTCTTTGGCCGTGAATGTGCCTAAAAATATCTTGGAAAAGATCAAACCCAGTTTGAGTCGTCCAAAACATAATAACCTTCAAAATAATCATATAATCATTGGGGGAAGTTGATTCAATGTTACACCATACCCACTATGGATGGACCTAATAATGGGACGTCGGGTTAGCCAAAGTCCCATTTGAAGGACCCAGAGGGGAAATATATCTCATCTAAATTGGAATTATTGTACACCCTCTCCTTACTAATGGGCAGTTTAGTTCGAATACTAATGGGTATGCTATATTTTTCCCTAAGGTGATCTAGTTCATCCTCAAGGATATCACTAGAATACCACTTTAAATCAGTAGTGGAGGGATCATAAAAATCCGAAGAGTATGCATAATCACCATCACTACCGTTGGTCCCTTAATCAACAGGCTCATCCATGGGGGAAATAAGGGGATTTGTCCCCAAACTACTAGGCTTGATATCGTTAGCCCTATCAGATATAAGATCTTGATAGGAGGAATCCAAATTTATCGTCGACATAGATTCTCTATTTTTTAAATCCCCAACACCTACTTATTGTGGAAATAAACTTCCAACTCCTTAATCGTCAAAATTGGGAGCTACAAATGGATATTCCACTGGTAGTAGGTTTAAACCACTAGAGAAAGTTGTCGTAGGTGTATATTTAGGGTCTGCTAGTTCATACTTTAGGTAGACAACTTTCAGGGTTGTGGAAACTTCCTAGTAGTGATATGGTGGTATGTAGTCTCGAATTCAGCTAATATTTCAAACAAACATTGGAAATGGAGAGGATAGCTCATCATGTTTATACCTAAGCCTTTTTGGCAGGTCAATGGTAATTTGGGTCCTAAATGGGCGAAGAAAAAGGGTTATATGCTTGAAGAAACACTAAAAATGGTGGATCCTTAGGCTAACCAGTTCAATGGTCGTCTAAAGGTCTGAACTTGGAACTAAATATCAAGTAAGCCAAAACTAACAACAAATTTACATATACTAAGCACTAAATACCCCAAAATGGAAGATGAAAACCCTAAAAGTTCAAGAGTGCAAATAGAGAATGTACCTTGAAATTGGTAAAAGAAGTTGAAAGTAGAGAATGAAGAATTGCACTAGTAAAGTGAGGGATTGAAGATACAATAAAACCTAGATGATGGCAGAGTAAACCTTACTTTTGTCTCTATAACTATACTGAGAAAATTTGATATAGTGATGGATATGCCAACCATTTAAATACTTTGGGCTTTGCGATAAAAGGTCACTTTTGATTTATGATGTCACCACTGAAAATCCAACAGGTGCTGCAAGTTAATTGAACCCACGCACACGTATGTAATGATTAGTCAGATCTAGTTCTTGTTAAGATCTAGTTATACTGACCAGAATTAATACTTCATCCAATTATTCTATCTAGAAATCACTATAGAATGACATCAATCCAGAGAAGATGGTACATATTCCAATCATGATTGGTGTCTTGGGGGCTTTTGTTCTACCATAAATGTTAAACACCATGTGGACATCTTGGATTATGCCACATGGCCTCTTTGAAGTCAAATAAAAAGGTCATCCTCATTATTTTATTATTCTCTTCCAAATGAATTAGGTATCTACAAGCTCATTTCTACAATCCCGTTAATTGTTCTATCACTGTTCTTATGGTTTCAGTTAACGATTTTATTTGATTGAGTCAATACCTCCCCTATTCTAACTTACACAAGTTATGGAAGATCATTGGTCAAATTTATCTTATTTGTACACGTGAGAAATTTATACACTATCATATACTTGTTCTGCTGTAAGAAACTCACCCTTACCTGTCCCGCTATGTTTAGAGGGTGTAACTGTCTAACCTATAAAAGCACTCCACCTTCCCTATAATATTCTTTGATAATTAATTGTAAATGTCATGGAATCCCATAAGATAAGTGATTGAGAATTATCTCACTAACAGCTATATGTATTCCTTAGATAGATAGAAAAAACCAGAACTTGTATTCACCCTCTCACGAGCAATTACTCGACATTAATAATGACATTATCACTGTAATTACGGACATAGGCCCCTATTTGGGCTAAAACACATAAATCCTTGTGTTCTGTACTCGTCTCTCACCCTTTTATCCATATCAATTTAGTAACCTCATATTTTAATCTTTTTATCTTTTATTTCTTATTATTGGAAATCCCCCACCTAAGACATAAAATCCATAAACCAATTTTAGATGATCACAATTTGCATGATTGTTGTTTTCTCGGGGAAACTATTATGTATGAACCTTCTTAAATTAGGTGATCATATATTGAACAACCTATAATTATGCTGATATATGTTCCTTTGTTATTATAGTCTCGTAATACTTAATTAGACACCATCGTTGAGTCTTAAAAGATGACAAGGTGACTTGTGCTGATAGATAAGGCCTTATTCAACACGATGATGAGAGCTTCATATTCAGCCTCATTATTGGATGCTTCAAAGCTAAGTATGATCCCTCACTTGATCATAGTTTATTTTGGACTCATTTGCACAAATTCTACTCATATCCCTTTTAAGTTGGAGGCCCCATCAAAATAGATCCTCCGCTTCTTGAGTTGGTCAAAACCTTGACTAGTTGTGTGGCTGATTATTCACCTTTTTTTAGGATATTGGGATTAAGTGAATTCAGTAATGAAATCTCCTAACACCTTCTCATTGATTGAAATTCTCAGTTGAAAATAGATATCGTACTTCCATAGATCTACTGACCACTTGCACATCCATGCAGATAGGTCAACCTTTCTCAGGACTACCTTGAGTGGAGATGAGGTGATGACTATGATCGAATGGTCTTTGAAGTGGAATTTTAACTTTTACGAGGTGATGATAAATATTAATATAGCTTTTCCAAACGGAGGTAACATTTTTAAGCATCAAGCCGCATCTTGATATAAAAATAAACTGGTCTGAGTGCCCTTTAATTTCACACCTTAAGGCCGAGCTAACTGTGTTTTCAAATACAGAGATATAAATCTAGTCTAGAACCTCGAGTTTAGGGCCATAAGTGGAGGTGGTCGACTCAAATAAGAATTTATTTATTTATGAGCCTTTAAGCATTCTTTGTTCTTGGACAGGAAATTATCCTTCCTTAAGAGCTGAAAGAATGGTCGACATTTATTAGAGTATTTAGAGAAGAAACAATTTAGTGCTCACAACATTCTGATAAACTTCTGAATATCCCCAACTATCATCGATAAATGAACAGTATTGATCGCTTCAATTTAACCAATGCTTTCTTCGATCCCTCTATGGATGACTAAGTAGATCGATAACTTCTCGTAATGTACTCCAAATGAACATTTAGCCACGTTGAGTTTTATCATGTATTATTTCAGGACCTCAAAAATCTTTGTCAGCTCCTTCAAGTGGTGGGATTTATACTTACTCTTCCCGATGATAATGTATATATTTGAGAAAGCATGCTAATAGGGAATGACTTACACAAAAGACAATTTTTAATTTTTTTCAAATTAAATAATAAGCTTAAATAATTTAACCCAAAGTAAAATGTGACTTCCTTAGCATCACCGTCGAAAACCAAATTAAATACATGTATGCTATTAAGCCCGATGCCAAATTAAAAAAAAAAAACTTATTAACTTTTTTATGAAGATCTTTCATTCATAAAAGAACCATTCCAATAATGTAAATACACATTCATCATGATAATAAACTAAATACTGAATGAACAAAATAATCAAATTAATAAAAAACTCTCGATAAAATTTTAATAGAGTAATCGAATTGAACTGAAATGAAATAAAGTCTACATAAAGTAAAGACTATCTAATAATGGTGTGACACCCCGCCTAATTAAATACCGGGCGATCACTCCTTTATTAAATTAAATCAAGGAAAACAGTTGGTTCAATCTCAGCATCACTGTCGATAGAAATACATTTTCCAATTTAACACCCTAAATAATTAAGCTAAGTGTCAAAACCATTTTCATACATGCTTTCCAAATTTTAATTAAAGAAAAAGATTTATTTATTTAAAAACAACATTTCTACAATTTAGAATCACATCATAGTAAACCAAATAATATAATACATTCGTCAATCAAATGTCAACATAAGAAAACTAAAGTCACCAATATAAACTGAATAAAACCCATAGTAACAATCCCGAAAACAACTGATATACAAATGTCCCAATAACAACGGGATAATGGAGAGAGCTACACATGCTCAACTGGTGAAAGTACTAAGAGTAGATCCGAATGAATGAAGTCGTCTAATCCAGAGACCTGCAACTCCCACCTAAGCTGCAGCGCGTTCCTTCCAAGAGATCCTAATCAAGATGCCCTTGTGGATGGGCACCTGTAATACATACATATATATACAAGAGAGAGAGAGAGAGAGAGAGAGAGAGAGAGAGAGAGAGAGAGAGGAAAAGGGTCAGAGCCCGAAAGTGTGTTTGATTTTAAAATACGTTTAGCAAGTATTTAAATTGATACAGGCCAATGCAACAACATATTAGTGCGTCACTCTCTTGAGAAATACTCACCTCTCTTCTAATGTGCACACCTATCGCACTAACCTTCCCAACGGTCTATCTTAGCATTTTATTATACTAACCTTCCCAATAATTTAGCGTATTTACTTACTCGTAAGATTTCAAAAGAAAACTATATTTTTGTTTACAAAGAATACTTCCAATTAGAAGCCCAACTCTCGTTTTAGCTTTTTATTAATATAAAAAGTTCCTCGGTGACATATTGTTTTTTTTTCACAAACAAGTATTTACTATAAGAGTCATCAACCATGTCCTATTTATCAAATCACAGTAGGCAGTTTCAAATTTCAAAATCTCATATATATATTAACTACTCGTATAACATATATAAAATATTAGCACCCCTCATAAAGCTATGGTGTGTGCATAGTCTACTATCCAGAACCCCATATCACTCATATTAAGGGGAATACAATCGGAATCACTCTCGAATTGTATTAAAATGAATACACAAACAATATTGAGGCGAAGCATAGATTCCAAGTCTCTAAGCGGATGGCACATACCTGCGTCTCTTAGGACCGTCTGAACTATCACATCGATAGCCTGTACCAAGGATATCTATCTCCTAGGGTACAAGTCAATATCCCCCATAAAGGTCCCATCGAGATAAGACTTGCCCCAGCGCCGTAACCTCAGGGATAGCAAGTAGCGTGGGCATGAATTTTCACAAGTATATAATATATGTACACACAATCATATAAATATACCACTTTATCATATTAATATAGGTTCTTCACGTAACCCATTATTATACTATTTATCCTTAATTTCACATTTATACAATTACGTATAAGGTTTCATTCCTAACCTTAACTCGAAGGGTTTTCTCACTTATTACCTAACACTCGTGGGCTATACCTTCACAAATCTGAATTTCAGTAAGTGTCTTTATTAGGTTCCAACGTAACTCTCTTACGCACCTCACCCTTTAAATTCATAAATCTACCAACCTAAAGTAATTATCCCTTAAATACCATTCTCGTTGAAGATTAAAGGTTCCAACATTTATTCATATACCCTACTGGTCCTCAATGTCTCCCAAATCAATTTATCAAGAATGCCCAAGAATTATATCACGACAATTAGAATTTAACGCATTTAAAGAGGAAATTAGGAGTCTGTCAGGAGGGGTCGATCGATCGAAGCTTGGGGCTCGATCGATCGATCAAGCAGGTCTGGGCAAAATTCTGCAGAATGCAGTTACAGGATTCATCAAACTTCTTCATCCAAAACTATGTTTTTCCATTCTAATCGTCCCAAAAATCCTACTATCATCATCATAACATTATACCATGTGTTTATAACGTAAAGCATGTGTATAACTATCCTTAAACATGGATTTTCAACCTAAAATCATGTCCAATCATCAAGAACCCTAGAATTTTCTTAAACAGATTTCTAATGAATCTTTCTCCAATATTTCTTTATTATGATCACCAAATACTCGGATCATTTATATACAAAACTCCCATTCTGAGAAAATATTACGAACATTTGACCACTTGTTCGCCTAAAACAGTCGTGGAGTTCTACCATAGTTATCGGGTATTTTCTCGACCGATCAAAAAATTCTGATTATTTACTCTCCTCTAAACATACAGAAGGAGAATAGTCGATGTTATTCCATAACAAAACCTTAATAAGTACCTTGTACGTGACAAACAGGTACGAGTGCTTCTACAGAGCATTCTTGAAATCATCGTATTTAAATTCCACAATCTCCTTCACGTGGCTCCACAAATATTTAATCACCGTGCGCCTATTCCCTGGCTACGGGTGGTACATCCTACTCGGAACGAAACCTTATCTCCACTGGTTCCTGAAATCCCATATCAAAGGTGGGATTTACCAATCTCATCCTGATTCAGAAATTTGTACTGCGTCGGACCATGCACTGGCGCGATCCTTTCTCTTGAAGTAAGTCTGGGGCATACCAGTTAATATTGTTAGCCGGCCCAAAGGAATATCAATCACTTCCTTCTCGGCGACTTAATTCACAAGTTCGGGATAAACCCTTGATCATGTTTTGAGGATGGTAACCCATCCAAGGACTGTACAAACTTTTCCGACCTCTTCCAATTTCAGGAATTGTCGATAAACACAAAATTCTTTGGTTGATTCTCCGCTTTCAACCAAACCTTACTTACGGGCGGTGCATGTAGAGACTACTCACTACGTCTCGCTAAACATCGAGTCTCCCCTTGAAATATCTTACATTAAGTGACACATAATACTCCCCTTCCTCCTTGGAGTATGCCGAAAGTTTCGACCCGGGCTCTTCTCTCCACGAAGTGCACTTCTGGATTTCTTATACCATATTAACATCCTTACTCTTTGTATGCGCAAGTCGCTCTCATGCTTGACTAATAATAACTCCGCTCCGGGTGTTCTTCATGATCATTAAATTCTACTCTATTCAAGGAATACCAATTCTTGAACGGCTTCCACATCCTTCCAATCAAGTTAGGGCGTGCAATTCAATTTCACACTTATGTATGGATTATCACCCCTCATGTGACTTTTAATCCACTCTATCACTTCCACTTCGTCATACTATTCCCACAAACATATATGTCTCACGTCTATTTCCACGTCCCTCCGATTCGGACCATTTTAATTGTAGTTAACCAAGATGCCCACATCTTTGCAACACTTCAACCGCCCTGGGAGAGAGAACGGCGTGCTACTCATCTGTAGAACTAACTAAATTCGTCCGAATAGAAGAAATAGGGAATCCAAATTCCATGACAATAAAAGAGGAATAACAATTTCCACCTTCCTCAGATAAGTACAACAATTTTCCCAAATAGGTACAACAACCAAAATAAATCACTAACGCTCTATTCATCAGAATAATTACAGGTCATCTCTTTTGTATGATATAAAGTTCTTTCCAGGTAATCCATGCTAAAAATCATTCCAACTCTTTATTCACCTTGTGTTCTGTACGCGATTATGATATTCGGGTACTTCAATCACCCTAGAAATCAGAATTCTTAAATTTTCCTTATCATAGTTCCACCCCTCAACCTGTGGGGGTAACTTTCAATGTTTTCCTACCACAAGATCCGGCTCCAAAAACCTTAAAACAAAATTCAACTTCCAACTTACATACATAATTACTTGATCCTATTTCGACCAGGGTACCAAACTCGTGGAATAGTGACCAAACGTCTCCCTATTTCCAACCTTACGCTAAGTTTCATGCGTGGGATGTCTCGCAAAGCGAAATCCAAACAAGGAACCCCCCGATACACTACTACTTAGCTTTGTCGGTCATCGAAATTCGTTAGGTCCTCCGTCCGTGGTATGTACCCCTTTATTCCGTCTCTTGATAGAAAAGTTAAAATTTTCCCGTAATTATGCTTAATAAAGAACGATTCACCAATTTCACTACCGTAATTGTTGATGGTAATAGCATTCCATAAACCTCGAATACATACAATCGGAATTCTCAAAATTCCTTTCCCTAATAATAGGGGTATAAAGATTAACTCCCACATCTCTAAAGGTGAAATATAACAATGCACTCTTCCTATCACTAAGTCCGGAGTGCTAAACATAATACTGAGTCAAATCTTTTCGCTCAACGGTAAATCCCGATACATATGGAATTATACTAACAAAGTCTATACATAAATTGGCATCGAATATCTCGAGCCCACTATCTCCTCCGAAGTCTCTAGGATAGATAATATAAGTGCGAGTCCAACTTCCTTACAGGTAAGCCTCGCCAAAGCAAACATGAAACATGTTGCACCAATGCAACTACTCCAATAGCCTCTCAATAAATGCCCACTATCATACTACCCATTTTTATAACATTTTAACAAAGATAAAATCATACTCGTGTATCGCATCACTACAACAAGCAATCTCCATAAAGTATAAAACATTGTTAATATACTCACCCATCCTCCACGGATAGCTCTAAAGAAAATCCCGCTACACTAAGGAAAAATATTCACATAATGGTAACATTTCTAATTATATGCATTAAACTCGTCTCACATGCTAATCTAGAAATGATCAAAATATGGTGACTCGCTCGTGTCACATAAACACGCCTCATCCTCTGAGGATACAACATACACTTTTACCTTGCCAATCATCTTGACTGTGCAAATGGTTTCTGGACGTAACACGTCTACACCAACCAAACAATATTACTTTACTTGTTGCCTTTTACTAGGCACCGTATTCTTGCCCTCATACTTACTTGGAACATATTAACCGTCTGAAGCATTTAAATGGTATTCCTGATGTGTATCCACATCCTTCTGTGGTGCTATACCACCACTGTTCCATTCAGTCTCATTATCGACTAAATTCTTCGATTCCTTTAACTTCCTCCACAAAGAAGCGTTATCATCTATTCTGACACAATATGACAATGTCAACCTCTGGATCGTTCGTCCATCAGAATTTCCTCCTCGAGTTTTATCAACTATTATTACGAGTTGGTCTTCCACTTGGAGTCGTTTCCCCCCACTTGTATCTACATCTTCTAACACAAAATTGGCTAACGATTAAGATTCAAATTCACGAATGGACCCCTGATATGCCCCCCCTCGAAGAGTTCAGAACCACATTTGCTTCTAATTCTGAACAGTTAAGGAAGGAACATACGGTCAACACTGTACCTCAGGTTCTCCTATAGGCATAGCATTCCACTTCTAAAATTGGTGGTTGTCTCCAACCATTATAATTTCGTCCCGAAAGCCAAGAAAATTTTTCTCTAAATTTTCACTTTCGGTTTGCCACACTCCGTTCTACACTTAAGCCTTTGGATACTTTACCGCCTTTGGTAAAGACACAAGTTTACCCACGCATCTCATTTGACTATAACATCATTTGAAAAATCATTGCTGCACCTTAGTCGCCTTTCTAGTCGTGGCTTCTCGTGCCATAATGGAAGTGACCACGACTACGGTCATCATCCTCGGATATATTTCATGATATCAACTGAGCCCTGCCTCCTCATGTACGCTTAACGGTCCTCTTCTGACATCCGTCATCGCTCGGAACACGTACACATCCGAACGAAATTAGAATTCACTAGTGTATACACATTATAGTAGGAGAACGAAATCTCATCAAGGGAATCAACAATCCTAAACATAGGGCTCTATAACAAACAAAGCAACGCTGAAAGCATAATAAGCCGTACAGATCCTAAGGACACTAGAACCTGATGCTCTGATACCACCTGTGACACCCCGCCTAATTAAATACCGGGCGATCACTCCTTTATTAAATTAAATCAAGGTAAACAGTTTGTTCATTCTCAGCATCACTGTCGATAGAAATACATTTTCCAATTTAACACCCTAAATAATTAAGCTAAGTGTCAAATCCATTTTCATACATGCTTTCCAAATTTTAATTAAAGAAAAAGATTTATTTATTTAAAAACAACATTTCTACAATTTAGAATCACATCATAGTAAACCAAATAATATAATACATTCGTCAATCGAATGTCAACATAAGAAAACAAAAGTCACCAATATAAACTGAATAAAACCCATAGTAAAAATCCCGAAAACAACTGATATACAAATGTCCCAATAACAACGGGATAATGGAGAGAGCTACACATGCTCAACTGGTGAAAGTACTAAGAGTAGATCCGAATGAATGAAGTCGTCTAATCCAGAGACCTGCAACTCCCACCTAAGCTACAGCGCGTTCCTTCCAAGAGATCCTAATCAAGACACCCCTGTGGCTGGGCACCTGTAATACATACATATATATACAAGAGAGAGAGAGAGAGAGAGAGAGAGAGAGAGAGAGAGAGAGAGAGAGAGAGAGAGAGGAAACGGGTCAGAGCCCGAAAGTGTGTTTATTTTAAAATACGTTTAGCAAGTATTTAAATTGATACAGGCCAATGCAACAACATATTAGTGCGTCACTCTCTTGAGAAATACTCACCTCTCTTATAATGTGGACACCTATCGCACTAACTTTCCCAACGGTCTATCTTAGCATTTTATTATACTAACATTCCCAATAATTTAGCGTATTTACTTACTCGTAAGATTTCAAAACCAAACTATATTTTTGTTTACAAAGAATACTTCCAATTAGAAGCCCAACTCTCGTTTTAGCTTTTTATTAATATAAAAAGTTCCTCGGTGACATATTGTTTTTTTTTTCACAAAAAAGTATTTACTATAAGAGTCATCAACCATGTCCTACTTATCAAATCACAGTAGGCAGTTTCAAATTTCAAAATCTCATATATATATTAACTACTCGTATAATATATATAAAATAACAGCACCCCTCATAAAGTTATGGTGCGTGCATACTCTACTATCCAGAACCCCATATCACCCATATTAAGGGGAATACAATAGGAATCACTCTTGAATTGTATTAACATGAATACACAAACAATATTGAGGCGAAGCATAGATTCGAAGTCTCTAAGCGGATGGCACATACCTGCGTCTCTTAGGACCGTCTGAACTATCACATCGATAGCCTGTACCAAGGATATCTATCTCCTAGGGTACAAGTCAATATCCCCCATAAAGGTCCCATTGAGATAAGACTTGCCCCAGCGCGGTAACCTCAGGGATAGCAAGTAGCATGGGCATGAATTTTCACAAGTATATACTATATGTACACGCAATCATATAAATATACCACTTTATCATATTAATATAGGTTCTTCACGTCACCCATTATTATACTATTTATCCTTAATTTCACATTTATAGAATTACGTATAAGGTTTCATTCCTAACCTTAACTCGAAGGGTTTTCTCACTTATTACCTAACACTCATGGGCTATATCCTCACAAATCTAAATTTCAGTAAGTGTCTTTATTAGGTTCCAACATAACTCTCTTACGCACCTCACCCTTTAAATTCATAAATCTACCAACCTAAAGTAATTATCCCTTAAATACCATTCTCGTTGAAGATTAAAGGTTCCAACATTTATTCATATACCCTACTGGTCCTCAATGTCTCCCAAATCAATTTATCAAGAATGCCCAAGAATTATATCACGACAATTAGAATTTAACGCATTTAAAGAGGGAATTAGGAGTCTGCCAGGAGGGGTCGATCGATCGAAGCTTGGGGCTCGATCGATCAAGCAGGTCTGGGCAAAATTCTGCAGAATGCAGTTACGGGATTCATCAAACTTCTTCATCCAAAACTATGTTTTTCCATTATAATCGTCCCAAAAATCCTACTATCATCATCATAACATTATACCAGGTGTTTATAACGTAAAGCATGTGTATAACTATCATTAAACATGGATTTTCAACCTAAAATCATGTCCAATCATCAAGAACCCTAGAATTTTCTTAAACAGATTTCTAATGAATCTTTCTCCAATATTTCTTTATTATGATCACCAAATTTCGTGGATTATTACCTCTACATGGCAAGGGTTTCCAGAATTAACATATACATCACTACTACATGGGTTCTCCTATAAAAAATGGGGTTTTCTTCCATAGTTTTTATCAAAATTCATTCCTAAACTAACATGAAGATTGCATCAACGAAAATTGCAAGTTTAAACACTTTCCTGGGATTTTGGTATGCAGATTCACGGCTGATTTTGGTATGGCTGCGTTCCTTGACTCGTGATCTACGCGGTGGTGTTGGTGGTGGTGCAAACCGGTGGCTTTTTGGCCTTGGATTGCCTTGGAGCTCTCTCCTCTCTTCTCCAATGGTCGTCACCTGATTTTTGAATGTTCTAACCCTAAGAGGCTGACCTAATGGCTGAAATTCATGGGTTTAATTACCCACTTATGTAAAATGACTAAAATGCCAATTCTTGAACGGCTTCCACAGCCTTCCAATCAAGTTAGGGGGTGATATTTAATTGCACACTTATGTATGGATTATCGCCCCTCATGTGACGTTTAATCCACTCTATCACTTCCACTTCGTCATACTATTCCCAGAAACATATATGTCACACGTCTATTTCCACGTCCCTCCGATTCGGACCATTTTAACTGTAGTTAACCAAGATGCCCACATCTTTGCAACACTTCAACCGCCCTGGGAGAGCGAACGGCGTGCTACTCATCTGTAGAACTAACTAAATTCGACGGAATAGAAGAAATAGGGCATCCAAATTCCATGACAATAAAAGAGGAATAACAATCTCCACCTTCCTCAGATAAGTACAACAATTTTCCCAACTAGGTAAAACAACCAAAATAAATCAGTAACGCTCTATTAATCAGAATAATTACAGGTCATCTCTTTTGTATGATATAAAGTTCTTTCCAGGTAATCCATGCTAAAAATCATTACAACTCTTTATTCACCTTGTGTTCTGTACGCGGTTATGATATTCGGGTACTTCAATCACCCTAGAAATCGGAATTCTTAAATTCTCCTTATCATAGTTCCACCCCTCAACCTGTGGGGGTAACTTTCAATGTTTTCCTACCACAGGATCCGGCTCCAAAACCCTTAAAACAAAATTCAACTTCCAACTTACATACATAATTACTTGATCCCATTTCGACCAGGGTACCAAACTCGTGGAATAGTGACCAAATGTCTCCCTATTTCCAACCTTACGCTAAGTTTCATGCGTGGGATATCTCGCAAAGCGAAATCCAAACAAGGAACCCCCCCGATACACTACTACCTAGCTTTTTCGGTCATCGAAATCCGTTAGGTCCTCCGTCCGTGGTATGTACCCCTTTATTCCGTCTCTTGACAGAAAAGTTAAAATTTTCCCGTAATTATGCTTAATAAAGAACGTTTCACCAATCTCACTACCGTATTGGTTGATGGTAATAGCATTCCATAAACCTCGAATACATACAATCGGAATTCTCGAAATTCCTTTCCCTAATAATAGGGGTATAAAGATTAACTCCCACATCTCTAAAGGTTAAATATAACAATGCACTCTTCCTATCACTAAGTCCGGAGTGCTAAACATAATTCTGAGTCAAATCTTTTCGCTCAACGGTAAATCCCGATACATACGGAATTATACTAACAAAGTCTATACATAAATTGGCATCGAATATCTCAAGCCCACTATCTCCTCTGAAGTCTCTAGGATTGATAATATAAGTGCGAGTCCAACTTCCTTACAGGTAAGCCTCGCCAAAGCAAACATGAAACATGTTGCACCAATGCAACTAGTCCAATAGCCTCTCAATAAATGCCCACTATCATACTACCCATTTTTATAACATTTTAACAAAGATAAAATCATACTCGTGTATCGCATCACTACAACAAGCAATTTCCATAAAGTATAAAACATTGTTAATATACTTACCCATCCTCCGCGGATAGCTCTAAAGAAAATCCCGCTACACTAAGGAAAAATATTCACATAATGGTAACATTTCTAATTATATGCATTAAACTCGTCTGACATGCTAATCTAGAAATGATCAAAATATGGTGACTCGCTCGTTTCACATAAACACGCCTCATCCTCTGAGGATACAACATAAACTTCTACCTTGACAATCATCTTGACTGTGCAAATGGTTTCTGGACGTAACATGTCTACACCAACCAAACAATATTACTTTACTTATTGCCTTTTACTAGGCACCGTATTCTTGCCCTTATACTTACTTGGAACATATTATTGTGATCGATCTCACTCCGCATAAAATACCTCAACACATAATTCACCTATCACCTGTCCTACTAACCAAGTTAGGATTGTTCTTTCCTCGAACATTAGTAGACTCGATTTCTGTTAACCATCCCGGTTGTTCCATATCCTTCTTAGGCCATAAAGATCATGTTACTATCTATACTAGTACTTACTGAATTAACCATCACTTGGTAAGAATTTAACTGTCTGAAGCATTTAAATGGAATTCCTGATGTGTATCCACATCCTTCTGTGGTGCTATACCACCACCGTTGCATTCAGTTTCATTCTCGACTAAATTCTTCGATTCCTTTAAGTTCCTCCACAAAGAAGCGTTATCATCTATTCTGACACAATATGACAATGTCAACCTGTGGATCGTTCGTTCATCAGAATTTCCTCCTCGAGTTTTATCAACTATTATTACGAGTTGGTCTTCCACTTGGAGTCGTTTCCCCCCACTTGTATCTACATCTTCTAACACAAAATTGGCTAACGGTTAAGATTCAAATTCACGAATGGACCCCTGATATGCCCTCCCTCGAAGAGTTCAGAACCACATTTGCTTCTCATCCTGAACAGTTAAGGAAGGAACATACGGTCAACACTGTACCTCAGGTTCTCCTATAGGCATAGCATTCCACTTCTAAAATTGGTGGTTGTTTCCAACCATTATAATTTCGTCCCGAAAGCCAAGAAAATTTTTCTCTAAATTTTCACTTTCGGTTTGCCACACTCCGTTCTACATTTAAGCCTTTGGATACTTTACCGCCTTTGGTAAAGACACAAGTTTACCCTCGCATCTCATTTGACTATAACAACATTTGAAAAATCATTGCTGCACCTTAGTCACCTTTCTAGTCGTGGCTTCTCGTGCCATAATGGAGGTGACCTCGACTACGGTCATCATCCTTGGATATATTTCATGATATCAACTGAGCCCTGCCTCCTGATGTACGCTTAACGGTCCTCTTCTGACATCCGTCATCGCTCGACACACGTACACATCCGAACAAAATTAGAATTCACTAGTGTATACACATTATAGTAGGAGAACGAAATCTCATCAAGGGAATCAACAATCCTAAACATAGGGATCTATAACAAACAAAGCGACGCTGAAAGCATAATAAGCCGTACAGATCCTAAGGACACTAGAACCTGATGCTCTGATACCACCTGTGACACCCCGCCTAATTAAATACCGGGCGATCACTCCTTTATTAAATTAAATCAAGGTAAACAGTTGCTTCATTCTCAGCATCACTGTCGATAGAAATATATTTTCCAATTTAACACCTTAAATAATTAAGCTAAGTGTCAAATCCATTTTCATACATGCTTTCCAAATTTTAATTAAAGAAAAAGATTTATTAATTTAAAAACAACATTTCTACAATTTAGAATCATATCATAGTAAACCAAATAATATAATACATTCGTCAATCGAATTTCAACATAAGAAAACTAAAGTCACCAATATAAACTGAATAAAACCCATAGTAACAATCCTGAAAACAACTTATATACAAATGTCCCAATAACAACGGGATAGTGGAGAGAGCTACACATGCTCAACTAGTGAAAGTACTAAGAGTAGATCCGAATGAATGAAGTCGTCTAATCCAGAGACCTGCAACTCCCACCTAAGCTACAGCGCATTCCTTCCAAGAGATCCTAATCAAGACGCCCCTATGGCTGGGCACCTATAATACATACATATAGATACAAGAGAGAGAGAGAGAGGAAACGGGTCAGAGCCCGAAAGTGTGTTTTATTTTAAAATACGTTTAGCAAGTATTTAAATTGATACAGGCCAATGCAACAACATATTAGTGCGTCACTCTCTTGAGAAATACTCACCTCTCTTCTAATGTGCACACCTATCGCACTAACCTTCCCAATGGTCTATCTTAGCATTTTATTATACTAACCTTCCCAATAATTTAGCGTATTTACTTACTCGTAAGATTTCAAAACCAAACTATATTTTTGTTTACAAAGAATACTTCCAATTAGAAGCCCAACTCTCGTTTTAGCTTTTTATTAATATAAAAAGTTCCTCGGTGACATATTGTTTTTTTTTTTTCACAAACAAGTATTTACTATAAGAGTCATAAACCATGTCCTACTTATCAAATCACAGTAGGCAGTTTCAAATTTCAAAATCTCATATATATATTAACTACTCGTATAATATATATAAAATAACAGCACCCCTCATAAAGCTTTGGTGCGTGCAAACTCTACTATCCAGAACCCCATATCACCCATATTAAGGGGAATACAATAGGAATCACTCTTGAATTGTATTAACATGAATACACAAACAATATTGAGGCGAAGCATAGATTCGAAGTCTCTAAGAGGATGGCACATACCTGCGTCTCTTAGGACCGTCTGAACTATCACATCGATAGGCTGTACCAAGGATATCTATCTCCTAGGGTACAAGTCAATATCCCCCATAAAGGTCCCATTGAGATAAGACTTGCCCCAGCGCGGTAACCTCAGGGATAGCAAGTAGCATGGGCATGAATTTTCACAAGTATATAATATATGTACACGCAATCATATAAATATACCACTTTATCATATTAATATAGGTTCTTCACGTCACCCATCATTATACTATTTATCCTTAATTTCACATTTATAGAATTGCGTATAAGGTTTCATTCCTAACCTTACCTCGAAGAGTTTTCTCACTTATTACCTAACACTCGTGGGTTATATCCTCACAAATCTGAATTTCAGTAAGTGTCTTTATTAGGTTCCAACGTAACTCTCTTACGCACCTCACCCTTTAAATTCATAAATCTACCAACCTAAAGTAATTATCCCTAAAATACCATTCTCGTTGAATATTAAAGGTTCCAACATTTATTCATATACCCTACTGGTCCTCAATGTCTCCCAAATCAATTTATCAAGAATGCCCAAGAATTATATCACGACAATTAGAATTTAACGCATTTAAAGAGGGAATTAGGAGTCTGCCAGGAGGGGTCGATCGATCGAAGCTTGGGGCTCGATCAATCGAACCTTCGATCGATCGATGCTCTAGGCTCGATCGATCGATCAAGCAGGTCTGGGCAAAATTCTGCAGAATGCAGTTACTGGATTCATCAAACTTCTTCATCCAAAACTGTGTTTTTCCATTCTAATCATCCCAAAAATCCTACTATCATCATCATAACATTATACCAGGTGTTTATAACGTAAAGCATGTGTATAACTATCATTAAACATGGATTTTCAACCTAAAATCATGTCCAATCATCAAGAACCCTAGAATTTTCTTAAACATATTTCTAATGAATCTTTCTCCAATATTTATTTATTATGATCACCAAATTTCGTGGATTATTACCTCTACATGGCAAGGGTTTCCAGAATTAACATATACATCACTACTACATGGGTTCTCCTATCAAAAATGGGGTTTTCTTCCATAGTTTTTATCACAATTCATTCCTAAACTAACATAAAGATTGCATCAACGAAAATAGCAAGTTTAAACACTTGCCTGGGATTTTGGTATGCAGATTCACGGTTGATTTTGGTATGGCTGCATTCCTTGACTCGTGATCTACGCGGTGGTGTTGGTGGCGGTGCAAATCGGTGGCTTTTTGGCCTTGGATTGCCTTGAAGCTCTCTCCTCTCTTCTCCAATGGCCGTCACCTGATTTGTGAATGTTCTAACCCTAAGAGGCTGACCTAATGGCTGAAATTCGTGGGTTTAATTACCCACTTATGTAAAATGACTAAAATGCCCTCCCGGGGCACCAATTAGGCCTAAAAACGCCCCGAGACCCAAACTAAACCCCCGGGTACACTTTTCTGACTATCTCGACCCTTTCGGACGCGTTGGCGCACTCAAAACGACCATACGGACAACTTATAAAATATTCACTTTTTATTTAACCAAATTAGTCCCGACGTGACACGAGCGCGTTCCGACTTAAATTTCCGAAATCATCATTTAATTCACTCATGACAACATTATAAAAATAAATCTCATATATTACTATACTCATCCAGTAATATGCAACAAATAACAAATTTCCAATAATTACTAACTTTCGTCACGCTAGTAAATATTCAAAGCAACATTCCGGATTAAAATTAAATTAATTTATCTCAATTAAATTTAATAAATCCCATAATTTAAAAGCTATAAAAATACGGGGTATTACAAATGGGCACAATGACCTGAATAAATAAATGAAATTCTATCTAGATAGCAAGGAGAGATGAGTCTAGTCGTGGCCTGCTGTCATCCACAATTAATGCATTGTTGTCTAGACCTGTCAATGGGTAATGTCGACTCGTGTTTGTGTCATTTTTTATCGTGCTCAAGTATTTTTGGGTTTGTGGCTAAACGAGTGACTTTTTTATTGTGTGAAAAAATCACATCCAAACCCGACCCGTTATGTTAACGTGTTGTATTGTGTTCACTCGTTAATACCTATTAAGATAATGAATTATTTTGAATTGTAAACAAGTTGACATGTCATCTCATTTTTGAACCCCAAGTAGACCCATTAATTCATTGACATTACTAAATCTCTCACTGAGTAACATTCGTTATGATTAAATTAACATTATGATACATAAATTAGTTATAAGTTCCAAGAGTATATCTTATTTACTTAATTTAATGTGTCATAATGAGTCTTATTAGGTATTAATGCGTGAATAGGGTCAACACTAACTTGACCCGTTAACTACCGTGTCTTATCGGGTTGGCACTGATATGACCCGAACCCATTAAGTGTCCATCCATTAACTTATGACTTCATTTCGGTTAGTGTAAGGTTATCGTGTCGTGCCTCATTTTGCCAAGTCTAGCATCGTCTCACCGAAAAGATAATCGTGACTGACGTTCCTGTGGCTGGGCATTTGAAAGGTTTTGAAACAATTTTTGATGCGGTTGAGAGCCTAAAGCCTTTTAAATATATTTTTCAAGTATTTAAAATGCAAGGATTCAAATGCAGTATAATCATTTATTTTTAAATTGGTGCTGCACTCACAAGAGATAATCCTCACCCCTCATCTATAGTTCTCACCTAACACATACATTTTAACACCTTAGTTATGTTACCCCGCCTAACTAGTATCATCACTTACCTTAGCCCCGCACGCTAAGCTTCTACACAAACTGTCTTACGCGTGAGCTATCACATAAGCTATATAATTATAATCTTATCATTAACCGATTCTCGTAACTTTACACTAGTTATAGTTTCAATGTCGACACACTCGTTTAATTCACACATATATATTTAACACGCTTATATACATAAATACATATCACATCTCGTACACACACACACACACACACACACATATATATATATATATATATGTGTGTGTGTGTGTGTGTGTGTGTGTGTGTATGTATCACTCGATATCCATGTATAACCGCATCCCCAGAGTTGAGTCCTCGCAGATGCATTCTCTAGCATGCTATCTTGCTCCAGGTACATCACGTACCACTCCTGGGACATCGGGTAGGAATTTTGCCACCGAACCCGATCGTAAACACAACTGGAGGCAGTCATAGAATTACATCCATGGGTCATAACCACACCATATAACCCCACTGGACTCTAAACTCACATATAATGGTCATGAGACACTCCTATGACCTAGGGGAATTGATCCTACACCTGTTGGTCAACTCCGGGGTGGATCGCCCACTATGTGTAACATCCAATGATAGAATCCATAGAGTAGGTATTTTACATATATCACACACACACACATATACCTGCTAAATGTTCATAAGTCACTCGTATCACTAGCCCATAATTTTTTAGTTTAACCTCGACTCCCACACAATCATGTAGTCACTTACATAAAATGAATTCATTTTATCATTTTTTTTCTTCCACTAAGTTGTTCTAGTCACGATCATTGACTAATTCATTCCAAAATCCCAAACCAATTTCATTAATCATATTTCGAGTGTCATTCACCTTAAAACACACATATTCATGTATCCGAATTTTATTCCCAACTAACCCAAGGTAATTATAATGTCTTACATGTTTTTCCAGAATTCTTAAATCTCTCATAAAACTTCCTAAATTAATCTGGATCTTTAAAAATCCACGAAAAAAACCAAATCAACAAGGTTTGCCAATCAACAGGACCGAACCGCTTCACCCACCTAATCAATTAGTTGCTAATGGCAAATCGATTCGATTTTGGGCAGGGACCGGTTCATCTTTGATGGGATTCATGCACTCCTAATTAACCAAATCACTACCTATCATCATTCTAATAATAAATTGTTCATTTTTATCAATTTTACACATCATGATACACATTTTTACAATCGTATTAAACCTAAAAACATTAATTCGAGGGATGTACATTTGTTCATTAAGAAATTGCGACTTTCTCAATTTTAATCACGATATCACAAATTCACATCATGGTCATTAAATATCAAAACTTTATAATATGAATCTTAATAGATTTAAATGGGATTGTGTTCAATTTAGTACACGGTGATTCAAATCCCAATTTTACATGTGAATCCCACGCCAAAAATTCAGATTCCCATTCAAGATTACACCAACTTTGATATGAAATATTGAAAAACATAAAACATAATGCAAGATAAAAATTTACATTTAGATTTGTAGAGACTCTGATTTTACCTTTATGAAACTTCTTTGCACATGAATTTAGTGCCTAGAATTATTCCAATTTTCTCCCTGAAATGATTATCTACCCCTCTTCTTCGGTTCTCCCTTTTCTTTTATCTTCTCTCTCATGTCTAGGTATTTTGGAATGGTGGAATGGCTTACCACTCCATCCGCTTTCCCTATTTATATCCATAATACCAAAAATAGGCCAAGTGTAAAATGATTCAAGCACCCATATACGGGTCCCATTTAGTCTAAAAAGTCCCCTGAACATGATTACCAGCCCCAGGTACCTAATTCAGACTATCTCAACCAATTCTGGATCATCGACCTACACGAAATCACCATCCGAGTCACCTAACATAACTTCGTCATCTTATTCCCAACACGACCTCAAATGAGCATCTCGAATGAGATACCGTCAAAACTTATTGATTTTTACTCACATAAAATGTGATATCATTTGACATAATTTTACTTACTTATCACACTTTTAAAATATATTTTCACATAAATATTAATCCTTTTTTGCTAATTAATATTTATTTAATTATTATTATTTCTCATTTTATTTGAATTACGTGTATTCGTGTAATTTACAATTGTCAGAAATAAATACTCAAAAAAACTGGGTGTTACATACTTCCCCTCTTACAAACATATTTTGTCCCTAAAATTTTGACATACCTGTCGTGAAGAGATAAGGATACTTCTCTCTCATATCATCCTCCCACTCCCATATCGTCTTGTTGGCATTGTGGTTCCCCCATTAAATACAAACCAATAGCACCACCTTTGATCGCAACTTATTCTCATTACGATATATGATAGAAGTCAGTCTCTCCATATACGAGATGTCGGGCGATAAATATATATCTCCTCTAATGGAATGTGTCAATATGACATCACTCCTCTAGTACTTCTTCAATGATGACACATGAAATACATCATGAATCCGCTCCAGATGCTCTGGTAGGGCGAACCTATACACAATTGGCCCTATCCTATCAATGATCGGGAAAGCCCCACATATATCAGATCCAGATTCATCTTATTCCTAAATCGCATAATTCCTTTCATACAAGATACCCACAAAAATTCCTAGTCACCTACCACTAGCTCTACGTGCCTACAATCAGCGTCTCCGTAACTCTTGTACCTGTCCTAAGCTACCAATATATAATCCTAAATTAGCTCGATCTTGGTATAAGTGTACTAGATCATCTCAGATTTAAGTGAGTGAACGAAGATATCAACCAAACAATGCCTCAAAGGCACCATGTTGATAGTGAACCGATAAGAGTTATTATAAACGAACTCTATCAGTGGACGAGACTGCTCCAACCACCCCTAAAATCTAGTATCCACAACCTAAGAATATCCTCCAACATCTGATTAACCCTCTCAGTCTTCCCATCTATTTGTTGATGATAAGTTTTACTCAACCATAACTCAGTCCCCATCGCGTCTTGGAAACTCTGCTAAAAATATGACACAAATATTAATCGATACCTCATGTAACCTCACTATCTCGGATAAAAAAAAGATGGGGCCACTGTCCTGTCATATGACTAGTCCGAACTAGTAAAAAGTTGGCCACCTTGGTCAAGCGAACCATAATGACACATATGGAATCATGTCCCCTCTTTGATGTCGGTAGCCCCAAAATAAAGTCTATCGATATACTCTCTCATTTCCAAACTGAAATTTCTAACGGTTTCAACATATCGATTAGCCTATTATGTTCTACCTTCACTAACTGACAAGTGGCACACTTCGAGATAAACTAAGAAATGTCTCAATTTATTCTTTCCCATCAGTACTGTCTTTACATGTCCTGATACAAATTATCCCTGTCGAGATGTACCAAAAATTATAACCCATGAGACTCTATCATAACAGCATTTTGTAAGTCCCCATCCTTTAGGACTATAAGCCTCCCTTTTGTGATGACCGAGTAAGACTTTTCCCCCTCTGCTAATAGCTGATGCACTCTCTGCTGACAGAATTGATCTATTGCATGTTCCATCATAAACCTCATAATAATATCGATTGTGATATTCAACACTTCTATACATGCCTTGGCAAATAGTTCATCTTGCTGAAGCTCACACCACTTCGCTTCTTAGATCGTTGTTAACTCCTTTGCAAGTCGTAGGCTCAACCCTTCTGCCACCATGTTAGACTTTCTCAGGTGGTACTGGATGTCAAACTTGTAGTCCTTCATTAACTCGAGCCACCTACGCTGCCTCATGTTAAGCTCTTTCGAAATGAAAAAAATACTACAATTGAAAGAGTTGGCGCTTGCGTTCAAATAAGAAATAATATAATAAACACCAATTTTAACCCAAATTAACCCTAAGCATGCAACTAGGTGTGATTGAAATAATATGAAATCATGCGCAAGATATTCAACACACAAAGTTTAAGGAAAAATCCCCCACAGGGGCAAAACCATTTGTATATCACTATAATTTGTAAAATACGGTTTACAATCGGATTACAATGAAATACAGATTGACTAAGAATTACCCTCGGGTATCGGATTCTGTAGTCGCGGCTGGAAGAAACCCTTTCCAGTAGGGGTGGCGGCTGGAACTATCCCTGTCCAGTAGGGCTGCAATGAAGAGGAAGAAGCGGTCCACTTCACAAAGGGTTGAACATCAATGGTGTTCTTGGGTTGCTTAAAGGATTCACAAAGGTTTGGAAGAATTGTGTGAATCAAAACATGAGTCTTGGGACTCAAAAATATGAAGACTAGATGTATTTGGACTCTCAAAAACGTCTTCTAAAGTCTTGCAAAACAACTCCCCCGAAGTTGGTATTTATAGGAAAAAATATGAAGAATCCCGCTTTGTTAAAACTCTTAAAAACTTATCAGCGTACAGGTACACCGAACCCCATCTGGGGTACACCGAACCGGTTTGGTGTTCCCATCCTGGTATGAGGTTAAAAAAACAGCATTCTTCAAGGAATTTTCTCCAACTTCAAAAGGTCATAACTTTTTCATCGTAGCTCGGATTGAGGTGCCGTTTCTTCCAGTATCTTCGTTGCGGCGAGATCTTCAAATTTCAAGTTGACCAGACCTCCGGACTATGGATGTGAAATTACGAAAATGCCCTTGAACTTCCCTATCAAGCCTTTTTTCACTGTTTTGACTTCCCTTGCGTTCCACTTGCATTCCGTGCCTAAAATCAAGGAACGTGAAGTCGTTGCGGCAGATGAGGGACACATTTAGGAGTTGTTGAATGCTTGATGCTTGGAATTCGGATAGAGGCCGTCGTGAGCGATCGTGTAGAGACGTGCCAGATGTAGCCGAATGTAGCGGCGTATGACATACAAAACTGTAAGATAACGGACATGAGAATTATGTCCTTACAAATCTCCCCCTATGTCTATGCCGGTACATACATAAAAAATCCGAATTATAAAATATGAAATTGCCTATACAAATCTACCCTCCCATGAACCCAAAACTGGAAAAGGTACAAATGAATAGTCTTCATCGTTTGTTCTTCAAATGTTCAGGAATCTCAAATCTTTTCTCATCAGGGTGTGCAATTCAGAGATCATCATTGTAGTACCTACACACATGAGAAAAAGAAAAAAATACCAAGTGACGTATCGAGTTTGAAATGAGATAAACATAGATACCAATATATGATAAGCATAAGTCAAATCTCAAAACTCCCCCAAAATTCAAACTCCCCCATAAAATGATAATTCTTTCTCCCCCTTTTTATGATGTCCCCAAATAGACAAATAAGAAGAATGAATCAAACAAGCAAAATCGGGGTGTCACGGTATAAAATCACACCATGAATGAACATAAAACAACCAAGTCGGTGATAGCGTAAAAGGATGTGTGTGATCAAAATTCGATAGGAAAATCAAAGCATACAAACATGACATATGTGCACGATGAATATTGGATATTCCTAACGAATGAACTCAAATGCTTCCTTTGGTGTAAGAGATAGGAAATATAAGACATTGACTATATCAAATCTACAAATCAAAGCTCAAAGTGATTTCTACACCAATAACGTCCAAAATGATTTTCATGCTTTTTCAGGACTTTCAAGGAAGTGCAAACCCGTTATCAATCTCCAACCAAACTCCCTCAGATTTATATTTTGAATAGAGGTATACTAAATTCTCAAACTTTGGAGAATTGCGTGAAACCTAAATGGCCCATATTTGGCAGGTATTGCTTTTTATTGCCTTTAAATTTTTTCGGGCTCTTTTAACCTCTTAGGACCTCGGATATTACAATTCCTCCATTTTTTAGGTCCTTTTTTTTTTTTTTTAACGGTGGCTTTTGCGCAAAGGATAAGAATCAACTTTCGCAGCCCCTCTCCGTTATGAAAATTATCACACAGTCTCACCAAAACGGTTTTTACATGCAATCCAATCTTGTCAAGTTTTATCGCATTTTATACATTGTATAGACAGGATTGAGATGGAAACACTCAAGCCAACATGAGATTGACAAGTGCAATAATCAAATATAGCCGTGCATGTGTGCAATAAAGGATATAGGAGTCAAGCATGTAGGAAATATCACTAATTACATCTCAAGGACTCCAATCAATGTTAAGCACATGGATGAAATGATGTAGCCTCTCAAATCTCTATCAAACAGTCACATGGATATATGGAATGAAGTTGTGACTTGGCTATCTTAAATGCTCATCCATAAAAGGCAAATCTCTTTTTGAATTTTTCAAAAATTTTATCAAAATAAAATCTTTTTGTGCTTTTCTGAAAATTTTTCTAAAAAGAAAATCTTTTTGTATTTTTTTTTCAAAAGAAATATAAAAAGCAGAAAGAATAAAACAAAGTTGTACAACAAAGTAATGGTACATATAAAACAGACTAGCAATAGGAAGCATATGATATGAACATGAAGAAGCATCCTATTCTAGACATAGACCAACCCCTCAGTCAACTGTGCAAATCCCCAAAGACTTCCTAAGATTCTCAAATCTAAGGGCATCTAAAGGTTTCGTGAAAATATCAGCTAACTGACGGTCGGTAGGAACAAAACTCAGGATTACGACCTTCTCCTCAACTAACTGACGTATAAAGTGCTCGCGTAACCTGATGTGCTTTGTGCGCGAATGTTGGACAGGATTGCGGGATATGTGTATCGCGCTCGTGTTATCACAGGAAATGGTCATGGTGTCCTGTGAAATCCCATAATCCTCCAACATTTGCTTCATCCACATGAGTTGCGTGCAACAACTCCCGGCGGCGATGTACTCAGCCTCCGCAGTGGACAAAGAGATGGAGTTTTGCTTCTTGCTCAACCAAGAGACAAGAGCAGAACCAAAGTAGAAACACCCACCAGAAGTGCTCTTACATCCATCTACGTCCCCGGCCCAATCGGCATCCGAATAGGCGGACAAACGGTCATCGGTATCAAAGGAATACCAAATACCGTATGAGAGAGTCCCACTCACGTATTTGATAATACGTTTTAGAGCGAGTAAGTGTGACTCTTTAGGAGACGCCTGATAACGCGCACAGACTCCAACACTAAAGGCAATGTCGGGACGACTAGCAGTCAAGTAGAGAAGACTGCCTATCATACTCCGATATAAGGTTTGCTCTACATCCTTGCCTGAAGTGTCCTTACTAAGCTTGGTAGTGGTACTCATAGGTGTACGAGCATGCTTAGCGGAGTCTAAACCAAATTTCTTCACTAGGTCTCTAGCATACTTGGATTGGGAGATGAACATCCCATCCTCTAGCTGACGAACCTGGAGACCAAGGAAGAATGTAAGCTCACCTACCATGCTCATCTCAAACTCACTTTTCATCTCCTCCTCAAAGTGGTGAGCATGCTGGGAGCATGTGGATCCAAAGACTATGTCGTCCACATAGACTTGGGCAACCAAGATAGCACCGTCATCTCTCCTGACGAACAACGTCATATCAACTCCCCCTCTCTTGAAGCCACGGGCTAAGAGATCGGAAGTAAGCCTCTCGTACCAAGCACGGGGTGCTTGCTTCAAACCATACAAGGCTTTCCTCAGATAGTAGACGTGATCAGGGTGCTTAGGGTCTTCAAACCCTTTTGGTTGTTCCACAAAAACCTCTTCCTGTAGAATGCCATTCAGAAAGGCACTCTTGACATCCATCTGATATACTTTAAAGTGCAGATGACATGCGATGGCGAGTAATAAGCGGACGGACTCAAGCCTCGCAACAGGAGCAAATGTCTCCCCAAAGTCTACACCCTCTATCTGTGTGTAGCCTTGAGCAACCAACCTAGCCTTATTTCTGATTATGGTACCATTTTCATCCATTTTATTCTTGAAAATCCACCGGGTACCAATAACATTAGTATCACTAGGTCGGGGGACAAGTTCCCAGACATTGTTTTTCTTAAACTGAAGCATCTCATCCTGCATAGCAGATATCCAGTGTTCATCTTTGAGTGCTTCTTTGTGGTTCTTGGGCTCGACTTTGGACGTGTAGCAAAGATGGCTAACAACGTTCTCTAGCTGAGCACGAGTCTTGACCCCTAGAGTGGGATCACCAACAATGGCAGAAGGGTCATGACTCTTGCGAACCCAAGCAGGTGTGTCCCCTAACACAGGAATAGGGTCCACAGAGTGTGGGAGAGGAACAGGTAAATCACTGTCAGAATTGTTCTCATCCTCACACTGAAGGTTGGGATCAATAACCGTCGGAGGTTCGTCATCTTGCACAGTGACGTTTATTGATTCCATAACCTTAGAGCTCTTCAGGTTAAAAACCCGGTACGCTCTACTGTCCGATGAATATCCTAGCAATATTCCCTCGTCGCTCCGGGAGTCAAACTTTCCTAATTGCTCTCTATCCCGTAGGATGTAACATTTACTCCCAAAGACACGGAAATAAGCCAGGTTGGGTTTCTTGCCTGTCCACAATTCATAAGGCGTCTTAAGTGTGTGTGGACGCAGATAGACCCTATTCACCGTGTGGCATGCAGTAGACACTGCCTCTGCCCAAAATCTCCTAGAAATTTTACGACCTAGAAGCATAGATCTAGCCATTTCTTGGATCGTTCTATTTTTCCTCTCAACAATCCCATTTTGCTGAGGAGTTCTCACAGAAGAAAACTCATGTTTGATTCCAAGGCTATCACAGTACAAATCCACCTTTGCTTCCTTAAATTCAGTGCCGTTGTCACTACGTATTCTGTTAATAGTGACCCCGTGTTGATTTTGCAGGACACGGCACTTAGTCGTTAAAAATTCTACAGCATCAGATTTCTCTCTTAGAAAACCTACAATGGAGTATCTAGAGAAATCGTCTACCATCACGAGAATGTATCTCTTACCACCTAGACTCTCCGTGCGAGTAGGACCCATAAGATCCATGTGAATCAACTCAAGAGCACGGGAGGTGGTAATGGAATTCAACTTCCTATGCGGGCTACGGATTTGTTTTCCCAACTGACAGGGTCCACAAATCATGGAAGTTGGCTTTCCAAGTGAAGGTAAGCCACGTACTAGGTCCTTTTTGACTAAACGAGATAAGTCTCTGACGTTCACATGACCTAGACGTTGGTGCCACAGATCCATAGGAGTGATCGTGGCACTGTTGCAGACAAGTGAGGATTTGGGCTCAGTCCCATAACAGTTATCTTCTGTCCTCACCCCTTGCACTAATAGTTTACCGGCTTGATCATAGACCTTACAAGTTTTCCGGTCAAACTTCACTTCAAAGTCATCGTCGCACAGCTGGCTGATGCTAATAAGGTTTGCTTTCAAACCTTTGACGTACAACACGTTCTCTAGCTTTGGAAATCCTGGTAACTCTACTGTACCTCGTCCTACTATGCTAGATTTGCTACCATCTCCAAAGGTGACTCTCCCATCATTATAATCCTCAAGATGGGTAAAATATGAGGTATCACCTGTCATATGTCTGGAGCAACCACTGTCAAAATACCACTGTGAGGTATTATGGGCTTTGAGAGCGACATGGACAACAAGGGCCTTTTTCTCTTTCTTAGGAACCCAAGAGTAGGTACCTTTTAGTATTCCCTTGTTGTTGTTGGTTTTAGCCGGAATGCGGGGCGCATTCATTGATGGTAAGGTCATCCGTCGGAATTCCTCCATCAAGCTCTGTGATGTGGCGGCTAGAAACTCAACACGCTCTCTCAGACTGGCAAACTCATCAGTCTGAAGTGGTGGAGCAACCGTACGTCGTGTCCGACCCAACTTATAGCAATCATCCCTAAGGTGTCCATTTCTTTTGCAATGGGAGCAAAAGGGCACAATATTAGGAGAACCTTGGTTTGCTTTTCTTGGTCGAACTCTCCTTCTTGGTTTTTTATGACGGCCATAAGGAGTCGTAGTAAACTCAGGAATTGGTCCGGGTGCAATTTGAGACGTGGAGGCACCATCAAAACCTATTCCTTTCCGGTCACCAAAACCTAAAGCGGGACCGAGGAGCATCTTTCCCATCTTCCCAGATCTGTCCTCGATTTGTACCTTGACTTTCCTAGCTCTCTCAACGTCATAAGTAAGCTGAGCAACAAGGGCTTCAAGTTTCTTTCGAGTCTCCAGGGAGGAATGGAGCTCACTCGTAAGACTAGCCACTTGTTTAGTCAAGTCCGCTTTTTCTTTCTCAAAACCGCACTCTCTCTCTTTAAGCAAATTTTCTTTACTAACCCAGGCAGACTCTCTCTCTTTCATGGCGGTGCAGGTGGAGGACTCTCTCTCTCTCATCTTTCCTAACTCTTCTTCTAACGCGGTGATCCTAAGAACTAACGCCTTATTACGTTTTTTAGTTTTGAAAGACTCATCATATAACTCGGCGTAGGCGCGTTGAAGGCTACTCTCGTCCTCACTACCTTCCTCCTCTCCCTCACTCTCTTCGCTCTCGCTGTCGAGGTGTCCCTGTGAAGTAGCATCCTCATCGTCGTGAGATGCACTAGGAGTACTCACATGACTAGCCATGAACGCGGTGAAGTTACGCTCATGCGGTGACTCATCTCCCGAGTCCACCGACTCGACCTCACTGTCGTCACTAAGGGTAGCGTTTAGGACAGCTTTACCCTTTTCCCTATTCAGACGAGTGGCACACTCAAATGCTCTGTGTCCCTTACCGTCGCACTCAAAACACCTCTCACTGTCTTTAGGGGGTTCTTTGAAGTCTTTCTTTTCAAACTTATTTTTCTGAAAATTCTTTTTATCTTTGAAATTCCCATTTTTCTTAAATTTCAGAATTTTCTTGAAGTTTTTAGCAAAAAGTGCCAAATCATCTAGGTCAAACTCACATTCAGAATCAGAAGTTTCTATCTTTCTAGACGACTCGACTCTCTTTCTTGCCGACCCCTCACTTTTTCTCTCTTGGGCTTTAAGGGCAATCCCCTTATCTTTTGGCTTGGCAGATTTAGGAAACATGTCTATTTCATAAGTTTGTAAATCTCCTACCAGTTCTTCCAATTTTAGAGTATTTAAATTACCCAAGGAATTCAGCACAGTGACTTTAGCTATAAAGCGCTTAGGACGGGAACGAAGAATCTTTTTAACAACCCTAGCATTTGGAATATGTTCACCAAGATTATAGCTAGTATTAACAATGTCAGAGAGCCTAGCATAAAATTCATCAAAACATTCATTTTCATGCATGGTGATGGTTTCAAATTGAGTTGTTAAATTTTGCAATTTTGACTCTTTAACAGCATTTGTTCCTTCATGGGTAAGTTGCAAAATATCCCATGCTTCTTTTGACGTGGTGCACGTCATTATGCGTTTGAACTCATCAGGAGTGACAGACCCAGAAATAGCACTTAGACCTTTAGAGTTAAAAGACGACCATTTAAATTCATCATCAGTCCAAGTGATGTCAGGTTTCAAGTTGGTCACATTATCAACAGTCACGGTTGGAGGAGTCCATCCTCGTTCAACTAAAATCCAGACACGTTCATCAATGGCTTTTAAAGCCGACCTCATACGGGCTTTCCAATAGGCATAATTCGACCCGTCAAAAATAGGCATTTTATAATATGACTTCTCCATTTGAACACGCTCTTTTCAAAAATCAATTTATTTCAAAAATTGATATCTTTAGAAAAATTTTGCGGAAAAAGGAATACGCGATAGATTAGCGTAACCTGCTCTGATACCAATTTGAAAGAGTTGGCGCTTGCGTTCAAATAAGAAATAATATAATAAACACCAATTTTAACCCAAATTAACCCTAAGCATGCAACTAGGTGTGATTGAAATAATATGAAATCATGCGCAAGATATTCAACACACAAAGTTTAAGGAAAAATCCCCCACAGGGGCAAAACCATTTGTATATCACTATAATTTGTAAAATACGGTTTACAATCGGATTACAATGAAATACAGATTGACTAAGAATTACCCTCGGGTATCGGATTCTGTAGTCGCGGCTGGAAGAAACCCTTTCCAGTAGGGGTGGCGGCTGGAACTATCCCTGTCCAGTAGGGCTGCAATGAAGAGGAAGAAGCGGTCCACTTCACAAAGGGTTGAACATCAATGGTGTTCTTGGGTTGCTTAAAGGATTCACAAAGGTTTGGAAGAATTGTGTGAATCAAAACATGAGTCTTGGGACTCAAAAATATGAAGACTAGATGTATTTGGACTCTCAAAAACGTCTTCTAAAGTCTTGCAAAACAACTCCCCCGAAGTTGGTATTTATAGGAAAAAATATGAAGAATCCCGCTTTGTTAAAACTCTTAAAAACTTATCAGCGTACAGGTACACCGAACCCCATCTGGGGTACACCGAACCGGTTTGGTGTTCCCATCGTGGTATGAGGTTAAAAAAACAGCATTCTTCAAGGAATTTTCTCCAACTTCAAAAGGTCATAACTTTTTCATCGTAGCTCGGATTGAGGTGCCGTTTCTTCCAGTATCTTCGTTGCGGCGAGATCTTCAACTTTCAAGTTGACCAGACCTCCGGACTATGGATGTGAAATTACGAAAATGCCCTTGAACTTCCCTATCAAGCCTTTTTTCACTGTTTTGACTTCCCTTGCGTTCCACTTGCATTCCGTGCCTAAAATCAAGGAACGTGAAGTCGTTGCGGCAGATGAGGGACACATTTAGGAGTTGTTGAATGCTTGATGCTTGGAATTCGGATAGAGGCCGTCGTGAGCGATCGTGTAGAGACGTGCCAGATGTAGCCGAATGTAGCGGCGTATGACATACAAAACTGTAAGATAACGGACATGAGAATTATGTCCTTACAACAATAACTTATCATCTGTGAATAGAATAAACTTCTACCCCAGGAGATAGTGCCTCCAAATCCTCAAGGCAAATACTACTTCAGCTAGCTCCAGATCGTGGGCGGGGTCATTCCCCTCATCAGTCTTAAGCTTACGAGAAGTATAAGGTATTGATATGTCCTATAGCTATAACACACCCCTAAGTCCCTGTAAGGACGCATCAATAAATACAAAGTACTCCGCTCTTCCCATAGGCAGTGTGAGAACTAGTGGTGAAGTATAGTTATCCTTTAGCTCATTAAAAGCTAACTAATAGTAATCATCCCACACAAATAGCACCCCTTGTCAGTCACATTCATTAATGGACCCAAAATCTTCGAAAACCGCTTAATAAAATTACGATAGTACCTGACCAAACCCAAGAAGTTGCATGTCTCTATCGATGTCATGGGCTGACCCAACTCCCTCACTGCTGCTACCTTACTCGGATCCACTAAAATGCCTCTATTAGATAAAATATGACCCAATAATTGTACCTCTTGTAACCAAAATCCTCACTTCTCGAAATTGGCATATAACCAAGGGTCCCATAACGTGTGTAGAACCATATACAAATGCTCTGCATGGTCTCCATTCATCTCTGAATAGACCAAAATATTGTCTATGAACACAATCACAAGCTTTTTGAAGAAGTATCTGAACACCCTGTTCATGAGATCCATGAATACTACTGGAGCATTAGTTTGACCAAACGATATAAGCCTGAACTCATACGACTGATACCTTTCCAGGAATGTGATCTTAGGGACATACGTAACTGATGATAACACGACCTCAAGTTAATATTTGAGAAGAAGTTTTATCCTATAAATTGGTTGAACAAGTCATCAATGTGGGGAAATAGGTACTTATTCTGGATCTTGACCTTGTTCAACTCTTGGTAATCAACATACAACCTCAGTAATCCATCGAATTTCATCATAAACATTACCGAAGCACCCCCATGATGATGTACTTCGATGGATAAAGCCCTATCCCAAGAGTTTTTGGATCTGATCTCTTAACTATCACATCTCTAAGGGAGATATATGATGCGACGCACGTGCTATTGGTCTAGAACCCGGTGTAAAATCAATCAGAAACTCAATCTCTCTACTCGATGGAAAACTCGATATCTCCTGGAAGACATCCATAAACTCCCTAACTAGTCGGATAGAATCAAATAAAATAACCACCTATTGTGATGTCTCATCCTCAATATAGTAAAGGTGCATGCTTGAACCTTTGTAAGGAAGATCTATCGCCACCAAAAACATCTCATGTCCTTGAATAGAGAACAAGACGGTCCAACTAAAATAATCCACCATCACCATATAGCACGCAAATAAGTCCATGCTAAGAATGACGTTATACCCCATTATATCTATCACCAATAAGTCGACTACTAAGCAAAATATCTCGACATCTATCCCCACTCCTCTATGAATGGAAGCGATAAGGGTGCCACTAGCGTAAAGTGAATCTACTCACATAATAATATTATCCACTTCCTCTAATAAATCAGGTGCTCGTGCAAATTTAGAAGCAATAAAAAATGCAATGCTCCTGTGTCAAACAAAACCCAACCCATATGCCCATAAATAGGAAACATACGCTCTACTGCTGGTGGAGCTTGCGATGCATGTGGAATAATAATTTTTGGATGTTATAGATAAGCCTATAGTGTAACTTTCCTTGCTAAGGTGGGACAACTAGAGTTGGTGGTGCAACACGTAATATCGGTGCCTGCGGCCCCTGCTGAGCGCTCATCTATTGACCTCTGGCCCGCTATCGGAAATCTTTTTGCACATGTATCAGATCCCCACAAATGAAGTATTGGCCATGAAATTTCTCTATCGCTAGCCCTCTTAAGGATGCCCTAGTGTCCTCGACCCTGATGGCCATCCTCGTTCTCTTAGCCCATTTAGCCCTATAGAACACACTATTACTAGCCCTATATAAGGACATTGTCACCTGGTTTGAATTCCCCTAGCTGAAACCTCTTAGATTAATCCCCCTACTGGGTATGCCACTCATGCCATCTGCTTATTGCCGTGGTGAATTACTAACACATTTACCTCTTATCTTTCCATCCTGGCTAAACTCTCTAACTTTCTTGCCTCACGTAACATGTAAGTAGTGATCCTTATAGCAGAGAAGTGTGGAATTCATGTCCTGATTATAATTCTTCAATGTCGAATTGTCCATCAAATGTTGCCATATCCTCTAGTTGAGTCCATCAATAAACTTCAGCATTTTTTTCTCTTTAGTATTCATATTTTCAAGCACCAAGTTCGCTATGTTGGTGAACTTCTCCTAGTACTTGTCCACAGTCTGACCCTCTTGTGCTACATTAATAAACCTCCTCCGCATCTCACTATGAATCATTAATGGAAAGAACTTGTGGTCTAACCGCACCCAAAAATATTCTATCATCATCGTGTCCCTCTTCTTAAACGTGGTGATTGACTCCCACGACTATAATGATTCTCCCAGTAACTTGAAAGTAGCCAAGATCTATTTCTGAGTGTCGCTTCACTCAACCATACGGAGATGACTCTATATATCTTTCTTCCACTAACTAGTAACAACCATATCTATACTACCCTGGAACTCTAGTGGATACCCTTTTTGAAAGGTCTCCCGAACTCTCTCCCAAATTGACGGTCCTGGGTGGAAATAGACAACTAGTGCAATCAGATGCTAGAACTGAATCAGTGGTAATTATTGTGCCATGATACTCATGGCCATTAATCATTTGAATAACTATAGTGTCCACCTAGGCATCCGTAAATGTCCCTTGTGGCACTTGTCGCTCGTGCTGAGCCTCTCCTCAATTGGCCTTCCTAGCATCCCTCGTTGGTCAACCCCTCTTGAGAGGGATATGAAACCAGACGAATTTATATTAAATCATAAGTAATATAAAAATAACAACAAAATAACGTAAATGAATAAATGAATGCAATCGTCTTTATAACAGGGCTCTAAATCAAAGGATTCTATGCTGAAATAATAGTAAGCCGCATAGGTCCTAAGGACACTAGAACCTGATTCTCTAATATCATATGTGACACCCTGCCTATTTAAATAACGGGTGACAATCATTTTACTAAAATAAAATAGGAATCTCAAACTGGCTCATTCTTAGCATCACTATTGAAAACTAAATTAATTACTAATAACCTATTAAGCTCGGTGCCAATTTTTTTAAAAAAAGTTATTAAATTGTTTATGAGAAATTTCCATTCGTACAACAACCATTCTGATAATATAAATACACATTCACCACGATAATAAACTAACTTTTGTGTAAATAAAATAACCAAATTAATAAATAAAAAAACTTTGGGTAAAATCTCACTACAATAATCCAACTGAACTGAAATAAAATAAAGTCTTCATAAAGAAAATATCGTCTAATAATAGGTGACATGCCTTGAATTAATAACTGAATGAACTCCTATCTATATATCAAGGAGATTTACGTCTAGTCGAGGCCTGGAATCATCAACAGCTGCTATAGTGTTGTCTAACCAATAGGATAGTCATGCCTAGCGTCCCTATGGGTAGTCACCTAAGGTTTTAAGAAGATTTTTTATACAGGTGAGAGCCCAAAACCACTTTCAATATTTTGCATGTATTTAAAATGCAAGGGTACAATTGCAATATAATCGCTCATATTTGAACTGGTGCTTCACTCACATGAGACAATCCTCACCCCTTATCTATAGTGAACACCTAACACATATATTTTAACATGTTAGTTATGCTACCCTGCCTAACTAGTATCATTACTTACCTTATTCCCGCATGCTAAACTTCTAGCCAATCTATGTTACGCGTATTTTACTGCTTCGTTTCTTAATGAGCAATCACATAATCTATATCCTTATAATTTCCAATTAAAATATTATCATTAACCAATTCACTCAACTCTACACTAGTTATAGTTTCAATGTCCACACATTATTTAATTCACATGTATATATTTAGCACACTTATATACGTAAATACATATCACATCTCGTACACACACACACACACATACACACACGCGCACACACACACACACACACATATATATATATATATATATATATATATCACTCGCTATTAACATATAACCCCATCCCTAGCACGAAGACATGTGGATGCATTTTTTACCATGTTATTAGGTTCCAGGTACATCACGTACCACTCTTAGGCCACCGGGTCAGAATCTCTCCACCAAACTCAAATCATAAACATATAACTTGATGCGATCATATACTTACATTTGTTAGTTGTAACAAAACCACATTACCCCAATAGACTCTAAACTCACATACAGTGGTGATGCGACAGTCCTATGACATAGGGGTATTGATCCTACATTTACTAGTCAGCACTAGGGTGGGCTACCTTCTACACGAAACCTCCAACGATAGCAACCATAGAGTAAGTATATTTACATATATCAATCACACACACACACACACACACACACACACACACACACACACATATATATATATATATATATATATATATATATATATATATATATATATATATATATATATATATATATACAGTCCTGCTCTTGTGCGGACTAGTACGCATTTTAAGTATGCGGACCGGACATGTGTCACCTAGCGGTGAGCCCAGAAAAGAGAGAGAATGTGCCTATAATTTAGGTGATAATTTCTAGGCGCACCGTTAGGTGACACATATCCGGTCCGCATTCTTAAAATGCGGACTAGTCCGCACATGAGCATTATTATATATATATATATATATATATATATTCTCGAGTCTACCCTCGACACCCGAACATTCAAGTAGTCACTTACTTAAAATAAATTCATTTGATCATTTTTCTGGCCACTAAACTAGTCTACTCCAGCCCATAGCCTAATTCATTCAAAAATCCCAAATCGATTTCATTAATCATATTTCGAGTTTCATTCACCCTAAAACACCCATATTCTCGTACTTGGATTTTATTCTTGACTAACCTAATGTAATTATAATGTCTCACATATTTTTCCAGAAGTCCTAAGTCTCTCATGGACCTTCCCAAATAGTCCATATCCTAAACAATTTACGAAAAAATTCCAATCAACAAAGTCGGCCAAATAGTAGGACCAAACCAGGTTTCCCCTATACAGGAATTGGTTCGCCTGCTGAATCGATTCAACCCCTAGTGGCAAATCGATTCGAATCTTGGCATGGACTTGTTCATCTATGATGATATTCATGCACTCCCGATTAACCAAGTCACTACCTATCAATATTCCAAACCAAAATTGATCCTCTCTACCAGTCTTACACATCATGATACATATTTTTTTACTATCGAATTAACTCAGAATCACATCAATTCAAGGGAACTATGTTTGTTCACCAAGAAATTCGCAGTTCTCAATTTTAAACATGATTTAATCAATTCACATCTTTGTCATTTAAGATCACAACTTTATATTATGAATATTAACATATTTAACATGGCACTATATTCAATTTCTTACACGATGGTTTAAATGCCAAAAATCCCACTTTTACATGTGAATCCCTCCCCAAAAATTCATATTTCTATTCAAGACTAAACCAAATTTGATATGAATATTGAACAACATAAAACATCAAGCAAGATAAACACTTACCTTAAGAATTCGTACAGATTCTATTTTTTTCTATGAATGTTCTTTCCACACGAATTTGATGCCCGAAATTATCCCGATTTTCTCTCCAGAATAATTCTTTACACCTCTTCTTTGGTTCTCTCCACCCTCTTCTCCTATTTATCTCTCTCATCTATGTCTTTTAGAATGGTGAAATGGAATCCCACTTCATCCAACTTTTTCTAATTATATCCCTAATCCCGAAATTAGGCTTAGTGCTAAGTGTAAAATGACCAGAACATCTCTCTACGAGTCATTTTTACTCTAAAAAGCCCGTGGAACCTGATAATCTCCTAGAGTATGTAGTTTTGACTATATCGACCAATTCTAGGTAATCGATGCACTCGAAATCACAATATGAGTCACCTAATATAATTTTTCCATCTCATTCCCAATATAACCCAATATGCGCGTGTCGAATGAGATATCGTCAAAATCCATCGATTTTTACTCACTTACGACGTAATATCATTTGACATAATTTTATATACTTATCACACTGCAAAAAATATTATCACATAAACATTAATCTTCTAACTAATTAATATCTATTTAATTCTCGTTATTTCTCATTTTATTTAAATTACTTGCACACATATAATTTAAAAAGCTGAAAAATACAGCACGTTACATAAAGCTGATCACTAGTTTTAAAAAAGTTGTGATTAAAGAAATTAATTTTTTTTATCTTAATCTAAACATGCATCTAGGTGAGAGCAAGATAAAATAAAGTAAATCAATCCCAATGCTCGATGTACGAGGAAAATCCACGATGGGAAAAATCTTGAATGACCCAACAATGAAAATTTACTGTGATAAAGGATTTACAAAAGCTAACATATAACTTACAAAATGACCCTACACAATCGCAAGCCTGGACACAAATTCGATCTTCAACCTCTCATCCATAGTGACATTGTAGGATCATGCCCATGCAACTGCCACAATGTGCGAGTCCACACACACCTCAGTTTCCACTAAAAAACACAACATCAATGGATTGGAACAAAAAATCCTCTTCTTCTTCACTCCAACACCACACCACGATGCCCAATATGTGTAAACACCAAATATGGAGTCACGAAACGATTATCATAAGGATGTGAACAAATATCTCGGTGCCCACAAACAAGACCTCAAGTTATAATATAAGTATTCATGGATCTAAACTATTTGGGTGTAAATATAGGGTTTAGGAAAAATTCGGGAGATGTTTGGAAGAGTTTGGAAACTCAAAGGCAATGAAAAATTCTATATAAAAGATGCTACTCCTTACTCCTATTTATAGGATGTTTTATAAATCGAGAAAAAGGTGAAGACAATTTGGAAAATCTCAAATTGTATAAAAAAATCATGCTCGTTCAATGAGATTCATCTTATTCGATTGAAGTACCTCATATCATTCTAAGAGGATTATAATGAGAATTCTAACGAGATTCTGGAGAAGACAAGCAGGCGCTCATTCAAAGTTCATTAGGGCCCTGTTCTAACGAGAGAGGGAATCTCGTTCGAACGACATACCAAGATTTCCTAATGACCTCTAAAAAAAATATCTTTCTTCTAACGAATATTAAAAGGATAAAAACATTTAAAATCAGTTTTATAACATCTTAACACCCAATATTAAGTTTCAAGGATCAAAATATATGCATTCACACCTGGCATATCCTTGGAACAAGAAGATAGAAACTCGACATGAAACGCGGCACGATGATGAACATAACATCTTTGATGTTACGTCTTCAATCAAACATGTCACGGGCTTCAGGGAAAAACTAGCCTTATCCTATGACATAAAAAAATTTGTCCTAAATTTATCCAGTATATACAAATTGATTCTGTAATAAATTTGTCCTTACAAATATCCCCCTTTTAGCAATTTCAGGGCAAACACAAAATAAAAACATATAGGCCTCTAAGCTAATAAAAATAACATTAATCCTCAACCCCAAAAGGAAAAGTACAACTTAACTGAATCATAATTTCTGAGTAGCTTTGCTCGCTTGTAAACTTTGTCATATGTTGAAAACTTGCACACTTAACCAAACTTTCAAATGTAAGGAGAATATATAAACAATGTAAATCTGCATATGAATAAAACTCTCCCTATATCTAACGATCCCCGCCTAGGTAAGGTGTCTCGACCTAAGATAAATATATCATCCTAAAACAAAAGTAAAAGATTCCTTTTCTTCCTCTCTTTATTCAAGAATAGACAGAGGCATAATGCATAATAAATAATTTCTCCCGCATCAACCATATCTCTCTCAAAAGGTGAGAACATGTGATATCAATTGCAAATATAGGGGATATAATAATATCATGCAATGATGAAAAGTGCAACAAACATAATATTGAAATACAAGCACAAATAATCCAAACAATGATAAATTTTGATACAAAAAAGATGTCGAATTGGATACTAAATAAAGTAAGAGATTCAATATAAACAAGCAGTAAGATATACCAATATGTTCCAATTGCATGCTAATTTGATGCAAAGATAACTAACATGGAAACATGGATTAAATAAAAATGCAAAGGCTAAAAAATAAACGATACCATATATAGAGTGGTATGAATGACCACCAACATGACACATATAGGATAGAATGAGGGGGAGTGAACTAGAAATTAAAAAAAAATATGACCCAATCACTCAAAAATATCCAAGGAGTTCCATATGCATACATTAACTTAATCAAATAATGATTTAGCCTCAAAGTGGCAAATAAAGTGAACTCATAATGGAGAAACAAACACAATGCACACTAGCTTAGAAAATATTGATGATTCTCAAATCAATAGCGTTAAACATGAAATAACTAGGAATTATTGTGCAAACCCATTGATCTTCAACTTATTACACCCTCAAAAATACAGATACATCATTTTTCACTATCATTATGAAGATAATAATTTAATTTAAGAAACAATGAAATCAAAATTTAGCCTTGGCAATATTTTTTTTTCTTTTTCCTCTTTTTTTTCAGGCTCTTGCTTATGGTCGCCTTTCACTCAAGGAAGATTTCTTCCTTCGTACATCTTTCTCGTGAACACTTATATTTTCAATAGAAGAATAAACTCGCGGGGAATGTTTCTTGCATGAACAAATACCCATTCAAATATATATGTTAACAACAAGATTCTTAGGAGAACATCTCACTTATCTTATGCAACATGTGAAGTCAAAATCCAAAAGAGCTTGTGTATGTATGTGAGTAGGAATATGTAAAGTGAATCCATTAAGCAAATCATTTTCAAAATACTCCATGCAAGCATGATTAAAAATAATCTAAGCATTGAAAATCATAATCAAATGTCCTAGACACATGGAAACATGGAAGAAAGTGGATTTAAACACACTGATTTTCCACAGAAAATATGTAAAAGTAAACTACATATAAACCAAAATTATTTTAAGTTTTTAAACATTTCTCTAAATGATACCATTTTAACAAAAACAAACTCATTTTTTTTTTGTATTTTCCACTAAGACCTAATAAATGAAAAATAAAAATACAAAAGATAATCATCATACAACTAACAAGTCGATATAATATGAATTATAAAATCTAGTGTATGAAAACATACAAACATAATAAACCATAAGATTAAGCATGGGAATTATCATGTGCAAGCATTTGAGAATCAACCAGTCTAAAATTTAGCGCCACCAAATGGATCTAGTTACCCAAATAGATGAATACTTAACACGTCGGGGTTTGGAAACCTTGGAGGCACTAGGCATAGAATTCATAGGAAATTTTTTAAGATCAAAACAAAACATCCTAAGGTGAACTTACCTACCTGTAGACACTAGATTCTAGGACCCTACAAAGACTCTCCTTAGATCCCTAGAACTTACCCATTGACCATAGAGCCCTAGGTTATACTCCGTGTACCAATCTAAAGGCCAACATGCACTAGGGACCTGTTTGACTACGGTAAACTTTTTGAGAAAAATCTCAATGAATATTAAAAGTTATCTAAATCCTCTTTCCAACTGTCTGCCTCATGCATGAATCGACTTTATGGTTTGGACGAATGATCCATTTTACAATCAAAAATCAATCTAGAGGTCACTGGGAGCTCCCAGGACCCATTTTGACCCCAATCAACTTCCTCACCCAAGTAAAAACTCAATAAATCTTATAAGGTCTCTAAATGACCTTTCCAATGGTCCACCACTTGCGCAAATCGAACTTATCATTCGGACGAACGACTCATTTTCATTTAAAAACTGATACGGAGGCCGTCGGGTGCTCTCAGACTCCTTTTCACTCCTGTCAACTCTGCAGCCCGAATGAGAATTAATGAATCCTAAAATATCACTTAATAGACTTTCCAACTATTAACCCCATGCATGAATCATCCTTACAATATGAATGAATGAACCGCTTTACTCCGAAGGGTCACTGGCTATTTTGGGCCTTATTTGACTAAGGTCAACTCTCTGAACTGAATAAGACTAAATGAATATTTGAAGGGATCTAAATACCCATTCCAGTGGTCCATCCTGTGCATGAATCGACCTTACGGTTAGGACGAATGATCCGTTTTGCTCCGGTAATCTCTTATCCAAAAGACCGTGGGGAACTTTTGAGCCACATTTGACAAAAGTAAACTACTAAAACTGAGTGCAGCCCAATGGATTCTTAAAATACTCTGAATGCCCTTTCCAACGATATGTCTCGTGCGCGATTCGAACATACGGATTGCATTTTATAACCTTTTTTCGAGAAATTTGCATGAGGTTTTCGAATGGCAGACCCATTTCCCTACCTATCGACATTTTTCCTCGGGATGCTTGTCGATAGGTAGGACAAGAACAATGCCGATCGGCACCCCCTTGGCCCTATATAAGGAGAACTTCAGCTCACTTTGAAAGGCACCCCTGAAACATCAACTTTAGTGATCTCAACAACATTCTTCTAATGTCAATGAAGTTTCCTTGATTAAAACCTCTCCCCCACCTTTCATTTCTATTACTTTAACTCCAAATTTAGCAAAATCCCCTTCTCTCTCATCCTACATTTCTCATCCACTTGCAAGGAAGCCTTTTCAACAATCAAGATTAATCTTCAAATCTCCAAAGAAGGTCCAAACATGTTCTCTCTCTCTTTTAAATTTCCTTATTTTTGAATTAGTTATCTAATCTTTACTTTAGCATTTCATCCTTGTTAGTCCATATATATTAATAAACTCATTTTTATTAGTATTATAGTAGATAACATATTTTCTATGAAAAACCCAAGAATAAGAAAAAAAGGGTTTTAGTCATAAATTCCAAACGAAATTCTTCATCACATTTTGTCAAAACAAAATATCCTTCTACACACACACACATATAACCAAAATCCCCGATTGGATTTATGAAATAAAGCCTACCCTTGTATTGCGTGCGAACGACGTGGACTTCAATTCCTTTTTAGTCTACCCAGACGCCTCGAGCCAAAACTCTAGACCTGATTCCTCCTTGCATTTTTTATTCATATATTATTTCCATATATTGTATTTGTGATTCTTAGTTGCGCCTTATCCAATGCATATATCATCATTTATCCATAATGATCGATATCCCAGTAAGCACACACATTATGTTTTTAGTTACTATTTTGGGAATACTCCTACGGATGCCCTTTTCCATGACGTGAGTTAAGAAATTTAATTATCCATTTATATATACACAAGCACACGCTTCACAAAGTTTTTAAAGTAGAATAATAACACATGCCCATAAGAGACCAAAAGGGAGGGATTTCTGCCTAACACCTTCCCATTCCGTAACTTAGCCCCTGAACCTTTGAACAATTTGTTTCACATGGATCAATGTTTTTTTGATGTCGTTCTCTTGAGGAATTAACATTTCTTTTTCTTTTTTCGTGCAAAATAGGTTGGAGACTCTATTTCTTTACATTACTAGACATCGACGGATATTGAAGCATTCCTAGAAAGGGTGTGAGACCTTTTCTCTCTCTCCATTACGCGTGCGTACCCACCTTGGGAGGACAATAGGGATGGCCACAGTGGCGACTCTCCTGGGGAATGTTTTATCTTAAGTGCGTTAAACTCTGTTCGTATGGGTGTTATCAGTTTCTGCATGTGTGTGTATATACCTGTCTGTATGTTACCATTTCTCCTCTCTTTATTTCTGGTATATGTTTATCTCATGCTTATGTTACCTATCTCTCACTTTTCGCTTTCACTCAATTTTCATTTTCACTTGCTTGTAAATATCTTTCAAGTACACCTCACACTACTTACACTTATACGTAGGATACCTTATATCCACATGTTTCACACACCACTGAGAACATCCATGCTTAGGTTTCACTAGCACACACCTCCACTTATCACACTTATATATACATGATCATGTTGTAGTTGATCCATGCTTTGATTCACTACCATATACTCACTTATATATATTCACCTATCACTCACTCACACATATCCACGCTTAGTTTAATCTCCATGCACCAAGCTATATTTACTTTTCCTCATATTTGTACATTGTTCCTTATTAGTATTTTTCTCATCATGCCAAATAAAACACTCTCTTCATAATATACTAATCAAGAATCATTCATTTTGTACACTACATCATCAATAGTATGGAAATTGACAAAATATTTGTCCTATACTGGGGGAGCACTTTATGATGGGCGCTGGTTCGATAGGTCACAGTTAGCCTAAGCAATATGACTCTTACCTTTAATTGGCCCAGTACCTTTGACGTATATTGAACGGTTCCCTCTGCATCGTACCGCTTGACTGAACTCACGATGGGAGGTATATAGCAGGGAACTCATTTACGTATATAGAGTGTCCCCATAAGGTATATATCAAGACAATTCACATACACTCAAGTATATCAAATGGCTTTTCCACACGCACTAATTTCCTTTAAAAGCAAGAAGTATATTGTGGAAGCCATGACAAAAAGGAAAACCTTTCCACTAACCCAACAACTGCATAAACATCATATAGGCATCATACCTAGGACACTAATATTTAGGTTGGTTACAACATGAAACTTTATTGAAATACTGGGTCTGCATGCTACACAAAATTTTGCACAATTTTATCATTTTTCACTAAAAGCCCTTGCCCATGAGTTTCGGAACAAGTCCAACCATGTCTTACTTATTTTTCAAACCCAATTTTTCCCAGGCTCTAGACCTGTCTGACATTGATTTTGCTTTTAGGTAAACCTAATAAAAGTGAAAACATAAACATAAAATCATGATGATACTCTTCTCTCATTTTTCCCTCATTCTCTACCATAAGTGCCAAAAACATCCCCCCTCCCTCTTTTATCAAAATACTAAAAACATTTTCCTCCTTTTAATTAAAAGGCCAAAACCATTTTTCCTCATTTTTACCAAAAATGCCATAAAATTTCCCCTCATCTTCAACAAAATAAAAAAAAAATTCTTTCCTCTTTTTAAAAAAATAAATTCGAATCTATTTCTTCTCAAGTCGATCGCATACCCAATTCTTGTCTTGGATCCCTATCCACTTAGGTCTTCTATGAAATCCCTCTGAACCTCGATGAGTTCCCCGATAACTTCATTCAAGTTCAGAACCCACCTTTACATATCCTCCATAGAGAATACCAATCCAGCACTGAACGTATAACCTGATCTGATGGTATTCCTCGTCCAACTCAGTGCCAAGATTGAAAACCTTCAAACTGATATCATGTGATGCATTAAAACCAAATTCTAGTTCTCATAGAACTTGAGGTTTTCATTCCTCGTGCCATGGGTTCACTCGCTCCCAAGCCTGTTTGAGTTCTCGAAGAATATCAGCATGCTCCGTATACCCCGCCAACCAATGAGTCGGCACTAGCTCAGCTCTCTATGCAAAACCTTGTCCATCCAGGGGATAATTTTCCAGTACCCATTGATCCCAAGGAGAAAAAAATGAACAAACTCAAGGAAGAACTCAAGATGTTATTAAAAAAGTTTCACAAAGTTAAGATATTCGAGAACTACATGGACTAAACTCACATTTCTTCCTACCCTAAAGAAAGATTACTGAAATAATTTAAGATGCCAACCATTGAGAAATTCAGGGGAAGAGACCCCCAATTGTTCATATTCACAGCAATTATCGAGTTATGATTCTTCTTGGTTCCTCTAAAGAGATAATGGTCCCATATGTTCCAACAAACTCTGAAGGACAACGCTCCTCGTTGGTTTTTATCCCTCGAGGAATCCAAAATCCGCAGTTGGGAATATATTTCCCCAGAATTCATGTCACAATATAAGTACAACTAAGAACTAGAGGTCACATGCCATGATCTAGAACTTCTCAAAAAGAAGCCTAGATAACTTGTCAATAACTTTATAGCAAGGTGGAGTTAGAACGCTGCCATCATGACAAACTGACCCTCCGAAGAAAAACAATTCATCACAGTGAAGAATTTCCCACCCCATATCCGGGTAACTATGGGAGGACTGTATTACCTACACTTTTGATCACTTCGGGAAACAGGTGTGGAGATTAAAGAAAGTGTTACAAAGATAGAAACTGAGCCAAAGAAAGTGTCTAGACAGTTCATTCCGAGAAATGATGAGAAGCCTTCTAATGCCACGGTCTCAATCATCAATAATATTTCCCAGCCTGCTACCTCTTGGGCAGTAAAAAGTCTCCCCAACCCCGCTAAAAAGAATACACCGAGCTCTCTCCTCCCCTTTATAAAGTCTACTAAGCCTTGCCAAGCCAAAACCTCATGAAATCTATGGATTCTCATCCACTACCAAACCCACTTTCCAAAAACTTAAAACCTAATTCCCACTATGACTTTCATCGATTTACTGGCCATACTACTAATCAGTGCTTCCATCTCCATAATGTAATCCAAGGTTTAATTGATCAGGGAATCATTACCCGATAAGCCAATCCTAAACCCAACACCACTCACAACCCTCTTCCAATCCATACTAATGCCATCTTCATAGAAAATGACCCAAAATTCAACCCATCTACCCAATTGTTCCCTATAAATCACCCATCATACCTCTAATTTCACCCAAATTGATCAAAGTCTATCCATATTTTCTCGTGCACCATACCTGATTTGTCGAATGAGCTCTATCACTCTTCACGAGGGCTTGTATTTCCATTTATACTTGATCTGAAGGAGAAGATATGGAGTTACAGAAGCTTCTAAACTACCTCTTGGATTTAGGGCTGAAATTGGCCTCTGAAATGACCACCGATTGTTAAAAGTTCAGCATCCTGTTCATGAAAGCTCAAAAGTGGGCTCGGGAGTCCGATAATTGTATGGTACCCATTGATGAAATCAGTTTGAATTATGTAGTGTAGATTATGGCATAAAAGTTTCTATAGGTCGATAAAATCGGTAGGATTTTATATATATTCTCTGTTTTAAAGCTTTAAGATTTGTTGGTCCCTTTACTCTCACACCTCCCCGTTGAGTGGGAGGATTTATATGAACATGTCGTTGAGGTCATGGAATGCATTCACTTCTCGAGGCATGAAGAAAACATCCCCATTGGATGGGGAGACGAATTTGATTTCTCTGATGATGAATCGAGTCAGGAAAAGGTCAGTCTAGTAATCAAAATATACGGGATGATCCCTTTCAAGGACCTGTTAGGGTAATTTAGTAAACTAGTCGTACAACCAAAAATTGATCAAGAAATGGGATTTTTATTCTTTCCCACCTCCTAAACCACATGACCACATCAAGGAGACACAACCAATATCCAAATCCTTAGCCTTCAAGAACAGACAAAGGAATGGAGTTACCAAAGAACATCCCATATCGGAGATAACCATCGAGGAAAGCAAGATCTTAGACCAATTAAAAAAGACTCAAGCCAACATCACTTTGTGGGGACTCTTCAAGTCTTTCCAATTATGTACGCCCAATTTTATTTCGAATGTGTTTTAAGGATGTCAAAACCAACTTTCTTTTTTAAAATTCTTTTTTGAAATTTTAAATTGCACTAAGAGTGTGAACCCATTTTAGTTGAGCCCAATTTTATCTCGTTTAATTCTAACCATGCATCTAGGTGACTAAAGAAAGTAAAATAAATATTTTCACAAAGGTGACGCCGGATGTATGAGGAAACCACTAAGGGAAAAAACCTCAGATTACGCAAGCTAGACAATCACTATAATGTGATATTACAAAGTATAGGCGATAGACTTACTCAACGGCTCAATCCCCCATAAGTCTTGACGCTCCTATGATCCTTTAACCACTCCTCGACAATGCCCATGTAGAAGTCTTTCTACGATACTCATCCACAACACGAGCATCAATGCAACTTGGCAACATTTACGATGTTGAATACGAACCTCTTCACAACAAAAGACAATGTTCAAAGTGCTGAACAAACTCCAATGGTCCAAACCAAGATCTCTATAGCATATGTGTATGAAATATTGGATTTTGAAACTCTAAGGATGTTTTTAGACTTTGATAACCTTAAAAAACTTGTGCAGAAAATGTACGGTATGTAAACTGATTATCTAGTTCTGCACCTTTAAAAATTCTAAGTGAAACATGCCTCGTTAGAATAAAATCTCCATGTCAGTATAATGAAATGTCCATGTCGCTCAAACGACATGTTCATCTCGTTTGAAGGACCTGTAATGTCATTTGAACCAATAAACATAAGAGTTTGTTATATACACAACTCTAAATGATCCTTATCTCAGAATAAATGAAGTTTAAGCATTCTAAAAACATTTATTTTGAGAAAAATAACATCCTAAATACATTTTTGGAGTCCCATAAACATTACGCATTCATACATGAGATATCGGAATGAAATGAAGACATAAAACATGCACCAAATTAATCTCGGCATGATAATTCTTTCAATCTTGGCCACAATGTCTTCAATAAACTCTGTGTCATAGACTGTGTGGGATTATGGCAATGAAAATATATCTATGAATCAAAAACATATTTTGTTTCGGGAATAAGTCAAATACATACAATGAACTCAATTGTAAATTTGGTCCTTAAAAATCTTCCCCTTTGACTATTTTGGGACAAAATCCAAACAGTGAAATGCCTAAGACGGACCGTTAAGTCGTGTGATGCCTAAATCCTATCCCATAAAACCCAAAATCAAAAATTACAATACAAGACTAGTAAATGTTTGCCAGGCAATCATGGGTTGTCTGAATGTGATGCAGTCTTGAAATCTCAACTTGCTGAAGAATACCTCCACACATGAAACAAACAAATACTAGTGAAGTATGGAGGAATAAATAATTTGAATATTATGATACCAATATGAAATATCAATAACAATTTGTAAAATTACAATCAAATCATTTGTTAAACATGTGAGAAAAATATTTTGATACTAATTGTGAAGATAAACATCAAAAAATCAGGCTATCAATCTGTGCAAAAATTATGCGCTCATCAAATATCCAAAACTCCCCCTACATCACATACATCCCTCGCCCCTTTTATCTCGAATAGACAATAAGTCAAAAAGATAAATAAATCATCATATCCAGAAAGTGATAATCAATAAAGCGTATCTAGATAAACATGAAACTTCCAGCTAAAAATAGTCACTATGCACCAAATCATAGCTAGCAAACAGTATACACATAATATGAATCATCAATCTATGTAGACGTGACTAAACGAATAATGTTGTATTAAAATCAACATGTATAATTAACAAATACTACATATAAACTGCATAAAAGTAACCTAGCAATAGAAAAATTATATCAACATGAATTCGGTACTAAAACAGGAGAATCCTAAAAAATTCTCAAGGGATCGCTCGAATGACAATGCTCTGTCATTTGAATTACTTTTCATATCGCTAAAACCAGCCTTCAAACGACTTTAAACTTCAAAAAGAAGTGTACTCTAGCACGATGAAACTTTTCAATCGACCTTCGCGCGATGCTTCTCGCGACCCATACCTGACACTTTTCTTCTATCACTTGAACCTCATGTGAACGAAACTTCGCAAGACATAAACTTGTCACTCGAATGAAACCCAGTTGTCGTTTGAACGACCATAAACTTTCACAATTATAGTATTAAAAATGATAAAGTTTGGGGGTCCAAGAACACTTGTATGCCACATCAAACATGGAAAACTCATGACACAAAATAAATCGAAAATCTTTTTGTATTTTTCTAAAAATATTTTTGACCAAAAAACTAAAATCTTTTTGAATTTTTCTCAAAATTATTTAAAATCAAAAATCTTTTTGTATTTTTCAAATATGACTCAATAAAAGAAAAAGAATATAAGGCAAAAGATACACATGTCATAACACTAGAACAACATAAATCATGATGTAAAGACTATCATATGACAAACATATCATGCAAACAATCATTAATAAGAAATAGCGTGTGAAGCATGTGCAAGCATGTGAGAATCAACCAACAAAGCATCTATCATCTCCAAAATGGATTTCCTAACCTAAACAGGTGTATACCTAAGAAAACGGGTTTTGGAAAGTGACTGAACATTATGTTTAAACTTTCTAGGGTCTTGTCTAAGATCATAGAAAAAACTTCTAAGGTGTCCTTTCCTACCACAATGAAAACATGTGAAAACTGGACGAGGAACGGGACCTTTAGGTTGACCTTCTCTAACACCCTCGGATGTGGTGGTCTCTTTAAAAAAAAATGTGATTTTGTCTTTAACATTAGGATCATTTGAATAAGATAATCCACTACCATCACTACTAAAACTACTTGAGTCGTTTAAATTGTTTAGCAACATCAAAATTTTGGACTCGATCAAAGAATTAGACTCCTTAAATTTTTGGGATCCCTTTTTTAATTTTTTAATTACTCCTATAAGGTTATATCTCTCCCCTTCAATGTGAGAAAACCTATCCCTAAGAGTCTTCTCAAGTGCCACAAAATCATTAATCAAATTATTTTCATCATCGACACAAACCTTAGAATATTTCAATTTCTCTAATTCTTTTCCTAAAACAAGGACCTTATTCTCACTGTCTTCCTTGGCCGAAATTAAAGATTTGAATTTATTGTACAAAGACAAAAACTTCTCGCAAATGATATCTCTTTGAGTTTGAAACATTTGTAAATATTCAATCATATGTTTAAAATGAGAATTTTCTTTGTCAAGAATTTCAATACATTTTGTAAACTTCAAATTCAAAAGATTTAATTCGTGAAAACTTTATGAATCCATCAAGAGAAAAAAAAACAAGAGAAATAAACAAATACGACTACCAAAAAACTCAAAACAAGGATCTACACAATAAAATAGTGTTTCTAGCTCCAACACCAATTTATAGGCCCCTTTTTCTTTCCAATGTGTTTTAAGGATGTCAAGCACCCTTTTTCCAAATCTTAAACCACATCAAGAGAGTAACCAATTTTAGTTAAGACCAATTTTATCTTGTTTGATCCTAAGCATGCATCTAGGTGATTAAATCAAGTAAAATAAATTAGTTCGCAAAGGTGATGTCGGATGTACAAGGAAACCACTAAGGAAAAAAAACCTCGGACGGCCCAAGACAGACAATCACTATGATGTGGTATTACAAAGTGAAAAAGATAGAGTTACTCAACAACTCAATCCCCCATAAGTATTAACACTCCTCTAATGCTTTAACCACTTCTTCACAATGCCCACCCAAAAGTCCTTCTACAATACTCGTCCACACCACACGCGTCCACATATGTCTCGGTGTCCACCGATGTAGCTTGGCACCGTGTACGATGTTGAACAGAAACTCCTTCGCTTCTTCACAACAAAACCCAACGTTCAAAGTGATGAATAAACTCCAATCGTGCAAACCAGGATCTCTATAGCATATGTGTATGAAAGCTCGAATCTTGAAACTCTAAGGATATTTAGAAAACATAAGCAAAAAATGTATTGTATGTAAACTAATTTTTGGTTCTGCAACTTTCAAAATTCTGAGTAGAACATGTCTAAAATAAAAAATTTGAGTCGGCACGTCGTTCGAATGAAATTTGCATATTGCACTAACAAAATGTCTATATCGCTCGAATGACATGTTAATCTCGCTTGAACGACCTGCAATGTCATTTGAACCAATAAACATAAGAGTTTGTTATATATACAACTCTAAATGATTCTTATCTCAGAATCAAAAAAGTTTAAACATTTTTTAATAGAAATAACATCCTAAAAACATTTTTTGAGTCCCATTAACATTATACATTCATACCTATGAGATCGGAATGAAATGAAGACGCCAAACGTGAACGAAATTAATCGCCTTCATGACAATCCTTTGAAGCATGGTCGCAACGTCTTCGATAAACTTTGTGGGATCGTGATAACAAAAATCTCTCTGTAACTCAAAAATATTTTTTTTCGGGGATAAGTCAAATACATACAATGGACTCAATTGGAAAATTTGTCCTTATAATTTACACTGAAACGCTCTGATAAAGGTGCTCACTGGTCCCATAGTCCTTCCATCATCCACTCGAGAAGAATCCGCGAACCTAGTTGGATCATTGACCACCATTAGACTCCTATCCTTCTTCGAAGAATAAATTTCGAATATCTTCCCAAATCATAAATATGCCCTCAACATCTCCATTGAAGTAATGGGGAAGATAGTCCCGCTCTCACTCTTTGATAATTTCTCTTCCATCAACGTGTGCCCCTCTAAGAACCTTCAATTGCTTAAGGTGAAAAGTAAGTGACCTAACACCTACTTCCACCGTAGTGTGTGCTTATGACAACACTCATCGAGAAGTGATTGAATTTAAAACACTCACAATAGCGGTTGTCCCTATCACTCCCATTACTGAGTCTCAAGATATTTACATATGTGCATGCTTCAATATGCTGCTTGGTCAACCCCGTCTTTATACCGTTCGAAGTGTATCCTCCTCACTTCATCAGAACTTGAAATTCTTTGCCAATAGGCAAGTCATTTCCATTTTGGGAGAAGATGACAGTACTAAAAATTCTAGCCCCAGCAATTCGGTACTAAAAATACATTGTGGGATGAATGAAGTGCCTTTGTTTAGATTCAGGACTGATCCCCTTTCCCTTCCAGTAAGGGATGATTTCAAAAATCGAGTCTATCTAGAGCATAGCCCTTATGGCAATGCTAATGTTATACAAACTTTCAAGAATAAGCACTTCAACCTAGAAATAGGGTTGGGGCGACGTCAATGAAGGATACTAGAACCCATAGTCCTGAAGGAGGCCTTTCCTCCATGCTCTGCCAACCATAGTTGAAGAGAAGTTTAAAAGTTGCCAAGCCTGTGTCGATGGATTCCTTGAATGGAAGATTCATTAAATATGGTGAAGACTTCCCCTTTTGTTGATTTCTTGAACCATGGTATGATCATATGGATAAAAAGATGAAGCTAACGATGGAAATCTTCTGTCAAGCCAACTACTCTTAGGCTGAAGACTAACATCATCAAGTGCAGCCTCTCACTCAGACAAATGTGACCATTATTGATATATCTGAAGGAAGTGAGACTGAAGACTCATTCAACTTGAAGACACTAAGGATGACATTCTTCACGATCCATTCAGGCACTATATTGTCAGAACCGTCCATTCTGATCAAGTCCATTGATATGCCTCTCCTCAACTAAAATATTGTACCAATTCGGACTCTTGAAATGCAACCCAACCCAACCCAACCCAACTATTTATGCACTAACTTCCTCTATTGTTGTTCCTCATTTCCCTAATAACAATGAATCAAGACCCCTTTTAATGAGGTTGTCAACACTTTTTTCCCAAAAATGAAATAAATAAAGATTTTGAGTATCTTGTTATGCCTAACATTAATTGTCTTGATTCTAATAAAACTCTTGATGACGATGACTTTGCAAATGGACTGTAATACCCCGTATTTTCATGACTTTTAAATTTGGGAATTTATTAAATTTAATTTGAGATATTAATTTAATATTAACCAGGAAAATATTTTAAATGTTTACTAGCATGAAAAGATTAAGTAATTATTGGGATTTTGTTGAATAATACTGAATGGATAAAGAAATATGTATAATCGAATTTATTAAAATTATCACGAATATATCATTAGATAATTGTGGAAATTAAATCGGGACGCGCCTATGTCGTGTCGGGATTAAATTAGTATTATTAAAAGTGAATATATATAATTCATCCGTATGGTCATTTTGAGTGCTCCAATGGGTCCGTAAGGGTCGAGATAGTCAAAATAATGTACTCGGAGGTTTAGTTTGGATCTCGGGGAGTTCTTAGGCCTAATTAATATCCCGAGAGGGCGTTTTGGACATTTCGTATTTTTGGGCAATTAAACCCACGATTTTCCCAAGGTTATATCAGCTTCTAGGAGTTTTCATATAGGGTTAACAAAAGAAAAACCAAAGAACGGCCATTGGAGAAGAAGTGGGAAAGTTTTCCAAGGAGTTCAAGGTCAAAAACTCCACCGTTTGCACCGCCACCACCGCCAAATCGTTGATCGCGCGACGGGGAACACATCCACACCAATTTCTTCAACAAATCAGAAACTAAATTTCTACGCAAGTGTCTATCTTGCTTTATTTTTAGTTAATGTCTCGATTATGTTAGTCTAGGGTTGTTTAGAACTTGTTTCATTAAAGAGTGTGTAGTTTGGAGACTAAAATTCACATGTCGTAGAAGAAGTAATCATATTCCAGACATCTAATTCGTATGTAGAGGATACACCACGAAATTTCATGGATTTAGAAGTAGAAAATCTGGAAAAGAATTGGAAGAATGGAAATTTAAAGAAAAGATTAGGGTTCTTGAAGTCCATGTAGATTTTAACCCTTTAAATTGTTATACTTGATGAAAACTCACATATTTTATGTAGAAAATCATATATTTGGGTGTACAGTGCTTGTAGTATCATTTGTTGGGAGTTTGGGAATCATATATGGAGATTATTTTGAGGTGGGAGATGAATTTCCATAACTCGGTTAATGCAGTTTTCACCATAACTGCTTGATCGATCGATCGACCCAAGAACATCGATTGATCGATGATCGATCAATCGACCCCCTTCCATCGATTGATCGACCCCTCCTAGAAAAATTCATATTCCTCTTACTATGGTTTATTCCGATTAAAATGCGTAGTAACCCTTGAGTATTATTGTTAGAACCTTTTGGGATATAAATAGGACTAGTAGGTTTTAGTAAACCCTAATAAGTGAGAATGTAATGTAAGATGAAATTAAGGGTTAACGGGGCGTGATTTAGACATATGTAATTATGCGAACGTTTAAATGAAAGATTGAGACTCGTTACGAAGTTAAACTAGAAAGTAAGTGAGAATACCTACTAAAATTATACTTAATGAGATAGAATACTTTGAGAGATATGATGTAAGTATGGAATAACCTATAAATGAAAATATAAGAGACGAGTCCGTTATACGGGATAAGTGAGTAGAATGTATTAAGAACAGGAAATTATAATTATGGGTCGTGGGTGAACCTAATTGAGAAATGTGAATAGTGATATATAAATCTGACTATGTGATTGTGCATATATTATATATATGTGTAAAAATTGTACCCGAGCTACTTGCTATCACGGGGAATTTCCGCGTCGGGACAGTCTTATCTCGATTGGGCCTTTACAGGGGATAATGACTTGTACCCTGGAAGATAAGATTCCTTGGTACAGGCTATCTAATTGATGGTCAGACGGTCCTAAGAGACATGAGGGTATCTGCTGACCTCTTAGTGACTTGGAACTATGCTTCGCCTCCATTTGTTTATGTTTTGTGTTGATGCGTTCTATGGTGATTCCGAACTAGTATTTCCCTTAGTACGACTGATATAGGGACTTTATAGTAGAGTATGCCAGCACCATAAAGCTTATGTGGTGTGCCGATAGTGTATATATATATATATATATATATATATTATATGATTGGCTAATATAGATATGTATACTTAAGTATGGGAACGTTCTACTGTGCATAAAGGTAGTTAAGTAATGACTAAATACTCCGATTTTATTATTAAGTGTTTGATAATTTTGTGACAACATTGGAATATTTTAAAATGAAATGAGATAGATGTGAGAACTTAAATTTCATAATTTAATTATCCTAGCCATAGTAATTATCGGCATGAAACCTTATGGGAAAGTTAAGTTAAAATAAATTTTTGGGCTTAATATTGCAGTAGGCGTGCACACTAGATGAGAGGTGAGAAATTCGCAAGAGAGTTTCGCATACTAACATGGTTGTTACATTATCCGGTAAGCATTGTAAATATTTGCTAAACAAAATTTAAACTGTTTTACAATCGGGCTTTGACCCGTTTCCTGTTATCTCTTCTCTCTCTTGTGTATATATATATATATATATATATATATATATATATATGTATGTATATATTATAGGTGCCTAGCCACAGGGGCGTCATGCTTAGGTTCTTTGGACTGGACATGCTGCAGCTTATGTGGGAGTTGCAGGTCATTTGCTTAGACGACCTCGTTGTGGATTCCACTCTTATTTCAGTTCTAATTAGTTGGGCATGTGTCGCCCTTTTCCATATTCCATTGGATTTGTCAGAGATTATGTTCATTTATCTTTAGTGTTTTTACTCTTTGGGATTTGATTACTGTCAAGATGGTTTTCCTTTGTAGTTTTAAAGTTGGTATTGGTTTATCTGAATGGTTAAATTTGTGGGTGTTTATTTCCAGTCTTAATAATTGTGTGATTATTAAACTGTTACTTATTACAGATTTTCATAATTGGATTTAATAAAATAAAAATGATGTTTTAAATGGTTTTGGCACTTAACTTAATTATTTTGGGTGTTTAAATTGGATAGTTTATTTTGCGAATAGTGATGCTAAAAATGAACCAATTGTTCACCTTGATTATAATTTAATAAAGGACTTATCACCCGGTATTTAATTAGGCGGGGTGTTACAGGTGGTATCAGAGCATCAGGTTCTAGTGTCCTTGAGGATCTGTACGATTTATTTCTCTTCCAGCTTAGCGTTCTTGATATAGAGCCCTATTTGTAGGATAGTTGTATTATTTTATTTACACTTAAGTCTTCAGCTATTCGAGATTTGATAATAACTTTAGCTTAATAACCTTCCTTCTCATTTCAGATGCCTCCGAGATGTGCACCCCGAGACAGAAATGCCTAGGCCGAGTAGCCATCAGCTCTTGCTCAGGGGATGATGAACGCAACCGAGGTAGCCGCTATTATTGCTCAGGCGGCGAATGCCGCATTGGCAGTAGTGCAGCAGATTCCACCCCAGATTCAGGCAGTGGCGCCAGTACTAGCACAACTTCCATCTACATGGGAGTGGGTTAGGGATGCCTTTCAGAAGGCGCATCCCCTGGAGTTCTCGGGTAGTGTGGATATCATAGTTGCCAGCCAATGGAAGAAAGATATCTAGAGACATCTGTGCATGTATGAGTGAAAGGATGTACAGAGATATCTGTTGGCTTCCTTTAAGCTAGTTGGGGACGCATTGCAGTGGTGGGAGTCCACCACCACCTTAGAGGAGAGGGACATCATCGTGATTCAGTCGTTCTAGGCGTGGTTTGACCATAAATGCTTCCCACCCACCGTGCAGACTGAGATAACGCGGACGTTACTGAATCTGAAATAAGAGAATATGATTGTTGCTGAGTACGAGGAAGAGTTTACTATACTTCTCACTATAGTGTCATATGAGTCACCCACAGAGGGGAACAAGATACTATTTCTTGTGGATGGATTGGCCTGGAGGATCCGCCAGCATCTCATAGGTAATCTGTCACTTAGTTCCTACACGGATCTACTCAACGCTGCATTATTACACTATTAGGATCACCGCTTCCATCTGTAGGGAAGCAAACGAGCAAGGGAGTCCAGCCAGCAGGGCAAGATAGGGGCAGTAGTACTGATGGGGCACCAGCAGCCCAGGGGCAGACTCATCACAGTAAGCAGAGTTCCCATCATAGGGACCTTGCCATGTGGTTCTGATCAGGTTACTCCAGACAGGGATTTGGGGGATTTATGTAGGGCCAGTCTAAGCAGTAAGGCCAACAACATTTTTAGCAGGGCCAGTGGCGAGGTGGTAACGGCCAATAGGGCCATGGTCAGGAAGGACAGAGGGGAGGTAACTTCAGGGGATGGAGTTTTGGATGTGGCAAGAATGGCCATAGGTGCCAAGATTGTCTAGAGGGAGATAGGTCCCCACAACATCATGGTGCCCATAATGAGCCATAGAGGCCACTCTTTCCATCCGCCCTCCCAGTGCCAGCTCAGGTACCAACCCTACCATCCATCTCAGCTGCTCCAGTATAATAGGGTCAGTTGTAGTATGGACGTGTCTACAACATCCCCCAGGCGGTAGCTCCTTAGGCACCACCCACGATTGAGGGTATGTTTCCTATCCATGGCACTATGGGTCGGGTTTTATTTGATACTAGGGTGACACAAAGTTTTTTAGCTACTCATTTTACAAAGGCCTTATGATTATTAGCCAGAACATAGAGCACGGTAACATGCGTAGACTCACCACTGGGGAATGGGTCGTTGATTTTCTTTATATGCCAGGGTGTGGGAGTAGAGATTGGTAGCTTTATTTTACCAGCAGACATGTTAGTCTTAGTGATGAATGAGCATGATGTTATTATTGGCATGGATTGGCTCACCGCATATGGAGGCATGATAGATTTTTTCGGTGGGAGTATTATCTTTGCCATTCTGGGGTAGGAGATGTTTTGTGTGGCGATGCCTTGACCAGAGGGAGGCTCTTTTGCTCATTTGTATTACATAGAGGAGGATACCCCTAAGGAGGTCATGATTCCCTTAGATTTGATCCCAGCCGTTCGTGAGTATTCTGATGTATTTCAGGAGATACCGGGCCTACCCCCCAGTAGAGAGATAGATTTTGTCATAGACATGATGTCGGATACTCGACCAATAGTACATGCTCTAGTGGAAATGAGGGAGTTACGGGATCAGATAGAGCAACTGTTAGGTCAGGGCTTCATTCGTAAGAGCACCTCACCTTGGGGCGCTCTAGTTTTGTTTATAAATAAGAGAGATGGTTCACTCAGGTTATGCATGGATTATAGGGAGATGAACAAGGTCACAATACGGAACAAATATACATTTCCTCGAATCGATGACCTGTCTAATCAGTTGAGAGGAGCAACCTTCTTTTCGAAGATAGATTTGAGATCCGGATACCATCAGCTACGGATTGGGGAGCAGGATGTGTCAAAGACTGCTTTCTTGACGAGATATGGGTCCTATGAGTTCCGAGTCATGCTGTTTGGGATGAAAAATGCTCCATCTGTATTCATGGACTTGATGAACCGAGTGTTTAGAGAGTTCTTGGATCAGTTTGTCATCGTCTTCATAGATGACATCCTGATATATTCACACATTGAGGATGAGCATACTGAGAACTTGAGGAAGGTTATTCAGACTCTACGAGAGCATTAGCTGTATGCTAAGTACGAGAAGTGAGGATTCTAGTTATGGGAGGTGCAGTTTTTGGGGCATATTGTGTCAGAATTGGGGATATCAGTTAGCCCGATCAAAGTGTTGGCAGTGAGGGAGTGGGGATAGCCCATGACATCGATAGAAGTGCATAGTTTTTTGGCATTAGTCAGGTACTACAGGATATTCATCCAAGGCTACTCAAAGATAGAGGGTCCATTGATGAATTTAACTCGCAAGGGGGTACCGTATGTTTGGGATGATGCTTGTCAATTGGCTTTCGATGAGCTGAAAGATAAGCAACTTTGGCACCAGTTCTTGCTTTACCCAAGATAGGACTGGAGTATCTGGTTTACACCGACGCCTCTTTACAGGTACTCGGGGGAGTACTTTAGCAGGAGGAGAAGGCTATAGCTTTTGCCTCCCGCAAGCTTAAGCCGCACGAAAGAAATTACCCCACCCATGACCTAGAGCTAGCATCGGTCATTTTTGCATTGAGGATATGGAGACATTACCTATTGGGGGAGAAGTTTCGCTTGTTCACATATCACAAGTCACTGGAGTACCTGTTCACTCAGCGAGAGCTGAATATGCGTCAGCGCAGATGGTTAGCGTTTGTAAAAGACTACCAGTTCGAAATTCGATACCATTTGAGAAAGTTTAACGTGGTTGCTGATGAGTTGAGCCATAGCCCGGTAGGTGATGTAGCAGACATCTAGAAAGGGAAGTGGAAAGAGTTAAGTCACCAGGATGCGGTAGCCCGTTCCTTTATATCTTTTATGATAGTCACACCCGAGATTGTTACGAGGGTGACACAGGCACAGTCAGCGGACTTATTTTGTTAGGAGCAGATTGTATGGCTCTTAGCTGAGGGCGTTGATTCCTATTCAGTAAGTTTCGATGGAGGTTTGAGGTTTAATGGGAGATTAATGGTTCCAGAAGGATAAGACTTACGTCATACAGTGATGACATAGTCTCACAGGTCCATATTTGCAGTATATCTCAGAGGAGATAAGATGTACCAGGATATGAGGCGGCAATACTGGTGGAGTGGGTTGAAGGACATTGCTGAGTTTTTGTCCAAGTGTTCTACTTGCCATATGGTAAATGTAGACCACCATAGACCGTCGAGGCTGCTTCAGCCATTGGATACACCTCCATGGAAGTGGGAGAGTATTTCTGTGGACTTCATTAGTGGGTTGCCTACATCACAGTGGGGTCACGACTCCATCGGGGTGATTATAGACCATTTGACCAAGGTTACTCATTTTATGACAGTACGAACAGACTATACCACAGGCCAATATTCTTAATTATTCATTGCCAAGATTATTAGGCTACCTGGGGTTCCCCTGGATATTGTGTCGGATAGAGATAATATTTTCGTGTCACATTTATGGGAGAGATTTCAAGAGGCCATGGGTACATAGTTGAGATTGAGTTGAGCTTATCACCCATAGATGGATGGACAAACAAAGAATACTAATCAGATGTTGGAAGATATGCTACGCATGTGTGTCCTTGATTTTGGAGGAGGATGGGAGCCGCATCTTACACTGGTGGAGTTTGCTTATAATAACTCCTATCAGTTCACGATCAGCATGTCTCCATTTGAGGCATTGTATGTCAGGCCTTGTCGTTCTCCAACTTGTTGGCTACAGGTGGGGGACAATAAGTTGCTCGGACTAGAGGTAATTTAGGAAACCTTAGCTAGGATTGAGGTTATCAGGAGTCGCATTCAGGTAGCCTAGGACAGGCAAAAAATCTACGCCCATTCAAACAGGACTTTTCGAGAATTTAATGTGGGGGACCAAGTATTACTGCGCGTGTCTCCAATGAGAGGATTGATGAGGTTTGGGAATAAGGGGAAGTTTTCCCTAAAGTACGTGGGACCATTTCCCATTATCGAGAGGACTGGGTCGGTATCATACAGATTGGGGCTGCCAGAGCACTTGCACCGCATTCACGATGTATTCCACATTTTGGCATTGAGACGATACCTTCGGGATGATATGTCCCGCACCCACATCGCGATAGAGGATATTGACTTATAGCCTAACAGCTCTTATGAGGAGAGAACAATGGCTATCCTATACCATCGTGCAAGGAGATTGAGGTAGAAGGTAGTTCCACTTGTACGGGTCCAGTGGGAGCATCATAATATGGAAGAATCCACTTGGGAGCATGAGGCAGACATGCGCGAGAAATACCCAGAGTTATTCTTACCAGATATGCCTTATTTTCTGAATTTCGGGACGAAATTCCGTTATTAGGGAGAAAGTATGTAATACCCCGTATTTTTATGACTTTTAAATTTGGGGATTTACTAAATTTAATTTGAGATATTAATTTAATATTAATTTGGAAAATATTTTAAATATTTACTAGTGTGAAAAGAGTTAGTAATTATTGGGATTTTGTTGAATATTAGTTAATGGATAAAGTAATATGTATAATCGAATTTAATAAAATTATCACGAGTATATCATTTGATAATTGTGGAAATTAAATCGGGACGCACCTGTATCGTGTCGTGATTAAATTAGTATTATTAAAAGTGAATAAATTATAAGCCACCCGTATGGTCATTTTGAGTGCGCCAATGGGTCTGGAAGGATCCAGATAGTCAAAATAATGTACCCGAGGGTTTAGTTTGGGTCTCGGGGCGTTCTTAGGCCTAATTAACATCCCGAGAGGGAGTTTTGGGCAATTAAACCAACGATTTTCCCAAGGTTATATCAGCTTCTAGGAGTTGTCATCTAGGGTTATAAAAATAATAAACAAAGAACGGCCATTGGAGAAGAAGTGGGAAAGCTTTTCAAGGAGTTCAAGGCCAAAAATTCCACCGTTTGCACCGTCACCATCGCCAAATCATAGATCGCACGACGGGAAACACAACCACACCAATTTCTTCCACAAATCAGAAACTAAATTTCCAGGAAAGTATCTATCTTGATCCATTTTTAGTTAATGCCTCAATTATGTTAGTCTAGGGTTTTTAGAACTTGTTTCGTGAAAGAAAGTGTAGTTAAAGACTATAATTCACATGTCGTAGAAAAAGTAATCATATTATGGACATCTAATTTGTATGTAGAGGATACACCACGAAATTTCATGGATTTAGAAGTAGAAAATCTGGAAAAGAAATGGAGGAATTGAAATTTAAAGAAAAGATTAGGGTTCTGGAAGTCTATGTATATTTTAACCCTTTAAATTGTTATACTTGATGAAAACGCGCATATTTTACGTAGAAAATCATATATTTGGGTATATAGTGCTTGTAGTATCACTTGTTGGGAGTTTGAGAATCATATATAGAGATTTGGTTGAGGTTGGAGATGGATTTCCGTAACTGGGTAAATTCATTTTTCTCCATAATTGGTTGATTGATCCATCAACCCAAGAACATCGATTGATCGATGATCGATCGATCGACCTCCTTCCATTGATTGATTAACCCCTCCTGGAAAACTTCATATTCCTCTTATTATGGTTTATTACGATTAAAATGTGTATTAACCCTTGAGTATTATTCTTAGAACATTTTCGGATATAAATAGGACCAGTAGGGTTTTAGTAAACCCCAATAAGTGAGAATATAATGTAAGATGAAATTAAGGGTTAACGGGGAGTGATTTTCACATATCTAATTATGCGAACGTTTAAATGAAAGATTGAGACTCATTAGGAAGTTAGACTAGAAAGTAAGTGAGAATACCTACTGAAATTATACCTAGAGAGATAGAATACTTCAAGAGATATGAAGTAAGTATGCAATAACCTATAAATGAAAATAAAACAGACGATTATTTTATAGGGGATAAACGAGTAGAATGTATTAATAACGTATAATTATAGGTTAAACTAACTAATTATAATTACACAGTCATATTTATATATCAGTATTCACCTATAGTGGGTTCACCTAATTGAGAAATATGAATACTGATATATAAATATGACTGTGTGATTGTGCATATATTATATATGTGTGAAAATTGTACTCGAGCTACTTTCTATCACATGGGGGGTTTCCGCGCCGGGACAGTCTTATCTTGATTGGGCCTTTACGGGGGCTAACGACTTGTACCCTAGAACATAGGATTCCTTGGTACAGGCTATCTGATTGATAGTCATACGGTCATAAGAGACGTGAGGGTATGTACTGACCTCTTAGTGACTTGGAACAATTCTTCGCCTCCATTTGTTTATGTTTTGGGCTAATACAACTCGAGAGTGATTTCGAACTACTATTTCCCTTAGTACGAGTGATACAGGGACTTAATAGAAGAGTACGCCAGCACCATAAAGCTTATGTGAGGTTCCGATAGTATATATATATATATATATATATATATATATATATATATATATATATATATATATATATATATATATATATATATATATATATATATATATATTATATGAGTGGCTAATATAGATATGTATACTTAAGTATGGAAACATTCTATTGTGCATAAAGGTAGTTAAGTAATGACTAAATACTCCGATTTTATTATTAAGTGTTTGAGAATTTTGTGACAACACTGGAATATTTTAAAATGAAATGAGATAGATGTGAGAACTTAAATTTCAAAAATTAATTATCGTAGCCATAGTAATTGTCGGCATGAAAGCTCATGGTAAAGTTAAGTTAAAATAAACTTTTGGGCTTAATAGTGCGGTAGGAGTGCACACTAGATGAGAGGTGAGAATTTCTCAAGAGAGTGTCGCATACTAACATGGTTATTACATTAGCCGGTAAGCATTTTAAATATTTGCTAAACTAAATTGAAATTGTTTTACAATCGGGCTCTGAACCGTTTCCTGTTATATCTTCTCTCTTGTATATATATGTATATATTACAGGTGTCCAGCCATAGGGGCGTCATGCTTAGGTTCTTTGGAGTGGATGTGCTGCAGCTTATGTGGGAGTTGCAGGTCATTTGCTTAGACCACCTCGTTGTTCAGTCCACTCTTATTTCAGTTCTAATTAGTTGGGCATGTGTCGCTCGTTTCCTTATTCCGGTGGATTTGTCCGAGATTATGTTCATTTATCTTTAGTATTTTTACTCTTTGGGATTTGATTAATGTCAGGATGGTTTTCTTTTTTAGTTTTAAAGTTGGCATTTGTTTATCTGAATGGTTAAATTCATGGGTGTTTATTTCCAGTCTTAATAATTGTGTGATTCTTAAACTCTTACTTGTTAAAGGTTTTCATAATTGTATTTAATAAAATGGAAATAATGTTTTAAATGGTTTTGGCACTTAGCTTAATTATTTAGGGTGATTAAATTGGAAAGTTTATTTTGCGACAATGATGCTAAGAATGAACCAACCGTTCACCTTGATTCTAATTTAATAAAGGATTGATCACCCGGTATTTAATTATGTGGGGTGTTACATGGACCATTCTCAACTGATCTTAATAAGGTTAATAACAAACAACATAATCCCGCTCAAATTAATGAGAATAAAACTGTTGTTATAAATATCGATTTTAGTAGCCAACAATGCGTAATTAGGATAGGGTCCACCCTTGACGAGCATGAGTGCGAGTGAAAAGCATGTGATGGTCCCCAAATATCCAAATTTCAAATTCCAAACATTTTTTTTAATTTGTTTAAAACTCGAAGTGAAATTAAATTAAACTAAACAAATAATTAAATTTACACTTAAAAAATTATTTCAATTCAATTTCAAATTATGCCAAACAAACTTAAGCATGCATTTTGCCAAATTAATTATGCTAACTTGACTAAATTAAATTAAAATGACCCAAACATAATTAGCACCAAAATTACACAAAGTTTTGATTTAACCAAATTTTATATTTTTAGTCTTAAGCATGCATCTAGGTGTTTTTGTAAGATAAAATAAACAACCACAACACAAGACCATGATGTACGAGTAAAACCCATAGTAGGAAAAACCTTGGACGGCCGCCCACCCAATAAATCCACTTGGTATGGTTTTACATAAACAAGACAAAAGACTTAGTGCCTCGACTCGACTTTCAAGACTTAACGCTTCTTCTTTCTTCTACCTCCGTCTAGTTCATAACTCCGGAATCCACTGCAATCTCGGAATCCATCGATGGGGCTAATCTACTGTCAACTTCACACAAGGTCTTTATTCTTATAAACACTACAAAACAATGAACGAACTCCTCCATAGGAAGATTTTCTCCTTTTGGGTAGAGATGAAACCTGATGCCAACAATATGATCTCAGATAATATAATATATGTAGCAACTTGGGTCAAGCTATGACATGGGTGCAAACTTTGTGTTTTGGTATAAATTAAACCATGAAAAATCAACACACAAATGAGACTTTTTGGATAAGAATATTTTCTCTCTAATACTTTCTAAAGTTTTAAAAAGTCACTTGGAAAAAGTTTTCCCGAAGTCTTAAAAGCAGGTACAAAATTAGTGGGAAGTTTTTATATGCAAAACTGTGATGAAACACTGGTGCCGGTCGTTCAAATAACTTTTGAATGTCATTCGAACGACATTTTTCGAACGAGTTTACTAGTGATATTACTGAAGAAAATGTAGGGACAAAAGTTGTTAGATATGTTGTTCGAATGAAACTTCTAATGAAAAGATAGAGAAAATATTGTTAGATAAGTCATTCGAATGAGAAAAAAAAAATCATTCTAATAACATTTCGAAAAAGCCAAAAATGCTTTTTAAGACTAGAAACTTTTATGCAAAGTTCTAAAAGGATTTTCTGAGAAAAAAAAATCACAAAAGATTTATAAAATGACACTCGTAACAAATTAACCAAATCTCTATATTTATTAAATTCATTCATACCTTTAGAGACCTTGGAATCCAAATGTCGATGACGTAAAAGCTTGCCACATAACCCGGCAATGCTGTAATTTTCAAATTCTTGGTCGCTATGTCTTCAACTAAAACGTCATATGCTCAAAAGGATATGAAAAAGTATAATCCAATGACTCAATTAGTTTTTTATGGAATTAAACCAACACTACGAATAGACTCAATTGGTAATTTTCCCTTACAAATCTCCCCCTTCGGTTATTCTGGCACAAAACCCAAAAAAAAGAAGATCTGATGGGTCGTTAAGCTCTTCTAAAATGACACAACCCTCCCAAAATAAAAAATACAATGCTTTGCTGGTTTAAAATATTTCCAATAAAGATGAAAACCTACACATCTAAACACATCACTAAACACATAGGTAATATAACCCAATAAATGATATAATTAAATATTCCTCCTTTGTCGAACATGGCCCCCTAAGTTAGGTCTCCCAAATTAAAAGGTTTAGATACCATTTCTCCCCCTTTTTTTTTTAGGAATAGACAAAGACTAAAATGCATTAAATAACCTATTTTTTCTAAAATTCAGTCAAATACTCCCCCTAAAAGAAACAAGGGATATGAAAATATGAAAAACAAGTATATCATGAAATAGTGAATAAAGTGAAAAGAATAATATAACACATGGCATGAGAAGCAAATAATCCAACAAAACGATTAATAAATATCAAGTATGATGCGATAGAAAAATGACACCAAGAGGAGTAAACTAATATGAGCATGATGTATCAATCGCAACAGGATGAATATTTATTTCAACATAAATCCTATATGGACTAAATCTCAAGGCAAAGACTAAAAAACAAAAGAAATACTGTAAATATATACACAAAAGATACCATTAACTCACATGCACATACAAATAGGTATAAAACACCACACAAGACACAAAATACATTGAGCTTTCCACACTCATATGGAAAAAATGTGTATAAATGACATGTGGTAAACGAAAAGGCTGGGGTGTAAGTAGCAACAAAAGAACTAAGACCCAATCACTTAAACATGTTCACGGAGTTCTTATTTGATTGTAAGACTTTATCAAACTTAAATATAGACTCATGTGATAAGATAAAGTGAACTTAAGGAACAAACAAAGACAATGCATACAGCCTAGAATTTTGATGGTTCTACAACCCAATAGACTCATGCCAAAAAGCGTAACTAGGATACATTGGCATTATGCAAACCCGTTGATATATCCAATTAAACAACCTCAAATATAATAATTCTTTTCTTTTCTTTTGAATGATCATATCAAACTCAACTACGTTAGCCATGGCTAATTTTAACAATGCCACATTTTGTAGGCCATATTTCATTGGTGACTATTGATGCAAAGTAATTTTGTCTTTCGTAGCCCAATTCCATTGATAAACAACTGCCCCGGATATATATTTTTCTATTTTTTTAAATCCGAGAAACGGTTCTTACATGCACAAATCCTCCATAGTCATAGCAACATGTAGATGACTAAATTCATAGGAGAACATCTCACTTAGCTCAAATATACATGTGAAGTTAAAGATCAAATGAGCTCGTGCATGTGTGAATCGAAGCATAAAAACATAATCCATTACGCAAGACAAGTCAAACCACTCTATGAAAGCATGATAAAGAACTCTTTAAGTTTTGAAAATGTTAACCAATAGTTCTATCCACATGGAAGCGGGGATTATATCGGAATCAAACACAAGAATATTCCACATAAAATGTGTAAAACTAAAATACACAAAAGTAGAAAATCTTTTTGTGTTTTTCAAATTTTTTAAACAAACACAAAGATAACCTAAAATATAAACATAAATATTTCTGTATTTTTTTTTTCAACTAAGATAATAAATAAAAATTAAATAAAAAGGATACACAAATCATAATTCTAGCATCTCATATATGATGAAGAAAGGACTAGAAAATGATAAACAAATACATAGATAGAAAAAATATATCATGTAGTATAAAAATTATTTTATGCAAACAAAACTAACATAATCAACCTTTAGATTTAGCAAGTGAGGAATCATGTGAAGGTAAATGAGAATCATAAAGTCTATCATGTAAAGCCTCCAAATTGAATAATCTAACCCACACAACTAAAACACGATACTCTTGGGATTTGGTGACCTTGGTGACTCTACCCGTTGAGTTTCTAGGATCAATTCCAAGATCAAAGAAAAACTTCCTAAGGTGGCCCTTTCAACCACAATGTGTGCAAGTAAAAACACGGCGATAAGTATTACCCAAGGATTGATATTTTCTAGTGTTACTAGATGATTCTCTCAAAGAGATGGTTTTGGCTTTATTAGAGGAAGTATATTGAGTATCAAAGACAATCCCACACTTATCTTCTTTGATTTGGATGATCCTTAAGATTTTATCTAATTGTTTCTACCTACACTCTAAACAAAATTTGGCTCGACTTGAGTCTTTCAATTTCTCTTCTAGTTCCTCTATTAGAGACTCAAGTAAACACCTACTCTCTTCAAAATCGACAAGCTCTTTCTTCATAGCCTACATTAAGCCTCTAAGGCTATCTCTTTCACCTTTTACGTACTCTCGTATGACTTAAGATCTTTAACTAAAATACTCTCATCATTAGCCACAACATGTTTTCTCATTTTATCTTCTAACTTCAAGTTATCCCTTTCTAATTTCAATGATTCCGCCTATAACTCGTGGAAGTCCACTTAAAGTTCACTCTCCTCTTCCTCCTCTTCATTCTCACTTTTTTTCCACTCTCTTTACCATTAAAATCTTGGGATTCACAGACAATGGCCTCATAAGTGTCATGTAAAGGAATATCTTTATAGGAAGATGCATTTTCAATGCTAACATGACTTGCCAAGAACACAGTGACATTGCGTTCAATGGGGAAATCGGGTCCCTCTTTCGGTTCATTATCACTAAGGGTGGAATGATATGAAATCGGTTGCTTTCCCTCCTTCCTTAGTTTAGTGGGACACTCGAATTCCATATGGCTATGACCCTCACAACCATAAAACCTATTTTACTCATGCCTACTAAGATCCTCATTATGATTTTAGGTAATGTCTCGACTTTACTATGCTTAAACTTCTCATAATTCTTAAAATCATTTTTAAGTTTGTCCTTATTAGTCTTGAGAAATTTTTTAAACTTCCTAGCAAACAAAGCCATATCTTCCGATTCAATGTCAAACTCATCATCCAAAACCGTATTTCCTCCTTCCGAGCTTTCAAAGCTATGCCCTTATCTTTCTTCTTTTCATCCTTGGAGGGAAACATGTCAAGTTCATAGGTTTCTAAGTCACCTACAATCTCTTATAGATTCGTAATGTCTAAAGTTCCTAAAGAATTTAAAACGGTCACCTTGGAAATAAATCTATTGGGTAATGACCTCAAAATTTTCTTTAGGACACGGTTGTCGGGTATATTTTCTCACAAATTAAACATGAATTCACCATATTAGACAATATCACATATAACTCATCAAATATCTCACTTTATAACATTTTAATGGTTTCAAATTGAATGTCCAGGTTTTGGAGTTTCGAAGATTTCACGATACTTGTTCCCTTATTGGGGAGTTGGAGTATATCCCATGCCTCCTTAGACGTGTCACACGTCATAATCTAGTGAAATTCTTCCGGTATGACCACACTAAAAAGGTCATTTAAAGTATTGGAATTAAAATTAGCTAAGTTAAGCTGAGTCTCACTCCATCTTTTTATGGGCTTACTTACATTAAACCTCTCCTTCTAGGCATGTTGGTGAGGTCCACCCTTTAACTACTGATAGCGAAATCCGCTCATCTAAGGATTGAAGTGTCAGCCGCATATGCGCTTTCCAATACACCTAGTTGGAGCCATCAAAAATAGAAAATTTTGCAAAAGGTAAATTTTTCATTTTTAAAGCAAAAATTTTGGAAAAGGATATTAACAAGATAATTTGGCATTCCCGCTCTGATACTAATCGAAAAAGGAGGTGATTTTCCCCGAATATCCAAATTTAAAATTCTAAACAATTTTTTAAATTTCTTTTATACTTAAAGTGATATTAAATTAAACTAAACAAATAATTAAATTTCCACTTAAACAAAATTAATTAAATTCATGTTCAAATTATGCCAAACAAACTTAGTTGTGCATTTTTCCAAATTAAATTAAAATGACCCAAACATAATTAGCAATAAAATTACACTAAAGTTGTGATTAACAAAATTTTATCTTTTTAGTCCTAAGAATGCATCTAGGCGTTTTTCCAAAAATAAAATAAACAATCACAACATAAGACCGCGACGTATAAGGAAAACCCAACGGGAAAAAGCTGGAACTACCCACCTAAAAAATCCACTAGGTACGGTTTTACATAAACAATATAAAAGACTTACTTCATGGACTCTCCTTTCAAGTATTGAGGATTCTTCTTGCATTTACCTACGCCTACTTGATAACACTGTAATCCACCATTGTCTCAGAATCCACCGACGGGGCTCAATTACCGTCAACTTCACACGAAGCCTTTCTGCATATGCACACCATAAAATGATAAACAGACTCCTATGTAGGAAAATTTTCTCCTTTTTGGTAAGGATGAAACCTAGTGCCAATAATATGATCTCAGAAAATATAACATATGTAGAAACTTTGATCAAACTAAAACATGGGTGCAAACTTTGTGTTTTGGTAGAAATTAAACAATGAAAAATTAACACACAAAATGGGACTTTTTGGATAAGAATCTTTTGCCTCTAATCCTCTCTCAAGATGTAAAAATTTACTTGTAAAAAGTTATTCCCAAAGTCTTAAAAGAAGGTAGAAAAGTAGTGGGAAAGTGGGAAGGTATTTTAAGCAAAACTGTAAAAAACTAAAGTCGGTCATTCGAACGACTTTTGAATGTCGTTCGAATTACATGGATCAAACGAGTTTACTAATGAGATTACTCGATATATATGGTTCGTATGAGTTTACTAATGAGATTACTAATGAGATTAGCTCAATATATAGGGAAAAAAGTTATAGCAAATAATTCGAAGAGCTTCATAGGAATTTTTGGATTACTAATGAGATTAGCTCAATATACAGGATCAACATCCATCCTGAGATGTCACAATAGGAGATTCCAACTCTCCCAGAATGCAAATCGGTTAAATAGAAACTATAAAAGAACTCCACCAAATGGTCACTCAAAGTCAAGGAATATGTAATCAAATATTTGGACGCAGGCTTCATCCGAATGGTCGAATATCCCATATTGCTAGCCAACATTGTCCATGTACCAATATAAGGGGAAAAGTTTGCATACATGTCAACTACCGAGACTTGAAAAAATAATCTCAAAAGGACGATTACTCACTACCCCACATAGACATGATTATGCATAACATGGTCAGTCATTTTTCGATGGATTCGATAAATACATTTATATCAAGATGCACCCTAATCATCAAGAAGAAACTCCCTTCATTACCTCTTAGGGAACCTTTTGTCACACGATTATGCCATTCAAGCTCAAGAATGCAGGGGCTACCTACCAAAGGGTTACCACAACTATCTTTCATGATATGATTCATAAATAGGTTGAATTCTACTAGATGATATGATCACCAAGTCTAAAACTCGGGAAGGTCATGTTCCTGCCCTTTGTAAATTCTTCGAATAACTGCAACGATACAAAATGTGATTAAATACATATAAATGTGTCTTCGTCTTCACTAAAGCAAATATTTCGGGATCCATGGCTAGAAAAAAAGGAATCAAGTCCAACCCTGCCAAATTGAAATACATACTCAAAATGACACCGACCCGAACATAGAAGGAAGTCTGAGGATTCTTAGGAAAATTACAGTATATTAGCCGGGTCATTAGCTAGTTGACTTCTTTTTTTAAACCCATCTTTATACTCCTCCAAAAGGATTCCACTGAGATCTATAATGACGCATGTTAAAAAGAATTTGGCTGATTAAAGATTAACCTCACTCAACCTCGGGTACTCATGCCACCGTAATTTAGTCTCCGTATACTCTGATACTTGACCGTAATGAATACTGCAGAAGGGGCTTTTCTATCCCAATATATTACAAAAACTTAAAAAAAAATCTATCTCTATGTCAGTCAAAAGTTGGACGAATACGAAGTCAACAACACTACCTTGGAGAAAGCATGAGTTGCCCTAGTCTGGATCACTTAAAAATGATGACACTACATGCTCGCTTTCCCCCTAAGATTTGTGTCATGAACGGATCCTATCATATAATTTCTTGAGAAACCCACACTATCTATTTGAATGGCCCGATGGTTAATGTTGCGATCAAGATTGGATATCATGTATATTATGTAAAAATCCATGAAAAGGATAGCCGTATCCGATTACCTTGCTGACTACCCCATGGAAGATGTTGATGTTTGGGTCTCTGAATTCCCGAATAAAGATGTTCTCTACACCTCTCAAGAGGACCTTCAATGGCAAATATCCTTTCATAGCACTACCAGCAAGAAATGATATGGTATTGGCATACTCCTGATTACCCCCAATGACTCTCACCCTCCCGTTGCAATCAAGATAGATTTTACCAACACTAATAATATGACTAAATATGAAGCATGCATTGTAGGCCTCAAAGTTTACCTCAAGAAAGGTATTAAACACATCAATGTCTATGGAGATCCTACTCTCATCATTAGCCCAGTCCTAAGAAGATGGAAATTCAAAGACAAAAAGATCTTACCCCTCCACGCCCACCTTAAAGAGCTGGCCTCCCAGTTTTGAGATATTACCTTCCACTACTTGCTCCGTGCAAAGAACAACTTACTTGATGTCCTTGCTATCCTGGCCTCCATGGTCGACATGCTTTAGTGAATAACGATTGCCCCTTTATTAGTCCAAAAATAATCTATACTAACCCAATGCTACCACATTGAACTCATCGCAGAGGAATATTTTGATATGGCCATGTTCCGGTACTACGACATTTGATGCCTCCTCAATCACGGTAGGTATCTCTAAGATGCCGATAAGAAATATCGGGCGAGCCTCGACAAATTATCTGTCAAGTACATCATCGGCGACAAAGTACTGTTGAAGAGAAACTTCGATGGAATCTATTTAGACAACATCACAGGGGGTGACATTGGAAAAATAATGCAGAAGATCAACATCAGGTAATGCAAACCCCTTATGAATGGTCATGTGTTTTCAAAAAATATTATTCGTCAAGGGTATTACTAGATAACCATGGTTCAAGATTCCACCACCTACATCCAAGGATGCCTCAAATGCCAGTGGTTTTATAATCTCTAGCACTTGCCTCTTCAAAAAATATAAAACATGACTTCTCCCTAGAAATTACCCACCTGGGTCATTGACATCATAGGGAAAGTCACACCCAAAGATTCTAATGGGCATAAGTTCATCCTGGTTTCCATTTATTACTTCACCAAATCGGTGAAAGATGAGTCATACGCAATACTGAAAGCCAAAAAGGTATCCAAGTTTGTTTAAAAGAATATCATCTGTCGACATAGGGCCACTTATGAGCTAGTATCAGATAATGAGTTACATTTCAAAGATGAGGTCACATTACTGGTTCATGATTATAGGATTTAGAGACATGGATCTTCCCCCTATCGACCTTAAACCAATAGTGAAGTTGAAGCTGCCAATAAAAACCCCAAAGCCATCATCAATAAGATGACCGAGAGTTATCGAGATTTGGCCAATCAGATCCCCTTCACACTCTAAGGATATCACACTTTAGTCAGGACATCTATTGGGGATACCCCTTACTCTTTAGTATAAGTCATGGAAACAGTCTTACCCATTGAGCTAGAAATACCTTCACTACACGTTATGCTTAAAATCAAAGTTAGTAAGGAAGATTGGTATCAGATCTGCCTGGTCATGCTATCACTCTTAGATGAAAAGAGAGTTTAGGATCTATACCACATACAATGGTACCACCGTGGTATATCACAATCATTCAATAAAACATTTAAGTACCGCGGTGTTCGAAAAGGAGACTTGGCCCTCAAAAATATCATAGAACCCGTTTGGGACCCTAGAGAGAAAATCAAGTCCAACTAGTATGGCCCCTACACCATGAAAAGGATCCTGTCGGACGCTGCAGCTACGGTCATTGACCTTGACAAAGAAGATTTAACCCATCTAGTCAGCCTGGACCATCTAAAGAAATTCTACCCGTAGTCCAAAATCTTGACGCGCTACGACTCCTCTCAACCCCTTCTATTAAAAAAAAATCTTCACTTTCCTCTACTTAGAACTACGTGGGACTTGATCCTCTAAAATAATTTTTTCTTTTAAATTGAAACTCATAAAATTTTCAAATCCCCTAGAGGAACGTAGACATCTCATACACTTTACATGGGCACGATCCCCTTCTTTTTCATAAAATACTATTCTTTTCTTACCCCCGAGAACGACAATTCGTTTTATCCTTTACATGAGCAAAAAGATTATGTACGCCTTAGCGACTGGTATAGATGATTCAAATGTAAAACTCATCAACAAGCACAATAATATGATAAAAAAAATAATTCCATATATGGGAAAATTTAGTACAATTACATGAAATATCAGCGTGGGGAGTCAAAACAACCACACCCTTCTAACCAAACTGTCCCTAAAATAAACTAACCAAACCTTCTCAAAACTCTTTCCAATAACCAAAAACATACAAAAACATCCCAATCATAAAATCTTCAAATGAAATGAACACCAGCTTCACAAAAACCCTATTCGCATCTACTGAAAGACCCAACCTCATCATCATCTGCTCCTTGAGGCCCCCAAACTATCCTACGTGATTATTATTCCAAGGCTCTCATTAGAATTATATTCCCTAACCATCCTAGAGAAAATCACTGCAACCCCTTTATAGTATCAAAAGGGGAAAACCATCTATGTTCGATCTCCTCTTCCAAGATCTTTGCCACCACCCTCTTCCACGACCATATCAGATAATCTACAAACACATGCCAGACCCTACCTACGGATTGAGAAGGACATGTTGACGGCTGAGAATTCTGCCACAGAGATCCCGACCTCATGTGCATGGATTCGGTTAGCTCTTTCATGGGAGAGAAGTTTAGTGGCCGAGGAGGCCCTATCTGCTTCCATTTGACTTGGTGTAGGAGCTTCTAGGAGAAATAGAATGAGGTATGTTAAAGGCCAACTAGACGAACGTAATGCTATTCTCCTAGTTCAAGAATGGACAGTAGGTCTCCCCACTATGGCACTGACTAACACAGACATTGAGCACCGTGATCCACAAACCTGTTGACCAAGTTATCTATAGATGGGCTATAACTGATAGAATAGTGAGAAAATAAATTTGAAACATCTTCCAATGGATATTTTGGGGGACTACCAAGTGGAATATGTCATCCAGCCACATGAAAAGCATAACTTAGCTTCCTCTCAAAAAATCATAACGAATTTCCTGCCAAGCATTCAGACCATTCAGGGCCTTCGCCAGTATCACAATTATATGATTGCGATGATATGACATTCATGATGTAATGGCAGCCAATTGAGGGTTCATCATCAGGTCCTCAGTCATCAGTAGTAGATTCGAAGTTAGTCCTTAGAAAATATCCCCAACATAGCTCACATCATTGAAATCCTGTAGACACAAAGAATAGATAACAACTAGAAGAGAAATCATTCCCTCAGTGACCAACGATCGAGTCGCCAAAGGAAAAATATGGAGAAATTCTGCTAAAAGTTCCTAAGGAGATCGAGAGAATTCGTGTATAGCCATTGCCACGCTAGGATTAATCCTCAATATGGTTGAAAACTTCTCATAGGTCGAACGATCCTCGTCCAAACCAAAATGAAAAAGTGATACTCGGGATACTAAAATTTCATTGCTATTGCCAACATGTTCCAATCAATAGCCCGATTGTGTCACAAGAAGAGTTAATGCAAATTTAAGGCTTCGTAATCTACGTTATATAGACGCATGGCCTCTAGGATCTCGAGATATGATGCAAATTATGCACTTATGGGAAGGGACATTTAGGAAATAATAACGGACAAGGCAAGAAATAAGAAATAAGATAAATTTTGAATGGGTGAAAAGCTACACCCCCTTTACCCCCCCCCCCCCCCCCCCCCCCTTAATACCCAAATACCTTGGCTAAAGACAAGAAACCCAAAGGGACCAAAATAAAACATTGCCTATGAAGTACTTTGGACTGCAAGAAAGTGAAATAAAAGTCTTAAGGTAATTTGAATGGACTCACCTGCCGATAGGTAAGACAAGGGGTATGCCGATCGACAATCCCTTGTTTTAGAAAATTCTGTCTTTCCTTTTTTATCAAAATCAAAAACTCAAAAAATAAATTCCTTATTCTAAAACCTCTGGGTTATTTCCTCTTAACTGGCCCATTTTATTCATCATTTTTTATCATAAGTATTTTCATTGAATTATCTAATCTCTTTTCTAAATAGACATCATATCATTCTTATAGTCTCAGCAGCAGAATAACAATGGATGTAGAATAAGTCATTAAAGCACAAATAAATAAATAAATTATTTGATATATAATTCCATTTTTACAGTTATATTCTTTTTTAGGCTAAAGAAAAAAACAAGAAAATATAATGTTAGAGGAAACAACCCAAAACCGATCCCCCAATCTCTCTCTCTCTCGACCCTCAGTCCCTACAGTGTATGCACTTCCCCCGACAGTGAGCTATAGAACCTCTAAGATTGATACTACCTTCGAGGTAGCAGATGGAACTAGACAAAAAGGAACTAGAATTGTGTAGTCGGCACCCACACGTGCTGCAAACAAAACAACATAATTAAAATCCAAAACAGTTAGTAAACATCAAAGGAAAAGTCAAAAGGAGACAAAGCAGAAAAGAGAAATATATATCAGGCTGAAGGACGTCTTGTATCATACCAGTAATTTTGAAACCACCACATTAAGGCGGTGTGGCAGGCTCAATGATCCCCCTCTAGTCAACTGAAAAATGTATGAGGGTGGAATGACCTGGATGAGAGAAACCTTCTCTGTCTTCGCCGCTGTCGAAGACCTGCCACCTTAACTATGGGAGGATCCCATTGGCCTACTCATACCCCTTCTAGAAGAACTCGAAGGTGTAGTCATGTTCACCACACCGTAAATACATGACATCATTAGTCAACTCATAACTAAATCGAGGTAGTAATAAGTCGACGTTGTATCTGTATAAATCGAATAAGTGTTGTCGAGCATCGCATCCATCCTGGCCTAATCCAATGTCTCCCCAATCAAACTTAAATACATCGAAGGAACCACCGGTGATACCACCACCTCACACTCCATAATTTTTTTCACAACTCGCTCTCCAAAGTACTAAGAGTATCCAAACTCATGCGCCAGCATCCATCGCATCTGCGCATGCACACCGATCACCTTCGTACATTGAGGATCCATCACCTAGGTATAAGAGGTCACATGAAAGCCCCGATAAAGAGATCAGTATTTATGAAAAGAAAAAAATAACCGAAAAGGATTCAAAAGAAGAAAACAAGGAATAACCTGATCACTCATCAAAGTGTTCACGGCCTGTCGCACAATCGCTAGAGATAGCGACTGGTTCGACTTCCTATTGGACTTATGACATCGAAACATGAGACAGAAGTCCCCCATGTCTTCATCTTTTAGGTAAATCTACTTTGCACTGAGCCTTATAACATCATAGAACCATGTATAGAGAAAGGAAAAAGTTGACAACTAACAAAAAAACAAAAAGAAATGCAAGAAAATGCAATAATTACCTCCAAAAGTACGTGGCCCCGTAAAGGTCTACTAGCAGCACCTACTAAATGCATCCAGGGAGAAATAAACAGTCGCCAAGGTTAGGCTCCCCCAATCATATAGTGGGACCTCCGAAAAGATCCTCAAAAATTGAAAAAAAACAAAGATAGATGACATCACCTTTGGTCGCCACTAAGAAACTCCCTAACAAAAGAAGAATGAATAATCGAGCCATCTGTCTCACTTGTAGCACGTCCATCTCGTCAATCCTTTGACTAAAAAGAACCTCCCTTGTAAAAGAGATGCTTATTTAATATCTGGAAACTATCTTACCCACATCCCCCAAAGCTTCCAGAATCGCATCTGACGCCAACCTCGTCGTACGATCCAACTCAATATGTGCACCCTCACAGTCTACCCCTAAAAGATACTTCACATCGACGGGAATCACGGTCATGTCCCCAAAACCCTAGTCTCATCCAAACCCTATGCCAAGTTCCCAATGCTAACAGAAGAAACTACCTAGCGCACCTTCGTTGGAAGACTCTCCCATACATCATTCACCCATGTCGTCCCCCTAGAACCCAGACTCATAGAAGAATTGGCAGTCTGTCAATTAAAGAAAACAAAATAAAACCCCTCTTGTCAGCATAAGAAAAGAAAGAAAAGAAGCGAAAAGAACAAAGAATGATTCACATAGCCACTAGGGTTCCTTACCCCAGAAGAATGGTGGCATAGGCTCACATAGAAGAGTATGCTCATAAGTAACGGGCTCAAATAAACAAAACACGTTCTCATTACCCAAAGTAACGGGTGCCCTAACTCGACACTCTAGGTTCGCCTAATCATCGAGACCTAACCATGCCATGTAGGTTGCGCTACTCAAACAATTTCCCATTTTTAAGTCTTGAATAAGGAAAAATCTTAGAAATGGATTTCAAAAGGAAAAAGCAGGAGATATGAATGCTAGGAGTTGTGAAAAATGAGGAGAACTTGACCTTTTTATAGGATCCCAAAAGGCATGCCGATTTGCACACCCTTGTCAAATACCAATCTGCACTCTCCTTTTACTCTGCCTAAGAAAACCTAGGAGACCGTGCAACCTGCCAAACGACAACCCCTACTAGATGCCGGTCATAAAATCCCCTAAAATTTTGTACAAAAATGCCATAAAATTGTAGGAAAATTAAAAAATTCTCAAAAACATTCTTAAAAATGACAAGAAAATAGCTTCACCAAGAAAAAAAATTTAAGATCCCATAATCCCCAACTGAATTAATATCCCTCTTATTTGCAGCATAAACCTAAATCATATTCAACAAAATGGCGCATCTTAAAGGTCCACCTCAATTCCCCAATGAAAGAAAAAATCAAATGCTTCTTCTAAATCCCTAGCTGAATCCCAAGGTTAAATTTTCGCCCTAAATGTCCACCGTAAGAATCTTAGCTCGCCCAGTAATGTAACGCCCCAACAAAAATTTATGGTTTACTTGTAGTCAACCCAGTTTGAATCAAGCGTTAGGTGGTAAGTGCAATGAGATAACATATATAATATTTGTATTCCAATTTTAATTTCTTTAAAGTTTCACTTATTAGCATGCGAGTCCAATTTTGTATTCAACTACGTGAGGTAACCGTAGAAAACACTCCTAGAGTCCAATGCATACCTAGCATACTAACGTAAATAAAATGGAAATCTTACATGTACAACGCTCTAAACATATGGAACAACATACAACCTGGTGTAACAAAAGGGGGAAGTGAGATGAATGCTCAGTGGGAACTATACTATGAAGTATAGAAAGGAACGGTAGAAAAGAATACTCACCCTCTACAACTACGTGCATGTGGAAATACATATATATTTACATATATAGCTTTGAAAATACATATCTCAATTCATTAAACCGTTTTGTTTTATAGACATTATATAGTACCGTTTATTCTCTTTGTCCTTACAAAATAGTCATTGTGTATCATTATGCTTAAAAATATCATTCCTGCAATTGTTAGGAAAATCCTTCACTTACTTTTGATAACCAATATTACACAACGCTCATCCACTCACATTAGAGTTTCTTAACAAGTATTTAAGAGTTTCTTTCAACACATGCACACATCGTGTTAGATTTTTTTATTTAACATGAAGCCTTATATCATATACACGCATGTGTTATTATGAGTTCAATCCTAATTATGTAGCTTAATTACTCATTAAGTCATCTTATTTAACCTGTTCACTATTCTTATGGGCATTGGCTATCATTCTCAGTTTACATGTCCACATTACATTAAATGAAACATTTATCAATACGTTCAAGTTAGGTTGTATTTATACATTCACTACAAAATCTTTATTTTTCATGTTCCACATTATATTTTTTTTTCAAGAATTTCCAAATAATTCATGTACTTTGACGGGCTTCACAACGGTGGCACCGCCATTATATGCCCTGGCTAGTGATTTTGGGCGTTTCACACCAGGGCTCCGGGACCTTCTTGCTTATTCCTGATTTCATCCTAGTATTTATTTATATTTTTAACATTTTACACATGTCCACATTATTCCCCATTTACAGGGCGAAGACAAAAGCCTGGACTTAACCATCTGTTTTTCCATTAATACTTAGGAAACCGTTTCTTTCTCCTTTGAGTCCTTTGTTCACACAAACGTAGATTTTATACCGAAATCATTCAGTTTATTAGGACTTAATTAAATTTCACCCATACTAGTGTAAAAACATTCATTAACATTTTTATTCCATAAAAATGTTCCACTTTAAGTAAATTTCCATGTTACCGTTTTTGTTGTCGAGTTTACAATTTAATCCTTCAACAAGTGTTGTTTTCCCAATATGGTTATTAAGTTTTTGACTTAATACTTAAAACACGTTTTGCCATTTTAACACTTGTTTAATATGACACTTTTATCCAACTTTCACACTTGCCACTTTATTACTTTAAATATATAAAATTTCACCCTTTACACATTAAAGCCCCATTTTCAATACATTTGAAATACACACTTTATTTATAGGATTTTGAAACATAACACTCACTTTGCTACTCTTTACATATTTAAACCCTTTAACTTCCATTATTTAATTTTTACAGTATAATTCATGTAACCCTCACTATCATACCATTAAACATTAAACCCACTTTACTCCCTACATAAATTTCACACACTTTAAATACCCATTAAGGTGAAATTTTCTCTTTTTCATTTACCTTAATTTATTCATGTAGGAAATCATCATTTAACCTCACGGAATGGACCAAACAAGCCAAATACATTTTATTCCCTAAAATCACATTCTTTTCCTTTAAAACATCATTATAACACATTTTATTGCCACATAAAGCGTGTCAAAATAAAATAAACACAAAAAATTATGTTTGAGTTTTTCAAAACAATTTCACCAAACACAAAAAAAATTCAACTCAAAAGAAAAGTAAAGAAAATCTTTTTGTATTTTTCTCAATAAGACTCAAACAAATATAAATAAATACAAAAGATATACACAAATCATAATTCTAGCCTGTGATTAATCATGGAGTATAGACTAGAAAATGACAAACATACATACAACTAGCAGAAATATATCATGAAGCACAAAAACTCTAGAGTACGTAAACAAAGCTAACACATTTAACCTTTCGATTTAGCATGGGAGGTTTCACGTGATGGTAAATGATAATCATAAATCCTATTTTGTAAAGTTTCCAAGCCAGATCTCCTAACCCAAACAAGTGAAGAGTGACAATCTTGGGATTGAGTGACCTTGGCTATATTGATGACCTCACTCTTGGATTTTTTAGGATCTCTTTTGAGATCAAAACAAAATTTCCTAAGATGAACTTTTTGACCAAAATGTGAGCAAGTAAGGACCCGACGAAAAGTAGTACCTAAGGATTGAACTTTGAAAATTCTCCTCGATAATTCTCTCAAAATAGTGGTTATGGCTTTATTAGTGGAAGCATTATAAGAATCAAAACCTAAACCACAAGTGTTATTTTTTACTTGGACGGTTCCTAATAGTTTCTCCAATTTAGCGGACCTACATTCCAAATCAAATTTGACCATACTAGAGTCTCTTAATTTTTCTTCAGTATCTACGATCCTAGACTCTAACAAAACCTTTCTCTCTTGAAACATGAGTAACTATTTCTTCATTGTTTCTATCAAACCTTTAAGGCTATATCTCTCACCTTCAACATACTCAAAATTCTCTTCAAGTGCTCTCTCATGTGTCCTAAGGTCTTCTACTAAAGAACTCTCATCAATGTCCTTGGCACGCTCTCTTAAACTAGCTTTTAACTTCAAATTAGCCCTTTTTAATTTAATTTATTCCGCATACAATTCTTGAAAAGCTACTTAAAGTTCACTCACATCAACCTCTTCTTCATTTTCACTCTCTCTTTCATTTCCACTCTCACAACCATAAAAAATATAGGATTCACAAACTTTGGCCTCGGAAGTGTCTTGTGTTATAATGTTATCATTGGATGAGTCCTCACTATTGCTTATATGACTTGTCATGAACGCGGTAAAGTTGCGCTCAATGGGGGAATTGGGTCTCTCTTCCCCATCACTATCACTAACGGTAGCATTGTATGAAATTGGTTTCTTTACCTCTGTCCTTAGTTTAGTGGGACATTCAAAATTCCTATGGCCATACCCTTCGTAACCAAAGCAACGATTTGACTCGTCCCTATTTAGATCTTCATTTTTCCTTTTAGGTAATTTTTCGGCTTTTTCATACTTTGATTTATCAAATTTCTTGAAATAATTTTTAACATTATCTTTGTTAAACTGAACAAATTTTCTAAATTTTCTAGAAAACATAGCCATATCTTTCGAGTCAATATCACACTTATCATTCGAAACTTGTTTTTGCTCTTTTTAGGCTTTCAAAGTGATTCCCTCGTCTTTCTTCTTTTTGGTCTTAGAGGAAAATATGTAAAGTTCATAGGTTTGTAAATCACCTACGAGCTCTTCTAGTTTCGTAGAGGCTAAAGTGGGTAAATAATTCAACATGGTCACTTTAGGAATAAATCTATCGGGTAGGGACCTTAAAATTTTCTTTTCTACTCGATCGTCGGGTATATTTTCTCCCAAATTAAATGATGAATTATAAATATCTAAAATTCTAGAATAAAAATCATCAAAAGTTTCAATTGCGAGCATTTTTATGGTCTTAAATTGAGTGGTGAGATTTTGGAGTTTCGAAGCTTTTACACCACTAGTTCCCTCGTGGGTGAGTTGTAAAATATCCCAAGCTTCTTTAGCGGTTTCACACATCATGATACGTCGGAATTCATTGTGACACCCCCGACTAATTAAATACCAGGTAGCTACTCCTTTATTAAATCAATAGAAAATGCCAAGTTGGTCCAGTTAATAGCATCACTGTCGAAAACATTTTTAATGATTACTAACCACCTAGTATTCAAAAAGTGAGTTGCCAAATTTTAAGTTAAATCTGATTAACATACAATAAATGAAATATAGAAATGTAACACAACCATTCACGATAAAGTCTAAATAGAGTAACCAACAATTAATCATGAGTCTGGAGGAAATACTCCTCACAACAATCCCAATATGGAAATAAATGAAACAAGTCTGCATCCTGAATTAATTACAAACCAAAGTCTGAATAACTGAAATGTTAAGTGTCTCTAAAAGAAATGGGCGACATGCCCTACAATGATGAAACTGAATATGGAATCAAGACAAGAAAATGAGGCGTCTAATATCAAGTCCCTGTAACTTCCACAGCAGCTACAGCTCGTCACCTGAATAGAATCCCTATGCATGGTGTCCTTGTGGCTGGGCACCTAAAAAGGTTTTTACAAAAAGTAGTTTTGAAAGCAAACAGGTCAGAGCCCGAAAGTGGAGAGTATTTTAAAAACAGCAAGTGCTTTAATAACATTAAAACAATGAATGCAAAGTACATGATAGGATGTGCTCTCACATGAAAATACTCACCTCTCGCCTAATTGTGCACTCCTAACGTACCGTACCCATTCAAGTGACTCTCATATCTAGCTAAACCGACATAAGTTCTAACCTTTCCACTCGATTCACAATATGAATTCCCAATATTTTCACTTAAACAGATAGCTTTAATTAAACTCGGATTCTCAATTGTTAACATTACAATTCACGGCATGTTATCCCTTTTTAACTTCTCAATGAGTTACTATAAATTATTCTCGCAATTAAACATCACAATTCCTTTTCATTTAACCGTATATTATTCACATCATAAATATACAATACAAGCACCCCGAGGCTAAGCTGCGGTGAACACATACTCTGCTATCCATCCCGGTACATCACGTACATAAGGATTACAAATTCCGAATCTCTCAGGAATTGTTAGAATAAGCACAACACACAAAAATGGAGGCGAACATAATTCAATATATCCATGGGTCACGTACATACCTACGCTCCGTAGTCAACTGACTTATTAACTCACAAATAAGTCGTTCTAGTATTATGTTCTCTAGACACCAATCTAAATCTGGGCACACAAGGATTAGATGGCCCTAAGCGAACGTAAACCTCCCGTGATAGCAAGTATGGTAGGTATGTCATACACATAAAATCATATACATATACTAAGCATGCACACATCTTAGTACTCATCGTATTTTATTAGTGGTATACTTCTCATTCTTATACCAATACACGTGTCCCCGGTTTATATATATACACATCATCCATTATCCTCACGTCGTAATTGGTTATACGCGTCCTAACCCATAATTACCATTTAGTTCAAATCACTCTCTATATTTTACTCCCCAATATATCCCGAATATCCAAAATATATCAATTAGTCATCAAGGTAAGGTTATCTCTACCATTATCCAAGGTTACGGGACACTAGAAATCAAACCATGCCAAAAAGACCAAACTGTCAACTCGTTAGAAGTCTCTTTCGAACGAGGTAGTTCGAACGAGAGTTCGTTCGAACGAAGTGGGCATCTAACGAGATTTCGTTCGAACGAAAGGCATCGAACGAACATCCCACTCGTTAGAAGGCAAACTGTCAACTCGTTAGAAGCTCGTTCGAATGAGCTCGTTCAAACGACCTGGGCAGGTCTTCTAACGAGGTGACAGTTCGAGCCCAGAAATTTCCTATTACGTTTTTCCCAATTCTCTTCACCTCTAATCTCATCTAAACATCATTCCAACATAGTTTAAGGTTTCTAATCATTCCTAAACATACTTAGGTCATATTTTAACATATATATAGGATCAAATCATCCTAAACAACACCCAACTAACAAATCTCCCAATTTTCCCCAAATCTCATGGACATGAACCCTAGAAAATATAAAGTCATCAATAGGCATAATCAAATCCGTTTTTGTGATATAAAAGATGTATTTCTATCAGAATAATTTCCCAAAAATGATTCTACATGCAATCTCCTTATCAAAATATGAATTTCTAATTCCAATTCAATGGGTTTTTATGAATCTCCCAAAACAATGAAATTTTCATAAATGTCTAAACATGGAAGAAACATTCGTTGTAAATAACGTAATTAAACCACTTACCTTAGGTATTTCTCTGAATTTGATGTTGAATTGATGAAAGTTGATCTCTCTCTCTCTCTCTCTTTGCAGAATTCTCCTTCCTCTCTCTCTCTACCAATTTTTCTCCAAGATGACAATGGTGGTTTAGAGGTTGCCTTAGGAAACTCTTAGAACTTTTTCCAATAACTCCCGTAGCCCATTAAGTCATTTAGTGTTGTTAGTGGATTTTGTGGGTAAAGACAAAATCAGATTTTAACCTCTAATTTTTGTGGGTTTTAATTCCCAAAATTCCGAAATTACCAAAATACCCTTTTAAGTTGCCGGTATGGCCCGAAAATGCCCCGGGACCCGAACTAAACTCCCCGCTAGTGTTTTCTGAGTATTTCGACCCTTCTGGACACGTTGGCGCACTCAAAATAACCATACGGTTGATATAACTAAAATTCACTTTTTAATTAAAAATTATATTCCTGACGCGACTGTCACGCGCGTCCCAACAAGATTTTCCCAAATTGTTGTATTTCAATCTCGCGACAATTTCAATAGTTTAAATATTCATATAACATCATATGTATACACATTATAATCAAATACCAACTCACATCTCGTTAGTATTTTATCCAGATTAATTCTTAATTAATTCACATTTAATTTAATTAATCCCATAAATAAATATCGATAAAAATGCGGGGTATTACATTCATCTGGTGTGATCGCACTAAACAAAGCATTCAAGCCTCGGGAATTAAAATTTTCTAGTTAAAGTTCGTTCTCACTCCATCTCTATACGAGTTTGGGGACACGTTCATTTTCTACTAAACATGTAGGTGGGGACCACTTGGTAATGACAGACATCCAAACCCTCTCATTTATGGAATTTAGTGCCTATTTCATACGTACTTTTTAGTACACATAATTCGAACAGTCAAAAATTCAAAAATTTGAAAACGGAGAAAATTTCATTTTTAAGCTAAACACAAAAAAGACCTAAATTCAATAACTAGCTCTTCTAGCTCTAATACCAATATGAAGGAGTATATTCCTATCCTATAGCTCTGATACCAATTTTTAAGGGAGGACGCCTCCAAATTTTAAATTCTTTAAATTCAAGAGATGGTTCAATAAAATTCTCAACTAAAATTCCAATTCAACTTTTAATCAGAAATCCTGGACTTGAATTAAATTAAATTTACTAAAATTATTAATTAGCACCAATTAAACTGTAATTGTGATTTTCTAAACCAAATTTTATCTTTTTAAACCAACGCATACATTTAAGTATTTTTGCAAGATAAAATAAAAATCACAACCACTACACTTATGTATGACGAAAATCCACAACGAGAAAAACCTCAAATGACCCTAGCGTAACAAATCCACTAGGCACGGTATGTTTACAAAGACAACGACAAGAGGACTTGCAACACTCGACTCAACTCCTTCAAGCCCCGATGCTTCCTTCGTTCTTCAACCTCTACCTTGTAGATGACTTCGAAGTCAATCGGAATCTTGGAGTCCAGCAATGGAGGTACAACCCACCGTCAACCACACATGGTTCCTTTCACCATGTGAGAACGCCGCAACAAACTTTTCTCCTTTTTGGGGAGAGAAGAACCCAAACTCTTTATGTGTAGAGAAGAAAAACCGATGCTAAACACTCTCCAAGTAAAGATATATATATATATATATATATATATATATAGGGAACATGTATTTAAACATAAACAAATATTTTGGTGTACAAGACTTGGTTCTGTTCTAAAGATAAAACATTTTTACAAACACGAAGGGAACTTTTTCTTGGAAGAATTAAGCTCTCAAAAAACTCTCTAAGAGAGGGAAAACATTTTGTCAAAAATTTGTTTCCCGCACTTGTTTTATCATGTAAAAGGTTAGTGGGAAAAGTGGGAAAGTCGGAAAAAATTGACAAAAAAACTGTTCCCGTTGAAATCTCATTCGAACAACTTTTTGATGTCATTCGAATGAGCAAATTCGAACTAAACTTCGAACAAAAAAGAAGAGAACAACTCGTTGGATAAATCATTTGAATGAAACTTCTAACGAAATTCATAAAAGATCTCGTTATAATTGTCGTTCGAACGAGAAAAATGTCGTTCAAACGACTTTTGAGAAATCTGAATTTTTTAATTTCAGCCCATAAACTTTTATGTAAAAGTTTTAAAATGAATTTTTGAAAATATAAAAGTAGTTATATAAAAATATTTACACCCAGATAACATATCCAAGGTCCTAAATATGTATAATTTGCATTCATACCTTTGGAGACCTTGGAATGAAGTAATGTTGATGACACGAAATATGGCACTTCAAACTGGGTAATGAAGAAACATTAAATTCGGACCACTACATCTTCAACACTTCAAACACGTCATAGGCTTGATAGGAACAAAATTTTATCCTATGACTCAAATGGTTTTGTCCAGAATTAAGCTAAAACTACATATGGACTCAATTGGAAATTTGTGTCCATACAATTTGAGAATCATCAATATTTTTTGGACTAATGTGCACTATGTTTGCTATCAGTTTATATCTCATTTTTAGGCTAAATTGTTTTTTGATAAAGTTAATGTAGTCATATAGAACTCATTGGACATTTTTGAGTGATTAGGTCATAATTAATTTATTTATATTTTATTCCGCTTCACTCCATCCCACATGTTTTGACACATCGATAGTATGATAGTGTGTAATGGTTATGTGCTTTGTGTCATTTTGTGGTCATTTATACCTATATACATTTGCCTATGTGTCATTGATATATTTTTCATATTTATATATATGGTATCATTTTGTTTTTGAGTCTTTGCATTTTAATTTAATCCATATTTTCCATGTGCTTTCTCCTTGAATCAAATTGGCTTGCCATAAAATCATATTGGTGTCTCTTGTTGCTTGTTTACATTAGAATCTCATGATTTATGTTGTATTCAAGTTTGTATCATTTATCTCATCAATATTGGTATTGATTGATCAGTGTTCGGATTATTCGTGCTTATGTTATCATGTTGTGTTTGTTGCACTTTACACCATTGCATAATATTATTCTTTCCTATATATTTTCGATTTATATCACATGTTCTCATTTTAGGGGGGAGATATGGTTTATGGGGGAGAAATGATTTATAATTCATTATTTCTTTGGCTATTCCTGAATAAAAAGGGGGGAAATGGTACCTTTCTCTTTAGTTTTTGGAGAATATCTTTATCTTACAAAGAGTTGTCTTACCTAGGTGGGTATCATTACACATAGGATCTTTTATTCTTATACAGATTTATATTTCTATATTTTGTTTGAATTTGGAGGTGTGTTTAAGTGTGCAGGTTTGCAATATGTGATAAAGTTTTCAAGTGAGCAAATCTACTCAAGTTTTATGAGTCGGTCCTATTGTAATTTTTCCTTTTAGGGTTGGGGATTGAGTCTTAGATGAGCTTGACGGACCATAAAAGTTTTTTTTTTTCCCAAAATAGACAAAGGAGAAGATTTATAAGGACAAATTTCAAATAGAGTCAATTTTTATGTATTTTGACTTTATTCTATGTTTAGGCTAAACTCTTTGACTCATAGGTTGGAACTTGACTATGTTAACCTTTCAAGCCTATGTGATTTTTTGAAGATGCGATGTCTAAATTATATGATCTACATCGTCGTGTTGTGTTTAGTGCCACATTTCTGTCTCTATGTTCTGAGGATCTCTTAGGTATGGATGCGTTCATATTTTGATCCATGAAGATTTTTTTGTTGGGTGTTAGGATTTTATAAAATTGTTGTTAAAATTTTTTAAATTATTTCATCTCTTTTAATATTTTTTAGAAGAAAAATATTTTTTCCAGAGGTCATTAGAACGACACTGGGTATGCGTTCGAACGAGAGATGGTACCTCGTTAGAACAGGTTCCAATGAACTTCGAACGAGATTCTTCTTAGATAGCTCGTCAGATACAAGTTCGAATGAGATTCTATACTTCGTTCGAATGAGCATGCAAATATTTCATAAATCCGAGATTTTACAAACTTTTTTCATCCTTATCTCGTTTTTAAACAATCTCATATAAATAGGAGTGTGGAGAAATATTTTATTATGACATAAATTTTTATGTTTTGATCTCCAAAACTCTACTGAAAAGCCCTCTAATTTTACCCAAATCCTAGATTCATTATATTATTCTTTGAGATATAGTTTTTGGGTACCAAAGTTTATTCTCCACATCTTTGTATAATTGTTTCGTACAGTGGATTCCATTATTGATATGTTTACATATGGTGAACTATATCTTGTGTGATTGTCATGAACTCACATATTGTGGAAGTTGTGTGGGTGGACACCTGCATGTCCTTGAGGAGAGTAAGTTGAAGATTGAAGATGCGTTAAGGCTTTTGAGGGCGTCAAGTCATTATGTAAGTCACCTGTCGACTTTTGTAATTTCTTATCAAATTCCATTTTTATAGTGGGGTCGTCCGAGGTTTTTCATATTTGTGTTTTCCTCGCACGTCGGGCATTGTGGTTTGACTTTCGTATTTTATCCAACAGTGGCCTAGATGCATGCTTAGGTTAAGATAATCTTGGTTAATCTATTTATCACAACAAATTAGGTTAAACTTCTTTAATTAAAATTAAAATTGAGAAAATTTAAAAAAGACATTTATTTTTTTTAGCACCCTTTTCTATACTAGAACCCTATAAGATATTGGACTTTCAATGTTAGAACAACTTGGTGACCAAATGTTAGTTTGTTTATCCTGCGTTCTACACCCAAATAGCATGACTATGTAGCAGTACAAGCGAAGAGTGGTGATGAACAAAATATTCTCCTAGTCGGGGCCGAATAAAAGAACTTCATGATATCCTCATAACACATCTATAAACTCATTTGTTCATGGTTGGCTATGGCAGTGACTAATTAGTCAATCTTTGGCAGAGGAAAGTTATAGTTGGGACAAGATTTTTTGAAGCTAGTGAAGTCTACACAGATTCTCCACTTTCCATTACTTTTCTTGATAACCACTGGGTTGGAGATCCATTTGGGGAATTAAACCTCTTTAATGGACCTTGCATCCAGAAGTTTCCCCATTCCTATCCCCTAATTCTTTCCTTATCACGAGCTATTCAGCACACCTTTTGTTTGTTTGGAGGAAATACTGGGTCCATGTGAAGTCAATGTCACATGACTTTGGGATCAATCCCAGACATATCGTAAGTTTTCCAAGAAAACATGTCTTGATTCTCTTTGAGTAAATAGCAGTTATTTTCTTCCATGATCAGTGAGTGAACTAAAGATCAAAAAATTTATCTCTGGGTGTGATTTATCTAATGTTAACTCATGTGATGGTTCCATGACCTTTTCAGCAGGGAATACCATTATTTCTTTAACCCCCATTCTTCGATTCTTTAATTTCTATTTAGATGGAGTATCCCTATCCCTGATCTCCTCTTCTGTGATTACCTTTTATTACTTATTTTCTTGCTTAGGACTGATAGCTCTGATAAAGCATTCTTGAACAAAGATATGGTTTCCATTGATCCCCAATCTCCCCGGTTCGGTGATGCTTTTGAGGTTTTGATGATATGTGGAGGAGACTACCATCACGACATGAAACCATCTTCACCTCAGGATATTGTTTCATGAGGAATTAATGTATGACTGGGAGCTCAATCAACATTGAGATATTCCCAATTTTAACTAGAAAGACCACCATTCCTAATGACATGGTCATTTTTCCAATAAAGACAACCAAAGGTATGATCACTTCAATCATATCTTCCATCTTAAGATTCAACTTATTGACAACTGCAGCTACGTAACCTCGGAGGAGCTTCCCTGGTGAACTAGTAGCATATTTACGTCCCAATTGGAAATTGTGAGTGTTATAATTAGCATGTCATGATGAAAAGTTCTGATTCTAACCAGGTATTCCTTAGTAAATACTATATGTTTATTATATATCTTCTTATAATTGATACTTGACTGATGGAGTTTTAGCATGGTTAATCTGGAAAGTCTCCATTACTGCAGTGACTTTTTCAATACCATTTGAACAATATTACCTTGGATCTGGTTTGAACTTCATGCACCGTGGATGAGTGTGAACTTGTGTCCAATCTCCTCACGATCTAAGATGTTTTTAAGCTTTTGGTCATTCTTCACGGTGGGCTTTGCACCCATTTTCTCCATATGGTCATCTAGGTGGCCGACATAAGCCAACTCCTCCAAATGATTTTTGAGAGCCGTAGAGTGTTATATCTTATGCCCATGCTCCTTGTGATCGGCATATCTTAGGTAAGAGTTCCTCTTTTATGGATATCCCATCGTATTCCTCGACTACTTGAGGAACAACGATCTCCTATCTTTTTTAAGATCTTATAAATAAGTGTGAGTGCAGAATTATCACAATAAATGTTTCTAGAGAGCAAATGAGTAAGAAAATAAAATAAATCAATCACACACACAACATAGAATATATGTGGTTCAGCAACTTTCCTACATCCACAGAAAGGTCATTGGTTTTTATTAATCTTCTCTCCAATGATCAGAATTAGATCCCCATGACCTTGGGGTGAGGGTTTATATTTATATTAGTGTTCAAGAGGTTAAATTTTACACATAACTCTTCCTTCTTCACTATAGATTATAAGGCATTCCTGAATATCTCTCTGAGATTATTGGTACCCAATTTGAGCTTATCATAATGCATTTAATCACATGTTAAATACACAATGAGATTAGCTATTTGAATCGGGAGGAGCAGTCCCTATCTCCTAGTCGGTTGGACGTCGAACATTATAAATGGGCCTAGTGAATTATTTTATCCACCACAATTTCTTATAAAATATCTAGGTGAAGACTTGTTGGTCTAGTAGATTTTAAGTTGTTTATAGGCCTAAGACCCATGGTTATTGAGAGAGGATTGGTAGTTATGTAATAACCCTAAAGTGCTGAGGGCATGCTCGTTCGAGTGAGGTTGACATGGAAATTTTGTCATAACCCTCAAATGATGTGGGTACGCTTATCCAAGAAATGGTATGAAGCGCTAAAAATACTTTTCAAGAACTTTACCCAATGATTATGCACAGATCTTTATCACTTCAAATTGTCATCTTTCATTCCTAAGTTTTCTTCTTCTGAAATATTCTGAGAGCTTCCTTTTTTCTTTCCATTTGTTTAGATATTCTTTCTTTATTCCTTTTTTTCGTAAGTCCCTCTTTCTTACTTCTTTCATTCATAGATTTCTCCTCTAGTCTTGGTTATCTGAATTTCTTCCATCAATGGATACTCTTCACTTAAAAAGTGTTGAGGAGTTTTGAAAAAATGTAATCCATTCCTTATTGGATAGAGTCGACTGTTCCTCATGCCCAGAGATGTCAGGGAAATGGATGAGGGGAAATAGATTCACATACTTGTAGTATTCCAAGGGGGTTTGACATTTCTACCAAATCGATTATTTTTAGAATTTCTTAATTATTTTGATGTTATTCCTGCTCAATGTGCCCATAATTCTCGGAGTTTAGTCAGTGGAGTACACAAAATCAATGAGCTCTATGGGACCAACCTTGGGATCCCAAAAATTAGGTTCTGCTACATCGGATCGCACAAAACTGACAATTTCCTCTACTTGAAGTCAAGGAAAGCCAATAGAATTTTGGTGGTGAACCTCGTTGATTTCAATAAGGGATATTGGAATTAAGGTTTTATTGACAAGATCTGAAAACATCCGCCCCTTACTAAGGGAGAAAAATACAAAGGGACTTTGTGACCTACTTGGGAGGAAGACCATATAGGTTGCCCTTTGTTTTTTTTGTTTTTACGTTGTTGATCCTTTATTTCTCTTGCATGTTTCTCTTGTTAATTTTTATCTTCATTATTTTTTTGTAGCTCACAATAAAATAAATAATCCATCTCTCCATCACATCAAGGTTATGATCTTTTAAAAGTTTGGCGAATCAAGGATAAATATCCCAACGGTGAACATCCTCGGTCATATGTCTATCTTCTTAAGTATACTAAAACCATCGCAAGATTTATTGATTGTCTAGTGGACAATATCCAAGAGATCAATCTTTCTAATAAAGATACTGCTTTTGCTTCTGAGCCACTAGTCGTTGAGTCTTATTTCCAAGAGGAAGAAGAGGAAGATCATATGCCCCCACCCCCCCAAAAAAATAGGGGAATATTATTGGCTGATAGTGATGAGTCAGATCAAGTCCTCAATTCTACTAGGGTCAAGGACCTAAAGAATTGGAGTGGTTTCTTCTAAAACTGGTGACCTTAGCATGACGACAAAAAAGAAGAAGGAGGTCTAGAAGAATAAGTAGAGAGAGGGGGAGAAGAAAATATAGGAGGAGGAGAAGAGGACGGTCATTGAGGCTTCAAAGAAGAGAAATATCCCAGCTTATCTTTACGATTCCCCAGAGGCCAATAATGTGTCCTTCAACCCTTATCTCTTCCCTAGCCTTCTAAGGCCGAACGACATTACCCTATAACAGTACAGTCCAACTGGAGTGGTGAAAGACATCTTGTCTTAGTTGGGGACGAAGAATGGGATTTGGTGGTACCTCAAAATGGCATCCAAGAGGCTCATTCCTTTATGTGTTGTCGTGGCGTCAACCAGCTAATCAATATTCGGCAAAGAAAAACTATCTTTGGGGCATGCTTTGTAGAGATCATTAAAGTCTATGAAAACTCTTGAACTATCGTTACTTTTTCGCACCACCTATGGATTAAAGACCCACTTAGGCAATTGAACTTCCCTAATGAACCACTCATCTAAAGTTTTCACTACTTCATTTTCCACTACTTTAGACTTATCTAGGACTGTTCGGCATACCTTTTGAGTGATTGATTTAAAATTTGGATCCACGTGAAGGTGATAGAAGGATACCTAGGGATCAATCCCTATAAGGTTGTAGGGATCCCAAGTAAATATGTCCAAGTTACTCTTTAGTAAAGTTATCACCTCCTTCTTTTTGTGATCAATGAGCATTGTCCCGATCAAAACTTCCTCTACGGCAAGTTATAATCATTTTTAACCTCCTCTAGGCTTTCGACAACCCTATCAATGGAGTGTACCCTGGTCTCCTCCAACCTTAGGCGATCGTACCGTAGTTGCTATTTAGATGGGGTAGCCCCATACTGGTCTTCCTTCAAGAGATCTTTCTACCTTTTTTCTTTCTTTTTGGGTATGTATGGCGGTGTTAAAGCATTTCTTGGCAGTGGATTGGTCACCCCGAATCTCCACTACTCCCCAATCTGTGACACAATTGAGTTTGTAGTGGTAAGTGGATGGCATGACCTTTATAGAGTGAAGCCACCCTTTCCCTAGAATGTAATGATAGAGAAAATCTATAACCACTACAAGGAATTCGATCAACGTTAAAAATATTCCCTGCCCTCACCAGTAGGACTATCTTCCCCAATCGTAGTGTGATCTTCCCTATGAATCCAACCAATAAAAAACTATCTCCTTAAAATCGGATATATTGAATACTAATCAATCACACGATCAAAGAAAACATGCGAAGAAGTAAAGAAATTCCCTCTCGGGCACCACTATAAAGAGTTTGATAGACACAATCGACTTATAGACTACTTAGCACCACTAAGTATCACACGTGGGGTATTCAAATCTTCTATTTAATATGGCATAGTCCAATAGTGTCCACAAGAAGAAGTCTTCCTTTGGTATCCACCGATTAGTCTTCTTCTTTAATAATATAGCCTCGGCTCCATAAGTCAGTAATAGAGTAGAACTCTACGAGGGTTTATGCAAGTGTGTAAAAACTTGAGTTTTAACAAACACAAAAAATCATAAATGGGATGTATGATTTGGAAATGAAAAAATTCTCTGTAAAACACAATGACAAGAACTTTTGGTTCTGCTATTGGGAATTAATTTTTGCCAAAAGTCTTGAGTATTTTTATAGAGAAAATACGAATTTGAAGGTAGAGTAGTCGTTTGAATGAAAATGTAAGGCCGTTCGAACAAGATTAGTTTTTTGTTCCAACAAAACTCTGATTCTTCCAAACAAGACAACTTTATTTTTTGATCGTTATTCTAACGAGATTCTAACAAGATGTGAAATCCACAGCATAGGATTCTCGTTCAAATGTCGTTCGATGGCATTCAAATGAAAACTCCTTTCCATTCGAACGATATCTCAAAATCATTCGAACGAGATTAAAAAATAAAACATTTATTTTCAAAGTCCGTTTTGTCAGAAAACCTCTATTTAAAAAATTAACATCCAAAAATATAATTCGTACGAGAAAAAAAACCACAAGTCATATACCTCCATTAAAGTGTCGGTGACAAATCCAACGGCTTGAAATTTGGAAATAATGCTCTGTCAGTAATATATTCCTCATCTTTTTCTTCTGGTGAAGAGTAAATGTCCACGGCCTCACTCCGGTAGAACTTCTTCCGGTAAGGAAATGAATCTGTACTCATATTCTTATTCCTTGCTTAAAACCTTAATTTCCATTTTTTTATTGAATGAAACTTTCTCTTGGGTGTAATCTAGGAATGTACATAGAGTCCTACTATTCAAATGGGTTTTGGGGTTTATAGGCCATGGAAACTATTGTTCACTAAGGTTAAAGATCAATGCTCATTGAGGTATTCCTATTTTTTTAGGCTTATAGGTTGTGGATTATTACTATTAACCTTGAATCCTTATTTTAGAGATTTTGTATAAAGATTATTAAGACGATATTTTATAGTTAGAGAATAGGATTTTGAGAATGTTCTTATTTGATCTTTCGATACTTATTTTGGGTTTTTCCTTTGATATTTGGAGCATTCAGGATAGGTTTAGATTAGGGTTTTAAAAAATCATCTTTACTATAATGCCTTTGTTATTATAGATCAAGAGTTATATCTTTCTTTGAGGACATGGCCTTTTAGTAGAGGTTATGGAGTTAGGAGGCAGTATTATATTATGACTAAGAAGGTAAGGGGATTTTGGTTCTAAGGCCACGACATTCATTTATCTAGGCCAAGGAATTATGTCTATCGAGTACCTCCTGTACAATGCTTGAAGTCAAAGTGGTTAGTCTAGGTTGATTGATCCTAGGATATATATGGGTCTTAACACCGTGGTAGAGCTCGACCAAGATCGAGAGTCAATAGTAGACCGTGCATTTCTTATTCTGGAACTAGGTAGGAGAGGAGGTCACGACCTGTGGTATGACTACGTAAAAATACTTATAAGATGGATGTGGAGTATGAGAAGTCCAAGGTTATAAAAATATATGTTGTGGACTACGAGGGTAAACCTTGGTAGATTGAGCCATGGGGAAGACAGAGAGATGAAGCCTTTAGGAGATTGAACCATAGGTTATTGGGGAAATCTGAAGGGTTGGGAAATACTATTGCTTCCTTTTCTTATTACTTATATTAAACATTCATTATTTCCTACTTATCATTAATTTTATATCTGAGGACCCTTGATTTAACCCTTCCCGAGCTATTAAACTCCACCTTTTATATTATTTATTTCCTAAGGGTAGGGGCTCAGGACCTTAATAGAGGTCATGGAGTACATAGAGATTGCGAAGATAAATTTTCATAGACCTCATTTGTGAGTTCTTATATAGATTTCACTTGTAGATGTATTTATTCATCTCTATAGTTTTATGTTGAAGCTTTTATGAGGAAGGACTTATTGTATGGCATGTAGTAGAGATTATTATGACATTCTTGAAATTTGAAAGGCTTACTTGATGATTCTTCTCATATGGTGTAATATTATACTTTGATGAACTATTATATATGCCAACTCTGATGTAGAAGTCGAGGCCTTAAAAGGACGCGGTAACATAAGAATTGCCCTATTTCGTTTATGTTTTAAATTCCCATGAGCAAAAGTGACCTAACGTTCATGGCCGAATAGGGCAGACCTCGGGACACTACACCTAGATATCTCTTCAATTTCAAGATCATCGTCACTATTAGAAGCTTACATATCTTATTTTTGGATTTTCAAAGCAATCCCCTTTAATTTCTTTTCATCCATTTTCTTCGGAGGACACATATTCATCTCTTATGTTTGAAGATAACCTACAAGTTCTTGGACTCTCAAAGTTTTTACACCTTTTAGGTAATCTAAGACCGTAATTTTGAAATTACATCTATTAGTCAAGCACCTTAAGATTTTTTTCACCACTCTTGACTTGAGAATAGTCTCACTTAAGTTAAATGAGGAGTGGACAATATTCGACAGTTTGGCATAGAAGACACCAAAAGACTCATTCTCTAGCATTTTAATCATCTTAAACTTAGTCGTCAGATTTTTCAAATTAAAAACCCTAACAACATCGGTATCCTCATGAGTGGATCATAAAATATCCCAAGCAACCTGCGCGCTCTCATAATTTTCTAAACTCTTAGGAGGTCGGTGCTAAAAATAGCGTTTACACGCTTTGAAATAAAACTCAAGGAATCCTTTTCATCCTTTATCTAAGAGTTTAATGCTTTGGGATCACCACCTTCAGTTGAAGGAGTCCACCCAAACTCAATCGGGAACCAAAAATTCTCACCGATCGATTTACAGAAAAATTTCTCCCACGCTTTTTAATAGGGATAGTTTATCGCATGAAACAATGGAGGTCAGTCAACTGAACTTGCTTAAAATACATATAAACCTAAAATGAGCACAACAAAATAGGGACCTACATCATAACTTAGTGTTCCTGCTCTAATACCAATTTAAATATGTTGTTGCCCTAGGGTTTGTATGAAAAAAAATAATTTTAATTTTCATATTTTTTATAAACCTTGCACCAATTTAGAGACCACAAATGCTGTGTCAAAATATTTTTCCAATTTAGTCTTGACATAATCATGCATTTAGGTGAGTGTAAGCAAGAGTAAAATAAGTTGCAAACCCTAACATGACTATGTATGAGGAAACCCCACAATAAGAAAAACCACACATGGCTAAGCCATATAAGTCCACTACGATATAAATTTATATATAAGGAAAAATTAGACTTACTCATAGACTCAATGCCTTCAAGTCTTGATGCACTTTATCATCCATTGGCACCCACAACCATTGTTAAACACCTTCTAACATCAATACAATGCAAGAACATTCCCACATCTCGGTATTCCACCAAATTACTTATCTCATGACCAATCTGATCACTGCACAACACAAACGCGATGTCCACCACTAAAAAAGCTCTTTAAAGATAGAGCAAACCACTTTGATGTTGCACAAACTTGATATCAAATAGACATATCGATATATAATTCTTGGATCCAAACTTGGATGTAGTATGGATTTAGGATTTAAAATCTTATTCATCAAAGATCACATAAACAAGGAGAGATTTTTGGAAGAGTTTAGGAACCGAAAAGGCATGAAAAAAGACTTAATTAAAACTTCTTCTCTATAACCTATTATACTAGTTTTTTCAAATATGAGATAAAGAAGTAAAAGTTGAACAAAAATCTCAATTTTATGACAACACGCATCGTCTCGATCGATCGGAATCAATGTCGTTCCAATGAAGCCACACATCTTGTTCGAACCAACTTCTAACGACATTTCAAACGAGAAACCAGTGTAGACCAAAAACTAGGTCATTCAAAGTTCACTGGATACTATTCTTATGAGTTGTACAGACTCATTCGAATGACATTATCAATGTCGTTCTAATGACCAGTTAATTTTTCCAAAAACATTTTAAAATTAGATAAAAAAAATTTAAGCATTTTTATAAAATCAACACCTAAAATTAAATTCAAGGATCAAACATAAATATCAATTTATGCCTCAATGAGATCTCTCGGATGTTTAAGACAAAACTTGGCTCGAAACACGATGTGTACTCGATGTTGCTTTATCTTGGACACTACAGTCTTCAATAACACATCACATGATTAAAGGAGAAATAACTAAAATCCTAACCTATGACACATACAATTTTTGTCCAAATACAAAATAAGACAATAGATATAGATTGACTCCATTCGAAAGTTTTTCATTTCATTCTTGTATCATCCTCCTTATTTATTGCTCCTCTCTAGTGGAATTATCTTTCTAGAGTGCTTGTGATGTGAACTCCTTCCTTGACTTCGAGTCCTACTAGTTAGAGGGATAGGTTTTCAGACGTAATGCTTATTCTTGTCCTCATGGAGTTCCTACTTTATCGTTTCTAGGCAGCGTTGTAAACCTAATTTTTACTCCTATTGAAGGATCTTCGCCTCATCTTTTGGATGGAGTCTCCATTCATACGCATCTACATGCCATGAAATCTGGGCGTACTTCAGCTATGAGTATTTTTCCACTATTTATCCTCTCGAGGAAAATAGCATGAGCTAGGAGTATTGTGACTCTTGTTGGGGTGGACATCAAAACTAACTCTGGGTTCTAGGGAACCATTTTATCATCCTTACATATTTTCTCATTCATTCAAATTAACTGATAAAAGGAAACTCATTCCTATAGATGGTGCCAATTATAGGTGATAAAATACTACTTAGATTGATTTTAGCCCAATAAAGCCAAGCAATAAAGGAAAATCACATAATACACAATACAAGATCTACATTGTTGAGCAATGTACCTAAGTCCACGGGGTGGTACTCTATCTTTTGTTCATCAACTCTCGATAACAAGAATTACATGACTTTTTCCCTAAGGTTGGGAGTTACATTTATAGAGAATAACAAGATAATGAGTCATGTGGGACTCTATGGCCTTGGAATGCAGTTGTGATCTGGTTAGCTGTATTAGAGCCCAAGATTTCCACTAATCAGATATTCCTTTGATCTTATCTTCAAGCTATGTGCAATGCCCCATAATTTTAATTCATTATTTAAAATTAATTTATATTGTAAAAAAAATACTAATACACAATAACTCAAGACGTCACTAAATTAATTGATTTTATTCTAGATACGTGTGTACGTACTTTGTTTAAGATAAATGTAAATCTAATTGGATTTAAGATAAATCTATATTAAATTGGATTTAATGCCTTAAAAGGTTGGGTTTTAAGCCCCGCGGTCTAGTATATGGTTTGGGCCATACTTTAAACTATTTAAAGGTGATTTTTGGCTTAATAAATCAAGGCTCATGTAAGAGTTAACCTAAATTTTATGGTTAATAATATAAAAAGGATATTAGGATTAAGATGAATCATTTTACCACCTTAGATAGAAAACCCTAAAGCTAAAGGCGAGAGGATACATGGAGAAGCTAAAATTTGGGGCAATTTACTCGAAGAGGAAGGAGTTGGGGGGCTAATTGGATTGGAATCTCACTTCATTATTCAAGGAAAGTATACTTTGTATAAAGGTATAATTGATTTTTTGTTATTATACTTTTACTCATTTTCTTCGAAACCTAAATTTAGTATAATTTGAGAAAATTGTTAAATCAATAATTTTGGAATTATTAAATTAGGAAATTTGTGTTAAACTTCATGGTTCTAGAATAATTGATGAAATTCGATATAAAATTCGATTATACAAATGAATTAACATTTAATTATTGTTAAATTTACATAATTGATGAAAAATCTTTTTAGATGTCATGAAATTGTGAAGAAACATTGGATTTAGGGATAAAAGTGAATTATGGGGTTCATAACCTTTAAATGTGGAAAAATTACTCAAATTTTTATATAAATCAACTAGAAATTGTAAGGTACATGTAATACCCCGTATTTTCTGTGATATTTATTTTTGGGATTAATTGAATTAAATGTGTATTAATTTGGAAATTAATCCGGATAAAAGTAGGAACGAGATGTGAGTTAGTATTTGATTATAATGTGTATATATGGCAATATATGAATATTGGAAATATTGAAATTGTCGTGAGATTTAAATACGGCAATTTGGGAATTTTGTTGAGACGCGTGTGACCGCTGCGTTATGGTATATATTATTATATTTAAAAAGTGAATTTTAGTTCCATCACCCGTATGGTCATTTTGAGCGCGCCAACGCGTTCGTAAGGGTCGAAATAGTCTGAAAACACTAGCCGGGGGTTAAGTTTGGGTTCCGGGGCATTATTGGGCCATACCGGTAACTTATAGGGGCATTTTGGTAATTTTGTATTTTTGGGAATTAAAAGTGACGAAAATTGGAAATACAAATCTGACTTCTTCTTTAACCCACTTAACCCACTAACTACACTAAGAGACTTAATGGGCTACGGGAGAAGTTGAAATATAGTTCCAACTTACCAAAAACCAAACACACCTCCATCACCTCCATTGTCATCAACCTTGGGAAGAACTTGTAGAGAGAGAGAGAGAAGGAAGAGAATTCTGCAGAAAGAGAGAAGGAGAACAACTTAGCTTTCAAGATTCAACACCAAATTCAGAGAAAGATTAAGGCAAGTGGTTTAAATTCATTTGATTCAAGCTATGCTTTTCCATGTTTAGGAATTTTCGAAATTAATCTTGGGAGATGATTTAGACCCATAAATTGGAAGTTAAAAGCTTGGAATTATGTTAGGGATTGCATGTAGTAATATTCTGGACGAAATTTATGTTCTAAACAGAACCATTGATGATCTAAAAATGAAATTTAGAAGTAGTTTATTGATGTTCTTGAATGAGGAAGAAATCTGGAAATCTTTATGTAGTTTTGATCTAAAACAAAGCCTTTAAATGATGAATTATGGGATTTAGAATGTTAATACTGTTGTAGTATGATAGTATGATGATATTGTAACCTTGTCTTAGAGTTTCATGCTTAAAAATGGTGTTTTTGGACGAATTGGTAACTGCAAAACGAAGCAGTTCGTAACCCGACCTGGTGCGTTCGATCGATCGATGTTCTACAGTCGATCGATCGACCACCATCGATCGATCGAAGGTAAAGGTCGATCGATCGACCTTCCCAGAATGAGTAAAGTTTTTCCTAATTAAATTTTAATGGTGTTAATCCTTGAATGATATTATTGGAGACCTTGTGAATACCCTTAACCTTAAGGAAGACCAGTAGGCATGATTATGAGATTGGACCTTAATTGAAATTCAATTTGAGGAATTATTTTAAATTAATGAAATTTGTTATGTGAGATAATATTTGGGTTAATAGTGCAATTTGAATAAATTTATGAAATAAGGTTTGGGGCATAAGTAAAGACCTTAGGTGTAAAGGTGTTATATGTGAGAATAATGGGAACTTAATAGTCTATTTGAGATAGGTTTTAAGTTTAAGGAAACTACGATGTGAGACATGTCGACAATTTAATTTCTATATTATCGGGATACTTGAAATATATGAATTTGGGATAATGGTATAATGATGTAAAGTGTACCTTTATTAATATTGAGATATCTAAGATGTGTGAATGCTTAGTATATAATTTTATGTGTATGACATACCTACCATACTTGCTATCACGGGAGGTTTACGTTCGCTTAGGGCCTTCTTATCCTTGTGTTGCCCGGATTTAGATTGGATACCTCGATAAACATAGGTCATTGAAGGACTCATTGGGATGTTAATAAGTTTGCTGATCATGGGAGCGTAGGTATGTGCGTAACCCATGTGATGGTGACTGTGTTCGCCTCCACTATTTGTGATATTGTTATCTGAACTATTCCTGAGAGATTCGGAATGCGTGATCCTTATGTACGTGATGTACCGGGATGGATAGCAGAGTATGTGTGCACCGCAGCTTAGCCTTTGGGTGCTTGTATTGTATATTTATGATGTGAAAATATACGGTTAAACGAGAAGGAATTTACTATGTTATATTGTGAGTATAGTTATGGTAATGAAAAGGGAACTTATATCTATAAATGGTTTTGTTAATATTTGGTAAACCGAGAATTAAAGTAGAACTCTCTATTTAATTGTTAAGGTGGGAAATTAAACGTGAACCGAGTAGTAGTGTTAGAAACTCTTCAGAATTAGATAGTTATGAGTTAACACATGAATGGGTACAGGAACGTTAGGAGTGCACAGTTAGACGAGAGGTGAGTATCTCATGTGAGAGCACGTCCTAACATGTATTTTGCATATACTGTTTTAAATGTTTTTAAAGCACTTGCAGGTTTTTAAAATATCTCCACATTCGGGCTCTGACCCGTTTGCTTTCAAATCTATTTTTTTGTAAAACCATTTTAGGTGCCCAGCCACAAGGACACCATGCATAGGATTCTCACTCAGATGACGAGCTGTAGATGCTTGTGGAAGCTACAGGGATTTGCTTTTAGACGCTTATATCATTTGGATTCCATACTCAGTATTCCTCAGTAGTAGGGCATGTTGCCCAAATTCTATTAGAGACATTTCCATTTCAGTTTTTCAGACTCTGGCATGTATTAATTCAGTATTTAGTATTTCCTTACTTATTTCAGTTGTGGGATTTGTTGTGAGGAATCTTTCCTCCAGATTTATTTATAGCATGTGTTGGTTATTCTATTTACTTCATTATGGTGAATGGTGTTCTTATTCTTCATTACACTTATTGCATGTTAATCAGACTTAGATTAAAATTTGATAACTTACTTTTTAAATATTAGGTGGTTAGAAATAATAAAAATTTTTCGACAGTGATGCTATTAACTGAGCCAACTTGGCATTTTGAATTAATTTAATAAAGGAGTAGCTACCCGGTATTTAATTAGTCGGGGTGTCACAGGTGGTATCAGAGCATCAGGTTCTAGTGTCCTTAGGATCTGTACGGCTTATTATGATTCCGCTGAGCTTTCTTTGATATAGATCCCTATGCTTAGGATTGTTGATATCTTTGGTGAGATTTGGTTCTCCTGCTTTAATACATATGGTAGTGAATCTTATTTGCGATCGGGTGTATTCGAGTACCGAACAATGCAGTACGTCAGGCGAAGACAGTTGGGTGAACAGCAGGAGGCAAACATATATCGAGGATAATTGATTTATTTAAATAAGGATGACCGTAGTTGAAGTCACCGATACTATGGCACGGAAGTCCTGGATGATCTAGAAGACTAAGACGCAACCTGAGACTTCCGGGTACGGCTATAGTAAGGAATGGGGTCAAATTAGACACATCCAACAAGGTTGGAATGGGAGAGAAAGAATTAATGTAACATTGAAGAGAACCAGCAGTGGCAATACTCGAAAGGAGAAGACGGCATGTGCTAGCCAAACGAACGCAAAGTATCCAAAGGCTTGGACTTGTGTCGGAGAATGGCTAATCGAGAGTGAAAATTTGAGGAAAAAAAAAATTTCTCATCTCGTGAGAGCGGAGTTTCTATGGGGAGAAACAATCACCACACTTATAAGTGGGATGTAATGTCGAGAGAAGGCGTACACGAATGGTTTGACCATAAGTTCCGTGATCAAATGTTTAGGGTGAGAAACGAATGTCGTTCTGAACTCACACGAGAGGTCCGGACAGAGGTCACTTTGTGAGGAGAAATAAAATTATTTAGTGAACTCTACACCGGGTGAAGTAGGTGAAACGGAGAAGGGGATATTAAAGGGAAATTTACAGAGGGGAATCGCAAGTCCTTCGGGCAGGACTCTGCTTAGACGGTTAAAGCAAATGGTATTGTCGCATAGTGTTAATTTGGAGGTAAACATCCCCGGGTGGGGAGACACGAGGATCGAGAACCTTACATATAGTAAGACGGGGGAAAACTGGTGTTGGAGAAGCACCACAATGGGAAGACCCAATGTAGAAACCGTTAAAATAATTCGATAGCGGAATTACTACCGAGCGATGGTAATTTCAGTAAAAGAGGTGGAAAAATTAGTAGCGTGATCTTTAGGGCCGTCAACACTAAGGGAACAACAGAGATAGTCGTCTGAGTCTAGACTACCAACGTCCGAGAGATGGACCACCTTAAACATGATTTGTGAGACAAAAGATAAGTGGAGTATGTGTAGAGGTAATTCTGTGGGGAGTGAAACCCGTGCGTTATAAAAAAAAAAAAAAATCTCGATACAAGGGTAGGGATCAAGGTATTGTGCCTGGCGAGGGCAACAATTATTGAAATATTCGGTGTGGGACAGATATGTGTGGTATGTCCAGGAACCATTTGAGTAGCCGGGACGATTGATAAAATAGAAGTATGAGTTACATTCTCAGATGATGATGCATGTTATTTGTGGCGTGAATGAGTTGCTACATTTGTCACTATTGTTATTTTCACTTGAGAGTCGAATTTAGTGAGTATATCAGTAACTTTATTATATATAAGAATTTTTTTTCCCTGATAGTGTGGGGGATTACTTTTATTGTCATTCGCGGAGGATGAATGGGTATATTAATAGCGGTTCTGCTTTATTGAAATTACTTGTTTTAGTGCTGTATTATACGAGTATGAGATGATATTATTTATGGCTTTGAATATGTTGTGATTTCAAAATGGTGTAATGGTCTCGGATATTAAATCCCATTATGCGTAGGGATTTCATTATTATGAGTCGTATGTAATTGATTTACTAGTCAACAAAGAGTTAGTTGGTTTTTATATTTAACGATAGAGAAGTTATGACAAAAGGAGTGCATCGTTTTATTCCCCGTTAAAGATTTGGGAGTTTATACTCATAGTTGTGTGTCTGGGGACGGGATTTTGAGAACCCCGATCTTAGTTACGTGGTGTATAAGGAATGTGATTACCATCAGTGTCAAGAGAAAGTGTCATTCGAAGGGAGTTCCTTGTTTAAGTGTCATTGCGGCAAAATGTAACTTTGTTGAGAAACGAGAGTGTAGGGGTACATACTATGGACAGGGCTTAACGGATTCCGATGACCAACAATGTTAGGTAGTAGTGTATCGGGGGGTTCCTTGTTTGGATTTCGCTTTGCGAGACACCCCACGCATGAAACTTAGCGTAAGATTGGTAGTAAGGAGAAGTGTGGTCCTTCGTTCATGAATTGGATACCTCTATCGATACGGGAGTATGTACTTATAATGGGAACTTACAAGGAGTAAATTATGTTGTAAGGCCATTAGAGCCAATTGTTGGTAAATTATTATGTAAGTACTAATAATATTAGTTTTGGCACGGCATATTGAGGGACGCATTGAGGATAAGGAGGATTTAGGGTTTGTAATTCAGAAGCGATTGAGAACACCCTAGTGGTATAGCACCGTTGTATTTACAGTGACAATAAAGAGTTGGGATTTGTATGAATCGTATATAATGTTTAAAAAAAGTATGGATGGGTTATAAGGGGCAAATACATCTTGATTTACTAAAGTGTAAATCAAAGGAAGAGGGAACATGGACGAATGAAATTTTTACTTATGGGATTAAACGTCATAAGATAAGGTGTAAGTGGATATCATGTGTAGTCAGTGTAGCACGTTCAAATTTGGAAATGTATTTTCTTTTCGAGATAGTTGGATTGTTGTAATTATTTCGAGAGATTTGTTGTATTAAATTTAAGATAAGAATAGTGGTTTCTTGTTTTATTGTGGGATTTGGATGTTGTATACCTTGTTAATTGTGGATTAGTTTAGTTTATCGATAGTAGCGCATCGTTCGCTCTCCCCGAGCAGGCGGGGTGTTTTTCCCATTAATCGAATGTTGAGGGTAACTCAAGAGTAAATAAAATGAGGATGTCAATCAGGTATGAAGTCTAGTTATGTACAAAGTAGTGAAAAGGGGTAAAGTTTCAAACTTTTGGTATTCGTCGGGAGAATAAGATCATCAAGTATCTTCGAACGGGGGAAAGTTTATGTGAATATCGGCATTGAAAGAGGGATAGTAAGTAGTAGACCAGTTAGGGTTAGATTAACCACCAAATAATTTTGTACCAAGACGACGATTCCAAGAATGGGAGGGTCAAGTGGAAAAAGTGAGAAATCGTTATGTGGTACATGGTCCAGAAGGAGAGAAATGGTTATATACTTGGGGTAATTTACACTATTAGATAGTGAACACGTCGGTACATGGTTCGACGTAATACTATTTAGAACTGGGATGAAATCCCCGATATTCACATTCAAGTGGGGTGACAATAAGTAATGAGAAATAACGATTCAAACTGAGGGTTGTATCACCTAAAACCCAAGGTGCAGGCACAAGGTGACTAACGACTGACGGATTGTATGAAAGAAATTTTGGATCCATTGTGATATTTTCAATTCCAAATCGGGTATAACTAGTGAGGTACATTGTAGACATGAGGAGCAGATATTACCAAATGATAGCGTTGGGGGAAAAGCACCCGTATATATTTATGGTGGATAAGGTACTTATAAAGGTTGGTGTAACACCAACAGGCTGAAGTGGTTTTCCCTTGTGTAAAGGTCACCACGTCGGGAATAGAGATTCAAAGAGTGGTCAAGAGTAGTCAGATGTGTTATTGATTCCTTCCAGAATGGGTGTTTCATGTGTTGATAAACGCGGGAGTTAATGCGTGGTGAGGTGCGGACTCATAATGATATTAAGGCAATATGGCCAATGATGTATAAGGTATTTTTACTAGAATGTTGTTTAATAAGAGCACAACGCGAAGTGCATTTATCGAGATTATTCTGATAAGTTATCAAGTATGTTAAACAAACTCATTGTGTAGCGAGGGTTTTAGTAATTTGGACTTCTTTTTATAATTGTTCTCAACACTGGAGGATACCTATTTTTCCAAGCGTACCTTACTTTTCCGAATTTCGCGACGAAATTCAGTTATTAGGGGGGGAGTATGTAATACCCCGTATTTTCTCTGATATTTATTTTTGGGATTAATTGAATTAAATGTGTATTAATTTGGAAATTAATCCGGATAAAAATATTAGCGAGATGTGAGTTAGTATTTGAGTATAATGTGTATATATAGCAATATATGAATATTGGAAATATTGAAATTGTCGTGAGATTTAAATACGGCAATTTGGGAATTTTGTTGAGACGCGTGTGACCGTCGCGTCATGGTATATATTATTATATTTAAAAAGTGAATTTTAGTTCCATCACCCGTATGGTCATTTTGAGTGCGCCAACGCGTCCGGAAGGGTCGAAATAGTCTGAAAACACTAGCCGGGGGTTAAGTTTGGGTTCCGGGGCATTATTGGGCCATACCGGTAACTTATAAGGGCATTTTGGTAATTTTGTATTTTGGGGAATTAAAAGTGACGAAAATTGGAAATACAAATCTGACTTCTTCTTTAACCCACTTAACCCACTAACTACACTAAGAGACTTAATGGTCTACGGGAGAAGTTGAAATATAGTTCCAACTTACCAAAAACCAAACACACCTCCATCACCTCCATTGTCATCAACCTTGGGAAGAACTTGTAGAGAGAGAGAGAGAAGGAAGAGAATTCTGCAGAAAGAGAGAAGGAGAACAACTTAGCTTTCAAGATTCAACACCAAATTCAGAGAAAGATTAAGGCAAGTGGTTTAAATTCATTTGATTCAAGCTATGTTTTTCCATGTTTAGGAATTTTCGAAATTAATCTTGGGAGATGATTTAGACCCATAAATTGGAAGTTAAAAGCTTGGAATTATGTTAGGGATTGCATGTAGTAATATTCTGGACGAAATTTATGTTCCAAACAGAACCATTGATGATCTAAAATGGAATTTAGAAGTAGTTTATTGATGTTCTTGAATGAGGAAGAAATCTGGAAATCTTTATGTAGTTTTGATCTAAAACAAAGCCTTTAAATGATGAATTATGGGATTTAGAATGTTAATACTGTTGTAGGATGATAGTATGATGATATTGTAACCTTGTCTTAGAGTTTCATTCTTAAAAATGGTGTTTTTGGATGAATTGGTAACTGCAAAATGAAGCAGTCCGTAACCCGACCTGGTGCGTTCGATCGATCGATGTTCTTCAGTCGATCGATCGACCACCATCGATCGATCGAAGGTAAAGGTCGATCGATCGACCTTCCCAGAATGAGTAAAGTTTTTCCTAATTAAATTTTAATGGTGTTAATCCTTGAATGATATTATTGGAGACCTTGTGAATAACCTTAACCTTAAGGAAGACCAGTAGGCATGATTATGAGATTGAACCTTAATTGAAATGCAATTTGAGGAATTATTTTAAATTAATGAAATTCGTTATGTGAGATAATATTTGGGTTAATAGTGCAATTTGAATAAATTGATGAAATAAGGTTTGGGGCAGAAGTAAAGACCTTAGGTGTAAAGGTGTTATATGTGAGAATAATGGGAACTTAATAGTCTATTTGAGATAGGTTTTAAGTTTAAGGAAACTACGACGTGAGACATGTCGACAATTTAATTTCTATATTATCGGGATACTTGAAATATATGAATTTGGGATAATGGTATAATGATGTAGAGTGTACCTTTATTAATATTGAGATATCTAAGATGTGTGAATGCTTAGTATATAATTTTATGTGTATGACATACCTACCATACTTGCTATCACGAGAGGTTTACGTTCGCTTAGGGCCTTCTTATCCTTGTGTTGCCCGGATTTAGATTGGTTACCTCGATGAACATAGGTCATTGAAGGACTTATTGGGATGTTAATAAGTTTGCTGATCATGGGAGCGTAGGTATTTGCGTAACCCATGTGATGGTGATTGTGTTCGCCTCCACTATTTGTGATGTTGTTATCTAAACTATTCCTGAGAGATTCGGAATGCGTGATCCTTATGTACGTGATGTACCGGGATGGATAGCAGAGTATGTGTGCACCGCAGCTTAGCCTTTGGGTGCTTGTATTGTATATTTATGATGTGAAAATATACGGTTAAACGAGAAGGAATTTACTATGTTATATTGTGAGTATAGTTATGGTAATGAAAAGGTAACTTATATCTATAAATGGTTTTGTTAATATTGTGTAAACCGAGAATTAAAGTAGAACTCTCTATTTAATTGTTAAGGTGGGAAATTAAACGTGAACCGAGTAGTAGTGTTAGAAACTCTTCAGAATTAGATAGTTATGAGTTAACACATGAATGGGTATAGGAACGTTAGGAGTGCACAGTTAGACGAGAGGTGAGTATCTCATGTGAGAGCACGTCCTAACATGTATTTTGCATATACTGTTTTAAATATTTTAAAGCACTTGCAGGTTTTTAAAATATCTCCACATTCGGGCTCTGACCCGTTTGCTTTCAAATCTATTTTTTTGTAAAACCATTTTAGGTGCCCAGCCACAAGGACACCATGCATAGTATTCTCACTCAGATGACGAGTTGTAGTTGCTTGTGGAAGCTACAGGGATTTGCTTTTAGACGCTTATATTATTTGGATTCCATACTCAGTATTCCTCAGTAGTAGGGCATGTTGCCCAAATTCTATTAGAGACATTTCCATTTCAGTTTTTCAGACTCTGGCATGTATTAATTCAGTATTTCCTTACTTATTTCAGTTGTGGGATTTATTGTGAGGAGTCTTTCCTCCAGATTTATTTATAGCATGTGTTGGTTATTCTATTTACTTCATTATGGTGAATGGTGTTATTATTCTTCATTACACTTGTTGCATGTTAACAGACTTAGATTAAAATTTGACAACTTACTTTTTAAATACTAGGTGGTTAGAAATAATAAAATGTTTTCGACCGTGATGCTATTAACTGAGCCAACTTGGCATTTTGAATTAATTTAATAAAGGAGTAGCTACTCGGTATTTAATTAGTCGGGGTGTCACAGTACATAAATAATAAAATTTTATGAAGTTAAAATCTGAAAATGGGGTACAATTAGAGGTACTGGGACCTTAGAGTATACGAAAATTGCGGATTCTACACTCATAGGAATAATTAGAGGGTTGTAGGCTAAAGAAAAATGGAATTCTGGAAGGTTTAGTAGTTTAGGTGTGCGAACAACTAGAATTATGGTCTAATGGCATGGACTATGAGAATGACTAGGTTTTAGGGTCATGCTAATGACCAATGCAGATTTGGTAGTTTCCTTAATTTAATTAAAAGGGAAGGTGCAATGGACTTTGGGACATAGACTATAATAAGATACTAATCTAAGAACTTTCTTTCTGTGGGTGTAAATACTTAAATAGGGGGTAAGTAAGTTTATATATTGAAGAAAGACTTGTAACACTTATGTGAAATAGGCGTACATGTTTTGTGTATTATGTACAACATAATGGACGGGTGTACTCGTTGGATACGTACTAAAGGGGACATTTATATGGGTTATGTGTGACGATGATTATGTAGGCACCCTGATTAGATGAGACATTTTCACCTTTATTAAGTGACAATGATTACATTGTTACCCTGCTGATATGAGATGGATTTACAATGGTTATGATTACCCCTAACACAACGTGCAGAAAATCCAGATCTAAAGTAACATGCTTGGGCTGATACTTTCATATAACTTTGACTATAGGGCTATATGACTCTTGCAAAGGCATAATGATTATCCATTTGTAGATTATTTGATGGTTATAGGTATAGGACAACCTATAGCTATGCTTAGTATGCTTGATCGATTCTCGAATGTAGTAGGACAAGTCTTTGACATGTGCGGGATTAAGAGAGGACCTTGTATGAGGTACGAGTATTGGACCATGATTATATTATGTGAATCTAGATATAGTGAATATTTCATTGAGATATTTGGAAATTGTGATGTCTACGATAATTAAGCCTATATTTGTTTGGCATAATACCATTAAGATTAATAAGACTTAATCATGGCGAAATATGGGTTTAGGATTAGATGAATGTGCTATATAGGGTTGTTTTGGGTTATGATCACTTAAAAGAAACTAAAATATGAGAAGAAGATGCATAGTTTATTTTAACCCAAATGTAGTGAAATTATTATACTTTGTAAACTTACTTTTGATGTTATTGATTTTCCATTTTCAGAACACTGGCCACTAGAGTGGCCTCACCCCTAATTCAAACTTGATCTTATCCTAGATTCCATTTTATAGGATGTAAGTTTCGAGCCTACTTCATCATGAATTTGTATTCCTCTTATCTATTATATCATATTTATTTTGTTGAGTCAATGTAGTCTTTTATTTCATTTAATTTGGTATGAGCTTGTATTATGAAACGATGATAGTTTGAGAGGATCATGTTAGTATGTTGGATTTGGTATAACAGTAATATGGTAATTCTGGTTCACTCATTTATGTTCAATTATTTACATTATGTCTTGGTTTTATTTTTCCAGCCATGATTAGAATGCTACTCAATTTTTTACACTCCTATTTTATTTATCTAGACCAGATCAATATAGTTTAAATTTTATGGGGTTTGACAGTTGGTATTAGATCATCCCTGGCTCTAGTGTCCTATGGATCTTGAATGTATCCATTGCTTTCTATATATCATTATTTGATACTTTAGAGGTTATCGTTTACATGTTTACTCTATTTTCATATGTGTACTTCTACTTTTTTGTTTACTATCTTTCAGATGGTGAACATGCGATGCTAACAAGTTATCTAACCGTGAAGATCTACTTGCGTTGAGTCAGAGGAAATAGTACCCCGGTAGTAACCGCAACCACTATAGCTCAGGTAAACTTGGTCGATATTATTACAAAAATAATAGCCGTGACTATGGCAACCATGCAGTAACAATCGTAGCCACCACTAGTGGCCTCAACTGAGCCTGTACAACCTATTGCATCCACTTGAGAAAGAGCTATTATCACTTTTCAGAAAAGTCTCCAACTAGAGTTCTCATAATCTACAAACCCCGTGTTTTCACTATAGTGGAGGCGTGACATCGAGCAAAATCTATGCCTACTTGAGTGTACTAATATTCAGCACTAGATGCTAGCCATTTTTAGACTTGTAGGGGATACCCTACAGTGTTGGGATTATCTTACCACGATGGAGGACCGGGCACAAATGACCATTTTACAGTTATAGGAGAGATTTGAAGTGAAATATGTCCCTCCATCACAATAAGAATCCTTAAAGGCAATATTTGATCGACTGAAGTAGGAGGACCGCACAATTACGGAATATGAGACATATATTACGTGGTTATACACTTTGCTCCAAAAATATTAGTTTGGAGACGAAGAACATAAACCATTTTATTAGAGGTTTGTCATGGGGATCAAGCTAGTATTTATGGGAAATCTAGCATACACTATATACTCTCAGATATTAGACCTCGCATTATGACATTATTAGCATTTTAAGGAGTTTGTAAGCGAGAAAGAACCAAAGAAGGAGAAGGTTATGAATGGCTAAGGGACAAAGTTAGTAGAGTTAAGTGAATCATCAATAGGGAATGAATGGTAATAGTTCTAGTGAGAAAAGATTTAGGGGGAGCAACCCTAGAAGTGATTTCGATAAGGATATAATAATCATCATTAGGGACATCCGGTACAAGGATAGTACAATTAGTGGGGCCAAAGGGCTCAGGTCCAAGGTCTGAGATGCCAGGATATGTCCTAGGGGAAGGTACAACACGTCCGTGGTTAATATCGTCCCATCTGAGGAAAAATTTATAATTATAGGGAGTTGGGTTTTCTCTTATCGTAGTTTCCCCAAGGGCAACCATGCCAGTTAATGCCACCCGCTGCAGGGACTGCAGCAAACTCTTCGAGCCCCACCATAGTACCAGGCCTTACCACCAGCACCAGCGCATCAAGTTCTCCTCAGTCATAAGGACACCCAAAACTTCATTGTGGGAAAGTCTATAATGTACATCAAGAAGGAAAAATAGCTTAGCCTCGCACGATTGATCTTATCTTTTACATTTATGGCTCTTATGTACGAGTTCTATTCACACATGAGCACCGCACTCATTTTCTAGTTATACTTTTTTCATTTATATTAGGATTGGTAGATATAGGTGAGGATGTATCTTCACATGTGGATATTCTAATAGGTGAGGGTGATGCCTTACACCATATTTATAGAGGCGTGGAAGTAGAGATCAACCAATTGTATTTTTTTATCGACTTGTTATTATTGGATATGTCGACGTATGATATCATTTTGGTCATGGATTGCCTAACCCAGTAACAAGAACAGATGGACTGCAGTTGAAAGGTAATTATGTTTTCTATTCTTAGATAATATATGTTCTTTGTTTTTCTGCCTAGACTCGAGGTGGGATCTAGAACCCATTTACATTATACATATGCGACTTCATATAAGGAGGTCATTGTTTATTTAGATTCGATACCTATTATCCAGGAGTTTACAAACCTATTTAATGAGGTTCTAGGGTTACCGTCAGTGAGGTATGTAGATTTGTATACAATTAGCATTGATCATCGGGCCCATCGTGAGGTCACCATATATGATGGCTTCATTAGACATGAAGGAGTTACAAGAACAGATTTAACATGTCTTGAGCCATGAGTTCATATGGAGAATCACATCTCCGTGAGGAGCTCCGGTCTTATTTGTGAATAATAGGGATAGATCTTTTTGATTATGTATAAACTATTGGGAATTGAATAAACTCACAATAAGGAATGAGTATTTGCTATCATGCATCGATGATTTATTCGACCAGTTGAGGGGCACGTCATTCTTTTCAACGATTGACTTGGGCTCAGGGTATCACTAATTATATATTCGCGAGGAGGACATTTCAAAGAAGGATTTTCTAACACGATACGGGTCATACAAGTTTCGAGTCATGCTGTTTGAGCTGACTAACATGCTAACGACATTAATGGATATGATGAATTGGGTATTTCTACCATTTTTGGATCAGTTCTTATTGTGTTTATTGACGACATTTTTTTATACTCAAAGTTAAATAAGGAGCATTAAGAGCATTTGCAGTTGATTTTATAGACACTGCGAGAAGATAAGTTGTATGCAAAGTTCTCTCAATGAGGGTTTTGTCTACGAGAGGTACATTTCTTGGTCCATGTTGTATTAATGGCTAGGATTTTAATGGATCCAAGAAAATTTTCTACAATTGTAAAGTGGGGATATCCCATGATTCCTAATGAGAATATAAGCTTCCTATGTTTGGTGGGGGTACTACAGAAGGTTCAATTGGGGGTTCTTAAGATTCATGGACCACTGACGCACCTCACTCATAAAGGAGTACCTTTCATTTGGATTATGAAATTCCAGAGAGCCTTTGAGGAGCTCAAGGAGAATCTCACTATTACATTCTTACTTAGTACATACCGACGTAGATTATTTGTATATTACAGATGCATCACATTAGGGATTAGGAGGGTCCTGATGCAGGAGGAGAGGCTTATAACTTATGCATCCTGAAAGGTTAAGCCTCATGAGGGTAACTACCCCACTCATGATTTGGCATTGGCTGCAGTAAATTATAAGCAAATTTTTCTCTGTGTGGGTTCTGGATGCAAGAGGTAAAATTCTTCGGCCATGTTGTATCTGTAGCTAGGATTTTGGTGGATCCTAATAGTTTTTTTGTAGTTATAGAGTGGTGACATCCCTCGATGACTACCAAAGTTATAAGTTTCTTAGGTTTTGTAGGGCACTACAAGAGGTTCATTCGGGGGTTCTCAAAGATTGATAGACCACTAAATCACCTCACTTATAAGGGAGTACCTTTTGTTTAGTGTACTAACTTCCAAAAAATCATCTGAGGAGATCAAGGAGAATATACTTAGCATGTCTTTACTTATGAAACCATAGACCGACATAGATTTTTGGTATTTACATATGCATCACTTCAGGGAATAAGAGGGATTCTAATGTAGAAGGAGAGGCCTATAACTACCCAACTCATGATTTAGAATTGGTTGCACTAGTTTTTACCCTTCATATTTAGAGACACTATCTGTTAAGTGAGGGATTCACATTTTATTCTGATAGTAGGAGTATCAAGTACTTTTTTACACACCTAGAGTTGAATATGAAATAGAGGAGATGGCTCGAGATTTTAAAGGACTGCCATTTTATAATCTAGTGCGATCCGAGGAAGAAGAATATGGTAGTTGGTACATTGAGTCAGAGATCATTCGTTAAATTGGAAGCCTTGTGGGCTGACTGTGAGGATAATTTACCATCTATTTGGGTAGCATAGTCGATATCCACTCGAAACATATATTTGTCTAATACATTTTTAAGAAAAATTTATCACTAATCCAGTCATGGTGATGAGGGTAATACAAGCAAAGGCTTTCGATACCTATGTCAGGAAAAGGTACAAAAACTAGTTTCAAGTGGATTTCCTTCCTTATCGATTAGTTCAGATAATGGATTAAGATTTTAGGGATAGTTATCAGTGACAGAGAGTTCCAAGTTGAGGAGGGAAGTTTTAGTTGAGGCAAGCGGTTCATGATTCATGGTACACCTGGGAGGGGACAAATTGTATGAGGACATTTGTAGGTTATATTGATGGATTAGGATGAAGAATCATGTTTTAGAGTTTGTGTCTAAGTGTATCACCTATCAGCTGGTAAAGGTGGAGCTGTAAAGACCGATTAGGGAGTTACAACCTTTGGAGATTTTTGAGTGGAAGTGGGAGAGTATCTCCATGGACTTTTTAGTGCGATTGCTAAGGTTCGAGAGAGGTTGTGATTAGATTTGGGTCATCCTTGATAGATTGACAAAGGTGGGTCATTTCCCCCCAATACAGACAGATTTCACAACCAAACCGTATGCTCAGCTATTGATTTCAGAGATTGTATGACTTCATGGAGTACTAGGTGACATTGTGTCCGACTGGAAAAATACTTTCATATTAAATTCTTGAGAGGTTTTCAGGATGCTCTAGGGAAAACCTGAGTTTGAGTACATCATTTCACCCTCAGTGTGACAATTAGACTGAGCGAGTGAACCAATTTTTAAAGGATATGCTTCAGGCGTGTGTGTTGGATCTCAAAAGTAGGTGGGATCAACATTTACTGTAACACCCTACCCAATTAAATACTGGGTGATCAGTCCTATACCCAATTAAAATAAAATTTATAGTTGGTTCATTCTTAGTATCACTGTCAAAAAACATTTGTAATCACCTAATATCTAATAAAGCAGGTGTTAAAACTATTCAAATTTTTAATACAAAGAAAATTTCCATTTTTAAAACATAAACCATTTAACACAATCCGTTCACACATTGAATACCAACTGAGTAATAGCAAAACTGAATTAAATTCAACTAGAATAAACTCTCCAGTTTTTATATCTCAATGCAATAATCCCATCAAAATAAAATGTACCAAAACGGACATAAGAAATTAATTTTTCTAAGATAGGAAGAAATAACTAGAATCCTCTTGGGCGATATGCCTTAAATGAAAGATCAACTACAGACTATGAATCAATGAATATGAAAGCATCTAAACAAAGTCTAAGACTTCATAGCATCCATAGCTCATCAAAAATCTCAGTCCTCTATGGTTGGCATCCCTCCGACTGGACACCTAATATAGGAGATACAAGAGAGAAGAGAATATTCACGAAAATGGGTCAGAGCCTTATTTTAAAAATAGTTTAGAAAATAGCAAATGAATAAATGTTATATTCAATAATTGTTATATACATGTTTGATTATCGGACTCTCTCTTGAGATTCGGACCTCTCATCTAGAGTGCACACCTAACGTACCTTAAAATCTTACTAGTTACTATTACCATGCTAACTAGTTCATATTAGAGCCAACTATCCATAACCCATATCTATCCCCACGTATTTGTCTCACAATACGGGTAATACATATATATCCAATTTCTTTATAACATGGATAAGCCCTTTTTATTTCAATATAATTAAGTATTCACCTACTTAATTCATCTTAGATTTCTTTATCTTTCAAATCTACTCAATTCACACAGAAGATAATATCACAAGTATATATACACATTCAATCTATTATATATATACTAAACTGCACCCCGAGACTCAGTTGTGGTGCATTCGCACTCTGCTATCATGTCCCAGTACATCTCGTCACTGTAAAAAGGACCACAGGTTCGGTATGTCCCTCGAACCATAATTAACAAATCATAATTAGTGGATGCGGACATAGTCCTAAGCCTTTGGGCTACTCATATACCTACGCACCCAAAAGACCTCTTAATACCATTGTTCTCACTAATGACAATCCAACCTAAGTCCTATGATTTGAGGCAACAATTCAAAGATCCCCCTCAAGGCTCATCAGGATATGACTGCCCTCTATGCGGAAACCTCCCGTCGGTAGAAAGTAGGCTATGTATGTCATACACATAAATTAACAATCAATAGGTATACACATCAACCTATATAAAATTCGGTCCACACTCCACAAATATCATTTTAGGATTTATTACTATCCCAAGTACCCGTCGTATTTATCATTACCACCCGTACTTATTAATCACTATTATCATCGTATATTTATTAGGTAGTTATCACTAACCAAATCCCAAGTACCCATATATATATATATATATATATATATATATATATATATATATCTTACATAATTTTATTCCCCCATTTCATATAATTTTCCAACATTAACCCAAGTCCCCTACTCCTTGTTAACGTACCAAAATTATTCAGAACCTACCATGGATTAAAAATACAATTTTTCAAACTGTTCTGGGTTAAAAATAGAAATTTTGTAATCTTGTAAAAAATCAAAAAATCTCATTCGAACGAGATGGTTTCTCGTTCGAACGACATCATGCCTCGTTCGAACGAGAATAGCGTCATTCCAGTTTGTCTTCAACCTTAGTTTTTTGCGTTTTTCTTCAAGTTTTTACACCCAATGCCCTTATGATTATAATCTACCCGAAACCCAGATTTGCTAATAATGTTCTTACATGTTCAAGGATGATTTTTACATAAGAATAACATCAAATTCATATGTTCATAAGGGTATTATCATCAAACCCACTAAATCTTTAAAATTCCCATTTCTCTAAATCCTCCTTTTTTATGCCTCTTAAGAACCCAGAATTTAGAATTATCATTTCATAAGTAAATCATCAAATTTCCATATTCAACATGAGTAAAATTCATCTACATGTAATTCCTAACATCATTTTCATATCATCAACAAACAAATAAATCCTCTTTATATAAAACCTATCCATTTCCATGTTCATAACCTCTACATGTATGTCCATTTTCATGTTCACAATCTCTACATGTATAAATATCCAACTACATGAATTTGTATATCCATTAAACTTGATTTATCAATCATTTTCATCCCAAATTTATATGTTCATCAATCCAAAAATAAATCATATTCTAACATGGATAATATAAGCACCAAAATAAAGCAAGAATTACACTTGCTTTGTGTGTAGATCTGAACCTTTGGTGAAGACAAGTGTTTGGCACTTCCTCTTCCTTTTTTAGGCCGGCTACTATCCGGTGGTGGTGCAAGGCGTAGAGATGGTGGTTGTCCCCTTAGTTTTCCCAAGATGATTCTTCCTTTCCAAGAAACTCTTCCTCTCCTCAAGATAACCTTTCACTTTCTGTCTAAGGCTTTTCACTCTCACTCAAAAGACCTCACTTGTGTTTAGATGAAATGGATCTTACATATAATCTAAATCCACATATATAATAAGTCTCCAAGGTTAGCTAAAAGGCAAAAAAAATGGAGGTATTATTCATCTCCCGAACAAAATGATTAAAATACCCCTTCGGGGTGTCTACTGATCTTCAAACTAACTTCCCGAGTAGACTTTTTTTCCTATTTCGACCCTTTCGGACTCAACGGCATACTCGAAATTATCATCTGAATGACATAAAAATAAATCTCATTTTATTTCCCAACTTTAGTCCCGACACGACTGTTTAGCGCGTCCCGATTTAATTTCGATTATTGCCATATTTGAAGCTCCCAACAATAATTACTGTATTACTTTAAGCTCTAGTAATATTAAATCCATATTAATCCATATTAATTTTTCATAATTGATTCTAATTAATCCCCATTTATTTAGCCCAATAACTTTTAATTAATCTCATATTAAAAGTAATTAGAATTACGGGGTATTACATTTACCTCTAGTAGAATTTACTTGCAACAATAGTCAGCATCAGATTTTTAGTAGGGCACATTTTGAGGCACTATATGGGAAACCATGTCATTTGTTGAGTTGTTGGTTAGAGTCGGGGAAACATAGTATGTTGGAGTAGATATTATTCTGGAAACCCTAAAGAAGGTGGTACTCATTCGAGCATAGATGAAGACATTGCTGGATTGGTAAACGATTTACCCCAAAAAGAGGAGGACGAAGCTAAAGTTTTAGGTGGGAGATCATGTGCTTATACGAGTCTCCCCGATGAAATGGTAGTCAGATTTTGGTCTAAAAAGAAGTTAGTTCCCCTCTACGTTGGTCCCTTAACGATCTTTTATAGGATAGGCCCAGTGGCATATCGATTGACATTACCCGACCATCTTTAGCAAGTACATGATGCTTTTCATGTTTCAATGCTTAGGAAATTCTGAGGGATAAGGATGGCTACCATCCTATCGGCCTCGATAGGATTGAGTTATAGCCCAATATGAGCAATAAGGAGTGACCTCAACGTATACTTGATTGGAGAGAGTATACATTGTAATCGAAGGTCATACCGTTAGTTCGAGTCTAGTAGGGAGACCATAGTGAGGCGTAGTCCACATGAGAGAGAGGATGACATGTAGACGAGACATTCAGAGTTATTCTAATCAGGTATAAAATTCAAATTTGAAGGACAAAATTCCTTATATTAGGGGAAGAATTTAATACCCCGTAATTTTAATTCATTATTTATATGTAATTTATATTGTGAAATGTTACTTATCTACAGTGACGCGAGATGTTTGTAATTTATTTGATTTTATTCTGCATATGCCCGTAGGTGCTTTATTTGAAATTAAATTGGATTTAAGATAAATGTAGATTAAATTTGTTTAACACCTTAAAAAGTTAAGATTTAAGACCCATGGACTAGTATATGGTTTGGGATAGACTTTAGACTATTTAGAGGTGATTTTGAGATTAATGGGTAAATTCTCATCATATGGGAGTTGACCTCAATTTCGTGGTTAATCATATAAAAAGGGATATTAGAGTTAAGATAAATTATTTTAACACCTTAGAAAGAAAACCCCAATGCTAGAGAAAAGATGCTACTTAAAGAAGAAGAAATTAGGGGAAATTAGACTTTGAGAGGAAGGAATTGGGTTAACTGGATTGGAATCTCACCTCATTGTTCAAGTAGAATTAACTTTTTATAAAGATATAATTGATTTTATGTTTTTATATCCTTACTCATTGGATTATAAACCTAAATTTAGTATAATTTGAATAAATTATTAAATCAATAATTTGGGAATTGTTAAATTAGGAAATTTAGGCTAAACTTCATATTTTCGGAATAATTGATACAATTCAATGTGACATATGATATAAAAATGAATTAAAATTTGAATAATTTATATTTACACAATTGAGGAAAATCCCCTTTTAGATGTCATGAAATTGTGGAGATACTTGGGATTTACGGATAAAAGTTAATTCTAGGGTTCATAGCCTTTTGATCTAAAAAAATGACTCCAATTATTATATAAATCAGCTAGAAATTATGAGGTTGATAAATAATAAAATTTTGTGAAGTTAGAATGATAAAATGGTCTACAATTATAGGTGTGAGGACCTTAGAGTATACAAAAATGGCGGATTCTACACATATGAATCGCTACAGGATTGTAGGTTGAAGAATGAAAAAAAATTGGTATCCTAAATGAATCTGCACTAAAAACAGGATTACATAATAAATTAGTGTAACCTCCTATAATACCAATTTGAGAAGGCCTAATGGCTTAGGCAAAGGATGGTCCAAAACATCAAAAAGCCTATTTTTAAAATTTTCAAATTTAATGAGTAAACTTTAAACATATTAACCCAATAAAAACTTGGGCGCCAATTTTAAATTGTTTGGTGTGAAAAATTGATTTACCCAATTTTATCTTTTTAACATAACACCATGCATCTAGGTGATAGCAAATAAAATATGTAAAACTACCGCACAACATGCCAATTTACGAGAAAAATCCATAATGTAAAAAACCACGGATGACCCAGCCACAAAATTCACAATGATAGCAAATTACACAAGTTGACAGATGACTTACTCAAAGACATGATACCCACAAGCCTTAACGCGTCTTCAATCTTCAACCTCTCCTCGACCCACGCAAGTACAATAATGTGTGAGTCCACACACGCCTCGGTATCCACCGATCTAAGCTCAGAAATCCTCGACGAATTAGAACACTGAATCCACTGCTTCTTCACCACATCACCATAATTATGGAGTCCACTGTGTGTAAATAGAAAATAGGGAGTCCGCTGGATCAAAATAATTCTCACAAATATGTGAATAATAATATTGGTTCCAAAAATAGGATCTTCAAAGCATACATAAGATGAATCTTGGACGATAAACTACTTAAGTGAAAACTAGGGTTTTGCAGAACTTTTGTAAAGAGTTTGGGAACTCAAAAAACATAAAAAAAAAATTCTTAAGAAAAATTCTTCCTTGAAGTATTTTTATAATAGAAATCAGTTTAGATGGATAAGTATCAAAGAGTTGGGCAAAAAATAGATTTTCAGAAGAAAAAAACTCTGTCTCGTTAGATATCTCATTGGATCTCATTCTAATGAGGTACTTGTTCTCATTAGAACAACTTCTAATGAGAAAATATCAAAGGAAAAAATTAGTTCATTAGATATCTCATAGGAACTCATTCTAACGAGGTTCTCTTTAGAATAACTTCTGATGAGATATCTAATGAGAAAACATCATAGACTAATTTTAACTTGTTTACAGTTTTTTTCGATCCTAGTTCTAACAAGGTGACATAAAATAACTTTAAAAACATTTGAAAACAATTTTATAAAATCCTAACACCCAATATTAAAATGTCCAAGAATCATAATTTATATGCATTCATACGTGAGTGATCCTTGGAACATGAAGATAAAAACGAGCACGAAACACGACACAGTGATATAATCTCTGAAGCTTTGATGCTCTGCATTCGTCCAAACATGCCAAAGGATTTAAGGGGAAACAATCTAGCTTATGAATCAAAATGTTTTACCCGGAATTAAGGAAACACGTACAAATTTACTCAATTGGAAATTTGTCCTTACAAATAAAAATGGAATTCTAGAAGGTTTCGTAGTTTAGTTGTGTGAATGGCCACAATTATGGTCTGTGTGCATTGATCGTGCCAACGGCTAGGTTTTAGGGCCATAGGCATGGCCAAGGACAATTTTCTAGCTTCCCTAATTTAATGAAAATGGAAGGAGAAATGGAATTTGGGACTTAGACTATAGTAAGATAATGATTTAAGAACTTTAATTAGGTGGGTCTAATTACTTAAAACTAGGGGTAAGTAAGTTAGTATATGAAAGAAAGACTTGTAACCCTTATGTGAAGTAGGGTTACTTGTTTTATGTATTATATGTGACATACCGGGCATGTGTACTCGTGGGATATGTACTAGAGAGTGCATATGTATGGTGCATAAGTGACGATTATTACATTGATATGCCAATGTGGCGAAACGAGTTTACCTTGATTGAGTCAAGATGATTACATTGGTACAGTGTTGTGATGACATGGGTTAATGTGGTTATGATTACCTCGGTTACTATGTGATAAAATTCCCATTGTATCAAGAGAGGGATACCCGGATTGATCATTTCATATCGATTTAGGCATGTTTCTATATAGTGTGAAGGTGTAGTGATTATCCCTTTAGAGATGATTTGTTAGTTATAGGGGTGGGACAACCTATAACTATGGTTAGTATGTGCGAATGATCCCCGAATGCGATGGGATATGCATTCATTATGTGCGGGCTTCAGAGGGGAGCTTTTATGAGGTACAAGGGTTGGACCATGCCTATTTTATGTGAATGAAGATGTAAGGAATACTTCTATTGATATATTTTACGATTGTGACATATAAGATAATTAGACCTGGATTTGTTAAGCATAATACCATTAAGATTAGTAAGACTTGATCATGGTGAAATATGGGTTTGGGATTAGATGCATGTGCTATTTAGGGTGTTTTAGGTTGGGATCAGTTAAAAGAAACTAAAATATGAGAAGAATATGAATAGTTTATTATACTCCAAACTCAATTATATTCTTATTCTTCATAGACTACCTGTTAACGTTGTTTTCAGGACATAGGCCACTAGCGCAACCTCACCACTGACTCAAACATGATCTCATCATAGTTGTTATTAATAGGATGTAGGCGTCGTGCATGCATGCTCATAATTGTCTACAACTCTTATCTATTCTGTTAGATTTATTTTATTGAGTCAATATACTCTTTTATTTGATTTAATTTAGTATGGGCTTGTATTATGATATAGTGATTATTTACGATGATCCTATTACTATGTTGGGTTTGGTATTGTAGTATTGTGGTTATTATGGTTCACTCATTAGTGTTCAATTATTTACATTATGTCTTAGTTTTATTTCTCCAGTCATGTTTTGAATGATACTCAATTGTTTAAATTCTTATTTTATTTACTTTAGACCTGGTCAATCTAGTTTATATTTTACAGGGTGTCACACTATGATCGTCTATCGAGATTGCTAGACGTAAAAACTTTTTTGATTAGGTTGGATAATTCCCTAAACTATCCATTCAGGATATGACTTCCTATATACTGGGGTATGCACCCCTGTGTCACTCGTCCACAAATTTCATATACGAGATCCACAATCTCATTTTTTCCAACTCCTCCAGGCAAATGCCTATTATCTCGATTAACCGTCTCGTTTATATTTTTTTTTGTAATTAAAAAATAGTTTTATAACAAATAATTTTTTCATATATATATATAAAAAATCTTGTTTTTATCATGATTTTCGTATATGTAAAGAAAAGTATTTTTTCTTGGCACGGTTTTTCTACACGAAAAGATAACTATTTTTTTAGTATATACAATGTTTTTTTTGGTACACAAAAAAATGGTTCTATACCAAACTGTTTTTTCATATATAAAAAAGGTTTTTTTCTTGTTTTTGACAAAGTTTTTCGTATCTAAAAAGAATTTTTTTTACATATATTTTTTGTACATAAAAAAACAGTTTTTTTTTCAAATATAAGAAACAGTTATTTTCTTTGTTTTTTAAGAGGTTTACATATATAAGAAGAACATTATTACATTTTTGGTATATAAAAAAAGAGAAAAAAATTCTTTTTACGCAGGAAAGCTGAGAAAAAGATGAGAAAAAACAAGGAGAAAAAAAAGAAAAAAAATTAATAAATAAAAATTAGGACAACGATAAAAGCAGAAAAATAGTTTATGATAGGAAAAATAGTTTTTCCTAATTCAAGTAATTAACAAAAATTACAAAAAATATGTTTTGTTTAAAAGTTGGAAAAATGGACATTTTTTATACACGAAAAATACTTGGATCTAACTTTTTTTAACAAACTCTATTTTTTTATAAAACAATTTTATAAGATAAAATTCAATAAAAATTTATAACATTTTTAAAAAAAATAGTTGGAAATTATTTATAAATTATTTTACAAAAATGTTAAAAGAAATTGTTTCGTTATTTTTTTTTCAAAATTGGACGTTATTAAAACAACAAATATATGAATATAATTTAAAAAATAAAAACTGTTTCGTAAAAAAACTTAGTTTTTTTAAATGAACATTATTTAAAAAAAACAGTTGGATATAACTTATTTTAAAAATTTGTATCGTTATTTAAAAGAATGAAAGTTGCTTTCATCAAATAAAATTAAAGTTTTTTACGTTAGAAAATGATTGAATGTATTGCGAGTTACAATAGTCTAGAGGGGCGAAAGAGTCATTTTCTTTCCTCCAAAAAAGTTGTATAATATTTCTCTGACAGATAATGTGAGAAATGACTCACAAAGATTAATACAAAAAATAGTGGCACCCAACCAAAAAGAAGGAAGAACACGCGTATCACAAATAACCTTTTTCAAATTAAAAATCATGCAGATTTTAACTATTTTACATCTTACTGTATATTTAACTGTTTTAAACATTTTTTGTTATTTTTGTAATAAAAAATGCTAATCTTGAATTATTTTTATGTGTTTTTTTATATTGATAACGTGCATTTTCGAAATAAACGGACAATTTTTATTTTATAATAATCTAATTAAAGCAGTTTTAAAAAGTTATTTTTTTTTATAGATATTAATGAAAAGATTTATATATATATATACACACACTCATACATCAACTTATCAAAATAAATATATATAGTAATGTATTTATTATAATAGATGTATATAGAATGTATGAATATACAATATATAAATGTAGTAACGTATATTAATGTAATTGGGCACAAAAAAGTCTTTTATTTGAAAAATGCATCAATTAACGGTCAAAATGATCAATTGAAGGTTTCGATCAATTTTGAACTCCAATCAACCAATACGAGAACTAGTGAAACCCAAATAGTAGAAAGACTCGTAACATTTGGTTCACTTTTTTAATGTAAGTTATTGATGCACAATTTTGTTATTAAAAATTAGTAAAAGATTAAGAAAAACACTTTGAAGTTTTGATTCATGATTTATTGTAAAAAAATCTTCCTTATAATCATGGTATGTCTTAAAATATTTTTCTAGACATTTTGGTGATACCCGACTCTAAGTCGGAGATGGCCTTCACTCGTTAATTGAAATCTAATTATACATAGGAGTGATGAATTTAAACATACCAGGATATCGATTAGAAATTGACACGACATGTCATATTCTTTTAGAAATTTTCTAGAATAAGACTATGTCACATTGTAATCATATTAAAATTTTAAGTCGTATTAATCATTTTGTCTAGATATATCGTGTTTAATTGAATAAAAACACTATAAATCAAGTTAAGCGTGTTTTTAATGATTCATGGTTGTGTTAGAAAGAAAAATACTATACCATGTTATGTTTACATCTATAGGGTGTTTGTTTATGGTTTATCGTTATGTCAAATAAAAATCCAACAGGAAATCATAAATAGTCATCTTATCATAATTCTAATTCGGGCTTGAATGTGGCACAACCCAACTCAAGAACCGCCCACCTTTATTTGCAGAAATTCTTCGAAATGGTTGTGGGAGGGTGTGTTATTGTAACCTTGGACCCAGTGTTATTCATCTTATCGAACACCATAAACTATTTTATCAAATTTTGGAATGGAAGCCAGATAGTCAATTGAAACTCTTTTTTTCTTTTCTTGCATTATCATCCATAAGAAATCAATTACGGCTTCTTAATATTTTTTTCTCGTGTGAATTAATGGTAGGGACGTAGTTCATAATTACATGATACAGTTATTTGAATTTTTTAAGAATACCTATCAGCTTTTGAGCCAGTGACGAATTAAGGATTTTTGTTCAATCGGGGGGAAAGTTTTTAGTGGTGCTGAGGGTTCGGGGGCGGAAGCCCCTGAGGAGATTTTTTTTGGGTTATTTAAAGTTTTATACAAATTATAGCTTTAAAATGCGCAAATAACTACAAATTATAGCAGACCTTGCTTTTATGTTTATTATTTTAACGCCCAAACAACTACAACTACAAAGAGATAGCAGAGCTTGTTTTAATATTTATTATTTTAATTAATTACAATCTTTTTTACACCCTCAATTTTTGTTGGAACGTAGGACCCCCAATTTTAGAAATCTTTCTCTTTAATCAAAGATAATTTCCTAAAAAGTGCGAAAAAGCATGGTTCACTAAAACAACTTACAAATTAAAATTTCTTCACAAATGAGAAATAAACAAAACCAAATTTTAATTAACACATACTTAAAATTGCTCTTAAAAAACAATTTGTGAATTTTACTTTTAGCCCAAAATTAATTGAAGACAAGTCCTAAAAATTTGCCTACAAAAATTAATTCATTTTTACAAATTAGGCCAAACCAAATTTTACCAAATTAAATTATTTTGACTTGAATTAAATTAATCTAAAATTTAACCCAAACTATATTTAGCACCAAATTAAACTATAGTGTGATAAAACCCAATTTTATCTTGATTTACCTAAGCATGCATCTATGTGTTTTTACAAGATAAAATTAAATAAGTCACACTACGTCACGATGTACAAGGAAAATTCAAAACGGGAAAAACCTCGGACGACCCCTAGTCTTAAGTCCACTAAGTACGAAATTGTATAAGTACAAGATTGATGACTTACACAACTCGACTCGACTCCCTTTAAGCCCCTGACGCGTCTTCTTGTACCAACTACTTCTTAGCCAACAATCCCGAAATCCACCAGAACCTTGAACTCCTTCAATGAAGCTTTTGGACTCCGTCAACCCGCACTCAAAGCTTTTCTCGCCGTAGAAACAAAATCGTCTTCTTCTTTGTGGAATGTAGAAGCAAACCCAAACAACTCTTTGATAGGTAAAGTAGAACCCAGTGCCAAATAACTCCAAGAAATATATATATGTAGAATTATTGGATTTAAACAAAACAATGTGTGTGTGTGTTTTTAAAGATAATTTCTTGACAAAATTGAAACACACAAACTTGAACTTTTGTTGGTAATGATTTTTCTATCTCAAAGTCTTTGAAACTTTCACAAAAGTTACTTCAAAAAGGTTGGTTCCCCCACATATAAAATATGGCAAAAGATAGTGGGGAAAAAGAGTGGAAAAAATGGGAAAAAACTGCCAAAACTGTTCCCGCAAAAACTCATTCGAACGACATTTTCTTTCGAATGACTTTTTTGTTCGAACAACTTTACTAACGATAATCCAGTGCAAAAAATGCAAAAGTCGTTAGAAGTCTCATTCGAACGACCTGGGAATCTCGTTCGAAGGAGATCCGAGATTCATTCCAAAGACTTTACACAAAATATAAAACTCATTTTTAAGCCCAAAACTTTTATAAAAAGTTCTCAATGAATATTTTATGAAAAAAAAATAAGTCGTTAAAAATATTTAATAAAATACACCCAATAAACAATATCCAAGGTTCTAAATATACGTAATTGCATTCATACATTTTGGAGACCTTGGAACACAGTGATGTTGATGATGCATAAACGAGGCACATAAATCGGCAAATGATGTCCACTTAAAATGTTGGCCTCTACGTCTTCAACTTTACTTGTCATAGGCCTGAAGAATACTCATGAACATTATCCTATGACATAAATGTTTTTGTCCGGAATTGAGACAACACTACATAAGACATAATTGGAAATTTGTGTCCCTGCAGTTTTGTAAATAATTAGAGGTATACCTTGAAGTTTGAAGTTTTAACAAAAAATCCATATTTTTTTTTTAAAAATTCAACTGGGGTTGTCGTCCCCCTTGTCCATCCTCCCCTGTTTTGAGCTTCGACGAAATGGGTACGTAAGCTAAATGGCCAAATATCATGTCGGCTATTTTTGTTTGTACGATGACTGCTGGAAAACCAGAAGCAAAGAAATTATCATACGTGATTCCATGACTCCATTAATATTCGTGGTCAATTTTATTTAAAGAATCAAAATTTACATATATTAATTTTAGGCTCAATTGACTTTTAGTCCCAAACTTCAATGTTTAGTTTATATATATATATATATATATATATATATATATATATATATAAGATTTGGGCATTATAATCCCTCACAAATAATTTTGAAAAATTAGCATTCATAAAGTAAAAAAATAACCACATAGCTTTGTAGCGCACAGTGAACAAAACATTTCACAAAGCCTAAATAAATTAACCTTTTGTCTTTTTTTTGTACCCAACAAATTCAAATTGCCACATAGGGCAGGGAATCCTAATATTATTATATTTTATATGGTTTTTCTTTTGATTATAATGGGATTATCATTTATTGATTTACTCACAATCGATTTATTACTCTCAACAATTAATTGATTTTTATTTTTCTAACTTTTAACTAGAGCTTATTATTTCCACTTAAGGGAGGTTTTTCTCCTAGTTTTGTTTAATAAAAGGTGTTGGGGCTCCATCCCTTTTCCCTAAAAAAACATTAAAATTGCAAACTTCTTCCAAAATCAAAAACACTTTTAATATTTTCAACAAGTATTTCTGAAATATCATTTCCAAAAAATAAAAAATAGATTCACCCCATTTTCACGTAAAAACAAAATAATATTAAGTCGTATTCATTTCAATAAATCATAAATATTATCAATTCAAAATAAAAAATAAAGTAAAATCATGAAGTCATAATCTTACATTCACTTACTTAGAAACAATGAATTAGAACTCGAAAATAAATCTCTCACTCATATCACTTAATATATTCACTATTACTACACACAATTCCAATAAAACTACATGACATTTAACCCGCATATAAAACCTACAACATCTATTCTCAATTTACACAAACATTTTATTAAATTAAACTTTTTTTGTTTTTAGAAAATATAATAACATTAAATTACACACACTGTTAAAAAAGTACACGTGTATCCACATATATTTTTTTATATTAAATTACACGTATAATTTAGTGTCATACATGTGGATTTAATTGTACTATAAATGATAATAGTAAAAATAAGACCCTATGACCCTTCAACCCTAGTAACTAAGGCCAAAGTATAATTGTGGCCATCCAAAATTTCTATGGTGTGGGTTGGTCCCGCAAGAAGAGAAAATGGGGAAATCTCTCTCGGCGTGTGTGAGAATTTGAGGATAGAAATCCTCTTTTCTCCACTCATGCAATCTTCGCGGGCTACCACGGATATAAATCGACCGTTTTCAAAGGGGAGAAAAAAAATAGAAAATGGAGTCGCCAACCTATTTTTCTCAAAATAGGCATAAGAATGTAACCGGCCCCTAAAGAACGACATCAAAAGATATGACTCATTATGAAATGGGAAGGTGTTACGCATCAATTCTGCACTTTAGGTCTCTCATGTGCTATATATGACTCATACATATAATGTGTGTGATATGGGAATAAGTGATATGGAGAAATCATCCTACTCACATCATGGGAGTGACGAAGAAGGGTCATTCTAAGAAGTACACAAAAAAGAGAATAATATAAAATATGATATTAGTGCACACCGAAGCACGATTCGCTATAAGAAAGTGAATTTGTATGTCGGTGAGAATAATAATATGTAGGCGTGAGCAGACACACAATATTACTAAATATGAAATATAAACAAAGGTAGCACAATAAGTAAAATAGGACTTGAATCCTGATAAAGGCGCGGGACGCCTACGTAGTCAAAATAGGCATCAAAGTCCACGTAGTTCAACATATCACAAGGGCGGGGTTTAACCCTGTAAGGACATGATTTTATTAACGTCCGTCATAATTAAGTATGTCGTATACCGCTACAACCATCGAAGAATTGTTCAAGAGCACATATGCATCAAGATGGATCCGAATATCAAGATTCTTCAACATTCAAGCCTTTGCAAGGTTAATTTCGGTGAGAAAGTATTTAAGTCCTTTTACGATTCACTTAAAATGTTGGGATAATTTTTAAAGGAGGTTTGAAAATTTTTCTAAAACATATTCGAAGTATTAAGGAGTTTTTTTTTGTCAAAATGAATTTTACAAGATTAAAAGAAGAATTTTTGAAATAAAAAATTTAACTTATTTTTCATGTCTTCTCGTTCGAACGACATGTACTGTCGCGTTCGAACGACATCATACTCTATGAGACATAAATATATCAATCCGTAAGATAAATAATTGAATCAATCCCAAATGATAATAACAAATCCATCATCATGCTAAACTGCAAACGATAAACTAATCCCTAATAGTATAAAACTGAATAAACTCCAACTGAATCCATAGTGAATTATCTGGAAAAAACCCATACAACTTTGGAACCAAATGGCCCAACAAAATCATAAACTAGGTCTCACTATAAGTATGACGGAAAGGAAATTAAATTAAACAAATACGCATAAAGTAAATAACTCCAGCTGCACCTCCAAGAAAATCTCCAAATAATGTTATTTAAGTACTCCAAACTTATTCCTGAAAAGGTTAGTCAATGCACGAGGTCATAGCCTCGAGCATTAATACACAGTACTCCCCTCAAATAGGGTATGTGAATCTAGACAGTAGCATTATACGCAATAAATATCACAATATAATATTTCAATTAAACGAGATAATTAAACGCGATAAATATAAAACTAACTACCCTCAGAAATTCTCATTTAAAAAAAAAACACCAATATGATTTTAAATTCCCAAGTCCCATGATGTTAATTTAATTTAATTAACCCAAATTTATTATTGTTTTCACTTTTTATTATGGCGGTCCTCCCGTCCCGGGTGGTAAACTACCAAAGTGTCACACTTTCCCTTGTCAAATAGCCTCTGATCCATTTAAATTGTCGACCCCGCCCCATGATAAGGTTCCCCACACGACATGACATAAATCATCCTCTAATCCGTTTAAACTGTCGGTCCCTGACACATTATGCCGCCATAAATTTTAATACCCGTTTTATTCTTAGGCATTAATTCTTATTTTCTCAATTTATTAATTACCCCACCCTTTTAATCGATGTGAGATCCTCAAAATACCCCTTAGTCCCATACCTAAGGGTCCCCAAGTATACATGTGTCCTATCCTACATATAGGATGAATCACCAATATAAAACATGTCCTAGTCACATGCCTAGGCTAACAAGAAGGCGATATAACATATAAATATGCCCCACCCCGAAATATAAAATTCCCAATAATTTACACTAACTAGTCCCATAACTAGCAAGCGTAAATTATAACCAAGGCCTACCCACTAGTCCCATACCTAGTAGGCATCCTATAATAGGTATGAGAAATATACTAACCAAAAGTCCTTCGTCCCCGCGATGGCAAACGTGAATAAAATAAATCACACAATACCTGATTCATAAGAAAAACATAGCACTTAATCATAAAAGTCCCAATTCGATTTAATTCAATGAATTACACCATCATCGTTCTCAACATAATTATTTGCAGTAAAAAAAGGTGAAATTAATTAACATGCAATAATATTCAATACGACACATGATTTTTCTTCTATGATTTTGCAACTTATTATAAGTGTGAGCGCGTCCCACAAACCATAAAAATAAACCCACTCAAAATTCTACATGAAAACCTACACCCAAAACCATAAAAACCCAAAGATCTAATCTACAAACCCAAGGGTTTCAAAGATTAACTCATATTTAAAATTAACAGTCCCAAAATTTAAGTGTCCACTTTCTCTAATTAACTTACTAATTGATTTGAATCAAAAATACGTGATTAAGGGTTAAGGTGACACTTAAAACGCATAATACTAGAGAAAAGGAATAGAGTATTCATGCATGTGATTAAGATAAAAAAAAATCTAGTAGAACAGTTGGATTCCTCTCTAAAAATTAGCAAAGAAGAGTTCTTGAGTAATCTTGAGTAAACCCCCAATTAAGCCTTCAAATCTTATGACAAAACTTTGATTATGTTGGAGGTTAATATTTGGGATTAAGAGGGAAATATTCTGGAAGAGCTCTCTGGTCAAAAACTTATGAAAAAGTGATTATGAGAAGTCCTCGTACGGATTATTAGTTTTATATACTAATTTGGAATCCTAATACAATTCCAAATGTACAAAATAACTCATCGACTCAAAATCTAGGCATAGTCGATCGATCGGCTCCCAGGGTCGATCGATCGACCATACAGGTCTGGCGAAAGTTCCCCCAAAAATTGCCTATAAGGCAAACATAATAAAAACCTTATAAAACTCCATTTTAATTCCGAATTCAATTCTGCTTGAAGTTTTATTCTTCTAATATTAAGACCAACATATTTTACTAATAAAAATTATTAAATCCAAAATTTTATTTTTCCCGAATATTCAAATTAATTAATAAAAACACGGGGTGTAACACCTATTTCATTTGAATGATGCGTCGCCTCAATTTTTTTAATATAAAGCGTGTTAAATCACTCCATTTTTGTTAAGGATCCCTGACAATTTTCGATACCAGTAACTGCAAACGGCAGAAACCTTTGTCTTCCTCAATTTTAGGGTTTAAAACATTATTTTCCAATTCACAAAACATCCCAATCTTTATGTGAATTATGTTGGAACCTAAGATACCATATTGTTGACATTTTCTACTATAGAGAGGATCTCTACTTCTGATTTCGGTGCCTTTTATGGTACTGGGCTGATTACGACCGCGGTCATTGAGGTTCGCTGCGTGTGGATCTTTGGTGAAGATAAAACTGCGTGTTCTTGTGGGGCTACTGAGGTTGTTCCATTTCTGACGATGTCGATCGACGACTGCATGGTATTCGTGTGTCACCATATTTCATTGTAATCCGCGTAAGTTGCAATTTACAAATTATATTGAAATAAAATGATTTTGCCCTTCGGGGATTTTTCCTGAAATTGGTTTCCTTTGCATGTTTAGTGATTTATGATTCTAAATCACGTAGATGAATGTGTTAGGGTTTATCTAATATTTGGGTTTAATTAAAACTGATTTTTTTTCACATTATTAAAATTTGATTTATTTGAGATAACGCATTATTCTGTTGTAGCACACTCTCAAATTGGTATCAGAGCCTGTTGCACTAAGTTATTGTGTTTGATCCAAAATTTTCTTAAGCATGGATTTTGGTGGTATTGATGATTTTAGATGTCAACTTTTTGAAAGGGCTTATTGGAAAATGCACTCAAATTCTTACTTTAAATCTCTAGTTGAAAGTAACTCTGAGAGGTGTCGTGCTTGTGAGGGAATTGGTCATTCGATGGAAGAGTGTTCGACTCATATATGTAAGATTTTTAATCACTCGACATCTCGTTTTTCTTCCCTTAGTGATAAGAATTCTAAAAAAGAAGTCTTTTATGCTACTAAGCGATAGCTCCCCACCCCTTTTACTAGTGATGAGTGTGCGGATGAGGAAGAGGAAGAATTGAGTGAGTTGCAAGTTGCCTATAATAATTTGTATGTAGAATCTGTAAAGTCAAAACAGACAAACTTTAAATTAGAATCTAAATTCAAAGAACGTGTCTCAGATATAAACAACACCGGTGCATTGATTGAGGATTTTAGGACAAGTGAGGAAATGCGTAGAGAAAAGTTAGCATATGTCGAAGGTGAGAGAGATAGTCTTAGAGGGTTAATGGAGACTAAGAAAAAGGAGATTTTAGAGTTTGAAAATTCTAGACGAGTACTTGAGTCTAGGATAGGTGAGCTTGATAAGAGTTTAAGAGAGTCAAGTAAGGTGAAGTTTGATTTGGAGTCTCGGTCAGAAAAGCTAGAAAATTTTTTAGGCACTGTCCAAATTAAGGAGGATAGGGGTGGTATATGCTTCAATGATAGTGTTGTACCCATTCACAAAGTCAATCCCACACATGTGAGATAGCCTCCTAGGGTTATTAGGAGAGAGGCACCAAAGGTTATTGAGAGAGCCACCTAGGAACATCGTGAGAGAGAAACCTAGTAATTTTAGGACAACGCCACCTAGAAACTTTAGGAGAGGGCCGCCTTTAGGTAACATTCACCGCCCAATTTACACTTGCACACATTACAGTAATAAATGTCATCTTAGGAGTTTTCATTATGAACTTCAGAATAATCCTAAGAAGTTTAATAAGAAAATAAATTCTATTCCACAAACCCCTACATGTCGTTACAAATCTTTTTGGGTTAGGAAATCGGATTTAGAGCCTTTTGAATTAATTGTTCATGACTCTCGGTTACTTGCAAGTGATTCACCCCATGTTAAATCTTTTGGTTGATCTTGTTGTTTGTTTCTCATACGCTTGTAATGCTACATGATATAATCTTGGTAGTGTTATGACTTGTGTATCATTTTTTTTTAGATTTTTTCTTTTGAAAATTTTCAAAGTATACAAAAAGATTTTCAATTTTTTTGGAAAATTTGAAAAATCCAAAAATATAGTTTTTATTTTGTTTAGCACCATTTATGAATGAGAATTTTGGATGGACGACTCACAACATCATTCCAGATACATGTGACTATTTGATAGTATTTTGAGATAATATGTCGTGTCATCCATGTGCTTTACAATGTTTGGAGTCATTGAGATGTTATTAGTTGATAATTCTTACATGTTTGACTAATTATTTCCTTTATTGCACACATACATGGATTTGTTTGATTATTATACTTTTCTATCACACGTTGGTCTAGTGTTTTTATCTCACTCATGTACTTAAAATGAACCAAGTGCAATAATACGAGAGTAATAAAAGTAATGCATGTTAAAACCATTGCCCATGAGGAACTTGTTTAAATTTGAAAAAATAATGCGTGAACTGTTAAGGGATACGATTGAATAATAATCCTATTATGAAAGCCACCATTTGAAAAGATCCCACATAAAAAAAATTAAGGCAATAAAAAGATGAATTATGCCAAAATTTGGTAAAATAAATTTTCTCTAAGTTGAGAATGTAGAACCTCATTATAAAAACAAAAAGATTATTATTTATGAGGTAGTTTTGGATGTATATGTATTAGTGGCTTTTTTCGTCCTTTGAAAGTTCTCGAAACGGCACTAAATAGTTTTGGACGTTATTGGTGTGAAAATCACTTAGTCTTTGATTTGTTGATTTGATTTAGTCGATATCATCTAAATTCAACAATTTTATACCTAAGGATATTTTTTTATGTTCATTCAATAGGAGTACACTTATTAATCGTGCATATATGCTTGTTTGAGTTTTATTACCTATTGAATATGTTCACACCCATTCATTCTGTTTCCATGACTTGGTTGTTTAGTGTAAATTCGTGGTGTGATTTTTTTTAGAAACAAATTGAAAAATAAAAAACAATTTGTGGAATAAGTTTGAGTATCTCTTTGTGATCGTTGTTTGATTGCCTTGTTTATTGTGACAGGTTCATGCTTGATTTGATTATTCGTTTCCTTGTCTATTTCGATCAAATAAAAAGGGAGAGAACGAATTATGGAGGAGTTTTTGCATTATGGGGGAGATTTGATTATGATGATTGATGTATTTTTATATCATCTTAAACTCAAGGCATTATGTGGTATTTGCTTTACCTCATGTGTGTAGGTACAACAATTGTAGATCATATGTTTCACACCCTGATGAGAAAAGCTCAAAGATTTTAAGATTTGAAGTTAAAGATGTTTTAAAGCAAAGTTTGAAGACTTAGCATTTTATCTTTCCACTTTTGGGTTCATGGGAGGGTAGATTTGTATAGGTCATATTTGAGTTGATAATTCATATGTTTTTATTTTATATTGCCATAAACATAGGGTGAGACTTGTAAGGACATGATTTTATGAATGTCCATCACAATTAAGTATGTCGTATACCGCTACAACCGTCGAGGAATTGTTCAAGATCACATATGCATCAAGATGGATCCAAATATCAAGCTTCTTCAACATTCAAACCTCTGCAAGGATAATTTTGGTGAGAAAATACTAAAGTCCCTTTATGGTTCACTTAAAGGTGTTGGGATAATTTTTAAAGGAGATTTGAATTTTTTTCTAAAATATTTTTTAAGTGTTGAGGCGTTATTTTTCATCAAAATGAATTTTACAAGATTAAAAGAAGAATTTTTGAAATAAAAAACTAAATTTATTTTTTGTATTTTCTCATTCGAATGACATGTACTATCATTCAACTGACATGGGATCTCGTTCGAACGACATCCTATCTCGTTCGAACGATGAGCCCCCTTAATTTTTTTTATATAAAGCGCGTTAAATCACTCCGTTTCCGTTAAGGAGCCCGAAAGATTTTCGATACCAATAATCTGCAAACGGCAGAACACCTTGTCTTCTTTAATTTTAGGGTTTAAAACCTTATTTTTCAATTCACAAAACATCCCAATATTTATGTGAATTGTGTTGGATCCCAATATACCATCTTGTTGAAGTTTTCTCCTGTAGAAAGGATTTCTGCTGCTGATTTAGCTGCCTTCTATGGTATTGGGATGATTACGAATGTGGTCATTACGGTTCGTTGCGTGTGGATATTTTCTAAAGATAGAAATGCATGTTCTTATGGGGCTATTAAGGTTGTTCCATTGCTGATGATGCCCATCAACACATGCGTGTATTCGTGTGTCAGAGTATTTTATTGCAATCCGTGTAAGTTACGATTTACAAATTAAAGTGAAATAAATTGGTTTGCCCTTCGGGGATTTTTTTGAAATTGGTTTCCTTTGAATGTTTACTGATTTATCATTCTAAATCACCTAGATGCACGTGCTAGGGTTTATCTAAAATTTGGTTATAATTAAAACTGGCTGCTTTGTCACATAATTAAAATTGGATTTATTTGAGAAGCCATATTATTCCGCTATAACACACTCTCAAACCCATAAACTCAAATTTAGGACTCCTTAATTGTTGTTTTAGAAAGAGGTGCTCAGGTTTAAATGTGTGAAAAAAGTGAGGAAATCCTTCTTTGGGAGTTATAAGTAAACCCATTTTTTATCTTTTTAGTTTGTGAAAATATATTACGTGAATACTAGTAATAAAACATATACGAATCAATGTGTGATAATGGAATAAGATCAAAATATACCAAAAGTAGAAGAAATGTGAATAAATAACACTAATTAAATAAAAACGAGCAGGAGTAGACCACCTAGAAGAATCTTCTACCGATATTTGAAGGAGAGTAAGTTAATTTTATGGTGGTGGGAAGATGGTGAAGTAGTGGTGAAGTAAGTGGCAAAAGGTGGTATGAATGTGAGGTAAGAAAGTTTAAAGAAATGTTAAAAATTTTGATTTTTAGAGTGTCGCTGCATTGATTTTGAGATAGGGAATATTCTAATTGCTTAAAATTGAGTCCTTGGTAATGAAGTCGATTGGTGTAGGCCCTTAAATAGTAAAAATTAAGGTTTATGGGTCTGTCGATTGGTGTTGGCCCTAGCCTGCCTATCGCCGTATCTGTAAGAACATAATTCTTAGTATATTCATTTGGTTTAATTGGCTAAATTCCGGACAAAATAAATTAAGTATAGGCTAGTTATTTATGGAGTCTATATAAAATCCTTTTGACAAAGTTTAAGTCCAAGAATGTGCAATCAATGATTATAAGAAGATTACATGGCAAGACGTGTTTCATATGTTTAAGATCACTCAGGTATGAATACTTTTGAGTAGTTGGGTAATTTTTATATTGATTAAATACTTGGTGATTTAATTGTTTGGGAATTAAAATCGTTTTATCGTTTTAAAAATTATTTCTGAGTTGCAAACAGTCTAAAGAAAATTCGAGGATCAATTTAAAAAGAAAAATAATATTTTTACTGTGTCTCGCTCGAACGAGATTGAGTATCATTCAAACGATATTGTATGTCGCGCGAACGAGATCTCATCTCGCTCGAACGACCTGCCGCCTCGATTTTTGTGTTTTCGTTTTCTTGGACTCTATGCAGCTCAGTTACAAATAAAATATATCTGCTAACGTTTCTCTAGGCAGAACATTTTAGAAAAACTTATTCCCATACAAGTTTTTCATCTTTCGATGTTTATTCAAGATCATCTTACTCTATTCTAAAGTTAGTGATCTTGAACGTGTTTTACCGGAAGACTATTCGTTCATCAACAACACCGTGTTGCACTTTGTGAGGAGAACTCTACAACCGAGAGCTGAGTGCTATTGTAGAAAGAGATCTTACGAAGTAAATTATGGAGGAGTCTTCTTCTTCTTCACCGCTGCCCTCCTGGAAAGGGAAAGTTCCAGTCGAGACATCGAAACTGACACCTGTGGGTATTACGTATGTCGCACTTATTTCATTGTAATCCGTGTAAGCCGTTTTCTCAGAAATTATAGTGAAATAAAAAGGTTTTGCCATTCGGGGATTTTTCCTGAAACTTCGTTTATTGCATGCTTTATTCATCAAATGGATTTAATCACTTAGATGCATGTTTAGGGTTTAAGAAGTTAAAATTGGTTTTAACTAAAAATTGAAACAAAGTTGTTTTTACCTAAAGTACACTAAAGGGCCGTTTCAAATTGGTATCAGAGCTTGTTGCACTATTCTATTGTGTTTGTGATCCCGTGTCCTTAGGTATACCTTTCGGTGGTTTTGATGATTTTAGAATTCACTTGTTTGAATCATCTAATTGGAAATCACAGATAAAAACTGCTCTTAAAAAACTTGTCAATAAAGGTGATTGTGAAAAATGTCTTTACTACGAAGGTTTTGGTCACAGGATAGATGAGTGTCCCACTAAACTGAGGGAGAACTTTAATAAACCGATAAATCGAATTTCTTCCCTTAGTGATAGTGACCCAGAAGAAGAAATTTTTTTTGCTAGTAAGCGTGATCTCTCCACCTATGTGGTTAGTCATGTAAGTGATAAAGACTTACCTTTGCATGAGTCTTACACAACCGCTGAAGTTGATACTCCTGAGAGTGAGGATGAGGTGAGTGAGAATGAGATCAAAGACGAGAGTGATTTGCAAACTTCTTTCAAAGAATTGTATGAAGAAACCTTAAAAATAAAGAAAGCAAATGTGAAACTAGCAGCTTTGTTAAACGAACGTGGCTTAGAAATAGATAATTCCAATTCTTTAATTGAGGATCTGAGGGCACAAGAAATGAAAATTCGAGAGAAGCTAGAATATGTCGAGGGTGAGAGAGATAGTCTTCGAGGATTGATGGAGACTATGAAAAACGAAATTCAAAAATTTGAAAATTCTACACGTTTACTTGAGTCAAGGATAGGTGAGCTTAAAGAAAAACTGAGAGATTCGAGTAAAGTTAAGTTTGATTTGGAGGCAAGGTCTGAAAAGTTAGACAAAATCTTAGGCACCGTCGAAATCAAAGATAATCGGAGAGGTATTGGCTTTAATAATCATATCTCACCTGCTCCCAAAGCCAAAACCATCCCAACAAGAAAGTTGCCTAGGAACTTTAGGAGAGAGCCACCTAGGAACGTGAGGTACAATCGGCCTATAGGACACACTCCTCTCCGTATCTACACTTCCACACATTACGGTAGGAGAGGTCATCTCATACGGTTTTACTATGACCTTAAGAATGCTCCTAGAAAGTCTAAAGCTATTCCGGTTCCCAATATCTCTTCGCGTCGGTTCACACCTACTTAGGTTAGGAAGTCGGATTTGGAAGCGTTAGGTTTAAAGATTGGTGATTCCCGTATCATTGCTCGTGGTTCTCCTCATCTGTCCTCGTTTGATTGAGGTTGTTCGTCGATTTGTCATACACTAGTATTTTCATCTTTTCTTATTTCTGGCTAGTGTTATGGCATGTCTCTTGTTTTTGTCATTTATTTGAGTCTTTTCGAAAAATACAAAAAGATTCTGCCTTTTATAAAAAAAAAATTAAAATACAAAAAAGGTTTTTGTTTTTGTCGTGAAGTTACATGATTGATATAGGGATATTAGTGTGCTTGATTCCCCTCTTCCTTTATCTTTTATTGGGTCTAGGATTTTTGGTCATTATTATTGATGCCTAGAATGATCTTAACCTTTGCACTATGGGGTTGTTCCTATGTTGATATTCATTTTTTACTCGACATTGCATATATGCCATCCTTGCACACAAGCACGAGTTTATATGGATGTTTGACTTCTCTTGCATATTTTGGTGAGACGTTCTTATCTCAATTTTGTCATCAATGTGTAAGTAAACTTAAGGAGGAGGTGTGCTTGTAAGAACCGTTTTTCTGTGAGGATTGTTATTGAAAATATGTTGAGTGTTCATGGGAAAGGGCTGCGAGAGTTTATAATTGACTCGTCGTGAAATCCACCGTTTAAAAGAGCCCAAAAGAAAATTCAGGGAATAAAAATAAATAAATGCCATAATTGAGGCCAATAGGACTTTCTCTAAGTAGAGATTGATAGTTATTTCTAAAGATCTTGAAAAATTCATATATTGAGGGAGTTTGTTTGGAAATTAATGTAAACGGGTTTGCACCACGAATCCTATGTTGAAACATCGTATCATGACGCTATTGTTTGTAGAATCGTCAATAATCCGAACTTGTATGCATGTTGATTTAGTTTAGTTCATCAAACTCACACTTATTTTGTCACACATGGATTTGATATAGTTTGATGATTCCTTACTATCAATAAGAACTCTTTGATCGATTCAACGTATTGAAATGGTGGCTCAATTATTGTAGTTCTCTCCAAATCAATCTACTTTCATAATTGAGCACATTAGTACCTTGTTAACATGTAAATCCCATTTTTCGCCTTTTACACTATTTTTCTATTTTTACTCTGTTTTGTAGTCAGTTTTTGTGCTCCAGGTATTATTTTGGGATAATTTTTTCGCTGGGCAAATTCTGCATGTTTTTGGGGTAATTCTGGAAATTTTGATTTCTCGTTCGAACGACATCTCATGTTGCGCGAACACGTCGTTCAAGTGACTTCATAAATCGTTCGAGCGACATCTGAAATCATTCGAGCGATATCTTATCTCGTTCAAGCGACATCCTTAAGTCGTTCGAACGACTTCTCACGAGATTAGGTTTTCACTTAAAGTCATTATTCTCATCTGCTTCTCGCGACAGCAGCAACTATTCTCATTTTTCCGCCATTTTTAGTGGTTTAAGTTTCTATACTCACCTTTGTCTTCCTTTTAGCACTCCTCTGGACTTTGTTTCCTCCCTTAAGCTCCTAATATCAGCCATTTGTTCTCCTAAGGGATTGTTCCAACGGGATTACAGATTTTTCTCGTCGGTGGCACTGTTTTTCCGGTGGTTTCGAGGTAATAATGATCTTTATTAACTTGTTTTGAGAAATTTTTTGGTTCTATTACTGATTTTGATTGTGATTGTGGCTGGTGTTCGCGGTGGTTCGGTTGGACGTTTGTACGGAGATAGGTGCTTAGGTGTGCGTGTGTTCGAGACGGTATTTTTTTACATGACACATTGCACATTCTGGTCATGGCTCATAGACGCCTCGATGAGGCACCACCCTGTGCTCGAGCTCAGATAGCTCAGGCTAGCAGGCCCCCGTACTCACCGATGAGGTGCGCCACGCATGCTGAGTATGATCATTACTGTTCATTGGGTCTCCATATTCAGTCAGTTGTTTCCGAGAGGGTTTTTAGTTATTCTGAGTTTTATGAGTTAGGTATTCCTCATTGGTTATCTTCTAGAGGTTGGGATTATATGTTCGAGGTTCAAGGGGATGTTTATCCAGATATTGTTCAGGAGTTTTTCTTTCGTGCACTTCCCCACACCGAGGGGATATTTTCTTCTGTATGTGGCGTTCCTATTCTCGTCACTGCATATCTCATTGCAGCTGTTCTGCACCTTCCTCGTGTCCCAACCGCTGTGTTCCCCCATTTTTTCGACGATGGACCGACTTATGATGATATTTTGCGTCATTATTTCTGGGAGATTCCTCTAGCAGGGTCTACGATGTATCATCGCCAGCTTCATCCTACCTTCCGTGTACTCAATAGGTTTTTCTCATCATCCATTTATCCTCGGACAAATCGTACTCAGATTGGGGCAAACATTGTTTACTTTATGTACTATGTTTCTCAGGGGTGGGATATCGATATTCCGACTGTCATGCTTCGGGTCATATCTTCAGTTACTGTCTATGGTTCCATCCCTGTCCGTCCTGCTCTTCCATATGGGATTCTCATTTCCACCATTTGCACTTCTACTGGTGTCCCTATTTTAGAGGGTGATCTGTATCTCCCAACACCTGGTATTATTAATCAGTCTACTTTCGCTCGTTCTGAGAGCCATTTTCCACAGACAGCGAGAGCGAGAGCTCCACCCCCAGAGGGAGTCTTCCCTAATGCTGATCCTTGTTAGGCCTCTGATCACACTAGTCCGAGCACGACTACTCCGCCACCACCACCCACTCCTGCACCTACACATCCTATTGAGTAGGAGGTTTTCTCTTTACAGGCACAGGTAGCTACCCAGTCCAGACTGTATGATTCTATCATGGCTAGATTTGATGCTGAGGCTGATGCCCGTGCTCGTGCTGAGTCCGGGATGACAACATTTTTTGATGAGATGCGATAGAGAGAGCAGCGGAGAGGCGTCGGTTCATCTGGACTTGGTCATATTTCTTCCACATACACTGATGATGATGATGATACTTCTAATGCCAAGTTGTAGTTGTTGTTTTGTATCCGAGACATCTATATTCCTGATGTATTTTATATTCTCTCTGTTATGATGTACTCTTTCGATCAGTTGTATCTTTTTATTTATGACATGGATGTACTGTCTACTTTTGCAGTTTTAGTGATTCTCGCATTATTATTCTTATTCTGCTATCCTACCCATTGTCATATTGCTATTGGTTATCTAGATATTATGATTCATTCTCATATGTTATTGATTGATCTGGTGTGTTTGTCCCACCTTTTGTCTATTCCAGTCAAAAAGGGGGAGAGATATGTGATGTAGGGGGAGTATTTATTATTATAATTTTATATTAGTTTATTTCCTCCATACTTCACTTTGGTATTTGGTTGTGTCTCCTGTGTGTAGGTACTATTTTCAGATATTCATATATTCATTGATATACATCACATACAGATACATATTAAGATAATTGAATAATTGCCATTCAGAGACAGATTCAGATGCCTACCGTTTATTCAGTCTCACTATGTCCTTTACTTTATATATTTCTGTGATTTTGGGATAAGACATGTACATGTATTGGTTATGGCATATCCATCTATTATTTTTCCCGGAATAGCTAAATGGGGAGATTTGTAAAAACATAATTCTTAGTATATTCATATGGTTTAATTGGCTTAATTCCGTACAAAACAAATTAAGTCTAGGCTAGTTATTTATGGAGTCTATTTGAAAGCCTTTGACAATGTTTAAGTCCAAGAATGTGCAATCAAAGATTAGAAGAAGATTACATGTCAAGACGTGTTTCATATATTTAAGATCACTCAGGTATGAATACTTTTGAGTAGTTGGGTAATTTGTATATTGATTAAATGCTGGGTGATTTAATTGTTTGGGAATTAAAATCGTATTATCGTTTTAAAAATTATTTCTGAGTTGCAAACAGTTTAAAGAAAATTCGAGGATCAATTTAAAAAGAAAAATAATATTTTTACTGTGTCTCGCTCGAACGAGATTGAGTATCGTTCAAACGACATTGTATGTCGCGCGAACGAGATCTCATCTCGCTCGAACGACCCGCCACCTCGATTTTCGTGTTTTCATTTTCTTGGACTCTGTGCAGCTCAGTTATAAATAAAATATATCAACTAATGTTTCTGTAGGCAGAACAGTTTAGAAAAACTTATTCCCATACAAGTTTTTCATCTTTCGGTGTTTATTCAAGATCATATTACTCTACTCTAAAGTTAGTGATCTTGAACGTGTTTTACCGGAAGACTATTCGTTCATCAACAACACCGTGTTGCACTTTGTGAGGAGAACTATACAACTGAGAGTTGAGTGCTATTGTAGAAGGAGACCTTACGAAGTAAATTATGGAGGAGCTGTCTTCTTCTTCACTGCTGCCCTCCTGGAAAGGGAAAGTTCCAGCCAAGACATCGAAATCGACAACTGCGGGTATTTCGTATGTCGCACTTATTTCATTGTAATCCGTGTAAGCCGTTTTCATACAAATTATAGTGAAATAAAAAGGTTTTGCCCTTCGGGGATTTTTCCTGAAATTGTTTCATTTATTGCATCCTTTATTCATCAAATGAATTGAATCACTTAGATGCATGTTTAGGGTTTAAGAAGTAAAAATTGTTTTTAACTAAAAATTGAAACAAAGTTGTTTTTACCTAAAGTACACTAAAGGGACGTTTCAGTATCCCTTTCTTGTTGGAGAAGTAAAGTACATCCCTACCTATAGGTAGAGGGTCTAGGGTGCCTATTAGAAATCCGAAAAAGACTTTTTCAAAAAACAGTCAGAAAAAGAAATCCGTAAGTTTGAAACACCACGGTTGGGACTGTTGGTAAGTAGATTCGGAGTCCTATAAAAATCTGTTAGTTTACTCTCGGATTCAAGATCTGACTTAAGTCAAACGGGGCTCGAAATCCCTCGATGGACTCTAGACTAGGGTTCTTGGGGTAAAAATATGAGTACATGCTAACCTTAAGGTTCATTCACGAAATGGTATGGACTGTTAGAAAGGGGATTCAGAGCCCTTTGAAGGTTCAATGAGCTTCGCTCAGGTTAGATAGTTAATAAGTTAATCGAGACTCGAGAGAGCCCAAGGGCCTTTGGATCAAGGTCAAAATAAAAAGGTAAGCACACCCGAACCGTAAGGCCGATACGCGCACAATATAGACTGTTGGAAAACGTATTTAGGTCACTATAAAGGTGAAAGATATTTACTGGAGTTGGAGAGTTGACCAAAGTAAAACGGGGCTAGGGAGCTCCGATGACCTGTGAATCGTTTATAGTAGGACCTAGGGTCTTAGGGTTAGAAAATATATGTTAAGGACCTAATGAGGTATTTTGAGGGTACTAGGAGGAGGATTTTATAAACCCCATCAATGGTTTAGCATGGAACAAGGGAACATCATCGAAAGATAGTCACCTCATGAGTTTTGGAGGTAGAGGCTTCTACTGTGGATTTAAGAGAGTGAAGGTGACCGATTCAAAGGGTTGAGGCCAAATTTTACGATCCTAGGTCAAATATGAAGACCTAAAGAGTTTAGGTAACATATTCAGAGGGTCTAGGTCAATTTTGCAGACCTAAAGACCTAAGCTGACCGATTCAGAGAGTTAAGGTCGATTTTGTTGACATAGATTAATTATACAAACCTAAATAGTTAAGGTGGCCAATTCAAAGGGTCAATGTCAATTCTGTAGACCTAGGTCAATTCAATGGACCCAAAGAGTTAAGGTGATTTATTCAGAGGGTGGAGGTTAATTTTGTGGACCTAGGTCAATTCTATGGACCTAAAGAGTTTTGATGGTCGGTAGTTATGACGGGTGACATTCTTCCATTTTGATTCTGCTAGGGAATGTAGGAGTGGTGAGGATTCCATTAGGGCTGGCACGCTTGATTTATGAATTTTCTTAGGACTATTATGTATTCAATCCTATGGGATATTTTTGGAATTTTTGCGAATTTTTTGGGAATTTATTGAATTTTTTGGAATTTTTGAGACGAAGTTTGAGGGCTATATCAATAGGCATTGTCAAAGGGGTGCCTATCAGCATAGGGAATATACTTCTAGACTTACCGGGGGAGGTGAAAGGTTGTTGTTGACAGGCATGACTAGAAGAGTGCCGATCGACACCCTCCCTTGATCTTTATAAAAAGAGGCTTACCCCTTTATTCAAGTGAATCTCTCCCTTTATCTCTCTAGCAATCATTAATAAGCATATTCATTCGAAAGAATTTATGGTGGGTGCAGCGGATAATTCTTGGATGGCTACTGATGATGGGGTTGGATTGGAGTGTCATGATGTTGGGGCATTGTTATTGGGGAGTGAGAATACCTATTATAGTTTTGAGTTTGTTCTTAATGATAGAGTTCTATTGTGGAAGCCGACAAATCATCATTCTGTGAGGGTGAAGAAACCAAATTGTTATATAAGTTCTTATTCTTTATTTTTATTCATTTGTTTCCTATTTCTTCTATCCTTGGGATGTTGAAGAGTTTCGACTTATTTGAAGTGGATATCAGGTCACTCAGTATTCATTCTCGTAACTTAACAGGGCTGAATAAAGTGTGGGACAATATCTCTCAGGCAGTGCGATTGATGAGGCTACTAGATTTGGCCCTCTAGATGGGGCTTTGGATGAGATGCCACGTTATTCTATGGTACTGTGCACTATAGGCAAGAGGTGTAGGGGCACCACCCATATATTTTACTGGGGTGTTGGTGAATGATAAGTATGCCCCTAGATATTCATCAGTTCACTGGGCTAGATTATGAGGTCCATCAAATCGTGGTAGATTGGACTTTGCGTGTATATGAGGTCGCAGTTTAGGATTCCCTAGGAGATATTAGGGGAATCATTTTTGGGGAGACTTTCTAGATATTGGTGTTGAAGGAAACCTTATTTTCTAGGAATATCGATGAGACTCACGGGTAATAGGTGAGGCATGCAACTCGTCTCTTTATTTTTGCTTTTGTTAGGAGGGTTTGTTGTGGCGACGAGTGGTGATGTCGTCCATTTATGGTTTCTTCATTACTTTAGGATCATCTTAGAGAATCATATGTATGACTCGGGGATCTTTAGGCTAGAATCTATTTATGCTTCTCTTGATCCTTTTAGTCAGTGCTGCCCATAGACCTTCGCGAGGACGATGTACTTTCAGGAGGTAATTTTTAGATACAATTTTTTGTTATTTTCTTATTGTCCTCATTTTTCCTTTGTTGTCATTTCACATTGCTTTTTGCAGATGTGGTTTCATGAGATGATTGGGCATGATGTTAGATTTGTGTTACTATAGGCGAGTGAAAATGGGAACTTCTTGAGGATGTACAAGTTAAGGATGTTAAATAGGAATTCGAACCAATATATGGTTTTGAAGGATTTGCGGGTGGCATTGAATGCGTGGATGAACGATTAGGTTATCCTTTGATTTCTTTCCTTTCTATGGATTTCATTATTTGTCTTCGTTTAGTAGATCTATGATGACTGATCTTTATTTGGGGACAAGTGCCATTTCACCCACGGTATCTGTCCTCGAAGGTTACACAAGTTACGAGCATGCATTCCAAAATATGAAGGTTGCTATCTTATGAGTACAGGTGCATCTGGTACCTGGGTACAAGGAGTTGAGGCGGGTGATGGAGGGAAAGGTAGAAGTCCCATCATTATTGCCCTTGAGGTCATGAGGCGAGGGGAACACATCCTGACTAAGGAGAAAATGGTGGCAATAGAGGGCGAACTATATATGCTTTATATGGACACGATGACAAGATACGATTATTTAGACTTCGCGACTAGTTGGTTGATGTCATCGTCTATTTACGATCTGAAGGGTATGCCTCCACAAGCAGTAGGATTAGGGAGGGGTACTAGTACGCCAATGGATTCATCTCATAGCTTGGGTTGGAACAACAACGACGGAGGATGTTCCTGTTCTGCATCTTTCTAGTCCTTCTGAAAAACTGCTTACTATGTTAATAATGAAATGTTATAGATTAAGTAATGTCCGATAACAAACTCTTTGAACAAAACTCTTTTCAAAATACAACACAAGATATGTTAAACATTTCTGAATATGTCCTCTAGATTTGTTAGTTTGATTACCTTAGGTTTTTAAAACTAAAACCTACAATTAAGTCTTAAATGAGATATTGTTCACAAAATCAATTAAGAACATTCAAGGAAATTTGACACATTATTTTTAACGTGGTAAAACCATAAAATAATGGAAAAATCGACGGCCCCCTCTATGGAGAAAAACAAAAATCCACTAAAATCATAAGGCACAAGTTACAGCACTAAGCATGAAATACAAGATCCTAATTCTATGTTCAGAAAATTTACTTGCACGAGTTACTCCACTATTAAAGGTCTTTGACTTGATATGATCTTCCTCCTGCAGATTCCTTGCTTTTTCCTTGTCCACTTGATTATAATAGCTCAACAAACAATATATCTAACTAAGAACCACAATAGCTATGTGTTCGTGTGAAAGTGAAAGTGTTTGTGAAGTAATATAAATGCAGACATGCATCTCACATCTCTCAATGAATTATACAACAAATTCCTACGAATTACAGATCAATCTATATGATATGTAGGTAATTTCAAATTTTCTTTGAATAATAGATTTCAAAAAATTTCAGATCAGGAATAAATTCTTTTTTAAATCAAGATTCATTTCCAAAATTTATTTATGTTCAAACTAATTACACTAAATGTGAAATTATATTTCGAAACAAAATAATATTTACAGATCTGAATATATACACAATCAGAAGTCTTATTTCTCAAAATGTATTTGAGATCATAAATTTTGGATCAAAACAAATATCAATAACAAGATCCAATCAAAACAGATATAAAGAACCTAAAAATATTCTCTGTGAAGAATATGGTTTCTAGAGAGAAATATTATTGAGGAGGTCTTTAACATAATAAACTAAGAACACACTAACTCACATAAATATCAAGTGTTGGACTCTCAAAAAATGGGTTTATTATTTTTAATCAAACAAGGCTTTTGGTGTATTTTGGTTTGGAAGAAACCGAATAAAGTTTTGGAAGATATAAGGATCGATTTTCTATTTCTCTCTTCTATTTTCTCTCTACTCTCTCTGTCTCTTGGAGCTCTAAGGGCGATACCCCTCTCTTTAGATTTATCTCATTATGCTCTCTATTTATGATATATCGACCTCTCTCTATTCTTTCAACCGAATGAAGAATAACCCCAAATGAGTTATATATACCCCGCAACAAAAATCTGTTACAAAACAATGGTTGTGATCGAATTTCAGTGAACTGAATCTGATATGAAAGCTGAAAAAAGAGTCGATGTTGGTCGGCTGTATATAAATCACATGGATTGAGGCTAAAGGGTTTGGTTCATTGATAGCACAGGGATTAAGGGTGAGAAATTAACCTAACAACTAAGAATGTAAAGAGACACAAATAGTTGTGTTAAAAATGCAACAAGTAGTTCGGCCATATATAAAATCAAACGAGAGTTTTTTTTAAAGGATTTGAAAATTAAAATTGCAACCCCAAAGATTTTCACCATAAAAATTAATTTTGATTTTAGCCTAAAACATATTAAAAGCCATATTTTAATCAAAAGAAAATTCATTTAAAATTATTTTAAAAATTGATTTAAAACATTTAAAAAACTGTTTAAATGAATTTAAAAAATATTTGAAGAGGCTAATCCACCATATAAATGTGTGCACACATATTAACACATATATTCCGTTTGTGTGTCCTTATGTGGTTCAAGTGTTTAATACTTCCCTTTTTGTAGAGAATTGAGGCATTGGAGTTCTTGGACTGGGATTCCTTTGATGAATCTTGGTTTCCTTTTTGAGAGAGTAACTCACAAAAATCTAATCCTATTTTGTCTCGATATCCAAACTAGTTAGAACTCCTATATGGCACAGAATCAAGTAAGTTAGCCATATAGTGTGTTCATAATCTCCCCCTTTGTATATAGGAGAAGAAATTCCCTTCAGTATCCTGTACTCGTGGGTAAAAATGAAAATTCCTAGATTTCCTATACAAAACTCTCTAACTACCCATTCCCATCCTAGAACTGAAAATAAGAGAAGAAAATACATTAATTAACTAAAATACATACCAATACCCTAATCAAGGTTCTAAAAATGCGGAGTGTGATCGAGGCATGGAGGCCAAGCCTTAAGCCTTAGAAGCCTAGGTGGGCCTTAGGCGTAAAAAGGCGTGAAAAAACGTTTAGGCCTTGTTAATATATTTTAATATTTTTTAACCATAACAAGGCTATTAAAATACTAAAATTGTACATATCATAAAAATATGTCTGAATATATGCAAATTAAAATACTATGTGATTATTTTAGATGAGATAATGGTCCGGTTTGTGAATTTTTTTTAAAAGGCGATATCGTTTCACTAAAGCATTGTTGTTTTTAGAAAAACGTTCACCTTAAGGGTTTTACCAAGAATAAGGCGTAAAAATCTTAAGGCGGGGCATTTCTCCCAAGCCTCAAGCATAGGCGTTCCTAGGCGGGTTTTTTAGAACAGTGACCCTAATAAATAGGACTACTTATATAATCGGGTTTGAAGTAACTCATAAAAAATTTAATCCCATTTTGTCTCGATATTCAAACTAGTTGGAACTCCTATACAGCACAGACTCAAATAAGTCAGCCATATAGTGTGTTCTCAATCTCCCCCTTTGGATATTAGGGAGAAAATTCCCTTGAGTATCCTGTACTCGTGGGTAAAAATGAAAAATCGTATATTTCCTATACAAAATTTTTTAACTACCCATTCCCATCCCAGAACCGAAAATAAGAGAAGAATTTACATTACTCAACTACAATACAAACCAATACCCTAAGAAATAGGACTTGCTATATAATCGGGTCTGAAAAATGCCTGAACGAATAAACACTTAATGGCATATTAGTTGAGTTAGTACATAATAAGATATGGATTTATACGCCAGGTACACAAGTTCCCTTCCCCCCAATTTTGCTCAAATATACAATAGGGTAAAAGAATATAAACCATGAGAATATGATATAATATGTCAACATAGGCAATGACATATACAAGGGCAGATACAAGGTCTCCTACATTAAACAGATATTAGGAGACGTCTTTTGTCATTTGAGAAACATCCATGCCATAAATCTTCATAAACCAATTATTAGCATGCAACTACTGAAGATATGAATGATGTGTTACTTAAGTAAGAACTATGATACCAATGGAATTACAAAGATACTCAAATCTAATATTGTCAAGGGGTTTTGTAAATAAATCAGGTAACTGTTTATGAGTATTGTGATACTCAATATCTAATTCTTTAGACTCTACAAGGTCACGAATGAAATGATGTATAATTTTAATGTGCTTAGTTCTAGAGTGCTAGACTGGATTTTTAGATATATTTATATCATTCTAGTTATCATAGTACATAGCCATTTTTTCTTCAACTATACCGTAGTCACTAAGCATTTGATTGATCCATAATAATTGGGAACATCAACTACCAGGTACAATATACTCAGATTCAGTTATCGAAAGAGATACAATTTTGTTTCTTACTACTCCAACCTATTAAGTTGTTTCCTATGTAATAGCAGGCACTGGAAGTACTCTTACTATCATCCGAACATCCTGCCCAATCGGCATCAGTGTATCCTACAATAGCACTAGTGGTATCTTTAGTGTACCAAATACCGTAATTTTGTGTACACCTAACATATTTAATGATACGTTTTACACATAATAAGTGGGATTCTTTGGGTGCACATTGGTGTCTAGAACAAACACAAATGGTGAAAGAAATATCTACTCAGGAAGAAATAAGGTATAACAAAACTCCCTATAATACTCCTATACAAGGTCGGGTCAACATCTTTACCATTTTCATCTTTAGATAGCTTCGTTGACGAGCTCATAGGTGTACGTGCAGGTTTAGAGTGTTCTAATCCAAATTTCTTCATGAGATCCGAGCATATTTGGATTGCCTAATAAAAAGACCATCATTAAATTGCTTTACTTGTAGACCTAAGAAACATTGTAATTCACCTATTAATGACATCTAAAATTCAGAATGCATTATCTCAAAAAAATCTTTTACTTGATTAGAATAGGTTGATCCAAAAATAATATTGTCAACGTAAACTTGGGCAATCAGAGCATGTCTGTATGATTTCTTGACAAATATGGTTTCATCGTTGCCTCCTCGAATAAATTCGTGAGAGACTAAAAATGTGGATAAACGCTCATACCAAGCTGTAGGAGCGTGTTTCAAACTGTATAAGTATTTCTTAAGCCTAAACACGTGGTCTGGATAAGAGGGATCGATAAAACCTTTTGGTTGTTATACGTATACCTCCTCAATTAAAATGATGAACTGATTAAAGACGAGTAACAGGTGCACAAGTTTCGTCAAAATCAATTCCATCTATCTGAGATTAACCTTGTGCTACTAACCTAGCTTTATTTCTAATAACCTCCCAATTCTCATTAGTTTTGTTTTTAAAAAGCCATCGAGTGCCAATAACCTTCTTATTTTTTGGTCGAGGAACAAGATATCAAACATCATGACTCTAAAACTAGACAAGCTCTTCTTGCATAGCATTGATCCAGAATGAGTCGCAAATGGCATCATTTACATTTTTTAGTTCTAAAAGAGGGAAAAAAACATGCAAATTGTGCCACTTTTTGAAGTTGTGATCTAGTTCTAATGGGTTCAGAAGGATTACCAACAATCTTTTCAAGAGGATGGTCTTTAGAAACCCAAGTTGGTACATAAGGACTCTCGGGTGGCAGTGAATCAGTTTATTCTGGAGAGTCTAAAGTAAAATATGTTTCTTCCTCATCTGAGACAACTGGTTTACTGAAACTACTCTCAACACTAATACCATTTACAATTACATTAAATGATTCCATAATAACTTTGGTTCAATAGTTGAAAACACAAAAAGACCTACTTGTTTGGGAATAGCCAAGAAAGATTCATTTCTCTCCTCGGGTGTCAAATTTTGATAGATGTTCTCTATCTTTACAAACATAACAGATACTCCCGAAGGTTTTAAAATATTTCAAGTTAAGATTTTTGTGGAACCAGAGTTCATATGAATTTTGTTTGGAATTCTTCCTAAGGTATACACGATTAATGATATGACCAGCGGTTTGAACAGTTTCGGCCCAAAAATACTTAGGTAGATTTTTCTAGTGGAGCATAAGCCAAGCCATCTCTTGTAAAGTCTTATTTTCCTTTCAGCAATTCTGGTATACTGAGGTGTTTTAGGTGCACTAAATTCATGTTTATAACCATTGCCTATACAATGTTCTGCAACACCAAAATATTTGAATTCTCCACCTCATTCACTTCTGATGCGACATACTTGGGTATCCTTCTCGTTCTCTATTTTTAAAAGTATTTTTAAGAACTCATCGAAGGTATCAAATTTATTTTTAAGAACTCATCGAAGGTATGCCATAAAGGCATGATATTACTCATCCTCAATATGAAGATAACCCCCCTTCAATTTCTAACTTATCAAAAATATAATTTTCAGTCTGCATCTCAAAGCGTCTAGCACGTTCACCTTATTGGGTTGATTCTATATATGTAATCTCTCCCCCAACAAATAATGTCTCCAGATCTGAAAAGAAAAAAATGACTACTTCTTACTCCAGATCATGGGATGTAATTCCCATTTCTAGGATTAATATTTTTAGATGCTAGCCTCTTCTTCTGTATTAGTACGCCTCCAAGTCTTTTTTATGCCGGTAAAACTCATCCCACAAGGTAAAGCGAGTACTAGAAGTGAATTCAACTTGACCTTGAACTCGTCAAAATCATGCTGGTAAAACTCATCCCAAACAAATAGAAACCCTTTCTTCTTCAAGTTCATCAAAGGCCCAGATGTTTTTGAGAATCCCAGAATATAATAATCTATCGATCCCAAAAAAATATGCACCTCCTTAGGCAATGTGGGTTGTACCAACTCCATCACTACCGATACCTTACATGATTCCACTCAGATCCCCGACTGTGACATAATGTGACCCAAGAACTACACCTTTCTCAAAAATAATTAATGTTTCTCCAACTTAGCGTAAATTTGATGGTATCATAACATCTGTAAGACTATCCGAAAATTCCTGGCATGCTCGTCTGTAGTTTAAGAATAAATTAATATTTCATCTATGAGCACATGGACAAACTTACCTAAGAAATCCCTAAACACTTCGTTTATCAAGTCCATAAAAAATGTCAATGCATTGGTTATCCCAAAAGGCATAACTATGAACTCATGCGACCCATATATCGTCAAGGACACTGTCTTTGGAACATCCTTCTCCTAATCCCTCAACTGATGGTACCCCGACCTTAAATCAATTTTTAAAAAGTATAAATTACCCTTAAACTAGTCTAACAAGTCACTAATATGGGGTAATAGATACTTGTTTCATATAGCCACCTTATTTAACTCCCGATAATCTATGAAAAATCTCAACAATCCTTTATTCTTGTTCACAAAAAGGATCGAAGAACCTCTAGGTGAAGTACTCCTCCAAATAAATCCCTGACCTAATAGTTGTTGAATATGTTCTCTCATCTATCTCATCTATAGTAAAGCCATATGATAAGGTGATCAGGCTATCAATATCGTGAATAGAACTAAGTCAATCATAAATTCGATCTCTTTACTTATTAGTAACTCCATAATCTCCTAGAATACATAAAATAAGTTGCTAATAACTAGACTAGAGTCCAAATACACCATGAATCACTCAGACATGTCCTCCTTAATGTAATATAAATATATGTTCGACCCACCCTTTGGGTACATCGTCGTAACCAAGTAAATATCCTACCCTAAACGACAAAGAGAATGGATGTCCCTAAACAATCAACACAAGCATGATTAGTATCTAACCAATCCATCCCCTTGATAACGTCGTACTCATACATATCTCCAATTAATAGGTTGACAACAAATTTAAGTCTACGAATATCCACCATTATCACTCTACACACCGAACGAATAGGTGATCCTCTACTCACAGGTGAATAAACATGCAACACTTATAGCAACGACACCATTTGATAGAGTAAACTTTTTAGTATTTTTGTCATTGCTTGAAAGTCCTCTTATCAAAACCTTTCATACCTACAAAAATATAATAAAACTAGAGTGTAACGTTAAGTAAGGGAATCAATTCAAAGCTAAGGGTGAAACATATAAAAGAGGCATGCAATTCATTTGTTTATTATTCTCTTATTCGATTTTTTGCATTTTCTATTTTTTTAGCCTTTTCAAATATTAAAACAATTTTTGAGATAAAGGTGAAATAAGACTAAACTAAATAAAAAGGGGTGATCAAACTAAAAGTAAAATGTGAAAAATATAAACAAATGTGTGATAAAAATGAGTGAGATGTAACTAAATGAGAGAAAAATATTCAAGGGATGGAAAATCCACCATCAATTAACACAAATTAATCTAACTTGCACTATTTTAATTTCATCAATTTCCAAAATATTCATTTTATTCAAAAGATAATTCTCATTACATTAATGAATTAATTGAATATTCTTTTAGAAAAGTAAGTTTAATCCCCACAAGAACTACTCTAAATGAATTAAAATCAATTAAATGAATCACCAACTAGGATCGATTCATCAAACTAATTTTAATTAGACAAAGTAAAAACAAGAGTAGATGAAAATTATACTAACATTTAAATCAAGTGATGAGCCTATCTCTAGTTTGAATCAAATGATCAAATGATAATACAATTTTCAATCCTTTCTCAAGGAAGATTTTCCATTTCTCAATGTGAAAATAAGTAGGAGTTAAATTTACTAATCAAAGGAAATTAACAAAATTAGAATTTACAATTAAATCAAATTAGATTCATGAGGCTTTCAATTCATCCTTTGAATGGGATGATTAGCCCTCCATAATCATCATCAAATAAAAAATAGTATTAAATAAGAGCATAAACTGAAAATCAGAGAGGAGTAATCAAACCAAAATTTTCCTTCAATTGCATTAATTCTTCAATTCCTCCATCATCACAATTAATTACAAACACTTAATTTCTTGAATTTTTTCTCTAATCTAAAAATAAAAAATAAAAAATAAACTACTAAAAAAATAAAAAATGGTGTTTCTCTATCTAGTTCTCTCTCTAGCCTAACTCTTCTAGATGATCTCCGAATGAGCTTTTGGGTCTTCACTTATAGTCTGGCACATGGAGCTAGGGGAATAAATGGGAGGACAGAGGTGTTCATGTAGTTTGGGTGAGGTAAGGAGTGAGGGAATAAAAAAAAAATTGGGTGAGGGTAATTAAGGAATAAGGGATCTAATAAGGTGTTGGGGGTATATTGAGAAAAAGGGGGTTAAAAGGCTTTTAAAACATGTGGGGATTTAATTTATTTGGTTTTGGCTTGTCTTGATTTTAACAGGTGAAGAAATCGGTTTTTGGATCATAGGTTGGAATCGGAAATGGGTCTTGAATGGAAATGGGTTGGAGGGGCATCCGGGTATAGCAGGTGAGGATATGGTGTTTCGTGGGTTCGGAGTTGGTTGGTTTATGATGGGAGCAGGTTAGTGGGTAAAGGGGTTAGCAGCGGGTTGCGGTTTAAGGTTGTGGAGTTGGAGTGATGAACTCGCCGGCGCTGGTATGGATCGTGTTGCGAAGGTGAGAGCTCGGGTCTGGAGTTGGGAAATGGGTTGAGGTCACGAGTTTGGAGTTATTTGGGTTCAATCGAAGCAGGTCCAAAATGGGTTGCCTAGGTTCGGATTTTTAGAATGGATCCGGGTTTGTGGGCCTAGGCAGTTTGGAGTAGCAGGTCCTTTATGGTGGGGCAGCTGCTTGGGTCGGAGGTAGAGGGTTAAGGTTGAAATGGGTATGGGAACCGGGTTGGTTCAATGGTTTTTTTTAATGGGTTCCAGCCAGTTTGGGTGTTTAATTGGTGGGTTGTGGGTTTTAGCTCTGAGTTTGAGGTTTCATAGGTGGATGATAAGGTGGGTTAAGATTTGGACAATGGCAGTGTTTGGTTATGGTGGTGTAGGATAGAGAGTGAGGTGAGGTTGAAGATGATGGTGGGGTCGATAGGGTGTGTGTGAGTGTAAGGTTAATTAGGGTGTGGGTGAGGGAATTATTTTGGTATGGTGAGTGTGTATGTAGGATTTGTGTGAGTGAGTGTTTTGTTTGGGTGTTGTGTGTGTTTAACTTGTGACACCATTAAAATAACACTATCTAAAAAAATAATAATAATAATTAAAATTTAAATCCTAACAAAATAAAAAACCTAATAAAATTAAAACTAAAGTCCTAAAAATAAACCAATAGAAGTAGAAAAAATAAATTCCTAAAACTTATCCTAATAAAATAAAAACTAAAAATAAAAATAAAAATAAACAACACAAAAAAAAACACAATTGATTCCTAAAAATCCTAAAACTATAAATTTTAAAAATAAAGAAAATCTATTAAATTCCTAAAAATAAAAACTACAAATCAAATAAAAATAAAACCTAAAGTCCTAAAAATATAAAATCTAGCAAAACTAAAAATAAAGACTACAATTAAAAACCAATAAAAATAAAAAATAAAAATAAATTGAAATAAATTCTAATAAAATAAAATTAATAAAAGGGGTGAAAGTGCCCAATATGTCTGTTTCTAACGAAACCAAAATTTTCACCAAAAATATCTAACTTTTAATTATGTACCAAACCAAGTTGTGAAAAATCAAATTCTTACTTTAAACCAATTTTATCTTGATTAATCCTAAACATGCATCTAGTGATTAAAGCGAGTAAAATAAAATAAAGAATACTCACAACACCGGATGAACGAGGAAAAAATCAAAAACGGGAAAACAATCTCGGACAGCCCAAGCCAGACAATCACTATGAATAATGGTTTTACAATGACAGATTAGCTTTACACAATGACTCGATCCCCACAGGTCTTGACGGTCCTTCTGATCTTCAACTGTTCTTCAATAGTGCCCACGCAAAAATTCCATTTTCTACAATTCCTATCCACAACACATGCGTCCACATATGTCTCGGTGTCCATCGATTGGCTTTGATTCATCTACGATGTCGAACAAGAAGTCCTTCTCTTTTCTTCGTCGCAAAACCCTTATGTTCAATGTGTAGAACAAACTTCTTTGTTGCATCAAGATCACTTAAATATGTAAGAATGATATCTCGGATCTTTGCAAACTCTAAGGATGTGTTTAATCTTTTAAACCTTATAAAACATGTGCAAAAAACGTACTAGAATGTATTATGTTTTTTTCCAGATGCACACTTACGAAACTCTGATAGAAACATGCTTTACATAACAAATAAGAACCACCTCGAAATACGTGTCGTTCACGCGACATAGGCATCTCGTTCGAGCGAGATCCTTATGTTGTTCGAATGAGCTGACGTGTTAGTTTGACTTTTTGACTTTTAGTTCAAAACATCTATTTTAAAGGAGATCCTCATAAGTCAAACTCTATTATGTCAGAATAAAACGTAGTGTAAACACTTAAAACACTTTTAAAAACATTTTAAAATATTTTTCTTTATAAAAATACATCCTTATCTTTTATAAAAACAATTCTGAGCACCATTAATTATACGCATTCATACCTGAGTGATCTCGGAATGCAATTAACTTTGAAGACGATTAAACTTGCACCAATTAAACATCGGCATGATTTAATTCTTTGAAGCTTTGCCACAACGTCTTCAATTTTCTTCAATACGTCATAGACCAAGTGGGATCGTGACAAAATAAAAATCTCCCTATGACATATTACAAACACTGTTTTGTTCACGAAATTAAGTAAAAACAATACAGGGACTCAATTGGAAATTTATGTCCTTACAAATCTCCCCCTTTGACTATTCCGGGACAAAACTAAACCAGTGAAATGCCTAGGTCGGGTTGTTAAGCCGTATGACGCCTAAATCCCATCCCATAAGCCCAAAATCCAAATACATGACACGGACTAGTATATGTAGCACCAACGAGCATAAACTATCTAAATGTGATTTACGCTTGAAATCTCAAATCGCTGAAGCGTACCTACACACATGAAACAGAAAAATAAATACCCAGTGAAGTATGGAGAAACAAATGATACCAATTTATATATCTAATAAAAACAAATCATTTGAAACATGTAAGCAATTATTTGATACCATTTTGAAAGAAATATAATTATAATCAAACACTATGTAAATCCAGATATCAATAAAAATGCTCAACAAATCTCCCCCTACATCAAACTATCTAGCGTGAGAATATAAACCAATTTGAAACAATGTGAAATCACTAGATAATCCTGAAATAACCAACTAAATATGATCAAGAAATGGCAAATCAGTAGCTAGTAAACCAAGGAATCACACAAAAAATATACCAGTCTAATCAGGTGTGATAAACGGACTATATGAAAAAATCCAATTTTGAACCAATTAAAACCTGCATATAAACCAGTCAGCCCCAAAACACTTCCAGCAGTACCAAAAATATACCAATTTAAACCAGAGGACTGCAAACCAATGAGAAGCCAAATTTCAGGATGTCGTTCAAACGAGCCAGGGGGATCGCTCGAACGAAGGATATAGGTTGTTCGCGCGACATGGATGTGTCGTTTGAACGACTTGTCGCGACCTGCCAAAATTTCCTAGAATCCCAAAAATATTATATAATATTGCCGAGTGAAAAAATTTCCACAAAAAAATTCCAGGAAGGGCCTGATAGAAACAAAATAGTGTTAAAACAGTAGGCTTTTAACGCAAAAACTCATAAAAACTAACAATGTGAGTTACATGCAAACATAGTACCGATGTGATCAAACATAGATATAAAGTGAATGGGCGTGAAACTACAACAAATTAGTCACAATTCCAACACATCAAAATGATCAAGAAGCTGTAATTGATAACGATAAATCATCAAACTTTATTATAGCCTTATGACAATTAAAGTGTGAGCTTAATGAACTAAACAAACTACATGCACACAAAACCAGAATTTTGACGATTCTACAAACAATAGTGTCAACTTGCAATGTTTCAACATTAAGATTAGTTGTGCAAACCCGTTTGAATTTTTAATCCATCCAAACTCCCTCAATAATATCATATTTTATTTGGAATGAACTAAACTAATTTGACCCTTTTCTTAGCATATTGCATTTTCTTTTTGGACTCTTTTAAACGGTGGCTTTCTTGACGAGTTAATTTTGAACTCTCGTAACCCTGTCTCGTGAATCACTCATCATTTTTACCAATTTAAATCCTCACGGTAAACGGTTCTTACATGCACACTTCTCCTTAAGTCTACTTATGCATAGATGACAAGTTTGAGATAAGAACGCCTCACCAAATTCAAATATGCAAGAGAAGTCAAACATCGATATAAACTCGTGCATGTGTGCGATGTTGGCATATATACAAAGTCGAATCAAAATTCATATCTACTTCGAAACAACCCCATATAAACATTGGTTAAGATTATTCTAAGCATCGATAATAATGACCAAATGTCCTAGACACATGGATATGAAATGATGGGGCGGGTCCCAAACACACCAATATGCCACATCAAACATGTAAACTCAAAAACAAAAACCTAAAATCTTTTTTGCTTTTCAAAATTTTATTCAAAAACAAAATATTTTTGTATTTTTCAAATAAGACTCAAACAAGTGAAAAATAAAATACAAAGAGATAAGCATGTTATAACACTAGGAAATTATAAACATGATGCAAGGGATAGCGTATAACAAAACATGCAAGCTACTAATAATATGAAATAGAAAGAGATGAATCATGTGCATTCATGTGAGAATCAACCAACAAAGCATTTAGCATTTCCTAATCCAAATAGGTGTATACCTCACAAAACGGGTTTTGGGAACCAATGGAACACTACGTTTAATCTTCCTAGAGTCTTTTCTAAGATCAAAACAAAAACTCCTAAGGTGACCTTTCCTACCGCAATGCGAATATGTGAAAGAAGGATAAGGAACGGGACCTTTAGGTTGACCTTTTTCTAATACCCTCGGATGTGGTTGATGCTCTAAAACAAACTACGATTTTGGCTTTTATAATCGAACCACAAGAACAAGATAAGCCGCTACCATCACTACTCGAGTCATTTAAATCATTTTTTAACTTCAAAACTTTTAACTCAAGCAAAGTATTAGACTCCTCAAACTTTTGGAACTTCTTCTTTAAATTTTCAATTACCCCTAGAAGGTTATCTCGCTCCCCCTCAATGTGAGCAAACTTATCCCTAAGAGCCTTTTCTCGTGCCACAAAATCATTAATCAAATTATTTTCTTCAAAGGCACAAACTTTAAAAACATTTAAATCCTCTAACTCTTTTTCTAAAATGAGGACTCTATCATCACTCTCCTTTTTGCCCAATTTTAATATATTAAAATTTTTAAACAAGGAACTAAAATGCTTACGACAAATATCTCTTTGAATTTGAAAATTTTGCAAATATTCAATCCTATTTTTGAAACCATAATTTTCTTTCTGCAAATCTTCAATACGATTTGTAAACTTTAAATACAAACGTTGTAGATCGTTAAAGCTTTGAGAATCCATTGAGAGAAAATAAACACAGGAGAGATAAACAAACACACGGGATCACAAAAAAAATAAATTATGTTTTCTAGCTCTGATACCAATTTGAAAGTGCCCAATATATGTGTTTCAAAGAAAACCAAATTTTTCACCAAAAATATCCAACTTTGAATTATGCACCAAACCAAATTCTGAAAAACCCAATTCTTACTTTAAGACAATTTTATCTTAATTATTCCTAAACATGCATCTAGTGAGTAAAGCAAGTAAAATAAATTAAAGAATACTCACAATGCCGGATGTACGAGGAAAAAACCCAAAAGGGGAAAACAACCTCGAACGGCCCAAGCCAGACAATGACTATGAATAATGGTTTTACAAAGACAGATTAGCCTTACACAATGACTCAATACCCATGGGTATTAACGCTCCTTCTGATCTTCAACCGTTCTTCAATCGTGCCCACGCAGAAATTTCATCTTCTACGATACCTATCCACAACACACGCGTCCACGTATGTCCCGGTGTCCACCGATTGGCTTTGATTCGTCTACGATGTCGAATAAGAAGTCCTTCTCTTTTCTTCACCACAAAACCCTTATGTTCAATGTGTAGAACAAACTTCTTTGGTGTTGCAAGATCACTTAAACATATAACAATGATATCTCGGATCTTTGCAAACTCTAAGGATGTGTTTAATCTTTTAACCTTAGAAAACATGTGCAAACAACGTACTGGAATGTATTCTATTTTTTCCAGATGCACACTTGTAAAACTCTGATAGAAACGCTCTTTAAATAAAAAATAAGCATCGCCTCGAAATACGTGTCGTTCGAACGACAATGCCATGTCGTTCACGCGACATAGGCATCTCATTCGAGCGAGATCCTTATGTCGTTAGAACGAGGTGACGTGTCAGTTTGACTTTTAGTTCAAAACGTCTCTTTTAAAGGAGATCCAAATAAGTCAAACTCTATTTCGACTATATCAGAATAAATATTAGTGTAAACACTTAAAACACTTTTAAAAACATTTTAAAATATTTCTTTATAAATAAACATCCTTATCCTTTATAAAAATAATTCTGAGCACCATTAATTATACGCATTCATACCTGAGTGATCTCGAAATGCAATTAACTTTGAAGACGATTAAACTTGCACCGATTAAACATCGACATGATTTAATTCTTTGAAGCTTTGCCGCAACGTCTTCAATTTTATTCAATACGTCATAGACCAAGTGGGATCGTGACAAAATAAAAATCTCCCTATGACATATTACAAACACAGTTTTGTTCACGGAATTAAGTCAAAACAATATAGGGACTCAATTGGAAATTTATGTCCTTACAAGGGGACAAACCAAACACACACGGGACTAGGGTGATGGTTTTGGGATAGGATAGAGAGGGTTTGGCCTACAAAACAAGGGAATTAGCTCCATATGATGCACATTTTCCTTGAAATTAGCGTCGAACTTTATAGCCGGCGATCAAGCTTTCACAATAAACCATTACACGCATAAGACCCAAATTGCCAAGAATTAGCAGCTAAAATACGTCTATTCAGGGTATAAATATAACACTTTTGGGTGCTTATCAAAACACTATATCCGATGATAAATTTACAATCCCTAAAGACTAAGCAAAGTTACTACTAACAAATGAATATGATGCACGAGAATCAAATAAAATGCATCCTACATGCCCCAAAATGAGAAATATTCCCTTAATCTATTGCGTTTCTGTCCCTAGGAGAGACATAGTACACAAGCCCATAGAGTAATTATTATTACCCATGAGACTGGGCTGGTGGTGCATATAATGCAATAACCATAATAATTAGTACGACTTCCAACTATTGGCTCTACCCCTACACTACCTTATACCCATGTTGATCTCCTTGCTCTTGTGCGATATGATTAACACGAGATCACCTGTTATCTACATGACCATCCTCACCATAAGTTAATAAACAATCGTAGAACTTACATCTAACTTGTTGTTATCCTTATTGGCCCTTTTGTCTATGACCCTACTGTCCCTAGCCTTGGTGGCCTCTAATTTGTTATCCCTGGCCCTGTTGGCCATGCTGAGACTACTGCCCTTAGACAAGTGTCCCTTATGATCATCAAAACCCTTATGCTTCTTGTGGTGCTGATCTCCTAATTAAGGACCATTAGACTATTGATCCCCTTCAGTTCTACCTCCATTTATCTTTCCCTGCTGGCTAGATGAATTTGCATTGGGGCTTTTCACTCCCTTCCTTTTCTAAAGTTATCTATAGTTCTGACAGTGAAGTAATGCGACATTCACCCCTTGTATATAATCAGTAAATTTTTTGTTACCCAGAGTCGCGTGTTTAATACACTTGATAAAACTAAAAATTAACTTCTTCCTATTTGTATCCTCTATGTTTACCTACTTCATGACAAATAACGACAGTGTGGAAAACTCTTGCTTCGGACTAAAATACTGTTCTTTTTCTCACCCCTAATGGTTAGTAGGAAGTACTTATCATCAAATATAATTGAAAAATTTGTAATAGTCATTATGTCTCTCTCCTCAATCATAGTGACTCATTCCCACCATTGTAAAGCCTCTCATGCTAGCTTGAAGTTGATCAACATCTATTTTTGGATCTCCATTCACTATATCATTTTAGAGTACCTCTAGATGTCCTTGATATATTGATGCGCAATAATATTACATGTACTCCCAGGAAAATTAGATTGGTTGTCTTTAGTAAAGTCGCCATGAACACTTTCCTAAATAGTCGTATTTTGTTGAACAGTTACCAACATATGTGGCCATTGCTGTGACTGCGGTAGTGGCTGGAAGTGATGTAACATGGTGACTTCCTGAGTAATAATAACAGCTATGTCTACCGCAGATGATACTAGTGGTGCTTTTTTCAGCTGTGATTGTTGATCCTGCTGAGCATCCCTATTTTTAGCCCGCCGGTAGTCTGTCCTCCTGTACTACGTTTGGTATTTTCTATATAAAAGTAAGCAAGGCTTGTATTAGCTAAATAGTTACATATGAATAAAATGAATCCTACTCACATACCTCTAATAAATCAAAAAATGAAATACATAACTTAATGAGAATCCCAAGGAACATAAGACACTAGAACATGGGACGCTCTATTACCAATTATAACAATCTCCTATTTCCATATACTGGTTGGCCATTCCAATATGTCAAAGATAGAGCACGTTAGATAATGCATAAAATTCTTCTCATAAACATAGAAATAGAATTAATTGAATTGAATTAAAATGTGATGATTAAACGATGAATTCAACTAGAATAAATATTCAATTATCCATAATAAAAAAACTAAAATAGTCACAAATCCAGAAGAAACAAACTGAACAAAACTAACTGGGACTCAATGCCCATACGATATCTGAAATAAATAAACTACCTAAAGTATGTAAATGAAATAATAACATATGTTAAAAATCAAGTGAATGATTGAGAAGCAAGTCAAACACCGAGTCTTAATCTCCTCAACCCTACGGATCTTGTTATGAATTCCTGAAAAATAGTTTCATATGATTTGGGTCAGTGTCCTAAAGTTATAAGAAATATCTTCAATATCAATAGTAATAATCATTTGACTCATTTAAAATAATTTTTTATCCCATCGACACTCACATGTGGTGAATACGTCACCCCTCATCATAAGTAAAATATTATATGCATGTCTCAACCCAAGGCATAAACGATACTAAAAGCCCATAGCACTAGACTCATAAATGAGAAAAAACTAATAAGATACAACTAAGATGTAAATAACTATAGGTGTAAAGAATATAACCCCGAATACCACCTCACAATGCTATCCATAAAGTCATATGCACTTGATCTTATAATAACAATGTATAACTGTGACACATGGTTCATTTAAATCAAACATCCATCACTGGACTAAAATATTTATTTTATTAATCTTATTAACATCATACAAAGGCAACTAACTTCAGAGACCTTCTCGTGCTTCTATCGGTAAATCCGTAGGAGTTCCTAACCAAACGGACTAAAAAAAACACAAATATAACAAGGGGGGTCACTACACAGTAACACGGTTAGCCAGTCCCATACATAAACTAGCTCGATGAATCGAAGAAGTCCCCATCTCTCATTGTTAAGCGTTGATTACATTGAACGTATGATAAAAATACAATGACCACTATAATGGCATGTGCCAACAACCAAGTGTGTGGTACATGATCATAACCTTTAAAGAAACCCCGAGCGATAGATTCTACACGAGTAGCGATATGTTCACGCAAACAAGCAATATATATATATATATATATATAACACAAAACGTGTACACAAATATATAATGTCACTTCACTTAAGCACATACCTAAAATCGTCCAAACCGCATGTGTCTGATTGTACTAATTAAATAAAGGTTTATAACTTCTTAAAGATATGGGTAACGCCTAAAACTAGTATGCTTATTTGACCTTAACTAAAGAATATAAGCTCAAACGATAATAGATAAATATAAACTCAATGAAATACTTGTCTAGAAATTTTACTGAGTGAGATGAGAGAAAAATAGATGAAACTATATTTACGTAGTTCGACCCAAGATGGTGCCTACGTCCACAGGTGCAAATGGTAGTGGTATTAATTTTATAGAATGAAAGAGTGTAATCTCTTTCAGGTTGTCCTCCCTGGATTACTCCATGTCTACTTTAATATAGGCCTAGGAGTATTTATTTATGGACTACTATAGTTGATAGAATATGTCAGGGGCTTTATCTTTATAGAATAAACAATACCCACTTTATAAGGTACTGAAGGGATAATTATAAAGTTCTCAAGGACAAATATGGGTGGAATAATGTACGGTTGTTTGTAGTGTATGAGTGAATTAATAACGTTACACCACTCTCCAATTCATTGGTAGTGGACATATATTTTACACGTGTGCTCTCTGGGATTGCAAGACCGACCAAAATGCCTAAGGATGATCTTGATCATATCTGAGCCAATCACATTGTTAGCTTGAGATGACCTCATCCTGGATAATAATGAGTCCATGTGTATTTTTTTGATTAATTTAGGGATCAAACAATATTATCGTATAAAAAAAGCCCCCAAGACTTGGCTCGCGATTGTGGTACGAAGCTGATTCTCTAAAGTATTACATCTTCTGGGTATGCGCTGAGAAGATTTGAGCAAGTGTAGTGTTAATAAATGAAAAGTCACCGACCTTGATAATTATGATCATTTTTGGATATCCTCAACACGTGCCGAGAAGAATTACTTGTGACATTTTTCTCTTGGAACTGAACCTACCATTTGTCAAATGCTGAGGATAGAGTCTGATGCAATCATGGAGCTCATATTTAGGGGAATGTGCAGAAATTTGTGTCATGTCAGTCCACTTTCCTAGGAATGATGTCATGTGCTGCGTTTAATAAGGGTAATGATTACCGCCTAAAAAGTATATAACTCAAATTTCAAATTATTTTCCAAATTTTCAAACGTCTTTCCTTCAGTGATTGCTTTAAAGAGAGAGACAAAAAGGCATTATTTCTAAAACCTTTTATTCTCTGATAAAAAACTTCCTATTTTTGTGTCGTTGCTGACTTGAGACTTGCCTGTATGTTCTTTTTCATCAAGTTTCTTCGACCTCTCTCCATTCTCAAGGATTTTGAGAGTTTTAATTATGCATTTTCACCTTTGTATCTTCTTAGGGTTTCATTTTGAGTTTTTTAGCAATTTTTCCCCTCTGGGTTATGATTCATTGCTATTGTTGGCATTTGTTGGATGATTTGAACTTTGATTAGAGTTATGAAAATCTTACGTGTCCGTTGATCTAGTTAGCCTATGGTTTATTCTTTTAAGGCTTTCTGAGTATTTCCCCGAATCCACTTTGACCTCAAATGAATTAGTTTCCAAATCTTATCTTTTATTCTATAATGAGATAGGTGGTTAGGTATACTAATTGAAGTAAAACTGTCTTATCCTATTATTTTAGTACGAAGATTCCTCAGTCCACTCCAAGTCATTCTTTTTTAGAATGAACCTGGTCATCCATGATACACCCCTTAGGTTGTTTCCTCTATTGATTTTACTCCATAACCCCCAATCGTTGATCGTGGTTTTTTAAGCCAGTAGATCCTTTAGACACTGCTGTTATGAATTAAATTTCACGTGGTGAGAAATGGGTAAACACAACGTTAGATATTTCCATTATCTAATTCTAGGAATCATGGTTACAATAACTAAAGATGAGTTGGAGAAAAATAGATATTTCCTAGAGATTTCTTGACTGCGATAAGTAATTTTATGATTGACCTAGTACCGAGAGCATATGCTTCCAGTTTGGGCCCTCCAGGTTAAATTTAGACTTACCTTTCATCCTATTATCATGTCCATCTGAGTTGTTATGGGGTACCTTCGACCCAACTACCTCCTAATACTAACTGGTTTATTTAGGGTATATGGTCTTCTGCAGACCCAACTTGGGTTTGACCTTACCGATGACATTTGCAGACTTATCTATTGAATAAAAGATAATTTCAAGGCCAATGGAAACTATTATTTTCCCCCTAAAAGTCCAACATGGAGATAGTGAAAGCCATCCTAATGTGTAACCATAAGTGGAAAAACTAATTCGTGTAGATATCCGGTGATTCAAAGTTTAGTGATGCCGAGAAGAAGAGATTGTTTAGTGTTCCTCATGATTTGTGTAGCCTAGATAAGATTGGTAGTTTACTTTTCCCGTTGATTTATTGTTTTATTCTACCATTTATCCTATATTAATACTTTGTCCCTTGTCTAAACTTTTGGAGAGAAGAAAGTTCCCAAGTTGCCTCTCTTTTGAAGAAATTGGTGTTAGAGAAGGGTACTCCCAACTCTGTTGTGTTAAAGATGATCTTCTTATTGGGAAAATTCATCAGACTTGGATATTATACCCCATTGGGGCGTTCAATTGAGGAAAGAGCCAACAATAAAGGCAACAGGTTGCTAAATAACAGGTTGAACAAGATAAACTCTATTATTAGCTCATCTTCCATCATTGATTAAACCTGTTACTAATTATTGTATCTTTTTACGTCATATACTCCTTCCTCACTATATTTTTGAGTATATTCGTCGGTTAGTATGGAAACCAAAACTCTTGATAGGGTAAGAATTAGTCTATATCGAAAGAAGAATCTTAAGGCTATAACCCAAAAAAATTCGATGTTAATGCTCGTGTAAAAAAATAGTGTCGAAGAACAATGGCCATTGCTGAGGCTAGAAAGAACGTCAAGAACACAACTCATAGACATGATGAGGATAAAGAAGTTGACAAAGATAAAGACAAGGGAATGGTGTTTGAATCTGATGACATCTCTTTGATCTACAAAAGCAGGTCATTGGAATACACCATGCTCAGGATGATCCCAAGCATCCATAGGCCAGTCTGCCAAAGAGAGTATAATGATTAGAGGCTAATATGATTGGAATTTTAATCGAGGTGTGGGTTAATCTTCCCTGTACGATGATGTGGAAGATTATGTTTGTAATCCTCATCATTCTATTTCTTTAGACTAACTAAATAATATTCCTAATTCAATCTTTTTCCACACAAACAATGCTTTCAATGTTTCCCAGGTTAAACAGGATACTGAGCTAACTTCTTTTAACACCATGAATATGGAAATATTCCCTTTACTTGGTACTTTTGATTTTATGGTTTTGTGAAGCTTTCTCTAATCTTATGTCAATGATCACTAATGAACATTTGCAAATATGACTACCTTTAATCTTTGATATCAAATGTAGTTTCAGTTTATTATCTTCATGTGCATATTACTAATTTCTTCCTGTCAATTATCTTACTTGGATGTACCACTCAATCTTATGGACTTATAATGAGATCTTTCCCACTTACCATGTCAACTTACTAGTTGTTTAATGTTCGCAACAAGTCTTCCAGTAGGATAGGCTTACGATTACATGGTCGAATATTTTTTACCTGATATGCTTTGCTAGATACTAATTTTTGAACGAACTTTAGTTTTCTAGTCTTAAGTGCCAACTTACTGGTTGTATGGACAAATCTTGTAGCCCTGACCATCTGTCAGCGTTAGTTGCTAGAATCAACAAAATATACTGGGATCTATCCATGTGTTAATCAGTCATGTTTGGATGCTCTTATCCATATGACCATAGCGGACTTCCCAGATTAGGCTGAACTTCTTGATCATGGTTTGTCTGAAGAAAAGATCATACATGAAGTTTAATTTTTCATTGTGCAATTTGATCTGGTTAGTTTTGAGATGTCTTCGTCCTAACTTCTTGCATATTTATCATACCAAGAAAAATAAATTGAATAATGTTGACAAGTTTTAAATGACAACATATATAGAATATAAAATTTTGATTTTCATTCATTCTTTACTACGCCATATATTTAAGATGTTTAGGGACCTTAGTCGTGACCAGGCCCTCAGTACACTGCTAAAATTAGTTACCATATTCATTATAACCAAACAACGTGGTCATAGATTTAATCTATAACCATACATGAGGGTCACGACCTCCTCCATGGGATAGTATCTGACTTTATTGTCACGGATATGGTCCGTGACCATGTGTGGGTATCTATTGAAAATGGATCACGACACAATCTGTGATTCCTAATTAAAAAAACAAATAAAAACATGGTCATGGTTTTAGACCATGACCATGTTTTTATTTATTGTTAAGAAAAAGTTGGGGGTCATAGATTTTGGCTGTGATCATATCCATTTAATAAAAAAAATATATTTTTTAGACAGCCCTGAAGAAAAAACCTGTATTCATAAACCAATTTATATACAATTAAGCAATATTATAACCGTGGAGTTGACAATTCAAAGTAAAGCATCATGCCATCCTAGTTAATTCATAAATCATATTAAATAATTATAAATTTTAGCTATATTCTTAAACCAAGCGTCCATGACTACGTGGTAAGTTCCTATGAGTTACATTGGTCTCCTATGAGGTGTTCGTCCCCCTTACGGGTCCGTTTGAGAGTTGTTTGGGGTTTTTGCCCTTCAACGGCATGTTTTTAAGCCTATGTTTAGTTATTTGTAAATTTTAGTCATATTCTCCAACTGGGCATCTCGTGACTACACAGTTAGTTCCTACGAGTTACATTAGTTTCGTAAGAGGAGTTCGGGCCTCTTACGGCACCGGTTGGGGGATGTTTGGGTTTTCCCCTATAGTGGCATGTTTTAAAGCGCAAGTCTAATTATTTTCAAATTTTAGTTATATTTTCAAATCGGGAATCCTGTTACTATGCTTTGAGTTCCTACAATTTACATTAGTCTCGTGTGAGATGTTCGTGCCTCTAATAGGGCCGTTTCGAAGTTGTTTTGGATTTTTATCCTCTAGGGGCATGTTTTTAAGCCTAAGTCTAGTTATATGAAAATTTTAGACATATTCTCAAACTAGGCATCTTGTGCGCATGTAGTTAGTTCCTACGAGTTACACTCGCGGCGTGAGTGTATAAAGATATATGTCGATCGTTGGTATCCGCTTCCTACGCTATGCAAAAACCTAAACTCTAACTACACCTGTTTTATAAGTATAATGATAAATTCCGGTATCGAATCCACAACGAATGTTTGACAGATCGTGGTGGATTTATGACTTCAGAAAAAAAATGTGAAAAGGGTAATTGGTTTAAAAGAAAGAAAGGGGAGAAAGGGAGAATTTAACTCTACTCAAGAATTAATAAAATGAGAGTTGGAATCACGTCCCCACCATGGGCTAAACATGCACAATTAGAATTTCGGTTCGAAAATATTTAACCGAGAATTTTTAGTTAAACATAAACATCACACATGAAGGAATTTAAGCCAGCGATGCGAGATTAAACATTTAATAAAAAATGGTCACACGCGACTTAAAATCAGATTATCTCTTTAAACACTAACGTTGCGTGACAAAGAAAGTTAAACGCGTAATAATTCCATTTTAATTCGCGAGGTTTCAATTAAATACAATTTTACATGAAACCTAATTTTTGGAGCTCGACGCCCATTAATGGCAGACACACAATCCCAACATGTATACCAGTCACACAACATACATAAAACTAATTAAACAACTACTTAATAATTAAACAAAAAAATAATTTAATTACAGCGTTTAAGTAGGCGTGGAAAATAAATGAAAAGAATAAATAAATAAGCATGGAAATTAAAGAAACAAGGTAAGAAATAGTATCCACTTACATAAATGGGTATCAAACCACAAAGAAATGGAAGAGATGGGGTGTTCTCCACATAAATCCCTAAAATATCTCTAACCCAATCTCCTAAAACTAAGAGAAAGTGATATATTATGAGATTGTTTACAAAATTACATTAAGTTTTTATTTATACTAAGTGGGAAAACGGATTAAAAGAAAGAGAAAATGAAAACGAAAAGAAAAGGTATAAGTGTCAAATTAAGGAAACGAAAAAAAAAAGAAAAAAAAATAAAAAATAGAAAGTGGGCAACAACACATCTAGAAAAAAATGAGAAATAGGGGACCAATAGACCGAGGACTCAGGCGAATCGACCGCAAAAATGGAGAGGGAATACTTTCTAACTCGCGGGCATAAAAACCAAAACTCGATCGATCGTGAGTTGGCCGCCGGTCGACCGATCTGCATATCAACTTCAAGTGTAGAGGTAAGTAAGGGTATCAATCCACTTCCAAGGGGGTAAGCTAAAGACAAATTCAATTGTAATTCACTTTTTATTTTCTTTTTGGAATTTTTGCTTTTCTATTTTTTTAGCTTTTCAAATATTAAAACAATCGGGTGAGGTGAGGTGAAATAACAATAAACTAAAATGACAAATGGAAACAACCAACTAGAAAGTGACTAAAATGGAAAATAACGTCTAACACTAAAATGAGAGATAAAGTGAGATAAATGATTGTGAGAACAATCAAGGACTAGGATTACACCACAAATTTTAGCTATTCTAATTAATTAATTTAATTAATTGAATTCTCCCAAATTAATATCAATATTACAAATCAACTCTCGTTGTAAGTGTAATTTTAATAGTAATCTTTTAGAAAATTAAGTTTAACACCCCACAATTCTAGAAAATAGATCTACACTCCTTTTAATTAATCACCCTCTAGGATCGATTAATTAGAATTTATGTAAATCTTAGAAAATAAATTTAGAGTTGAAATTCAAGTGATAATACCCCACTTAAGAAACCCCTATCTCTAGTTCGAATCTAAAATGGGTATTCTCACTAGAATTTTGATTTTCTCTCAAAAATCATTTACCCTCTCTCGAGGCGTAAATTTACAGGTGAGGGATCAAAATTAACATTCAAGTGGACTTTTCAAGTAATTAAACTAATAAAAATAAAATAACATCAAATAAGGGTTTTACCCCACCCCTTGAAAGGGGATTTAGCCTAACATGATATGAAATATGACAAATCAATAATCAAAGGCATAAAATAAATGAGATGAGAAAAGAACAATCAAATCCCAATGCTTAATTGATCTTCTATCCATGAGTTGAAATTCATAATCCATCAACTTGAGTGATCCAAACAATATTACATAAAAAGTCCACTCAAATTAATCCTCACACATTTATCCCTCAATAATCTCAAAAAAGTAAAATAAAAACTATTTACAAAATGGTGTCTATCCTAATTTATTTCTAACCTTAAACTTTCTCTCTCTAAAAATTCCTATCTATCTAGCTCCCTTAAATTGAGTCTCCATCTTCTTTTTATAGTAGGCATGGAGCATGAGTTGTGTGAGGTCATGTGGGTAGTGAGGTGAGGGAATAAAATCAGATTTGGGGGTGAGAGGTTTGGGGTCATTTTTGGAATTGGAGTTTAAATGAATTAGGTTTGGGATAAAAAGGGGAAAAGGAGTTAAATGGGATAAGTGGGTTTAAGTCACATGGGTTAAATGGTTTAGTGTTGGTTTGTTTGTCTTTGGTTTGGCAGGTGAAAAAAATCATGTAAGCTTGGGAAATGGATGAAATACGTTTGGCATGGAGGTTGTTGCAAATGGGTGTAAATGGGTATGGGCGGAATCGGGTTATGTCTGAGATTGAGTAGAGGTCGGGTTGGTCAAATATGGCCAGAGGTATAAGGTGTGGTCATCGGTTCAGGTCCGGAGGTGGCTGTGGAGGTCTCCGTCGGGGGTTTTGGGTATACCCGGATCGGGCTGCTGGGGGTGGCTGGGCGTGTTAGTTGACCTGGGTTTGGGTTTGGGTTTGGGTTTGAGTGGTAGGGAATGGTAGATGCCGCCACTGGGTTTTTTTCGGCTGGCTAGGGTTGGTTGGATTCCGGCGTCGAAGGTGCAGGGGTCGAGCTTGTTGGGATCGGGGCAGCACCGAAGATAAAGGAGTGAGGGGCTGATGTCGGGTTGAAGTGGGTAGGAGGGGGGCGACAGTTTGGGTTCCTTCAACTCACCGGAGTGGAGGTGGGGTAAGGGATGGCGGTTGAGGATCGTAGGTCCGATGGGGTGATCGCCGGAGTGGTTTTTAGGTGGGGTCCTGGAGAGAGAAGGGTAATGAGTTAGTTTGTGGGTTTGGAGTTTTAATGGAGTAGGATATATGGGTTAATGGAGGTTTGGTGGAACATGGTTATGGAGGAGTGAGAGGGGTTTGTTGGGGATGGAGGTTGAAGATGGGTTAGGATGAATAAGGTGTGGTGAGGTGTAGGAAATTGTGTGTGTGACTTAGGTTATAGGATAGATTAGTTGGGTTTAGGATAAGTGTAGGTGAGTGTGTATGGGGTTTGTGTGTAGGATGTGTGTGTTTAACTTAGACCCCAAATAAATAATACTAACTAATAAAAATAAAACTATTAAAACTAAAAATCTAAAAAATATATTCCAATTAAAATGAAAACTTAATAAAAAAATGAAAATAAAAAGAAATAAAATTAAATTAAAAATAAAATCTAATAAAACTAAAATTAAAATCCTAAAAAGAAAATGCAAAATCTAATAAAACAATAAATAAATGAAATCCTAAAAATTCCAATCCTAATAAAATAAGATAAAATAAAATAAAAACTAAAACTAAAAACTAATAAAATCAAAATCAAAATAAAATTATACTAAACAAAAAGAAATAAAAAAAATAGAAATTAAAACCTAAAAATTCTATATAAATCTAAAAAAACCTAAAAATAAAATGACTCAAACTAAAAATCTAAAAAATATAAAAAGACACAAGCTAAACACACACAGGCTTGGGGTAAGTTCGGGCTAGGTTTAGGGTAGGTTAGGGTTATGGGATAAGGTAATTAACTCCATTTTAATTGCAAATTGCTCCGAAATATTGATTTTGACACCGCAACTGCAATTAAACTTGAATATTGAATAATTAAGCACATAAGATCCAAATTGTCGAGAATTAGCAACTAAAGTACGTCTATTTGGGGGTATAAACTGTACAATTTTGGGTGCTTATCACACCACCCCCAAACAGAGCGTTGCTAGTCCTCGAGCAATAAGATAGAGAGAAAGAAAAAGATAAGAACCCAAAAGTGTACACTTTTGCGGGCACTTGTGATTGCACTTAGCATGTGAAACAAGTCTTTAAACCTATAGGTTGCCCTACAGGATGAGTTGTGTCTCGTGAGGGTTTGCAGGGAATATACCCACAAAATTGTTATTTGCAAAAATTTATTGAAAGGCAGTCAATCTCTTATCAGACATAGAATAATCGCACAATCCATCATGAGAAAAATGATTTCAAAAATACAAGATAGAATGTGTAAAAAGATTAAGCTAAGTAAATACTCAAGGCACATCCTTTCTAGAAATCAACTTGTATGGTGTGAATCAGTCAAAACGGGTCGAGTATCACAAGAGTAATTACTAGATTGCCTTGTCGGAATCAACGCTTCAACTTCAAATCTCACTGGATATCTCTCTCTCAAACGAACTCTCGAGATATGGGTAAGTGTATCGCTCTTGTGTGTGAGCAGGTGAGTAAATGTAAGTAAGTTCAAACGTCTCACACACATATAAGAAAGAACGAACATTAAGAAAGAAAATGATCTCATAAAAGAATGCTGATCACTATAGTGAGAACGTCGAGTTATTGACCACGTTGACTTTCATTTGCCCGAACACCTAGGTGAATAAATGAATGTTTTATGGGTAAGGGGGAAATGAAATGAGAAGGATGGGATATGAGGTTGGATGGTGATGTATGGATGAATGACGAGTGATGAGTTTGTGATGGATAAAAGATGGATGCGATAGAAGAGTGTATACACTTTAGGCACAAATGTCTTTATTTCAAAATAACTAACTAAAAACTCACTCTTTTTTTTTCTTTTTTTTCTCTCTTTTTTTTCTTATCTTTTTCTCTATTTCTTTTTTTTTTTTTCTATTTTTCTATTTATTTCTCACTTTTCAAACCAACAAAGAAGACATTTACTTTTGAAATCACACTCTTTTATTTGAAAATGAAAGATGATAGGTGATGGTGTGGATATGGAATAATATGAGAATGTAATGGGTGAGTGAATGGAAATGTGATATGAAAAAGTGGTAAGTGTATGGATGAAACTCTAGTATTCGGGACAAATTTCAAGACACGCATTTCTTACAACTCGAAAAAGATGTCATTCTCAGTGATCGAGCCAAAATTTGAAGAATAATGAGATCATACAACAATTAATTGCGGACCCAAAAGAAGTTGAATCAACTTGTGACTCGGAGATTGCGTAAAACCCTCTAAAAGGGTGAAAGGCACAAATCTCACGGGCTAAAGTCTCTACTAGTGATCCTCAAGGTTCTCTTTAGAATTGTAGTACTCCTCAACTCTAAATCGTATTTCCGTGATAAGTGCGCAAATTTTGTTGAGTCTAGCAATTCATGGTGCAACATGCCTTGTTACGTATTACATAAGCTATTTATAAAAAGATAAAGCCTACAGATTGATTCCTAGACTTAAAAAGATGGATGATTGAAAATTCACATCATTGATTGAGATGAAAGAAACTGCAAGAAATTTTAAAAAATCAGGTTTAAAACTCAACATTTTTCAAAAGAGCTACGATTTTGATCAAATTCCCCACCCCCAAACAAAAAGGAACATCGTCCTCAATGTTAGGTAGGAAAGAGATTACCATATTGAGCCGCTAATGAAGTGGAAAGATGTAGCGAAGAATAAATCTGAATAAATGATAAGAAAAAAAAGAAAGGTGTACAAGTATATAACATGATAAAGCATTGGGTGATGTGACACCACCCCCAAACAGGATGAGACTAGTACAAGAAACGTGGGCTTCCTCCCGGTAGTACTAAGTTTAATGTCTTCAGCCAGACCTAACCATTTCGTACCCTAAATATAAGATCTATGAAAGCGCGGGGTGGCTGAAAAATGGGTGATAAGAATCCCCCCAAACAAGACTGAAGCATCAGTCTTATTGGATAGAGGCTAAGACGATCAATGCACCTGTATGGCAAAGTGCATCACACGATGCAAAGCATCGATGGACCATGGGCGGGTGGGTATTAGGGTAATGGTGAGGGTGGAAAGGGTGAAGAGGTATCGGCCACGGGCCTTGTTGAGATTAAAAGTGAGGGCGACTGGGGCCCTATAAGCATGGTGCTCAAGTTGTATGGGATGGCAAAAGGGTTTGTCAATAGTGATGGGGTGGGGATCATATAAATCACACGACCATTCTATAAATGGGCGATGATAATGGTCGCGCCGTGACACACCAGAGAGTTGTTGAGAAGAAAAATCAACAATACAAGGAAGTGGTGTGCATGGAGTAACAAGCTCAGTGCCACGGAAGTGGAGAGTAGCACCACATATACTCTCGTGGGTGGGGGGTGGTTTCAGGTGAGGATCTAAAAATGTAGATGGAAACTTGAAATGTGTAATATCAAGATCCAAACCAGGTGGTGGGGTACAATATATAATAGATGGGTCGGGTGGGATAAACGGTGGATCGGGTGGGATAACTGGTGGAGGAAGGTGATCCAACTCAAGCGTGGGAGACACACACTCATTGGTAGGAGTAAAGGAATACTCACAAGGGAGTGTGGTTTCTAAAGATGGAGTGATCAACTTATCCACAAGAGTAGCATCGAGGAATGTGGTGAGTGGGTAAGATGAGGCACCAAGATCTATGAGAGAGGAATCACTAGAAATATCAGGCTTAATGGGAGCCATGCATGGTGGGACATCCTCCATATCCGGATAGTTAGGAACTATCACAGATTCTATAGTGAGAAAATAGTGAACACTCGTAGCCGGAGCTAACCTAAAATGTAGTGGTTCCTCGGGAACACATGTGGTAGGGTCAATAGGTAAAAGCTCTGGAAATTTTTTGGAGTCTATGGAAAAGTGAGTGGGAACCTCAAGGTGGGGTTCAGGATGACATGATGGGATTTGATCAGGCTCATTATCGAAAGGTCAGTCAACACAATTATCGACTTGGGGCCCGGACCATGGAATGTTCTCAACATCTAGATTCTCGGGGTGGTAGGGTTGGTCAAACTCAAAATCTGTGTCACAAGAGGACACATCATCATCACACTCAGGTGCAACAATGGGTGGATCCATGGGAATATCCGACTCTGGTTCACACTCCAATTCATTTAAACGTTGTTCAAGACTTTGGAGAGCATGCGTTTGAATTTGAGTGGCTTGCTCTTGCTCGAATATGAACTTTTGCAAGAGGGTTTCAAGAGCGAATGTGGATGAAGGTGGTGGAGTGATGGGTGGTGGTGGTGGGTGAGGTCGGCACAACTCGCTATGATCGTGACTGTATGGAGACTACTCAAATGAAGTGGGTGGAGTGTGTACAAGTTCATCATACACGAAAGGATCGCTTGCGTGATGGACAAGTGGTTGATATTTAGTGGGGGCATAGTGAGGGTACTGATCGTGAACGGGTGCACAAGGTTGCCATGACAACTTTGGGAACATGTGAGGATCCACAACATCGGGTTGGGATTCGTATTGCGTGGAAGGGTGATCAGGCCTCCACGAATAGCTAGGGTACTCACACAACTCGGGATTAGGTATATCAAGATAGTAGGCCGATGTGGGCTCCAGAACAGTGTCATATGGATACACATGTTCCATGGTGGGTTCGGATGGATATGGAATATAAGGGCACTCATGGGACATGTGATTGGCATAATAACAATGGGTGCACAACAAAGTATGAGACACATCGACATCTGACACTGAGGGTAATGGAAAATGAGGTGCGTGCATGGACGGGTCAAGAGTATCAAGGGCACTCGTGATAGGGGTCAAACCACTAAAAATATTATAAAGAGACGGCTCGGGATCACTCTCACACGTGTCACGTGTCAATGGAAAATGACCAAAGCAATCCCATAAAGGACGTTCTTCGGCCATGAGTAGAAAAATATATTTTCGAGTTTTTTAAATTTTTTCAAAAGGAAAAAAAATATTTTTGGATTTTCTGAAAATAATGTAAGAAAATATTTTTGGAGTTTTGTGAAAAATAAAGGAAAAATATTTTTGGATTTTTCTAAAATGAAAGAAAGAAAATATTTTTGGGGTTTTCTAAAAATAAAGGAAGAAAATATTTTTGGATTTTTCTAAAATGAAAGAAAGAAAATATTTTTGGATTTTTTGGAAGAAAAAGGCGGGGGGAAATATGTGGACTCTCTGAATTGGACGAACCAATTAAAACCGACTATCGAAAAATGGAATTGGACACACACACAAGTCAAAAAAATTTCCTAACTAGCATATAGCCAATTTTTATCTTTCAAATTAGCGAAAGGGTAGTCAAATTTTAATTAAGTCCGTGGGCGATAAAAATTCACGAAAATCTCTGAGTGATCCCCTTTGTAAAATTTTCTCCTAGTGGGCTGCCTAGTTAATTGATTTTAAATTTAATGATGGCTAGGGTAGCACACAATTGGTAAGAGAGTGAGTCGGGTGATGAAATACCTTCTTGGGAGTGACCGGGTGTAGGTCTTAGTCAATTAATTCATCACACCATTCGAAAATAAATGCGAGAATAAAATCACATAAGGGCACACAAAGCACACACAATAATGGACTCGCTAACATGAGAGGTGCGAGGGTTTGAGAAATATACCTCCCACGGTTTTTAGGCCGTGGGGTGCCGAAAAATTTGAGTCGACCAGGGGGAGATTACGCCTATCTCAGTAGTCCCCAGGAGTCCTACCGACACAAGGTAGAGAGGCTTATAAATCCTCGCCAATGGACGCCTTCTCTCTACCTTGTCCAGTTTTCCTATCACGCTTGTCTTCAATTATTACAAATTTAAATGGAAAATAAATGGTGTCTCTAAGCACCGCAATACAAGCCAAAAATAGAATAATCCTAAATACAAGCCTTCCAAAAATATAAAAATGGTACAAAAAAAAAATAAAGTGCAAAAAAATAAATGAACTACAAGTTGAAATCCGCTTCGAGCTTCACGATCCCAAGAATGGAAACGGCGCCATTTGATAGAAAAGACTTTTTTATATCCTGGCAACGACGCCATTTGATAAAAAAGACTTTTTGATGTATATTTGGCTTTGCTTGAAAAGTCCTTATAATCAAAACCTCAAATACCTACAAAATAATATCAACTTTAAGTGTAGAGGTGAGTAAGGGTATGAATCCACTTCCAAGGGGGTAAGCTAAAGACAAATTCAATTGTAATTCACTTTTTATTTTCTTTTTGGAATTTTTGCTTTTTTTTTTTTTTTTTTAGCTTTTCAAATATTAAAACAATTGGGTGAGGTGAGGTGAAATAACACTAAACTAAAATGACAAATGGAAACAACTAACTAGAAAGTGACTAAAATGGAAAATAAAGTCTAACACTAAAATGAGAAATAAAGTGAGGTAAATGATTGTGAGAACAATCAAGGAGTGGGATTATAGCACAAATTTTAGCTATTGTAATTAATTAATTAATTTAATTAATTGAATTCTCCCAAATTAATATCAATATTACAAATCAACTCTCGTTGCAAGTGTAATTTTAATAGTAATCTTTTAGAAAATTAAGTTTAACACCCCACAATTTTAGAAAAATAGATCTACACTCCTTTTAATTAATCACCCGCTAGGATCAATTAATTAAAATTTATGTAAATTTTAGAAAATAAATTTAGAGTTGAAATTCAAGTGATAATACCCCACTTAAGAAACTCCTACCTCTAGTTCAAATCTAAAATGGTTATTCTCACTAGAATTTTGATTTTCCCTCGAAAATCATTTACCCTCTCTCGAGGCGTAAATTTAAGGGTGAGGGATCAAAATTAACATTCAAATGGACTTTTCAAGTAATTAAACTAATAAAAATAAAATAACATCAAATAAGGGTTTTACCCCACCCCTTGAAAGGCGATTTAGCCTAACATGATATCAAATATGACAAATTAATAATAAAAGGCATAAAATAAATGAGATGAGAAAAGAACAATCAAACCCCAATCTCTTGATGCTTAATTGATCTTCAATCCATGAGTTGAAATTCATAATCCATCAACTTGGGTGATCCAAACAATATTACATAAAAATTCCACTCAAATTAATCCTCATACATTTATCACTCAATAATCTCAAAAAAGAAAAATGAAAACTATTTACAAAATGGTGTTTATCCTAATTTATTTCTAACCTTAAACTTTCTCTCTCTAAAAATTCCTATCTATCTAGCTCCCTTAAATTGAGTCTTCATCTTCTTTTTATAGTAGGCATGGAGCATGAGGGTAAAAATGGGAGGATAAGGGTGTATGGGATATGGAAGGTATTTGGGTGAGGGTATCTAGGGAATTATGCACACATGTGCATGGGTTGTGTGAGGTCATCTGGGTAGTGAGGTGAGGGAATAAAATCAGATTTAGGGACGAGATGTTTGGGGTCATTTTTGGAATTGGAGTTTAAATGAATTAGGTTAGGGACAAAAATGGGAAAAAGGGTTAAATGGGATGAGTGGGTTTAAGTCACATGGGTTAAATGGTTTAGTGTTGGTTTGTTTGTCTTTGGTTTGGCAGGTGAAAAAAATCGTGTAAACTTGGGAAATGGATGAAATACGTTTGGCATGGAGGTGGTTGCAAATGGGTGTAAATGGATATGGGAGGAATCGGGTTATGGCTGAGATTGGGTAGAGGTCGGGTTGGTCAAATCTGGCCGGAGGTATAAGGTGTGGTCGCCGGTTCAGGTCCGGAGGTGGCTGTGGAGGTCTTCGTCGGGGGTTTTGGGTATACCCGGATCGGGTTGCTGGGGGTGACTGGGCGTGTTGGTTGACCGGGGTTTGGGTTTGGGTTTGAGTGGTAGGGAATGGTAGATGCCGCTGCTGGGGTTTTTTTGGCCGGGGAGGGTTGGTTGGATTCCGGCGTCGGAGGTGCAGGGGTCGGGCTGGTTGGGATCGGGGCAGCACCGGAGATAAAGGAGTGAGGGGCTGTTGTCGGGTTGAAGTTGGTAGGAGGGGGGCGACGGTTTGGGTTCCTGCAACTCGCCGGAGTCGAGGTGGGGTAAGGGATGGTGGTTGAGGGTCGTAGGTCCGGCGGGGTGATCGCCCGAGTGGTTTTCATGTGGGGTTATGGAGAGAGAAGGGTAATGAGTTAGATTGTGGGTTTGGAGTTTTAATGGAGTAGGAGATATGGGTTAATGGAGGTTTGGTGGAATGTGGTTATGGAGGAGAGAGAGGGGTTTGTTGGGGATGGAGGTTGAAGATGGGTTAGGATGAATAAGGTGTGGTGAGGTGTAGGAAATGATGTGTGTGGCTTAGGGTATATGATAGATTAGTTGGGTTTAGGATAAGTGTAGGTGAGTGTGTATGGGGTTTATGTGTAGGATGTGTGTGTGTTTAACTTAGACCTTAAATAAATAATACTAACTAATAAAAAAAAACTATTAAAACGAAAAATCTAAAAAAAAAATTCCTATTAAAATGAAAACTCAATAAAAAATGAAAATAAAAAGAAATAAAATAAAAATAAAAATAAAATCTAATAAAACTAAAATTAAAATCCTAAAAAGAAAATGCAAAATCTAATAAAACAAATAAATAAATGAAAACCTAAAAATTCCAATCCTAATAAAATAAGATAAAATAAAATAAAAACTAAAACTAAAAACTAAAAAAATCAAAATCAAAATCAAAATAAAATTATACTGAATAAAAAGAAATATAAAAATAGAAATTAAAACCTAAAAATTCTAAATAAATCTAAAATAAACCTAAAAATAAAACGACTCAAACTAAAAATATAAAAAATATAAAAAGACGCAAACTAAAAACACATAGGCTTGGGTAAGTTTGGGCTAGGTTTAGGATAGGTTAGGGCTATGGGATAAGGTAATTAGCTCCATTTTAACTGCAAATTTCTCCGAAATATAGCTTTTGACACCGCAACTGCAATTAAACCTGCATATTGAGAAATTAAGCACATAAGACCCTAATTGCCGAGAATTAGCAACTAAAGTACGTCTATTTGGGGTATAAATTGTACAGCTTTGGGTGCTTATCACCCACTTCTTCCAAAAACCCAAATCGAGTTGCACAAACAAAATCCCTAAATGGGTATTACCTGAGAGCTCCACAATTGTTGAAATGGACCATCTGCGTATGTGTACTACAATACCCACTTCCAAGATCCTAAACCTCCATTAATGTCAAGCACCAAACCAAAACCCATTTCCACAAAGCACACAACACCTAAATGCGCGTGTGGTAAAAAATCACGTTCCAATTTTAGACCAAAGTCCTCAATTTGAGACGAACCCAAAAATTGAGCAAAACCCAAGCTAAGAACCCAAATCACCCATGTATGAAATATGTTTGCTGCAAAAACGAGCTAGGACATAGAGGGAATTTATGTAATTGTTAGTAAAAAAGATAAGGGACATGATAGGAATTTATAAAATTGTTATTCATTTCTTTTAATTCTTCCTCTAATCAAAGTTCCGTGGAGTATTCATTTTGAGTCTGATTTGAGCACCGTCCGTGGCCACACAAAGCTTGGCCCAAGAGCTACAACTTTTGTTGGGGAAAAATCCCAAAGTGTGAAATTACAGAAATTCCCCTGAACGTGGGAATCACAATGAAAGTTTATCGGAATGCATTCAAACTTAATACTAAGCACCATAACACCTATAAAAGATCGATAATACCTCAAATAACATGTTCACATATACAACAGAGGTTGTCTGATTAACCAGCATAAATATAGGCATTAAAGTACCCGATGGGCCTAAAATGCATAGGTTCGAGGGTAATAAGTGTTATGATTCGGGACGGATCAACTAGTCCCTTGCAATGTGTTTGTGCTACTAACGGGGTTATTTGGGGGGTTGTTTTGGGGTTTTCCCCTCTATCAGTATGTTTATTAGACTAAGTATATATATTTGAAACTTTTAATCATATTCTCAAACTGAGTATCCCGTGACTGCACAATCAGTTCCTACGAGTTACATTTGCCCCGTGCGAGGTGCCTGTGTCCCTTAAGGGGCCATTTTTTTAAGGGTTTCACCCTCTAGTTGCATATTTTTAAGCCTAAGTCTAGTTATTTGAAAATTTTAGTCCTACTCTCAAAACGTCATCCCGGGACTATACAATGAGTTCTTATGTGTAACATTGTCCTGTGTGAGGCATTCGTGCCTTTTACGGGACAATTTTGGGTTTACGTCCACTAGCAACATGTTTTTAAGCCTAAGCTTTAGTTATTTGTAAATTTTAGTCATATTCTCGAACTAGACATCTTTGACAATGTGATCAGATTATTGGAGTTATGTTGATCCCGTGTGAGGTGTCCATGCCTCTCGCATGTCCATTTGGGGTTTCCCCTCTAGCGATATGTTTTTAGGCCTATGTATAGTTATGTGCAAATTTTTGTCAAATTATCAAACCAAGCACACTATGACTATGTGGTCACTTTCTATGAGTTACATTGGTCTCGTGCAAGGTGTTTGTACCCCTTACGACGTCATTTGGGGGTTGCGTTAAGTTTTTTCCCTCTAGAGATATGTTTTTAAGCCTAAGTCCATTTATTTGTAAATTTAAGTCATATTCTAAAATCGGGCATCCCGTGACTACGTGGTCACTTCCTATGAGATATATTGGTCCCGTGTGAGGTATTCTTGCCCCTTACGAGGTGGTTTGGGGGGTGTTTTGGATTTTTTTTCCTCTAGTAAAATATTTATAAGCCCAAGTATATATCTTGTGAGATTTTATTTATATTCTCAAATCGGGCATGCCGTGACTATGCGATTAGTTCTTACGAGTTACGTTGGTCTCGTGTGAGGTGTTCGTTCCTTTTATGGGGCCAGTTGGTGGATGTTTGGGGTTTGCACCCTCTAGCAGCATGTTTTAAGCCTAAGTATAGTTATTTGCAAATTTTAGTCATATTCTTAAGTCGAGCATCTCATGACTATGCGATCAATTTCTATGAGTTATAATGGCTATTTTCATTTTTTTTTCCTCTAGAGGCATCTTTTTAATCGTAAGTCTATTTTTTTTTGCTAATTTTAGTCATATTCTCAAACTAGGAATTCTTGACTATGCAGTCATTTCCTAAGAGATATATTGGTCCTGAGGGAGGTGTTCGTGCCCTTTATGGGTCCATTTGGGGGATGTTTTGGGGTTTCTTTCTCTAGCGGAATGTTTTTAAGCCTAAGTCTAGTTATTGTCAAATTTTAGTTATATTCTTAAATTGGGCGTACCGTGACTATGTATTCACTTCTAACGAGTTACACTTTATATTCTTAAATTGGGTTGTTTTAGGTTTGTGCCCTCTAACAGCATGTTTTTAATCCTAAGTGTAGTTATTTGGAAATTTTAGTCAAATTGTAAAACCGAGCATCCCGTGACTACGCAGTCAGTCACTAAAAGGTACATTAGTGAGTCATCTAGCATATTTTTTAACCCTAAGTCTAGTTATTTTAAAATTCTAGTCATATTCTCAAACCGGACATATTTTGATATGCAGTCAGTTCCTACGAGTTATATTAGTCTCGTGCAAGGTGTTCGTGCCCCTTTCGAGGCTATTTGGGATCTCTTTTGGGTTTTCTTCCTCGCGTATCATGTTTTTAATCTAAGTCTAGTTATTTTTAAATTTTAGTCATATTCTCAAACCGGGCATCCCATGACTACGCGATCTGTTCATATGAGTTACATTGGTTTTGTGGAGGTGTTCGGGTCTTTTAGGGGCCTATTATCTTGGATTTTCCCTATAATGGCATGTTTTAAAGCCTAATTCTAAATAAATCTAAATTTTATTCATATTTTCAAACCGGACATTCCATGCCTATGCGATGAGTTCTCCGAATTACATTGGTCCGGTGCGAGATGGTCGTGCCTTTTATGGGGCCGTTCGGGGGTTGTTTTGGGTTTTTGTCTTCGAGATGCATGTTTGTAAGCCTAAATCTATTTTTTTTTTAAATTTTTAGTCATATTCTCAAACATGGCATACCGTTATTACATAGTCAGTTCCTACGAATTATATTAGTCCCGTATGAGCTGTTCGTGCCACTAACGGGGCCATTTGGGGACTGTTTTGGATTTTCTTTCTCTAGTAACATGTTTTTAAGCCCAAGTCTCTATATTTAAAAATTTTAGTCATATTCTAAAAAGGGGTGTCCTGTGACTACGTAGTTAGTTCCTACGAGTTACATTAGTCCCGTGTGGGGTGTTTGTGCCCTAACCGGGCCTTTTAGGGGGTTATTTTGGGTTTTCACCCTCTAGCGGCATGTTTTAAACCTAATTCTATATATTTTCAACTTTTTTGATAATTCTTAAACCAAATGTCTTGTGACTACACAATCAGTTCCTACGAGTTGTATTGTTCTATTCGAGGTGTTTGTGCCCCTTAGGAGGTTGTTTCTGGACTGTTTTGGATTTTCACCCTCTAGCAACATGTTTTTAAGCATTAGTCTAGTTATTTACAAATTTTAATAATATTCTTAGACTGTCCTCCCATGGCTAGGCGATGTGTTACAACGAGTTACAAATGTCCTGTGCGAGGTTTTTGTTCCTCTTACGGGGCTATTTTGGGTTTGCTCCCACTAGCGACATGTTTCTATGCCTAAGTTTAGTCCTACAAAAATTTTAGCCATATTGTCAAACTGGGCATCCCATGACTACACAATCAATTCCTTGGAGTTACATTGGTCTTGTGCGAGTTTTTCATGCCTCGTACTAGGGCATTAGGTGGTTGTTTTGGGTTTTTTCCACTCCAGCGGCATGTTTTTAAGCCTAAGTCTAGTTATTTTCAAATTTAAGTCTTATTCCTAAATTGAGCATCCCATGACCATGAGGTCAATTCATATGAGTTACATTGGTCCCTTGTGAGGTGTTCGTACCCTTATGGGGTCGCTCGTGGGTTGTTTTGAGTTTTTGCCCTGTAGAGGCATGTTTTTAATACTAAGTATATTTATTTGCAAATTTTAGTCATATACTCAAACCGGGCATCCCATGACAACACAATTCATTCCCATGAGATACATTGGTCCTGTACGAGGTGTTTGTGCCCTTATGGGGCCGTTTGGCAGCTAATTTCAAATTTCCCTCTAGGAGAACTATTTTAAACATTAGTCTAGTTATTGTCCAGTTTTAGTCATATTCTCAAACTAGGTGTGCCGTGACTATGCAATCAGTTCTTACGAGTTACACTAGTCTCGTGCGAGGTGTCCATGCCTTTTATAGGGTCACTTTGAGGCTGCTTTGGGGTTTGTAACTTTTGAAGTATGTTTTTAAGCCTAAGTATAGTTATTTGCAAATTTTAGTAATATTCTCAAATTGGACATCTCAGGACCAGAAGGTCAGTTCCTACGAGTAACATTGGTCCCTTGCGAGGAGTTCTTACCTCTTATAGGGCCTATTAGGAATTGTTTTGTGTTCGCATCCTCACACAATATTTTTTAAGCCTAAATCTAGTTATATACAAATTTTAGTCATTCTCAAACCGGGCATCCTATGACTACGCAGTTAGTTCCTACGAGTTACATTGGTCTCAAGAAAGGTGTTCGTGCCAAATTTAGGGGTTGTTTTTGGTTATCCCCTCTAGTGGCATATTTTTATGCTAAAGTCTAGATATTTACAAACTTTAGTCACATTCTAAAATTGAGCATCCCTTGATTACACGATCAATTCCTATGAGTTACATTGGTCCCGTGCAAGGTGCTTGTGACTCTTATGGGGTAGTTTAGGGGATATGTATTTTCACTCTCTAGCGGCATGTTTTTAATCCTAAGTGCTGTTATTTGAAAATTTTAGTGAAATTCTCAAATCGAGCGTCTCGTGACTACGCGATCAATTCCTACCAGTTACATTGGTACCGTAGGAGGTATTCCTGAACCTTTTGGGGCCATTTAAGGAATATCTTGGGATTTTTCCCTGTAAGGACATGTTTTTAAGCCCAAGTCTTGATATTTGAAAATTTTAGTCATGTTATCAAACTCCACATCCGGGGACTACACCGTGAGTTCCTACGGTTTACATTGATCCCATGCGAGTTGTTCATACCTCTTACGAGCCGTTTAGGAACTTCTTTGGGATTCCTCTCTCTAATGGTATATTTTTTAGTCTAGTTCTAGTTAATTGAAAATTTTAGTTATATTTTCAAATCAAGCGTTCCGTGACTGCGTGACCAGTTCGTAAGAGTTACATTGCTCTCATGCAAAGTGTTAGTACCTCTCACGGGGTTTTCTAGGGGATGTTTTGGGTTTTTGTCGGCTAGAGGCATGTTTTTAAGACTAAGTATAGTTCTTTGTAAATTTTAGTCATATTCTCAAACCAGGCCTCCCGTGACTAAGCAGTTAGTTTCTACAACATACATTTGTCCCGCACGAGGTGCTCATGCCCCTAATTGGGCCCTTTGGGGGATGCTTTGGGGTTTCTCCATCTAGAGGCATATTTTTAATCCTAAGCCTAATTATTTTCAAATTTTAGTCATATTGTCAAAATGGTCATCTCATGACTATGTACGCAGTACCTGCAAGTTACATTGGTCCCGTGCGAGGTGTTCATACCTCTTACGGGGTCGTTTGGTATTGTTTTAGGTTTTTCCCTCTAGCAGCATATTTTTGAACCTAAGACGATTTATTTTCAAATTTTAGTCATATTCTAAAATCATGAGTTTCATGAATATGCTGTCAATTCCTACGAGTTGCATTGGTCCCATCCACGGTGTTTGTACCTCTTATGAGGCCATTTGGGGGTTGTTTTGTCTTTGCACCCTCTAGCAGCATGTTTTTAAGCCTTACTCTAATTATTTCTAAATTTTAGTTATACTCTCAGATCGAGCACCCCATGAATATATAGTTAATAACTACAAATTACATTTGTCCCGTGCAAGGTGTTCATGCTTCTTACGGGGTTATTTTTGTTTTTTCTCTCTAGCGTCATGTTTTGAAGCCTATGATAAGTTATTTTGAAATTTTAGTCATATTCTATAACTATGATTTTCGTGACAATGGAGTCAGTTACGACGAGTTACATTTGTTATGTGTGAGGTGTTTATGCTTCGTATGGGGCCATTTTGGTGTTGTTTTGTGTTTGTCCCCTAAGGTGACATATTTTTAAGTCTAAGTCTAGTTGTTTTTAAATTTTAGTCATATTCTCAAATCATGTTTTCCATGACTATGCAGTCAGTTCCTACGCGTTACATTGGTCTTGTGCAAGGTGTTTGTGCCCCTTTTGGGGTCCATTTGGGGGGTTATTTTGGGCTTTCCTCCTCTAGCAGTATGTTTTTAAGCCTCAGTCTAAAAATTTGTAAATATTAGTCATATTCTCAAACCGCATTGGCCCTGTGCAAGGTGCTTGTGCCTCTTACGGGGCCGTTTTGGGGGCTGTTTTGAGTTTTCGACCTCAAGCGGCATATTTTAAAGCCAAATTGTAGTTATTTGAAATTTTAGTCATATACTTAAATTGGGCATCCCGTGACTATATGATTATTTCATACGAGTTACATTGGCGGCGTACTAGGTGTTCTTTGCCATTACTGGGTCGTTTATGATTTTTTTTCCCTGTAACGGAATGTTTTTAAGCTTAAGTCCAGATATTTGTAAAATTTAGTCGTATTCTCAAATCGTCCATCCCATGAATATGCGGTTAGTTCGTACGAGTTACGTTGTTCCCGTGTGAGTTGTTAATGAATCTTACAGGGTCGTTTAGAGGCTATTTTTTGGTTTTCACCGTCTGGCGACATGTTTCGATAATTCGAACTAAACATTCATAAATCAAAATAAACATTCATAAATCAAACTAAAGTGCCAATGTACTGTCAATATGATAATAGGATAAAATTTGGATACATATAGAATTATTAAGGATTAATATAATAATAAGATACAAGTAGGATTGTCAAGATTAAAATAATGTTTTGATATTGAATATGCCTCTAAATTAACCAAAATATCTTTTAAATTATTGTTGCTATCAAGAGAAGAATGGAACTCTTTAGTATCCTTCAATGCACCTACTTTAGTAGTCACACACTTTGGTGCATGCACAATAATTAACCAATTTTCTTCATTTATGAACAGTTACTAGAATACGTTCTTTACGTAATGAAAGGCACAAATAAAAGGCTAGTCGATTATGCAATGTTTACTCTTCATCTTGGATAATTCTACCGTGATATGTTTTAAGCCAGGATAAATTTTACAAGTATTTGTAGTGCCCTCTACCTTCACCCAGCCATAATAGAATACGAATACTGTAAAATCTGAATAATCAACTTTCAGGATTTCTCGCATAATCCCATAATTGGTTAGCACCGTTTCTTTTGTATTTTTATCGATTTCTCAAGCGACAAAGGTAGTCAAGGAAGAAATTTGAAAATTTCCTATTTTGTGTTAAAATCTTTACCTTAAATAGATATGAAACAAAATTGAAACCATTGGTTCGGAATTTCTTAAATCATTCGCATAAAATTTGGGATATTTTTCTAAGTGTGCAAGACTTGAAGAAATATCATATCTTTTTATAAGCTACGTTTATTAATGAATTTGTATTAGTTCTTATTTTTTTCGCATGTGAATAAATAACTGCACACATAAGAGGTGGAATTTAGCTCTTTTGATATCCATGCCCTAAAACTATTTATCCTGCAACTTATCCTATAATTCTGGAAAATTTCATTCTCGTAATTCCTAAAGGTTAATTGTAGAATTTACATCATAATATATACAATACATATAATGAAACAAGAATAATTCGGTTAATTATGTAGCTACTTACTCTCTCTAATCTTCAATAGGTAGGAAGTGAGACTTATCATTCATTAAAGGGTGACTGATTAGCATAAATCTATGATGATTAATGTAACTCATCTTACCACTATGTTGTAGAGCAGTGGCTTCAGTTTCCTCCCTATATATGGGAAATCCATAATAACAATTAACATTGCAATAAAAAAATTCTCATAAGCACGAAGGTCGTGGATTGCCCACATTACCATTTCTTCAAATGTGAAATCTTTACCCGTCAAACGTCGTCATGCCTTTTTCCCACAATGTTTAAGTTCTTTAATTAATGTGGCTTAAAATATATCAATTTCATCATCGGTAGCCTTCGGCCCCGAGTATCAATTAAAACAACAATGTGAACTCCTTTCTTATACACAGTATTGGAGGGAGACTTAAAGGCACCATGAGAACTGGACAATAACCCTCATTAGTGCTTAAATTATCGAAATGGTTATGCCCATCAGTTGATAGTGCAATACAAATGTTGTGCGATTCCTTTGCAAATTCATGGTGTCGTGTGTTTGAAAGTTTCCAGATGAGTGAATCAACAAAATTACAATGGAGATTCCCACCCACCACTCATCGAGCATGAATTGTTATTGTCTATGCTATCCATGATACAGTGAAAAATCATTTTAATTGTGGCCTCAGGGCAAAATAGTTCAAAAACTTTTGTAAAACCAGTGAGCATTTGCGATATTTTCCAGTCTTGTCTTTTCCATTCTCATAAGACACATATCTAGGCTCATTGCATACATGACACTCATCCTTATTTTCGTGCTCATTGCAGTACAATTTCCAATCATACTTGCATGTATGAATATATTTGTTCTTCAAACCCAAAACCTTTAAGATCTTCTTCTTTCTAGGATAATTATGTGGTAACGTTTTCCCTTTGGGGATAATGTCTTTAAACAATTTGAGAATTTTGATTACCCTATTTCCCAACAAACCAAATTGACTCTTCAAATTATGAAAACCAATCACTACATATAATACCAAGTGATCTCCATTAAAAATTCTATACAATGGCCTATCCATATCGGATTTTAACCATATGTATTCCTAATCTTCTGGTAATTTAGCATCAACTTGTTCATTGATTTGGTCATACTTCACATTATATGTATCCATAGGTTTGTGGTTAACTCTGTAAGCATCATCAATTAAGTCGGTCAAACGACAATGTGTTAGTCAATCTCGTACCACTTCCACTCGGTAGGGTTTCGTTATGCAATCAGGTACTATTAATTCTTTCGAAACATATGGTACATTCTTTACACCATAGTATGTCCATATCTTATAGTCTAGCAAAATTCCTTACTTTAGTAAATTTAACTCAACGTCTTCTAAAAACTTATAATATACATTCATACAATGAGTGCACAGACACAAAATGTTATTACTTTTAAGATTTCTATATGCTTACTTAAAAAATTCTTGAACAACCTTTACATGATTATCAGATATTTAGCTAATCTCACCCATTCACTGTTTGTATAGTCGGGAATCCATTGAATAATCTTCAAAATTCGAGGAGGCAACTTTTAGAAGGAAAACCTTCAGAGGAATGATAGGTGAGACATTGAGAATGAGGGTAGGCGAAACCGGGAGGAGGCATCGGGGGCTGAAAATCTGGAATAAATAAGGACAAAAGGCACCCAATGTCACTTGTCAATACTTCCAGGTTAATTTTAAGCTACTGGATATTTCCATTTATCTTGGACTAACTTTTCTCTTTTCTTGAGATATGATTATTGATCGAAGTAAGCTCACCCACGAGAGGTGGAGTATGTTTAATTTGGTTTTTGGCATATGTGATATGACACCTCTTATCATTCATCTTTTGTCAATCCCAAAGGTCTAAGTCAGGGCATCATTTTCAATGTCATTATAAGGGGCCTCGAACCAGTCTAACTGCTAATGGCCTTGATCAATTCCTATAGTGTGAATATATATTTAGTCTTATGATTTTAACATTATTTTATATACCATGTATGTATATATATATATAAATAATTGGTTATACTCACCAGAGTCGGAACTAAGTGTGGTGAGAAATTATTATCTTTGTCTCGTCGGGCATACACATACAAGTTGCCTCGATTAACTTTTTGCAGGCATGGGATTGACCTTTGTCCTATCTGACCATTCACTCTTCAAATCTTCATACAATTTGAACCCTAACATGTGGATATAACCGTTTTTCTCTCTATTTTATTTATTTTTCTCCCACTGGCCCAACCTTTTGTCTATCGCTTCATTTTCCAAAAAAATGTTCCATTGATCGATCGACTTTTGAACATTTAGAGGGACTCCATCTCGTAGAGCCAAAATGTTAAATCTTAATACCCCTTCGAGAAATGTCCCAACCAAAGGTTTCTTCGATATGTTCTTAGCTATTTAGCAAACTGGTAAACAACCTTTTGCTTTCAATGGTCGAGGAATGAAAAATGCTTAAAAGTTGGTCATAAATGACATACTTGTTGGCTTGATCAACTAAGTTTCATTTATCATCTTCATCGACTCCCACATTAATTTTTCCAGGCAATAAACACTCAGATTTAAAGATATGGAAGTTATTTTTATTGCCTATAGGATTATTCCCGATAAGGGAGAACCAAATAGGCTTTTTCTCATTTGCTCGGGTGGTGTCGAGAGCGGGGGTGGGCATTGTAGTAATCATCATTTGTTTCCTACTCGTAGATAGAGTAGTAGAGTGATTTAATGGCAGAGTAGAGAATTGTTTATGTTTTGGTAGTGAAATTCCTTATTGGGGTGTCACGTCATCACTTGGTATGTTATGTTCGTTACCTCTCGACATTATCTACAATAAAAATTAACAAGTGAAGGAATCATGATAATAACATGTTTATGACTAACTAGTCATGTTTATGAATATATATATGTATATATGTCATAATAAGACTTTAAAATATGTCTAATGTGTCTGATCTCCATCCATTCAGTATTAGTTTTTAAAAATATATGGATATTTGCATGTGGTCAACTAATAGGAAGCGTATATATGATTGATTTTTAGATGTATATAACATAAACTCGGAATCCTTTGTTCTTAAACTTATTATCAAGATTCAATTTAACGTTCATCCATTGTGAGACATCCTAGTCTTGGTGCTTTCTTTAAGCAGTTCTATCCACAATGGGTGAATGTTTTTTATTCCTTCTCTAACAGCGTAAGCAACATCATGGCTACATTAGGATTATATATGAAAAATATATTCTCTATATCCCTGTCGTATCTTCCTAGTATGGAAAATAGAGTACGATTGAACGTATACTCTTATTGGAGATGAACTCCATGATTTTTACGGTAGTTAAACTATTCGATCTTCTGATTCCCGTACTTATAAATAAAAGTACCCTATAAATGGCCTACACTAATAAAAGAGGTATAATTGCGATCTAATTTCAATCTGTCATACTCTTAATACCAGTGATTGTCACCGTGCCTCATTTATCCGGAGAAAAATATGTAAGGGTATGAATATGAGTCCTACAAGTAATTTCTCTATTTAATCATTAAGATGTTATTAATTTTTAACCGATTCAATTTAAGTTTATCTTATTTTAAACTTTGGATTTAAAATCCAATTTAAGTTTTTCAATATTAGGATTTTAAAATCCATTTACAACATTTCAATATTTTCACATATGAGTCCTATTAGAATGGATGTAAATTGGAACCGTGAGTATCAATGTGCAAAAAACCAATTTTTGTGTCCATTTTATTAGTACCTTACAAACCACTACCTACCTCCACGTCTATTATTATGCATTGATCACTATCCTCAAATGATGGGTGTATCTTAAAGAGAAAGGAGATTGAGGGTGGTGAAATAAAACATGATGACTTATGATTCTATAAATTGTGACAAAGATAACATGTTGATTACCGCTAGTATTAGATATATATGGTTCAGTTGACATTGAGTTAAAAGAATCATGATCTATATTTTAGAGTGAGTTAAACCCCTTATCAATTATTTTTTTCTTCGTTACCATTCAATAGTGTGAATGTTTTCAAATTTTAATGTCAAAAGGAAAATCAAGATTGAATGTCAGAATGAATTTGCTGGGCCAAATAAGTTTACATAATCAAAGTTATAAGAATGTTTCCTAAACATATTATTAGGAGATTGATTGAAGAAAGAAATTCAAATTTTACGAAAGAAATTAATCAAATTTGATGTAAAGATATACGAAGACTCACACAACACTCACACAAATATGATAATAATCCCTCTAATCTCCATTCTCAACTTACTAATACTGATATGTTAATTATGAAGATATAGGGAAAGTATTAGATTTATAGTCTTAATTATTCGACCTCATAAACAACCCTAGTATTATTACCCCCTCTTTAATTTTCCTTAACCTTTGTATGACAAGAAATATATAAACGCGAGTAAATTTAAAATCATCTCAGTATCACCTAATTTAACATACAATCTTGAGTTTTATGCAGCAAGTGAAGAAAATGGAATGGCAAAGTAATAAAAGATTAGTGAAAGAATGATTATTTTATTGGATTGCAAATGTATAAAGTTGAATAATGTGGAGAGAGCAAAATCAAAAATATCAATTAACTCGTGAAATCAACTCAAACGCTACACGTTTGAATTTTAAGTTCAACCAAATAAAAAGTGAAAGTAAATAAGAAATGTCATTAGTTCAATTAACACATGGACATGTAAATTTCAATATCAATTTGATTAATGAAGCCTAAATGTTCATAACAATTAGCATGAAATGTTGGAAGATCATATAACCATTTTAATTTCAATTTCGTATACATATACATACATATATTCGCATACACATACCAACATACATATAGATATATATACACACATACTGACACATTCACATGCACATAGTATGCACAATGTGAACATATTTCATTAGAAAATAAGTGTGTAGAGAGGATACTTGAAAAATGTGTTGCCATCGAAGAGAGACAGAGGGTCGCCGGAGCAATGTGTAGAAAAAGTGGGTGTGAGAGGTAGAGAGAGACACTGTGTATGATAGGTGTAAAATGCCTGGAATGAATTACAATCATGAGTTGTTTATATCTACAAGATGTGGTCACATCCTTAGTACGTGACCACCATCGTGATTATATTAAAATCATCATGGTTTAAGTGCATGACCACACTTAATTGAAAACCTTAGATTTATCATGCACGTGTTCACGGTCCGGGGTTCTGACCCACTTTGGAGTGAGTTTGGTGCCCAGTTATTCATGGGATTATCACGGACCACGGACGTGACTTCCATGGTCATGGTATAAATCCATGAACCTATCCATTATATGTCACCCTTTAACTTGATCACGACCTGTGTCACATGAGGTTTGACTGTGGTCACTATCCTAGACTGAGACCCTTCCACCATGACCATCCTCGATTTATGGTGTAATGCATGAAGAAGTGTTATAAGGAGATAAAAATAATTTTCTTGTTGTGATGGTCTGCCAATCCATAATCTTCTATGTTATTGGTAATACTTCCTCAGGTGATTGTCATTTCATGGTTTCTTGAACTGCTCTCCGTTCAAAGTTTTAACTCTATACGTTCTAAATCGTACGAAAATAGACACTCGGTATAGGCTGTGCTAATTTAGTTCCAACTTGTCCATATTTCTAGATAACCTTATTTAGTACGTAGTTTTCTTTCTTTAAACTGCTCGATTTTACCCTTTTATTATAACCCCGGGCAGTCCTTTACTGGTAGACTAACACTCATAGTGCTACCTTTTCCCCGACATCTTCTACAAGATCCTGATCGAGTCTTATCATCAATTGATCCTTGGTGAATTAAAGTTGAGTTCTAGATGGTTGGCAAGCCTATCTCAGTGGGAACCAGCACATTAGTGCCAAACACCAACACGCATGGAGTCTCACCCGTTGTCATACTCGGTGTCATCCTATACTCCCAAAGTTCTCTCTGAAGCTCAGTGATCCAGTCTCCCTTAGCATCATATAGCCTTTTCTTTATTTCTTTAATAAGAGTTATGGTCGCCACCTTTGTCTGTTCATTGGATTGTGGGTGACCAGGTGCTAAGTGCAGTTTCTGGATCTTCAAACGTATATAATAATCTTCAAATTCCTTGTTGTGAAACTGATTATCATGATCCATAATGTAGGCATATAGAATTCGATATGAAAAAGTAATAAAGTGGAGAACGTTTTCATACATCATCTTGAATATAGGTTTGACCTCCACCCATTTAGTTAAATAATACATTGCTAGGACCAGATATTTAAACCTACCCCTTATCTTCGGTGGAGGGCCGACTAGATCAATCTCCCATATGAAAAAGGGCGAAGTGGTTGTGATCGGTGTTAATGAGGCTCCTAGACTCTTATGAATGATGGAGTACTTATGGAGCTTGTCAAACTTCCTCACATAGACATCATCATATTCTTTCCTAACGAGCCAATAATATCCTAGGGTGGCGACCCTTTTCATCAATGATCAACCTACAGAATGGGATCCACATGACCCTTCATGTATTTGTTTTATTAGTTCACTGAGCATAGTTGGATGGATACATCTAAGTAGTTATATAATTAATTTTCTCCTGAACAGGTTCCTCCATTAAGCACATACATCGCTGCTTTATTACCTAGCATCCTTGCTTCCATTGGATCTGCTGACATCGTACTAGCCTCTAAGTATGCACGAATATGAGCCATCCATGATGGTTCCATCTTAAGTTCCATACAAGGATGCATTTTTTTCCATGCTTTACTATGACGGGATTTCTACGGAGACTATTCTTCTTAGTTCGACTCTTATTACTAATACCAGACGAGCGAGTGCATCAACTCAAGCATTTTCAGCCCTTAGTATTCGAATAAGTTGTATAGTCGAGAATTTTAATAGAAATGTTTTTACCTTTGCCAAGGATTTCATCATCGATTCTTCCATTGCCTCAAAAATTTTGTGAATTTGATTAACGACCAGTTGAGAGTTGTTATGTGTTATTAATTATTTGGCACCCAATATGAATTCCAATGTCAAACCTCTTATGAGTGCTTCGTATTATGCCTTGTTGTTCGAAACTTCAAAGTTAAATATAAGGGCATATAAAATGTCATTACCATTAAGTGTATTGATGATCAAACTTGATCCGCTACCATTAGCAAGTTACAATCCATCTATAAAAAGCTGCCACATAGGGGGCTCTTCCTTGAAATCTTCTTCGAGCGAGTCTGCCACGTATCATTTTAACGTTAAAGTAGATCATAAGGAAATTACTTTTTTCTATTTGTCCGTTTTGGGGATGATATGGGTTTTCACCCTTTAGGGGTATGTTCTTAAGCATAAGTCTCGTTATTTGGAAATTTTATTCATATTCTCAGATCGGGTGTCCCATGACTAGGCAATCAATTCTTACGAGTTACATTGGTCCCGTGCAAGCTATTCTTGAAATTTTTAGGGCTGTTTAGGGTATGTCTTGGGTTTTCTCCCTCTGAGGGAATATTTTTAATCCCAAGTCTAGATATATAAAAAATTTATTCATGTTCTCAAACTCAGCATCCGATGACTGGTCAGTTTCTACGAGTTATATTGGTCCCATGCGAGTAGTTCGTTAAAGTAACGGGTCGTTTGGGTTTGCACCCTGTAGTTATATTTTCAAACCCGTCATTTTGTGACTACGCGGTCATTTCCGAAGAGTTGCATTGCTCCCATGCGAAGTATTCATACATCTCATGGGTTGTCTAGGGCTTGTTTTGGGTGTTCACCCACAAGAGGCATGTTTATAAGCCTAAGTCTAGTTCTTAGCAAATTTTAGTCATTTTCTCAATGTAGTGATGTTTTTAAGCCTAAGAGATCAATTTCTACGAGTTACATTTGTCCTGCACGAGCTACTCGTGCCCCTAATTGGGTCGTTTGGGAGATGCTTTGGTTTTTTGTCCTCTAGAGGCATATTTTTAAGCCTAATCCTAGTTATTTAGACATTTAGTCTTATTGTTAAACCAGGCATCCTATGACTATGTGATTAGTCCCATTGAGTTATATTAGTCTCGTGCGAGGTGTTCCTGCCTCTTACGGGGACGTTTGGGGTTGTTGTAGGTTTTTCTGCCGTTGCGACATGTTTTTAAGCCTAAGACTAATTATTTTTAAAATTTTATCCATATTCTTAAATCATGCATTTCATGATTACGCGATCAGTTCCTACAATTTACATCGGTTCCGTTCACGGTGTTTGTGCCTCTTACGTGGAAATTTGGGGGTTGTTTTTAGCTTGCACACTATAGGAGCATGTTTTTAAGCCTAACTCTAATTATTTGTAAATTTTAGTTATATTCTCAAATTGGGCATCCCACGACTATGCGATCAGTACCTACGAGTTACATTAGTCTCGTGTGTAACACCCCGCTTAAAATAATAACGGGTGGCCAACCCTATACTACATTAAATAAGGAGTTTCAGATGGTCTAGTCTCAACATCAACTATCGGTACTATATAATATAGGACTAACTACCCGATATCATATAAACGAGATGTTAAAATTAAATAAAATATGCAACAAACAACAAACCAACACTATAACACCATTAAATAAGGAATGAAAGATGCATGAAAGAACTATGATAGATGAAGTGTTAGAACAAAAATGAAATAAATAACTACATCTGAATATACCTCTAAAAAAATAAACCCGAATAAGTTGTCGGGTCACAGCCAATACAATGACAAAAATGAAGTAAATATACACATCTATAAATATCCCTTGGGTATACACCCGATATACAACATGGATCCTACCTAGATTCTTGAAGAAGTGCGAAGCGGCTACCATCTATGTCCTGCAACAGTTCGCACTTGTCATGGCTCCCAAGACTCTGGATAGAAAGTCATCCGACATCCATGCGGTAGGACACCTGTAGTAATAGATATATATATATAAAAGCAGGAGAGAAAAGTAAATGGGTCAGAGCCCAAGTGTAAAAAATATTTAGCAAGTGTGTTAACCGTGCATAATAAATATCATTGCACATATTTCATAATTAAAGTGGAATCCCACTCTCGTGGAACCCCAACTCACCTCTCATCTAAAGGCGCGCACCTAATCGCGTCCTCAAATTTTAGTTAAATTTCCCCAATTATAAGAACAACCTAACGTATTATAGGCCTAGCCTGTACCCACGAGATTAACTTTACTATCATAACCCAAGAATCCACCCCTATTCTAATCATACTTGATTATGTTTACAATCAATTATGCCATAACAGGCTTAATGGATTCTGGTTTATAATTTATTTAATTAAAATTCTTAATACGTTACCCATTTATATTTGGGTTGGAACATCTGATTTAATTTCGAATTAACATGCATACAAAATTATTATTGACAAAACTTCTCCCCAATTTCAACGCTGCGTTGTGTTTCGTGCGTGGGGTGTCTCGCAAAGCGATATCCAAACAAGGAACCACCCATTACATTACTCCTTGTCAACGTCGATCTTGGAGATCCATTATGCCACACATAAATATTGACAGAACTTCTCTCTAATCTCAACAATGCACTACGTTTCGTGCGTGGGGTGTCTCGCAAAGCGAAATCCAAACAAGGAACCACCCCGTTACACTACTCCTTCACGATGTTGATCCTAGAGATCCATAATTCCATACATACCATCTAATACTCCTACTACTACTACTAAATTTTCGACTACAATATGAAAACAAAGACAATCTCCAATAATATCCTTGGGATGATGTAACCGAAATATTCCTTAAACGCGATACATCAATCCCCCAATCATCTAGTACACCATAATCATCCAAGATGTACTCCATAAAGGATCTATATCCTTGCATCTATAGGATATATAAATATATATATAGGAATTTTATTCTATATATATATACCATCATTCATTCCCATGACCATGTATACATACCATATATGATGTACAATGGCCATGCACAAATAAATACCCGACTATATATAGCGCCGATAAACTGCATCATGCTACCATTTTCCCAGTGCCCGACTCACGTAGCAATACTGGGGCCACCATGGTGGGACTAAACGACACCCATCTCGTGGTAAGCTCACGCACACGACGTCCCGGGAAGCGATCATAGCTCCAAACCGGCAATGAGACGAAACATACCCACCACGTCTCATCCCAAAAATATAAATCATATCATAATAACACACGGGACGACTATGACCTGGGGAATATCCACACCCTGCATTTCTAGCCAGGATGCTCACCCTCTACGTGCGCAACTTCCTAATGATAGCATAAGAGGGGTATGCTTAACCACATAAGTATATATATCATTCACATGCACAATATATATACATCCATATGATCTAATCATATAAATAAACCATCACATAGGGTTTAAATATCCTTATTAGGCATATCCACAACATAAATATATCCATATATTCATAACTATATAGATATATATATACACGTATTCACATATCCATATATCTAAATATATACAAACTAATTCTCGTTCATGTGTATAAGATATCTATGTACACTCGACTATAAGTATACATAACCCTCAATAAACAAGCCGTCACCACAAACTCATTTAATTTACCTCGATATGTGAATACAACCCCTCACTTGAAGTATAGTCATCCATTTTCCTATGATGAATAGTCTTCCAAAAATACATATATTTATATATTCAACATTTGGGTTATCACCCAAAGTTTAGTGTAGGTAACAATTAGTACACATTCCATATGTCTCCAAAAGGACATTCATGTCTCCAATACTAGTTTCGACTATTGATATATATATATATATATATATATATATACATACATAACTAATAGTCTGTAAACCTCAACTTAGCCCAATCCTATTTCAAGTATTGGAATCCCAACGATTATATCCACACGATTCTATAATAACTATCTTGACTAGAATCTATGCTACCAATTATTCTAGTTGATAGTACAACCCAAACGTTCCTAATTCAAACTACGGTTCATTAACTCTCATAATTTTCCTTAGTCTAACACTTCTGATTTACTCCTTAATTTATCATTTCCAAGGATAATGCGACTACTCTCTCTCATTAGTCCCCATAATCATAACATGTGAGAAACCCCGTATGTGTCTCCAAAACATATTTATTACATCATAAAAGAGGGTCCCAAATCAATAAACCCAACCAAAAAGGGTTAGAAATCATCCTAGGGAAAACTCCATAAAACAGCCCTGTTTCCGAATCGATTCGGCCTGGCCCGAATCGATTCGGTCTCAAGGGCGAATCGATTCGCTCCAACTGCGAATCGATTCGGTCCAAAGGACCTAAGAGACTGTCCCAGGACGAATCGATTCACCTTAGGTTTGAATCGATTCGGTCACACAGACCTGGGACTCTGCAACATTCCGAATCGATTCGGAAAGAGGCCGAATCGATTCGGCCTGTTCAGCAGGCTATGAAATGGTCAATTTTCTACATAAACCTAATTTTTCCAAAACCCCAAATCAACAATTTCTAACTATAAATTTGTAACCCAATAATGTTTCCAACATCAAACATATCCTATAATTTCACCTCATCAATTTATCCCCCTTAAACCCATTTGTAAACATCAATTTCAAGATTAAACCCAAAATTTTAGGTTTTGATATTAATACCCAAAAATCCATTCTTTAACCCACAAATTATGAAATACAATACACAAATGACTTATTTAGCAAGATTACACTTGGCTCAGATTTGTAGAGATTGGATAATCCTCGATGTCGCGTTTGGGGCCGGAATCTCCAAGATTTTCTTCCTCTCTCTCTTCCTTTCTTCTTCTCTCCTTCTTATTTTATCTCTTCTTTCTATTTCTCTCTTTTTCTCAAATGAGAAGAGTTCATCCGTAAGCCTTTAAATCCCTTCAAACAATAAACCCAATTTTAAATGTTAATACACAATTTAAGTGACTCGTTTACTCCAATTCGAGTCAAACTAACTTAAAAACATTCCGGAGCCGAAATAAAACCCAATGACAGTCATTTTGACTATCTCGACCCTTCCAGGATCGATGGTGCCCTCAAAATCATCATCCGGAATACATTGAAACGTTCTCTATTTTTGGGCCTCAATTTCCAAATTTTAAAATTCTCCAATTTAATTAAATTTTATTTTCCCAAAAATTAAATATCTCAGTCTCCAAAATCACAGGTTGTTACACTTTACGAGTTGTTCGTGCTATTTACGGGGTCGTTTGGTGATTACTTTGGGGTTTCCTTCTCTGAAATCATTTTTTAAGCCTAAGTCTAGATATTTGTAAATTTTAGACATATTCTCAAGTCGGGCGTCCCGTGACTATGCAGTCACTTCTAATGAGTTACGTTCGTCTTGTGCGAGGTGTTTGTGACTCTTGAGGGGACGTTTTCGCCCTTTAGCGGCATGTTTTTAAGCCTAAGTATGGTTATTTTCAAATTTTAGTTACACTGTTGAATTGGGCATCATGTGACTATGTTATTAGTTCCTACAAGTTACATTTGTCCCATACGAGGTGTTCTTGGCCATTACGGGTCTCTTTAAGATGTTTTCCCTCTAGAGAAATATTTTTATGCATAAGTCTAGATATACATAGATTTTAGTCATATCCTTAAATAGGGCATCCCATGACTATGCGATCAGTTCCTACAAGTTATGTTGATCTCATGTGAGGTGTTCGTGCATCTTATGGGACCGTTTGGAGCCTTTTTTAGGTTTTCACCCCCTGGCGACATGTTTTTGTAATTTGAACTAAACATTCATTAATTGAACTAAACATTAATAAATCAAAATAAACATTCATAAATCAAACTAAAGCGCTAATATAGCGTCAATATGATAATAGGATACAATTTGGATGCACATAGAATTATTAACGATAAATATAATAATAAGATACAAATAGGATTGTCAAGATTAAAATAATGTTTTGTTACTGAATATTCCTCTAAATTAGCTAAAAGATCATTCAAATTATTGTTGCAATCAAGAGGAGACTGAAACTCTTTAGTATCCTTTAATGAACCTGCTTGAGTAGTCACACCTTTCGGTGCATGCATAATAATTGACCAATTTGCATCATTTATGAACATTTAGTAGAATACATTTTATACGTAACGGCATAAACAAATAAAAGGCTAGTCAACTATGCAATGTTTACTCTTCATATTGGACAAATCTATCGTGATATGTTTTAAGTCAGGATAAACTTTACAAGTTTTTGTAATGTCCTCCTCCTTCACCCAACCACATTAGAATACGGTTTCTATAAAATCTAAATAATCGAGTTTCGAGAATTGTTGGACAACCCCATAATAGGTTAGCACTATATTTTTCGTACTTGTATCACTTTTTCTAGTGACTAGGTAGTGAAGGTAGAAATTTGATTTTTTTTTTATTTTGCGTTAAAAGATTTTCATCAAATGGATATGAAACAAAATCAAAATCGGTGATGAAAAATTTCTTAAATCTTTCGTACAAAATTTGGGATATTTTTCTAAGTATGCAAGGCTTGAAGAGACATCTCCTCTTTTTATAAGTTGCATTTATTAATGAATTCGTATTAGGGCATGTTTTTACCACATATGAATAAATAACATCACACATAAGTGGTGGAATTTACCTCTTTTGATATCCATGCCCTAAAACTACTTGTCGTGCAATTTATCCTCTATTTTCGGAAAATTTTGTTCTTGCACTTTCTAAAGCTAAATTGTAGAGTTTAGATCATAATATAAGCAATACATATAATCAAACAATAATAATTTGGCTAATTATCTAGCTACTCACTCTTTCCAATCTTCAACTTCCTCTTGTGATTTGAAGACGTAAAAATCAACTTGCTCATATTGAAGATTAATAAGTCTCGCCTCTTTAGGGTTACCGAAAGGCAATTCACCGTCAAAATCATCACGGTCCTCGATCACGCATTATCCACGAGGATTGAACCTCCTCAACTCATATTCTAGAATATGTTCCCTAGCATACAACGGTGATTCCACATTTACTTATTCTTTAGAAATTGACCGTCTCATATATATTTTATTCTTAATATAATCTTTGAATCTTTTCACCAAGCTATTAAAAGAAATACACCCGGCGATAGTTATACCTAATAGGACGACAAAATAAAGCCTCGTCGCATAAATGCACAAGTAGGTGGATGCTGATATGGAAGAACAACAAAGATTTTTTTTTCTAATAGAGGAATGGCCTTGGCTAAAGTGGATTTCCCAGATTTAAAATTCTTTCTATTTACCACTCTTTTCATAAAGTATGGTAATTCACTAACTTTTTTGCATAATTTCCCAAAGGATATATTTGTGCTCCGAGAAACATGCCAAAACAGCAGAGGGATTAATTGACTGATGACGTGCCACCTGTGAGACTTGCACTATTTCAGGTCATTTGTTTGGTAGCTTACTAATCCCGTGAAAATTACCAAAATAACAAATCGTAGTATTCAATTTGAACAATGTTTCTAGGAGGATCTTTTTCTCACTAGTAGTTAACGTGAAAGTAGCCGGGGGGATGACATGCTTCCTATTGTGGGGTCATTTTTTAATAAAAAAATCTTCTTTATCATCATCTGTTGATCACGGCGTGCCCACGCCCCATATTTTGAATGAGATCCATCCAAACATGTTCCTATCAGATGTTCCATAACATTATTCTCCATGTGCATCACATCACTTACATGCATTACACAAAAATCTTTGCAATATGGTAATAAAAAAATATTGACGCATGCCTTCCATTTAATAAGGTTGTTCATATCCTCTCTAACTTTATGCTTTAGGTTTACAAACGATGGTTGTTTGCCTATATGCATTTTCCCCATAGTTGCGACCTTCTCCTTCTCCTCGATTTTTTGACTCGAATGCCGAGCATGTTTCGTCCTATGCTCATGACCAATACATAGGAAGAAAGACTTATCAATCCGAAAAGGGTGACTGGTTGGCAAAAATCTATGACAATCGATATAAATCATCTTACCACAGTGTTGTATCCAAGTGGCTTCAGTTTCCTTTATATGGGAAATCGATACTAACCATTAACATTGCAATAAAAAAAGTGTCCCATAATCATGAAGGTTGTGCATTACCCACATTACCATTGCGTTAAGTGTGAAATCTTCACTCTTATGAGTGGCAAATGCCGTCATTCCTTTATCCCATAACTTTTATGTTCCTTGATTAATGTGGCTCAAAATATATCAATATCATCATCGGGAGCCTTCGGCCCGAGTATCAATGAAGACAATAATGTGAACTCCTTTATCATACATGAGAACTGGCCCATAACTCTAATTAGTGCTTAAATTACCAAGAAGGTTAATCCGATAAGTTGATAATGCAAGACGAACATTCTGCGATTCCTTTGAAAATTCATGGTTTCGTGTGTTTGAAATTTTCTTGATGAGTGAATGAACCAGATGACACTAGAGATTCCAATCCGCCTCGCATCAAGAGTCCAATGTCACTGCCTCTGCTATCCATGGTACAATGAAAAATAGTTTTAACTATGACCTGAGGGGAAAATATTTTTTAAATGTTTATCGAAGTTGTGACGACTTGTGATATTTTGCAGTCTTGTCTTTTCCATTCTCACAAAGCCATATATCTAGCCTCACTGCATACCAGGACATTCATTCTTCCCTTCATTCTCATTTCGGCATAATATCCAATCATATTTGAATGTATAAAAAAATTTGAATATCAAACCTAAACCCTTCAAGCTCTTCTTCTTGCTAGGATAATTATTTGGTAACATTTTCTCTTTCGGGAGAATGTATTTAACCCATTTAAGAATTTTGATTACGCTATTGCACAATAAAACAATTTGACTCTTCAAATTATGCAAACCAATCACTACATATAATACCGAGTGATCTTCATTGAAATGTTTATACAACGGTGTATCCGTATCAGATTTCAACCATATGTACTCCCGATGTTATGATAATTTAGCATCAACTTGTTCATTTACTTGGTCATAATTCACATTATCTCTATCCATAGGTTTATGTATTTAATGGTGCTTGACTCTGTAAGCATCATCAATTATGTTCATCAAAGGATGATGTGTTGGTGAATCATGTACCACTTCACTAAGTAGGGTTCGATTATGTAGTCGAGTATTGTTAATTCTTCCAAAACATATGGTACACTCTTTTCACCATAATATGTCCATATGTTATAGTCTTGCAAAACTCCCCACTTTAGTAAATTCAACTCAATGTCTTCTAAAAACTTGTAATTTTCGTTCACATAATGGGTGCACAAACACGAAATCTTATCATTTTTAAGTTTTCTATATGCTCACTTAAAAAATTCTTAAACACCCTTTACATGATTATCAGATATCCGGTTACTCTTCCCCGTTCACTCTTTTTATTATGGGGAATCCATTGAATAATCTTAAAAATTCAATTCACTTGAATTAATTGGCTATAACAAAGGCCAGGTTGCATACAACAATGCACAATATATCATTTATTAAAATTATTCAGAATGACGAAAACTCAAATTAAACAACTTAAAATAACTTAAATAAACAAAACATTACTTAAACTTATTCTTAAATATTCCAAATTCTCAAAAAATGTTCATGGCCTAGGCTTGACCAATAGATAAACTCGCCAGGTGATAAAATAATTTTTATTGTAATTCAGTGTATTCCTTTATCCATTTTCAATGTGCTCTAGAATTTCTTCACAACTATTATATATCCGATCAACTAGTATCTGAGCCTTAGAGATTTACAAAGGGAAATTATGAAGAAGAATTTTGAAAATTATTGAAACGATTGTGCGCACACCAATTATCCTACATTTGGTCAAGTACCTATAATTGTACTTCTCTCTAAATTCATCGTGAGTTCATGATGATGATCCATGAAATGTGGAAGGCAGAGGCACTAGGGATGGGAATGTTGAAGAAGGAGACATTTTGGATGGGATCTTGAAGGAGGAGACATTGAAAAGGAGGGTAAGGGAAACCTTAAGGAGGCCCAGGGGGTCGAAAAACTTGAGTAAATAAGGACAAAAGGCACCAAATTTCACTTATCAATACTTCCATGTTACTTTTAAGCTCTTGGACATCCCCATTTGTCTTGATCAGACACCTCTCATCCTTCATCTTCTATCACTTCCAGATGTATAGGCCTGGGCATAATTTTTAATGGCATTATAAGGGGTCGAACCAGTTTGACTACTAATGGCCTTGATCGATTCCTATAGCATGAAATTATATTTAGTTTTGTGGTTTTAACATTATTTTATATAACATGTATATATATAAATAATAATTGGTCATACTCATCAGAGTCGGAACCAACTGTGGTGAGAAATTATTATCTTTGTCCCATAGGGCATGCAAGAACAAGTTGCCTCGATTAGGTTTTTGCAGGCATCGGGATCGACCTTTGTCTAATCTGACCATTCACTATTCAAATCTTCATACAATTTGGACCATATCCTGTGGATATCAACTTTTTTCTCCATTTTATTTATTTTTCTTCCTGTGGAACAACTTTTTATCCATCACCTCATTTTCCAAAAAAATGTTCCATTGATTGTTCGACATTTCAAAGTTCAGAGGGACTCTAACTCTCATAGCCAAAATATCAGAGCTTAATAACCCCTTCCAGAAATGTCCATACTGAAGGTTTCTCCGATATGTTCTAATTTATTCATCAAGCTAGTAAAGAACCTTTTACTTTGAACGGTTGACGAATGAAAAATTCTTAAAGGTTGGTCATAAATGACATGCTTGATGGCTTAATCAACTAAGTTTCATTTATCATCTTCCCCGACTCCTACGCTAATTTTTCCATGCAATAAAAACTCTAATTTAAACATCTGTAGGTCATTTTTATTGCATGTAGGATTATTCCTGATAAGGGAGAACCAAATGGGATTTTTATCATTTGCTCGGAAGGTGTCAGGAGCGGGGGGTGGGGGCTTTGGAGTAATAGGCATTTTTTCCTACTCGTAGACAAAGTAGTAGAGCGAACTAACAGTAGAGTAGATAATTTTTCATGTTGTGGTGGTGAGGATACTTGTTGGGGTGTAACTTCATCAGTTGGTACGTTATGTATGTTGCCTCTCGATATTATCTACAATAAAAAAAATAAACGACGAAATCATTATACTAACATGTTTATGACTAACCAGTCATGTTTTTTTACTATATATATGTATATACACTGTCATAATAAGACTTTAAAATATGTCTAAAGTGTCTGATCTCCATTAATTTTGTATTACTTTTTAAAAATCTATGGATTTTTGCATCTGACAAACTAACTGGAAGCGTATATGTGATTTATGTTTAGATGCCCAGGACATACACTCGGAATATATTTTTCTTTAACTTATTAGCAAGATTCAATTTAACGTTCATATTTTGCGAGACACCATAGTCTTGGTCATTGCTACCTTTAAGTAGTTCTATCCACAATGGGTGAATGTTTTCTCCGCCTTCTCTAACAGTGTAAGCAACATCAGGGCTGCATCGGGATTATGTATGCAAAATATATGCTCTAGAGACCCATCCCATCTTCCTAGTAGGTAAATTAGAATACGATGGAACATATACTCTTGCTGGAGATGAACTCCACGACTTCCAAGGTTGTTAAACTATTAGATCTTCTTATTCCTACACTTCTAAATGGGAGTACCCACTAAATGGCATGCACTAATAAAAGAGGTATAAGTGTGGTCTAATTATAACCTATTGTACTCTTATTGCAAGTGATTATCACCGTGCTCATTTCTCCCGAGAAAAATATATAATGGTGTAAATATGAGTCCTACAAGTAGTGGCTCTAATTAATCATTGACTAGTTATTTTTTTTCAATCGATCCAATTTAAGTTTATCTTATTTTAACCTTAGGATTTAAAATCCAATTTAATTTTTTCAACATTAGGGTTTTAGATAAAATTACAGCATTTCAATATTTTTACGTATGAGTCCTATTGGAATGGATGTAGATTGGAACCGTGTGTATAAATGTTCACAAAACCAATTTTCCTTTCCATCTTATGAGTACCTTGCAAACCACTACCTACCTTAAATTCTCTTATTGTGCGTTCATCAATATCCTCAAATGATAGTTATATGTCAAAGAGAAAGGAGATTGAGGGTGGTGAAATAGGACATGATGACTAATGATTCTACAAATATAAGAGAACAAAATTATGAGTAAGTTTACATGTAAATTACCACTAGTATTATTTATATAAGGTTCATTTGACATTGAGTTAAAACTATACTATAGTTCATAAGAATTATTGAGAATCCTGAGCCATATTTCATAACGAGTTCAAATCTTTCTCTATTAATTTTTCTTTGTTACCATTCAATAGTGTGAATGTTTTCAAACTGAAATGTCAAAAGGAAAATCAAGATTGAACGTCGGAATGAATTTTCCGATCCAAGTAAGTTTATATAATCAAACTTATAAGAATGTTTCCTAAACATCGTATTAGTATGTTGATTAAAGAATGAAATTCAAATTTTACAGATGAAATTAATCAAATTTGATGCAAGGACATAGGAAGACTCGCAAAACACTCACAAAAATATCATAATAATCCCTATCAATCTCCATTCTCAACTTACTAATATTGATAAGTTAATTATGAAGATATAGGGAAAGCCTATATTTATAATCCTAATCAATCGACCTCATAAATAATCCTAGTTCATTTGGGTATTTTAACCATCTCCTTGATTTTACTCGACTTTTGCATAACAAGAAATATCTAAACACAAGTAAATTTAGAATTATCTCATTAGCACTTAATTTAACATACAATCCTGAGTTTTATGCAACAAGTGAAGGAAACTGGAATAGGAAAGTAATAAAAGATTGGTGAAAGACTGATTATTTTATTATATTGAAAAGGTAAACAGTTGAATAATGTGGAGAGAGCAGAACCCAAAATATCAATTAACTCGTGAAATCAATTCAAATGCTACAAATTTGAATTTTAGTTTTAACTAAATAACAAGTGAAAGTAAAAAAGAAATGCCATCAGTTCAATTGACACATGGACATGTAAATTTCAATAGCAATTTGATTAATCAAGCCTAAATGTTCACAACAATTTGGATGAAAAGTGATAAGATCATATGACCATTATAATTTCAATTTCATATACTTACATATATACATGCATACACATATATGCATAAGCATACATACACACACATACACAGATATGCACATACATATATGTACACACATACACGCACGTTCACATACATTCACAAACACACAATACACACACAATGTGCACATATTTCATTAGAAAATAAGTGTGTGGATAGGATACCTGAATAGTGTGTGTGTGTGAGAGAGAGAGAGAGAGAGAGGGAAGGAGAAAGAGAGAGAGAGAGGGCACTGTATGTAGAGAGGGGGGAAATGAAAAATTAATTATAGACCTGGGCTATTTATATCTACAGGATATGGTCACAACCTTAGTCCTCAACCACCACTGTGACTATTTTAAAATAGTCATGGTCTATGTCCATGACCATACTTAAATGAAAACCTTAAATTTTTCATGCACATATTCACACTCTGGGACTGTGACCCACTTTGGTGTGAGTTTGGTGCCCATTTATTCATTGGTTAGTCACGGACCATCGACGTGACCTCCATGGTCATGGTATAAAGCCTTGGCCTTATCCATTCGATGCCCCCCTTTAACTTAGTCATGATCTGTGTCATGTGAGGTTCGATGGTGGTCACTATCCTAGGCTATGACCCCTATATCGTGACCATCCTCTATTTATTGTGTAGTGATTGAAGAAGTATTATAAGGAGATAAAAACTATTTTCTTGGTGTTCTGGTCTTCCAGTCCACAATCTACTTTGTTATTGGTAATACTTCCTCACATGATTGGTATTCCATGATTTTTTGAATTTCTTCCCTTCCAAAGTTTCATTATATAAGTTCTAAGTCATACGAAAGCAGACATTTTATATAGGTCGTGACAATTTAGTTCCAACTTGTTCCCTTTTTGGATAACCTTATTTAGTACATAGTTTTAATCCTTTAAAGTTCTAGGTTTAACCCTTTTTATTATATAATTGGGTAGTCCTTTAGTGGTATACTACCACTCATAGTGCTACATTATCTCCGACATCTTCTACAAGATCCAAATCGAGTCTTCTCATGAATCGCTCCTTGGTGAATTAAAGTTGAGTACCCGATGGATGGGCAAGCCTATCTTAATAGTCACCATAACTTTAGTTAAAAACTCCAACATGCATGGAGTCTCACCCATTGTCATTCTTGATTCTATCCTATATACCCAAACTTCGCTTCGAAGCTCAATTATCCAGTTTCCCTTAACACCATCCAGCCTTTTCTTTATTTCGTCAAGAAGAGTTATGCTTGCCATATCTGTTTGTTAGTTGCATTGTGGGTGACAAGGTGCTAAGTTCAATTTCTTGATCTTTAAACGTACATAATAGTCTTCAAGTTCTTTGTTATCAAACTGATCATCGTGATCTGTAATAAAGGTATAGATCATTCCGTACCAAAAAATAATATTGTTCCATGTAAAGTGGAATACTTTTTCATGCGGTAGCTTGACTAGGGGATCGACCTTTACCCACTTAGTCAAGTAATCCATTGGCATGACCATGTAAGAGGGTAGTAACCTTGAATCTTGGGAGTATAGTAATACCAGTAGAGGGGTAACCTCTATAGGTATTGTAATAAATGATAACCCAAGTACTCTTTAACAAAGACAAAGTGACACACAATATTGTATCTAATAAACACTCATATTGAACTCACGAATCTCTCGTGTATAACTCAAATGATGATAAAGGATACTAAAAAACAACTCAAATGGAGAGAGAAGTAAACACCATATATACACCTTGGCAGGCATCCAACATACCAAGAACCTCTGATATCTCTCTCATTAACTATTAAAAGCTTCACAATAAATGACAATGGTGGGTGAGTAAACTCTCTCTAGTTTGCAACAACTTCTCTTTCAATATCTTTCTCTCTCTAGCAGTAAAATCTCTCTTCTCAGAAGTTCTTGAGGATAATAAATAGCCCTAGACCCTTCCCGATATGTCTCAGTCTTCATGAATGCTGAAGACCTACCTTTAACACTTTAAATCCCAAGCATTGAATACCTGATGGATTAGCACACCCTACGTCAAAATCATTAAATATTAGGACATACCTTTTGCCTATACATTATGTGTCAGATCACTGTCACAACATAGATGGCTCACAAAACCGTCTGACAACCCCAATACAACAGTGGTTTACTCAAGTTTGGATTGGATAGCGGGTCAGTGGCTAGTGACACCACCTAAAGTAGGTGTGACATTTTGTAGAGTGTCGTTTGGCTCAAAGTTCACTATACAATGGAACTCGAGGTCACTCTGCAAAAGATTCCATGGAAAAAGATCTATCGATGTTTTACCAGGTGTATCTAAGATGGTCAAGACAAGACTTAATGTTGCCTCACTTTTTAATCCTCCAAACTAAGTCCCTCTGAAGTTCCCATGGTGAGGCCATTCGATAGAGAATGTGAGATCTCCTAAGCCGTACCAGGCCTGGACTGTCTAGTGTATCGTTTCACCTCACACTCAATATTATAATCGTTACAACATTACAATCAATGTAATTAAAAGATACAATTTAACTAAGCAAGAACAACAAATAAAAAGGAGCCCTCTCAAAAAATTTCCTCGCTAAGATGCATCACTGAGCTGCCTCGTTGTTTTTATGCTGCTTCCTTCTATTGAGTCTTTTCTGCTAATTGTGTAGAGGATTTTTTTGAAAATAAGAAATGTCTGCACGAAAAAAATCTTAATTCGATGGACCATTTTCTTTTAAAAGAAAGAATTATTCCTTATCCTCTTTAGTTGCAAATACTGTTGTGATTTCCATTAGGAAAAGGTGAAATTCTCCTTAATGTACATGAACTGAAGCTCTGTGATACCTGGGTATATGGCGAGGGGACATCGTAACTTTTTCTATTGTTAGATCCCTGTCATTTTTTGTTCTTTATTTCTTGTTATAATTCTCCCAAAGTACCTGTGGATCCCGTCCATCATCATTTTGACTGCTCAAAATAAAATTCTCCCCAATCTGTGTCATTCCGTTCCACCATTAAGTGAACTTGTAGTGAGGAGAAATTTTGGTTACAACTGCCCCTAGTAACAGGAATTCTCCCCGTTTCTCTGATTAAAAAGAAAATTCCCTACATTTGAACTAGTGAAATTCTCCCCGATGTATTTGAGTTGAGTCCATCCATATTTTAACTTGTTCCAGAAATAAAAAAGTCACCTTGATGTACCTGAGTCAAAGTTATCTTTGTTTAGACTGATGGCCAGTGGACATCATGAATTTTTTGAACTGTGCTACGAGAAACCTCTTTTTATTGGAAGGTAAAAATTCTCCTCGATGCATCTTCGACCTATGGAACTATCATTTGGTCTTATAGAGTGAGTACTTTCTTTAATTGGGCATTTTGGTTTCAAATATATTTCCAAAATTCTGGCGCCAAAAATCATTTTTTCTTGTCAAAGAAACCCTCCTTATCCCAAGCATCACCTCATTAATGACGTGAGATTATCTTATCAACTGTCAGGGTACTCCCCGCATTTCCAGGTGTCCATTTGAAATCATTTTGATGGCTTATCATGTGACTTTATGGGAAACTCAAATACCCACTTGATTTCCAAGCGTCTAATACCTCAACACTTAGCCATTTTTCTCTTTCACCTTTTCATTTGCTTTCATACTTACAGAGCTTTTAAAGAGAGAAAGAGATATTCTGCCTTATTGCTCAAGATTTTTTCCTACTTATTTCTCTTTTTTTCCATTTTCACACACCGTTACTCCATTATTTCCAGTCTACTCTTTCTTCTTACAACCCTTACATCGCCTAAAACTCTAATGGCTTATTTACCTAATGCCCCTATTGCTCCAGTCGTCTCATCCACCTCCACTACATCCACTGTTTCTACTACTCCTACTGTAGCCTTAGACACCACCTCTATAATGGTGGCGCATAAGTAATGGTTTCATTTCTACCATTGTTCACCTATTTTTGGCAAGGGCAATGAATTCTCAGATGCATGCAAGACCGTAGTTTTAAATGCCAAGTGTGAGTTCTTGACCTTAGGTGATGAGGATGATGATAATATCATTTGGGATTTCTTCCCCCAGAGGGGACTATGCATTTTCACCTTGATCGAGGTGACTTCTTATGCTCCTAGATAGACTTCGAAGGTCCTGGAGGCTCCCTAACCCATTTTGCTGACTGGAATAATTATATGCAATCCACTTACACAAATTCTCTTACCAAGGTTGGGCTTTATTAGGTGACATAGTTTGGTGAGTTCACCATGTCCAAACACAATGATGCACTATAAGTACTTGTATCTCGTTGGAACATTACAACCCACACCTTTTTGGATGCATGGGGAGAGTTCACCATGACGTTAGAAGATAATTGTGAATTGCTCGGGCTTGATCCCATAGGTACCTCATCTTATTCCGATGAGGATTTAGACACTGAAGAGGCTGCTTCTCGTGCAAATTTGGATCACATATGCCTAAGGTTCATATGGACTTCAAACAAGTCCACTTTCACCCCCATTATCAACTATTTTTTCCAATCCGCATTTGAAAAGGGTGGTTTATCTAGATTTGGCAAAGGTAAAGGTACACCCTTTGAGCTACCATCTTACATTCTTATTATCCTCTCTATTTTTGTGCTACTTGGCAAACCCAATTACCAGCCCCATTGGGATATCATTAATATCTCCATTCGACTGCCAGGGGGTTCAAGCTCCTTCTGGCAGCAATGGATTTTAGGTCCCTCTACACTTGGTCAGATATGACTCATATAGACATGGAACGATCCCTTGGCCACTACAACATGGCTAATTTTTCCAATACCATAATTTTGATTGGTTTCCTCTACATTAATTACCCAAAGATAGCTCCCAGCTAAAAACCCTACCCAGTTTGTCAAGATCTCAAGCCCCCATTAGTTATTTCACTTTCAAAAAAAAGTTTAAAGGACATCCTTCCAATTTTCTACAAACCCAGTTGCTTCATCATGCATCCCTATGATGAAGAAGCTTTTTCCCCACCAGACTTGATCCTTTCTTACCCATACAGATAGAACGATTAAAGACAACTTAGAAGAGATCATCAATGAAGATCCTTTATTCTCCATTATTCTCTTGTTAACCCCATATTATCTTCCTTATTACATCGAGTGGGGATACAGTTCAAAGTACTACAACCGCAATCATTATTCTCGACAATTTGGCTTCGATCAAGGGGATCCTTTCCCTATTTTTCTCGAATCCCGTGCTAAATCTACTTTATCTGATGATGGCTCTTTCTATACCATTGGCGGCCTCCTCTGTTTGTTCAGCACTTGATGGCGGAATCAGCATCCCCAAGATAACAAGAAAGGGAGATGTGGCTTCTCTCTTTTCATAAAATATTGGTCGATGCAGCTTGGAAATATTCATGAGTTTATCGAAACCCCACTTGTTTACCTCCTATACTTAACTTTCCACCCCTTGAGCGGGTATAAAAAAGTAACTCGATTTTGGGAGTTGAGTTTGCTCTAAGTCAAACCCCTAAAGATCCACCCACCGAGTTATCTCCTTACTGCCCTCTGATCGTTACAGCTGGCCCTAGGCCCAAAAAATATGTAGTGTATAAAACAACTTCCCTTACTGAAGCAACCTCTAGAGAAGGTATTGTTGTCGCAAGTGCTTCTGTAGAGGGGCCTTCTGAAACCCCTTCTAAAACATAGACCTTAAAAAGCAGGACTTCTTTAAAACCAAAGTCCAAATCCTAAGTCCCCTCTTATGCCTATCTAATTGCCTCCTTCCCACCCCCTTAAATATTTGAAAATCTAAGTTAAGAGATACAGGTGCAATGCCAAGAAGAGCTTAAATGGGTACAACTTTAGTTTCAACGACACTCTCCTCCCCTTCCCCCTACAATATTTTTCATAATACATGAAGATACAATTAAGGGAGCCACATCTAGAAGAAGAAGTTCTAAACTCCCCTCTAATGTTAGTGGTTCTGGTACAAGGAAGAAGACTTTGGATATAAAAATTCATAAAATACGTGCATACGAAGTTTAACCACTACCTATTGCCCCCGTTCCCAGGACTTCTCTTCCTCTATCTCCCCTTAAGACTATTACCCTTAATGATAGTCCTGAAGTTGAGCATGGTCCTACTGAAGGATCTTCTATAGTACCTTCATTGCCTTCTTTGCCCGTGCTTATTTTGTCCTAGACTTCCCCAGAGCAAGGGGTATGTTCTCCAACACTTATTAATTTATAAATTTCCTTAGTGAGGTATATTTTCTAAAACTTGTGAATTTTTTTTGTCTCTCTGTAGGAGGGTGAAGCAGATAGACCTTCTATGTACATGAGCCCTTTCGTGGGATGACGTTTCGGTATTCATGAAATCATTACATCTCCTCCCCATTCTTCCATGATTCGATTGACCTATTCTCTTCATTCTTCATCTTAACGGGCAGAGAAGGCTACCAGAAAAGCTGTTGCATCTGTGGAAACCATTGGAGTCTCCCATCATTTAAAGGAGACTACTTTGGCTTCTTCTGAGGCATCTCCATTGCCTGTGGTTCCTATGGACATTGTTCCAATCTCTTTAACCCTCCAGAGGCTTCAATCCCTCCAAAGGTAATATATTTTTCACTTTTATCTAATTTTACCATTTGTTTTCATGTATTCTTAGTATTTTATTGCATTTCAGGTTATAGCTGTTTCTAACGTGGCCACATCTCTCACTAGTTCACTTCTTCACTTCCCTCTAGTAAGGTTTGTCCCTGGGTTTTCCCATTTTTCTACAATTACTGAGTTAAGCTGAATTTTTGTGCATTTGGCCTCTTTTATGTGGTTTTCTTGTATCTAACACTTTGATATTATTTACAGAATTATCCAAGTCTCCATTCTCCCTCCCGTTCTGGGACTCCACGGGTTCCTCAGGCTATAGTTGGATTATCTTCTCACCCAAGGGTTCCTTAGGCCCCTGTGGTTTTTGATACAGTTGGAGTTCAAATGAATTTAGTGGAACCGTCCCCAATCTTAGCACTTATGCCTTTTCGCGAGTAAGGTGCATTGCTAAGGGGTGAGGTTCCTTTTTCTAAAGGTTATGTCGAAAACCAAAGAGATATTGATGTTACTCCTGTAATCTTTACTCCTGCAGTTGGTAATGAGGTAACTACTGGCTTCTCCCTTTTTGCATAGGTCCTATCATTATGATTGATAAAACATAGAATAAAAAATAAAAATATAGATTCCCTAACAATGAAAACCACTTGTTAAGTTTCTTCATAGATTCTCACCTTCAAGGGGACTTAACAATAGAAACACACTTGTTAAGGTTTTTCATAAACTCCGCCCATAACGGTGACTTAACAATGAAAATATAATTGTTAAAATCTTTCTCAAACTCCATCTATAACAGTGACTTAACAATGAAAACCACATGTTAAATTTTTTTCTCAAACTCCACCTATAATGGTGACTTAATAATGAAGCACGCTTATTAAGATTTTTCTCAAACTACACCTATAATGGTGACTTAAAAATGAAAAAAAATTTGTTAAGATTTTTCTCAAACTCCACCTATAATAGTGAATTTACAATCAAGCACACTTGCTAAGATTTTTCTCAAAGACATTCTTTTTTATCTACTTTCAGGTTGCGAGGGAACTCGCTACTGCCAAAGAGCCAACTCAGTGTGGATCAAGGACTTGTCTCTTTGGAGGAAAAATGTCACAATGATTGTCATTGAACTACATATCTTCCAGCTAATAGTGAGTCAAATTATGAGATTCCTCTACCCGACATGGATCCTCACGAGTTCTGCCTCATGGTCCTTCGCCAGTCTCCCCAAGTCTCCGCGTGTAACCGTTCTATCATCAAAGAAATTGCCACTCATCACCCCCAAACCATTACTGCTGACTATCTACGTTTAAACATGGTGGTGATGACCTTTAGGCTCCAGGTTGTGGCAACCATTATTATTGAGGTTTTCCATACTCAAACTTCAAGTCTTATTAGGCCCCATATCAATTGACATCTGTGAAACTTGAGCAATGATGGCTTCCAACTGAATTGGTTGATTAGGATATTTGGACCTTTTAAAGAGCAATCAGTTGGAGAGCCAAAGAAATCTCTATCAGAAACATTTAGAGGCCTGATGGTCTAAAGAGGCGAGGTTGGTGGAGTTGGCCCCTTTGTTGGAAACAGTTGATCAAGAGGTTAAGGCTGCTGAAGAAGCTTTACTCAAAGCCATTCAAAAACGTGAATCATTAGTCATTGAATAGTCCCAAGTCCAGACTATACTTGAAGGCTCTATTGATGCTCATAGAATGTGTTGGGAAGACTCTTTGAGATTAATTGAGGATTTATTCTCCTCTCCCGACTAGTGGTTCCTTTTGGGTTGAAGTCCCCTTTTTTATGTTGTAATTTTTCATTTTCTCATATGTTATTTTTGGGCAATAGTTCCCAATTTTGTAACCCTTTTTGAGTATATAAATGAAAATGAAATTCCATTTTACTATGTATTGCTTTGTTATTTGTTATAACTCTCTTCTATTCATTGCAAATATTAAACTCTTACAATTTACAATCAAACTCTTTCTTCTTAACTTAAGAGAAGAATCACAACAAAAGAAACGAGTCATAATGAATTGTAACATAACTTCAACAATTTTTACACAAAATAAATATCTAAATAAGATCACTCGATCAAACACGATAGACCTTTAACCACTTTTTATTAATATTGAAAGGTTTATCCTCTTCCATCTTTGAGATTAAGCAGTAACCTGAACCGTGAGCCTCCTTCACAATGAAAGGTCCCTCCCAATTCGCAAAAAATTTAGGTAATGGGAGTCTCTAATGTGCTTCATAGCTTCCTTAAGGACTAGATCTCCTTACACACACTTCCTTGGTCTCACAAAGTTGTCATATGCTCTGGAGATATGCTTTTTGTACACATGGAATTATTGGATCACGTTGTACCTATGTTCATCTAGTATTTTCGAATGTATGGGTCTACTCTGAGGAAGTATGCCACTTCGCAAGGAATATCGGGCCGAGGGAACTTCCAGCTCTACTGGCAAAAATTTTCCATCTCCAAACTCGAAAGAGAGTGATGTATACACTGTGGGTATCCTCTTTGTCATTCAATAGTCCCACAAAACTACTGGAATATTGTCATCCCATAAACCTAGGAATTCTTCCCTCATCTTGGCCAAAATATTGATCAAGGTCTTATTAGTTGCTTCGGCTTGACCATTGCCTTTGGGATATGCCACCGTTAAGGTATGATGAATGATGGATTACATGTCTGTGAGCATCTTTACTTATTTATTTGCAAAGGGGATCCCACTATCAGTGAGGATAACCTTTGGAATCCCAAATCAACAAATTATGTACTCTCTAATGAAGTTGTCCACCACACTTGTTGTTGCTCTCTTTAGTGGTTTTGCCTTAGACTAGTTTATTAAGAATTCTGTTTCCACTAATATCTAGATCTTTCCTCTCGTAGATGGATGTATTTACCTTACCAAGTCAAACACTCAAGTGGGGAATGGTTAATGAGTGGCCAAAGAGTGTAAGTCCACCTAGGGAGAATGGATCATCTTTCCGTGCAACTACCATGCCTTGCATTTTTGAACAAACTCAGCAAAATCTTTCTCCATGGTTGGAAAATAATAACCCAAGGTCATTAATTAGTTATATATCTTTGCCCCCTCTAATGTTAGCTGGTTCGTGATCTTTCTTTAAGACTTCTTATACTTCTTAATTTATGATGCATCGTAAGGGCTTATTGAAGAATCCTCTACGATAGAGCTTCTCCTCTTGGACTAAGAACTATAGGGAACTTAACTTGAGTAACATTTCATCAATGTTCTCCATATGAACAACTCCATCATTTATAAAATCAATGTAAGGCTGCTTCCAATTCGCCTAAGTTTTAACGAAGTGACATTCAACAGCCTAAAAAAAAAGTTGACATTTATCGCACCTTCGTCGTAACTTTGCTTCATCGTTGGCCAAAAGTATACCTCTTTATGTATTTATTTATACAGAGGGATATCATTTGTTTTGTAGTGTTTGTCATGTGTTTTTTTTCAACTTTTTCTTCACATCTTTTGGCCAGATAGACCTTGGTAACCATCTTCCCACGTTCCTGAAGTAAAGACTTCCTTGGCTTGCAAAATATTACGATACCTCTCTACGTTCCATCTTGCCTTCCCTGGAATCCAACTGTTTCTAGATCTTGCGTCTCTAATCCTGTAGAGGGGGCTTGAAGGTAATTTTGAGATTAGAAGTAATTCCACATTAGCAACAGTGTTTTGGGGATTAAGGCACTATGGTAGCTAAGGCGAGGCAGCTCAATGTGAGAACTTGTATTTTAGCTTGTTGTATTAGTCATATTGTATATTTGTTTATATTAACTGTAAGCTATAATGGTTGTAATTATGTAACGAGAATAATAAAGAGTTTTTGTGAGGTCAAACGGTACTCGCGAGAGACCAGGCTAGGCAGGGCCTGGGAAATCTTTCATGATCTATCGAATGACCTCACCGCAGGAACTTTAGAGGGACATGGTTTGGAGTATTAAGAAGTAAGTCACCATTGGGGCTCGTCCCAACCATCTTATATACACCTGGTAAAACACCAAAGAACCTTGATCGTGGAACCTTGAGCGGAGCAGCTTGGAGTTCCATCGGGCGTTAAGTTGTGAACCAAAGAACCCTCTACTTAATGTCACATCTACTTTAGGTGATGTCACTGGATAGCTAAATAATTTCAGGCATGCACTTGAGTATACCACTATGGTATTTGGGACTATCAGGCAGTTGGTGAGACACCTCTGTGACAACATCCCCCTGAGTGGTTAGGCAAAAGGCATGTCTTGGCATTTAATGTTTATGACATGGAGACAACTAGTGCATCAGGCATTTAATGTTGTGATATAAAGTATGAGGAATGTCTTTCATAGTATTTAATGACTGAGTTGCCTCAGGGATTGTGTGGGGGGCTATTTAAGGACCCCAACCACCCCTGAGGAGAGCATGATGTTTGGGAGAGTTCAAGAAGTTATTACTAGAGAGAATACACATCAGAGAGAGTTATTACAAACCAGAGGTGTTATTCACTTGCCATTGTCATTTATTATGAATCTTTTAATACGTGACAGAGATTATTGAGAGTGTTTGGTGTGTTTCCTGCCTACTAAGGTGTATCTAGGGTGCTTAGTTATCTCTCCCTCTAGCTAAGTTCCTTATAAGTTCATTACTATCCTCTGAGTTATATACGAGAGATTTGTGAGATCAAGCCGAGTCTATCTTCACTGAGTTGTGTTTGTATGTCTTGTGGCTAATCTATAGTGTTGCTATTTAACTTATCATTACTATACTTCAAAGGGGTTACGCCTCCATCTTATCTAAACTACCCTCTTCCATTTGGCGACTCCACTAGGGAGGTATTCTTCTAAGTAGGGAGTATGGCGCACAATAATGTTAATCGAAGGCTCAACTTTGATGACATCCAACACAATGAAGAGGAAGTTGTAGGAGAACTGAAGGCTCTAAGGGATGGAGCTCCTCGGATAGAGGTACCTCCACTTCAGGCGACAACAGGCATTCCATGGGTGACACAGTCTTCCACGAGTGCAGGGTTAGGACCCACTCAGGTGACACTCTTCATGAGTAAGTTTATGAGTTTTTACAAACTCTGATGGCTTCAACGATCTTGGGAGGATTTGAACCCAACTCCTTCGTAACAACAGGGGTAGTCCCAACGACCCCACTAGGTGCAGGTGTAGCAGGAATGGTCCAAGTAAGAATACCCTTTGTTGTGAATCCAGTGGTTGGAACCTTAGGAGTATCAACGTCCCCAACTATGATGTTTGTGCCAGCTGTAATGGACACTCGGCCCATGACCCCGTTGGTTGTTGCCCCAGTGGCATCACCCATGGAGGAAATGAGAAAGGAGATGCAGAAAGATATATTAAATTTTATGCAAGCCTCCTCACAATTTGCTAGCAACGTAGCTTCGGTTTATAATGAATTTCAAACACCTTATGCCCAGGAATACAATGATGATCCCTACCCAAAGGACTATATTCCTCATATTTTTGAAAAATATACAGGGAAGGGTGGGAACCTGAAGGAGCACATTAAGCGCTTTGTTAAACATTTGGGGGCACATTATAATAATAAGGGGCTCCGGTTGAGGGAATTTTCTCAATCCTTGATCGATAAAGCATATACCTGGTATTCCCATTTGGCTCCTAACAACGTTTCTACATGGGAAAAGATGCATGTTTTGTTCGTCCATAAGTTCTTTATGGCGGAAGATGAATTTACGTTGATCCAACTAGGGAGGGAGAAGCAACGACCTGGGGAAGAAGTGGTAGCATATTTACGAAGGTTCAGAGAGAGGTCCCTCGATGTGAGGGAGGAGTCCAAAGAGTCCAAGTTATTGCAGATCTGTGCGGAGGGACTGCTTCCTGAGTACATCTGCTATCTTAGCGCGAGGGGACTTTTTCGGCATTCCTGAACGCTACAAGAAATATCTCCTTAGTGGTATGAACAAATCCAGTGGTTGTGCCCATGATGTTTAGGCAGCCGATGCAACCTATGGGGCGAGTTCTCAGCCCCCACGGGTAGGTTATACCAAGGGAGGATATAGGGGAAAGGCACCGAAGAAGGACTATAAGAAGAAGTTTGGAAGGGAGAGGGGGGACTCACCACCATTGCCTTGTACAATGGAGGAAGTTGTCAGCTGCTACAACGCGATGGTCCAAGGAGGAACGATTTATGAACCCAAGGGCATTCCTGTTAGGCAACTCGATGTGGTAATGAAGGCAGATCCCAAGTATTGCGAGGTCCATCAGAATATCCAACACCCAACATAGAGTTATTTCATACTGAGGAGAATCATCGACAAGTACATAAAGGCAGGGACGTTGCAAACCCCCCCGCAGAACATCAATAATAACCCACTACCAGCATATGGGGCCAATCTGGTGGTGGCCTATGACAAGGAGGTCAAGAGAGAAGGAAGAGGGCCAACGTCGAAGCAGGAGAAATTCTAGGAAGGTCTGGAAGATTATACGAGGGGAATGGCTAATGTAGTATTGGCTTACGATGGAACGAGTTCTAGGGATGTGGAAGATGTATACAACGCAGAAGGCGAGGAAGTAAACCCAGTCCTAGAGTACTGCGTAGTTTCAAAATTCCCAAAGTTTACCTGGTTCTTCAACCAGATGAGGATTTTAAAGAAGAGTAGGTTGGAGATAACCCAGGCAATACTCAATATTATGAGGAAGAACGCAGCCCCTTCGCTGAGATGGAAGGGACCCATGGCCTGGTTGGTGAGAAGGTTTTTATCATAAGTAACCTTCAGCGATGCGGATAGGGCTGTAAGGTTCCCTCATAATCGGCTATTGTATGTGACTTCCAGTGTTAACGGAGTTATCTTTGCAAGGACTCTGATGGATGGGAAAGCTTCCATCAATATCATGCCAATCAACTCTTTCCATGCAGCCAATATTCCAGAAGAAAGGTTGGTCCCTATGCCTTTTGTGATTTCGGGGTATGATAACCAATATTCCAAATCTATTAGGTATGTTAATATTGGGATTATAATGGGAAATCTGAGTTCCCATGTCAAGTTCCACGTAATAGAGAGTGCAACTTCCTATCATCTGCTAATAGAAAGGCTATGGATGCACAACTAATGGTTAGTTCCTTCAACGAACCACCAATGCGCTAAGGAAAACATCAAGGGGTCAGAGGTGAGCATTAGGGCTATAAAGATGCCATTCACGGTCGAGCAAGCTCACTTGGTGGATGCTGCGTTTAACGCAGAGTTGGAGGGAGCATGGGTTCCCTCGATCAGAGAGAGGATGGGACCCGTGAATGAGCAAGGTAAAAAGGTTGCAAGAAGCACAGGAATGATAATCGAAGAAGCTCATCAGGTAGTCCCTCAGCCCCAAAGTATCTTAAATAAGCTTAAAGACAGGATGATGCCTAGAGCGAATCTGATGGAGCACGAGGTCCAACGATAAAGCATGTCGAGCCGGTTCTTGAGAAAAAAAGTGGCCAAGGATTCTAGAGAGAAAAAAAGGAAGGCAGTCATCGTTACCAGCAGACAATGCAAGAAGGTCATTATTGAAGAAGGAAAGGTGGTATATTGATTATAACGGTGTGAGCGGGTGGTCGAAGAAATTGAGGATGAGGTTGAATGGATATATGAATGCTTTCTAGTGGATCAAAGGGTACAATGCATGGTGATAAAAAACTCCAGCATACAGTAATTGGTCGAGGAAGTCGCTGAGGAACCAGAGTACATGGTGGATCGACTGAAACCATAGGCACAAGAACTAGAACAGTTGAATCTGGCCAAAGAAGGGGGAGATCCAAGGCCCATATTTATCTCGAAGGATCTCAGTAGGGAGAAACGAGAGGCCTTGGTTGAGTTGATTTGGGAGTTTAGAGACGTCTTCGCATGGAAATACCCAGAGAAGGAGGGGATGGATGAGGAAGTAAGTTTCCACAAGTTAAACGTAATGAATTCAGCCATTCTAGTGAAACAAGCGACGAGAACGTACAAGCCTGAGCTAGATTTGAAGATCAAGGAAGAGGTTCAATGCTTACTAACGGCAGGGTTCATCACCGATACAACACTGTAAAACCCTGTATTTTCATGCATTAAATATTTAATTAACTCGGGAATTAAAAATTACTTGTGAATCGTAAAATTTAATTGAATTAATTATGGAAATTATATTTAAATATTAATCGGGAAGTGAATGGTTAATATTTAGGGAAACTTATTTACTAAGTGAATAGTAATAATGTATTTACGTTATTTCGGGTATTAATGACGGGATATGTACTTATTTCAGCCGGGAGTCGGTATAGACTAATTTGAGTACGAAATAAGTATTTTTATAAATTAATTGGGATGATAATTTTGAGTGTACGATTGAGTCTGAATGGGCCGAGATAGTCGAAAAGTGTACATGGGGTAGTAAACGGGTCACGGGACGTTTTTAGACATGGCCGGGCCCACACGGGGGCATTTAGGTAACTTGGGCTTGGCCTGTTAGACAAAAACAGGGATTAAGGGTAATTAAACAATTAAAAGAAACAAGGGAGTGGCTGAATTGATTTTAGAGAAGACTTGGAGGGTTAGGAAACCCTAACAGCAGCCAAAGGCAAATTTGGGGATCACAGGTGAGCCAAAAGAGAGTCATCTTCAACCTTGGGAACTCACAATTTCAAATTCAGACTCTACGAACCCTAAGGCAAGTGGTTAACTTGCTGTAGCATTTAAAGTGTATTTCAATTCATATTCATGTGATGGGGACAATCAAAGAAATTCGTTTTGGGATTTAAAGGGGTATAACCATGGGTTTTTGTAAATTATGAATCTGATTTCTATACTGAGTAGAAATTAATATTTTATCTGAGTTGTGTGTTTGTAATCTGGTAAGTTGTGTGAACCCGGAGGAATTAGAAATGAATTGGCGATATGGAATTGATGTTTATATGGGTTAAAGACTGAATTGAATTTTAAACCCAAACTCGTGAAAATAGTAGAGAAAAGAAATTAAGTGATGTTTCGGGACTTTAGCATGGCCCTTATAAGGTTTTTGATGTCTAACGCCGATGGGAAAGCTTAGTTTTCAGTATAGAAGAAACTAGCGTTTGGAGGTGTGTGTCCATGGCAGAAACAACCAACTCGGGGAAGATGAGTACCTGATCGATCGATCGATCGAAGTTGGACCATCGATCGATCGATGGTCCGAAAACTTTGACAGTTCCCCAAGTTTGTAAAATATAAGGAAATTTACTAAGAATTCTTCCATGCCTTAATTTTGAGTAATTAATACATGGGTTCAAATTTAATTAATTTTGAATAAAAATAATTAGGATTTGAGGGCGGCTTGGTGTGACATCATAATTAAAATTAATTGGGATTTTAAGGAAATTAGGTGTAACACACTAAGGTTAAATTTTGGAAAGTTTGTTTCGAAATGATTAAATGTGGATGTAGTAAACAAGTCCGGGAATAACGGTTGAGCGATACCGAGATGTAAATTTTATTTAGGTGAAGGCTAAATAATTTAGAGTCGGGGATTTAGACTCGGACGATGTTATTTCGAGCCACGAGTGTATGTCCGAATATATTGGTTGGGGCGATACCAAAAGAAATTAATGTGCAAATTAATTAATAATTAGAGTTGGGCCATAAACTCAAAATAAGTTATGTGAACAGACCTACTGGGATAGCACTTTAGAGGATTTATACCCGGTGAGACTTTACTCGAGGGAAATACTATTATAATTAGGTAAATAATTATATACGGGCTAATTAATACAAAGCATGAGTTGTATTATATGTATAACAGATGTGGAAGTTATATGAAATTAAAAAGGGAAATGATTTAATTAAGTTGACGATGATAATAACTTAAAAATCATAATTTAGGCATACTCAGTTAGAGTAGGGTGGTTTACAAGGGTTTTATAATTTATCTAGTCATAAGATGAAGAACTAGGTGAATTTATTTAGGGCGTTGGTAGTGCACATTAGAGGAGGGGTGAGTATGTCCTCAAGGGAGTGCGACACTAACTAAAATATAGAGAGCATGCATATTTACTTATTACTGCAAGTTAATCATTTGCTAAATATTTTTCAAATGGTTTTGGGTACTAACCCTTCCTATTAATATTTTTAAAAACCTTTTAGGTGTTCAACCACAGGGCGTCAGGCTTAACTCATTTCAGGGACCCGTTGCTACAGCATATGTGGATGTTGCGGGAGTTTGATAGACGCCTCACTCTTTCATTCTAGCATAGAGACTTCTATGAGTTATTTCGAGCATGTCGCTCACAGTTCACTTAGTTTTTGTCTGACTTGTTGAGATTTATTATTTACCCTTAACTTATATTTGTTGGAATTTGGGCCGATGGCTTATTCGGTCAGTTACCTAATTGTGAATGGTTGTTTCAGTTTATTGTGATCATAGTTTAGTTTTATTTCCGCATGGGATTTTCAATTGAGTTAATGAAAGATAAAATTTGACACCAATCTAATTTTCTCACTTAGGTGGCTAGTAATTAAAAAGGCGATAGTGATGCTAAGAATGAACCAACTGAGAAACATGTTCTAACTTAATTTAGGACTGATCACCCGGGGTTAATTAGGTGGGGTGTCACAAGCACCCACTCAGGCTATCGAGTATTGTCCCGATGGGGAAGAAAGACAAAAGCCAAATAAGTATATGCGTGGACTTCAGAGATTTGAATAGAGCTTGCCCCAAAGATGAGTTCCCTCTTCCCTCCATCGATAGCCTGATAGATGCAACGACAAGTCATGAGATGTATAGCTTCATGGATGGGTATGTTGGGCACAACAAGATTAAGATGGACCCCATGGATGTAGAGAAAATAGCATACAGATCCCCGTTGGGAGATTTAATGTGCAAGGTGATGTCGTTTGGACTCAAGAACGCTGGGATGAGTTACCAAAGAACAATGATGGCCATTTTCCATAACTTCTTTCACAAATTTGTGGAATTTTATGTAGATGATTTGGTCATCAAGTCGAGGAAGGAGGAGTGCCATTTGAGCAATTTGAGGAAGGTGTTTTCTCGTTGTAGGAAGTATAAATTGAAGATGAACCCACTAAAGTGTGTTTTTGGAGTGACAACTGGGAAATTCTTAGGCTTTGTGGTTGATCGAAAAGGGGTGCAGATGGACCAAGACAAATAGCGGGTGATTTTAGAAATTCCATTCCCAAGAATGACAAAGGAGCTGAAGAGTTTCCTCGCTAAAGTCTCCTTCCTTAGGGGATTTGTGCCTGGATTAGGCGAAATAACACATCCGTTGATGCAGATGTTGTGAAAGAACACGAAGTTAAAATGGGAGGAGGTTCACCAAGAGTCTCTCGACGGGCTAAAGAAACTGCTCGTTTCACCACATACCATGGTTCCCCCAAAGGCAGTAATACCGTTGTAGCTATACCTCACATCCACTATGAGGTCCGTGGGAGCTTTGCTGGCACAAGAGATTGACGGGAAAGAACGACCAGTTTAATACCTCAGCAGGATCATCCACGGGCCAAAAGTCAGATATATTAGCTTAGAAAGGTATTGTTTATCCTTAGTCTTTGTAGCACAAAAACTTATACATTATATGTTGTCTTTTACAATTCATATTGTAACTAGATGTGATCCTATTAAGTATTTGTTAGCTAGAAATATATTGATTGGTAGAGCAGCTAGGTGGTTCCTTATTCTCTCCAAATATGACTTAAAGTGTGTGGTTCCTCGCGTGATCAAAATCCAGGCTTACGTCGATTTATTGGAAATTTTCCCCTAGGGAATGTTTGAGCTAGCCAAAGAAAGTATTCCAGGAGACGATTTGCAGGCCAACCACCTAGACGCAATGGATGAGGAATGGTCAATGATGTTCGATGGATCATTGGAAGAAAATAAAGGAGGAGCAGGGGTTATTCTTTTAAAGGGAATGGAGGAGATTTGCCTTTCCTATAAATTAGATTTCCCTTGTTCCAACAACGAGGTAGAATATGAAGCATTGCTGTTAGGATTACTAGAGGATCTTCGAAGGGGGATCCGTTCACCTTACATTAAAAGGGATTCAAACTTGGTGGTTTAGAAAGTGAATGGAGAGTACACATTGAAATACATGAGCCTGACACCATACATAATAATCATTCAGAGGCTCCTTGGCTAGTTCTATTGGACCAAGATCAAGAGGCAGCCTAGAATGATGAACCGCCACCCAGACACATATGCCACCATTGCCCAGAAGATGGTCATGAGGAACGATACAACTACCGTCATGATCCAACGAAGAACAACTCCTTCAATGGTACAGTCAATTCTACCAATGGAAGAGGACGCAGACTGGAGGGGAGAGGTCAAAAGGCAATTGGAATCTAGGGAAGGAGCGATGGGGCTGAGAGAATTAGCCCAATACTTCAAGAATAAGGGGAACCTTTACTTTACAAATGCAGGAGGATGGTTGTCGAGGTGCATCAGCCCATAAGAGGCGAATCGAAGATTAAAGAAAACTCACAAAGAGCACTATGAAACCACTGAAATACCCCTCTACCAAAGAATTCAAAGAGAGGGGTATTTTTTACCTAGAATGAAACAAGACGCGGAGGAGCTATAACGAAAATGTCAATAATGCCAATTATTCTTCGAGGCAGCTGAATGTAATTGCGTGGAGGCTCAGGTGACTAGAGACAACCCTATATTAACTTTATTAAAGATGGAGTTGTCCCGATAGAGAAAATTGATGTGATGGGACTTTGGCGAAGGGACTCGAGATTCTATGTTCACGAGGGGAAGCTTTATCAAAGGGGATACTTTAATAGGCCTTTGTGTTGTATCACGAAGGAAGAAGCAGCCGAGGTCCTCAAATAGGCGCACGATCCATCTCATATAGGAGGGGCCAAGTTATATGACTAGTTGATGAGTTTGGGATACTATTGGCCAATGATGGAGAAAGACTCTATCGAGTTCGTTGAGAGGTGAAAGGCTTGCCAAGTTCATAGATATATGATCCATGCCCCATCAGTGGACTTACACTCCCTGGTAACGCCCTATTCTTTTCACACTTGGGTGTTTGACCTGGTAGGGGTAATACATGCTTCTTCAAGGGGGAAGATATGGATACTAGTAGCAATGGAATGCTTCACAAAGTGTGCTAAGGCGATACCAATGAGAAGGGCAACAACAGGGGTTGTGAGCAACTTCATCAGATAATACATCATTTACCGTTTTGGGATCCCAAAGGTTATCCTTTCAGATAATGGAACCGCTTTCGTCAATTTGGCAGAACGATGCTCATAGATAAGCACACCATTATCCATGATACTTCGATGGTGGCAACCAACTAACAAAACTTTGGTTAATATCTTGGCTAAAACAATGAAGGATTTCCTAAGATCGTGGGATGATAAGATACCATATTAATTATGGGCCTATCGAACGACCAAGAGGAAGCCCACACGATATACACTATCCTCTCTTATTTATGGGGCTGAGGCGATTCTCCCAGTAGTGTTAGAAGTTCCCTCTGCTCTATATGGTTTGCGAAGTATCATGCTCCCCCGGAATAAACATGTTCAGTTGGAAGCATTGGACGAACACATATATAATGCGATGTAACACTTTCAAATGTATACGAAGCAATTCTCTCAGGCGTATGATAACTTAGTGAGACCAAGGATGTTCATGGAGGGAGACCTCGCATTGAATGCAGCAATGAAACATATCAGGGGGATTCGTCTAGCCAAGTTTGCAGCAAATTGGGAGGGACTTTTCATTATGAAGGAAGCTCGTGACTCAGGTTATTTCCTAATCTCTAAGATGGTAGAAGATAAACCATTCAAAATTAATAATAAATGGTTGAAAGTCTATCATGTGTTGGCAGTTATGTTTCACCACTGATGTATTTAGCTGTTGTTATGAATACACAAGTTCTTTCTATGATGACTATGCAAGTTCTTTTTATTATAACTCAAGTAGATATGAAAGAATTACAAAACTTCACACTTCACAATCTATGTAAAAAGTTATAACACAAAGAAATGGCATGAGAATAAATATATTTTTCCATTCATAAACTTTGGGGCATTACAAAATTGGGAGCTATTGCCCAAGAATTACACGAGAAGAAAAGGAAAAATATATATACAAGTACACTAGCCTAAGAGGATCCACGGATCTGGAGAAGAGAAAAAATCTCCAGGGAGGCCCAAAGAAGCTGCTTGGCAAGACCGTTGAGCATTAGTAGAGACCTCCAACCTTATTTGTGCCTATGTATGCTCGATCAGGAGTTTCTCTCATTTCATCTTTGCTAGACATAGAGTTGCTTCGATGTCCTCCACCTCCTTATCAATGGATATAAGAAGAGGTGTTAACTCGACCAATTTAGTTTCCTCGGCCTGTTGATCCTCCTGATGTTTTTGCAAGAGTTCCATCTAGCTATCCACTTGTTAGCTCTTCAAGGTTTTCAAATGCGCGATAATCCAGTCAAAATGAAACCCATCATGACCCAACTCCCTCAGATAACCCAAAACTGGTTAAGGAAGGGTCTGGTAACGTTTGAGGTCAGAGTGTTGACAATCTCAGCAATGACGACAGCCATGCCTTGATGCTTATAACCCATAACAGAGATGTTTGAATGTAGGAAGTCCACCGTGCACGTCTCAGGATGATGATTTACAAGTTGTTCGATGACCAAACGATGGTTGGCAGGGATCTGAGGAGAACACTGAAGTACCATCAGGTAGAAGGCATGAGGAGCTAGGTCGGGCAGTGGAAGCTCACAGGCAGATTTTCTCTCTACAAGTGCACCGATCATGGAACCTTGATCATTATGGCTACATTCTTCTGAAGCGACAGGTTCCCGATGGGGCGAGGCAATAGGAGAAGGAATAGGTGGATAATCCACCCGAGAAACCTGAAAAATAGTTAGAGGAAATATGGAGTTTATGGAAAAATCTTAACAAGGGTTTTCGTTGTTAAGTCACCGATACAGGTGGAGTTTCAGGAAAAATCTTAACATGCGTTTTTGTTGTTAAGTCACCGATATAGGTGGAGTTTATGGAAAAATCTTAACAAGTGTTTTCGTTGTTTAGTCACCGATATAGGTGGAGTTTATGGAGAAATCTTGATAAGCATTTTCGTTGTTAAGTCACCGATATTGGTGGAGTTTATGGAAAAATCTTAACAAGTCTTTTCGATGTTAAGTCACCAATGTAGGTGGATTTTATGGAAAAATCTTAACAAGTTTTTTCGCTGTTAAGTCACCGATATAGGTGGAGTTTTTGGAAAAATGTTAACAAGTGTTTTCGTTGTTAAGTCACCGATATTGGTGGAGTTTTTGGAAAAATCTTAACAAGTGTTTCCGTTGTTAAGTCACCGATAAAGGTGGATTTTTTGGGAAAATCTTAACAAGTGTTTTCGTTGATTAAGTCACCAATATAGGTGGAATTTTTGGAAAAGCTTAACAAGTGTTTTCGTTGTTAAGTCACCGATATAGGCGGAGCTTACGAAAAAACCGTAACAAGTGTTTTCATTGATTAAGTCACCTACATAGGTTAAGTTTGAGAAACTGAGAAATACAATGAAATTAGCGAAGTACCTCAGCAGCAGTAGGAGCGAGAACTGGAGTCACCACGGGGGCCATAATGGTAGAAATCGTTGGAGGTGGGCTCATTGCCTCAGCAGTTTCAACGGGGCCCTTGGATGAAGAATCTTTAACGGTAGGCAAAATTTCCTCGCCAACATAAGGTACTAAAGCCAATACGGGAGCATCATCGGAAGAAGAGGTTAGACCTTCAAGAGATGCCCCAACGAGAGATGTAGCACCAACCTGGGCCTGAGAAGGGAAAAGGCCACTAAGAGCAAATGGTGGAGAGGGACTAGGAGAAAGTTGCAATTGTAAAACCAAGTGTTAGACACAAAGAGTAAACACAAAAGAATAAGGGGTAGGAATGCATCTAACTTACCCCCGTTATGGCACCAAAAAGAGGAACGACAGTAAGGGGTCTTGTCAATGCAGGATGAAGGAGAATATTAGCTATTAGTGATGCCACTTCCACCTAAAATGGCCCAACATTTTAGAAATGATAAACAAAACAATGGGGAAAATAAAAGATGTAAGACTTAGAAAGAAATTTACTTGCAGGGAACTATCCTCGACCATAACGAGGGGCAGAGGGACCTCTTGATTCAATGGTAACTCAGAGGAGGCTGCAGTAGTTACCTTTGGTTAGCCAGGGATTTCAGTAGACCCAACGGTGGCAGCCCTCGAAGCAGCTTTTTTGACCTGTCGGGAGGATAATCTCCATGAGTAGGTAAGGCCTGTTACGGGGGGACGAGGAGGAGTGTAATCATATTAAGAGATACCGCAATGCCCTTCACGAAGTGGCTTATAGGGAGACTGGGAGGATTGGGCCTTTTTTCTCAAACTCCCTGCACCAAAACATTTTCTTATTAAGAAATGAGGAGATGCAACACACCTTAAGAGAAGGGGAATAGGAAATAACACACATACCTCATATCCAGAGGGAGAACGAGAAGGTATAACCACTGTTAAAGGTGGCGAGGAGGCAGCAGCAGAAAGAGCTGGGGATGGAGGTTTCTTAAGCGTCTGCTTCTTCTGGGACTTGGTACCCAGCATTTTCTTCCTTGTGCTCGTTGCACCACCACTTTTAGGTACCCTCAACCTTCTTCTCCTTTTTACCGGTGGCTCACTAGGATCAACCACGAACATGGGAAAAGCAGTCGAAGTAGGAACGACGATAGCGCACTATTGGAATTCATCATTTATTCTTGCGACTTCAGCTTAAAGATGCCTCCTCATCTCTTCAGCTACCTGTGGAAACATGGGAGGGGGAACGGAGTCAATATGAAATGCCTCCAAGGGAGCTTGTTCTTGAACCTGGGTCTTGGACTTCGAGGACTTAGACTTCGTGGCCTTCTTAACAGGTGTCTCAGAAGGTTCTTCTCCCAATGCAGCTTAGATCGAGGGGGAATTTGGTTTGGGTGTTGCAGTGACCTTGGGTTTGGGCGTGGCAATGGGGATCATGGGGCTGTACAGAGGAAGCTCAGTGGGAGGTTCCTTAGGGGTCTGGCTTAGATTGAACTCAATCCCAAGAACATAACTACCCTTCAACCCTAACTCCAAGGCAGAAAATAAAAGAACTAGAGGATACACGGGATCCCAATCGACATATTCGGAAATTTGGGCCAGTTGCCTCGGCCAGTACTTTATTACAAACAGAGAGGTCACGTCCTCTTGGCTAGTGATACTGGGAATGGTGACTCACCCAGCTAGTGTAGAACTCACTCCCCACGCAACAGTTGAGGAAACGGAGAACATGCCTCACTAAAGGAGACTTTGGGGTTGAATAAATAAAACACCGGGTGAGGGGGAAGGATTACTTCCCCCGAAGGAGGGCAGTTGGTCTTGGCTGCTACAACCGGGAAATACACATAGAGGAAGTCTGTTAGGAGGATGCAGTTGGAAAAGTTGGCCAGGTTGTAATGACCCAGAGATCGCTCCATGTAAAAAAGGGCTATATCAAGCCATATGTAGAGGGATCCCAAGGCAATTACAGCCAGAGGAAGCTTTATACCCCGGGCCAAACGGAGGGATATTTTGATGAGATCCCTTCGAGGTTGGTCGTTGGTCATCCACATTAAAAAGAAGTGAGAAAGAATGATAAGGATATAAGCCAGAAGTTCCAGCGATGTACCTTATCCAGGGGCAGCCTCAGAGGAACTACCTTCAGAAGGATCCTTAAAGAAATAGTTGATAAGAGGAGTAAAGATAGCTTTATTTGAAGTATCGATGCACCTTCGATATATACGGTCCAACTACAAATGGTCAGTAGTCTCTTGGGCATCTAGGGCTTTAACGGAATAGGGCTCATGGCCTGTTACCTCAAGGCCTAGGGGCTCGCACACGTCCTCCAATGTTATTGTAAATTCGCCCCACGCAGCGATGAACGTATGAGTAGTAACATTCCATTAAGATACCAGAACGGGAAGGGAAGCATTATTTTTAGACAGGGTGAACTCACCAAACCACTTGGCTCGATGAAGACCAATCTTAGTGAGGGTATCAACATGGGAACTCTACATATAGGAGTTCTAAGAAGAAAAATGAGCAAGAGAGCCCCCGGGACCTTAAAAGTTGATGTGGGACCATGGGAAGTCCCTTCGCTCAATATGAAATCTGAGAGTACTCTAGGGAGGTAAAAATCCCCAGTCATCAGAATTCTCATCTTCATCACCAAACGTTATGGCATCATACTTGGCATTAAAAATGCAACTCTTACAAAACCCAGTGAAGTTATCACCCTTGCCGAAAATGGGGGACCGGAGATAGAAATGCAACTATTCTTGACGAGCAGCGGTCAATGAGGCAAAAGAGTAGGCGGTGATAATGGAGGCGGCAGGTGGAGCACTGGTGGCAGGTGCGACAGGGTTTCTTGAAGAGGCCATTATAAATAACAATGAACTGAAAGAAAGAAATATTGATAAAAGAAGAGTTGGGAATGAAGATGAAGAACCACAACCACGTGTGGTGGTGCAACAGATGAGAAAAGGGAGGAGAATGAGTAAAGAACTGGACAACAATGGAGGTTTTTACTCAGGTTTCTCTCTCTAAGGAATGCAGGAGCTTAAAGAAGAAGAAGGAAAGAGAAGGGTTTGAAATAAAAGAGACGTTTGAAGCCTTTTAAACCTTTTAAACCCGTCTTTTTAGTTTCCCACCATCGCACAGGCAAGGCCGCCTATAATAATTTTAAATGAACACGTGGCACTTTGGGAAGTGTTTTGACAGCTGAAAAGACAGCGCTGCGTCATTTATGAAGTGACACCTGGGGAATAGAAAGGGTTTCCTTCCTCAGCAAGTTTGAGCTTTGATGCCAGAATTTTTATCCAACATATCCAATAACTCCCAATGGAAAATATGTCACAACGGTTCCAAAAAGCTATGATGCCCCCTCGGCAGAAATCCAAACATTGTTTAAATGGTGACTCGGTTGCATCGGGGAGAATTTATACTTTTTCGAACATAGCGGGCATTATGAGGGAGAATTTAACTTACCAGGAATCAAAACGAGTATTTGAGAAGGTTAGCAGACCTTTCGGGAGAATTTCAAATAATAAAAAGCTAGAATGGTTGAAGCGCAGTATAAGAAAAAAAAGGCGATGTCCCTTCGTCAAAGCCCCAACAAGTCATAGTGCTTTGGCTCTGGTACATCGGGGAGAATTTTACTTTTTTCTGGAGATTATAACGCTGTGGTTCTAACGAAGGAAAGGAGGGCATATTTTTTTCACGCAGAGAAGATTCATCGATTTTAGAAGTTTCGTGCAAACATTTCTTGATCCAACAAACCTCTCCACGAAGGGGCAAATGTACAGGGGGCTTGAAGGTAATTTTGAGATTAGAAGTAATTCCACATTAGCAACGGTGTTTTGGGGATTAAGGAACCATGGCATCTCAGCGTGGCAGCTCAAGCGAGGCAGCTCAGCGTGACAACTTGAATTTTAGCTTATTGTATTAGTCATATTGTATCTTTTTTATATTGATTGTAAGCTATAACGGTTGTAATTATGTAACGAGAATAATAAAGAGTTTGTGTGAGGTCAAATGGTACTCGCGAGAGACATGGCTTGGCAGGGCCTGGGAGAGCTTTCATGATCTATCCAATGACCTCACCGCGAGAACTTTAGAGGGACTTGGTTTGGAGGATTGAGAAGTGAGGCACCGTTGGGGCTTGTCCCAACCATCTTAGATACCCTTGGTAAAACACCGAAGAACCTTGATCGTGGAACCTCGGGCAGAGAAGCTTGGAGTTCCATCAGGCGTTGAGTTGTGAACCAAACAACCCTCTACTTAATGTCACATCTACTGTAGGTGATGTTAATGTCCAGCTAAACAATCTCAGGCATGAACTTGAGTAAACCACCGTGGTATTTGGGGTTGTCAGTAAGTTAGTGAGACATTTCAACGACAACAGCGCCCTGACACACAATGGTTAGGCAAAAGGCATATCTTGGCATTTTATTTTTATGACGTGGAGACAACTAGTGCATAAGCACTTAATGTTGTGACATAAAGTATGAGGGATGTCTTTCACAGTCTTTAATGACTGAGTTGCCTCGAGGATGGTGTGGGGGATATTTAAGGACCCCAACCACCCCTGAGGAGAGCATGATATTTTGGAGAGTTCAAGAAGTTATTAATAGAGAGAATACACATCAGAGAGAGTTATTTCAAACCAGAGGTCTTATTCACTCGCCATTGTCATTTATTACGAAGCTTTTAATACAGGACAAAGATTATTGAAAGTGTTTGGTGTGTTTGCATGCCTACCAAGGTGTATATAAGGTGATTACTTCTCTCTCCCTCTAGCTATGTTACTTCTAAGTTCATTACTATCCTCTGAGTTATACATGAGAGATTTTTGAGATCAAACTGAGTCTATCTTTACTAAGTTGTGTTTGTATGTCTTGTGGCTAATCAATAGTGTTGCTGTTTAACTTATCGTTACTATACTTCAAAGGGGTTATGCCTCGATCTTATCTAAACTACCCTCTTACAAATCCAAATCCTCTTCCATATACAAGATCATTTGTACCACCAAGGGAGCTTTTCTTTGTTGTGTCACAACCATAGTTATGTATCTCTTCATGTCCACTTTCTGAGTAATGGTGGCATAAACATCATCATGCTTATTCATCATTTTAGGATGCCTCCTTATCTTGACCTTATGGAACCGGTTGATCAATCATTGGATGATTGTTATGTAGGGCGCCAAGCTGAGGTGACTTAATGAATATTCCCCGTTCAGTTTTTGGACCACCAAGCTGGAATCACCTTTGATGCATAGTGAATGGATTCCCCTTCGAAGGGCCTCCACTAATCCCATCACTAATTCCTCAAACTCTGCTTTGCTATTAGAGTAAAGGAAATCCAACTTGTATGAAAGGAAAATCTTTTGCTTCCCTTTTAAAATAATAACCCTTGCTCCCTCCTTCTTTTTTACCGAAGAACTATCAAACTACATAGTCTATTCTTCAAGGTTTACGTCCAAAAAGTTATCTTGCAAATCATCTTCAAGAATTTTCTCATGGAGTGGCTAAAATATTCCATATGGAAATTTTAACAATAAATATGCATTTGCATGGCTCTTGATAGCATGAGAGACCACACACTTCATGTAATATTTTGAAAGGATGAGGAACCACCTAGTTTCTCTTCCAATTGAAATAGTTCTTGCTAATAAAAACTAAATGGGATCACATGTTGTCACAATATGAATTGTGAAAGAAAGCATATATAACGTCTAAGTTTTTGTGCTACAAACACCAAGGCTAATCATTGTCTCTCTATACTACTATAACTTGCATTTAGTCATGTATGATCCTTCTTATATAGTAGACTGGTCGTTCCTTCCCATCAACTTCCCGTGCCAAGAGAGCTTCGACAAACCTGACAGTAGACATGATTTAGAGCTACAAAGGTATCCCTGCACTTGGAGTAATCATTATTTGTGGATAAGTGAGCATCTTCTTCAGTTGGGTGAGAGACTCTTGGTGAGCTTCCTCCCATTTGAACTTTGTGCCTTTTCGCATCAGCTTTATCAGTGGATGAGTTATCTCAGTCAGCCCTGGCACAAATCTCCTGAGGTATGGGACTTTATCGAGGAAAATCTTGAGCTCCTTTATTGTTCTTGGACATGACATATCTATAATCGCTTGTTATTTATCCTGGTCCATTTTCACCCCATGTGGATCTCCTACTGTAGACACCTCATTCTGTTACCCCCTAACTCTCCTTAGGTCCCTAGTACCTCTACTCATCATCGCAAACCCAGGTCACGTCCTGAGTACTTACCTGGAAGCCATCGAGCACCCCCGGCTCCGTTTGACCCAAAAGTCAAACTCCTCATCTCGACCGAGACTCAATGAATCTTCGAAGGGAACTGAATACCCTTTCCAACGGTCTACCCCGTGCACGATTCTGACTTACCATGAGGACGAACGCGTCATTTGCGTCCGAAACCTAACCCTAGAGGCCACCGGGCGCACCCGGACTCTGTTTGACCTTAGTCAACTCTTCAGCTCAACCAAGGCTGAATGAATCTTCGAAGGGCACTAAATACCCTTTCCAACGGTCTGTCCCGTGCGCAATTCTAACTTTCCATGCGGACGAATGATCTGTTTGACTTCGGGAAGCCACCGAGTGCTTCCCGAGCCCGGTTGACCAAAGTCAACTCTCCAAACCAGGTCAAACTTTTTGGAATGTCGAAGTACATCTCCTAACCTTTCCAATGGTATGCCCCATGCGCGATTCGGACTTACCATGCGAACGAACGATCCATTTACGTCCGAATGATTCCCCTTCCAACGGACCGACAAATGCTTCTGAGCCACATTTGATCGAAAGTCAACTCCCGAACTTAGGAGCAGTCCAAAGTACTTTCGAAGGTCTCTGAATTACCTTTCCAACGGTACGCCCTGTGCGCGATTCTGACCAACGGTTTGCCCTCGGCGGTCAATTTTCCGAAAGAGCCTGAGGTGCACTGCCAAATGGCACGTCCCAGACCCTGCCTATCGGCACCTACCGATAGGCAGTGCCAGGATAGGGCCGATCGGCAGTCCCCTAGGCCTATAAAAGGATGCCTTGGCCTCATTTGCAAGGAGAGCCCAGATCTGATAGAAATCTCTGAACGAATCCCAGAAACCTATCTCGAAGGCAGCATGATTTCAACTTGCAAACCCCTGTTTCACTTACACTTTTCATCATCCCTTTCATCAAACTTGATGAATTAACCACTCTCCATCGCCACCCAAGCTCAAGGGATGCTCCCCAACGTTCAAGATCAAGCTCAAGGTCTCCAAGAAGGTCCAACTTTCTCAAACTCTTTCCTAAATTCTCTTAAATTTGCAATAACTTGTTTTCTTACTTAACACTTTTATTATCACATCCCACACATCATAAATATACGTTTTATCTAGTATTATTGCACATCTCCTATTTTCATATAAATAAAAAAACCCAAAAAACAAGAAAAAGAGGGTTTGCTCATAAATTCCAAGTAGGGATTCTCACACCTTTTCCCACACTTTTCTCACAACTAAAACACTTTTTCTACACACACTTACAAAAAAGAGATTTCTCCATTTGGATGTATGGGTTAAACCCCACCCTCGTTCGTATTCGAACTACGTGGACTTTGATGCCTTTATAGGCTACGTAGGCGTCTCAGGGTAAAACCCGAGGCTCGAGTCCTTTTCTCAGGTTTTCTCTTATTTTCTCTCTTCTCTTTATCTCATTTCTATTATATTCTATACATTCGATCTTAGTGCCGTATTATTCCACATGCGTTATTGTTCCCTTATAGCGATCAACGTAGGGGTAATCACGTAAATCCTATTTTCTACACTAATCTCACACTCCTACTGATGACTCGCTTTATCCTTTCCATGATACAAGTCGAGGATTCCTACCTCTATTCTATATATACACATGCACACATATCACAGGGGGAAATATAACGGAAAATAGCAAATATCCATGAGAGACCAAGAGCGCGGAATGGGTGCCTAACACCTTCCCATTTTGTAACTAAGCCTCCGAACCCTTTCCGAATCATTTTTGGTTTCGCACGCACCAGTATGTCTTTGGAAGCCATCCTTCGGGGTGGCTTCCCCTTTTTCTTTTGTCTGTTTTGAGTAAAATAGACTGGCGACTCTGAATCTCTCTACATTTTTCACACCTCACAAAATCGATGCCGGCCGAAGCGCTCTCCCGAGAGAGGGGACGCGCGGGACCCGAAGGATCCCTTCATCCCTCCGTGGACGGGGATCAGGGGATGGACACAGAGAAGACTCTGTTAGGGACTTATTTATTTTGAAGGCTTGACTCTATTTACATGGATGATATATTTGTTTATGTTTCCTCCCATATCTGCATGTTCCCCTTTCTCACATGTATATCCCATGCTTATGGTTAGGTTCACACACTTGTAGAAATTTCTCCATGTACACTTCACACCACGTGCACCTAGGATCACATGTGTATCCCCATGTTGCACGCATCACCCATCCATACTTGGTGTACCTTTTTGGGTACTTGTACTTGGCTCCCTCTTTTGGCATAATCAAGAAAAACATTCTCATCATAAGATACTAATAAGAGAATCATGCATGATTCACACGATATCACCAAAGCGCATTAATATTGACCAAATTTTACCTAGTAACTGGAGGGTCACTTTGTGATGGGCGCTGGTCCGACAGGTTGCAGTTAGCCTAAGCGATATGACTCTCACCTTCCATTGGCCAAGTACCTTCGACGTATATCGAACGGTTCCCCCGCATCGTACCGCTTGACCGAAGTCATGACGGGAGGTATATCATAGGGAATTCATTCATGTACGCCGAGTATATTAAATTTTCTCTCACACGTACCGTCCCCACGAGGTATATGGTGAGACGATTCACGTACACTCAGGTATATCAAATGGCTTGTCCACACGTACCGATTGCCCGCAAGAGCAAGACGTATATCGTGGAAGTCACGCCAAAGGGGGGAACCCATGCCGATTCACCTAACCAACTGTATACCCGCATATAGGTGTCAAACCTAGGACACGCACTTTAGATTGCCGGTTTCGACCCGAAACTCTGCCAAAATTCCGGGACGACCTGCCGCCCATCTTTTCACGCATTTTTTAAAACGGGACCCTGTCCACGAGCCTAGTTACAAGTCCGAACGTAGCTTTGCATATATTAAGACCCCCACTTTTCCAGGCTCGGGTCCCGTCTGGCATTGCATTTAGGATAATTAAATACAAGTGAGAACATAATAATCATAATAATCATGCTGAGTTCGGTCTCCAAAAACATTTCTCCCATTTTATCAAAAACCAAAAAAACATTTCCCCATTTTTATTAAAAATCCAAAAAACATTTCTCCCTTCTTTATCAAAAATCCAAAAACATTTCTCCCTTCTTTATCAAAAATCCAAAAAACATTTCTCCCTTCTTTATCAAAAATCCAAAAAACATTTCTCCCTTCTTTATCAAAAATCCAAAAAATAGTTTCTTCCTTTTTTTCTCCCAAAAATAAATCTTATCCTCCGCTTTCTCAGGTCGATCGCACGCCCTTGGCCTGGTTCCCTATTGGCTTAGGTCTTCAGTCAAATCACCCCATAGATTCATGCGTTCCTCTACTACTTCTTCTGAATCTGAAATCCATCCATCTTCCATGGAGAATGCAGATGAAGCACCAGTCATACAACAAGATCTGCCGACAGTCCTAACTCAGCTCGTGGCCAAGATTGACAACCTCCAAGCTGAGGTTCGAGAAATGCAACAAAACCATGTTCCTATGCCTCAAGATCCTGAGGCCCTGTTACCTCGTTCTATGGGTCCACCCGAGCCCATCTGGGTCCCAGAGGAATATTAGCACGCTCCACGTGCCCCTCCTGCTAATGGGCCGCCGCCTGCCCAACTTCCAATGCCAAACATTTCCCAGCCTATGGCTAACTTGCCCGTGGTTGCTGATCCCAAGGAGGAGGAGTTGAACAAAGTCAAAGTAGATCTTAAGATGCTCATCAAGAAGTTTGACCAAGTCAGGATCTCTGTAAATTACATGGACTACACCCATATGTCTCCTTATCCTAAAGCGAGGTTACCCGAGAAGTTCAAGATGCCAAATATAGAGAAGTTCGGGGGGAGTGGCCACCTAATTGTTCACCTTCGCAGTTATCACCGTTCCATGACCCTCCTAGGGGCTTCTGAAGAGGTGATGGCCCAATTATTTCAACAAACTTTGAAGGACAGTGCCCTTCGATGGTTTAAATCTCTTGAGGAATCCAGAATCCGTAGCTGGGAGGATGTAGCTCGAGAATTCATATCACAGTACAAATTCAACGAAGCGCTTGAGGTCACCCGTCGTGATTTAGAGCTGCTCAAACAAAACTCTGGAGAATCAGTTAGTAACTTTATAGCCCGATGGAGGGAAAAAGTAACTACCATGACCAATCGGCCATCTGAAGAAGAATAGGTCAACAGAGTGAAGAAGAATTTCTTACCCCATGTCCGAGCAACTATGGGAGGACAGTACTACCCCCACTTTCGAGCTCTCAGAGAAGCAGGAGTAGAAATCAAGGAAGGTCTTGCTAAAATAGAAGTTCAACTGAAGAAGGTGTCCGAACAGTTCACCCCCAGAAAATATGACAACCCAACCAATGTTACGGTCTCAACCCTCAACAACATCTCTCAACCAACCACATCATGGGCACCAGAAAGTCGCCCTGCTCTCATCCGAAGGGAATACACTGAGCTTCATGCTCCCCTCTCCAAAGTTTACCAAGCCCTGTTAAGCCGGAACCTTATAAAGCCCCTGGATCCACATCCATTACCCAATCCACTTCCCAGAAATTTCAAGACCGATGCTCATTGTTCCTTTCACCAAACTGTCAGCCGTACCACCGACCAATGCTTCCACCTTTGAAACATAATCCAATATCTCATTGATCGGGGTACCATCGCCCCACCAGCCAATCCTAAACCAAACACTACTCGTAACCCACTCCCAAATCACACCAATGCCATCTTCTTGGAAGAAAACCCAAATTTTGATCCTTCAACCTATATCACACCCTTAGACCTTCCTAAACAAATTTTCCCATATTTCCTCCTACAACTACTAGCCCCGCTGGTCAGGCACTGTCATTCCTTACCTGGGCATGCATCACTGTCCGGACCTATTCTGAAAGCGGAAGTATGGAATTATCAGATGTGCTGAACCAACTCCTAGAGTTCGGGCTGAAATTGCCCTCATAGATGATTATCGACTGCCAGAGGTTCAGTACGTTGTTTTTGGAAGAACAGAAATGGGCCCGAGAATCGGATAGGTGGATGGTACCAACCGACGAAGTCTGCTTAGATGATGTTGTCCAGATCATGGCGGAAGCATTCAGGTAAACCAACAACATTTGTAGTATCATCGAGTTATTTGGTGCTTTGAAGCTATAAGGGCACCTGGTCCTTTCACCCTTACACATCCCCACAGAATGGGATGACCTATACGAAGAGGCCGTTGAAGTCGTGGAATGCATTGACTTTACAAGGGAAAACACAATTGTTGCCACCGAATGGGGGGAAGAATTCGAAGATTCGAGCGAAGAACAAGTTTCAGAAAGAACTGGCCCAGTAGCCGACTTATGTGGGATGATATCATTTGAGGAACTCCTCGGAGAAATAGATAGGGTGGCAGAACAACCTGAGATCGATGAAGAAACTGGATTTAATATTTTCCCTTCTTCAGTAAATCACATGACCAGATCTGGGAGACATTACCAAGTTTCGAGCTCGCTACCAGCAAATGACAAGGGGAAGGGCGTTGAAAACCTTCATATGCCAGAAATGACCCTCGAGGAGAGCAAGATCCTCGATCAACTGAAGAAAACTCAAGCCAACATCACCCTATGGGGGTTTTTCATATCTTCCCAGCTGCACAGAAATGTTTTAATCAAGTTGCTCACTGGACCTATAGTTCCTCCTTCTACCACACCAGAAAAAGCGATAAATTTGGTCGGATCCTTGACCTCCACCCGAATGTTGTCCTTTTTTGAAGAAGAAACTCCCAAAATTGGGCCGAATGACAACTATGAACTCATCATCTCTGTCGAAATCATGGGAAAGGTGGTACCACTTTCTCTCGTTGATAACGGATGCACTTTAAATGTCTGCCCACTGAGAACCTTCAAATGTCTAGGCCTGAAAGAAAGCGATCTTGCTCCAACCTGCGCCGCTGTGCGCGCCTATGATAGTACTCGTCGTGAGGTGATGGGATCCATAAAACTTATAATAGGGGTTGGTCCTATAAATCCTGTCGTCGAATTCCAAGTCATCGATATCCCGGTCTATTTCAACATGTTGCTCGAACGACCCTGGCTCCACAGTATAAAGGGTGTCTCTTCCTCATTCCATTAAAAAATGAAGTTCTTTGCCGATGGGCGAGTCGTCACCATCTTGGGTGACGACGGCAATACCGAGGGTGCAAACACCAGCAGTATAATTCTTGAGATCCAGCATGGGTCAAATGATATGCTCCTATCAGGATTTCGAGTTGAGCCACCTCTACTCCCGATAGGGGACGGTTTTAAAGAAAGGGTTTGTCCAGAATATGACCCTCATGGAAATGTCAATGTGATTCAGATGTTCAGAAACATGCACTTCATGCCCGGACTGGGGCTAGAATAAAGGTAGCAGGGGATACTTGAGCCCATCGAACTGAAGAAAGCTTTCCCTCCTTGCGGCTTGGGATATCAACCATCAGAACCAGAGCTCCGAATGATCCGCCAGACTCGATCAAAAAGAGGGTTAGACTGCATCTTAACTATCTCAGGAGACTCCTTAAATGGACGATTTATCAAAGAGGGCGAAGATTTCCCCTTTTGCAGTTTTCCAGAACCATGGTACGACATCACAGACAAGAAAATGAAGCCTGGAATGGAGATCTTTTTCCAAGATAGCTACCCATGGGCCGAGAGTTTCCCACACCGCGTACAACCGCTTATCAAAGATACTGAAGAGACTGAAGAAAGTAACTCCGAAGATTCCTTCTACCTGCAGACACTGGGGCTGGCTCTCTGCATGGTTCATTCAGGCACTACATCACTGGACCCCCCTCGTCTGATCAAAGCTGCTGATACACCTCTCCTCAACTGGCATGATGTGCCAGTTCTACCTCTTTAAGTCTCCCCTAACCCCAATGTCTACCCTATTTCTTCTACTATTGTCCATCCTTGCTCAAATGTAATCGAGACCTCTTTTGACGAGGTTCTCAATGCTGTTTTTCCTATCAATGAAATAAACGAAGATTTTGAGTATCTTGTTGTGCCTTACATTAATTGTGTAGATTCTAATCAAACTTTTGATGATGATGATGATTTGGCAAATGAACAATTCATAACTGATTTAAATAAGGTTAATAACAAAAAACATAACCGCGTTTAAGATAATTAAGAAGAGACTGTTTTTATCAATCTCAATCCTAGTAGCTGTAAGGACACAAATTTCCAATTGAGTCCATATATAGTTTTGGCTCAATTCCGGACAAAAACATTTATTCATAGGATAGTATTTATTGTAATATTCTCAAGCCTATGAAGTGTATGTTGAAGACGTAGCGGCAAAGAATTTAAAGCTTCATCAAAATGCCGGTTTGTGTGCCTCGTTTCTACGTCATCAACTAAGGTTCCATGCTCCCAAGGTATGAATGTAATTATATTTATATAGGAGCTTGGAACAATATGTATTGGGTGTTAGGTGTAATAAAAACTGCACTTTATTTTCAGAAAGAATCAATTAGAAACTTTAAAAATAAGTATATAAAAGTTTATAAAAGTTTCTGGGCTAAAATTGAATTTTTCAATCTTTCTGGTCGTTCGTTAGAAATGTCGATCGAACGAGTTTTTTCGTTCGAACCAGATTTCGTTCGAACGAGTTTTGTCATTCGAACCTGTTTCGTTCGAACGAGTTTTTTCGTTCGAACCAGGTTCGTTCGAACGAGTTTTGCCAACGACCCTAACTGGACAGTCGTTCGATATATCGTTCGAACAAATGCTCGTTCTAACGAGGTATCTAACGAACTTCTAACGAGCCCAGGCTGGTCACTCGTTAGAAGTCTCGTTCGAACGAGAATCACGTTCGTTCAAACGAACTTCCAGCGGGAACAGTTATTTGGCAGTTTTTTGCAGTTTTCCCCACTCCTCCACTTGGTTTTCAACCAACTTTTTTCATGCATTATTATGTGCGGGAAACACATTTTCCAAGACAACTTTTCCAACATTGTTTATCTCCAAGAGAGAGTTTGAGAGAAAAATTAGTTTAGGAAAATGTTCAAGTTTTGAGTGTTCATTTTTAATGAAAAATTCATACACACTCTAGTTTACACCCAATAATTGTTTATCCAAGTTTCTATATTTATATCTATTGCTTGGAGTTTTTGGCACCGGTTTTCTCTACCGATTTCAAGAGACGTTTCGGGTTTGCTTCTACACCCCATCATAAAGAAGACCTTTGTTGAGATTCTACCCACACGGAGAAAGGCTCCATGCTTGGGTGACGGTGACCATATAAAGTCCCATCGGTGGATTCCGAGACCGCGGTGGTGTTCCGAGGTTGTTCGCTAGGAAGAGGTTTCTACGAGAAGGAGCGTCGAGGCTTGAGAGGGATCGAGTCAGTCGTTGTAAGTCTACCTGTCTTATAATTGTAATTCCATATCTAGTGGACTTGTGGCTAGGGCCGTCCGAGGTTGTTTCCCGTCTTGGGTTTTTCCTCGTACATCTCGGCGTAGTGTGATATTGTTTATTTTATCTTGCATCATAATTTAGAACGCATGCTTTAGGATAATTTGAAGATAAAATTTGGTTTTATTATCACACTCATTTAATTTGGGACTAAATTAAATATTGGGTAAATTAGTTTAGTCAAGTCATTTGCTAAAATTGGTTTCGCCTAACTTTGAATAATTGTTAATCATGACTTAGGCTAATTCTAGGACTTGAATTATGTTTTAATTTGTTTTGAGAAATTAAAACTTGTTGTTATTTTTGAAAATTAAAACCATCTCAACGCTTCCGCATTTATTCAAAAGGAAATTATATATTTTAATCTGACATTATTAAAATCCGGGGTTCCATACTTTTCAAATTGGTATCAGAGCCAAAAACGATAAATTATTTCGTTAAGATTCTTTAATTTTTGGCTAAAATGGATTTTTCCCCATTTTCAAAATTTCCTATTTTTGATGGTTCTAACTACGCGTATTGGAAAGCGCGAATGAAATCGGCACTTAAATCTATCGATGAACGTGTTTGGATGTCTGTTGTTACCGAGTACTCCCCACCAACTCATCTAATTGAAAATGAACGTGTTCCCAAACCCATCGATAGATGGACCGAAAATGAGTTTAAGCTTGCAAATTTTAATTCCCGTGGTTTAAATGCCTTATTTAGCGCTGTCGCACCGGATGAATTCCGACGTATAATGACGTGTGAAACCGCTAAAGAAGCTTGGGATATTTTACAATTAACTCATGAAGGAACTAGTGTCGTTAAAGCTTCAAAACTCCAAAACCTCACCACTCAATTTGAAACTATCAAAATGGATGAAAAAGAAACTTTTGATACATTTTATGCTAGACTTTCTGATATTGTTAATTCATCCTTTAACTTGGGAGAGAAAATACCTGACGACCGTGTAGTAAAGAAAATTTTAAGGTCCCTACGCGATAGATTTATTCCCAAGGTGACCGTTTTAAATTCTTTACCCACTTTAGCCTCTACGAAATTAGAAGAGCTTGTAGGTGATTTACAAACCTATGAAATGGATATGTTTCCTTCTAAAAATGAAAAGAAAATCGAAAAGGGCGTGGCTTTAAAAGCCCGAAAAGAGGTTATACAAGTAGTAGAGAGCGATAGTGATAGTGACTCGGAAGATATGGCTTTATTTGCTCGTAAATTTAGAAAATTTCTTAAATTCAACAAAGATAAATATAAAAAATATTTTAAGAAATTTGAATCTTCTAAACATGATAAAAACGAGAAGATTTCTAAAGCCGATAAGATCCCTATACCAAGTAATGAAAATGTTGATAGGGACGAGTCTAATAAATGTTTTGGTTGTGAAGGTTATGGCCATAGGGCTTATGAGTGCCCCACTAAACTAAGGAAAGATGGTAAGAGACCTATTTCATATAATGCAACCCTTAGTGATAGGGATAAGGAAGAAAAGCCCGATTCCCCCACTAAGAAAAACTTTGTGGCTTTTATGGCTAGTCATGTGAGTGATAATGAGAACTCATCGATTGATGACACGATAGCACATGCCACTTCCAAGGTCATTGTTCATGATTCCCTTGTTTTTAATGATCGTGAGAGTGAAGAAGAAAGTAAGAGTGAAAATGAAGAAGAGGTTGATGTGAGTGAACTTCAAAATGCTTTTCATGAATTATATAAAGAATCTATTAATTTGAAAATAACTAATTTGAAGTTAGAAGCTAGTTTAAGAAAGAGTGTCAAGGTCGTTGATGATAGTGACTTAATAGAAGATCTTAGGACACATGAGAGGACTCTTCAAGAGAAGTTTAACTATGCAGAAGGCGAAAGAGATAGCCTTAGGGGTTTAATGGAATCCTTGAAAAAGGAGCTTCTTGCTTTTGAAGAGCGAAATGTTTTACTAGAATCTAACATTGTTGAATTGGAAAATAAATTAAAAGATTCTAGTATTGTCAAATTTGATTTGGAATGTCGTTCTGAAAAACTAGATAAAATGTTAAGAACGGTCCAAATTAAAAATGACACTTGTGGTTTAGGCTTCAATCCTTGTAATGAATTTACTCATAATGCCCAAACCAATGTTTTAGGAGAATCAACTAGGAATACTTTTAAAGATCACTCCTTAAGTAAATCTTTTCGTCATGTTCTCACTTGTACACATTGTGGCCGACAAGGTCATCTTAGGAAATTTTGTTTAGATCTTAAACGAATTCCTAGAAAATCCCATAGTAAAGTAACCACGATAGCTAACGTTCCTACACCCCAAGATAGTAATTCTTCATTAATTTGGGTTAGGAAATCCGACTTGGTTGCCTTACAAAATAGGGATTTTGATTCTCATTTACTTTCACATCCTTCCTCCCTTGCTAAATCTAATGGATGAATGTGTTAGTATTTGCATACTTTAGCGTTTGTACTTCATGCTATATTCATATGCTAAATGTATGCTTGTTTAGTCATTCTCTAGTCATTGCCTTATTTCATATCACATGCTAGCAATTATGACTTGTTTATCTTTTTGTATTATATTTTGTGTTTGAATCGACTGCATAATATAAAAAGATTTTTGTTTATCATTTGTGTTTTATTTATTTCATTTAAGCTTAATGAAAAATACAAATGATTTTTTGTTTGTCCTTTTGAGTAAATATTTATTTTTGATTAAAAATGTTAAAAACTCAAAAAGATTTTGTTTTGTGTGTATTTTTGTTTGACACACTTTATGTGGCATATATTTGTGCTTGAATCCTATCGTTTACGCTTCCATGTGGCTAGAACTTTTGGTTTAGATTTTCAATCCTTAAAAGGTTCTTTACCATGTTTTATATGGAGTAGTTGGATTTTGTATTGTTTAAATGGATTCTATTTCTATATGCCTCTTTTCACACATGCACGAGCTCTTTTGAAATCTTAATGTCACATGTTATATTTGAGCTTTTTGAGGTGTTATCCTATCAATCTAGTCATCTACATATCTATGACCTAGGAGGACTAGTGCATGTCAAAATCCGTTGCATATGAGATTTGTGTGAAAAAATGAAAACATGATAAATTCATATATGCACGGGGAAGGGCTCCGAAAGGATGAATTAAATCCTTTGCGATAGTAAGCCACCGTTGATTGGATCTAAAAGAAATACGTGATCCAAAGGCCTAAAAACATAATATTTGGCATTTAAAATAAAGCAATTGCCAAGGCCTATGTTTGTATGATATATTCATTCAAAAACAAAAGAATATATATGCTCATTGAGGGAGAATTGGATGGTATATCAACGGTTTGCACAATGTCCGTTTATCCTAGTTGTCTTTAATGTCATGACTCTATTTGGTTTGTAGAATCATCATCATGCTAGGCTTGTATGCATTGTGTATGTTTGTTCATTGAGTTCAATCTTTATATTGTCACATGAGGTTATATTTAACTGTGATGAAGTTTGCAATCAAATGAGAACTCCGTGAACGTTTCTTAAGTGTTTGGGTCTAAATTTAATTGTTGCTAGTTCACACCCCTACACTTCCGTTTCCATATGACACATTTTTGCCATACGAGTGTGCAAACTTATTGTATTTTGTGTCATGTGTGTGTTTATATCTATATATATACAAGTACTATATTGGTATATTTCTAATGTATATATATATGATATTTGTTTGTCTTTGCCCTGCTTTTATTGCCCATATGCTTTCATGTCTTATCACTTTAAGCTTTCACACGTTGTTTAATAGTTCTTTATCCTTTGCCTATTCCCGAACAAAAAGGGGGAGAATGATGATAGGGGGAGAAATGGTATCTAATACTATTATTATCGTATCTTCGTTTGGGGGAGATTTATCTTAGGGGGAGACGTCTTTCTAAGTAGGTCATGTGTTTAAAGGGAGAATTAATTTAGGGGGAGTAATTAATTAATTGCATTTAATATTTTGATATTCCCTATGCATTTGATGAGTTTGCTTAAGTGTTCAGGAATTATTCAAAAGCGGCATCTTTCTATGGCAAAGCGTTTGATCCCTGGGTTGAGTCAAGTTTGGGCTGGTTATGTTTTTTAGTCTAGTGAGCTTGACAGCCCTTTAGGATTTTTGTTTGGTTTTTGTCCCGGAATAGCCAAAGGGGGAGATTTGTAAGGACACAAATTTCCAATTGAGTCCATATATAGTTTTGGCTCAATTCCGGACAAAAACATTTATTCATAGGATAGTATTTATTGTAATATTCTCAAGCCTATGAAGTGTATGTTGAAGACGTAGCGCCAAAGAATTTAAAGCTTCATCAAAATGCCGGTTTGTGTGCCTCGTTTCTACGTCATCAAGTAAGGTTCCATGCTCCCAAGGTATGAATGTAATTATATTTATATAGGAGCTTGGAACAATAGGTATTGGGTGTTAGGTGTAATAAAAACTGCACTTTATTTTCAGAAAGAATCAATTAGAAACTTTAAAAATAAGTATATAAAAGTTTATAAAAGTTTCTGGGCTAAAATCGAATTTTTCAATCTTTCTGGTCGTTCGTTAGAAATGTCGTTTGAACGAGTTTTTTCGTTCGAAACAGATTTCGTTCGAACGAGTTTTGTCGTTCGAACCTGTTTCGTTCGAACGAGTTTTGTCGTTCGAACCATGTTCGTTCGAACGAGTTTTGCCAACGACCCTAACTGAACAGTCGTTCGATATGTCGTTCGATATGTCGTTCGAACGAATGCTCGTTCTAACCAGGTATCTAACGAACTTCTAACGAGCCCAGGCTAGTCACTCGTTAGAAGTCTCGTTCGAACGAGAATCACGTTCGTTTGAACGAACTTCCAGCGGGAACAATTATTTGGCAGTTTTTTGCAGGTTTTCCCCACTCCTCCACTTGGTTTTCAACCAACTTTTTTCATGCATTATTATGTGCGGGAAACACATTTTCCAAGACAACTTTTCCAACATTGTTTATCTCCAAGAGAGAGTTTGAGAGCAAAATTAGTTTAGGAAAATGTTAAAGTTTTGAGTGTTCATTTTTAATGAAAAATTCATACACACTCTACTTTACACCCAATAATTGTTTGTCCAAGTTTCTATATTTTTATCTATTGCTTGGAGTTTTTGGCACCGGTTTTCTCTACCGATTTCAAGAGACGTTTTGGGTTTGCTTCTACACCCCATCACAAAGAAGACCTTTGTTGAGATTCTACCCACACGGAGAAAGGCTCCATGCTTGGGTGACGGTGACCATATAAAGTCCCATCGGTGGATTCCGAGACCGCGGTGGTGTTCCGAGGTTGTTCTCTAGGAAGAGGTTTCTACGAGAAGGAGCGTCGAGGCTTGAGAGGGATCGAGTCAGTCGTTGTAAGTCTACCTGTCTTGTAATTGTAATTCCATATCTAGTGGACTTGTGGCTAGGGCCATCCGAGGTTGTTTCCCGTCTTGGGTTTTTCCTCGTACATCTCGGCATAGTGTGATATTGTTTATTTTATCTTGCATCATAATTTAGAACGCATGCTTTAGGATAATTTCAAGATAAAATTTGGTTTTATTATCACACTCATTTAATTTGGGACTAAATTAAATATTGGGTAAATTGGTTTATTCAAGTCATTTGCTAAAATTGGTTTCGCCTAACTTTGAATAATTGTTAATCATGACTTAGGCTAATTCTAGGACTTGAATTATGTTTTAATTTGTTTTGAGAAATTAAAACTTGTTGTTATTTTTGAAAATTAAAACCATCTCAACGCTTCCGTATTTATTTAAAAGGAAATTATATATTTTAATCTGACATTATTAAAATCCGGGGTTCCATACTTTTCAGTATCCAACTGCGCGAGATTAGGATAGGGGCCACCCTTGACGAGCGTGAGCACGCATAACTCGAAGAATTGCAAAAAGAGTTCGTGGATGTCTTCGCATGGTCCTATGACGACATGCCCGGTATTGACCCCGAAATAACTCAGCACGAGATCCCCACTCTCCCAGATGCCAAACCAGTTAAACAAAAATTGAGAAAGCTTCGCACCGAATGGTCGCTCAAGGTCATAGAATAAGTGGTCAAAAAGTTGAACGTGGGTTTCATTTGAGTAATCGAATATCCCACATGTCTAGCCAACATTGTAACTGTACCAAAAGCAGGAGGGAAGGCTCGAATGTGCGTGGATTACCGAGATTTAAACAAAGCCTCTTCGAAGGATGATTATTCGCTAACCAACATCGACATGATCGTGGACAACACAACTAGTCATGCTCTCAAGTCATTCGTCGACGGATTTGCTGGATACAACCAAATCAAGATGCACCTCGACCACTAAGAGAAAATCGCATTCATCACCCCATGGGGGACCGTTTACTACACCGTTATGCCATTCGGTCTCAAGAATGCTGGGGCTACTTACCAAAGGGCTGCCACAACCATCCTGCATGATTTGATTCACAAAGAAGTCAAGGTTTACGTGGATGATATGATTATCAAGTCCAAAACTAGAGAAGGTCATGTTCCCGCTCTCCGGAAGTTCTTCGAACGACTGCGACAGTATCAGATGCGACTTAATCCACAAAAGTGCATCTTCGGCATTACAAAGGGAAAACTCTTAGGATTTATGGTCAGTGAGAAGGGGATAGAAGCAGATCCCGCCAAGATGAAAGCCATACTTGAGATGCCACCTCCCCGAACAGAGAAAGAAGTCCGAGGTTTCCTTGGGACATTACAATATATCAGCCGATTGATTAGCCAGCTAACCTCCATCTGTAAACCAATCTTCAAGCTCCTCCGAAAGGATTCAACCAAGATTTGGAACGAGGCTTGGCAAGAAGCTTTTGACCAAATCAAACAATACCTAACCCAACCTCCAGTTATCATACCACCACAGCCTGGTCTCCCTTTGCTCTTATACCTAACCATAATTGACACTGCAGCCGGGGCTTTGCTAGCCCAATACCTTGAAGACTCCCGCAAAGAAAGAGCCGTCTATTATGCCAGTCGCAAATTACCCAGGTACGAGGTCAACTACACTGCTTTAGAAAAAGCATGCGTCACGCTTGTCTGGGTCACCCAAAAGTTGCGACACTACATGCTCGCCTTCCCTATTAAACTTGTATCCCAAATGGATACCATCAAATACCTGCTCGAAAAACTCGCCTTATCCAGCGGAATGGCCCGATGGTTGATGCTCCTAACCGAGTTCGATATTATGTACGTCACACAGAAAGCCGTTAAAGGAAGAACCATCTCTGACTACCTCGCTGACTACTCTATAAAAGAAACAGATGTCTGGATCTCCGAATTCCCAGATGAAAACGTCCTCTGCACCACTCCAGACTGCCTTCGATGGAAAATGTTCTTCGATGGCGCTGCCAACAAAAAGTGATATGGCATTGGGATACTACTGGTCGCCCCGGATGACTCCCACACTCCTATTGCCAGAAAATTGGATTTCCCTTGCACCAATAACATGACAGAATACGAGGCATGCACAGTGGGCCTCAAGGTCTCTATTGAGAAAAGTATTCAACACCTTGATGCATACGGGGTTCTGCCCTTATTATCGGTCAAGTGCTCAGCAAGTGGAAGGTCAAGGACGAAAATCTCTAACCTTTTCATGCCCAATTAGAAGAGTTGGCCTCCCAATTCCGAGATATCACCTTCCATTACCTACCCTGAGCAAAGAACAACCTAGTCGATGCTCTCGCTACTTTGGCCTCCATGGTCGACATGCCCAAGGGAATAACAATGACCCCCTTCCTAGTTCAAAAGCAAGACAAACCAACCCATTGTTACCATATTGATCTTGTCACCATAGAAGATCCTGAGCTAGCCAATTACTGGTACTATGATATATGGTGCCTCCTCAAACATGGTAAGTATCTCGAAGGTTCAAACAAGAATGACAGAGCTACCCTCTGAAGGCTGGCCGCCCAGTACATCATCTGTCATAAAGCACTACTCAAGAGGAATTTTGATGGAACTCATTTGCACTGTATCGCAGGGGCTGACATTGAAAAGATAATGCAGAAAATCCATAGCGGGGAATGCGGGCCCCACATGAATGGTCACATGCTTGCAAAGAAGATCATTTGACAAGGCTACTATTGGACCACCATGGCTCAGGATTGCACCGCCTGTGTTCGGAGATTCCCTAAATGCCAACAGTTCTCCAATATTCAACACTTGCCTCTGCGGGAATTATACAACATGACTTCTCCCTCGCCGTTCTCCACCTGGGGTATCGACAGCATAGGAAAGGTTACACCAAAAGCGTCAAACGGGCATGATTTCATCCTGGTTGCCATCAATTACTTCATCAAATGGGTCGAAGCTGAGTCATACGCAGTATTAAATGCCAAGAAGGTGGCTAAATTCATCAAGAAAAATATTATTTGCCGATATGGGTTCCCGCACGAGCTAGTGTCAGATAATGGTTTGCACTTCGAGGCAAAAGTCACAGAAGTTGTCAACGAGTATGGGATTCAAAGACACAAATCTTCTCCCTACCGACCTCAGACCAATGGTGCAGTTGAAGCTGCCAATAAAAACCTCAAAGCCATCATCAGCAAGATGATCGAAACTTATTGAGACTGGGTCGGCCGGATCCCATACGCCCTCTGGGGCTATCGAACCTCAATCCGAACCTCTACTGGGGCTACCCCTTACTCCCTGGTCTACGGCATGGAAGCAGTCCTACCTGTGGAGCTAGAAATACCCTTGCTACGCGTCATGCTCGAAAGCAAGGTTTGTGAAGAAGAATGATGCCAAGGCCGACTTGATGAGCTAGCCCTCCTAGATGAAAGAAGATTAAAATCTCTTTATCACATACAGGGATACCATCGCCGAATAGCGCGATCGTTCAACAAGAGAGTCAAGGACCGCGGTGTCCGAGAGGGGGATATAGTCCTCAAGGAGATGATATAACCCATCTGGGACCCCAGAGGAAAATTCAAGCCCAATTGGAGCGGCCCTTACATCGCGAAGAAGATCTTTTCTAGCTCACTGACCTGGATGGGGAAGAGATGGCCCATCCAGTCAATCTGGACCGTCTCAAGAAATTCTACCCCTAGTCCGACATCTCGGCGCGCTATGACTCTTCTCATACCCTTTCTATTCTAAAAAAAGAACTCTTCATTTCCCTCTACCCAGAACTACGTGGGCCTGATCCTCTACAAAAAACCAATTTAAAAAACTTTTCAAAAAAAAACCCCAGAGGTACGTAGGCGGCTCATACATCCCACATGAGCACGACCCCTTCGTTCTCACAAAAATATATTCCTTTCTTATCCCCGAGAACGGAAGTTCATTCTAAACATCTACTTGAACAAAAGGATTATGTATTCCTTATCAATCGGTGTAGATAATTCAAAACGCAAAATTCATCGAAAGGCTCAGCTGGATGATCAGAAACTTGTTTATTTCATTAATAAGAAACTATTGTATAGATTACATAAGAAAAAGGAACGGATAACTCCTTCCCCCCACTACCATAAAAACCAGATAAAATCCCTCACATCTGTTACATAAATAAACTCCCTAGGAGTCCTACCCACAGCTACCCGAAGAGCCTTCACCCTCATTATCTACATCCTGAGGACCCCAAGTTTCTCCTACCTGAATGGAATGCCTCAAACATTCCATGGATCGATGAGCCTTAACCATCTTCAAAAATACACAACACCCCCTTCCATGGATTCAGACAAAACAAACCACCTCTGACCAGTCTCTAGTGCCAACATCTTGCTGACTACTTTCCTCCACAACCACTTCATATAATCTTTGGGGACATGGAAAACCTTCCCGACAGACTGAGAGGGACGGGTCGACGGACGCCGATTTTCCCATAGAGATCTAAGCAACAGACGCAGGCGCTCAGTCAAATCTTCTACCAGAAAGAAATTTGAGGTTCGAGGGGGCACGACCTGCGCCCAGCCAAATTGGCGCAAAATTCGCCAAGGGAAATAAAAAGAGGTCTGCCTGAGACCAACCAACCGCACATATGAATAATCTCTTAGCTCCAGAACATGTTGTAACTGTCCCCACCAAGGCACTGACCAATACAGACCACGAGCCCCATGCTCCACAAACCAATTCTCCCAATTCTCAACATACAGGCCAATGCGGATGAAGTAGGGTGAAAAGAAGTTGGGTACAACCGACAAAGGATATTCTGGAGGAGTCGACAAGAAGAATCTTTTAGACAACCACATGAACAGCATTACAGTGCTACCCCTTAAAAAGTCACAACGACCTTCTCTCCAGGCATCGAGGCCATTCAAAGTCTCCGCCATATCACCGTCGTCGGATTGCGACGATATGACATCCATGAAGTAATGGCTGCAAGCTGTGAGTCCACTCGCACCTCCCCAGTCACCAACAACAATTTTGAAACCTGGCCCAGAACAACGGCTCCAGCATAGCCAGCATCACTTACTTCCCGGGAACGCAGGGACAACAACACCGTCGGGAGGGAGATCATTCCTCCAGAAACCAATAACTTGGTCGTCGAAGGAGAAATGTGAAGAAGCCCGACCAATAAATCCCTAGGAGAGCGGGAAAATTTGGGCAAAGCCGCAGTAACACTAGGATTCACACCTAGTATGGCGGAAATTTCCTCGTAGGTAGGACAAACTTCTTCCAACCCAAAGCGGAATACATGATCTTCGGGGTACCAAAATTGTACCGCCACTGTCAGCATATTCCACTCAAAAGGTCGATTGCGCCACAAGGAAACTCGGTGCATGTTAAACGCATCATAATCAACATTATAAGAGAACATAGCTTCCAAGGCTTCGAGGTAGTTGACAAACTCGATGCTACCAGGGAGAGCCATCTTGTAGGGCAAAGAAATAGTAGGCAAGTAAATAAGGATGCAAAGGTGTGATGAAAACACTCCACCCTCACCCCCTTTTATACTTGAAGAACTCTCACAAAAGATATAATACCTACAGAAATCTGAGGGAATCCTACCCCACAAGGTACCAAAGGCTGAAGAGGGTACCATTCAAAGCTTTCAATTGATGGGACTGGACTGAACTGCCGATAGGCAGGTCAGGGTGCTTACCGATCGGCAACCCCCCTATTTTTGGAAATTTCCCTTTTTCCTCTTTTGACAAATAAAAAAAAACTCAAATAAATTGATATTCTCAACAGAATTTCAAGAATCCCTTTTCTTCTTATATAATTCCCCTTTTTAATAAAGACGGTCCTTCAAAAATTCCAAAAACATTCCTTTTCACAATCTCAGCAGCAAAGTAAAAAGCGCATATGCATGCCTTCATTCATCATAAATAAAAGAAGATAGCCAAAAAAACTACATTGCATTGCATATATATGTTTTCTTTGTTACATCATTTTGCAGGAAATAACGAAAAATCCAAAAACAACGGGACTCAGCCCGAACCCACATTTCACTCCCTCTCTCTCTCTCAAGAGCTTCCACCCCTGCGACGCACTCTCTTCCCCCTACGGCGAGACGACGCGCCTCCACTACTTGAGCCAGAGTCTTCCCCGGACGACGCTGATGGCACCAAGCAAGAAGGAATAGGGACATCATCCCGAATGTGGGAAGTCGCCGATGATATCCAATCCCTGATGTCTCTCAGCCAAGTGGTCGACACCCGGATTGCTGCAGGAAAAGGCAGAATCAGTATCAAGCAAAAGAAATCAAAAAAGAGAGGAAAAGGACCAAAAGGTTTACCGTAGGACGAAGGATGTCCTCTGTCAAGCCCAGCTCCTCTGGATCCATCACAAGGGGATGGTGCAGCAACTGCACTATCCCTCCATTAGCCCGCTGGATGTTGTACGAAGGAGTGTGCAGTCGAACAAAAGGGACCTCCGAGGTCACCGCTGCCGCAGGTGCCGACGGACCACCACCACTGTGGGAAGACCCCACCGCCCAACTCAAACCAACAGGAGGGAAAGGCAAAGCATCATGTATACTGGGCGCCATTAACCAGCTCGTCACAAAATCCATATAGTCATACGGCGCGACCGTATCAGTGTATAAAGCATAAGACTCATCGATCATCGCCGCGATCCTCTCATCCTCCAACAACTATCGCTCCCGCCTCATAGACATAGGAGGCTGTCCGGGAGGCACCACCACCTCCTCCTCAGCAATCTGACGGATCACCCTCTCCCCGAGGTACCAGGAATGGCCGAACTCATGCGCCAACAAACGCCTCATCTGCGCGTTCGCCCCAGTCACCCTCGTATCCTGAATAGCGGTCCCCCAAGGATAAAAGGTCACCTAAAAATCAACAAGGCAGGCATAATTCAATACAAAATCATAAGGTGCAAAAATTAAGACTGAAATGGAAATAGTCTTACCCAACCACTGGTCAGGTAACTCAAGACCTGACGCACCGCCTCCAGGGAAAGAGATCCTTTCGACTGTCGATTGGCCTTACGCCATTGGTACAGTCGGTAGAAGTCCCCAACAGTGTCATCCTTCAAAGCGATCAGCGGGGTCTTACACCCAATCACCTCATAGAATCACGTCTGAATTCATAAAAAGGGACGCATAAAGAAAATGCGAATGCATGAAAGGAAAATGTGAATGCATGAAAGGAAAATGCACAAAGTAAAGAATACCTCAAGGAGATACGTGGCTCCAGTAAAAGTCTGTCAGTAGAAGCAGCTGAATGCATCCAAAGAAGAGTAAAGGGTCGCCAAGGTCAGACTCCCCCAATCATAAAAAGGGATGTTCGAAAACATCCTCAAGTACGACAGAAATCACAAATGGACGACGTCGTCGCTCGATGCCACCATGAAACCTCCCAGCACCAACAAGATGAACAACCGGGCCATTTGCCTCACTTGCAGCCCGTCCTCCACATCAACCACCCTGCTCAGCAAAACATCCTTCAGCAAGGACAGCCGGATAGAATCCCTAGAGACTATCCTCCTCACATCACCGAGTGCCGCATACATCGCCTCCGGCCTCACCCGCAAAGAGCGATCCACCTCTAACTTCTCCCCATCAAAATCCATCCCCAGCAGTTGCTGCACATCTATGGGAGTCACCGTCATCTCCCCGAAGCCAAAATAAAAAGTGTGGGTAGTGTCCCACCACCTCTCCCCCAAGGCACACAAAATGGCTGTCGAACGAGGCGTCTCATCCAGCGCAGCCGCCAACCTCCCAAAACCCGTTGAAGATACCATCCAGCACACCATGGGTGGAAGATGCTCCCAAACATCCCTAAGCCCCGTTGTTCGGCGAGAAAGCATGTTCTTCAAGGAAATATCCGACTGGCAAAAGGAAAAATTCAGTCAAAAGTCAAAGAGAAGGGAAAAATCACCCAAAAAGGAAAAAATGCCAAAGGTCAGGTTACATACATAACCGCCGAGAATCACTCTCGAAGAGCGATGATGCGACGTCTCCCACAGCAAGGTACGCTCATCCGCAACCGACTCGAATGCATCGAAGGCATTCTAGTTCCCCAAATTAAGGGGCACCCTGTCCCTCCAATCCACATTCGCCTAGTCATCAACGGCCAATCATTCCCGATGGACAGCGGTACTCACAAAAGAGGCCATTTCTTGAAGATCGGAGCATTAGAACAATTCGCCGAGAGAAATCGAGAGAAGGCAATAAGCTATGAAAAATGAAGGGGATTCGCCCCCTTTATGTAGGAGGCCAAATGCCATGCCGATTGACACTTAACCCTGCCATACCGATCGACACTGTCTCCTCACCTTCCCGAGGCAGCCCAAAAGTCCGTACCACTTCCGAATGGCACCCCTCAGTCTATGCCAACCGGCACCCCCTTAAAATTTCGTACTAAAATTCCCAAAAAATACGAGGAAGCCTCAAAAAATCCCCAGAAAATTCCTAAAAATCCCAGGAGGGATTTAGAATGTTTTCATCAAGAAAATTTCACACTCCTTCAGGTGACGCACCATTTTCCCCAATGGAGCCCTCAAAATCCAAGCAAATGACCTCTCGGGCAAGGCGCTCGGACAACTTAGTCACCTCCTCATCAGACTTTACAAAAGTCCTCCCCGGACATCGGATACCCAGTGTGATACATTATCACATGGTATTTTTCCCAGCGAAAATCGGAAGAACCACTCGCCCCGAGTGATCTCTCCCAAGGGGCAATCCAAATTTCTCCCAGCTCATTAATCATTCCCCAACGGAACCTCAAATCCAATCCTCATCCCCCAAACGGAACCCCCCTACCCCAGCGGAATCCTCAAAAGTTAAGTGAAAATTCCTCCCTGCAAGGCTCCGGAACATCCCTAAAGGATCACATGATCAATTCCCCAGCGGAATTCTCGATCGTCACCACTCTTGGGTCACAGAATGTTAGGTCAGAATTGACCTCGATCGTCACCACTCTTGGGTCAGAATTGACCCCGGTCTTGGATCGTCACCTGAGTTAGGTCAGAATTGACCTCGGCCGTCACCACTCTTGGGTCAGAATTGACCCCAGTCTTGGATCGTCACCTTAGTTAGGTCAGAATTGACCTCGGTCCTCGGTCGTCACCACTCTTGGGTCAAAATTGAACCCGATCTTGGATCGTCACCTCAGTTAGGTTCGAATTGACCTAGGTCCTCAATCATCACCACTCTTGGGTAAGAGTTAGCCCCGGTCTTGGATCGTCACCTCAGTTAGGTCAGAATTGATCTCGGTCGTCACCACTCTTGGGTCAGAATTGACCCCGGTCTTGGATCGTCACCTCAGTTAGGTCAGAATTGACCTCGGTCCTTGATCGTCACCACTCTTGGGTCAAAATTGACCCCGGTCTTAGATCGTCACCTTAGTTAGGTCAGAATTGACCTCGGTCCTCGGTCGTCACCACTCTTGGGTCAAAATTGGTCCCGATCTTAGATCGTCACCTCAGTTAGGTCAGAATTGACCTCGGTCCTTGGTCATCACATGTCTTGGGTTAGAATTGACCCCGGTCTTGGATCGTCACCTCAGTTAGGTCAGAATTGACCTCGGCCCTCAGTTATCACAACTCTTGGGTCAGAATTGACCCCGGTCTTGGATCGTCACCTTAGTTAGGTCAAAATTGACCTCGGTCCTCGATCGTCACCACTCTTGGGTTAGAATTGATCCTGATCTTGGATCGTCACCTCAGTTTGGTCAGAATTGACCTCGGTCCTCGGTCGTCACCACTCTTGGGTCAGAATTGACCCCGGTCTTGGATCGTCACCTAAATCAGGTCAGAATCGACCTCGACCCTCTGAATTGGTCACCCTCATTTCCTTAAGACCACAAATTCAGCTTTGATCCATAGAATTAATCATCCCCAGCATACTTCTTAGATCCTCAGAATCAACCTCGACCCTTTGAATCGGTCATACTCCCTCAAAGGCATCATACGGTGTCTAATCGATGGCTATCATTTGTTCCAAACTCACCCATCTAGGGGCTCTATAGACACCTCACTCTGTTACCCCTAACTCTCCTTAGGTCCCTAGTACCTCCACTCATCATCGCAAACCCAGGTCACGTCCCGAGTACTGACCTGGAAGTCATCGGGCACCCCAGCTCCGTTTGACCCAAAAGTCAAACTCCTCATCTCGATCGAGACTCAATGAATCTTTGAAGGGCACTTAATACCCTTTCCAACGGTCCACCCCGTGCGCGATTCTGACTTACCATGAGGACGAACGCGCTATTTGCGTTCGAAACCCGACCTAGAGGCCACCGGGCGCTCCCGGGCTCTGTTTGACCTAAGTCAACTCTTCAGCTCGACCAAGGCTGAATGAATCTTTGAAGGGCACTGAATACCCTTTCCAACGGTCCATCCCGTGTGCAATTCTGACTTTCCATCCGGACGAACGATCTGTTTGACTCCGGGAAGCCACCGAGCGCTTCCCGGGCCCAGTTGACTAAAGTCAACTCTCCAAACTGGGTCAAACTTTTTGGAATGTCAAATTAAATCTCCTAACCTTTCCAATGGTATGCCCCGTGCACGATTCGTACTTACCATGCGGACGAACGATCCATTTGCGCCCGAACGATTTCGCGTCCAGTGGACCGATAAACGCTTCCGAGCCACATTTGACCCAAAGTCAACTCCCGAACTTGGGAGAAGTCCAAAGGACTTTTGAAGGTCTACAAATTAACTTTCCAACAGTATGCCCCTTGCGCGATTCTGACCAACGGTTTCCCCTCGGTGGATAATTTTCCAAAAAAGCCTGAGGCGCACTGCCAAATGGCAGGTCCCAGACCCTACCTATCGGCACCTTCCGATAGGCAGTGCCATGACAGGGCCGATCGGTAGTCCCCTGGGCCTATAAAAGGAGGCCTTGGCCTCATTTGCAAGGAGAGCCTAGATCTGATAGAAATCTCTCTGAATGAATCCCAGACACCTCTCTCGAAGGCAGCGTGATTTTAACTTCCAAACCCCTTTTTTACTTCCACTTTTCATCATCCCTTTCATCAAACTTGATGAATTAACCACTCTCCAATGCCACCCAAGCTCAGGAGCTGCTCCCTAGCGTTCAAGATCAAGCTCAAGGTCTCCAAGAAGGTCAAACTTTCTCAAACTCTCTCCTAAATTCTCTTAAATTTGCAATAACTTGTTTTCTTACTTAGCACTTTTATTATCTCATCCCACGCATCATAGATATACGTTTTATATAGTATTATTGCACATCTCCTATTTTCATATAAATAAAAAACCCCAAAAATAAGAAAAATAGGGTTTGCTCATAAATTCCAAGTAGGGATTCCCACACCTTTTTCCACACTTTTCTCACAACTAAAAAACTTTTTCTACACACACTTACAAAAAAGAGATTTCTCCATTTGGATTTATGGGTTAAACCCCACCCTCGTTCGTATGCGAACTACGTGGACTTTGATGCCTTTATAGTCTACGTAGGCTTCTTGGGGTAAAACCCGAGGCTCGAGTCCTTTTCTCACTTTTTCTCTTATTTTCTCTCTTCTCTTTATCTCATTTCTATTATATTCATACATTCGATCTTAGTGGCATATTATTCCACATGCGTTATCGTTCCCTTATAGCGATCAACGTAGGGGTAACCGCGCAAATCCTATTTTCTACACTAATCTCACATTCCTACGGATGACTCGCTTTATCCTTTCCATGATACAAGTCGAGGATTCCTACCTCTATTCTATATATACACATGCACACATATCACGGGGGGAAATACAAGGGAAAATAGCAAATATCCATGAGAGACCAAGAGGGCAGAATGGGTGCCTAACACCTTCCCATTTCGTAACTAAGCTTCCGAACCCTTTCTGAATCATTTTTGGTTTCGCACGAACCAGTATGTCTTTGGAAGCCATCCTTCAGGATGGCTTCCCCTTTTTCTTTTGTCTGTTTTGAGTAAAATAGACTGGCGACTCTGAATCTCTCTACATTTTTCACACCTCACAAAATCGACGCCGACCGAAGCTCTCTCCCGAGAGAGGGGACGCGCAGGACCCGAAGGATCCCTTCCTCCCTCCGTGGACAGGGATCAGGGGATGGACACACCTACGAAGCCCAAAAACTTCCCTCTTGTAACTTTAAAGTCACACTTCAGTGGATTCATCTTCAATTTATACTTCCTACACCGAATAAACACCTTACTCAAATCATCCAGATGGGATTCTTACTTTTTTGATTTCATGACTAGATCATTCACAAAAAATTATAAAAATTATGGAAGAAGTCATGGAAAATGGCCATTATTGATGTCTCATACGTTTCCCTAGCATTCTTCAGCCCAAAAGTCATTACTTTGTATATGAAATTTCTTAATGGAGTTCTTAATGTTATTTTCTATGAATCTATTTGATCTACCTTGATTTTTTGTATCCCATATACCCATACATGAAGCTATACATTTCATGCACAACAGTTTCATCAATCAAGCTATCAATGGATGTAAGAGGGAACTCATCCTTTGAACAGACTCTATTCAAGTCCCTAAAGTTCATGCAGATTCGTATTTGGTTCTTATCCTTCTTTCCCACTGGAACAATGCTAGACAACCAAAGTGGGTGATGGATCGATTTGATGAATTTTGCTACTAGCAATCATTTAACCTCCTCCTTGATAATATCAGATCCAACTCAGGCTTATAATTTCTTATAGCTTGCTGTACCCGTATGGTCGAAGGCATAACATTCATCTTGTGGCAAATTACATCTACATCTAACCCCTCCATTTATGTGTAATTCCATGTAAAAACATCTCTATATTCTCGAATCATCTCAATCAAGGCCCTTCTTATCTCTACGCTCATATCCTTCTAAATAAAGATGAGCCTTGGATATTCACCTTCTTCGGCTAGATCAAGTTTCTCTCTACACTTAGAGTTTTGGGCTATCTATAATGTACTATGGTTCTTCTCTCTAGTTCCTCCAAAAATTATGTTATGTTTTTATCTATGACCATGCACCACCCCCATTGGTCAATTAGAAAGCATTCATATACCGAGTCAGCCTCTTCGTCAGCTTTTGAAATAGCTCATTCGACCGCCCGTTCATTCCTTCCAAGGCGATAAATCACATTTCCATCCTTCGTTACCACTTTTTTGCATTGCCTATTATCCATCATAAATGCTTTTCATTTCCTATCTCTTGAAGCTTCTGCTAACCAGTGTCTCGAAAACTTTCTTAATACACTTTGTCGATAGATCTTATACTCCATCGGGTCCATCCTAGGTCTTATCCTATCTCTTAATTGTGTAGAGATATTCTAAGGTTTGGTATCGGCATAGTCGACCTCCTCAGCTATGTTTCTCCTACCTGGTCCTTCACTTCTTTGACTATTCATAGGCCCCATCCTTTATTTGACAAAGGGAACTCCGTCTCCCTTCATTTGTCTCGTTTGGACCCTTGCTTTCTCTTCATATGTGTATAAAATGTTTCATCCACTAAGTGAGCCTATTCGGTTGTAAAGGGTTTCTTCATTGCACGTATAACGATCTCAGTTTCCTTCACATTTCCTTAGCGCATTGGTGATATGTCGAAAGAAGTAAACCATGGTTATGCATCCACACCTTTCTTATCAAAATACGATAGGAAGTATTACCCTCAATCATATGAAACTTTATGTGTGAAGTGAGATTCCCTATTATAATCCCTACATTAACATACCCAGTTGACTTAGAGGATTGTTTGTCATAACCAGAGATCATAAAAGGAATCGGTATCAATCTTCCCTCATATATCTTGGATACGTGGAATAATTTGATTGGCATGATGTTTATGGATGCTCCCCCATCAATTAGAGCTCTCACAAAACTTACCCCATTGATACTTGCCGTCATGAATAAGGGCCTGTTGTGTGGGAATCTTACCTCTCTATCGGCATCACTTAATGTCACTTCGGGCATGAATTTCCTTACTAATATGGTCGTTGGCACCCTCCATCTTAGCGATGGAACTGCATGCTTTCGTCAAATGTCCAAAATTTCTTTGGTTATCTCTAGTCTACTTTCCTTTTTCATTCCCACCAGATTGAAGAACCATGAGAATTTGGGCGACTATAATACATCATGTTATTCCATCCCATGGTCTACTTCCTCGCTATCAAGGTTATGCAAATCCTCCACATACCTTACTCTTGCTTCATCGTAGGCTATCACAACATTAGGCCTTCCTCTCGTGCAGTCTTCTAACGCCTCCTCAAACTCTTCTTGATCCACCACCAGTTCCCTCACCCCCGTCTTAACTTTTTCATCATAAACAACTACCAGGTTAACTGCATGTGCTGGTAGAGGATTGTTGTTTATGTTATCTTAAAGGATCTGAAAAGTCTCTTCCTTTATATGTTTGCATATAATCTTCCTCAGTGTAAAATAGGTCTCCGTTGCATTACCAATCTTTCGATGGATCCGAAACTCTTTTGGGGATTAGCTCTTACTTCTGCATCTTGCTCTGTTGTAATAGTATCCTTGGGCTCATAGATTGTCCCCTTACACCATGGCATTATAGCAAATGATGGCCTCTTTATTGGTACAAAGTAATGTTGGTGGATCCTTTCTATCTGTACCAAACTTCCTTTTATTGTCTCTTTTTAGTTTCTTGGCCCCTCCTCCTCCATCAACGTATCCCACTCGTGGGGGCTGTCCATGTCCCATAACAGGTTGTATTGGCTACCTGAATATTATAAGAACCACCACCAGGTTTGTCCATATAACCAATGAGATGTTTCTTGCTGCTTTTAAAAATGCCGCAATGTGTTGTACTGGCTGCCTGAACATTACAGAAACCACCGTCAAGTTTGGCCGTACGACCAACGAGATGTTTCTTGCCTCTTTTAAAAATGTCATAAAAGTTCTTTCGCACATTTTGTTTATGAGGTGACATATATACTCTAGGTGCAAACCTTTAGCACAAATCTGAAGTAATTTGGAATCCTTAGCCTCCTCCCTCACGTCGAGACACTCTTCAGTGCGAAGTGAGCATACAAAGTATATTCTTTATTGGTGAAGGATTCAGAAAACTCTCTCAAACTTAACTTCTTATTGATTTAATGGGCCCCTAAATTCTTAATTAAATGCTTGATATGATCCTTCGGGTTTCCTCACTTTCCTGTGTATTTCTCAAGGATAGGAGGAATTTAATCCTTTGGGTGAGGTTCCTCATTGTATGCCTTATGATAGGGAGTATAAAAATCATCGTATACTGATGTTACCTCGCTGGCTGAGTGGAGAAAGTTGGTATCATCTTTATTATTTCTTTTTGCATCTCCTTCCTCATTTCTTCTACAGGGTTTTTTTAGTTGTTGGACCAATGGGATGAGGGACTCTTGGTGGAACACTTTCCACAACTGGGGTACCCACCATTAGGATAGGGGTGGTGATAATGTTCATGGGGACGTACCTTGGGAGCTACGCTCGATGGGTGATTGGACATAAATATTGTATATTTATTCCCCTAATTTCAGTGCATTTGTGAACCCGAGTGATGTAACCTATATGGATTTGATGCACATTTATGCTACTAATCTTCGTTGGCAAGTATTTCGTATTTCGGTCTTCTCTTATTGGTTTTATAGGTTAATTATGCAAGCAACGCAAAAGAGAAAGCGAGACAATGAAGGAAAAGCTAAGAAGGAAAGTTCAAGGGCATTTTGGTAATTCTACAGCTAGATCCCGAAGGAGGAGTCAACCGGAAAGTTGAAGAGCTCGGAACAAAGAGAACACTGGAAGAAACGGCACCCAAATCCGAGCTACGGTTGATGAGTTATGACCAGTTGAAGTTGAAGAAAAATCCAAGGAAGAAAGGAAAGAAAAGAAGAAAAATTTTAAGTGTTGAAGGAAGAAAAAAGCACCCCAGACCAGCAGACATTCCCGAACCCAGGAGCGAACCGGTTCGGGGTACATGCGAACCGGTTCGGGGGTCCTGATGCGCGAATTTTCCTCCTTCATTTTGATTGGTTCCAAAGAATCCCTTTAGATTAAAACTCTACAAAAAGAGTGGAGAACGGAGGTAGTAACTTAGGAACATCCGTTCTGAATAGTTTTAGGTAGTTTTTGATAGAGAAAAAGAGAGAAAAAACATCTAGGAACATAACTTCAATTAATTGCTGCAAGATCAATACACTTCCGGGTTTGTTTTCAAGTTGTAATCTATGTTTTATTTTTATGATCATTATTCTTGCATGGTAATTTTTCTGCGTGATTGGAATAAATTTCTGAGTTTATAATTCTTAGCCACGTATTTCGATCTGTGTTATCATGAGTTCATTCGCATGCAACATTATTATTTCATGCATCCTTCAGTTTAATATGTCCGGCTAGGTTTAAAAGGCCGGGATGCATGAACCCAACCTAATGTGTTAGTGCATGTGTATAAAATTAATCCGATGAATTTACTGATTGATTATGATCGTATTGCGTAGTTACATAGTAATTGTGGATCTTTATATCTCGTTTACCTTTGGGTACTCGTGATGATTTAGAGTACAATTTGAGTGTCACTATCGCAATACCGATTTACTCATCCTCAGATTAGGTATGACGCGGGCTTGAACTTCGTATACATAATGCTTGGGAGTACTAAATTCCGGGTCTAATCAATCAGATAAATTTACGATTAATATTATCACCGCACTATACTAGGGTTGGGGGATTGTATTCCCGTCCTGTTTCTCTCATCATTTAAAATAAAAAGTTTTTGAAATCATCAGTCATTATCCATTTAGTTAGATTAATCTAGTTGCATCATTTCTCATTTTCATTATCGCATTTATCCGTAATCAATCTCAAAACCAAATCAATTTTTTCTTTCCTTTTTAGAGTCAAGGTTAGGATCTCTCTGTCTCATCCCATCGTCACAACTCTGTTGTCCTTCTTCCCTGTGGATTCGATACCCGACTTACCGGGATTATTACTTGAGCGACAGGCTTACACTTGAGCCTAGAGTGAACGCACTTCTGAGACACATTTTCAGTCGCGTCAAGTTTTTGGCGCCGTTGCCGTGGAAGTAGGTAGACTTAGGATTAGATTGAGTCAATCCAAAGCTTTGACCAAAAAATAAATGAATAAAAAATTAAAAATCACAAAAAGATTCACCATCATCTCTCCTAAGCTTTAATGCAAAATTATGAAACCACTCCCACACCCCATAATACTCCAATCAACATTCACGAAAATCCTATTGTCGAGTGTAATACTGATAGTCCCCACACTCCAAACGCCCCATAGTTCTGGATCCCACCTCCCACTCCGTCACACTCAATCTCCGATAACACTCCCTTTCCCTTCTTAGGACACACTCCGAGTACATCAAGTGAGAGCACCGAGTCAATCAGCGAGGGAGAGATGTCTCAACACGGTAGTGCACCCGCCGGTGAGGAAGAGCCCCCATATCGTCCGATGAGAGAATTCTTATATCCCAAGCGTACTGTCACTCTGGGATGCATTATACTCCCGTATAATGCCGGGCAATTCTGTTTCAAAAATGGGATGATCCAGATGCTACCGCATTACCACGGTATGGATTCGGAAAAGCCATACCTCCATATTAGGGAATTTGAGGACGTGTGCGATACTCTCAGTGATCAAACCTGCACACAAGAAGTAATTCGCCTCAAACTTTTCCCCTTCTCGCTCAAAGATAAAGCTAAAGCCTGGTTATGGTCTTTACCTCCAAGCTCGATTCCATCCTGGAATGAGCTACAGTCGAAATTTCTCAAGAAATTCTTCCCACCACATCGAACAATCTCTATAAAGGCTCAAATTCAAGCGTTCAGGCAACATGAAAATGAGCCATTTCATCGATGTTATGAACGTTTCAACGAGTTAGTTGCTTCATGCCCCCATCATGGATTTGATCCATCGCAAATCATCTCCTTTATCTATAATGGGTTGAATGTGAACTCCATACAACTTGTTGAAACTATGGGAAGCGGTCCGTTTGTCGATCTAGTTGCCCAAGATGTTGCTCTTCACATGAGGTATGTCGCCGAGACTACCCAATCCTGGGATACCTCTGACCCGAATGCTCAAAATCGAAATCGACAATCCACCACTGCTCCATCGACGTCCGGCCTATTCCACGTAGATAAGAATTCTATGATGGACAGTCGATTGGACACCCTTGAGAAAGGATTGCGAGACCTATGCGAGATATATGGAAAAGGACTAGCTGGACCCATTCCGAACCCTGTCGTGAAGGTGTGTGCGATTTGTGAGGCGGGACATTCAACTGAGGAATGTCCGATGATACCCGCCTACAAAGTAATGTTTCAAGAGCAAGTTAGTGGTATAGGAGACTTTAAGGGTAATTTCGGTGCCCCGCACGGGAATTCATACAACCCTTCGTGGAAAAATCATCCCGGTTTTAGCTACGGGCAACAACATGCCGCAATGAACCCTCCTTCGCATGTTTCCCCTCCCCCACCACAACAATTTCAACAAGCTCCACACATGAAAGGACATGTGCAAGTACCACCACCTCACGGAAATTATATCCCGCAACAGCAGAGAACTCTCGAGGATACCATGAATCAATTCATCGCAATCCAGACCGCAACCAACGCCAAATATGATCGTATGATTGGTGACATAAATTCGAATATGTCTAAAATACAATCCTCATTGAGTGTTCAAGAGAAGGGCAATTTTCCTCCCCAAGGCCAAAGACCTCTCCAAGGTCAAACTAGTGTTAGCTCAACACCCCATGACCATCCTGAGCAATTTAGCGCAATTACCACTCTACGTAGTGGGAGACTAGTTGACTTGTCACCTCCCCTACAAGACGTACATAAAAACAAGGAGATTTCGCCGGGCACGAAAGAGGCCGAAGATGTCCCCTTGAATGAGAGTGATAAAGACGACACTAGTGAGCCTGAGGTCGTAGTGAAACCACCCACCGCGGCACCGTTTCCTCAAAAGCTAATTCCTTCCCATAAAGGAAACCCATGCGATGACGTGCTAGACATGCTAAAACAAGTTAAGATGAATTTACCTTTCCTCGATGCCATTAAGCAAATTCCGGCTTATGGAAAAGTCATTAAAGAGTTATTGATGGTAAAAAGAAAGATGAACGTAAAGAAAAATGTCTTTCTAGCACAGAATGTGAGTTCTATTCTACTCAATGACCTCCCACCTAAATTCAAAGATCCCGGTGCACCCACCATTTCCTGCATCATTGGAGAAAACAAAATCGAAAAAGCCTTACTTGATTTGGGAGCAAGTGTCAATATCATCCCTTACTCCATCTATAGGCAACTTGACTTGGGCGACCTCAAGCCCACAAAGGTGACTCTCCAATTAGCGGATCGAACCGTGAAGATCCCAAGAGGCATAGTCGAGGACATGATCGTCCAAATTAACACTTTCTACTTCCTGGTAGACTTTGTCATTTGGGACACGGAGCCCTCCTTTAACTCGAGCAACCATGTTCCCATCATCCTTGGGCGCCCTTTCTTAGCTACGGCTAACGCAATCATCAATACTCGGAATGGGAGAATGCAACTCACCTTTGGGAACATGACCTTAGAGACCAACATCTTCAATGTCGCCCAACATACGGGGGAAGAAGATGACCTTCATGCGGTGAGCTTCATAGACGAGATCGTAGGGGAGTACTTTGAGGAAAATGATTGTGGAGATGCCCTAGGGTCCTGCTTAGTGTCGAGCCATGAGAATAAGGGGTCCCATAAGAGAGAGCCGTTAGGGGTGTCCCCTATTTCATCAAGTAATAGTGGTAGTCGTGACAATGAGAGAAAAGTGGGGGAGAGATGTGTAGTGACCGCAATTGAAAGAGAGAGAGAGGGGTTAGAAGAGAGAAAACTGGTGGAGTTGGATATCGAGCAAGTAAGAGAGGACGTAGGCACTTCTCGAGAGAGAGAACTAGGAGTCATGAGCATGGAAGATTTTGAAAGAGAATTCGGGCAGGTGGATGAAAGTATTACTATTGAAGGCCAATCCCTATTGGATTCATGTAGTCACTTAGATGAAAGTGAATTGAAAGCAAAAATTGATGAATTCCTTCATTGTGACAATCCACCCACAACACTAGAGTCCCCGAAGGCAAGTGAGGAGAAAAGTTGTGGTTCATCTGACTTAGAGCCCGACCCATGCATCTTAAAAATTGAACGAAACCTAGGTGTTCCCTCCGAGTCAGTGCACGCAGATCACACTTTGAGCCAGCATCACGAGGATCCCTTTCTAGTTAGTCACGATGAGTCTCCCGGTCTATCCTTTATCTATGGGCGAGCTCCCAACTTGTTCTGATTGTTAGCTTATAATCCTAGGACGGGAGAGACATGGAGAACATCAAACCCCGTGAGTGGGGTCGGGTGAGTTTATGGAGAGATGAGAGGTCGTCGCACCCCCGACGCGTATGGGGTGATTATTGTTGTAATTTTGAGTCATGCATGAGTGTCATATAGTGTCTTGTTTTATTTTAATATTTGTTTGTTTTATTTTTCTGCACTTTTCATTCGCCTTGAGTTAGATTTTCGTCCTTTTTGCTTGAGGACAATGCAAAAGTCTAAGTTAGGGGGGGTCACAAGTGCGTATTTCTAAAACTTCACAAATTTCAAAATGCCCAAAAATTTCCAAAAAAAAAAAATCATAAAATTTTGAAAAATCCAAAAATATTTTTGTTCAAAATAAATAGAAATTGGAATTCAAATTTTTCAAAAATATCATTAAAAGTCGAATTGGAGTCTCAAATTGTAAACATCCAACATACACAAAGCCGAAATTGACCAAAGATGGAAATTGAGCGAAAATTGACGACTTAACGAACGAATGTGGAGATTAACAAACCCGGTGAGACTCAAGCCTATCACGTTTTGCGAGTTTTTAAATCAATCCGAGTTAATTATTAACTCAAAGTTCTTTTTAGCTCTTAATAAGTTGTCAAGGATCTCAATCCTTTCATTTTGATCGGTTTCTAAAAATGTGTGTAATATTGCCTCGAAAAACGTGCCAAATTAGCCTCTAAACTTAAATTCACCTCAAAACGCATATGGTAACGCAATTGGCATTTTGGACAATGAAGTAGGCCTTCGTTTGTCACCCAAAATTTTGGCCAAAAAAAAAAGTAGCGAAAAATCACCCTTTGCAACCCAAATTGAGCCGAATAATTTTCCCTTTCGTTTGACAACCCGAAAACCCAAAATAGCCGGAATTGTGAAAAATAAAAAAATTCAGATTTTAAGTCCAAAAAGTGCATATAAAGGGGAAAGAAACAAAATAGTATGCTCAACAAAAACAACAAGAAAAGAAATGAAAAAAAAAATAGAAAAAGAAGAAAAAAATGAGCAATAGCCTGGAAAGAGCACAAATGGACATCATTAATGACTTTTCCAATTCCAATCTTCCATACCTCCTTCATTTTACCCAATGCAACCTTCAACCCGAAAAAGTCCTAACCGAGTCCAAATTGCGAAAATTTATTACCGCCTGGAGAGTTAAGACACCAAAAGATAATATAAGAGGTTAAGTGCGCAAAATAGAGGCAATGTTCCCGTTTTTAAAACCGTAATCCGTTGATGAGATCCTTTCACCATAAAGTTTTCATCTTTCTAATTGCAGGCATGAATTTGCTTCCATTACATTTACTCATTATATCACGCATGCCGAGAGAATAGCCATAATCCGAGAGATTCGTTTGTGAGAGCGTTCCGTGAGAAATTGAAATCAAAACGAATTTTCGAATAAGTAACGTAATGATCAATCGGTGGAAATTGGCGGTTAGATTTACGGCTTCGCACACACTCACTAAGGTTTGAGACTCGTAAATATGACTTGATGATGACTATTTTCTGGAAAGTTTGAATTACACAATTTTTGCATATTTTGAAATTTCTTTGAGTGGAATTTTGTGGGTATATTCTCTGCAAACCCTCACGAGACACAACTCGTTCTACTAGGGTGACCTAGGGGTTTAAAGGCTTGTTGCATACGCTAAATGCAATCGCTTGCCCGTGAAAAAGGTATTCTATCCCAATAAAATGTGATTTTCAAGAGTTAAGCCTTACTAGGATTCTTTTACATTGCTCGGGACGCGCAAAGTTCTAAGTTAGGGGGGTTTGATTGGACATAAATATTGTATATTTATTCCCCTAATTTCAGTGCATTTGTGAACCCGAGTGATGTAACCTATATGGATTTGACGCACATTTATGATACTAATCTTCGTTGGCAAGTATATCATGTTTCGTGCTTCTCTTATTGGTTTTACAGGTTAATTATGCAAGCAGTGCAAAAGAGAAAGCGAGACAATGAAGGAAAAGCTAAGAAGGCAAGTTCAAGGGCATTTTGGTAATTCTACAGCTAGATCCCGAAGGAGGAGTCAACTGGAAAGTTGAATAGCTCGTAACAACGAGAACACTGGAAGAAACGGCACCCAAATCCGAGCTAAGGTTGATGAGTTATGACCAGTTGAAGTTGAAGAAAAATCAAAGGAAGAAAGGAAAGAAAACAAGAAAAATTCTAAGTGTTGAAGGACGAAAAAATCACCCCAGACCAGCAGACATTCGCGAACCCAGGAGCGAACCGGTTCGGGGGGTGAACCGGTTCGGGGTACATGCGAACCGGTTCGGGGGTCCTGATGCGCGAATTTTCCTCCTTCATTCTGATTGGTTCCAAATAATCCCTTTAGGTTAAAACTCTACAAAAAGAGTGGAGAACGGAGGTAGTAACTTAGGAACAGCCGTTCTGAATAGTTTAAGGTAGTTTTTGATAGATAAAAAGAGAGAAAAAACATCTAGGAACATAGCTTCAATTAATTATTGCAAGATCAATACACTTCCGGATTTGTTTTCAAGTTGTAATCTAAGTTTTATTTTTATGATCATTATTCTTGAATGGTAATTTTTCTGCGTGATTTGAATAAATTTCTGCGTTTATAATGCTTAGCCACGTATTTCGATCTAGTGTTATCATGAGTTCTTTCGCATGCAACGTTATTATTTCATGCATCCTTCAGTTTAATATGTCCGGCTAGGTTTAAAAGGCCGGGATGCATGAACCAAACCTAATGTGTTAGTGCATGTGTATAAAATTAATCCGATGAATTTAGTGCTTGATTATGATCGTATTGCGTAGTTACATAATAATTGTGGATCTTTACATCTCGTTTACCTTTGGGTACTCGTGATGATTTAGAGTACAATTTGAGGTTCACTATCGCGATACCGATTTACTCATCCTCAGATTAGGTATGACGCAGGCTTGAACCTCGTATACATAATGCTTGGGGGTACTAAATTCCGGGTCTAATCAATCAGATAAATTTACGATTAATATTATGACCGCACTATACTAGGGTTGGGGGATTGTATTCCCGTCCTGTTTCTTTCATCATTTAAAATAAAAAGTTTTTGAAATCATCAGTCATTCTCCATTTAGTTAGATTAATCTAGTTGCATCATTTCTCATTTTCATTATCGCATTTAGCTGTAATCAATCTCAAAACCAAATCAATTTTTTCTTTCCTTTTTTGAGTCAAGGTTAGGATCTCTCTGTCTCATCTCGTCGTCACAACTCTGTTGTCCTTCTTCCCTGTGGATTCGATACCCGACTTACCGGGATTATTACTTGAGCGACAGGCTTACACTTGAGCCTAGAGTGAACGCACTTCTGAGACACATTTTCAATCGCGTCAATGGGGCTATTGGAACTACCATTGGTTTTACGAAAGTGCTGGGGTCTAGTCCCCCTCTAATAGCCATTACATCCACGAGAGTCTGGAAGAACTCAAAGAATTTTCCCATGAGAAGGGCCATATGTGCATGTCCCATCACGACACTAGTTGAAGCCTATGGGACCACCGGGATTCCTGTTGTCTTTTGAACTTGGGGAACCTCTATCGGAGGTACCCCATCCATTGAAGACTTAAGATCCCTCACCGCTTGTCCCTCATTTCTCTGAATAACATCAAATTCAAGGGCACGCTTAACGTTATCTTATGCCATACTTTTAGAAAAATGCCTCCCCAGTAGAGTTTCCAAATATAATAGTGTAGTCCCCTTGAAGCTTGGGAATAGATTAATACCAGTAAAGGCGTAACCCCTATAGGTATGTTAATAAATGATAATCCAAATACTCTTTAACAAAGATAAATGAACACATAATGTTGAATATAATAACACTCAGATTGAACTCACTAATCTCTCATGTACAACTTAAATGATAAATAAGGAAACTCATAAACAACTCATTCAAAGGGAGAGAGGAGTAAGCACCCTATATACACCTTGGTAGTAGCCAGCACACCCAAAAACTATGATATCGCCCTGGTTAGTTATTAAAAACTTCACAACAAAATACAATGGTGGGGGAGTAAACTCTCTCTAGTTTTCATTAATTTCTCTTTCAATATTTTTCTCTCTAGTAATAAACTCTCTAGAAAGAACTCTCTCTTCTCAGAAGTTTTGAGGACAATACATAGCCTCACACCCTTCACAAGATGTCTAAGTCTTAAGTAATGTGGAAAACCTCCTTTTCACACTTTAAGTCTCAAACATTGAATGCTTGATAGATTAGCACACCTTACATCATAATCATTAAATCTCAGAACATGACGCTTGCTTATACAATGTGCGTTAGAGGACTGTCACAACAAAGGTGTCTCACCAAACTATCTAATAGACCCTATACCATAGTGGTTTGCTCAAGTTTGGATTGGACAGTGGGTAGGTGGCCAGTGATGCTACCTAAAGTAGATATGACATTTGTCAGACAGTTGTTTCACTTAAATCTCACTATACGATGGAACTCAAGGTTATTCTGCACAAGATTCCATGGTGAAAGATATCTTGGTGTTTTACCAGGTGTATCTTAGATGGTAAAGACAAGCCTTAACGTTGGCTCACTTCTTAATCCTCCAAACCAAGTCCCTCTGAAGTTTCCATATGTCACTTGATAGAGCATGTGATATCTCCCAAGACTTGTCAGACCTAGTCTCTTGCGAGTACCGTTTGACCTCACACTCAATATTACAATCGTTACAGTATTACAATCAATGTAATTAAAATATACAATTTGACTAGGTAAGAATGGAAGATAAAAAGTAGATGTCTCAATAAGTTTCCTCGATGAGCTGCATCAATGAGTTTCCTCACTGAGCCGCGTCACCGTCTTCATGATGCTTCATTATCTTGAGTCTCTTATATTAATTGGGGGTCTCTCTCTAATTAAGATATTACCTTTAAGCCCCCATATGAATAAGGGAAATTGGGATGTGATCGGTCTCAATGAGGACCCTGGACTCTTTTGAGTGATGGATTACTTATTGAACCTGTCACACTTCCTCACATATCCCGCGTAATATTCTTTCATAATAGGCCAATAACATCCTTCAGTGGAGACCTGTTTCACTAATGATCGACTTGCCAAATGGGATTCACATGATGCTTCGTGTATTTGTTTTATTAGTTCGCTGACCATAGTTGTATGGATGCATTTAAGTAGTCATATAATCAATCCTCTTATGAACAAGATTCCTCCATTAACATATACCTTGCTGATTTATAACCTAGCCTCCTGGCTTCCATTGGATCATTGACATCGTACCGGTCTCTAAGTATGCACATATAGCACACATCCACAATGATTCCATATTTAATTCCAGGATAAGGACGCAGTCTTCTTCTGTGCTTCGATATGATGAGATTTTTTTTGAGACCATTCTCCTTAGTTCAATTCTTGATACTGATGCCATGCGAGCGAGTGCATCTACTCGAGCAATAAGTTGCATAGTCGATAATTTTAATAGAATTTTTTTACCTTTGTCGAGTATTTCATCATCAATTCTTCCCTTGCCTCATAAATTCTGAGAATTTAATTTACGGCCAGTTAAGAGTTGTTATATGCTATTAATTATTTGGCACCTAATGTCAATGCCAATATAAAACCCTTTATGAGTGCTTTGTATTATGCCTCGTTGTTCGAGGCCTCGAAGTTGAGTCTGAGGGCACATTCAACATCTTTACTATCAAACCTACTGTTGATCAAACTTGCTCCGCTTCCATTAGCACGTGATGAGCCATATACAAAAATATGCCACACAGGGGGTTCTTTCCTGAAATCTTCTTTGATTATATCCTCTTGTTGGTATAGTATACGAGTTTTTGTACTTGAGAAAGAAAGGGCTTATATGGAATATTCGTATCTTAAGCTAAACACACAAAAATACTTTTTAACAAATTTTATCTTGATTTAGTTTAGTGTGCATGAAAAATTGAGTCCATATTAAATATGACAAGCCACATAAACAAACCAACCCAAACAGTAGAAGATTAATGGAAAATCGCTTTCGAGCAAAACCTATATTTTTGTATTGAAAAGAGTTTGACAGACTAAAAAAATTATATAATACTTAGATCTCCAATAAGTATAATGTATGGGTATTCAAATCTTTAACAGATATGACACAATCCAACATCATCCATAGGAAGCAACTCATCCTTCGGTATCCACCAAACAACCAAAGTAATTTTCAATTCCTATCTTCTTCAGCAGTAGAGCCTTAACTCCACAATTCATTAACAGAGAAAATCTCAATAAGGGTTCTTAAACTTTGAATGTGTTCTTCTTGATTTTGAAAAGTGATCCTTAAAGATCGAAGGTGGGTAATAAAAAAAGGTATAGAGTTTAATAATAAAAAGAACTCTAAAAAGGCTTGGGGAAAAGTCTAATCTTGTATCTCTATTTAAAAACATATTCTTTTGAATGACCTGGTACCTTATTTGAATGACATACGCCATCGCGTTCGATTGTGTTTCTAATGAAACTTATAACGATATTTCGGATTATATGCCAAAAAGGCGTCGCTTCAGAACTTGATCGAACGTGGGAAACTTGTTCTAATGACATGCCTAATCTCGTTTGACCAACATCTAATGAAACGTCGAATGACATTCTAGAACTGACCAAAAAAGTGATGTTCTAGATTTCGTTCGAACGAAGGAACCTCATTCTAATGATATTATGCAACTCGTTTGAATAACATACTAAATCTGGTTCTAACAAATTAACAAGTTTTTTTTTTAAATCTTTCAAAATCATGTTGAAACATCTAGAAAACTTTTAAATGAAAAGTCTAAATAAATAACCCATGTATATTTCAAGTCTTGACCAAACCACCTCATATATCTATGGAATGTTGTTGAGACAAAAAATCCTTATCTTCAAAATGTCATTAACTTCTTGTCTTCGAATACTTGAAAGTAGTCATGAAGGTATGGTGGGGTGTTACGGGATAAGACGAAATAAAAACAAAATGATCAATTATAAAACTTGCTCTTACAAATATCACCCTTTGGCTATTCCGGTACAAAACAAAAATCAAAGCCAACTTGACCCTTAAGACTAAGGCGACTAATGCCCTCCCAAATCAAGAAATGGAAATGCATAAATGTATAAGTCCTCAATTGAAAGTTCTTCATCTTGTGTGGTTCATGAAATTATCATCAAGGAGGAATGACCTAAACATAAGAGACAAAAGAAATACCATGATGCGTACGTGTTTAAAAAAATAAACTCTCCGTCAATTTGTTCTCCCCCTTTTTGTCCGTAATAAACAAAGGGTAATATAATAATCATGAAAGTGCTAACTTCACCCGCAGAAGTAAATATAACATTCCAAAGATAATCATTAAAGCACGTGCAATGAAATTCATAAAGATATACCAACTATTTTTTTAAATCTTTAATATTTTTCAAGTATAAAAACAAATATATGTATAAAAGGTGCATATAAGTACAAAAAAACATCGCACCATGGAATAACACTAAAATATTCGAATTATTAAAGAAAATATAATTGTGTGAACTTTTTTCATAAGTAAAACAATATAGGCATTCTAACATAGGTGCACGAAGTCAATGAGATACTTCTAAAGAAAGAACTCTATTTGAAATTTAGGTGTAAAAGTAATGAAGTTAAATGAATTTGACTCAACTTATGCAACATTCCATGAATTTTAATGATACTTAATTCAATAAAGCCAAACTATTTAATGCTTTCTAAGAGAGTCCATTGTGTAAATCCATTGATATTTTACCTTACAATACCCTCAAAATCTCACATATATAAGAATTCGCTCTTAAATATTTTTGAAGATATCATAATGCTCATATGTAGTGTGATGGAGTGCAAGGACTCCCAATTTTAAAAAACTTCAAAAAGAATTTCCTTATACGTGTGGAATAAAGATTGTTCAATTAAAGAGGAATCATCTTTTCAAGATTCACAATTAAAATATTACAATTTTAAATCTTCCAAAATTAAAATTAAACTAAATCGGATTTTAATTTTCTCAAAATTAAAATGCACTTTAAAACAAACTTGTGAATATTTAACTTTTAGCACAAAAGAGATTCAATCCAAGTCCTAGAAATTTGCTTAACAATAAATATTCATTTCGCAATTTAGGCCAAACAAAATTTTATGCAATAAAATTAATGACTTGAATTAAATTAATATTTACCCAAATTAAATTAGCACCAAATTAAATATACCAATTTTACCCTTTTTACCTAAGCATGTGTCTAATGTGATATTGCAAAAGATAAAATAAGTAAACAACCACTTTGCCACGATGTACGAGGAAAAACCCACAACAGGAAAAAACCTCGGATGGCCCTAGCCTTAAGTCCACTAAGTACGGAATTACAATTACAAGACTGATGACTTACTACACTCGACTCTACTCCTTCAAGCCCCGATGCATCTTCTTGAAACTACCTCCGCTTAGTTGACAATCCTGGAATCCACCGAAACCTTGGAGTCCACCAATGAAGCTTTCGGGAACACCGTCAACCACACACGATGCCTTTCACCGTATGAGAATGCCACAGCCAGAAATAAAACTTCTTCTTTGAGGGATGTAGAAGTAAACCCAAACTTTTCTTCTTTGGGGTGTAGAGAAAAACCCGTTGCCAAACACTCCAAGAAAATATATATAAGTGGTACTTGGAATCAACATAAACTGATTTTATGGGTGAAAACACATGTGTATAAGAGAATTTCTAATTAATTTTTAACACATGAAAACAGGGACTTTTATTATGAAATGTTGTCTCTCAAAAAGCTCTCAAGTAGGTTGAAAAAGTTTTACCAAAAGTCTATCCCGAAATTGGTTTAATATTTTCAAAAGATAGTTGGAAAAAGTAGTGGAAAATGGGATAAAACTCCCAAACTGTTCCCACCCAGAAATCTCGTTCGAACGAGATTTTCGTTCGAACGACATTCTCATTCGAATGACCTTTCTAACGAAGTTTCAGAGGCCAAAGTTAAAAGTCGTTGGAAAACTCGTTCGAACGACATTCTCGTTCGAACGAAAAACTCGTTTGAACGACAATATCGAATGAAGTCCCATAAAATTTATAATTCGATTTTAAGCCCAGAAACTTTATTTTAAAGTTCTAAAGTAACCTTCTGAAAATAAACGTCATTTTAAAATAAAATTACACCCTTTATAAAATTATTCCATGTTTCCATATATATATAAAAATGCATTCATACCTTTTGGAGACTATGGAATATGATGTTGATGACGTGAAACGATGCACATGCAAACTGGCAATGATATTCTCTTGATAAGTAGGCCGCAACGTCTTCAACTTCAACATGTCATAGGCTTGAAGGATACACTTTAACACTATCCCATGACTCAAATTTTTTTGTCCGTAATTGAGCCAACACTTCATTAATACTCAATTGGAGACTTATATCCTTACAAATCTCCCCCTTTGGCTATTCCGGGACAAAAAACTAACAAAAATCCTAAAGGGTCGTCAAACTCTACTAGACTTAAAAAAATATCCTACCAAAAAGAAAAATGACATAACTTGACTCAAAACCCACGGGTCAATATCTTTGCCGATGAAATTTTCCATTTAGAAGAATTCATGCACACTTAAGAAAACTATCAAATGCATGGGGAATAAGAATATTAAATGCATATAAAATAAATACTCCCCCAAAATAAATTTTTTCTTTATCAACTATGATCAACCTAAGAAGGTCGCGAAGCCCCCTAAGTTAAATCTCCTAAATTAAGATACGATTATAATAGGATTAGATACCATTCCCCCCTATCATTATCCCCCTTTTGTTCAGTAATAGACAAAGGATAAAACTAATTTAAACACGATGAAGCTTAGAGTGATAAGAGAATGCAAGCATATGGGCAAAAAAATCATAACTAATCCATACAAATAATAAGGGATACCAACGAAGATGTAAAAAAAAAGATACCAATGTGATACATAAGATACTAAGCATGTGATATCAACAACAATATGCAACAAGATAGATACCAATTATGAATTAGAAGCATAGATGGACTATAAAGTGAGGCAAAGAAAAAAATACCATATATATGTAGACATATTGAATAGCACTAATGCACACTCACATATATATAGGTATAAAAACCACACATGATAGAAAATACAATAAGCTTTTCACACTCGTATGGTAAAAATGTGTCATATGGAAACGAAAGTGTAGGGGTGTGAACTAATAACAATTAGATTTAAACCCAATCACTTAAAACATGTTAACGAAGTTCTCATTTCATTGCAAACTTTATCACATTTGAATATAACCTCATGTGACAATATAGATTGAACTCAATGAACAAACATATACGATGCATACAAGCCTAGAATTTTAATAATTCTACGAACCAATAAAGTTATGACGTTGAAAGTACAACTAGGATAAACGGACATTATTCAAAACGTTGATATACCATCCAAAATCCCTCAATTTAAGCATATTATTTTAATCTTTTGAATGAATAAATCAACTAAACAAAATAGGCCGTGGAAAAAAATATTTTTTTTATGACATTATTCTTTTAGGCCTTTGGACCATGTATTTGTTTTAGGTCCAAGGAAATGGTGGCTTACTCTCAAAGGATAATATTTCCTTTCGGAGCCCTTCCCCGTGCACATTTATATATATAACATTTTTATATCTCACACAAATCTCACGTGCAACGAATTTTAACATGCACTAGTCCTCCTAGGTTACATAACATGTAGACGACAATATTGGTAGGAGAACACCTCACAAAGCTCAAATATACATGACATTATAATATCTAGTGAGCTCGTGCATGTGTGTATTGAAGCATATAAAAATAGAATCCATTATAGCAACACAAAATCCAACTACCCCATGTAAACATGGTAAAGAACATTTTAAGGATTGACAATCTAAACCAAAAGTTCTAGCCATATGGAAGTGAAAAACAAGGGATTCAAACACAACTATATGCCACATAGAGTGTGTCAAACTAAAATACGCACAAAACAAAAATATTTTTGAGTTTTTTAAATTTTTTAACCAAAAATAAAAATATGTACTCAAAAGGCAAGAAAAAATAATTTGAATTTTTCATTAAGCCTAAATTACTAAAAATGTAAAACACAAATGACAAACAAAAATCTTTTTGTATTTTTCATTTAATGCAAACTAAAATGAAATAACTATAATATAAAAGATAAAAAAACATCATAATTCTAGCATGTGATATGTGATAAAGCAATGACTAGAAAATTACTAAACATGCATACACCTAGCAATGATATATAATATGAAGTACAAAAAGCCATTGTATGCAAACAACTATCACATTCAAACTTTAGATTTAGCATGGGAGGAACAATGTGAAAGTAAATGAGAATAAAAAATCCTATTTTGTAAATCCACCAAGTTGGATCTCCTAACCCAAACTAACGATGAATGACGATCTCGGGATATAGGAATCTTGGCTACCTCGGTTTCCTTACGTACGGACTTTCTAAGACCTCGTTTAAGATAAAAAAAAAATCTTAAGATGACCTTTTCGACCATAATGTGAGCACCTAAAAACTTGGCGAAACAACTTACCTAAGGAATGATCTAAAACATTGTTCCTTAAGGATTCTCCTAAAAGATTTGTTTTGGCTTTAAGAGTTGACTCATTACAAGTATCAAAGCCTAAACCATAAGTCTCATTTTTAAGTTGGACCGTTCCTAATATTTTATCTAATTTCTCTGAATGACACTCCAAATCAAATTTGACTTTACTTGAGTCTTTTAATTTATTTTCTAATTCTAAAATGTTAGAGTCTAATAAAACATTTCGCTCTTCAAACGCAAGAAGTTCATTTTTCAAAGATTTCATTAAACCTTTAATCCTATCTCTCTCTCCTTCTACATATTCAAGCTTATCACGAAGATCTCTCTCACGTGTCCTAAGGTCTTCCACTAAAACACTCCCATTAAGGACCTCGACACCCTCCTTAAAACTAGCTTCTAACTTCAAATTTGTTGTTTTTAATTTAATAGATTCTTCATATAATTCTTGAAAACAATTTGAATTTCACTCACATCAACCTCATCATCACTTTCACTCTCTCTTTATTCTCCACTCTCACTACCATTATCTCTTTGGGATTCACAAACAATGGCCTTAGAAGTGTCATGTGTTAAAATTTCATCAATAAAAGAGTGCTCACTTTCACTCACATGACTTGCCATAAAAGTCACATAGTTGGGCTTAGTGGGGTAATCGGATCCCTCTTCCTTATCACTATCACTAAGGGTTGCATTATAAGAAATTGGTTGCTTACCCTCTCTCCTTAGTTTAGTGGGGCACTCAAAAGCCCTATGGCCATACCTTTCATAACCATAACAACTATTTTCCTCGTCCCTATTCAAATTTTCATTAAAAGTTTTAGGAATCTTTTCATCTTTGTCATGCTTAGAATTTTCAAATTTCTTAAAATCATTTTTACATTTATCTTTGTTAAATTTAAGAAAGTTATGAGACTTCCTGGCAAATATAGCCATATCTTTCGAGTCACTCTCACTTTCACTCTCTACTACTAGTTTTTCCTCCTTTTGGGCTTTCAAATCAACGCTCTTATCTCGATAAACAAGGCATTTAAACATCGGGAATTAATATTTTCAAGTTCAAATTCATTCTCACTCCATCTATCGGTGGGTTTGGGAACACTTTCATTTTCAACTAAATATATAGGTGGTGACCACCCATTATTGACTGACAACTAAACCCTTTCATATAGATACCTAAGTGCCTATTTCATACTTGCTTTCCAATACACGTAGTTGGAACCATCGAAAACATAAAATTTTGAAAACGGGAAAAATTCCATTATTAGTCAACAATATTTTAAAGGACCTTAACGCAATAAATTTGCGCTCCGTCTCTGATACCAATTTGATGGAGTTCAAGGACCCCCAATTTTAAAAAAAATCAAAATTAATTTCCTTATACGTGCGGAATAAAGATGGTTTAATAAAGAGGAATAATGTTTTCAAGATTCACAATTAAAATATTACAATTTTAAATCTTCCAAAATAAAAATTAAACTAAACCGGATTTTAATTTTCTCAAAATTAAAATTGCACTTTAAAACAAATTTGTGAATATTTAACTTTTAGCACAAAACAGATTCAATCCAAGTCCTAGAAATTTGCCTAACAAAAATATTCATTTTGCAATTTAGGCCAAACCAAATTTTATATAATAAAATTAATGACTTGAATTAAATTATTATTTATCCAAATTAAATTAGCACCAAATTAAATATACTAATTTTATCTTTTTACCTAAGCATGTATCTAATATGATATTGAAAAACATAAAATAATTAAACAACCACTACGCCGCGATGTATGAGGAAAAACTCACAACAAAAAAAAAACCTCGGATGGCCCTAGACTTAAGTCCACTAAGTACGAAATTACAATTACAAGACAGATGACTTACTACACTCGAATCGACTCGTTCAATCCCTGATGCGTCTTCTTGAAACTACCTCTGCTTGGACGACAATCCAAGAATCCACCGGAACCTTCGAACCCACCAATGAAGCTTTAGGGAACACTGTCAATGACACACGATGCCTTTCACCGTATGAGAATGTCGCAGCCAAAAACCAAACTTCTTCTTTGAGGGATGTAGAAGTAAATCCAAACTTCTCTTCTTTGAGGTGTAGAGGAAAAACCTTGTTAAACACTCCAAACAAATATATATAAGTGGTACTTGGAATAAACATAAACTGATTTTATGGGTGAAAACACATGTGTATAAGAGAATTTCTAATTAATTTTAACACATGAAAACAGGGACTTTTGTTATGAAATGTTGGCTCTCAAAAAGAACTCAAGTAGGTTGCAAAAGTCTGACCAAAAGACTTTCGCAAAATTGGTTTAAAACTGGCAAAAGATAGTGGGAAAAAGTACTGGGAAAATGGGATAAAATTGTTGTTCCCGCCTAGAAATCTCGTTCAAACGAGATTTTCGTTTGAACGACATTCTCGTTCGAAAGACCCTTCTAACGAAGTTCCCGAGTTCAAAGGGAAAAGTTGCTGGCAAACTCGTTCAAATGACATTCTTGTTTGAACGAAAAACTCGTTCGAACGATAATATCGAACGAAGTCCCATAAAGTTTATAATTCGATTTTAAGCCCGAAAACTTTATTTTAAAGTTCCAATGTAACCTTCTGAAAATAAATGTCAGTTTAAAATAAAATTACACCCTTTATAAAATTATTCCAAGTTTCCCTATATATATAAATGCATTCATACCTTTTGGAGACTATGGAATATGATGTTGATGACGTGAAATGAGGCATATTAAAACTACAGTGATGTTCTCTTGATAAGTTGTATGTAACATCTTTAACTATAACATGTCATAGGCTTGAAGGATACAATTGAACACTATCCTATGAATCAAATGTTTTTGTCCCGTATTGACCCAACACTACATTAAGACTCAATCGGCGACTTGTGTCCTTATATAGTGAAACATCAATGAATACAAAATAAATGGCCTTGGCACTTCAATTTTTGTGTGTCATTAATCTTTGAGGCTCGTTTTACAAATGGTGGATTTTAACGCAAAGAGATTTTTTCTCTTTCTAACCCCTTTCCATTTCTTAACATATAAAAAAAAATCGAGGAAATGAAATTCGGGCAACGGTTCTTACAAGCACAACTTGTGCCTTTTTAAATTTGGTTCGTTATCAAACATGATTAAGATATGAACACTGTATTCTATATATGATAAGTAAGAAAAATATTCAAAAAGTCCATGCACATGTTTAATAAAGATGGTAAAAAGTCTAGCATGAAGAAATTAATCATCAATAATCAATGAAATGTTATCCACACATTATTAAGCAAACTAATAAGACGAAGCCTTGTCTCAAAATACCATGAAAAAGTCACATGAACAGATAGAATGTGGGGGTCATCCGAATATTTTAAATGTACATCCATTTATGGGGGAAAATGTAAATAGAAAAATATTTTCTTCTTTTCAAAATTTTTATCAAAAATAAAATCTTTTTGGAATTTTTCACACTTTTTCTTATAAATCGAAAATATTTTTGAATTTTTCAAAAACGTATCAGAACAAAAAAATATTTTTATACATACATAGAAATACAATCTAGAAATAAGGATAAAAGATATGAACATAATAATATCCATGTACTAGTTAAAGTGATCGAACTCAATCAATGGAGAAAATACCCAAAGACTTCGTATGATTTCAAATATAAGTGCACCTAAAGGTTTCGTGAAAAGCTCAAGGACACGACCTTATCCTCAAAAATATCACGACTGAAATGTTCAGGTATCATAATGTGCTTTGTGTGGGAATGTTGGATCGAATTACGGGATATATCAATTGCACTCGTATTATCACATGAAATAGTCATTATGCCTGGGGAAATCCCATAATCTTCCAATATGTCCTTCATTCATAAGAGTTGCATGCAACAACTCCCGACATTTATATATTCGGCCTCTACTATGGACAAAGATATGGAGTTTTACTTCTTGCTCAACCAAGAGACAAGATCACTCCCAAAGTAAATATACCCACCTCAGGTGCTCCTACAACCATCAACATCCTCGGCCCAATTGACCTCTGAATAGGCTAACAAATGGTTATAGGTATCAAATGAATAAATACCATAGGAAATAATGCCAACCACGTATTTGATGATACATTTTAGTGCGAGAAAGTGAGACCCTTTCGGGGACACTTGGTATTGTGCAGAAATCCCGACGCTACAGGAAATGTTAGTAAGACTAGTGATTAAGTAGATAAGGCTACCTATCATGCTCCTACAAAGCGTTTGATCAACTTCCTTGCCTAAAGTGTCTTTTTTAAGCTTAGTTGATGTACTCGTAGGGTGCGTGAGTGATTAATGGAGTCTAAACCAAACTTCTTCAGTAGGTTCTACCATATTTAGATTGATATATGAATATCCCATCCTTAAGCTAACGCACATGAAGACCTCAGAAGAACGTAACCTCACCAACCTTTCTCATCTCAAACTCATTCCTCATCTCGTCCTCAAAAGTGTGAGAATTTCTGGATCACATGGATCCAGATACTATATCATCCATATAAACTTGGGCAACAAATATAGCACCACTCTCTATCCTCATAAATAGTGTTTTATCCACTCCCTTCCCTTAAAATTAGTAGTTAAGGGAGAACAAGTGTGCCCCTCTTACCAAGCACATGGTGTTTACTTCAAACCATATATGGCCTTCTTAAGATAATAGGCGTCTTCGGGATTCTTTAGGTATTTTAACCCCTTTGGTTGTTTAATTCACATTTACTCCTATGGAATGTTGTTAAGGATGGCATTTTTTACATCCATTTGATATAACGTGCAGCGTAGATGCTACGCAATGGTCAGTAGTAAGCGGACGGACTCAAGCCTAGAAGCTGAAGTGAATGACTCGTCAAAGTCTACACCCTTAATATGTGTGTAGCCTTGAGCATCCAATCTAGACTTATTGCAAACTATGGTATCATTCTCATCCATCCTATTCTTGTAAATCCACTTAGTACCTATCACATTAGTCTCGCTAGGTCGGGAGAATAACTCCTAAACATTATTCTTTTGAAACTAATGATACTCTTCTTTCATATAGATTATCCAATTATCGTGCTTGACTTCTTCATTAACATTCTTGGGTTCGACTAATGAGGTGTATCAAAAGTAGCTAACCACATTTTCTAGTTGAGCGCGAGTATTGATACCTAGTGTGAGATCACCTAATATAGCTAAAGGGTCATGACTCTTTCAAACCCAAGAGCACGGATTCTCTAAATCAATAGTGGTGTCCAGTGAGGTAGTACGAGTAATGATGATAACATCACCAACAGTGCATCTTCCTCACACTCGGGGCTATGGTTAATGGATACCGATGGTAATCACATCTAATCGTGAGGTTTATTTACTCCATAACAATTAGAGCTTACAAGGTTAAATACTTGTAAGCCCTACTTGATGATGAATAACCTAAAAATATCCCTATATTTCATTGGGAGTCAAACATATAATAGTTTGGGTTTCTTTACAGTCCAAAACTCATATGGCATGTGTAATATGTGCGGAAAAAAAAAATACCCGATTCACCATATGTCATGAAATATTAATCATCTCTGCCCAGAAACATCTAAGAACATTTCTCCCAAGAAGTATGGATCTAGCCACCTTTTATATCTCTCAAATATCCCATTTTATTTAGGAGTGATATTGGATGAAAACTTTGTTTGATGCCCACTTCATCATAATAGCTATCCACTATGACTTCTTTAAATTCAGTGCCATTGTCACTACGCATCCGAATAATAGTGACATCATGTTGGTTTTATAGGACACGACACTTGGTTGTTAGGAACTCAACTTCATCAGAATTTTCTATAAAAAAAACCATAATAGAGTATCTAGAAAAGTCAATAACCATCACGAGAATGTATCTCTTGCCACCTATGTTGTTAATATGAGTAGGACCCATAAGCTCCATATGTATGAACTCTAATAGTCGCGAGATGGTAATGGTATATAACTTTCGATGGGGACTTTGAATTTGTTGTCCTTATTGGAAAGGACCACAAACTGAGAATGTTTATTTCCCAAGTGATGGAAATCCACGGATTAGGTCATGTGTTTATAATCTCTCAATGTCTCTAAAGTTCACATGACCCGGCCATTGATGCCAAAGTTCCATAGACCATGGCGTTATTTCACACAAAGGAGGACTTGGGAATGATCTCATAGCAACTGTCAATGGTCTTCACTCGTTGAAGTAATAATTAATCGCATTGATCATATACATTAGATTTGGACCGGTCGAACTTTACCACAAAGTTTACATCACAAAGTTGTCTTATGCTAATCAAGTTCACTTTTAGCACTTCGATGTACAACACATTGTCTAGTTTAGGAAATCTGAGTATCTCAACACAACCTCGTCCTAAAATAGAAGACTTACTCCCATATCCAAAGGTGACTTTGTGTTCCTTGTGATCCACAAGGTCGGTAAAATACAACTTGTCACTAGTTATATGCCTATACCACTGGTGCGCTCTAAATAAAACTTATGATTCAAGTGCAACTCTATCGCATTAAGTAATATCCGATAAGTACGGAATCGTGATCCACAGGGATTGAAACACTCCTAAGAGAACATGATTAGGTTAAAGGGATTCTCTAAACGTCACAAAAGTTAAAGTGGAAAGATGATTTAATAGTTTGGAAAAGTGATTGAGAGTAATCTCTAAACTAACATACTATTGATGATTAGTTAATTAATTAATAATTACGGAACTATGAAAAGAACTAAGATAAGCTTGAGTTCAAGAAATTAAAGGGATCGAGCATCATTCTCCCACCTCGGATTCACAAAGAAGGGGATTATAGGGCTTGGTTGAAATTAATTATAATCGAACATAACTAATTAAGTCCGAACATCAACCATGTAGAGACCAAACTCAACAATGGAGGATTAGGGGTTAGTTAGTTATTGCTAGATGGGTTGGGTTTGTAGTAAAGCTTCAAACACTAACCCTTGCATAAGGAACACAAAGTCACCTTTGGAACAATTATAAACCAAACCCTAAATATGAAGTTTAATCATCCAAGGTGGGATTATGATCCCCAATCATAAGTCTAGCTACTCATAATTGAAACTAAACTACACATGCTAGTTAACAACATATTTAAGTTAGTTATCTAGTTTAAACACAAACCAATACAAGAGATGGAATTAAATGCAAATTAAAGCTAGTAGAACAAGTAGAGAAGACGTAAATGAACCTTTCTTGCATTAATAACAACTAGTAGTCAAAGCTTTACAAGTGGGTAAAAACCATAAATGAACTTGACCTAGGAGAGAGAAGAGAGTGTTTTCTATATCACCAAATATCTAACAAAAGTAATCTATATGAACAAAGGAGGAAAAATAAGGGATATATCTCAAAAATCCAACCAAAATGGCAAACTAGTAATAAGAAGAAAGCTGGAAATGCAGGGCCGAATCCATTCGGTGCCAAATCTGAATCGATTCGGAAGTGTAGAGATTTTGCCCTGCCTGAAACCGAACCGATTCAGGTGAATCCCGAATCGATTCGAGCCTACTCAAAAAGGAAAGTTGCACTACATTAGCATTATTTCTCCCATGTTTCACCGAAACTTCCGTAACTTCATCGTTCGAGATCGGATTCAAGCACCGTTGGAGGACACGCGAAGATAAGAAGAAGGTATACAACTTCCGTGAAGAAATCCGGATCAAAACCTGAGTGCTAAAATTACAAAAATGCCCCCGACTGTGCAAGTGTCTACGGAACTTCTCCGGATCAAAACCAAACTTCCCAATATGCATTCCCGAGACCTATAAAAGCTCAATAAAGAAACATAAAAAGTATATATGATGAATTCAGGGATTAGTCAATAAATGAGTATAAGAACCGAGAAATATATGCACGGGAATGCTAGAATGTACAAATTAACGGGGTATAAAATATAATAAAAGTGACGAATCAACCACCCACGATCCATATATCATTAGGAAGTATTTTGAACCTTAAGATCAATGTGAAGTACAAGTGATTCTTCATCTTGCTTAGGCACCCAAGTGGAGGTAACCTTTTGTTTGCCCTAATCATTATTTTCTCCATGCATAGTGTTGGATGCCTCCTCAAGAGGCATAAACATCATTAGAAATTATTCCATTAAGCTCTTAGGAGTTGTGACTAGGAACTCAACTATCTCTTTAAGACTAGCAAAGTCACCATAGTGGTACATAAAAGTATGGGTACGTTTAGTTCTCCTTAACTTGTAGCAAAATTTCCTAAGGTGATCTCTCCTTTTGTAATAGGTGCAAACATATACTTTTTTGGGTCTACCTTATTTCGCACATTTATGTTGAACTTTCTTTTGTGATTTAGGTTGAGCCCCATAATGATCTACAATTGATTTCGGAACTGATTTCAGTACGGCACGGGAAGTCCATGTACCATCGTATCCTACTCCTCTATATTGACCTTGACCTCCCAATAATGTTCTATATCTTTCTCAAGTTGGGATAAAAGGGCTTCAAGTTTCACACGAGTTTCCAATAAGGGTTGAAGATCTCTCGTAAGACTAGTTAATTTTTTAGTCAAGTCACCATTTTCCCTCTCCACTAAAGCAACTATCTCTCCCAAACACACTCTCGACAAAGACTCACTATCTCTTGACTCTCTTAAACCATTTTCTAAAGCTAATACCCTAATCGCCAGACTTTAATTTTTCTTTTTCATTTTAAATGACTCAGTGTAAAACTCGGCATAAGCTCGTTGAAGGTCACTCTATCCCTCACTCAAATCTTCATCTCCATCACCCAAGAATGAATAGAATCACCATAAATGTCTTCATATTTTGCACTTCCTCATCATCGTGAGGTTTACTTGATCTATTAACATGGCTGGCCATGAATGGATTAAAGTTATGTCCATGCGTTAATTCGTCCGTGAAATCCATTGACTCGACATCCCTATCACTAAGCGTTTCATTTAAGGAACCTTTGCCTTTGCCTTGTCACTTTAACCTCATATCACACTTGTGAACTTTGTGACCTTTGCCCTCGCACTAATAGCACCTCTCCTCATTTTTCTTAGGGTAATCTCCTCTCACTTTTTCAAAATTTTTCTTTCCCGAATTATGCCTTTTATCATTCTCAAAAATATGATTTTCTTTGGAAATATTTTATTTTCTTAGCTTTTAAATGTTTTTAAATTTTTTTTGCAAAAGGGCAAGATTATCGAGATTAAAATCATACTCGGAGTCTGAAAAAGCCTCCTCTATGATTTTAGATTTAACTTTTAAAGAAATTACCTCTTCCATAAGTATAATAGTTTTGGAAGTTATATTGATCTTATAAGTTGGAAGGTCTCCTACGAGTTCTTCTAAACTAAGTGTATCTAAAATTCCCAACAAATTAAGGACAGTCACTTTAGGAATAAAGTGGGATCGAATGGATCTTAAAATCTTTTTCACAATGCGCATCTCAGGAATTATCTCACCCAAATTAAAATTGAGTTAACGGTATCAGACAATCATGCATAAAATTCATCAAATGACTCAACATTTAGCATACTAATGGTCTCAAAATATGTGGTGAGTTTTTGTAGCATAGAATCTTTCACAATGTTAGTATCCTCAAGAGTGAGCGGGATGGTATGCCTTGCTTCCATAGACATGGTGCTCATATTGATGGGGAAGAACTCGTCTTGGGTGATGGCTTCACAAAAGGTGCTTAAACCACGTGAGTTAAAATTACTCCATATTAGTTCATCTTTCGTATAAGTCCTGATAGATTTAAAACTTATGACATCATCATTAGTCATATTGGGCAGTGTCTAGCCTCTTTCATAAATAATCTAGACAAGCTCGCCAATGGCTTTCAAACTTGACCTCATTCGATCTTTTCAAAAAGCATAATTAGGCCCATCAAAAATAGGTTCCCTATTACACAAATTATCCATAAAAACGCATATTTAAAAGATCACAAAAAAACTTAGTGTAACCTATTGTGATACCAATTTGAAAAGGCAGGGGCTTATATGGAATATTTGTATCTTAGGCCAAACACACAAAATCAATTTTTAGAAAATTTAATCTATTTAAAATTTATTGTACATGTAAAATTGAGTCCAAATTAAATATGCCAAACAACAAAAACAAACCAACTCAAATATAATAATAATAAGGGAAATCCATTTCAGGTAAAACCTAAATTTTAGCACTATAACGAGTTTGAAAGATTCGACGTCTTACAGACTACTTAGAGCTCCACTAAGTATAATCCTCGGGTCTTCAAATATTTAACACATCTTAGATAGACCAGTACAGTCCACAGGAAGCAACTCTTCCCTCTCTATTCACCGATCAGCCTCAAGAATCTTCAATTCATATCTTGTTCAGTAGTAGAGCCTTGACTCCACAATTTAGCTACAGATAAAATCTTTATAAGGGTTCTTGAACTTTCAATGTGTTTTTTTTATTTGAAAAAGTGATCTTTAAAGATCCAAGGGTTTTTTATGAACAAATAATAGATTTTTATCACAAAAACAACTCTAAAAAGATTTGGGGAAAAGTCTAATCGCGCATCACTACTTATAGGGGAAGTTGTTACAAAGAGATAAGCATTAGAGATTTTGAAAGATATGATTAAGAAATAAAAACACACGCACTTATTCAAACAACCTGGTACCAAGATCGAATGATGTACCCCATCCCGTTCGATTGCATTGCCAACAAAACTTTGAATGACATTCCCGAGCATGCCAAAAAGGCATCACTTTAGATCTCATTCGAGCTCGTTCTAATGACATGCCTAATCTTGTTTGAACAACGTCCATTGAAACTTAGGATGACATTTCAAGACTGACCAAAAAGGCGATGTTCCATATTTTGTTCGATGAAGGAACCTAATTCAAACTATACTACGCAACTCGTTCGAACGACGTACTAAACCTCATTTTAACAAATTAATGATTTTTTGAAAATATCTAAAAAACATTTTTAAACATTTTAAAAATGTTTAAATGCAAAGTCTAAAAAATAAACCTTATATATTTGATGTCAATCATCTCACAACTCTGCAGGATGTGGTTGAGATGAACAATCTTGAATCTTCCAAATATCATCAACTTGTTATCTTCGAATACGTGAAAGTAGTCATGAAGGTGTAATGGGGTAAGCCAAAAAAAAATTAGCAATTATAAAACTTTCACTTATGGTACTCCTTCATCTTTTTGGAGCAAACACGAGATGACTCCAGATTCGGAAACCTTCGAGTATAAATAAAGTTTTTTACCGAGGAATGACCTCGATAGTAGGGGCTCTAACCCTAAGTATTTTTTTAACTATAAAAAAGATTTATCGCGTTCCTTAGTCCACTCAAATGTCTAATTATTTTTAAGCATGAGAGTTATTTATCGATAACTCGTGATACGAACGGGTTTAGGGACACTACTCATCCAATAAATCATTGGATGTATTTCTTGATTGAATGCAGTTGCATGTTGATTAAAGTTTTAATCTTATCTGGGTTGGCATTTATGCCCCCTCTGATTCACTATGTAGATAAGTAATTTACTTTCCTTTATACCGAAAATGCATTTATCCGGATTTAAATTTATTTAGTACTTCTTCAGTTGATCAAATGTCCTATCGAGATCGTTGATGTGATCGGTTGATCTTTTACTCTTTGTCAACATGTCATCTATGTATAACTCCATAGTTTTTTCGATTTGTTCCTCAAAACATTATTTACCAGCCTCTCGTTGGTGGATCCTTCATTCTTTAGTCCAAACAACATTATGTTGTAGCATTATATTACTCGAGTGGTGATGCTTCCTATTCACTTAGTTATACCCAAAATAAGCATCCATGAAATTCAGAAACTAATGTCCCACCTTAATATTGACTAACTGTTCGACCCTAGGTAGTGAATAATGATCATTGGAACAAGTTTGTTTAGGCCTATGAATTAAACACACATGCGCCACTTATCATTCTTATTATTTACCATGACTACATTTGAGAGCCACTCCAGATATCTGGAAGCCTCAATGAAGTCTTCCTTCACTAATTTGTCAGCATCCTCCTCAATGACCAAATCTTCTCCGAGATTAATACTCGATGCTTCTATCTGGTGGGCTTGGCATCTTTCACAGTGATGATTTCAAGGCAAAGAAATGTTGGGTTTATTCCTAGAATGTCCTTGTGACTCTTGGTGAATACACTATTTCTCTATCTTAACTCTCTATTGAAGGAAGTGTCTAGAGATGAAATGATCTATGTTGTCCTCTTAGAATGTTTACTGTCTATAATCATAGGTTCAATTTGTCCAACGATCTCTCCCGTGAACAACTTATCATCATCTCGAGAATCCATCTCAATCTGATAAGTGAATTAATTTTTTTTGTTCCTCTTAGTCGACCTAGGTGTAATAGCATTACGGGGCTTTTACTTGGTTTTCCCTCTACACCTCAACTTCATAGTTTGTTGGTAATTTTAGGCATTAGTGAATAGTAGAAGGTAGGACCTTTAATTTTTTTCAATCAAACTCTATTAAATATGATGTTGTAGGCTTAGTGAACATTCTCATTAACTATGAAGAAATGTATCATGTCTATTCAACAAGTTTTCCATATAACGACCACAACCCTAAGCACAAAGGGGAATACCTTCTCCCTTGAAAAATTGATAAGATGCATGTGATATGCCTTTAATTTTCTATCTCTCATCCTCAAGTTCTTTAAGTAACTACAGAATAGAAGATTAACATAACTGTCGTGGTCGACCAGGATCCTTGTTGCCCATCTCTTATACACCATCATTGTGATGAATATAGGGTCATCGTGTGGGTAAAGTACTCATAACAAGTTATCTTTAGATAGACCAACGATGAGACGATATTTATTTTCCTTTTTGTAATGATTTTTCATAGCATTGAACAAGTCGATTTGTCTAAAATGAGCGCAAGCCTTTGCCTCATTAAGGTAGGCTTTCCTTTCTGTTGACTCATCTCCATCACTAGTGTCACCTCCTACTATCAATTACACAGGGATATCATCTTGATGTCATGCACATTCTTCTTTAGCTTCAGATACAGATCTGGATCATCCTCTGAATATCCATATCTGCCCTTTTTTTCTCGTCCACATTTTTACAAGGGGACTGCTCTACATCTGGCATTCTACGCATCCGGCCTATCAGATAAACCAATATTATCAATAATTTTTCCAATTTGCCTCATCTAAAGAGATTTTCAATCGTGTTCTTCAGATCAAGGAAATTGTTAATTTTTTGACCACGATCCTTATAGAACTCAAAGTAGTTATCCTTGTCTCTTTGGTTAGGTGAAATGTTAAATTTACTTGACCATTTAAGTTTTTACTTCCCCAAATATCATCGAGGATATGGTGCACGACTATGATAAGTGAGGAGTATTCATTGAATCTCTTAGACTTCTCAGCTTTCTTTTCCTAAGGTTTCCCATATTATTAGAGTTCTTGCCGACCTCATACCAAAACAAAAATTATTAACAAAGAGATTGGCTAACTACTAAAAAGTTATTATATACCCTATTAGTAAGATATTATACCATACTTATGCTGACCCCAGTAATAGTCATAGAGAAAGCCCTTTAACGCATTTCATCAGATATAGAATTGACATCTGAAGCGGCCTAGTATTGCTCCATGTGCAGTATCTAATCAAATTTCCTATAATATACGGGGGTGATAATGGTGGATTGAATTTGGCAGGGGTTGGGTAACCTACCAGTGTAGATGGCAATGAAAATTCTTAAATGAATCCACTCTGCAGAGGGTACTTTTTTTTAATGTTTCACCCAGCTATTCTTTCAGGGATTGGATGGACCATTTTTAGGGTTATTCTTCCTCTGGCCTTTACTATAATGGTATTATTAGATTACCCTCAACTTTGAGATGAGATCTTCTCCTCGGAAGTATACTTGGCCTTTGTCGACCCTCACACACTAGGCTATAATCTTCCTGAGCATTTCATCCTTCTCATATTAATTTTCCATGAATACTTGGAAGTTACAATTGATTGGTATGCTTATAATTGTATCCTTCTGATCTGAGCGTAGAGGTTACCCTCGGTCAATAGGATCTATCATCTTGGATTGATTCAGAGTGTTTGGATTTTCTAACTTCGCCTCATGAGTCCAAATTCCATATTCTAGGATTTTTGGCTAGTCGATCATTATGAGCCCGCCTCCTATCCTTGTAGGGAGTTGGGGTGGCATATCTCATCTCCCATCAAAGTTTTCGCACCCTATTGGGGTACTTGGGTTTAATTCAAGATTATTTTTCCAATTCAAAAAACTTTGTATCCGTTGCTTCACACTTTCATATGTGGCCTTCTAACCCCTCGCCAGGCTCATTAAAATTCCATGTAGGTTACCCATACCCATAGGCATCGATGGGGGAATTCCTTCAGTAGTTCGAATACTTTATAGCCTTTCTTCCATGTTCAAGGTATTTTCAGGAAAATGGAGTTTCGCAATACTAGAAAATAGAGTATAATAATTATTTTAGCAAGAATTTATTAAAAATAATGTTATTAAGGAGATAAAGGATAAATGCGATGATTTGTTTGAGGATTAAACAAAATTGAATGATAGTCAATTAAAAATATTTCCAATTCGTCAAAACCAAGGTGAATTGAAATATAATCCACTGGTATACTAGAAAGCAGGTATCTTTGAATTTAAAAGGAAAATAATGGTAGTAAATAACGAAAGGCTTATTGTATTCCCATTCACGGTGACAATTTGTTATCACCTAAAACTAGTTTGACGATTTCATCTTAGCTAAAGCATACAAGATCAAACGATAATAGATAAAGAGATGAAACTAAATGTAACACATGTTTAGAACTTCTATTGAGTGAGATGACAGAAAAATAAGTGAAACTATATTTACATGGTTCGGCCCAAGACAGTGCCTACTTCCATAGTTACAAGTGTTTGTGGTATTAATTTTGTAGAATGAGAGTGTGTAATCTCATATAGGTTGTCCTCTCTAGATTACTCCATGGATTCTTAAATATGGGCTTCGGAGTATTTTTTAATGGACTATTACAACTGATTCACTAAAATATGTCATGGGATTTGTCTTTATAAAATAAACAAATACCACTTTACAAGGTAGTGGAGGAATAATTGTAAAGTAAGCATGGGCAAAAATGGGCAGAAGAATGTTCGTTTGTTTCTAGTGCATGAGTGCATTGATGATGTCATCCTACTGTCTAATTCTTTGGTGTTGGGAATATAATTTTCAAGTTTAGTATCTAGAATTGAAAGGCCGATAAGAATGCCTAAGGTAGATCTTGATCATATCTCAGTTGATTTCATGGTTAACTTGAGCTGACCTCATTTTGGCTAATAATAAGTCCAAGAATTTATTATGCTCCCAAAATCGAAAACTGTCATTTCTTTCCCCAAACGCCTATAGCAGCATGATCTCATTCGATCAAGATCTCATGGTTGTTTAAAGGACACATCCTTTCTCGTTCAAGTAGACACTAATCTTATTTGAACAAGATATGCGCATAACCCTTCTTCTTCCCCAAAACATAGGTTATTCTAAAAACCATTGTTGTTAATCGCAAAGCTTCTAACCAGCATTCCCAACTTCATTATAAAAATGTCTAAATATAGATTCAAGACTTTAAATTAATTATATAACTGTTATAGTTCAAGACACATCAATTAAGGGTTTAATCCTATAATTTCCCAAATTAAACCTACTTCATTTTTCTCATTTAATGGAGACTAATATTCATACAATTTCAGATACAACCATCAAATTAACATGGAGATTCAACCTACATACAAAAACTAAACTGAAACTGGAATTCTAATCCCAAATCTATATTCCAAATAGTTCAATTTAAGCTTTATCCTAAAAAATCTCAAGTCTTTCAAGTCAAAAATAATTCACCACTAATCCCTAAACATGAGTCTAAGTCTCTGATTATGCTACATGGCATGAATTATAAGCAAGTTAAAGATTATTCATGACAAAGCAAAATATATATTGCCCGAGTGAGTGAATGATGAATCTCTAAACATTGAAACTCGTTTTTATTCTCCCAAAATCTTCCTTAAGTTCTCCCCGGGTTTAAGGTAGCTTGAGTTTATTTCCCTGATGAAACGTATTTCATTAATGAGTTTTAACTCTCCTAATTAATCCTTAAATTCGCAAGTCAATAAGGGGCCTAATTTTGGGTCACCAAATGAGCTTAAAATGTAACCGAAAACTGAGTCCAAAGGTAGACCTACCCTTTGGCCCCAACTTAGAACCATAAAAACACATATCTGGGCCTCCATATTATTCTAGAGTCAGATACAAAAATTATTACCTTATAAATCACGATAATACCTCACAAGGCAAAATAAAATATACACTTACTTATTTTACGCGTAACCACATATAGTCCAAACTTATATAATTAATTTTAACATGTGACACAAATACATCACATAACATGCAAATTTAATCATCATCTATCTATAAATTATTATTATTATTATTATTATTATGATTATGGTTATGATTATGATTATGATTATGATTATTGTTATTATTATTATTATTATTATTATTATTATTATTATTATTATTATTATTATTATTATTATTATTATTATTATTATTATTATTATTATTATTATTATTATTATTATTATTATTATTATTATTATTATTATTATTATTATTGTTGTTGTTGTTGTTGTTGTTGCTATTGTTGTTGTTGTTGTTGATATAAAAAATTATCCTGCTATGTGGACCAATCATGTAGGAACACGTGTCATCCATTAGGGCATTAATCCAAGTCGGAAAGGGCGAGTTACCAACCAAATGAAGGAATGCCGACCAACAGGTTAAAGAAGCCCGAACAACACCAGGAAGACTGGCGAACAATGACAGCAAATCATCAATAGCAGTATACATTATTAACATTGTACAAATGTAAATGCCTATGTTTTAAAGGCATTCCATCCTTTAATATTCCAACTCTTGTACACCCTCAAAGGGATATAAATTCATTGTAAGCCCTACACCCAAGGGACATGAAAAAATATGACAAGAGGAAATTGAACAAACCTAAGGCAATACACAACAGCGGACGGAGGCTTTCCTTTCTGCCGAACCACTTTAAAAAAATTTGTATCTTTTCTTCATTTTCATCTGTGATCAATTAATTAGGCCAGTCTAGTTTTTTGCATCAACAGATTAGCGTCATCTGTAATAACGTATTTCTAATCGTTCTCATTCATTCAAACACCCAAATAGCTGATATTCCTGAATCAACTCTAAGGAATGATGACAATCCTCCTGTCCCTTCTGCCCCACCAACAACGAATGAATTAACTACATTTTTTGCCAGTCTCGTAAGAGGCCAAGAGGGTATGCAGGACACTATAAGGAAAATCACACAAAATCTTCGAGCAGGAGCACCTTCCCTATCTATCGATGGAAAAATGACACCACCACCTCCACCAAGAGGTGGCAGTCAAAGTCAGTCAATAACTATAGGGGATACATCCTATCGTTCAAGATCAAATTCACTATCCAAGGCATCAGAATATTTTAATACGTAATCCTACTCTCTAGAATGGATAGGTTGTGATTCTCCCTTTGATCCTTTGGGACCCAGGGGTAACAAAAATGTTCCTAGGGAAATGTCAGGAAACACTCGACGACCATCTGATCTAAGGGAAGGCTCTACACGATCTAGATCAGATGCCGGACGTACTACTCGAGCCAAGAAACCATACTAAGAGGAGAATTCAGTGAACAACAGAACAACAATGCATAAGTGTGATGCTAGTAATAACTCTTGGAAAGGCTCTATTCAGATTTTGGAGGACAGGCTAGGAGAAATGGCTAAGGCGAAAAATCCACTACAAAGAAGCTTTGTAAAGGGATCTCCCTTTGTCCAAGCAATTATGGATTTCCCCACTATATCAAAGTTCAAAGCTCCAGTAGTTATACACAAATATGATGGAAAAATGATCCAGTCCTACATATAGAACAATACCATGCAGCAGCTCATATTTACGTAGTTCCCGACGAAATGAGGTGTAGAGCATTCTCTGGAACAATTACTGGGTCTGCCAAAATCTGATACAATAGCCTTCATTGGGGACAAATTTCCACCTTCCACTATTTGGTCGAGCTATTTATTAGAAACTTTTACTTTGGGGCCAATCCTATAAAAAGGGTGGCACATTTTCTTACTGTACGATAGAAGGAAGGAGAGAGCACCACGGACTACATCACTCGTTTCAACAATGAGAAACTGGAGGTTGTGGATTATGAGGAGAAAACTGCTATAACAGCCCTTATGAATGGATTTCTCCTTGAGAATCTCTATTATACACTTACTAAAGATCTCCCAAAGACCATACAAGAATTAATTGCCAAAACAGTCAAAATCATGAATGCCGATGAAGTAATGGCAGCCAAGAGGAGCTCGATAGTAAAAGTTGAGGGCAAAAATCACAATAAGGATCATAATGATTACAAGGAGAACAAGATTGAAAATAAAAAGGAATTATAGAAAAAGTCAAGAAGTATCACAACTACACTCCATTAACCATGGGCATTCATCATGTCTTGGAGAAGATCAAAGACAACAAAGATGTGTGTTAGCCTAATAAGTTGAGAAGTTACCCTACCAAAAGGGACAAAACTAAGTACTATGAGTTCCATAGAGACCATGGTAATATTACGGATCATTGCATTTCCCTTCAAAATAAGATTGAAACTCTTATTCGAAGAGGAAAGTTAAATCAGTTTGTTGATCGACCGAATAATAAGGGATTTCGGTAGAGATTAAAATCCCCATGCAGACCTACATAGGAGAATAAGAGGGCTTATAAAGATGACCAGGATGATGATCCTGACTTGCCATTCACACTCAGTTTTGGTTCTTTTTATTTCCAAATGATTACAGGTGGAAATGAAGGAGGAGGAGATCATACAGCTGAGCGAAAAGCTTACCTCAATGAGGCTCAAGCTTGCTCATACATAAAGAGGATTAATCTTGTCAAGGAAAACAGACCAAGGAAGGCTAACAAAGACAAGCTGGTAATAGGCTTATCTAAAAATGATCTATCGGGAATACTATACCCCTATGACGTTCATCTAGTAATTAAAATCAGAAAGGAAGTTATCATTGTCTCTGTAGTGTTAGTAGATAATGGCAGATCGATAGATATTATGTTCTATCCTTGTTTCAGCATCTTGAACTTTAAGCTCAGCTAGTTAGAGCCCTATCATCGACCACTAATATGTTTTCTAGGTGAGAAAGTCTTCCCTTTGGGAACTATTAAGATGGAAGTAATGATTGGTACATGGCCAGCCAACCGAACAGAGAAAATCAATTTCTTTATAATGGATAAAAATATCCATTCAGCCCATAATATAATTATGGGAAGAGTTAGACTAAAGACGTTTGAGGCAACTCCCTCTAATGTTCATCAATTCTTGAAATTCCTAACCAATTTTGGTGTAGGATTTGTGAAGGGTGCTCAAAAAGTAGCTCGAGAATGCTACTACTCATCTACCGAGCAAGAAGGGAAGGAAGAAACAAAGAGGAAAGCCACCACGTACCAAGTGGCTACCTATGAACCTAATAAGGAATCTGAGATTGAAACCTTAGATCCGAGGGAGGAGACAGAGCTGGTAAAGGGTCAGATTACAGAGGCAACATAAAGCATTGTGTTAGATGACGACAAACCAGAGCACACTACTCAAGTTAGACCAATGTTGGATCCTGTTCTTAAACAGGAAGTAGTGAGCTTCCTTAGACAGAGAAAACAAGTGTTCTCTTGGATTCACGAAGATATTCCGGGCATTTTTCCTATCTTTCTTTGCTATGAGCTCAATGTTCATAAAGAAATCAAGCCAGTAAAGCAAAGGCAAAGAATGTTCAGCCCCGAGAAGAACTAAGACATACAGGAGGAAGTTGAAAAGCTTCAGAAAGTAGCCTTCATTGATGAGGTTAAATATCCATATTGGTTAGCCAATGTAGTGATGGTCAAGAAGAAAAATAATAAGTGGAGGATGTGGGTAAACTTTACAAATCTTAATAAAGCATGCCCAGAGGATCACTTTCATTTGCCCCGAATAGATCAACTTCTGGATGGTACCTCCGGACATGGGTTTCTCAGTTTTATGGATACTTATTCTGGTTATAATCAGATTAAAATGAAGCCTAAATATAGGTAGAACACTTCTTTCATTACTCCTCGAGGAACTTACTGTTATAATTTTATGCCTTTTGGCTTGAAAAATGCAGGTGCTACGTATCAAGGGCTGGTGAACAAGGTCTTTGAGGAGAAAATAGGCAAAAACATGGAGGTATACATGGCTGATATGCTTACTAATATCAAAAAAGCATTTGACCATATTGTCGACCTCATACAAACTTTTGATCAACTTAAAAAGTACCATATGAGATGAAACCCGACCAAATGCGTCTTTGGAGTACATAAAGGAATGTTACTTGGGTATATAGGAAATAAATTAGGAATTGAAGTAAATTCAGATAAGATTGAGGCATTACTTGAGATGCAGTCCCTGACTAGCAAAAAGGATGTGCAAAGGCTAAAATGGTGTGTAGCAGCTCTCAACAGGTTTGTGTCTCGAGCTACAAATAGGTGACTACCATTTTTTTAATTAATCAAAAAGAGTTTTGAATGGAATAAAGAATGTGAGAAAGCTTTCTGGAGTTAAAGAAGTATTTTTAGTCACCTCCACTCCTTTCCCGACCAATTACGAGGGGAAAATTGTAGCTGTATTTAGCTGTTTCGGAATCAGCCATGAGCTCTACTTTGATCAGAGAGGAGAATGGAGTTCAAAAGCCTATTTAGTACACCAGTAAAGCTTTTTGAGGAACATAAATCAGGTACCCACGCCTAGAAAAATTAGCACTGGTGTAGATTGAAGCATCAAGACGCATGAAGCCCTATTTTCAAGCCCATAGGATAGTAGTATACACTTATATGCCACTAAGGCAGGCTTTACACAAGCCAGAGAAGTCTAGAAGAATAATGTATTTGGCAGTGGAATTAGGGGAGTATGATATTATCTATTAACCAAGGTCTTTTTTAAAAGGCCCAGTAGTAGCAGATTTCGTAGATGAAATCAATTATCCTGAGCTATAAAATCAGCAGGTCGAGCAAGGATCTGGAGAAAATAAAGTGAAAGAGGTTATTGACAGTCACGCTCCTGAGGAACTTTTATCAGAAGAAGTCATTGACGACCTACCATATTCCTCTTTGCGAACACATGAGATCTCTAAGAAATGTGAGGAAGAAGAGAGAAAAACATTCCACTATGGGATTTTGACAAATCAAGCGTTTGATGACGATCTTTGAACATGGAGCATGTACGTTGACAGGTCATCTTGTGCAACGGCAGTGGAAGATGTATCATACTTAATAGTCCTGATAATATTGATATAAAATGTGCCCTGCGATTTTAATTCCATGCTTCAAATAATGAAGCGGAATGTGAAGCTCTCATTATGGGCTTAAGTTTATCCCAATCACTGAATGTCGAGCAAGTTGTGGCACATCGTGTTTCCCAGTTGGTAGTTTATCAAATATTAATATTTTATGGAGATAAAGGTGAAGTCACAACCAGATACATGTCCTAAGAAACGGAAGTAATAATGAAATTACCATCTGTTCGAATGAAGATAATTCCAAGAGTGGAAAATCCCCAAGTATATGCTCTTGCTCGGCTAGCTTTAGCTACTGGAGTTGAACTCCGAAGAATTATTCCTATTGAGATTTTGGCCAATAGGAGTATATATGAGGATTTAATGATCAATTTTATCGCTAGAGACATGGGGACATATTGAATGGATCCCATCAGAGCATATATTAGAGAAGGAACCTTTCCAGTAGATATAGTTGAAGCCAAAAAATTTGAGGTATAAATCTTTTTAGATATGTATTAGATAAAGGGTTTCTGTACATGAGATGAGTAATAGTCAATTTGTCGTGTTGTGTTCATTCAACAGAGGTTCCAGACCTAATTCAATAAGTACATAAAGGATCTTGTGGAGCTTACGTAGCAGGAAGAACACTTTTGCAGTAAATAACTATGCAAGGATACTACTTGTCAATGATGCAAGCAGATTGTGCATCTTTTGCTAAAATGTGTGACAAGTGCAAAGGCATTACAGAATTCGCAAGACTCCACGGGTTACTCTCACCCCAATCACTTCACCTTGGCCATTTTCCATGTGGAGAACAAACTTGTTCAGACCATTGCCGACCATCCGAGGAAGATTCAAGTACTTAGTTGTTGTAGTGGACTACTTTACAAATTGGATTAAGGCAGAGTCATTGATAGACATTCCTTATGAGAAGTTCTACCAATTCATTTGGAAGAACATCATTTGAGGATATGGGCTACCCTATGCATTCATCACTGACCATAGAATTCAATTTGATAACAAATAATTTATAGCTTGTTGTGCTCAGTCCAATTTACACTCTACTCCATATCACCCTCGGAATAATGGGCAAACTGAAGTTACAAATAGAACTATGCTAAATAGGTTGAAGAAAAGGTTTTATTATGCTAAGGGAAACTGGATATATGAGCTACACTTTATTTTATGGGCGTACCGAACAACCTCGAGGACTGCAACTGGAGAATCCCCATACATGTTAGCATTTGGGACTGAAGCAGTCATAGCTGCTGAGTTGGGTTTTCCATCCCATAGAGTTTTAAATTTTAACTCTCCTATGAGTGATCTAATGCGAATGTTGGATTTGGATATGCTTTAAGAAGTACAAGAAAATGCTAATCTGGGAAATGCAGCTTCCACTAGCGAACAACTTGGTTTTATAATAAAAGGATGAAGCCAACCAACTTAAATGAAGAATAATATGTGATGAAGAAGGTGCTCCACAAAAATAATAAACTTGAGGAAAATTGGCATGGGTCGTATCGTATTTCAACAGTCATCTGACCTGGAACTTACCAAATTGAGACTTTAGAGGGGGAAGAATTCAAGAATCTGTGGCACACTGAACATCTTAGAAAATATTACAAGTGATGTAAGAAATTGTACTCAATTCAATTTTAATTTTTAGTATCAATAAAATGATCATTCCCCCAATTTCTGTTTTTCCAAATTTTTTTGGAGTACTAGTTATACCCACAACCTACCTATATACTTGATATTGAATAAGCTTAAAAGGTGCTAGAATAAATTCAAAAGTGTACTCGTTATAAGCAATAAGTTTCTCGGCACAAGAAAAACTTGATCGACAACATACCAAACAGGTCATTACGACCTCAAGATGGTCAACAAATATCAGGATAAAATTAGATCTTTATCCTACTGGGCAAAGTGAAGGAAGAACATTGCGAAGATTCCTCAAGAGGAATGTAGGAACATATTCCACATGCGCCTGGTCATACCACTGGTAACAAATACAGGATACCTAATCATTTAGGTGTGTTAGTGAAACCTTTCGAGACACATGGGTAACTTTCTCTAAATTTAGATTCTAATCTAAATATGCTAGTAAAACCTATATATTCATTGTTAATTGATACTAAATTTAGATTTTAATTTAAGTGTGTTAATTGAACTAATGAAAAAGAATAAATCATTCGAATCAAGAAAACAAGCACACTCAGAGAATCAACAAGATAAGCTAATCAAATGCTTTTTCATTCATTTGAATAATGATTACATAACTATGGTTACAAATGAAATACATGACATTCTTCTAAAGGGTGTTTCCCCCCAGCTTTGGAAACTGTATCATTGCTAGCTGGAGGGTCATCTAAAGTATAAGTAGAATTAATGAAATTAAAGTCTTGAAGAATTATCCTATTACTGTTTCTTGGCCGATCTAGCAGATGAGGAGGTCAAATGATTTTTAGTTCATCTGTAGCCCATAGTCTCACACATACTTAGAAATTAGGCCCTATGGAATTATGTTAGCAGGATTTCATTTCACATCTAGTATAAAAGGAGGATCTTCAAGGTCTAACAATGAAGGATCATACCATTTCCAGAAAGGACAATTTTGTTCTACCTACACATAGCATCAAAATGCCCCAAAGCTTAATTATACCCTTCCATCCAGATCTCTCTAGGTTTATTGTGAAACTGGAAGGGCAGCCTCTCAACTTGGTGATGCAATTTCTTCAGGACTACATTCTTAGATTGTAGTTGAGAAGAATGAGTGGCAATTTACTTAGAGAAAGTTTGAAGCCTTTGGGATATCTCAGTAACCACTTAGTTTTTGGCCTTCAGCTGAGCAGCTTGGTTAGCACGAGTTTATTGACTCCTAGCCTCATTTGTGGTACCTCAACCTGGTCCAATTCTTACTCGGGAAGAAGATACAGACTTGGTCTTTTTCAGTGTTTCTAATTATTCCATTAACTTGGAATTTTTAGCCTCCAAGAAATAATAGCCTTCGTCGGTAGAATAACAGTAGTAGAAGAAGGCTTCAAAGCATTTAGCTCATCTCTTTAATTATTGTTCTCCTCCTCCAACAACTTGGCAATGGCTCTAGCTTCCTGTACTTTATGGTTGAGAAACAATTCTTGTCTTTGAAAGTGAGAAGCAAGTTTTTCCAACTTATGTTCAAAGCCCCAACCTTCACTCAAGGCCTTGTACTTTTTCTCATAGCTGGCATGCAAAAGAGCCTTGGCCTCTTGGTGGTCCTCCTGCAGCTCTACAATCATTTCGTAGTAGGAAATATTGTTGGCCACTGGCCGATCAAGAAGTAATTTTAGATAAAGATAAGTTTCCTTGGCTTGCCCAGACACCCCTTCCCCGAGCAACTTCAATAGATATTCCTCGATCAAAGATAAATGAACAACTTTAAAAAGTTGATTGCATATCTTGAGTAGCTCGAAGTTACTAGAATAGAAGTACTCCAGTTTATCCATGAATTATTGAACGTAAGAAGAATATTAAATCAATAATGGAGTAAAAAGTATAGAGAAAAAATATTTTTTTTCATTAATAAATTGTCAAGTATATACACATCAACAAAGAGAAAAGAAAAATTACAAGTGCAGAAGAATAGAAAAAACAAAAGATACTCAGACAAATCCACACCTTCTTCCCGTTTAGGGAAGGTTCAGTAGAAGTAGAACCAGGAGCAGGCAAAGGAAAATGATTGTCTGATGGAGGAGCAGAGGAATCAACTACTTGGTGTTATTTAGTACAATCTAACACCATAAGGGACTCATTTAAACCACCATCATATCCAATATCCTCATCCATGTTGAGTGGAGCCCCTTGATTATGTATGAGGAAGAGTTTAGAATCTTGATGGGTGCCGACCTCCACCTGGGATGTCGACCAACCATCCTTGAAGCATATATTCTACATAATTCAATTTTCAAAGAAGTAGCCCCAATGGCTTTGTCCCAACCCTTGTTGAAGCCAACCTCTCTGAATTTATCTCTTTTGTCCCTCTCAGTAACGAACAGAGTCTTCTCAGTATCCAAATCCTTCAACAGCTTGGTGGCCTTAGCTTTTTCAGTATCCAAGTCTTTTTGCAGATCAGTAACTTGGCCCCGAGGAGCCACTCCATATTCTTCTATAACTTTTAATTTTTCCTCCCATTTCTTATGCTTATTAGCCAGTGCCCATTGGGAGTCAAGCACTGACATCTTAAGCTCATCAAAAGCTTTTTCAGCCTTTTTAGAAGAAGAACGCACAGCATCATCTTTCTCCAACATGTCGTTAAAGTCAATAAGAAACTGAAAAAAGAAAGCAAGGCGATTTAATGTCAGAAATATCAAACAAAGAGATAAAGAAGGCAATAGAAATTACCAGATCTAGGCTTTGAGCAAGCCTTTCAGAAGTCTTTGATTGGGGCAATACAACTACAACACCCCCGTGGTTTGGCAAAGTACCAGACTTTATTAATTATCAAGCCAAACTAGGTCCAAAAGACACTAGTGATCTATAAACACATAAATTAACCAACTCTTGTTGGTCAGTGTTAGCTAAATATCCTTCTGTCAGCCTAGAAGGGAGTCCTCTTTTCAGCCTCTTGAGATGTATTTCATCAGCTCTATCAATAGGGAGCTTCTTCCCAACATCCCTATTATTGGATGGGGGCTTCTTCCCAAGGTCATCCTTAATGGATGGGGGCTTCATCCTGGCATCCTCTTTATTTTTGGCTCCATCAGTAGCTTGTTTGGAGGAGCCAGTAGTAGCTATGTCACCCAAAATATTAGGAAACTTCCTCTTCCCCATGTCAGCAACAAGAGGTAAGTTTAAATCTAGAGAAGAGGAAACAATAGTAAGTTCACCAGTGCCAGGTGTAATAGCAGAGGATATGGAGATAGGGTCTTGGTTAAGGTTGATTAAAGGAGAGGATACAACTATAATTGGGTGAGCAACAAAGGAATTTATGGTGTTCCTATAATGCAATATGTATGAGGCTCATCTGGTATGATTTTCTCCAACTTTCTGATGTATACCCCAAATAAATTCCAACCCTCTAAGGTTGATATCACTCTCCTTGGTACACTTTATCTTTCGATCAACTATAATTAAAAGTCAACAAAGTATACATCAGTATTAGCAATGCGCAGAATATGCAGAGAAAATAAATAAACAAATGCAATATATCCCATTGCCACTTGGTGGGCACCTAGGCCCTTGGTACACAACATTCAAAGTCAAAGGAGAATGTTGTCAATTTTTAACAACTACTCCATGTTTGAAGTAATCTCTATTGGAGTCAGGAAGGTTAACTACTAATGATTTGTTCATAGCCCTAGTTTTCAAATTGAAAATGTTATCACTAGTTACCCACTTATAGCATAATATAAATTATGGGATCCCTAGACGAGTCCCATGGAATTAGTTAATCTATATACTCCATTAACTACCCTCCACATATTAGAGGATACTCTAGTTTGAACAATATCAAAATACTGGTAAAATTTAAAACAAAAAGAGTTTGGGGGAAAGGTAAACCCACATTCAGTAATAAAAATGGAGGGAAACCATTGACGACCCTCAGTTCATGAAAAAAGGTTAGCGGGAAAACTGTGATTTTCTAGTTCTACCCATGAAGGAATATTCCGTTCATTTATAAATTCGTCAAGATAAGTTACAGAATAGACCATGATTGATGAAGAAGCAAAAGAGAAAGAAAAAAGATTCTTACAAAATTTAAGGATTCAGCGAGGACTGAAGAAGATAGATAGATAGATAGATAGATAGATAGATAGAGAGAGAGAGAGAGCTTGAAGACAACGACAAAAAAAACTCAGACAGTTTGAGGTAAGAAACAATCGTGGCTTTTACCACCTTTATAGGTATCCTCAAAAATTGTAAAGGTAATGATTAAAAGGAAACGTCGATCGAACTTTTGGTGGCTAAAGACAGAAAAGACATATTAACCAAAATACGATTCTCTAAAGTTGTGGATAATTACAAAAATACCATTCACATTATGTGCCAAAAGTTAAAGTCATTAAATTTAGATGTATGGGAAGTCAGTTGCCGACCAAGCCTCAGAATTGTTGCCCGATCAACTTTAAGATCTAAATGTTTCATACTCTTGTAAAAACCTCAAGCATGAAACATTAGGGGCTTCTGTTGATACAAAAAAATCCTACTAGGTGGACTAATCATATAGGAACACGTGTAATCCATTTGGGCATTAATCTAAGCCGGTAAGGGCGAGTTATTGACCAACTGAAGGAATGTCGACCAACACCAGGAAGATTGACCAACAATGACAGCAAATCGTCAATAGAAGTATACATTATTAACATTGTACATATGTAAATGCCTATGTTCTAAATGCATTCCATCCCTTAATATTCTAACTCTTGTACACCCTCAAATGGCTATAAATACATTGTAAACCTTACACTCAAGGGACATGAAAAAATGAGAAAAGAGGCAATTGATCCAACCCAAGGCAATACGCAATAGTGGTTGTAGGCTTTTCTTTCAGTCGATCCTCTTTAAAAATTATTTGCCTCTTTTATTCATTTTCATATGTGATCAATTAATTAGGTCAGTCTAGTCTTTTTGCATCAACAAATGTTATTATTATTATTATTATTATTATTATTATTATTATTATTATTATTATTGTTGTTGTTGTTGTTGTTGTTGTTGTTGTTGTTGTTGTTGTTGTTGTTGTTGTTGTTGTTGTTGTTGTTGTTGTTGTTGTTGTTGTTGTTGTTGTTATTATTATTATTATTATTATTATTATTATTATTATTATTATTATTATTATTATTATTACTACTACTACTACTGCTGCTGCTACTGCTGCTGCTGCTGCTACTACTACTACTACTACTACTACTACTACTACTAATACTACTACTACTACTACAATTCAGTCAAGTAATAACTAATTCTGATCCATAAATTTTCTCTCACAATAAATAAATAAATAGAAGAAAGTACGGGGTATTACAATAAGAGGCTAGAAAGAGAGCGAACACTTGGAGGATGATTGGGAATCAATTGGGAAGAATGAATTTGGAGATTTGTAAGAAACGTGAGAATATTGGAAAGCTAATTGTGGATGATCAGTTATACCAAACAGAGAAAGAAACTTTAGTTCTATTGATTCCCTTTAGGTTTATATGATTGTGATAGAAATCACGTTCTAAGAACCCTCAAATTTGAATGTTGATTTTAATCGTAATTTGAGGAATTTAGAAACCTAATTAGATTGATTACTCTAATTTTTTAAACTATTTTTAGAAATTTACTACTAATAGCTACTGAATTAATATAGGAAAACATTTGTCAAATATAACTAGGGATTATGTTTGAGTTATAATAATGGGAAAATTGTATTCCACGCTCATACTAAATTTTGAAGTTTGAAGTTTAACTGAGTTAGAACTCATTCATATAATCATATTTCATGTTAAGTTACACCATTTTGAAGAGACGTATGATATAATTGATTATTATGGAAATTATGGTTCTTTTGATTTTAAATCATTAACTTTGGTTTATGAGTTATGTTGGAGACCTTGGATCGTATTGGATTTTTTTATAAGTATAATATGGGTTCTAAAAATTATAAAAAAATCAAGCCTAGTAATATTTTATTATGTACAACTTTTATGCTTCGACAAAATCTTAACACTATCGTTTAAGGATTGTAAACTGAGATTATATATTATATGCTCTAAAAATTATGAAACTTTCCAGTCCCATGTAAAATCTAAATTTGCCACAATTTCACATTTTTTTTAAGGCAGAAGAAGTTCGGTTAGGGTCCAGATATTGTGAAGAGTCGGGTTGGGCAGATTGACGATGTAAAAAAAAATAGTTAAGTAAGATTATGACCCCGAGTATATGGCGTAACTTGAACGGTGATAAACACACAAAAGCGTTATATTTAAGCCCCAATAGACATATTTTAATTGCTAGTTCTTGGTAAAATTGTTTTTTTGCGTGCATTTATTTATTTTGGAGGTCAATATGTAAATTGCGGCTTTAAACGCGAAAAATCAAGGCAAATCTGGCAAAGATGCATTCAATTGAGCCCAAGCCAAATCCCATATGAAACATTTCCCAGGACATATTGCAAATTTTGTCAGTTTCTCTGGGTATTGTATTTGTATTATTATTTTTAGTACTATTATTTTTGGAATATTTTACTTGTATGTACATATTTTATGGTTTTAACTATTTTATATGTGCTTATAATATTATATGTGTGTCGTTTAATATATAGTATCATAAATGTGTCTAATATTAATATGTGTGTTATTTTATGTGTCTTATGTTAATATGAACATATGTGTCATTTTTGTATTATAATTATAAAATATTTTGTTATATGTGTGCGGTGTCATAATATTAGTGTGTTTTTATATTTGAGGTTTGAGAGAGAGAGAGAGAACTTGCGCGGATGTTACATTGATGTTGAGGTACGTCACTTGCTATTGTCATTTTGACAACAACAAAAAAATTCCAAAATCATTTTAACCATTTAACCCAATTGTGAGAAAGCGAAAACTTAAATCTCTTTCTTATTTTACAACAGTTGTCATACTACCAAACTTGAAAAAAAACTAGACGACCAGCTCAGACCCAAATCGAGACCTCCTATCAGCTCCAACTTAGGTATTACTCGAGCTCAGGTATTTTATGTAGACAATTTTGAAAATCAATCCATTTGGTATTACTCCAACTCAGGTACTTTTCAATTGAAAACCCAAACCGGTATTAATCCATTTTCGTATTTTACAACCTACGATTTTAAAAATTGATCCATATATGTATGTTATATACACGATTTTGAAAACCAATTTTGGTATTTTTTATAAACTATTAGCTGTAAATTTATTCATTATGTTCATGTTTTTAATAAATACGTCTTTTTAATTTTCAAGATATGGAATCATAAAGAAGTTCGATTGACTCCCTTATTTTGTGTAATTATGGAGACTGTGGAGAGATATGAATGTCAAAGATGTCGAGGAATTCGAGGCGACGTTTTATTGCTTGCCCTAATTATAAAATTAGTTCTTCTGTGGATTTTTTTGTGATTACCAAACAATTTGATGGATAGGAGATGAACTTTAACAATTTTTATTTTAGTTTTAATTGTATTGTTGTTATGATTGTAGCAGTCTATATTTTTATGATGTTGGTTTATTATATTTATTATTATAAGTAATGGGAAAATTTAGATTGGGCTATGTAATGTACCATTTTGAATTATGTTATGTAATGAGCATCCAATTTGTGTTAAGTAATGATCATGCATTTTGAATTATGTTATGTAATGTGCCATTGTTGACAAAACTAATTGTTATATCATTTCAATAGTTATACCATTGACAAAACTAAGTGTTATAAAGTATATAAATTCCACATTTATACCATTGGAAAAACTAATTGTTATACCATTTCAATATGATATAACAGTTATACTATTTCAAATCGGAAAATTATTAACCCAATATGATATAACAGTTATACCATTTCAGAGACAAACAGTTATAACAATATGAAATTATATCATATTGAACTACATAGCAACTGAATATCCGAATAATTTCAATTCCAAATGGATATCACAACAATTTCAATTCCAACATGTCAATTACTTAGCAATTGAAAATTCAGAACAATTTCAATACCAACTGAATATCACAATAATTCCAACATTTGAATTACAAATTCAATTCATAACATTTAATAAATGGAGAACCACTGCATCAACTTAGTAAAATCACCACTCTCTTCGTCAACACTTCCACCGTCGCCATCTTCGGTCCTACATTATTACCCTCAGTCACCCCTATGTATATTTTGCTTAATATCAATCTCAAAGATCATACTTTCTCCGACCCACATTTCTTTATTAATGCTCGAACTATCATTTTCTGCAAAAAGCAAAAAAAGTTAATTCAATCCTTACAAAAAAAAAATAACCGTGGAAAAGATTAAAATTACTAAAAAACTAAATAACCAATTTGTTATGACTAGTTTTATCATTGCATTCTTTTTCTTAGATAATATAATAGATAATAAATTAGTATTAACAGTGGAAGTTTATATTGACAGGAGACTATCTAATTTTTGTTAAAACCAATACACGAGTTTATGTTGATCGGAAATATCATTTTGTAATCTAGGGTTTTCTCAACATTTGGCCAAAAAATCAGTTAGTTGATTTGGATTTTCTTGCTGTCTGGAAGGACATATGTTATTGTCAAAAAAAGAAAGAGATTTGGGTTTTGGTTTTCTCACAGTTGGGCAAAGGGTGAAAATGATTTTGGTACTTTTCTTCGTGTTGTCAAAATGACAACAGCAACTGACGTATTGCAACGCCAATTTAACATCCGCTGATGTTCTGCACATACCCATCCGCACAATAGCCCCTCTCTTTCTCTCCCTCTGTGTGTGTGTATACAAAATAGAAACACATATCACCTACATACATTGTTCTAAAAGGCGCGCCTAGGCTTAAGGCTTGGGCGAAACGCCTGCCTTAAGCCTTGTACGCCTTATTCTTGGTAAAAGGATTAAGGAGCACCTTTTTTTTAAAACAAAATTACTTTAGTGAAATGATATCTCTTTTTAAAGACTTTTTTAATAAAAATCGAACGAACATCTCATTCAAAACAATCAAAAGATAAATGGTATCCCAAATCTCACTGCCTCTCGTCCAAAAAATGCTCGATTTTCATTTTTTGTTAGTATTTATAAGAATATCACTTTTGTTTTCATATTGTAATACCTCATAATTTTTAATGATTTTAAAATGGGATTAATTAGGATTAATTGTGAGAAATTTAAAATTAATTCGGATTTAAATTTTACTCGAGAGTAAAGTAATATGGGATATAAGTTGAAAGCGTAATGATTAAACGTAATATATGATTATGACTTTACATGATTTAATAAAAAATGTCACGAGTGATGAATACGACAATTACGGGAATTAAGTCGGGACGCGCGTGTGAGTCGTGTCAAGACTAAATTTAAAGGAATTACAATTAAAATAGTTTTATGTCATCCAAATGGTCGTTTTGACGGCCCCAAAGTGTCCGAAAGCATTTAATTAGTCGAAAATGTCTACTTGGGTGTTTTATTTGGGTCTCGGGACACTTTGGAACCGAATAGACACCCTAAAGGGGTATTTCGATATTTTTTCAAATGGGGTGAATAGTGGCCACGAATTTTAGAGATTTTATATTAGTTGTAGAGTTGGTAACATAGAGGTTCATTCAACAAACTTAGAGGAAGAGACGTAGGGAGAGCGTGGAGAAAGTAAAAGCCACCTCTAGGAAACGAAGGGACTAAGTCATCAACCACCACCACCACCGCCAAAAATTGGCTGGAAAAGAGGAGGACCACTAGTAGCCTATCATTCTCAAAGGTTCATACCTACGTATTAGAGGCAAGTGACTTAATTTGTACAAATTTGCATGTATAATGCCCATGTTAGAATAATTAGATAATTTTGAGAAAACTGCATGATTTAGAGATAAACCATGATGATGTTATTGGAATCATTGATTTATGAACTATATAGAAAAAACCTTCTTATGATTATATGTATTAATCCACGAATTTGGAATCAATGGATAAAGAAGATCTGGGTTTTATATGATGTTATTTGAGAAAATGATAAAAAAAGGATTTTTTGGAAATCAGGAGAAATAGTTTGTTTAATCCAAACCTATTAGTGTTTTAGGATTGTTTAATAATTGAAAATCGTTCGTATATATTGACATATCATATGGAGTAAATTACGAGGAGTTTGTTACTTTAAAACATGTGAATTGAATATAAAAAATGTCTAAACCCTTAGGCAAATACATACAAAATCATGGCCATACCTGTTGGATCGATCAATCGACTCAAGAATGTCGATCCATCGACCCTTACCTTAAATCGATCGACCCTTCCCTTCGATCGATTGACTTCTCCTGGATTTTTGAAAATTGTTTTGTTATAAGGTTTAATGAAATCCCATCTTGTATAAATCTTTTGTGGTGACTAATTGAACATTTTGGGAGTTAATAAAAGTCAGTAGGGTGATAGGTAGAACCCGAAAAAATGTTAATAGGTGGAATTAATCTTAGGGAATGGGAATAATGGGTTAAAATCGAGTTAGTGAGTATCGAAGAGTAAACCCAATTGAAATAATTAAATTTGTAAATTGTGATGACATGGACTATTAGGGAGTACACTTATACCTACTGAAATTATATGAGAAATACTTGATAACCTTCGAGGGATGAGAAAATCTCAAAAATATACTTTAAGACTTAACGTTATAATCGATAAACGTGTAGGATATTTGAGATATAAATATACTACGAAAGGGACTTGTTATGGGTTGTGCTTATATATATATATATATATATATATATATATATATATATAGGTGGGATAAATACCTATAGTATGATCTATTTTGTGTATGACATACCTATGCTACTTGCTATCGAGAGGGAGGTTTCACATTGTGCACGATCTTATCTCGATTGAACCCATTTGGGGGGATTTAGATTCATACATTGCGCATAGAACCTTGGACACGTTCTATCGGTATGAATGGTAGTTTCGACGATTGAATGGGAACATATGAATGTGCATGACCCATTTGGCTGGGGAGTATGCTCTCCTCCAATATTTGTTTTATGAAATTTATGGTTCATGAAAAACACCGAACCAATTGTCCATTATGCTTTGAGTAATGCACCAGGACGTGATAGCAGAGTATGCATGCACCACAGCTATGCCTGGAGGGTGTTGTGTATATATATACATATATATATATATATATATATATATATATATATATATATATATATATATATATATATATATATATATATATATATATATATATATATATATATATATGTGTGTGTGTGTGTGTGTGTGTGTGTGTGTGTGTGATGTGATCCACTGTGTGATTTAGTAGATAAAAAGTGAATAATAAAATCCAAAATGAACTAATTAAGTGAATACTTAATATTTAAAGGCCTAGTTCATCTTAAAGAGAAATGAACATGTTTAATTAAATAAAGTATTGAGTGGGAACTACGAGATAATGAGAAGAGATAGGATGATAATTCAGAACCTTGTTTAGGGGGATAATAAGGTGCATTAGGCGTTCATACTAGATGAGATGTGAGATTCTCAAGTGAGAGACGAGAACTAACATGTACATAATACCTGCTTAATTCCACTTGTTAAGTACTTGCTATTTTTAAAACCTTTTACAATCGGGCTCTGACTCGTTTACTTGCATATTCCCTCTCTACTATATCTATATTACCAGATCCCCGGCATCAGGGATGACCATCTTAGTGGATGGATATTTTGACGAGTTTCTGGCGATGCATCTTTCGATTAGACGCATTCATTTTCTTGATTCCTATCTTTTTAGTATTTGGCTCGTGTATGGCATGTTACCCGAGATTCTAGTACTTTCGTTTTCGTTCTGAATATTGTACCCATTTTATATTGATACTATTATCATTGTGTTTTGGATAGTGATATTGAGATATTCCAACTGGAAAGTTTCTTCCCGTTACATTTAAATTGTTTAATTTTAATTCAGTTGTGTTGGGATGTCACTTATTTATCTATGTATGGTGGTATGGATTTAATTAAATTAAAATTGGAAAAAGTTTTGACACCTAGCTTAATTAATTATTAGGTGAGTAATAAGGCAAATTGTTTTTTGATAGTGATACTAAAAATGAACCAACTGGATATTCTGATGTAATTTAATAAAGGACTGATCACCCAGTATTTAATTAGGCGGTGTGTCACACATATATTCTGACATATTTTAAGGTATGTACCATTTTTGTATTTTCAATAGCCTTTTAATAGATAAAAATGTTAAAATATATCAAAAAAGGCCTAAACTCTTTTTCATGCCTTTTACGCCTAAGAATCGCCTAGGCTTTTAAGGCTTAAGGCTTAACCTCCTCGCCTTGATCACGCCTTGCATTTTTTTATAACCTTTCCTACATACACTCACACACCCCAAACTACATCATTTACCCTTCACTCCTTTACCATACAGCCGCACACAACAAATAATTTTCCAACTTATATCTCCATGAGCTCACCCGCGCATTCTCTCCCAACCCATAAACCCAACTGATACAAGCTACCAACACACACCCGACACATATCTGAACACCACCAAACATTACCATCTTTCTCTTCAACCCTTACCACTCACCAACACCTACTCCACCTGCTACCGGTAAGGCCCTACCTAGCTATACCATACCACCAACCCACATACGACTAATATCCACCAAACCCCCTTCTCTACCCCTCTCCCCTAACCCCAAACCACGCAATATGTAGCCCTCATTCATTTACCCTCTCATGTATCCTACCCATACACACACACACACAATACCCATTAAACCCCACAGTAAACATCTACTATTCACCCGCCACCTCTCCACTATACCTCACAAGAAGTTACTACAATTCCCTTACATTACAATACTTTGTCCTCACATGCATATCATAAAAACCAAAAATATGACCCATCCAACATCCTAAAAACTCCTTCTTGACATTCTCATTCCTCACATATAAATTGGCTAGAGATATTTCAGGAAAAGGGGTTCGGATTGGAGAATTTGAGAGTAGAGGGAGAAAAATATTTTTTACATCATTTGAGATAGTTTTTGTTGGGGTTTATTGTGAGGAAAATGTTCTATTGTAATTTATTTTTTCTTCTTATTGAGATATTATGGGGAGAAATTTTTAGAGAGTTTGAGTGTTGATATCATATCAATCTATTAGTGTGAACATGTTCTCTCCCTCTCTACAATTGTTAGGTTTTAAAATGGAATTAATTATTTACCTCGTGCCTTGGGTGCCCATTATGGGAGGATAATCTCCCATTCAAGGAATGAAAAGAAGCATTCATGGATTTATTTATTCTATTTGATTATTTAAGTTTCTTTTATATTCCTTTGATTATTAATTTCAAGTTTCTACACTTTTTCATTCATTGAGAAATGATGAACCATCTTTGAGAAAAGATTAAAAGCTAGTTACACTATTTTCTTAAGATTCAAACTAGACATAGGCTTACCTTTTGATTAGTCTTGTAATCTAACTTCTCAAAACTCTACTTTTTTTTTGTTGATGAATTAGAGTTAGCTCTATGAAATTTACTAAGAGAGTAATTCATTTGATTGATTTTAGTCTATTTTGTGAACAATTTGTAAGAAATTAAAATTAATTTTCTAAAATAGTATTTTTAAAGAATTTGTTTGATGAGAATTAACTTTTGATTTAGATAAATACTTTGGAATATAATTAAGTTGAAAATTTTAAAACTAGGGTTGATTTTATGAAGTTGAGGTGTATTTCATTCCTTGCGCTTTCTCTCATTATAGTCACATTATTTACCTTGCATCTTGTTATTTTTCATTCACTAGTTAATATAATTTAGATTAATACCCATTTAGCTAATTTGCATAAATTATCACTTGAAATTATTTTTAAAAAGAAAAAAAATTGAATGTGATTTTATAATTTTCTTCTCACTTTATTTTCACACCTGAAAGGTAGATTGAAACTTTACTTATCTCTATATTAGTTTTTGATTACTTTTTGTAGGTAAATCAACGGAATTATTGACAATGGCCTAAAACAACAGCATACACAAAAGAGACACTTATCAATAGGTTTTGCGATTTTTTTTTATAGAAAACCACAATTTTGATAACTTTTACATTTACGTTTCCCCAAAATTGGACCAGAAGGCCAACAAATTTACAAATTAAAATTTTGATAGAATAATAAATTCTAAATTTTTATTTGGACATTCTAATTGTCGTAGTATACAGTGGGTTAAGGTAATGAGTTGGATAACGAAATGTGTTATTTCTCTTTAGTTGCTGATGAAAAAAACTAGAGTAAGCCTAATTAATTGATCACGGATAAATTAAGTAAAAAAAATAAGACACAAAAAAACTTTTTAAAGTGGTTCGACTCAATGAGCTAGCCTACGTCCACTGTTATGTATTGATTGCCTTGAGTTATTTTTCAATCCCTTGGAATGAGTGTGATATAATGTATTTATAGTCCCAGAGGGTCTTGATCGTTGTCATCTGAAAGGATGGAATTCCTTTATTTGTTAGCCATTTACATCAATATATAATGAGAATTAATTATATAAACGATGTCGATTCATAGGCAATACAGGTTGTAAGAATTCTAGTTCTTAATTGGATACATAGAACGACTTTACAGTTGTTGGTCGGGCTTCCCAGTTGGTCGGTCAACAACGTTTGTCGGGCTTCCTTGTTGGTTAGGTAACTAAGTTGGTCGGGCGTCTCTATCATGCTGACTTGGTGTAAGGACAGAAAATTCCAATTGAGTCCTTTGTTGTTTTGGCTCAATTCCGGACAAAAATGTTTAAGTCATAGGATAGAGTTTTTGATCATCCTTCAAGCCTATGACATTCTAAAGTTGAAGACATAGCGTCCAAGTTCATAAAGCTTCATCAAATGCGGGTTTAGTGTGCCTCGTTTCTACGTCATCAATAATGTTCCAATGCTCCTGAGGTATGCATGCATTTGATATATATATATATATATATATATATATATATATACTAGGGTATGCCCGTGCCTGAAGGCACGCTGATAATTTTGAAAAGCATAAAATTGTGCCTTAGTGCGATGGCAAGTGCCCTCGCCAAAGCTACTGTTGGTCTCGGGTTCGAAATATGGGAGCAACCTCTTCATATATGGGGGTAAGCAAGTCGACATCCGCCTATTCAAGATCCTACAGTTAAGTGTATTGCCCTTTGACTGAAGGAACAAAGAATGTTTTTCAAAATATTAAGTCATGTGTGATTTAAGTTTAATGTTTTTATATAAAATAAATAATCATAAACAATTTAAAAAATTTGGACAAAATTTCCTTTGTTTATAAGATTATCCACCCTATATAAGAAATAAGAAATACATCAACAAAAAAACTAATAGCTTGTAATTCAAATATAATATCATTATCTCTTTCGATATGTATAACATATGGAGTATTCATTTCTGGTTGCTTTCACATTTTGCAAGGGCCAAACAACATTGTATAGAATGCGTTCAACTAAAATAAATATTTTACAAAGGAAACAAATAAGTTCTCAATACTACCAACATACATCATCTTGATTTATAAAAACACTTTTGAAGAAAAAATAGAAATGGAAGATGCTAGATCTACCGGTTTCCTATCTTCCATCCCACTAAAGATCTCATTTTCATCGTCCCTAATATAATGGCACCAATGTCCATACAACGGGAGCTACTATACAATGGCACTTATGGTCAGTCTATCAGCTCCTCATGCACAAACTACAAACAATAATAACAATAATAATTATTATAGTAGTTATTATAATAATGATTATTGTATACTTCACTAAAGGAGTGCGAACGTACTTGAGCGAAGCATACCTACATTTTTGGGCACACTGTTGATAGACATTTGCCGATCTAAAAGTTTCCTCACCGCAGTTACGTTTTTTGGGGTTCCACAGCTGACTCGCCTGACTTCATTTTCAAACTGATCAATTGAAAGCTGTCTGACCATGCCACCCAAAGATCCATCAGTCTCTGCAGCTATAACCACCCATATTGATTAAAAATTCATACTGCCAAAATGATTAATCGTAAACATGTGCTGGTCAGCACAGGAATCTGAGTACTCAAGTGTGTTAAATATTCCATCACGATATAAACAAAATTACGATCGAACCTCCAATCGGGATTAAACTCGACCACAATAAAGGGACTTCTCTTCAAATATGGTCAACAAATGTTTTGCCATTACTTTTGCTTCTCCTATGTTAGATTCTCAAATAATTGAATAGCAAATGAAAAATGAAAAATGGATTAAACTAAGTACTTCAAGCCATGCCTTAATTAGTTTCATCCAACGCAGAGATGGCAATACCTGAGAAATGGAATTTTCTTAAACATCTTAAATAAAGAGAAAACCAATAGAGTGAAAAAAATATGAACGCACCAACATCCAATGTGTGTGTTACATACCATAAACGAAGTGGGGGATGGACTGGAGTGTGTTCCAAATTTCAAATCTGCAGAACACCAACAATCCAAATTGGAATCCTGTGATAATGAAATCCATTGCCAATAGTTATCAAACACCTAATCTCCATCATAACAAATAAAAAACCAATTAGAGTAGAAACGATTATGAGAGCTTAAGATTATAGTAATCAATTGAAACTGATGCCTTAGCTTAAGATCATAGTAAATAGTTGAGACCGATGCACCCATGATCATACCTGACGAAAACAAACACAATTTGGGATGAAAGTGAAAAAAAAATGTGTAAATATATGTGTGTATTTATAAAAAAAAAAGGGAAGAAAAAAGGTCATTGCGTGGAATGGAATTATTAGATAAAGAAAACCCTCTTTATAATTGAGTGAAATTCATTTGTGTTTTTGCTTCACAAAAAGGTTCCTCTGTAGAATGGAATTTCAGGATGCTGTCTCTTCCCTTGGTTAGTAGGAGATTTTGGATGAGTTACATATACTTTTCCCTATTCTAAAATGTACCTGGAAGGCTCTAATACATACAAATTGCAAGAAGTATTTTGACTTTCCAAATATATATTCGTAATTAAATGGCATGTGTGGAGCATGTGTGTGCGAGAGAGCGTGTGAGACAGAGAGCTCAATGAAGTCAAGGTGTCTCCTTTAATAATGACTTTAGTTTCAGAATGTTAGAGAAAGCCCAAAGTGAAAATCAAATAAATTCTCCAATAATTCCAAGATACCGAATCCAGATCTGTAACAATAGATTCCATGTGAAGATAGTTAATCAATTACTTGCAGACTAAAAGAGTTCCATTCTAAAAAACACAATGGGAATTTAAGAATTACATGACAATAATAACAACAATGTTGGGCAACTGGATGTCTTCCAAATCACCACAAAAATAATAACAACAATATTTATAGCCTTCGAACCTTACCCGGGAAATCCAGCATCGAACTTAAACGTTGGGGAACCAGATGTTTTCCAAATCACCACGAAGCTGGTAATCATCCTCCAATTAATGATCGTCATCCAGAAAGAGAAATTCGATAATTCCTCCTAGATGCCTCAACATGATCAGAACCAGGCAGTGATGCACCACATAAAGTATAGCCTCCGGCCCCATCAGAAGTTTCTGATCTTCCACAGAACATCCGATCCAATATCGAAGCAATGGGATCAATTACTGGTCTCAAAAAATCAGGGAAGAATGAAGAGAATGCAAATTCATCACTTGGATCGCCTTTAAGCTTTGTTTCAGTCTTCCTTTGGAAGTATCTGAGATAAATCCAGTTGATATATCTGCCAAATAATAGGATTGGAAAGTATGTTGCTGAATCTGCGGTAAAGAAGCTTATGGCAATGGATAGCAACAGTGTTGTTCATCTGCAGGGATCCATTTTCCGTTGAACCATCGTTTGTACTGTGTTGTTCATCTGTAGGGATTTCATTCACGATCGAAACATAGGTCATTAAGACTTAATAATAATGTAAACATGCCCAAAATAAATTATAATGACAGTGAATCGAAATAGCGGTCATTAACACTTACTAATAATGTGGCATACGATTGTTTATGTGATCGCGATCGATTTTCGATGTCGATGGTGTTTCAAAATATTTCCTTTTCATATATGAGCCTAACAAAAACATGAAATAAAAATAAATTTAACTTTAGCTAAACCAAACACATGAGTATACCTTTGATCATGTACACATGAGTATACCTTTGGTCCAATAAACACAATATAATGGTAGTTTCGTAAAAGACAGCTATGGCTTTCAAGTCTTACCAAAATCATGCTAAGGACAATTTCTGATTCTCAAGCAATACTCAGGTAGTACTTTTGTTTTAGCATAAATCACAAAACTAATCATAAACCTAAACTTAGTTAGATTATGTTTATTAAAAAAATAATTTAGTTACATTGAGCCACAGATCTGAACATGTAATAATAAGGAACCAACTATTTAGAATAAAGAATTTAAATTTGATTGGGTTGGCCAATGGATAGAGGTTGGTTGTTTAGAAATTGAAGGAAATTCCTGTTGCTATAGAACAATTAGAAAGAAAAAAGAAAGAGAATCCAACTGAGTTATTTTAAAGCAAGGAAAAACTAAATCTTCGCTCTACTGTGTGTGTATTAAGATTATATGGATGCATAAATATATAAATAAAATATGAAACAACGAAAGTAAAATATCAAGAAAAGTTAATTAAAATTAACATACATAATGACTACATTTTTATGTGAACTCAACTAAATATCAAACACAAAATTAGTTACTTACAAATAAGCATACGATTCTTAAACATGCATTCCAATTAAGAAATTAGTGTCCTACGTAGTAAGTTGCATACTACATGGGATCACACACGACATACACACAGTCGAGTTTAGTTCCAAACCTCAACTTTAAAATATAGTTCATGTTTGGTGTTTAAATGAGCATCAAAGGGGAGAAGAGTAAATATGGGCTATTGAACATTGAACCTGCAAATTAGATCTGCAAAACAGGAAAAAACAAAACAATTAGAAATATAAAAAAATGAAACTAAGAACAAAATAAAACCCAAAATCAAACCCCAAAAAATTCTCATTGAACCCAATCGACGTGTTTAGTAGAATACCAACAACAATGTAATAAAACCTACTGTTGTGGGCACTATGTTTTCCCTGCATAAAATAATATTGTGAATTAAAAAGTAGGGAAAACTAAATTAAAAGGCAGCCACAATCGGAATAAACTTAAATCCAATACAAAATATAAGCCAATTAACACATCTTTGTCCCTGTGGCATATCATCAAGCATAAAGTGTTCATAGTATAACCCTCTACCCCGTAGCATAAAAATAAAATTGATAAGAAAATGGGGCACCACATGAACCAAAAATCTTCCCTTTTTATTTCAAATATTATTTAGAAAAAAACATATAAAACTGCAATACTGCACAAAACATGTCCACAAACCCTGTATCTAAACATGAACCAAGCATGGTAAATAAAAAAAAGAAAAAAAAATAGAAACAATCCCATGAAATACCAACCTTGATTACAATGTTTAAATGGAACAAAGAACCTTACTGGAGTTACTTGAAGATATTAATATCAAACTTTTCCACACAAAAAAAAGTGAAATCCAACATTTGTTCATCAATTGAAGATATTATTTGTTCAAAAAAAAATCACAAATCTGGGGATACTTGTAAAATCCAACACTTGAACCCTAGACTAAACCCCCCCAAACTTAACACTTGTAAAATCGCATGAAACAGATCTGGGTATACAAAAATCAGATATGGATATAAAGAAAGAAAAGGACACTATCGTAAGTCAATCCACTACGGGAGAGAGGCGACAACCTTGGAGCTCGGAGGGTTATCGTGTATGCGTGGGTTTATGGTGGGGGTAGCTGTGTACATAGGGGTGTGGCGTAGAGGAGGTGGATTGGAGAGGAAGATAATGGGTTGATGTTTGTGTTGTGTTAGGGTTCTTTTGGGTTCACGATGAGAGAACGGGATAGAAGTAGAGAATCCGAGGCTTGTGTGAGAAATGAGAGAGAGAGTATGAACAATTCATGAAGTAACTTTGACAAAAGTACCCCAAATTTTGAATTGAAGAGTAAATTTGGTATGAAAAAAGAGGGGGAAACAAAAAATTTGAGGGGTAAAATAGGGAGTGCAAACAAAATTCTTATTGATGACATCATAGTTCTATCTTATGACATATTTAAGTTTCATACTTTATTATATAGATATATATATAATAAAGGAGGAGGTTTTTTTTGTCTAGACCAACTGATGGCTGAGATTAAATCTTGGGGGATTTGGTCTTTATCAACTGAGGGTTGAGATTAAATTTTGAGAGTCTGTGTTCTTTGGAAATGATGCTAAAGAGAGGGGTTAAATGATAATAAACCCTTGGCCGACACAAGGCTCAAGAAACACTAAAGGTGGTTGAGATTGAAGCTTCTGAATATCCCATGTCTCGAGACTAATAAAGCCTCTGAAAAACTTCTCCCACTTCCTCCATGAGTCTCCCTCACCTGTAACAACTACCCCTCTTCCAATGAAGCTAAGATTCTTGAAGTTAGGGTTTCGAAAGGGGGGTTTGATTTCAGCTGCGATGCAACACCATGGACGTGCTAAGAAGTTCTATGATTTGGGGGCTTTGATTTAATAAAGTCAACTCTGTGAAACTGGAATGGAACTCGGTACAAGCTTCACCATATCATATTTGATGCTGTTGGTTTTGAAGGTTCGGTTTAAATATGATCCAACTTGAGAAATTATCTTTTTTTTTTGCAGTTATTCCCTTACATTGGTAAAAGATTGGGCTCCAATGCCTTCAACATCACTACGAGCTTCACCAATGCTAACACCACTGTTTCAGATCTACGAGATTCACCAGATCTAACAATTTGAGAATATTTGTTGCTGTTGGTTTTGAAGGTTCGGTTTTCAACCGCTCTTACAAATCCATGGTGATGATATAAATCAAAGGTTCTATAAAACCATATTTATAGTACTTCCCAAATCAACCAAACTCTAAGTTTATCTCACTAGGATTATTGACGAGGGAGAGAGATGCTCCGGCTGAAATGGTCGATGCTCCGGTGAGTCCCGATGGCTGGCACGATGAGAGGGGAGGGTATTTTGTTTCCATGTATTTGAGAAGAAATGTAAATGGTTAGTTTATCCCCCATTAAGTTTTCGGACAGAACTGCAGTAGAGGTAGAGAAAGAGAAGAATATGGAGATTAATTTTTTAGATTAATTTTTGTTATTGATTGAACCATTTTTTATGTTTATCAATTTTTGTTATTGATTGAACCATTTTTGCACTTTCAACTCATTTTTGTTTCTCTTTTTGGGTATCCAAAGACATGGATAATCTGAATATATTTCTCTCCTTTTTGCTTGGTGATATGACAAATAATTTGTTTACGATCTTATCCTTTTGGGTTCTTTCTTATATGCATTTGGTTTATTTACATTTTACCGTTTTAGGAAGTCAATATATGTGTTTGGAAATAAATGTGGATTTTTCTTTTTTTTCAGGAAATGATTTTCAGGTGACTGATACAGTGGACTCTTCCTTATATCTGAAGCATTTTTAATTTTTTTTTTGCTATTTCTTTGTTCTCACAGTGACGTCTGAGGTGTGCCCCCCCTCTCTCTCTCTCTCTCTATCTCTCTCTCTTTAAGTGAAGTTTTTTTGGGGCTATTTAGTAAGGAATTTTTTTTGTCTTGAAACTGTTAACGTCTTTATTTTTTGGTTTGGGTCACTGGAAAAATTAATGCCATCTCACCAATCGGTAGTAACCCGGTTCTTACGCCTCCTATGTCTAGCACTGCTCTAAATTTATATATATTATTAGGTAATTATATAGGAATGAGTCATTAAATTACCATCTGCATTATAAAGAATGAGAATAAAAAAATTTGAAACATAAGATTTATCAAGGCCTCCTGCAAAATTTACACGTGTTTAGAGTAAATAATTAAATAAATTTTCACTTCCTAAGACAACAAAATTATTTTGTTACAACATTGTAGGTCAGTGATGGCAAAAAAAAGTGAATGTTGAAATTAAAGTTATTCCAAACCAATAAATTACAAAGTGAATGTTGAATGTATACGGTAAGTAGTGTTAAATAGTAATCTAGAAAGTGTCTGTGGCATGTGATTATATTATTAATAAAAAAATTTGGTGTATATTTTAGTAATTTAAGATTAATTATGAGGACAAAGTGTGTAGTAAGGAATGCGAGTGATCAATTGGATTATGCGTTGTTACCCATTGTATCAAGTTGTGATAGTATTAGACTTTTTTTTCGTTTTAAGCGGTGATTATATATGTCCCTATCATTTTTGTATGAGATAATTTAAATTGTGATAGTCGTGATAGTCTAGACTTTTATTTAGATATCCTTTGAACTGTTTTATTCACTCTTATCATATATTTAGTACGAAATATATCAAAGCGTGAGTGGACAAGAAAATGAAATCCCCGTGACACCTGTTTCCAAAGAACTGCAGTAGATAGAGGTAGAAAAAGAGAAGAATAAAGAAATATGGTGAGAGAAAGGGAGGTTCTACATATAGATTGTTAATTTTTCATATTCAAATATATTTTTTACATTTCTACAGATGTACTATTTTTGTAGATGTAATGTATTGATAGATCTACGGGTTAGTCTTGCGTAGGATTTTAATAATTTTTTTTATAGATATACTATAGCTCAAATGCTCTCTCTATCTCCCTCCAATGTATCCATCTTTGTTTTATATAGATTTTATTTTTAAGCCTCGACAGTACAATGGATATTTGGTTTTGTATAAAGATTTGCTTCATAATGTTTTATTATTTTTTTTGCACTCTGGTTCTTATAGGTTGCAACGAAGTTTGAAGTATTTACAAATTTTCATATAAATATTCTTTCTGTGTAAATTTTCAAATTTTCTTATGTTTTATTATTCCTTGCGATTATGGGCATTTGAAATATATTTGATGAGGTTTTAATATTTTGGGTTTTCAATTGAAACAAAACCTCTTCTAATCTTTATCTTTATGTTAAGGATTTTTTTCCATGTCATAAAACTCTAATTATTTTTTTTTCAATGATCCTTATTTTAAGGGCCTCAACTTTTGGCTTTCAAACCTCAAAGGTTTTTTTGAGGTTTTCGAATTAAAGGGTTTGGATTCGTTATCAAAAATAAGTTGACCGTTGTCGGGTGAATAATTTTTTAATTTTTCTGAATACATATAATTTTAGTGTTTTTCTATATACATAGCTAAAAATTGGCATTAATTATAGTTCTTTAAAAAATAATATTAATGTATTATCGATGGTCATACATTAACTTATATATATATATTCATATAAGGCTTCCACTGCCCAGTGGTATTTACCACTGGGACAGTTTTAGGGGTCGATTGAGTTTGATTTCCACTTCGATCCTCGGCACTGTCGAAGTAATGCTTGGCAGCGGAAGCCACGAACCTCAAATGGGGATTAGTCAAGGTGCGTGTAAGCTGACCCGGACACCTCATTGTATGCTACCCTCAAAAAATTAACTTATATATTCATGTTATTCATATTATATTATTGCGTGTGTCTTATTTTTCCAGACCTAAACACTATTACGAAATGTTCGGAACATTTTTATGATCGTGCCATCGGCACGGGTACACCCTAGTATATATATATAGGAGCATGGAAATTTATTAGGTGTAATTTATAATTTTTCTAAACGACTTTGTTTTACTCAGAAAATATTTTGTAGAACTTTTCATAATAAGTTTTGGGCTTAAAATTAATATTTCATTTTTCTGACACGTCGTTCGATCCACACTGGAATCTCGTTCCAACGAGATTGCCAGGTCATTCGAACGAGATACCAGGTGGTTCTAACGATATTTCTGATGATTTTCCCTTTTTCATTCTTGAACCTCGTTAGTAAATCCGTCCGGAACAAAAGTCGTTCGAACGAGTTTTGGCGGGATTTTTTTTGGGCAGTTTTTGATGGTTTTCCCACTACTTTTGCCAGAATAATTATGTGCGGGAACTAACTTTTTCATATCCTACAACCTTCTAGAGAGAGTTTTTGAGAGTTTAACTTTCCAAGAAAAAGTTCATTGTTTAGAGTGTTAATTTTTCAAGAAAATCTTTAAAACACTTCAGTTTTACACCCAAAGTTTTGGAGATTTAACTTAGGGGGAGTCGCGACCTTCTTAGGTAAGATCACTGTTGATAAAGGGTAGAATTAATTTAGGGGGAGTATTTGATTTATATGAATTTAATATTCTTGATATTCCCTATGCGTTTGATAGTTTGCTTAAGTGTGCATGCATTCTTCTAAGTGGCAACTTTCATCGTCGGCAAAGATATTGATCCTTGGGTTGTTTGAGTAAACTATTGTATTTTTATTTTGGGTGGGACATTTTTGTCAGTCTAGTAGAGCTTGACGGCCCTTTAATATTTTTGTTGTTTTTTGTCCCGGAATAGCCAAAGGGGGAGATTTGTAAGGACACAAATTTCCAAATGAGTCCTTTATTGTTTTAGCTCAATTCCGGACAAAAACGTTTGTATCATAGGATAGAGTTTTTAATCATCCTTCAAGCCTATGACATTCTACATTTGAAGACGTAGCGGCCAAGTTCATAAAGCTTCGTCAAATGCCGGTTTAGTGTGCCTCATTTCTACATCATCAACAATGTTCCAATGCTCCTAACGTATGAATGCATTTGATATATATATATATATATAATGGGTGTAATTTATAATTTTTCTAAACGACTCTGTTTTACTCAGAAAAATATTTTTTAGAACTTTTCGTAAAAGTTTTGGGCTTAAAATTAATATTTCATTTTTCTGACACGTCGTTCGATCCACACTGGAATCTCATTCGAGCGAGATTGTCAGGTCGTTTGAAAGAACTGACATCTCATTCGAACGAGATGCCAGGTCATTCGAATGAGATTTTTGATGATTTTCCTTTTTTCGTTCTGGAGCCTCGTTAGTAAATCCATTTGAACGAAAAGTCGTTCGAACGAGTTTTGGCGGGAAATTTTTTTGGGCAGTTTTTGACGGTTTTCCCACTTTTCCCCACTACTTTTTGCCAGAATAATTATGTGCAGGAACTAACTTTTTCGAATCAACTTTTTCACATCCTACAACCTCCTAGAGAGAGTTTTTGAGAGTTTAGCTTTCCAAGAAAAAAGTTTATTGTTTAGAGTGTTAATTTTTCGAGAAAATATTTAAAACTCTTTTGTTTTATACACAAAGTTTGTTTATCCAAGTTAATCTATATATCGACTTTTCTTGGAGTTTGGCACCGGTTCTATCTGTACTGTTTGAAGAGAAGTTTAGGTTTTCTTTTAAATCTCACAAAGAAAAAGATTGTTTGCATTGTCATACCCACATGGAGAAAGGCTCCTAGTTTGGGTGGCGGTGATAAAAAAAATCCGATCGGTGGATTCCGAGACTGTGGTGGAGCTCTGTGGTTATGCGCTAGGAAGATGTGGATATAAGAAGAAACGTCGGGGCTTGGACGGAGTCAAGTCGATTGTTGTAAGTCTAATTGTCTTGTATTTGTAAAATCTTTCTTAGTGGATTTGAGGCTAGGGTCGTCCGATAGTTTTTCTCGTTATGGGTTTTTCCTCGTACATCGTGACGTAGTGGTTCATTGTTTATATTATCTTTTGTAATACTAACGTAGAACGCATGCTTAGGTAAAAAGATAAAATTTGTTTAAATCAGTACTTTTTTAATTTGGTGCTAAATTAATTTGGGTAATGTTTATGTTAATTTAATTCAAATCATCACATAATTTAATAAAATTGGTTTGGCCTAATTTGGTTATATTGAAAATATGTTTTAGGCAAATTTCTAGGACTTGGGTTGAGTTAATATGTTAATGTGAAAAATTCATTTGTTAACTAATTTAATTTCACTTTAAGCTGTGTTTTATTTTAATTTGAAAAGAAATTAAATTTTGTTAATTTGTTTATTTGGACCATCTCCGCTTCTGCATCTTCTAAAAGGAAATTGAAAATTAATTTTTGTAATAAAGAATTTTTAAAATTGGAAGCCCATCGCCTTTTCACCTGGATACATGCCACGTAGGATGACACATGCTGGTTTGTAATTGGTCCATGTAAGATGATAAATTTTGGTATCAACAGAAACCCCAAATGTTTCATACCTGAAGTTTATGCTAAAGTGTGCAACATTATGTTTTGGTAGTAGCTCGGTCTTTTTGGTTGGTTATAGAGCTTCCAGACTTGTGAATTTTATTCATTTGACAGTTTTTTTGCGCGAATGGCAATTTTGTAAATATTTTGAATTTTCGCCAATACTTTTGGGCTATCTTTGTATTTTCATCTTTTAGACGTCATAAATCCAACCATCATTCACTTTAATCATTGCTTGGCCCAATTTTCGATGCGTCTTATAAAAAAGGAGGCAAAAACTTTGATCACTCTTTACCTCTTACTTCTGATTCTGCTGATGTGTCATTTGCTTTTGTGCGATTGTTTTCTTTTTTGTCTTCATTTCTTGCTGAATCCTTAAATCTTTATAAGAATATTCCTTTTATCCTTCTTTGTTTTCTACATCATGATTTACTCTATCGAGTCACTTGATAAGTTCAGAACTGATTTTAACATTCCATCTTGGGTTATATTAGAGCATCCCACTTTTCTTTCTGATTTTTTCTCTCTTGATGAGGGTCATTGTTTCCCCTCTATCTTTGTTGCTAATTGTGGTTTCACATTTCCTCCCAATCCCTTGTGTTTAGACTTGTGTCAATATTTTGAAATTGCACAGGTAAGAGTGGATCCCAACACATGGAGAGTTGTTAATGGAGTTCATGAGTTAAATGAAATTCATGGAATCCATATAGGGATTTCAAAAATCATGTTTTGTTATAAGTGGGTAACAAATGATACCACATTTTTTTAAAAACTAGGACTGTTAGCAAAGCTTTGGTAGTTAATATATCTGATTCTAATGACTATTTTTATCACGGGGTAGTTGTAAAAAATTGGCAACATGGCCCTTTACATGGCAATCCTAAATACCAAGGACCTAGATGTCCTCTCCTTGGCAATAGAATAGGTTGTTTTGTGTTTTAGTAAATCTTCCTTGTTTATGTTTGATAAAATGTCATACTAACTATTGTTTTATAAATTGTTTTGCAGTTGAGCAGAAAAGAAAGTGCCCCAAAGAGAAGGAAGTAAATTTGAAGGAGTTGAAGTTTATCTGGGGACTTCACAAAGTAGTTGCTGAGGAGCATATAGGGTCTGCCTTTTATCTGCTCCAGTATAAGAACACTATTTTTTCTTTTATTGTCAAACCCGCTACCTCTCCTGCTCTGGTAATCGTTCTTGACCAAGATGTTGCTATTGATTTTAACACTCCTCTGTCTGAAGTTATGAAGAAACGGAAGTTTCTTGATCTCTGCAGTGGTGCTACTTCTGGCTCCCAATCATTTGTTGAAGGAGCTGAGAATAAAATAGGGGATGTTATGAAGACCCCAACCCCCAAAAGTGCAGTACCCAAAGATCCAACCCTAAAGATCTAGCCCCCAAAGACCTGGCTCCTAAGGCATGTATCTCCCAAAGAGGTTGAAGTTCCTCTGAAGAGACTTAGGAGAGGGCTTGCAGAGAAGCAAGTCGATCAAGTGACCGACCAACTGCCCTTAGTCGATTTGCCCTAATCTGATGTTATTCCTCCAACAGACCTTACTCTCAGTTTGTCTAGGAGATTCATCAAGTCTGGTACTCTTCCAAACCACAAGGGGTGGATGCCAAGCTCCCTAGAACAAAGGTTTCTGAATTGGCTACTCGGAACTGTGCATCAGTAAGTAATTTCCCTTTTCTTAGTTTGGTTGACTTTTAGAATCTCACCTACTAATTTTTTTTTTCTTCTTTTGCAGTTCTTAGTACACTACAATTATATGCTAGAGAAGGATGATGCAATCAAGTCTTCTTCTTTTTTGAATGAGGTGGAGGAAGATTTATCTGGTTTAAAGAAATCTCTACTTAAGTGTCAGCAAGCTTTGGAGACTAAAAGGATTAGTTGGGATGAAAATTTGAATACAGCTAAAACTGCTCGCCTATCCTCTGATACGAATGCCTTTAAAGATGAGCGTAGGGCCAAGAAAGTTGGGCTCTAGAAGGAGGAAGTTGTGTGCGATAAAGAGGAAGCTGAGCATAGGGCCAACGAAGTTGTGGGCCAAAAAGAGGAAGTTGAGCGCAACAAAGAGGAAGCTAAGCATAGGGCAAAGGCTGCTGAAGAGCTTGTGTCTTTGGCCAGAACCAAGGGAAAGTCCGCTGTGAAGGCTTACTTCAGTGCTGGTTGGGACAAGGTTTGGAATAAAGCCATTTCTGCTGCCACTACTCAGATTGAGTCTGTTAAGAAAAAATTCTTCATAAATGGTTGGGTTATTGCCCTTCAAGATTTGAACATAAACGGAGACTCTGAACTTTTACATAGGTATATTCATGGGCCTCCTCCAGTCATTGTGGAAGAGGTTGAAGATGAAGCTACTTATTATGAGTCTTCAGTTGTGGTTGAATCTACTGCTAAGCAACATGAGATCCCAGAGTCTTCTCCTCCTCCAGCTGAGCAAACCAACCTATAGATCCTTCTTCTGAGCAGAGTAAGAAGGTTGAGAGTGATAGGGAGAAGGTGTAGTGTTGTTTGGAATTTTTCCCTTTTGTGTTGTTTCTTTTTTCTTTGTTTTGATTGTACTTGAACACTTTGTTATCAATAAAAGAACCTTTTGTTGCTCCTTTCTATCTCTTGTTAATTACATCTGTTCTCCATTCTTGTTGTTGATTGGTGATTATTTCTTTTTGCTAGTTTATTGAGAACATGGAACAACCGTCTTCCCATGATATCGAGCTACTAAGAAAATGAAATGTTTTTTTCAAAGTTGGCCATATGGACTTGGCCAATGTGGAAGTTACCTAGTTGCTTGGTGATAATGCTTTAGAGAAAGTCAGAGAATCCTATAAATATTTGAAGTACTTACTTGATCAGGCGGTAGAAAATAATGTTACCTATAACGAAATGATAAATTAACTTCAAAATAAGCATAAGGAATCCACTGTGCTGCTGCATCAGAGCTATGAGGATACGTATCAATGTTTGAGTGAAGTTCATGGCTTTGATCAGTTTGTGTCCATTTATAATAAGAAGGAAGCTTTACTTAAGCTTGAAATTGAAGAAACTAGGACCATTGCGAAGCTCCTGGGAGAGGAGAATAGTACTTTGAGGAATGAATTGAATCTTATGAAGTCTTCCTCTAGAGATATTGTTGCTACTAGCAATGAAGGTCATTCGTTTTTAGAAGATGAGAACGCTACATTGAGAGATGAATTCGAGGTCTTGAAAAACATTAAGTCCACTTCTTCTTACGGAGCTAGAAATAGGGTTGGCCAAGGAACTACAGAGGAACTTAGGGCTCAACAGGCCCTAGATAACCAAGTTGCACAGTTAAAAGAAAAGGACCAAGGTATTGCTGAAATGTCTCAAAAGATGCAAACTTTATTTGATCACCTATCTACTCAATCTTCTCAATTTGAGGCTAAAGATGGGGTACTATAGAAGATGCAATAGCAGGTTGATAGATTAAACTTTTATTTCCGTAAGCATCCCAAAGAATTTTGGATGAGTGGTTATAATGAAGCTTTGGGACATTATGATGATAGACTCCAACAGTCCCAAAATGAGTCCTACAAATGGGGTTGGATTAACGCTTTAACTATGCTAAAGGTGGATAGTAATGACTCTATATGGGATTGTTATGATCTAGGTTTGCTACAGCTTGATAATTCTCCATTTATTTTGGATGTTTATTTGGTACCTATTCACCGTGTTCCCCAATGTTTCATTTCTAAGTACTTGGGGGATTACGAACTGCATGAAGATCTTGAGATCATTCTTCCTCCTCATTTGCTTGATTGTCCTAGTAGCAACAATACCAGGATGCTTTGAGATCTTAATTTCATCAACACTCCTCTTACTTTGGATGACCCTCCAGCTGACATGGATCCTGTTTCTAAAGTTGAAGGAAAGTGTCCTGTAGAATGAATTTTTGTTTTTTGTTTCTCTAGATTTAAGAAATAATATGTAATTTCATGAAAAGATTATTTTGTGAATGGATCAACTCTTATTTAATCTGTGAATATTTTTCTAGTCATTGACTATGAATGGATCAACTGTTTTAGTTAATCTCTATTTTTTTACCAGTTCTATTGATATTCTTAGGATTATCCTAAGTTTTGTACCAATTACCGATGTTTCACCATGGTTCTACTAATGTACCTGAATTTTATGGTAATTTCACTAGTTACTTTGATTCCCAGGCGTAAGTGGAACATTTTTCCATCTTTTAGCCCAGTTTAGACGAACATTTATCGTTCGGGTCTTCATTAACCAAGCATTTGGGACTTACAATTTGATTTTCATGGTTTTATAAGTTTGATACCGACCAACTTTGTTGGTGATTTATAATGTTACCGACCAACTTTTTTGGTGGCCTTGGTGGATACTGACCAACTTTGTTGGTGGTATTTGTTGATGCCAACCAAGTTTGTTGGTTATTTTGTAATTAGAACTTCTATCACATTGTTTTAATTGCATAGCACTACTACTCCGAAAAAGAAAACAACTAAACAAAAATTTTCTAGAAAGTTATATTCTCATTCATATTAAAGTGAACTGAGTACAACACAACTACGTTTACTGATAGTACTTCTTTAAGTGATCTATATTCCATGGTTTCTTGAACTCCTCCCCTTCCAAAGTTTCAATCCTATATGTGCCTGGTCGGATAACTACAGTAACATGATAAGGCCTATGCCAATTGTCTTCTATCTTATTATTCTTCTAAATAACCTTCTTCAAAATGTAATCTCCCTCCTTTAAGTTGCTCGGCATGACCCTCTTATTGTAGAAATGTGTAGTCATTTGTTGATAAGTTGCGTTCCTTAAAGATGCATCTTCACGGACTTCTTCCAGCAAGTCTAAATCCAACCTTCTCATCAAATCTCTAACTGGTGTATTAAAGTTAAGAACTTTATGTGTAGGTAAACCTAGCTCAACAGGGGTCATGGCCTCAGTACCAAATGCCAATAGGTAGGGGATTTCTCCGGTAGGCCCACAGGACTGAATGTAGCACATTAATCTAATTTCCTTTTGTATTTTCCAACCTTTTCTTCAGCCCGCTCAATAAAGTTCTATTGGTTACCTCCATTTGGCCATTGCTTTGAGAATGGCCAGAAGTAGAGTGGATTTTTTGGACATTGGATTGGGTGTAATAAGTAGAGAATTCTTCATTGTCAAACTGTGTACCATGATCAGTTATAAAATGCATAAGGTATGCCATAACTGCATATGATACTTTTCCAGATGAATTGATAAACTTTTTCATAAGACATATCAATCAATGGTTCAGCTTCCACCCATTTTATATAATAATAAACAGCTACAACCAGGTACTTGAACCTTCCTTGGATTGTTGATAGGGGCCCAACCAAGTCAATTCCCCACATAGCAAAAGTTCAAGGTGAAGTGATTGGTGTTAAGTGATCTTGGGGAGCCTTGCGTATGCTAGAAAACCTCTGACACTTGTCTCATTTCTTGGCAATATCTGCACAATCTGCTCGCATGGTTGGCCAGTAGTAACATTGCTTATTTATTCTTCGCAACAACGTTCTTCCTTCTACATAAGCTCCACATGACCCTTCATGGACTTATTCAATCAAGCCCTTTAACTCAGATGGATGCACACATCATTGTAGATCGACAGTTAAACCTCTTTTGTATAATACACCACCATCTAGCACATACCTTATAGCTTTGTATTTCAGCCTATTGGCTTCAAGTAGATAGGCTGGAAGAAACCCATCTTCAATGTAGGATCTTATGGAGTCCATCCAAGATGGCCCCATATCAACTGTAATAAAGTTGACCATCAAATCCTCATCAATACTCCTATTAATAAGCAGCTTAATAAGTATAGTTCTTTGTATCTCCATTCGGGTTGCTCAAGCTAATCGAGCAAGTGCATATTCTCGGGCATTCTCCAATCTTAGAATCCTGACCATACACACTGCTAGCAAGGTGGTAATTATTTTGAAAGTTTTAGCCAAGTATCTGGCCATCAGTTCCCCTTTTGATGCATATAAACTCAACATTTGATTTACAACTAACTCCTAATCATTGTACACCACAACTTGTTCGGCGTTAAATGATTTAGCTAGATTTAGACCAATAATCATGGCTTCATACTCTACTTAAATATTGGAGGTTTGAAATTGAAAATTAAGAGCGTACTCTGTGTCTAGCTCATCTGGAGTATTAAGAATGATTCCAGCTCTGCATCAAGTTGCGTACAAATTCCATATGGGGATATTATTGTCAAATGCTTGGTTTGTCAGAGTCCCTTGATGGAAGATTTTATCTTTTGACTCCTCATATTTTTTCTTCATCTTACGTACTCCACTTGTTGCTTTTGGTTGGTCCTTTTCTACAGTTTCATCAGTTTAAAGATGGTCGGGCTTCCTGTATGTTGCTCGGCTAGAGTCCATTGCTACTCGGGGACCTCTAGATAAGTAAATTCTATAATAAAATCAACCATAGCTTGGCCTTTTAAATTAGTCCTTGGTTCATACACAAGGTTGTAATCTCCTAACTCCACAGTCCAATACATCAGTCTTCTAGATTTCTTGAGCTTGTGCTAAACCTGCCTTAATGGAATATCAGTGTAGATCCCTATAGTGTGGGCTTAAAAGTATGGCTTCATTCGTCTACTACCTTCAATTAAAGCCATCACTAATTTCTCTAATTTGTGATATATTACTTCTGCTCCTCGGAAAGCTTTGCTGGTGTAATAAACTGACTTTTGAACTCCATTTTCCTCCCTTATCAAAGCAGAGCTAATCGCGGACTCAGATATTGCTAGATACAGATACAATTCTTCTCCCAACATTGGTCGAAAAAGTAATGGTGGTGCTCCCAGGTGCTTCCTCAACTCCAGGAATGCCTTTTCACATTCATCATTCCATTCAAAGGTTTTTTCGAGTACCTTGAAGAATGTCAGACATTTGTCTATTGCTCTTGACATAAACCTGTTGAGTGCTGCTACACGCCTAGTTAGCCTTTGAACATCTTTCTTATAGGTTGGGGACTTCATTTCGATCAGAGCTTTAATCTTATCTAGATTGGCTTTAATTCCCATTTGATTCACTATATATCTAAGGAAAATTCCCTCCTGCACTCCAAAGATGTATTTGGTGGGGTTTAACATCATTTGGTGTTTTTCCAATTGATCAAATATCTGACTGAGGTCGGGAATATGATCAGTAACTTTTTTGCTTTTAGTGATCATATCATCAACATACACCTACATATTCTTGCATATATGCTCCTCAAATACTTTGTTCACCAGTCTCTACTAAGTAGCACTTGCATTTTTAAGACCAAACGACATAACATTATAGCAATAAGATCATCGGGGAGTGATAAAGGAAGTAGTTTCTTTATCTTCTGGATTCATTTTGATCTGTTTATGTCCAGAATATGCATCCATGAAACTCAACAATTCATGCCCTGAAGTAGCATCTACCAGCTGATTAATTCGTGGTAAAGGAAAGTGATCCTTCGGGCACCCTTTATTCAAGTCAGTAAAATCCACACACACCCTCTATTTGTTCTTTTTCTTTTTTACCATAACTATATTGGCTAAACAATCAGGGTACTTCCCTTCAATAAAGGATGCTTTTTGGAGCTTCTCCACTTTTCCTGCATAGGCCAGTTCTTCTTCGTACTAAAAACTTTTCTTCATTATTTCACGGGTTTGATTTCCCTATTAACATTAAGTTTGTGATACATAAAGTTTGGATCAATGCCTGGAATATCTTCATAACTCCAAGAAAATAACTATTTTCTTTACTTCAAGAAAGTAGTCAACTCCAACTTAAGAGAAGGTTCCCACAATTCCCCTATTTGAGTTGTTCATTCTGGTTTATCACCATCTAGAACAATGATTTCTGTAATCTCCATCACTTGACCTTTTACAAGCTTGGATTCATCTCGTGGATCTAAGGTTTCCACCTCAGACTCGTTGCTCGGCTCAGTTGTATCCACTTAATAGGTGGTTGTTTTCCGTTTGGCTTCCAGCATGTCTTCTTCCTCGACTGAGGAATAATAGCACTCCTGAGCTAGTTTCTGGTCTCCTTTTACTGTTCCAACTCCAAAGTTGGTTGGGAACTTCAAGCATCGATGAATAATGGAGGGTACAACTTCGAACTTTTTCAGACAACCTCTCCCTATAATCATATTATAAGCAGAATGAACATTTTTGTCCATTATAAAGATCTTATCTCTTCTACCCTGCTCGCTGGCCAAGTCACGATCAACACATCCATCTTGATAGTTCCTAGTGGAAACGCCTTTTCTCATAAGAATCCAATGAGTGGCATGTGATGTGGTTCCAGTTGACTGAGTTTTAAACTATTAAAACAGGGATAGAACATGATGTATGCCAAACTACCATTCTCTACCAATGTTCTTGCTACCAATACTTCTTTCATCCTGACTCTGATCACTAAAGGATCATCATCAGGATACAAAACTCCTAATAAATCATATGTGGAAAAGCCAATTACGAGATTATCTTTGTTAACTTTTCTTGGTCGGTCCTCCTCGGCTAGGTTGATATGCTGGATATAGGAACAATCTTAAGCCTCATTGAGCTAAGCCTTCCTTTCAGCTATGTGATCTCCTGCGCTGGCATCTCCACCTGTAATCATATGACAATCAAAAGATCCCAAACTGAGTGTGAATACCTCACATTTTGGTTGTCTAGGTTTCTTGTGGAGATCGGTATCATCTTCTGGATCATCATCGTGGTTCCTCTTCTTATCATCCTTGGGCTTAACTGGCGATTTTGATCTCTGTTGACCTCTTCCTCCATTTCTTCCACCATTCTTCCGATCTACAAATCTATCCATCTTTCCTCTTTGGATGAGTGCTTCTATCTCATTCTGGAGGGCAATGCATCAGTTAGTTGTATGACCATGATCTTTGTGAAACTCATAATATTTGGACTTATCCCTCTTATCAGGAGGTGATCTTAACTTTTCAGGATAACTCAAATCATTGTTGTGCTTGATTTAATCCAACACATGATGTATATCCACCGTTAAAGGGGTGTATATACATCTTAAAACTCCTACGATCTAGGTCTTCCTTTCCCTTGGAACTCCTACGATCATTATGGTTATTGTTCTCCTTCTTATCTGACCTCCCTTATAATTTTGCTTCCGCTTTCGCATCTGAATCCTTTTTGGCATCCATAGCTTCCTCGACGTTCATAATCTTCGCTGCCTTGGCCATTAATTCTATCATCGTCTTTGGTGGATCTTTAGCCAGAGTATAATATAATTTATCAGGGAGCAAACCACTCATGAGAGATGTGATTGATGTTTTCTCTTCATAATCAATTGTAATACCCCGAGATTTTTGGGACAATAATTTATTTATTTTGGGAGAAATAAATATTATTTTAATTAGAGATTAATTAAATTGGCATTCGAGGTCAAAATTTGAAGATGTTTGAAAGTGATTCGGATGACAATTTTGAGGATGCGGTTATTTTCGGAAGGGTCGACATAGTTGAAATGACTGTACTTGGGGCTTATTTGGGTTCCGAAATATTTTAAGTTCGTTTGACTCGAATTAAAGTTACCGAGTCATTTAAAGTGTGTATTATCATTTAAAGTGGTGTATTTGGGGAATTAAGGCTTAAAAGACTACGGGGGAAGCCTTTCTCATTTAGAAAGAGAAAGCCCTAGAAAGAGAGAGAGAACGAAGAAAGAGAAGAAGAAAAGAGGAAGAGAAAGGAGAAAAGCTTGGGATTTTCGGCCATTACGTGATTTTGAGGGTGATTCAACTTCTACAAATTCGAGGCAAGTGATTAAACTTGCGAAATAATTGTTGTGTATGATTTATTTCATGATTTGTGGATAAATTTATGAAATTTGGGATAAATATCTTAAAACCTAGATTTTCGGTTAAATCTTACATTTGATGTGTATATAATGGATTTGAGGTTATAAATTAGTTGGGTTGAGTTATATTATGAGTTTTGATGTTATATATATGTTTGGGTTGAATAGAAATGGTTGGAAGTTGATAAAAAAATGAATTTTGGGATTTTGGAGAAGATGATGAATAGTAATACAACAGCTTGCGTGGACAATTCGTCCAGGAAGCAAATTGATTCAACTCTTGGTCAAAAGATAAAAGTTGTAGATCTTTTCGATACGGTCAGGTGGGAGATGACCACATATTTTTTTGATTTTTCTTAGATTTGTTATGATTTTTTTAAGATAGCAGTTCCGAGGTTGAAATCATCAACTCAGAAATTAAACCGGAAATTGGAAAAATAAAGGCTATAATTCATTCTGTAGATGTTTGTGATGATTTTGGTGTAGATTAGAAACCATGAAAAATGAATTTGCGTTGTTGGATGGAAAATTTGGAGAATTATTTTCAAGGATCTGGTACGATCGGTCGATCGCTCCCCTATGGCCGATCGACCGCATCAAGGAAAAAGGACATACTGGTTGGTTTCTTAGGCTTATCTGCAAACTGCGGTCGACCGGGGGTCCAGGGCTGGTCGACAGGCACCATGTTTTTAGTCCAAGATTTTGGAGAATTTTAAGAAGTTTTCCCCTTATAATAAATTGTTGGGGTCCTATGGACTTATTTTGAGAGAATATCCTTAACGTAAATATAATTAAGAGATGATTCATACAAATAGAAGTGAGGTGTGAATTTCAAGTGAGAAATCTTATAGTGTATACAAAGTGGGGAAGTTATGTGAGTTGTTGACGAATAGTATATCAAGAGTAGTATACTTATAAATGATATTATTTCATTTACGCCTAAGAGCGTAATAAGAGTATGTAAATAGTGTGATATATATACCTTTTGTGATGGTATATATTTATATGATGTGATGATGTATGCATATCTTGTGTGTATGATATATATATATATAAGTGAAGCATACCCCCTTTATGGTATCAGGGGAATTTGCGCGATGTGGGTGAGGCCCCTGGCTTGAGGAGAAGGGCGCGTATAGTCCCCAGGCCATAGTGTCCATTATTATTGTGTGATTATTTTTTTTAGGGGTGAGACGTGGTGGGTATGTTTCATCTCATTTTCGAGGAGGAACTATGACCGCTTTCCGTATGTTGTGATATGGTTTTTACCAAGGCGGTGTGAGATTTCAACTGTTAGTACCCACGATGATATGGGAGTCAATCCCTGGTAGATGATAGCATTGAGAACATGCATCCTTGAGTTATCGATCGCTGGGATGGTTATTATTATACTTGTGTGAATAATATAATATTTGTATACGATTATGTGATATCATATTTATCTCTAGAGTAAAGAGATATAAAAGGATTGATTGAATCTCATTACAGGAGATCGTAACCGGACATAAAACGTGATGAATATATTAAAGTGAAAATGAAGAGTATATAATTATATGGGTATATATATTACTTTCGGTATCGAGGGTTTAATGGACCTCGAAGACCAACATTGCCAAGGAGTAGTGTATTGGGGTGGGTTCCTTGTTTGGATTTCATTCGCGAGATGTCCCACTCACGAAACGCAGTGCAATGTTGGGAGTGGGGAGAAGTTAGTCCTTAGTGCTCATATTTATATTGGTATATCTCGACAATCGACAGTGCCAAGGAGTAGTGTATCCAGGGGGTTCCTTTCTTGGATTTCGCTTGCAAGACGTCCCACGCACAAAACATCGTGCACTATTGAGAATTGAGAATAATAAATTAATCAGAAATAAAAATTTGGGTTATACGCGTCATGCATTGATGGCATAATGAATCTTGATAATCAATACTGTCGGGAGTAGTGTAATGGGGGGGTTCCTTATTTGGATTTCGCTTGCGAGATATCCCACGCACGAACCGCAATGCAGTATTGATAATTGGGAGAAGTTTAGTCCTTAGCACTTAGATGCTAATAACTCATATATATATATATATATATATATATATATATATATATTTATGTCAATAACAAGAATATGAGAAATTCTAGTGAAAGAGAATGTTTATGTCTATTGTATATGTTTAGAAAGTGGGTGAATAATTGAGATTGGGATAAGTGGAAGTTGAGGGTTATGATTTAAGAGCAAATTTTAAATGAGTATGAATTGGGAGTAAGTTAGATTACTTTGCGCCTAGATTGATTTGGGCAATTAATTGAGGATCATATGCATACCCTTAGTTGCGCGCTTTAGTTGAGAGGTAAGTTTAATTTTATGGAGAGTGCGATTCCACCTTAATCATGTTATAATGCATTTATAATTAATATGCATTTTAATGCACTTGCTCAAAATGTTTTCACACCTCGGGCTCTGACCCATTTATATTTTCTCTTGATATGTATATATTGTATTATTTTAGGTGTTCCTCCGCAAGGACGCCATTGATGATATCCATCCAGTGTATTCATGGAGTTGTGGTAGTAACGGACTGTGACAGTATTTTGTTATAGTCGTTTCCTATCTTTTGTGTATCTAGATCGGGATGCAGTTTGTGTATCAGGTTTATACCCAAGTGTTGTAGTGTAGCACTTTTATATTTTATTTCTCAGACTGTTGTATTGTTTGGGACCCGAAAACATACTCGGGTATTTTATTCCGTACATTGTGTTGTACTCTATTATTAGTCTCCTTTATATCATTTGAACATGTGTGTGTCTCTTATCATATATAGTTGTTATGTCGTTGGTTAGTTGTTGCATAGTTTGTTTTAATAATGTTTTAAAATAATATTATTTTTTTTACACCCTCTTTTTATAGTAATGGGTTAGTCGTATTTATTTTAAAATCGTCAGTAGATGCTAAGAATGATCCACTTGAGATTCCTAGTTATTTTAGTATAGGGCTGGCCACCTGTTATTATTCTAAGTGGGGTGTCACATCAATATCTTCCAGTTTCTCGTTGTTGAAACGAGTGATGTAATCCCTAGTCCTTTCTACTTCTTTCTATATCACACTAAGTAAATTAGCCACTCACTTTACTAGTTTTCTTCCAAAGCAAAATTTACCAATGAATAGCTCGACTAGTTTTTGAAAATAAGAGATTTTCCCCCGAGGAAGGATGTTATACCAGATTTGATCAGATCCAGTGATTGTTCCGGAGAACGCCCTATATCTCATCTCATCAGGGACAACATAGATATCAGTAGCTTCCTGGTACTGATCTATATGGAGAACTGAATCAGTCTTCCCATCATATTTGGGAGTGACTACTGGGTCTTTAAACTTGCTCGGTGTATGGAAATCCACGATGGTTTGTACAAAGGGAGACCCTTTAATAAAACTTCTTTGAAGGGGATTCTTGGCTTTGGCCATTTCAACTAATCTGTCTTCCAAACATTGAATGGAACCTTTCCAAGCATCACTGCTACAGCCACGAGTGGCAGCTTTTTTATACCGACCTCTAGATCTTATTGAGATTTTTTCTTGCAAACCTTCTCTTTCACTTGACTTTTTAGTTCGTCGTGTATTTAATCTGGATTGGGCTGAACCTTCCCTTAGATCACTTGGTCATCGAGTATTTCTTGACGCAACCCGTTGGGCATTTCCCTGGGGTCCCAAATGATCGAAAGTAGAGGCTCTAATTATCCTTTCTAAGGCACTCAATCTTTCTAGGATGAGAGATTGTCCATTGGTGGAATTAGTGATCCTGATAGAAGAGGTTGCCCCAGGTAGATATGAAGGATATCTAGAAGTTTTAGAATGACTGTGCCCAACACTCCTTGTTGGCAGTGGCGGACTATTCCTATGATTAGATTATACTGGTACTCAATTTTACAGAGTTTGAGCCAACTGTTGTATCGAATCCTGCATGGACTCTGAACCCTGGGTTAGGCTAGCCAAAATTCATGTCAAATCATTATTATTAGGAGGGGCAGAGGGATTAGGCTGGATTCCCTCATTTCAAGTGATTGGTTTTGGAATTTCCGCCAAGGGTGATGAATGACGAATGAGCGAAAACGTTTAGAAATACCTTACCACATATGGCACCAATTTGTTGATGCAAAAAACTAGACTAATACTAATTAATTAATCACGGATAAATTAAGTAAAACAAATAAGACACAAGAAAACTTTTTAAAGTGGTTCGGCTCAATGAAATAGCCTATGTCCATTATTATGTATTGACCGCCTTGGGTTGTTTTTCGATCCCTTGGAATGAGGGTGATACAATGTATTTATAGTCCCAGGGGGTCTTGATCATTGTCATGTGAAAGGATGGAATGCTTTTATTTGTTGGTCATTTACATCAATACATAATGAGAATTAATTATATGAACGATATAGCTTCATAGGCAATACAAGTTGTAAGAATATTGGTGCTTAGTTGGCTACATAGAATGACTTTTTGGCTGTTGGTCGGGCTTCCCAATTGGTCGGGCATCCTAGTTGGTTGGGTAACTAAGTTGGTCGAGCTTCTCTATCATGCTGACTTGGATATGTTCCAATTAGGATGACATATGCTGATTTGTAATTGGTCCATATAAGATGGTAAATTTTGCTATCAACAATGGTATAATATGTTTGATAGTTAGTTGGTTTAGTATTTCATATTATATAAGGTTGTTTGGGGATCCATATTAATGCACTAAAGTATAATATGTTGGTTATTGAGTTGATTTCTTCTATTTTATAATTTGATGATGAAGGAGATGGATTAGTGCAATATATTATAATAAAATTGGTTAGGTAGCTATTCGAGTTCTCTATATTACAATAGGATATCTATAAAGTCAAGGGTTAGTGATAAGTAGTATGATGCATTAGTTAGGTATTTGGTTTAGTGCTTGATATTTCAATATGATAGTTAGGGGCCATTTAGTGTTCGATTTTTTAATAAGTTGGGTGGTCTGTTGGTTTTGTGTTTTGTATGATGAGATATTAGCCAGTGAGATGGTTTATTACTATATATGGTACTGTGTGAGTTGGTATTGAATGACTATCATGCATCCTTAATGGTAGATCATATCTTTTTGGGTTGGGAATTGAGGTGTTGGGAAGTCGTTACCTCTAGTCTTCTATTGAAATTAGTATGTTTATCTTAGATTATATTTTTTTGTGATACATTGAGTTTGTTAATTATTATTCACCTTGAGGACAACATGATTTATATTATTTATATAATCTACATCTGATTGGGATCATGTACAAAGTTTCTTTAGTGGGCTTAATCTGCATTTTATTGATAATATTTTTCAGTGTTGTTGAGGTGTGCATAAGAATTGCCTAAGCATCATTGTTTTATTTGGAATATGCTGTAGTTGAGGATTCAAAATTGTAGCGATTTCATTTAATTATAAATATTTTGCATTACAATTTTATAATACACGTATTAGAGGTTTTTTATCATTACTGTTATACTTGTTTATTTTTTTGTTCGAGTTATATTTTCTTATCATATTATTAGAATGTTATTAATTTTTGCAATAACCCTTATTAACTATAAATAAAGTTAGACACTTAATGCTTAGATTATCGGGGGTGTCGCACTTGATATTAAAATGCTCCAGGTTCTAGTGTCCTTAGGCTTTGTTATGTGCCTGTTGGGCTTTTATGTTGCGAATATCCATGTTAACCCTGAGGATTTAAAACTCATTGTAATTTTGTAAAGGTAGTAAGGGATATCATTAGAATGGCTTATTTGCAATGGCATGGATGATTTTCAAAATGTAAGATAGTTAGTATTGATATTGTTGATTTTCAACAACATGAATTTATTGTCTAAGGTTTGATGGTTAAGATTGACATTGTTGATTTTTATGACATAGATGATTTATGGAATGTAGGATAGTTTGGATTAAAATGGTGTTTTTTTCAAGATATGAACGATTTTCCAAAGGTGGGATAAGTAAGATTGGCATGATTGGACTTCTACGATATGAATGATTTATCGAAAGTAGGGTGGTTAGTATTGCCATGATATGGATGATTTGCCAAAGGATGACAATTAGGATTGACATGGTCAATTTTCCATTACATGGATAATTTATCGATGGTAGGACAATTATGATTGAAATGGTTGATTTGAAAGGTGTAGGGACATTTTTTCTATGCTCCCTTTAGCTTTTAGTTCTGTGCTGGATTTATTCAGGAATAACCCTTTGAGTCATTGTGTATATGTATCGAGTCTATTGATTTATAATGCTACATTATATGGAGACAAGAGACAAATGCATAATGACCGAGATTATCAAATATAACTAGATAACTACATTGCCTAATGAATATTTGGTAAAGATAGTGGTTTTTAAGTTTTGTAATTGCTCGTAGCGTATTTTAATTGCTTGAAAGTGAAAGGAAATGACTTTTATGAAATATTTTTGGAAAAGTATTATAAATTTTTTTTAGAAAATCTTTGTCAAAGGTCTTATTTTAGGGACCTGTTTCGAATGAGGTCCCCCGCGATCGAAATAGAATCGATAGATAGTTTGTTCATTGAAACATTAACTTCATGATCGAAGTGATCCTCTAAATAATGAATCTGAGGTTCCCTCTTTCATCAAAAGGTTTACTCACCCTCAAAACATCATATAGGAGTCCTAATATCATATCTAGAATCCCCAAAAATAATCTCCAAAACCATAGTTTAAATTTCCCTAAACTTAAAGGAGAAGACATCAAAAATCTTCCATAACCGAATTGATTCGGCTAGTCTGAAACGATTCGAAATGGTTCTACTTTCTAACTATCTCATACTGAATCGATTCGGCTTGTCCGAATCGATTCGTCCTGTTCAGTTCCTAAAATCTTCTATGGTTTCTTCTTCTCCAAAAATCCAAATATTCATCCCCTCCATTTTTATGGTTTCTTATCTCAACCAACAACAACATAATCATATAATCTATGATTTATAACTAATAAATCTATTAATTTGTGGTACTAAATTATTTATCTTGATTTTAAACCTTAAATCCATAAAAACCCTAGTTTTGATAATTCTCCCATTTCAATTCAATTTTACACTTTATTAACATTGTTTTGACCCTAGAAATCATTTAGATTTTACAATACATTACTTTGTAAACTCATACTCAAACTTTCCCAAATTTACTTTAAGGGTTCTAATCGAAAATCAAAAAATTTACCAATTACGATATGAGATATACACACTAAATTGAATAAAGCAAGTAAACACTTTCCTGGAGGATAAAATTCGACAACCTCGAGTCGAATCCTGCGGATTTTTGGTCGAAATCACCCTTATCTCTCTTCTTTTCTCCGCTTCATTTCTTTCTCGCTTTATATTTCTTTCTTTCTCCCTCTCTCATGATTTTATATGGGAGAAATAAGGGTTTGTACCTAATTAGCCCAAAAATGACTCGTTTGCTTAATTTTGAGTCCCTACTGGTCCAAAAAATTTTGAAACACAAACATTACTCCCGGATACTCTATTCAGACTATCTCGGCCATTCCAAAACCAACCGCGCACTCGAAATCTCCATCTTAGTCACTTCATTGCAATTCACTAATTAAACCCAACACAACTTCATGCGGGTTCTCCAATTAAAATATTATCCTTTGTCCCTTTACCCAACTGCGACTTATAATTAAAATACTCCAACTCATTAACTTAATCCCAAAAGTAAATATAGCACACCTCGAGAATCATCTAACCCTAGTCAAATCCAAAAATTATTATTCAATTTCCAAATTTCACTTACGAAATTTAATTATCCATAAAAGTGCGGGGTATTACATAAGAGTTTATATTTTCTTTGACTAGAGACAGCAACGGTGAAGAGGGTGCATAACCCCTTCCTTCTCCATAACTTATTCCTCGTTCTAGTTATTCTTTCGTCTTGTTTAGATAATTTTCCTTCTAGCTCCTTGTATCACCCCGCCTAATTAAATTTTGGGTGATCAGTCCTACATTAAATTAAGATCAAGGTGAACGGTTGGTTCATTCTCAACATCACTGTCGTAAAATAAATATTACCAATTTAAACACCCGAAATAATTAAGCTAAGTGTCAAAACAATTTAAAGTCTCATTTTTCCTTTATTAAATACCAATATGAAAACCTTTTTAATACACAGCGGTTAAACAATCACTTACATACTAAAGATGGCAATTAACACACAAGAATTAAACCATCTAGATACACCAAACCAAGTTTAAGAACAATAACTGAAATCATTCTGACAAGAGTTAACTCCCGAAGAGTATTGAATACTAGAAATATAAATGTACATAAATCTCTGAAAAATCCAAATGGAATAGGAAATAGGGCGGCACGTGCCCTAACCATAACGAACTAAAATAGGAACTGACTCAATGATGAGGTCATCGAAATCAAAGGCCTGCAACTTCCACATAAGCTACCGTACGTCCAATCCAAAGAACCTATGCAAGACGCCCCTGTGGCTGAGCACCTGTAATACATACATATATATACAAGAGAGAAAGAAATGACAGAAAACGGGTCAGAGACCGAGTGTAAAACATTTTTAAAAATAGTTTAGCAAGTATTTAAAATGCTTACTGGCTAATATAACCACCATGTTAGTGCGCGGAACTCTCTTGAGAATTCTCACCTCTCATCTAGTGTGAACGCCTATCGTACTGCTGATCATATAAGTCTATCTAACTTATCCTCCCATAAAGTTATATCCCGAGAAGTACTAAGGCCATAATATTTAGTTTTAGAAAATCATTCTCTTCCATATTCTTACGTTGCTTAGAACCACTTAGTTATCGTTACAAAATTCACAAACACTTGTTATAAAGCTGAATTATTTATTCATTACTTAACTACTTATACACACAGTATAAAGTTTCCATATATAAGCATATATATATACACACAATGGCACCCCAGATAAATATATGGTGCTGGCATACTCTGCTATTAAGTCCCCATTTCCCTCATACTAAGGGAAATAGTAGTACGGAATCACTAACACAATACACATACAAATAGAAGCGAAGCATAGTTCAGAATCCTAAAAGGTCAGCACATACCCTCACCTCTCTTAGAACATCTGACTATCATTTTGAGGTAGACTGTATCTGGTATACTATCATCTAGGGTACGAGTCAATATCCTCCACAAAGGTCCAATCGAGATAAGACCGTCCCGGCGTGAAAACCTCCATGATAGCAAGTAGCCCGGTTATAATTTTTACACAGATACATAATATATGCACAGTCACACAGTCATATCTATAAATATTCACACTTTACAAATTAGGTGCGTCCACGACCCATAATTATAATTATCCGTTCTTAGCACAAATTACTCAATTATCTCGCATAACGGATTCGTCTCTTTTATTCTCATTTGTAATTTATTTCATACTTACTTATCTTCTCTCGAAGTATTCTCTCTAACAAAGTATAATTTAAGAAAATATACCCTCACTTACCTTCTCATCTAAATCTTTCACGAGTCTCAATCTTTTAGTAAATGTACGCACAATTTCCAATGTATTAATAACTCCCCATTAACCCACAATTTCATCTCATATTAATTTCACTCAACGGAGTCTACTTAGACCCTATTGGTCCTCTTCATAACCCATTATACTCCATAAATAATAATCAAGGGTTCTTACGTATCTTAACCGGATTAAACAAAAAGGAGAAAAATAGATCTAGATACTTTATCAATACTCAAAACGGACTTTTGAGTAAGGCGAATTTCTATAGTCCTCCCCCTGCCCCACAATAAGCTTATTAAACACTCTCAATACCATCATTTATAGAGTCACACCTTAATAACGGCACTTCACATTGTGCTCCAATCCGTGTTATGCACATAAAACAAGCCTATACATCAGTTACCCCCATTGTCTCAATATTATTAGGAGGTTGCACCTCACTACGTAACAATTACTCGTATATATCTAAACACAACTCCCTTTCTGAGAGAAACCATGCGAACATTTGACCACTCTTGTTAGTTCCTCGAATCTCAATTCTCGACGATGTAACTCGTACGACATGTCACCTAAAACAATCGTGGTAATTCTACCACAATCATCAGACTCTAACTCGGCCGATAAAAAATTATGACTATCCACAAGCCTCTAAACAACCAGAGGGAGAATAGTTAAAGTTTTTTTTACATGAAACTTCAATAAACAGTTTATCCACCATAAATAGGTACGAGTGCTTCCATGAAACTCTATTGTACTAAACGTCACTTGCTAGATACATCCGTTGTGATCACCATGAATTCAAAATTACTTTCAAGTGATTCCACTAATCTTTAATCACCTCGCCTAGTCCCCGGCTAAGGGTGCTACAACCTACTCAAAACGAAACGTTATCCCCACTTCTTTCTGAAATCCTGGTTTGAAAGTGGGGTTCAATGATCCCATTCCAGTTCAGAATAATACCTGGAAGAACCTCTTACCGACGCGATTCTTACTTTCAAAGGAAGGTTAGGGCACAATGTGTAATAGTGTATACCACCTAAAAGAATAATAATCACTTTCTCTCAGGATAACTTGTTCCACACATTCTTAGGAACTCCTGACCTTACCTTGAAGTTGGCACCCCATCTAAGAAATTTCACACAATTGTTCTCTTCTATTATAGGAATCGTAGGTTTGCTTCAAAATTCTCTGATTGATCCTCACGTTCAAACCAATTTCTATCCATGAGTGGTGCCCGCGGAGACTACTCACTATTTCTATCTCAACGTCGACTTCTACATGTAATGACTCACATTAAGTGACAATTAAAACTCCCCTTACTTCCTTAGCGTATACCAAAAGTTACGACCTATGCACTTTTCTCCGCCATGTGCACTTCTGAATTCAACCTACTCACAAGTCTCTTTCCACACTTAACTAGGTAAAGCTCCGCTCCGAGTGTTTTTTATAATAGTTAAGTTTTATCCTTCTCAAGGAACACCCTTAAATGGCTTCCCATAGCCGTTAACTAAATTAGTGTTTGCTACTCTGATCGTACACGTATATATGGATTATCGTCCTTCGTACCACACTTAATCCACTCTACCAGTTTCACTTTGTTACGTAGTTCGCACACACATATATTCCACACGTCTATCCCCACATTTCTTCAACTCGAACGATTCAAGTAACAGCTAACCAGGATGCCCACACACCCTATAAACCGTTCATATTGGTGTAAGCATCACCTACGCTTCGCACATAACACCCAATTCTTTGTTTCCCTTGTAACAAAACATGGTTACACCAATTGGGTACTCTCAAACCTCTTTATCATCATTCCACCCTTCGATTGGGTGGTAAATCAAAACTTCCAATGTTTCCATACCACACCACTGGCTCCACTGGCCTTAAATCGTCACTTAACTTTAACTTACAATTAATTTTATTGGCTCCTATAACAATCGAAGTATTAGACTCATGGACTAATAACCAAACATCACTATACTTCTAACCTTATGCTAAGTTTCATGTGTGGGATGTCTCGCAAAGAGAAATCCAAACAAGGAGCCCCCCCGATACAATACTACCTAGCATAGTCGGTTATCGAAATCCGTTGGGTCCTCCGTCCATAACCTATATTCTTCTATTCCATCCCTTAACAGAAAAACTACACCTCCTCCCGAAATTTTATTGAAACAAAGAACTTTTCACTAATTACACTAATGCTCAGTATTGGTGGTAATCACCTGTAATACCCCGCCTAATTAGATACCGGTGATCAGTCCTTTATTAAATTAAAATCAAGGTGAACGATTGGTTCATTCTTAGCATCACTATCGTAAAATAATTATTACCAATTTAAACACCCTAAAAAATTAAGCTAACTGTCAAAACAATTTAAAGTCTAATTTTTCCTTTATTAAATACCAATATGAAAACCTTTTTAATACTCAACGGTTAAAGAATCACATACATACTAAAGATGGCAATTAACACACAAGAATTAAACCATCTAAATACACCAAACCATGTTTAAGAACTATAACTGAAATCATTCTGATAAGATTTAACTCCCGAAGAGTACTGAATACTGGAAATATAAATGTACAAAAATCTCTGACAAATCCAAATGGAATAGGAAATAGGGCGACACGTGCCCTAACTATAACGGATTAAAATAGGATTTGAGTCAATGATGAGGTCGTCTAAATCAAAGGCCTACAACTTCCACATAAGCTACAGCACGTCCAATCCAAAGAACCTATGAAAGACTCCCCTGTTGTTGGGCACCTGTAATACATACATATATATACAAGAGACAAAGAAATGAAAGAAAACGGGTCAGAGCCCAAGTGTAAAATAGTTTTAAAAATAGTTTAGCAAGTATTTAAAATGCTTACTGGCTAATATAACCACCATGTTAGTGAGCGACACTCTGTTGAGAATTCCCACCTCTCATCTAGTGTGAACGCCTACCGTACTACTGATCACATAAGTCTATCTAACTTATCCTCCCATAAAGTTATATCCCGAGAAGTACTAAGGCCATAATATTTAGTTTTAGAAAATCATTCTCTTCCATATTCTTACGTTGCTTAGAACCACTTAGTTATCGTTACAAAATTCACAAACACTTGTTATAAAGCTGAATTATTTATTCATTACTTAACTACTTATACACATAGTATAAAGTTTCCATATATAAGCATATATATATATATATATATATATATATATATATTTAATATCGGAACCCCACATAAATCTATGGTGTGGATATACTCTGCTATCAAGTCCCTGTTTCACTCATACTAAGTGAAATAGTAGTTCAGAATCATACTCGAACTGTATTAACACCATACACATACAAATGGAGGCGACGCATAGTTCAGAATCCTAAGAGGTCATCACATACCCTCATATCTCATAGAACATCTGACTATGATTTTCAGATAGCCTGTATCTCTAATACTATCTTCTAGGGTAAGAGTCAATATCCCCCATAAAGGTCCAATAGAGATAAGACCGTCCCGGCGCGAAAACCTCTGTGATAGCAAGTAGCCCGGGTATGATTTTTAAAGAGATACATAATATATACACAGTCACACAGTCACACAGTCACACAGTCATATGTATAAATACTCACATTTTACAAATTTGGTGCACCCACGACCCATAATTATAATTATTCGTTGTTAGCACAAACTACTCAATTATCTCTCATAACGAATTTGTCTCTTTTATTCTCATTTGTAATTTATTTCATACTTACATCTCATCTCTCGAAGTATTCTCTCTCACTAAGTATAATTTAAGCAGGTATACCCTCACTTGCCTTCTCGTCTAAATCTTTCATGAGTCTCAATCTTTTAGTAAATGTACGCATAATTTCCAATGTATGAATAACTCCCCATTAACCCACAATTTCATCCCGTATTAATTTCACTCAACGGACTCTACTTTGACCCTATTGGTCCTCCTCATAACCCATTATACTCCATAAATAATAATCAAGGGTTCCTACGTATCTTAACAGGATTAAACAAAAAGGAGAAAAATATGGACTTTTCTAGGAGGGATCGATCGATCGATCGATGTTCTTGGTCGATCGATCGATCAAGCTGTTCTTGCCCAGTTTTCTACAATTTTCAACCTACGGGTTCAATCATTCTAACCCCTCCAAACCTCTATAATTTCATCCCAAACTCCCTATCAAGTTATCTAAATGTATAAGCAATGTATATAAGTAAGTTCTAACGTAACAACATCAATAAATCCTGAACGAATCAATCAAAATGGGGTTTAATCTCAGATTTATTTATAAAACCAAATGTTGCATGAATAATCACAAACCTTTATTTTAATCCAGATTTTCTTCCCAAAAATCATAACAAATTCGTGGGTAATCCTCTAAACATGATCACGATTTCAGACCATATGGATTCTCCCTACAACACATATAAATTCTCTTCCAAAACATAAAATTCTTCAATTAAAACATATGATTTTCATTCCTAGACTAACATGGAAATAATACAAACTTGAAATCAGCAAGATAGATACTTGCGTGGGATTCAATGGTCTCATTTGTTGATGAAAAAGATATGGTTTCATTCCTCTTCGTGCAATCTACGTTTTGGTGGTAGTGGAGGTGCAATCGGGTGAGTTCTTGTCCTTAGATTGCTTGTAAACTCTTCACCTTCTTCTCTAATGGCTGGGCTTAGGTTTTGTATTTATTAACCCTAAGAGACAACTCCAAATGGCTAATATATACTAAAAAAAATCGTGGGTTTAATTACCCAAAAATACAAAATTTCTATACTCCCCTCCCAAGATGTCAATTAGGCCTAAAAATGCCCCGAGACCCAAACTAAACCCCCGGGTACACTTTTATGACTATCTTGACACTTCCAGATACTTTGGCGCACTCGAAACGACCATACAGGCAGCTTATAATTTATTCATTTTTATAATAATAATTTAGTCCTGACACGACACATGCGTGTCCTGACTTAAATTTTCATAATTGCCATTTTATTCACTCATGGCAATGTTAATAAAATCAATCTGATATATTACTTTACTCATCCAGTAATATTCAATAAATTCCCAATAATTACTAACTGACGTCATGCTAGTAAATATTAAAAAAATGAAATCCAGATTAATATTAAATTAATATCTTAAATTAAATTTAATAAATCCCTAATTTTAAAAGTCATAAAAATATGGGGCAATACACTCCTATTCTGAGGATATTTTCTTTCTATTTCCTGTTTATAGGTTGGTGATTATGACTTTATAGTATCACCCACATTTCCTTCACCACTATTGCACGGTTGGATGTCTTGCGCATTTTCACATTCATGGATCAGGATGTATACAATCCTCGTAATCTACCTAGATTTCGATTACATTTACAAGAAGAATTTTCAAACCTATTAGTATTAGCATTCTAAAGTATTTTCATTTTAAGTCTATTTTAAGATTTGTTACAAAGTTGGAAAATGAAATGAAAAGAATTAATTTCCATGGAAAACTTTTATTGGAAACTTTTATTTATGGGATACTATTATAGCTGTTGTTTGATTGAATTTATTTTCATACCGGAAAATTATGTATTTTTCACTTTATTATTTGATTCTCATTATTTTCCAAATAGAAAATAAGATCTTCCGTACAACTATTTACATAAAAGTTCATTTTTATTGCAATGTTTCAAATTTAAAACTTCAACAAATTCATGGTATTCAACTTTCAACATTTATAACCAAAGACACATGTCGTTAAAATAATAATCATATAAACTCAAATATTTAAATGCTTAAATGTTCATCCATAACCAAAAAACAAGAATATCTAAAAAAAATAGGGACTATCTAATATGTATTAATTGTAAGAATACTAAATAATGCAAAAATATCAGAAGGTCTAAAAACTACTAAAATACGATGATAATTCAATGACTCTCGTCCAAGATTTTCAACGATCTAATCATGGGTAAAGTCGTCGTCATCTAAACTAATGAATATCAGACCTGACTCCTTGTCTTGCTAACAAACTTTCATGAGTTGTATTAGATCATTTTTCCATATTTTTGGCCTTGAGTTTATCTAAGATAACTTCCCAATTTACGTGAGTTTACATTGTTTGATTTTAGAAAGAAATAACTTGCCTTTCTAAAGAAATAGTTTTCGATAAGTTAATAATGATAGAAAAGGAAACAAAAGCATCCTCTACAGGTTGCCTAAGTTTACATCAAACTTTTGAGTTTGACCCTTGCAAGGTTCGTCTAGATGTGGATGAAGGGCTTGTTCTAGTAGTTGCATTATGTTCAACCTCTTTTTTATCATCTGATGCCATGTCAATATTTTCACCACAACCATTAGCAATCAATGGGGGAAGGACATTTTCCGATACAACCCTATTACCTATTGTAATCTCGCTGCTTAAAATAACAACCAAATCGTGGTAGTGAATACACCCCTACCCCTTTGGCTTTGTTGCATCAAATTTATCCTAAATATAAAGCATATAAAAAAATAAAATTTCATTAAATTAAAAAACTATAGCGAGATAAATAAAAATTATAACAACATTAATTATAATTTTATAAAAAATATTTGTTGCCTTAATGTACTCTTCCTAAACGTTGCGATCCGCTGTGATCCGTATTGTGTTGGATTAAGAACCATAGTTGTTAATCTTGAATAGATCATAGAGATACATATAATCATTTTCAGTGTCTTCAAATGCCTAGATTAATTCTTCTCAACAATAATTACGCCTTATCCAGAATATACATACTCAACAACCTTCAAAATTTGAGTTATTGTTAATCCATTGCCGACTCATTTTCTCGCGGCTAATAACTATTCAATGAGTGTGTCTCCCAATTTCTCATCCATCATATGAATCCAATAAACATAACATTTGTTTACATTACCTTGAACGGATTGAGAAGAGTGTTGGTTAATTTACTCTATTTTGGGGTGAGGGCATATGATCGTGGTAGACCATGGCACACGAAATTGCATAGAAATTTAATTTTAATGACAAGTTGCCTTTAAACATACTTGGAATTATTTTGTGAAGATTTTAGATCAAAATATGGTACATTAAAGAATTGTACAAACTTCCCACTATCTAAGATGAAAATTATACATTAAACAAATATCTATTAAATAAGAAATAGCACAAACATAAAGTGTAATTAATCAAAAATTTAAAATTAGTGGAATATTTTTATACAAACAACTGCATGAGTGTGATAGAAAAATTGAATAAAAAGTTAAACAAAATTTAATCACCAGATTAGAGTTCATTTGATATTCATTCATTATTGTAATATATATTATTCTGAGTATTCCAACTAGCCTTGAGTCTGAAAGTGATGTGGGTGTTAGAGGAGGCAACATAGAGTTTATCTTAATGAGTAGGGTTCACCTCATCATCCCACAAACATCATTTATGTCATCAATTTGCAAGAAGTTGTGAAGGTTATAACAAGCAAGTACTATTTTTGCTTATATGTCAATATCGTGAAAGGGTCGATGCTTGAGATATGCCAGTCTTTTATTGCTACACCCTATTGTTCACAGAGTGGTGAATGAAAAAATTTGAACAAATTTTTACTATTTTATCGTTGTTTTCCCTTGATGTCTTTACAGTTATAGCGAGTCTTTCAATATGGTGTAAGGAACCCCAAATCCAATGTAAATTCGACATTAACAACATACTATTCCCTAGAATTATAAGAAACCATGATTAGATAATGATATTTATTATTTTGATATTATGTATCAAAGACAAGGATATTTGGTTATACTAATAGGAACTGTTAACTTAGGACCTTATCATAATACCAAGCTCCTTAATAAATGACCATCATGTGATGACCACTCCCAATAGGAAAGCATGTAAGTAAACCTAATGTTAAATGTATATTTCATTAAAAGATTTACGACATGACTTGTTTTCTATTGAGATGCCTATATTGTTCCTCCAAATTAATGTTAGCAGCAATGTGAGTATCATCTACCACGTAACAGATTCCTAGAAAAGAGGTGCCTTAAATTAAGACATACATAAAAAAATAATAAAGTTAAAAGTCAATAACAAAAAATACCTAACCTCAAAGTAATGGTATTAGTTTTTGACATGATCCTTATTGTATTGAGAATTCTTTACAGTTGCACTTGTGAAAATATCCCTATAGAGCATAATACAAATATCTAACACTCTATTAAAATAATTACTCAATATATAGATAGACCTAAAGAAATTAAAAAAATTTAACAAGTCTATGCTCTTCATGACCAACAGTGGTTAAAAATACAGAACTTTGATGGTGAACTTCATGTTATTCCATTTGGAACTTTTATTCATATTCTATAAACAACTAATTAGGATAGTTGGGATGTATGGTTGGGATGATACCCTCACCCTAAATCTTCCTTGTTGAAATCCCTACCTCCACAGATCCACCCCACTTATGTGTATGTAAACATTAGTTTCCTTTGTCTACCTCTCTTTGGTCTATCCATTAATGGCTTGCTTATGAGTTCCATTTTGGAGATAAGAGAAGAGAAAGGATGCGAAAATGTTTTCTTTCCTTATCTTGGAAGTTTAAAAAGGAGAAATTGATAGACTTTATCTTGTTTACGAGTTTAAAAGGGTTTAAAAGAAAGGAAAATGTTTAAAAAACATTATCTTCCTTCATTTTCAAAACATTCTCTCCAAATCGAAAAGAAAGGGCTGAAAATAGAATTGATTGTAATATATTTTACCTTCATACTCTAAAAAAATTATTTTTCTCCAAACTTCTAAACAATAAGAGCCAAAGTTATTTTCTCTTCTAACCTAAACTCACAACTAGGGGAAGAAATATTAATTTCTCTTATCTTCTTTTCTCTTGTATACTTTCTTTTCTTTTCTTTTGTCTCCTAAGCTCCCAAATACATCATAAATCACTCATGCCTCTCTCTCTCTCTCTCTCTCTCTCTCTCTCTCTCTCTCTCTCTCTATATATATATATATATATATATATATATATATATATATATATATATATATATATATATAATAAAGTAGCAAAGATATGTATGTCACAAGTTGAGTTGATGATGTCACGAGGATAGAGTAGTAATTGCACCCATTCTCTCCCTTTACCTAATCTTCCAAACCTAGCCGTCACTTTCCAATACATCACTCCCACACTCCCTCTCTCCATTTCTCTCTCTCCCGGCTGTGCGATTTTAACCTAGGTAATGACGTTTTTCAAAATATGATTAATACGATGTTATATTTTTTTATTTTGTACATGAAAACCCATTTGGTCCAGATTTAATGTTTGATTTGTGATTATTTTCATCTTCAGATTTTTTTTTTTTGTGTTCATTTTCATTGGCTATCTCAGATTTGAGAGTAGAGAACTATTTCGATTTGGAAAACCCATTTGGTCCCGATTCAATGTTTAATTTATTATTGTTTTCATCTTCATCTTAGATTTGTTTTCATTTTCATTGGGTATTTCAGATTTGAGAGTAGAGATCTATTTCGATTTGGTTCAATTTGTTTTAGATCGGTTTATTCTTAGGAAATAATTATTTTTTGGGTTTTGTTATTTATTTTTCTTTTGCAGGTGACATGATTATACATGTACATGGTTGTGCGAGTTCAAGCAAAGTAATGTCGCTTTTGAGAATATATACGATTTTATATCTTTTGATTTTGTACATGAAAACCCATTTGGTCCCGCTTTAATGTTTGATTTGTGAGTCGATAGTGGTAATATTGATAAATATAGGGCTTTATTCATTTTGATTTCAGTTAAGTTGTATTTCGATTTGGTTCAGTTTGTTTTAGATCTGTTTATTTTTAGGACCTAATTATTTTTTCTGTTTTGTTATTAATTTTTCTTTTGCAGGTGACATGATTATACATGAACATCATAAATAGGTATACTCTATCAACCCTGAGTTCTTTTTGGTTTTATAGATTTGAAAATATTGTTTGCGTCCCACAGATAATCTAAAATATGGTTTTCATCTAACCATATATCTAGAATATGTATTTTTTTCCTTTTAGAGGTTGGATCAATGTTATTTGGTACATTTGAAAATTTGGTATATTTGGTGTTAGATTTATAGATTTTGTATATTTGCGCATTTGGTATATTTGAAAATTTGGTATATTTGGTATTAGATTTGGTGTTAGATTTGTACACCCGTCAAGTAGTTTGTAAGTACTCCATGTGTCGTATAAATTGTGTGCCCAATCAACCTTTAATTCCAGTTTCTTTTCTTACTCTTTGGAATATATATGTTTCCAGTTTCTTTTCCTTCCGTAAAGTAGAAGTGGTGAAACTGTGTAATAGTGAGACTTAGAATTCAAATTTCGTAATATGAGTTTGCTTAGATATAAGACATGTTTTGACATAATGTTCATTATTGGTTCTAGGTATGTGATTCAATATCTTCGTGTTTCGATAGAGTTCATTTTTGCTACCAAGTATTTGACAAAATTCCAAAGTGAGAATTCCATTAATTTTGTGAATCTTTGGATTTATATTTGTTGTGAACGAGTGTTTGTTGAACATTATGATATATACTAGGTTTATATTTGTTGTGAATGAGGTTTTGTTGTACATTTTGAGAATCTTTTCATCTTTTTGTTTTTATTCTTCGTTCCCCATCATTTTGATTTCATTTTGCAGGTAATTTTGTGGGTACTATTCTAATTAGATGTGTTTTACTATTTTGCAGATTTCACTAATATTGGGTTTCAACAAGCTGGGATATATAACTATGTTGCTGATCTAACAATGTTTGTAGAGGTATACCTACTTTATTTGAGATATGAAATTATAAATTGCATTTAGATTCATTGATAACACTCACTTTTACTATATGTTTTTATGTCCTCTGTTTGTAGGTACTCGCATAAATGCGCAAATGGAGTTATCATATTGGTGGGCATGAAAATTCAAGTCCTTTTGGTGGTTTGGTGGAATTTGTCACTTCTGGTAAAAATTCAAGTCACTTTTGGTGGAATTTGTCGAATACTAGCTCCCAATGAAAGAAGCATAAGAGGTGCAGCAGGACGCTTTGATTTAAATTGCCAAGACAAAATTGTTGATCCTGACAATGGCATTTATTTTCCTCCTTTGAAGCAAGGAGAACTTTGGGTTAGCAACTGCATCAGTGATTTCAAATTGAGTTTATGAGGTGAAGGAGTGAAGCTGCTCTATATATTTCATATCCTGCTGATTGCGTAGCTGAAACTGATGAAACATCGAGTGATTTCAAATTCAGTGAATCAGTAAGAATATCGTATCTGCCATGTCAGGCTGAATTGGTTAATGCTGGACTAAACGAAGTTATGTGTATTGGATGATAGAACAAAACTATGCAGAAGTATGCACTAATTTGATTTGGTTTACCCTTAATTCATACAACTCATGCTTCCTTTTGCTTTATGCAGGTTACAGTAAAATCTACTTTGATGCCAAAGTCCAACCCCTGAAGTTGGCCATTGGACTATTGGACTATTGCAACAGTTATTGCGGGAAAGAATTAATATGTTGTTGCAAGGTTTATGTCCCTGAAGATTTTGAAGTTCTTGAAAAAAGAACCAACAACTTCTGCTTGAGTATCACACTAAAGTGTTCCAACTCTATCCCCAATTCTGCCTCAATATCTGTGGCTCAAGGTGGAACAGTATCAGATGATATAGGCCAATATATGTTCTCCATGAGTACCAATTGGTAACCTGCATGAAGTTTATACTTTCATACTGTTTATTTGTCAAAGTCATAATCCTTGAATGTTTAGTTGTGTCTGTGTTTTTGTTATACATCAATATTCAAAATTATGCCTCTAATTTAAATGGGGTTTATATCACTTTAAGACATTCAAGACTACTTAATGATTATTTTAAATAATCACTCATATAATGGTCATATTAGTTTATGCCTCTAATGAGTATTTTAAATAATCATTTTTCATATTAGTTTATATCACCTCATGCTCTCCTATGAATCGTGTCCTGTTATTATGCAACTTGGGTCTATTTAATATAATGGTCATATAACCTGATAAGATTGTATTGCATAGGGTATGGGTATGTGCATGGCTGTGGGAAATTTACAACAGTGCCATCGGCACGACCATGTTCATAATATTTTTTATTTTGAGATTTTTTCCTTGATTTCAGTATTAGTTTATTAGTGAAGACTGATGTCTTCACCAATTTTTTTGAGATGTAATTTTAATATTTTCAATGGAAAAGATTTTATTCAATAAAAACATGATATTGGATTGCCTTTTCTGGGTCCATTTAAATTGTAGATTTGATGACCAGTTAATTCTTTATCTTTCATGGGTAGGAAAGCTTGCTGGGAGAGTTGTGACTGGATTATATGGTGATGAATTTCCCCCCAAAACAGTGAATTTATGTGCTCTATTTTCCCTATATTGTTTAACTCTTATTCTAGACCGAATGATGTATGTATGTCCACTAACACTTCTTAAATAAATCACTCTACTCACTATTTTGTATGATTGTAAAACTGCATATGTTTTATTGAGATTGATTTTAGAAATTTTGTCATTAATATTATCTTTATCTATGAAGGTTGCTAATTTGTTTTTATTTGTTAGGTTTAAAATTCATATTGGGTACGAGCTAAGTAAGTGCTTTGGGGGGAAGTCCCCACGTGTTTTTGTTGATTTTTCGATGAATATTTTGTGTATAATTTTTTCGTTGTTAATTTAGGTGGATGAATGCAAGATTGTGAACTAAGGGTTTAACGAGTTTTCAGTTTTGGGAACTTTGTGACTCATTACCAGTGTATATTGTTTTGCAGATTGTCGATATTCGAGCTTCGTTCTTGAAATGAAGGTATAAAACACATTCTGATATACATTGTTATTTTGGTTATTATCGTCAAAGTTTGGTTTACTTTTTTTAGTTTCTAAGACTTCTTATGTTTGGTTAGTGTCTGAATCTATTTTTAATTTCATATTTTGGGGCATTGGCATGTGTTTTCATATTTGGTGTTTTTAATTTCAGATCTATGATTGGAGTTTTTCATGATTTGTTTGAAAAAGTCCAAATTATTATAATATCATTTTTACATGTAGGTTTGAAATACCATAAGGGACTCTAAATTTCAGAACAAAAAAGTCGTGTTCAACAGCTAAAATACCATGGCGCTATCTCCATGTATGCTTTTCTTCTCACTCAACAACTAAAAGACCATGTCTAAAAGAAGGTGACGTGAACTCTCTATTTTTCATAAAATTACTATGGATAGAAATTCTATGAATCATACCCACTCTCTTAAATCGCATTTCAACTCCTCCTTAGTTAAAAGACTAATGTAAACCATTTTGTTTTTCTATGCTCTGCTCAATCTCAGGACGAATACCAATTTAACTTCCCAAGGTATACAATCTATTTCTCTCTATGTTTGGTTTAGCACTTTCAAATCGAGGATCTATATATGGTTCAAAAATAGTTATGTTCTATTGTTCACATCCATGATCCATATTTGTTTAACAACATTATGTTCTGTTGTTTTTTCTTTGTATCTTCTAATTATGGATCATATATTAAGCTTTATTTAGTTGATGGGGCATAGCATCCATTGATCTTCTAATTTGAATATTTAAATAGATCTTAATTTATCCTCCATATTTGAATAACATCACTCTCTTCTGTATATAGGAAGATTCAATAACATCACTCTCTTCCATGGTTGGACATTTGACAATTTAACTCAGTGCTTGGGTTATCGGTTATTAAGTATTGGATAGGTACACATTATTTTTAGATCTATGTTCTTATTATATATATTTTTTTTAATTGTCTCTCTCTCTATATATATTTGATTTATGATTTGGCCCTCCTGTTGATTTGGTACAGTTCTCCTGCTGTTGATTTGGCCCTGCGCTGCTTCAGCATTGCGAAGAGGTTTGAATTGTGCATTTGATTGGGTTCTAATCTCTCAAGACCCCCCCCCCCCAAAAAAAAAAATTAGGGAAGTTCAACTGATGCATCGAGTCATTTATCTGAGCACGATATGTTTCTTTTATCCTTAGCTAGCATTTACTTTTTATAAATTTAATTAGGTTTACATCTGAGTTTAACTATGTTATTTTAATGTAGATTTATCTGAGCTTGGCATGTTTATTTTATAGATTTTAACTACTACTCTGTCATTAGCATTTTTTGTTTTTCAAGACAGGGTCTCAATTTTTCAAACCAGGTCCTTAACTCATTTTTTGGTTTTCAGATTTTAACTACTACTACTCCATGTCATGAATTGGAGTTATTTGGCTTAAATTTCCATCCTATGATGACAACATTTTTAAAACCACTAAATATTTGGTTTCAACCTCAATATAAAGTATCGTGCTTTGTTGGAAAGTGTTCAAGGATTAATATGAATCCATCTTTAGTACAACCTAACACTGCTATTGCCAAAATCTAGCATTACTGCTATTGCCGAAAGCTAACAATTTCCAATTCCATTATTTTGTATCTGGTATAATTTTTACAGTTATTTTAGCACTCACAATATTTTTTCTATCTTGGCTATGTTTATAAGAATTTGACATGGCGTGTTTGTTCATCTGTCAATTCTGTAGTGTAGTGTCTAAAATACTATACACATGTATATGATTAAAGATGTCAGTACATCCGATCCAAGGGAACATCTAATAAGAAATGGAGGCTGAGGATACAAACATAAAGTCTCCACAATAATAAGTATAAAGTATTGTAATTTCTAAATTGACTCAACGGTTGTCCTCTCCTGACCAAATCACGGAATCAAGTAAGAACTGCAGGTCACATTCTGAAGGGATGCTGTGCTAGCAGGAATCTCTTACTCGATCTGGAGGGATGTCGTGCTAGAAGGAAAGTTTCCCAAGTAAGAACTACAGGTCATTAACCTTCTACAGCCTGTCAACATCATTAACATCAACTCCCCTCTACCCTTCAATGAGGGCAAGGTCAAGACAGCCTGTCAAACGCTACAAAAAGCTTCTAGCTGATAATTTGTAGAGGATGGGCAAATGCATATCAGGCCGTCCCAATTGTGCTAGGACATTTAGTTTATATTGGAAATTTTTGTGTGATCGATATTGATGTTTTGATATTTGTCGATTGCACAGAGAGGTTTTTAAATTTGCAATAGATTTTGTTTTGAAATGATACATTTAGTTTCATTGATTCTATTTCTTTTTTGTGTCTCAAAATTGCACTGTGATAGTTACTCGAATCAAAATATGTATGCGTTTCAACTTATTGTCCTTTAATTTCAGATTTACTGCTCACTTCGTCATGTTTCATTTTTAGATTGTTATGACATTTTTGTAGATGGAAATATTAGTTCTTTTCTTTGACATTCTATTTTATATTTCTTATAAGTGTTGAGAGTCGTGGGATATGGCACACAGTTAAATATATATATTAACACAGTTACATACTCTCAATTGTAGACCTGCTATATCATTATCAATATGTATAATGACCTGCTATATCATTATAGACCTGCTATGTCCATGCAGTGTGGGATAATTAAATTTAGTCCTGATGTGAATTTTCTAGAGCAAAATGACTCCTTCAGATGTAAAATGAAGTGAAAACAGATCGAATTATATCATTCGATCACATCTACAGGTCATTAAATAGACCGGATTATATCTGATATGTCCATGCACTATTTATGTTAATTTTTAGTTTGTCTTCAAGATCTCCTCCTCTACTTCCTAAAAAAGTCTAATGAAGCTTATTGCCTCCACCCTTCTTGCCATTGTTCTTTTTACCACCCTTTCCCTTATTCCCCATATTGAATCCAAGGTTGCTTAAGCTGCCGCCGCCACCAACAGGACTATCTTTAGGCGCACCACCAGTTCGTAATAAATCTTTCACATCGAGTACACCTTTTCTGAAATTACCTACAGTTGACTTCAGTACTTTGTCCTCAGTCTTGCGCTTATTTTCTACTCTTTTAGTACCATCACTAAGCTTCCGATAAAATCGTCCAAGTATTGAACTCTCCTCTAGCATTTTCTCATCTCTTTATTTTTATTTCTTCATTGTTACTCGCACTACGCTTAGCTGTAATCTCTGCTGCTTTAGAGGATTTTCACCTAGAGAAACAACCTTCTTATTTTCCAGTTCTTTTTTCTCCTTCCATGTCATATGAGAGGATCCCAAAAACTCAATATCTTTCAGTGTGGACTTTATGTCCAGTTTTTCACCGTTCAGCTCCATAAATCTTGACGATGATCCTCCTTTAGCTCCTGCCATTTTCTTAGACATATTTGTATTAGTTGATTCCACAGATTTAAGTGGAGCACCGATGGTCAATAGCAGTTAGTGCTTCATGATGAATTATAAACTTTTTGATAACTTTTCTTCGTAGTCATGAATTCTATTACGGTCGTCTTCATTTTGAGTGGAGCACCAAGGCACAAGTTTATGATTTTCAAAATTATCAGCGTGCCTTCAGGCACGGGCATACCCTAGTGTATATATATATATATATATATATATATATATATATATATATTTAATTATCTCTCTCTCTCTCTCTCTCTCTCTCATAGAAACTATATCTTCTCGACCCAAGTCATCCATCTCCCCATTTTCCCACTTTAACTTTATATTCTCTCTTTTTTGTATTTTTTTTCTTAGATTTACTATTGTGTTGATTTTGGCATGGTAAGTTCACATTTATGAGTTTCGAATTAAAAAAGGATTTCCAGTCTCTATATGTGATGTTTTCAAAGATAATATTGAAGAGGTGTTCATATGCATTTCCCGGTTCTTATCTTTCAATATGTGTGCAAACACTTAATTTTCTTTGAGATTTTGTTATGTACAATTGTGTCTTAATGTTTTAAATGACATATATGCTAGTTAGATTATACTTTCACAATCTCATATGTTTTTAACGGGTTTATAGTTTCTTAATCCAACGGCTTATGAGAATTGGAATTCTTTCACAATTATTGATTTGATTTTGATGGGTGGAATTCAATATTAATTGGATCTAAATCTACGCAATTTGGGTAATCTTTATCTAAGTATGTCTGATATCGTACTCCCTAGGAATCCATGTTCAAGAGATATCTTGGATTGTGATACCACCTTCATAGACTTATAAGTTTTTATTCTAAAAGTAAACCTGGACAATGGATTCATATCTGGCAGAGTATCAAAAAAGTTAAGTATGAGACAAAGGAATAAATAAGAAGTTGGTTAAAGTCGATTAAAGGAAAATTGATTTGACCAAGTGGGTATTGTATTCTTAAATGGGGAATAATGTTATTTACAATTATAACTTTGAAAATAACACCTCATCAGTCGATTAATTTTGAGATTGTTAAATTTGAGTGTAGTCATAAATATTTATTTTATGATTAAATGGAAAAGGGAAATAAATTATACAGACACCCCGATTTGCAATTGAGGTACAAGTCATTTTATCCCATTCACTAAAATACCCTTAACCCAAAAAACTCACGAAAACTCGCAACGAAAAAAGTGGAAAACTAAGATGGTCAAAACCCCATAAATAAAACTTTATAAGGATTAAAATACAAACACAAGGAACTGCAAAAAAAAAAAAAAAGTCCTTCTTAAGGGACCTTAAACTGAAAAGTTAAAGGTGGCTCTAACCAAATGATCATCCCTTCACATTTAATGATTACCAGATTTATACAAATCTAACCCCAACCATACATGTGTCACCCACCTACATCCACCCTAAATGTGGTGGCCTAGATGATCATACGGTTAAAAGGCCATGAATGACCATACAATCAAAGGACATGATCAAACCCCTATAAGAGGAGATCCCCACCAACCTTAATAAGCACCCCAAAACCCAACATTGATTCCTTTTTTTAACATTATTCAATTCTGAGTGCCCGAAATACTCAAGCTCATTTTAAAAAGCTTTGAAGAATTTTGTACTTTAGAAAAGTCACTTTGTCCCAAAGAAATTTTGTACTTCTGAAAAGTCACTTCACTATGAGTGAAGTTCGTACTTATAAAGTCTCTTTCTAAAAAAAAATATAGGCAAATCATTGTGCGCATTTCGTGAAAATTATCTCTTCTAAGCAATGGTCTACTCGATTAAACGAATCTCTACCCAACTAGGAACCTTAAGTGGGGACACTCTCCCAAGAAAAATTTGGCTCATGCTATAAGGGGAAACAAGGTTTGGACAAATATCAAGGTAATACCCCATATATATAGTGACAATCTGTCTATGTAATTTTATCTCATTTAATTGGGCCCTCATTTAGTGGACTGAGTATGCACTTTACAACATTAATATTTTAAAGCATGGTTTTTAACCCAGCACCTATGTTTATTAAATTGACATGCTCATATGTTAAATAAACGCCAATAAAATTCCATGAATAAATAGAAACATGAAAACACTTTTTAAAACGGTTCTCTGAAAAGTGTCAGTGCGACGAGTCAGGCCAAAACTTTGCACAAGCCAAAGTTTAAAATAAGACTACTACCATTGCTTACCTGAGCGAACAAAGCCTACCACTACGACGTCACTCCCTGAATATGTTCTTTTAAATAAATACTTGTCAAACATTGACCTTTGAGTATCGCATTTTTAACCTTTGATATATCAGTCCAATAAAACGGAAATGCCATATTAAGAACTAGGTTCCATGAATATCATAAATGTGTATATTGTATACCAAATATCCGGTCACCTACACCCTAAAATATGTCCTGTGTGTTAGAACTACATTGTCTTTGATCCCAATTCTTCTTGGGTACATATATGTTACATCCAACTAAACTCATGAATCCCGAGCCTCATAATACATCTCTTGGTATATTATTTCTTAAGGATGCCTCCATCTCTAGTACCCCCACCCCCACCCAAAGGTAGCAATAAATGTTTAAAACATGGCACCCTTAGCTTTACTCCTCTAAACTAGTCTGAGAGACAATACCTTTCGGCAATGTAAGGACATTTTTGTCCATTATCAATTTGTATGTCATACACCGTTACACCGTTGAAGAAACTCAAGATCGCATCTTCATCAACGGATCCGAATATCAAAGCGTCTTCACCATCATAGCCTCTGCGAGAATGAACTTGGTAAAGTTTTATTTTTAAGTTCATAAAAGTTCATACTTAGTATTGGGAAATTTTCATAAAATGTTTTTTATAAAAATAAGAAGAAAGTTTTTTCAAGCAAAATGAGACTTTTTAAGTTTTTGTTTTATTTCTGGGATACCGGACCGGTCCGCCTCCCTACCGGACCGATTCGGCCCCGGACCGCTCCACCTACCTATTGGACCGATCCGCCTTGATCAAGGTCCAGTATAACACGGATCAAATGCAAACCGATGGAGCCTCTTTTAAAAAAGAACCGGTCCGAGGTCGGACCGATCCGCTTCCAAGCCGGACTGGTCCGCCTGGGATAAACTCGATCAGTTCCGTGAGGTTTTTATCCTCCAACTTATTTTTCCTATATATATACACATATTTCGGTGGTATATTTTTTGAAGTCTTTGAGAAAACGTTTCTAAGAGTACAAACACAACAAGACTTCATTTTTTGATGTGCCAAACATCTTTTTGATTCACACACAAAAATCCCAATTACTTTTGTGAATCTTTTGGAACCCTAGAACACAAGCTTTGATATTGTTCAACCTTTGTGGGGAGATCTTTGCAACCGAGGGTTGTTTGTCATTACTAAGGGAGTCTCTACAAAAGTTTTATGGCTGCGTGTCATTGAAGAGAGCTGCGGTTCTTCCTTTGTTGTTTGGGCTGCGAGTCCTTGGAGGGTGCTACGTGTATTCTCTTGCTGAGTTCAAGACTGCGTGTCTTTGTGGGTTGGATGCGCGTTGATCCATTGCAGATTTCTCTATGTAATTGTAAGTTACGATTTATATATTCTTAGTGAAATAAAGGTTTTACCCGAAAGGGGTTTTTTCCTCAAATCTGTGTCTCAGCATATTTACTATGTCGCATGCTTTATACTTGATGGGTTGATTTAGATGCATGTTTAAGGGTTGTATTTATTTGATTTAAAAGTATACTCTAATTAAATAAGGGTTCTTGGAAACTTGAAAATTTAATTTAATCAATTATCTCAGAGTCACACTTTTCAAATTGGTATCGCGTATTCCTATTTTCTGCAAAATCGAGTGATATTGATTTTTTTTGAAAAATCAGTTTTGTGAAAATTCGCATTTTTTCTTATAGAGCAATTATATAATCAGATGCCTATTTTTGACGGGTCTAATTATGCTTACTGGAAAGCTCGTATGAAATCGATTTTAAAATCTATTGACGAGCGTGTTCGGTTGCTTTGTGAAAATGGTTGGACTCCTACCACGGTCACTGTTAATAACATCACCACTTTAAAACCCGTGTTAGCCTGGACTGAAGATGATTATAAATTGTCCAATTTTAATTCTCGTGGTCTGAGTGCTATTTCTCGAGTTGTCTCTCCTGATGAGTTTCATCGAATTATGATGTGCACCACGTCTAAAGAGGCTTGGGATGTTTTGAAACTGACACATGAGGGTACGAACGCGATTAAAGAATCAAAATTACAAAATTTGGACACCCAATTTGAGACTATTACCATGTCTGAGTCTGAATGCTTTGATGATTTTTATGCTCGTTTGTCAGACATTGTTAACACATGTTTAAATTTGGGTGAGGTGATTGATAACACGCGTGTCATTACAAAGATTTTGAGATCTCTCCCAAAACACTTTATTCCTAAAGTCACTGTTTTGAACTCTTTGGGAAATTTGAAATCACTTAAGTTGGAAGAACTTGTAGGAGATCTGTAAACCTATGAGATTGACATGTTTCCCAAAACCATTAAGGCTACGGATAATGGCATTGCTTTAAAGACTCATTTTAAGAAAAAGAAAGAAAAAGTTTGTGAGTCCGATTCTGAGGGAGATTTTGATTTTAATGATATGGCCTTGTTTGCGAAAAATTTTAAAAAATTTCTCAACATGAACAAAAATAATTCTTCCAAAAAAAGAATTTTTTTGAGAAAAATAAAAAGAAAGGAAAGGCCAAAGAAAGTGGTGAGAGGGAAAAAAGGAAAGAACCCGATGAGGAGTGTGAGGAAGGTTTTGAGATTGTCACTTGTTTTGAATGTGGGGGTAAGGGACATAAGTCGTTTGAGTGTCCTAAGTGGATTAAAAAGAAAGGAAAGAAAGTAGCTATGCCTGCCACACTTAGTGATAGTAGTGAAGGTGAGGGTGATGAGACTAGTGGTGAGAAGTTTGTAGCTTTTTCTAGTCGTGTGAGCACACCCACCTTGTCCCACAATAGTGAACACGAATGCGATAGTGATGATTTTAGCCCTTCAAGTGAGGGAGAAAGTGAGAGTGGAAGTGGAGATGAAAGTGAGCTCCAAAAAGATTTTAGAGATTTGTACACCGAGACCTTGAAAACAAAGAAGTATAATAGGGATTTAGGTCGTCGAGTTTTAGATTTGGAGAAAGAGAAGGAGGTTTTGAGAAAGGAGAAGTGTGATTTGACCAACACGTTATGTCTGACGCCACGTGTATCCCAACTCGAGAGTGATCTCGAACGTGCCCGGGAGGTCAAAGTTATGTTTGAGAACGCACCTAAGAAGGTTGAAAAGGTGGTTCTTAAGGGTAAAGGTGAGAATTTAGGAATAAGTCATGACGGTGCTTCTACTTCCCAATTAGCACCCAAGCCGGTTCCCACTTTAGTGTTTGATTCACGTAAGTCTCACCCTTACCCACCTAGGCGTCCCATTCCTATTAGGAGAGTGCGTCCTAGTGTTTTTGAGAGAGGTGTTCCTAGGCCAATTTATGTTTCCTCACATTGCAAGAGGAGAGGACACCTTAGGGAATTTTGCTTTAAGTTGGGGTATGTGTCACGTTTTGCTTCTTCTCGTGTTTCTGGCACACATGCACCCACACATGATACTTTACATGCTCCCGGAGACTACATGAGAGAGTTTGCACATTTAGGTGAGCAAGTTAAGTTTTTAGTAAAAAATTCACAAGAATTGATGGAGGTTTCTCATAAGTTGTCACCACCTTTGGAAAACCCCTCTGCACCTAATGATTGAGGTTTGACTTGTTTACTAGCATACGGTGATTTTCATCATGACTTTATTTGCCTATTGCTAGTATGTATCATTTGCGTATATTTTTTTTTAAGAAAAATACAAAAAGATTTTATTTTGATAAAATTTTGAGAAAATCCAAAAAGATTTTTGTATTTTGTTTGCACCGTTTATAGATGAATACTTAGGATGACCGAGTCACAACATCATTCCATTATTTTCATATGACTATTTGATAGTGTTTTGAGACAATAGGTCAATTCATCCATGTGCTTTATAATGTTTGGAGTCATTAAGATGTATTTAAGTGTTACTTCCTACACGTTTGACTCATGTTTCCTTTAATGCACGCATGCACGGATTTGTATGATTATTGTGCTTGTCTTATCACATGTTGGTTGGGTGTTTTCACTTCAATCATGTCCTTAAAACGAACCATGCACGATAAATTTTGATAAGGAAATTGTGCATTTAAAAACCGTTTTGTGAGTTTGTGTGATTTGTTTGATAACGGGGAGGGGCTGCGAAACGTAATCATCTATCCTTTGCGCAAAAACCACCGTTTAAAAGGACCTAAAAATTTGAGAAATTTTATTATCCAAGGTCCAAAGAGGTTAAAAGAGCCCGAAAAAAATTAAAGGCAATAAAAAGATATTCATGCCAAAATATGGGCCATTTAGGTTTTTGCACCAATTCTCCAAAGTTTGAGAATTTAGATTACCTCTAAAAGAAAATATATAAGAGGGAGTTTGGTTGGATAATTTCAAACGGGTTTGCACGTCCTTGAACTTATTAAAAATGCGCTAAATAGTTTTGGACGTTATTGGGGTGGAAATCATTTTAACTTTGATTTGTTGATTTGCATAAGATGATGTCATCTAAATTCAACAAATTTTTACACCTAAGGATACTTTTGATGCTCATTCGTTAGGGGTACACATATGCATCGTGCACATATGATTGATTGAGTTGATTTACCTATCGAATGTGGTCACACCCATACATTCCATTTCCATTACTTGGTTGTTTGAGTCTAAATCCATGGTGTGATTTTTGTATCATATTTGTTCCAATTGGTATGTTATTTTTGTATAAAAACTTTGAAATATTCAAAAATAGTTTGTGACGGTTTGTTTGAGCATCTCCTTACAAGAGCACGTTTGCTATTTAATTGATCCTTTATTTTGTGTACCGTGACACCCTGATTTTGCTTATTTGATTCATTCTTCTCATTTGTTTATATGGGGACATCATAAAAGGGGGGAGAAATAATTATCATATTATGGGGGAGTTTGAATTTTGGGGGATTTTTTTAGATTTAGCTTATGCTTTTATCATAAATTGGTATCTATGTTTGTCTCATGTGTGTAGGTATGAAGATTGAAGATCAATATGTTTCACACCCTGATGAGAAAAGCTTTGATATTTCATGATTGTTGAAGATTGAAGAACAAACGATGAAGATTTAAACATTTGTATCTTTCCATCTTTAGGGTTCATGGGATGGTATATTTGTATAGGTCATTAATTGATAATTTGGATTTTTTATGTATGTACCGGCATAGACATAGGGGGAGATTTGTAAGGACATTTTTGTCCATTATCAATTTGTATGTCGTACGCCGTTAAACCGTTGAAGAAACTCAAGATCGCATCTATGTCAATGGATCCGAATATCAAAGCGTCTTCAACATCATAACCTCTACGAGAATGAACTTGGTAAAGTTTTGTTTTTAAGTTCCTTAAAGTTCATATATATGCAGATGCCGGCTACCTATCGGACAGATCCGCCTTGATCAAGGTCCAGTATACCACGGATCAAATGCAAATCGATGGAGCCTCTTTTAAAAAAGAACCGGTCCGAGGACGGACCGATCCGCCTCCAAGCCGGACCGGTCCGCCTGGGATAAACTCGATCAGTTCCGTGAGTTTTTTATCCTCCAACTTATTTTTCCTATATATATATATACATATTTCGGTGGTATATTTTTTGAAGTCTATGAGAAAACGTTTCTAAGAGTACAAACACAACAAGACTTCATTTTTTGATGTGCCAAACATCTTTTTGATTCACACACAAAAATCCCAATTACTTTTGTGAATCTTTTGGAACCCTAGAACACAAGCTTTGATATTGTTCAACCTTTGTGGGGAGATCTTTGCAACTGAGGGATGTGTGTAATTGCTAAGGGAGTCTCCACAAAAGTTTTATGGCTGCGTGTCATTGAAGAGAGCTGCGGTTCTTCCTTTGTTGTTTGGGATGCGAGTCCTTGGAGGGTGCTGCGTGTATTCTCTTGATAAGTTCAAGACTGCGTGTCTTTGTGGGTTGGCTGCGCGTTGATCCATTGCAGATTTCTCTATGTAATTGTAAGTTGCGATTTATATATTCATAGTGAAATAAAGGTTTTACCCGAAAGGGGTTTTTTCCTGAAATCTGTGTCTCAGCATATTTACTATGTCGCATGCTTTATATTTGATGGGTTGATTTAGATGCATGTTTAAGGGTTGTATTTATTTGATTTAAAAGTATACTCTAATTAAATAAGGGTTCTTGGAAACTTGCAAATTTAATTTAATCAATTATCTCACAGTCGCACTTTTCCGGCAAGTTATCACCTAACAATCATAACAATTATGCCTTTGTCGCTGAATTCGGGGCCACTCCCATTATAAACCTCCATCGAAGCTACCCTATATCCTACAGATAGATTTTTTCCCTCTCTAAGCCAAGTCCTACACTTGTACACACATCAGTTTGGAACATATGAATAGCCAAACTATATAGGCTTTGATATCATGTCTACGTGAGTACGTAAGCATAATACCATGCCGTTCTCGTGAGCAGAAGCCTGGAAAATATATTTCATGATATATTATCCCCACCGAGATGCATATATCTCTCATCTTCCATTCATTGTCTCTTATCGAAACTATCTCAAAGTCGTGATCGGTCCGCCTCCCTACCGGACCGATTCGGCCCCGGACCGGTCTGCCTACCTATCGGACCGATCCGCCTTGATCAAGGTCCAGTATACCACGGATCAAATGCAAACCGATGGAGCCTCTTTTAAAAAAGAATCGGTCTGAGGTCGGACCGATCCGCCTTCAAGCCGGACCGGTCCGCCTGGGATAAACTCGATCAGTTCTGTGAGTTTTTTATCTTCCAACTTATTTTTCCTATATATATACATATTTCGGTGGTATATTTTTTGAAGTCTTTGAGAAAACGTTTCTAAGAGTACAAATACAACAAGACTTCATTTTTAGATGTGCCAAACATCTTTTTAATTCACACACAAAAATCCCAATTACTTTTGTGAATCTTTTGGAACACAAGCTTTGATATTGTTCAACCTTTGTGGGGAGATCTTTGCAACTGAGGGATGTGTGTCATTGCTAAGGGAGTCTCTACAAAAGTTTTATGGTCGCGTGTCATTGAAGAGAGTTGCGGTTCTTCCTTTGTTGTTTGGGCTGCGAGTCCTCGGAGGGTGCTGCGTGTATTCTCTTACTGAGTTCAAGACTGCGTGTCTTTGTGGGTTGGCTGCGCGTTGATCCATTGCCGATTTCTCTATGTAATTGTAAGTTGCGATTTATATATTCATAGTGAAATAAAGGTTTTACTCGAAAGGGTTTTTTTTCCTGAAATCTTTGTCTCAACATATTTACTATGTCGCATTCTTTATATTTGATGGGTTGATTTAGATGCATGTTTAAGGGATGTATTTATTTGATTTAAGAGTAGACTCTAATTAAATAAGGGTTCTTGGAAACATGTAAATTTAATTTAATCAATTATCTCACAGTCGAACTTTTCAAGCAAGTTATCACCTAACAATCATAACAATTATGCCTTTGTCGCTGAATTCGGGGCCACTCCCATTATAAACCTCCATCGAAGCTACCCTATATCCTACAAATAGATTTTTCCCCTCTCTAAGCCAAGTCCTACACCTGTACACACATCAGTTTGGAACATATGAATAGCCAAACTATATAGTCTTTGATATCATGTCTACTTGAGTACGTAAGCATAATACCATGCTGTTCTCGTGAGCACAAGCCTGGAAAATATATCTCATGATATATTATCCCCATCGAGATGCATATATCTCTTATCTTCCATTCATTATCTCTTATCGAACTATCTCAAAGTCGTGATCTCTCATGCACATCAATACAAACGTGCAAACATCTACACACTAATTAAAAATGAATTATGTAGGCCTTGATCTCATGGATACATGAGTACATGGGCAGAATACCGAATCCTTCTCTTGAGAATAATGCTCAAATAATATCTCTCTCAATATGTTATCGTAATTGAGATGCACATATCTTTTACCTCTTACCTCTCACCTATTTATCTTTAACACCTGCCCCATGATTTTGACTATACCCATGTGATTTGGTAACTTAGTATGACCCATTTGGACTTTAGACTTTGTAAGATCGATCATGGGTCAATTTTGGGTAATGTAATAGCCCTGGTGCGATTAAAATGGATTTAAGTGTCCTAAACCTTTAATGAAAAAGACCTGAACAATTTCCCTCGCTCTCTAGAATCTCGTTAGAATGATCACATTCGAATGAGGGGTAGTTTCCCAATCGAACGAGGTGGATATTTTACCCTAGTTTAGTCCACGATTTTCCATCATTTTTACCTCATTAGAATTCTCGTTCGAATAAGGTCGAAAGACGTTCGAATGACTAGGCAAAAATTTAGAAAAATATGTGTTGTCATGACGTGTATCATCTATTCGATGACCCGTCGAGCTCTTAGAAGCTCAGATCAAAACATGGGTGAAAGTCTTGATGTACCAATATATAAAAGGGTTAAGTTTGGGGAATTTTTGGGATTTAACCCTTAGGGTTTTTGGAGTATTTAAAGTGAGTTTTGGCCCATCTTGGCGTTCCAATCAGATTCGATCTCTCTAGCTCTTGGAGCTCCTCTATCCCCTACCAACGTAACACCACCTTTTTTCCAACCAAAACCGCCATAGATTAACAATTTTCTTCCATATTTAGTCTTATAAAACCCACCTACACCATTGATGGGCAAAGTTATAGATTTGGATATGCTATTGGGAAATTTTGGAGAGAAGATGAAAAACAAATAATGGACTTTAAAGATGGTTTTCATAGATCTTTCAAGGATCAAGCTTAATGGAGCTTGGAAGCCTCTCTAAGTCCATCTTAAGAAGTTGGAGGTTGACATATTCTTTTACATTCATCGGACCTTTTGGATCTTCTTTGAGGTGGAAAACTCTATTATTTACCTTAAAACTCTATTTTTCCATAGTGTTGGTCGTGTGGTTAGAGTTTGTAAGAGTATAATGCATATATGATTTAAGATGGTTATTTCTTGTGGATTTGTGTAAAAAAATGGTTCCAAGGTTTGAGGAAATAATATACTTCCAAGAAAACTAACTAATAAACATTTTACGAAATAAAATGTTTTATAATGATATTTATCTCGTTGAGATATTTTCTGAACAATGCTTGAAGTTTTCTTATATAATGGGATCTTTGGTGAAACTAGACAGTTAATAGGTTTGAAAAAGAAAATGTCTTTTAAAACTTGAACGGGTATGCTTTTGTAAGTGTTGTGAAATTGCTTAAATAAATCATGTGTTAAACTCATTATTTTGAATTTTTTACTTAAAATTCCTCTTTCCATTTGTATAAACTTGTAGTATTGTGACAATGAAGATATAAACAAGTTTAGTGAAGGTTTTAATAGGTTTTACTATGAAATAAATAAATATAAATTTCAGCCCTTAAAGTGTGTTAATAAGTGTGAAAAATGATATTAGTGTATGTTTTATGACTATATGTGATGATGTGGAAAAATGGTGCTTTCCTTGATAAGTAGTCCAAAAAAGGCCAAATGATTTCTTCGATAAAGAAAGTAATGAAATAAAGAGATTTTCAACTTGAAAAGTTTGATACTCCAATTTGTTAAATAAGTGTTAATGAGTTGAAAACATTTAGTAAGTTAGTGTGTGTAATTTTAAAATATTTTTGGGATATAACACTTGAAATTTTTTAGGAAAATACAGGTTTGGAAATAACGGGGTAAACGGTAATTTTACATAAAGTAGAACATGTCTATGGAATGAAAATGTTGCGAAAAGGTGTTACACAAATTGGTCCTAATGAAAGTGATTTTCGGGATAAAATCAACGCAAGGAAGTAGAGGACAAGAAAAGTATAAAGTGTGGACATTTGAAAAATATTAAAACACATTACTATGGATTCTGATGAGAAAGAAAAAGAATTAAGAAGGGTTCGAAGCCAAAGGATGAAAGACCCAAAACACTGGCCAGAGCATATGGTAGTGTAGTCGACGGTGTGGAGCCCATTAAATTAAGTTGGTATTTGGAGGATTTATAGAAAAGATAATACCATGTCAAGAAATGGGTTGTGTGGTGAATGTAAGAAAACACAATCGAACTTGAATAAAAATGATAAATATTCCTGTTGAAAGATAATGTGGACAAGTAATTTGAAAAATTATCTAATGTCTATGAAATGAAAGGATGGTAAAGTGAAGTGAGTAAATGGGTAATTAAGAAACTTAAGTGTGTTCTAAACCATAACTAACACATGTGTGTGGTTCCAAAAGATTTTAAATGGAAAACAAGTAATGAGTGATTTCAATAGTAGAAGTATTTTCTTTAAACAAAAAGTTTATTTTACTTAAGGATTTAATCGGGTGTGTTAAATCAAGTAATGTTTTTGGAATAAAAACATTCGCATGCATTAAAATATGTATGTGTATATATATATGAGGTGGTTACATGTGCACGTAGGTTATAATGTATTTGAGTATTTTTTTTCTACCCTTAGATTCCATATTGCATTTTTGTATCCTCCGAGTGGGAATTTGGACCATTCCTTCCTATTTGTTAAAACATGTTATGTGCGGTTTCGTATTTCAGAGGGATACATTTGTAAGTATTCTTTTAATTTTACGTTACTAGCTCTGTATGCTTGGATTCTGGTGATGCTTCCCACGGGTCCCACATATAACTTGATTTTAAATCGCATGTTAAATAAGTGAAATGTTATTTAAATAAAATTACAGTAGCGGCATTATTCAGGTTGTTCCATAGCACTTCACACCTAATGTTCAAGTAGGACATGGTTGACCGTGGGTAAACCATAAATCTGGGTTGGGGTGTTATAAATGGTATTAGACCTCTAGGTTTAAGATTCCTTTCGGGAATGATGTAGTGAGGTAGGTAGTGGAACTTTGACAACGGTGTTGTCTTTGAACCGGTCACGCTAGACAAGTGACGGTTTTTATTCATGTTCTCGATGATAGAGTCGAAGACATTTGCAAGATGGGAAATTTATTGTAAAGTAGAAAGTGTCTAAGTAAGTTAATTTCTCGTAATAGTTCTCGGAGCTTCTAATGTAGATGTGTTAGTAAGTCGCGAGTGTATGTGTAAGATATTAGTAGAGACAATGCGTTCTCTAGTGTGAGGCCTATTAAGACGTTAATAAATGTAAATAACGTCCAATTAATTAGAGGCATGCATTGTGTAATGTCAACTGTGGAGATTAGGTGACTGGAATGTCATGTCTAAGTTGTATTAATTTTTTATAAAGGCGCATTAGGTTCCTTTGTTAGGTACTTGCTGGTAGAAGATAATGATGATGTGATTAGGATAATTTCATCCATGTGGTAGTGTGAAGTCATAAGCATTTGACAATTCGATAGGCATGTAAACCCATGTTGGTCATTACTTAAGGATGTGTCTTGGGCCTTAGTTGATAGGATAAAATAACTATACGTGAGTGCTGTCGCGCCCCAAATTAATTAAGTTAAACTCATCCTTTTAATTAGATATAAATTGCCTTAAACAATGCTTTAATTTAAATCTCTGAGGAAAATAGCATAAGATTTTATTTTTTTTCAAAGGTATGTGTAGATGAAAACATAACTTCCTTTACTTATAACTTATAAGTACTACATAACTTTACATAACCAAGATCCTTAGTTTATTTATTACACAAAAGGAATCTTGATATTCAAACCATACTAATTATCCGTCACTCCCCCGTTTTAAGGTCCTAACTTGGCAGTGAACTCCAAATTATAAGCATACCTGAAACAAAACATTACAAGAGTGTAAGCTATAAAGGCTTAGTGAATGACCACATACCACACATATAACCAATTTGAATAACCATTTTTATTTTGTTCTAATGCTATAACCCAACAGGAATTGTGAAACTCTCGCAAGCCTGGACCCGCCACAGTCCAATTAACCCACCACAGTTATTAGGGACCACCACATCCCTTTATTAGGCCCGAGTACACAAACCTTTAAGTTGGATTAACAAGACCACCACATCCCGTAGGACCCACCACAGTCCTTAACATTAGATAAAGGACTCACTAGTCCATATCATCATATAACATCGCTTAACATTTTTAATCATATGCATATGTTTCATAAATACAACATCACTCTCATAAACACTTTAACACATGTGTTTAACTACACATTTCGATATGAAATTATAAGCATTTATATTTCATAAGTAAGGTCACTCACCTTGGATTTAGTGCTAAGATTAATACCAACTACTTCCTTGGTATGGTAGTATTAGCTGCTTCCCCATCTAACAAGTCAATGTCGTTAGTATTTGAATACACCGATTAACATCAAACCCGATAATACATCACATCATTTGGTCAATCAGAAATAATTAAGGAGTAATTAAATATGACACTTCACATATCTATAACATTGAATTAATTATGGTTCTAACACAATTTACAGAATTAAATTACGAATTTGCTAGACAAAGTTATGCCCATTTTATTACAGCCTTTTCCAAATCATTTCTCAAGAAAAATAACAACAGAACTTCAACTTCCTGGAATTCTCATAATTTTTGTACAACATAACTTTTCATTATATTCCACCCAATATCAGTAAACACATTTAATAATACAAATTTAATGTTTCATAATTTTTTTGGGCTCATTTTCTATGTCGAGCAAAACGTCAAACACCTGGTATGCGTTCTTGCTCCTTTAGGGAAGATTTTAAACCAAGATTTCAAACTATCACCAAGAGTTCATTCCTTGGTATTTTTACACAATTTTCGGATATGTTATACATGTATGAGTTTAGTTTACTCTCCAACTTGAATCACTCAATTACAATAAGTATTCCATGATTTATGCTATTTTTAGCATAACTAGGTCAAAATACAACATTAAGGCATAACTTAACATTTTAAAGCATACATAACTTTGACCTTGAGTATAATTCATGGAAATATATAATAAACATGTTTTAGCAGAAATATACATCATATTCGTGAATTTTCTAGATCAAAATGATTTACAAAAAAATGATGTAAATTTAGGACTTTAAAGTATGCATTTACGATCCTAGCTCCAGTTTTAACTTATGTTCTTAACCCATCCTTGTTCCAACACAATTCAGAAATATGGGTATCATTAAAATATATATCTAAATAAAAAATAAAAACATGATAAGTATAGAAATCATCCATGTGACCAACTTTAATAAAGATGTAATTACCTTACGAGGATTCCTTGATTTATGGAAAATTTCCAAAGATTTATTCCTTAACTTTCTTCTCTTTCTCTCTCTTTAGGCAAAAATCTTGTTCATGGATGCATTTTCTGAACAAAGGAGTTGTTTTATACAGTTTAAGTCGTCCAAACCATCACCCGCCCTTTAACCAATCAAAAAAATAGCACATGGTGTGCTAATAAGACAATTGTCACTTAAGGGATGGACATATTTGCCCTTGTTTCGTACTTTCGGTATAACTTCTTGTATGAGCCTCCGTTTAACCCACCGTTTGTTGTGTTATAATATTAATTCATATATCTACAACTTTCATAATTTATGTTTTCCCAAAATCATAAACTAATACACCTAATTTGGGCATCGAACAGAAAATTAGCAATTTACCGAAAATCTCAAAACTTTCACATTTGGCGACCAATCATTGCCAATTTCGTATCAACACCCTTATTTAATTTTATAAACATAATCATGCATTAAAAACATAATTTATGATGCATTTAACCACATAACTAATCATATGTTCTAAACATGGTATCCCCGATCATAAGCTCAATTAGCACCTAATGTAAACAACACATATATATCACATGAGCATGCATCCCCTAAACATGATAATTAACATGTTTAACACACATAACCAATTTATAACTTATAACTCCTAAGTTATAATTAATCATGTAATTAACCTTCCTAATCATGTTTTAGGGCCTTACAATTCTACCCCTCTTATAAAAATTTTGTCCTCGAAATTTAACGCATAAGAAACTTACTAAATAGATGAGGGTATTGTTTCTTCATGTTATCCTCCCCTTCCCAGGTGGCATACTCTACATTGTGACTTCTCCACATAACTTTAACTAGTGAAATCGTTTTACTATGCAACACTTGCTCCTTTCGATCTACAATAGCAATGGGTTCCTCCATGTAGGTTAAGTCATCTTGAATCTCTATTGGTTGTGAAATAAACACATGTGAAGAATCGGGCACATACTTATGTAACATGGATATATGAAAAACGTTGTGTATCCGAGACAATTCTGGTGGTAATGCCAACTTATAAGCTACAGTTCCAACCCGTTTCATTATCTCATAAGGGCCAATGTACCTGGTACTTAACTTTCCATTCTTCCCGAATCTCATAACCCCTCTCCAAGGAGAAACACGTAGGAATACTCGATCACCTTCCTCAAATTTCAATTCTTTCCTTCGGTTGTCTGCATAACTTTTCTGTCTACTTTGCGCCACCTTTAAGTGATTATGGATAAGATTGATCTTTTCAGTAGTCTGCTGTACAATTTCTGGCCCAAGTAGTTTTCGTTCTCCTACTTCAGTCCAACACACTGGAGTTCTGCATTTTCTCCCATACAAAGCTTCATAAGGAGCCATCTCAATACTCGAATGATAGCTATTATTATAAGCAAACTCTATTAGTGGCAAGTGTTCATCCCAACTTCCCTTGAACTCCAATACACAAATTCGTAACATATCTTCGAGTGTATGGATCATTCTTTCTGACTTCCCATCAGTCTGAGGGTGAAAAGTTGTACTAAATTTCAATTTAGTCCCCAAAGCTTCTTGTAAACTAGGCCAAAAGTGAGAAGTAAACTTAGGATCTCGATCAGAAATAATAGAAACAGGTGCACCATGCAATCTAATAATCTCATCCACATATAATTTGGCATATCTATCCATGGAGTAAGTAGTTTTAACAGGAAGAAAATGTGCAGACTTAGTCAACCTATCAACTACAACCCAAATAGAATCAAACCCTCGTGATGATTTTTGTAAACCTACAACAAAATCTGTAGTAACATGTTCCCATTTCCACTCAGGAATAGGCAATGGTTGTAGTAAACCACTTAGCTTCTGATGCTCTGCCTTCACCTGTTGGCAAACTAAACATCTAGCAACAAAATCTGCAATGTCGTGTTTTATTCCCGACCACAAATAACATTGTTTTAAATCTCTATACAGTTTCGTGCTCCTTGGATGCATAGCATATAAAGAACAGTGCGCTTCCTCTAAAATCGTTCTTCTTAAATCAGGCACATTAGGTACACACAAACGGTTACCGTACATAACAATGTCATCATCCCGAATAGAAAATTCATTTGCTTTACCCTTTTTCATATTATCTCTAACTTTCTCCAATTCTTCATCTCCTGCCTGTGCTTGTTTAATCCAGTCAATCAACGTGGGTCTAACATATAAATGTGCTACTATTCCGTAAGACTCAATCAAAGTTAATTCCACCCCCATTAAAGCTAACTCTCTCAGCAGGTGAACTCGAATATAATGAATACAAGATACTATGCCTCGAGATTTTCTGCTCAAAGCATCGGCAACAACATTAGCTTTACCTGGATGGTGATGTATCGTGCAATCATAATCTTTTATAAGTTCCATCCACCTTCTTTGCCTCAAGTTCAAGTCTTTTTGAGTAAACAAGTATTTTAAGCTTTGATGGTTAGTAAAAATTTCACAACTAACACCATATAAGTAATGTCTCCAGATCCTTAATGCAAAAACTACCGCAGCTAACTCGAGATCATGAGTAGGGTAGTTACGTTCATGTATCTTTAACTGTCGAGAAGCAAAAGCAATTACCTTTCCATGCTGCATTAATACACATCCAAGTCCTTGATATGAAGCATCACTATAAATAACTAAACCTTCTATACCTGTTGGGATAGTCAATACTGGAGCTGATGTCATCTTACCCTTTAAATTTTTGAAGCTCTTATCACAATCATCACTCCACACAAACTTGTTCTCCTTTCTGGTAAGTTTAGTCAATGGCAATGCAATAGAAGAAAACCCCGGTATAAACCTTCTATAATAGCCCGCCAATCCCAAAAAGCTACGTACGTCAGTCACACTAGTTGGCCTTTCCCAATTCATTATTGCTTCTACCTTCTTGGGATCAACACAAATACCATCAGCAGAAATAACATGCCCCAAAAATACTACCATGTCTAGCCAAAATTCACATTTAGAAAATTTAGCATACAACTGCTTTTCTCGCAGGGTCTGTAAAATAACACGCAGGTGGTGTTCATGATCATCCCTCGTACGAGAATATATCAAAATATCATCAATAAAGACAATAACAAAAGAATCCACGTATGGGTGAAATATACGGTTCATCAAATCCATGAATACAGCTGGTGCATTTTTCAACCCAAATGGCATGACAAGGAATTCATAATGTCCATACCTGGAATAAAAAGCAGTTTTAGAAATATCACAGTCTCTTACTTTCAATTGATGATATCCGGATCTGAGATCGATCTTGGAAAACACCTTAGCTCCTTGTAATTGATCAAACAAGTCATCAATGCGGGGTAGTGGGTATTTATTACGGATTGTCACCTTATTCAATTGACGATAATCGATGCACAGCCTCATGGTTCCATCTTTCTTCTTCACAAACAATACTGGGGCTCCCCAAGGTGATACAGTAGGCCTTATAAAACCACGATCTAACAAATCTTGCAACTGTATTTTTAGCTCCTTTAATTCTGCAGGTGCCATGCGATATGGTGCAATAGATATCGGTGCGGTGCCTGGTACCAACTCAATCGCAAATTCTACCTCACGATCTGGTGCTAACCCTGGGAGTTCTTCTGGGAAGATATCTGCAAACTCATTAACTACTGGTATATCTGATAGTTTTCCAGCCTCTTGTTGTATGTCCACCACATGGGCAAGATAACCCTCACATCCTTTCCTTAGCAGTTCATAACATTTTGTAGCAGAAATCAAACAAGTTGGAGTGACATTTCGTTCCCCAATAAATTTAAATTCAGGTTGACGCGGTAACTGAAACACTACCTCCTTTTTAAAGCAATCCAAACATACATGATATGAAGCTAACCAATCCATACCCAATATTACATCAAAGTCGCGCATATCGAGAGGTAATAAGTCAACTAGTAATTCTTTTTCACCCACTCGTACCACACACTTCCTATATACCCTCTCAATAAAAACTAACCCCCCTACTGGAGTAACAATAGCTAAACCAAAATCTAATGATGATAATGGTTTATTAAGATGCAACAGATAAAACAAAGACACAAAAGAATGTATAGAACCAGGATCTATCAACACATAAGCATCTTTATCACCAATAGGAAGTGTACCTGTCACTACGTTAGGCATAGCTTGTGCATCTTGTTGCATCAGTGCAAACACTCTGCCTTGACCTTGACTTTGCGATATACCTCCTCTACCTCCCCTGGGTACATTCTGTGTAGAACTCCTACCTCCTACTGCCACACTCCCAACTGATGTTGTAGCTCCCATCGCTGGACAATTCTTTCGTAAGTGCCCCGGTTGATGACAATGGAAACACAAAGGTGTCGTCTCAGCTATTGTACACTCTCGAGACACGTGCCCTTGACCACCACATCTATAATAAAATATAGCCCTCGGCACCAACACAGATGCATTTTCTGACCGATTCATCCCAGTCCTTCCACCTCGAGCTTGAAATCTTCCACGTGCACTTCTATTATTTTTAAATTATTGTCCCTTAGGTACTCCTCATTCTACACTCTGAGTTGAGGTTCCCGTCTCCCATCCATATGATCTTATAACATCATGTCTAGCTTTCTTCGAGTGTTCAGCTTGCATTTCTTTCATTGACTTTTCTGACACCATGGCCCTATCGACCAAGTCCACATAATCTACGATCTTCATATTAGTAACCATGCTTTTTATCTCTACACTCAGCCCGGTTTGAAACCAATCACATTTACTTTCTTCCGTCCTCACCAAGTCAGGTGCAAATCTTGATAAGGATATAAATAAATCTTCATACTTTGCCACTGTTCGATTCCCTTGTTTCAACGTGATAAATTCTTCCTCTTTCTCTTTCGTATAAAGCCTTGGGAAATATTTTTCAAAGAACACCTTCACAAACCTCTCCCATGTAATTGGTGGAGGATTTGCTGGCGCTACTCCCCCAATCATAGTAAGTAACCTCTCTATAGCATCCCACCATAACTTTGCATCATTATCCAATCTAAAGGTTGCTAACAAAACCTTTTGTTCATCTCGCACTTCCATCACCTTGAATATTGTTTCCATTTTTCGAATCCACCCCTCTGCCATTAACGGATCCGTAGTCCCAGTAAATGCAGGCGAATTTAACTTCATGAACCTCTCATGTAATTTGTCCCTATCCCCACCATGTTTTCCACCTCTTGCTTGTTCCATAAGTTGTGCCATGGCACGTAATATTCTTCCCACATCATCAATAGGTTGTTGTTGCACCTCTAGTTCCTCCACTTCAATATGTCTATGTCCTTGCTGACTATTAGGAACATAAGATGCCTCACCCTCCGCTCCATCATGTGGCTCATGTGGATCCATCATTCACTGCGATATAATTCATTTAAAAAAAATACAATAGCAGCAATTTAACATTAACATTGTTAGTCAAAATCCAGGTGCATAACAAACTCACTTTCTAGTGTCCACTCCCAATCTAGACCCCACACCCTATCAAGAACCGAATGACCACGCTCTGATACCAAGTTGTCGCGCCCCAAATTAATTAAGTTAAACTCATCCTTTTAATTAGAGATAAATTGCCTTAAACAATGCTTTAATTTAAATCTCTGAGGAAAATAGCATAAGATTTTTTTTTTCAAAGGTATGTGTAGATGAAAACATAACTTCCTTTACTTATAACTTATAAGTACTACATAGCCTTACATAACCAAGATCCTTAGTTTATTTATTACAAAAAAGGAATCTTGATATTCAAACCATACTAATTATCCGTCACTCCCCCGTTTTAAGGTCCTAACTTGGCAGTGAACTCCAAATTATAAGCATACCTGAAACAAAACATTACAAGAGTGTAAGCTATAAAGGCTTAGTGAATGACCACATACCACACATATAACCAATTTGAATAACCATTTTTATTTTGTTCTAATGCTATAACCCAACAGGAATTGTGAAACTCTCGCAAGCCTGGACCCGCCACAGTCCAATTAACCCACCACAGTTATCAGGGACCACCACATCCCTTTATTAGGCCCGAGTACACAAACCTTTAAGTTGGATTAACAAGACCACCACATCCCGTAGGACCCACCACAGTCCTTAACATTAGATAAAGGACTCACTAGTCCATATCATCATATAACATCGCTTAACATTTTTAATCATATGCATATGTTTCATAAATACAACATCACTCTCATAAACATTTTAACACATGTGTTTAACTACACATTTCGATATGAAATTATAAGCATTTATATTTCATAAGTAAGGTCACTCACCTTGGATTTAGTGCTAAGATTAATACCAACTACTTCCTTGGTATGGTAGTATTAGCTGCTTCCCCATCTAACAAGTCAATGTCGTTAGTATTTGAAAACACCGATTAACATCAAACCCGATAATACATCACATCATTTGGTCAATCAGAAATAATTAAGGAGTAATTAAATATGACACTTCACATATCTATAACATTGAATTAATTATGGTTCTAACACAATTTACAGAATTAAATTACGAATTTGCTAGACAAAGTTATGCCCATTTTATTACAGCCTTTTCCAAATCATTTCTCAAGAAAAATAACAACAGAACTTCAACTTCCTGGAATTCTCATAATTTTTGTACAACATAACTTTTCATTATATTCCACCCAATATCAGTAAACACATTTAATAATACAAATTTAATGTTTCATAATTTTTTTGGGCTCATTTTCTATGTCGAGCAAAACGTCAAACACCTGGTATGCGTTCTTGCTCCTTTAGGGAAGATTTTAAACCAAGATTTCAAATTATCACCAAGAGTTCATTCCTTGGTATTTTTACACAATTTTCGGATATGTTATACATGTATGAGTTTAGTTAACTCTCCAACTTGAATCACTCAATTACAATAAGTATTCCATGATTTATGCTATTTTTAGCATAACTAGGTCAAAATACAACATTAAGGCATAACTTAACATTTTAAAGCATACATAACTTTGACCTTGAGTATAATTCATGGAAATATATAATAAACATGTTTTAGCAGAAATATACATCATATTCGTGAATTTTCTAGATCAAAATGCTTTACGAAAAGATGATGTAAATTTAGGACTTTAAAGTATGCATTTACGATCCTAGCTCCAGTTTTAACTTATGTTCTTAACCCATCCTTGTTCCAACACAATTCAGAAATATGGGTATCATTAAAATATATATACAAATCAAAAATAAAAATATGATAAGTATAGAACTCATCCATGTGACCAACTTTAATAAAGATGTAATTACCTTACGAGGATTCCTTAATTTATGGAAAATTTCCAAAGATTTATTCCTTAACTTTGTTCTCTTTCTCTCTCTTTAGGCAAAAATCTTGTTCATGTCTGCATTTTCTGAACAAAGGAGTTGTTTTATACAGTTTAATTCGGCCAAACCATCCCTTTAACCAATCAAAAAAATAACACATGGTGTGCTAATAAGACAATTGTCACTTAAGGGATGGACATATTTGCCCTTGTTTCGTACTTTCGGTATAACTTCTTATATGAGCCTCCGTTTAACCCACCGTTTTATTGTGTTATAATTAATTCATATATATACAACTTTTATAATTTATGTTTTCCCAAAATCATAAACTAATACACTAATTTGGGCATCGAACAGGAAATTAGCAATTTACCGAAAATCTAAAAACTTTCACATTTGGCGACCAATCATTGCCAATTTCGTATCAACATCCTTATTTACTTTTATAAACATAATCATGCATTAAAAACATAATTTATGATGCATTTAACCACATAGCTAATCATATGTTCTAAACATGGTATCCCCGATCATAAGCTGAATTAGCACCTAATGTAAACAACACATATATCACATGAGCATGCATCCCCTAAACATGATAATTAACATGTTTAACAAACATAACCAATTTATAACTTATAACTCCTAAGTTATAATTAATCATGTAATTAACCTTCCTTATCATGTTTTAGGGCCTTACAAGTGCCTTGGCGATTGTCGATTGAAAGTTGTATCTCATGAGATACGATGAGGAGTTAACGTGAAAAGGAATGAACACCATGTAATATTTTATGAGGTGATTTTATAAAATATGATGCGACATTCGAGGAATAGGATCCCATCTGACGTCGGTAGCATGGACTTAGTGGTTTTTCGGTTATACGCGACATCCTATATCTTGTAAGAATCCTCAATAGTGTTAGCTTGCAATTTAATACATAGTATACGGAATTCCTTGGAAAATCCTTGGGACTTACTAGATGTAGTGTCCTTGGGGATAGGAATTGGCTTATTGTGGCGCCTTGGAATGCACATTAGATGTAGTTACCCATGTATAGAGTCCTTATGAGTACCTAATAGTCATGGGATGCATATTGGGAAATCGATCGAGTGTACCTATTATGATAGGGTCATAGGTGATGAAATCTTATCAGTCCTGTTGTGACAAATTACGATGGGGTGTGCTTGGTGTCCTTAGGGAGCCAGTTAAGTTTGGTATTATGAAGTTCTAGTGTTCTAGTGATGGTTGTATTGAGGGTCATGTGATGATCTCAGATTATTAGCCAAGTACGTAGGAGTTGAATTGTGTAGTCCTTGGTGATGTCATCAAATTTGGTACGAATAGGTTAGGTAACCTCTTAACGAGAGTTAGAGATGTGTATCAAGATTGGAAATAATGCTTGTTATCGTAATAAGATTAATGTAGAAAGTGTCTTACTTGATTTTGATGATTACTAATAAATGCATTGGAGACTTATACTGATGATGTCATGTTAAGGACTTCAGAATAGCACCTTAGATGGGATATCGGAGAATGATTAGAGTATAGACATGTGTCGACGGTATAACTTAGGATAGTCCTGGTAAAGGAATTATTAGCTCTTAGTAAGTCTTGCTAGACTTTTATGAATTAGGATGTGTAGACCCGAGTACTACTTACTATCCTTATAGTGCTAATGGAGACCGATGTGACCGTCACGTAAATTAAGTTTGGCAGGAATTAGAGCTAACCTTAGTGACGACCTGGTGTCATTAGATGTTATAATAAGGTAAATGTTTTGCCTAGATGGGCACTACCTAAGGAGATGTTTGGTATACTCTTACTGTGTAATAATGTAAATGGTAACCTAAGTGTGTTAGGTTGGCCATAAAACCTCGTCGAGCAGAAGGGTATACACGGTCGATATTGGCAAGGGTGTTTGGCACAACCGACTGGAGTGGTTCTTATTTGTCAAAGATGAAAGGAGGAAGCCTTATTCCTAAGTAGGGAAGACCAACTTTTGACTTATCAAAGGGCAGTAGTTCATGTTTTACATTATTCTCGTAGTGATGAATGATTTATGATATGATTCATCATGATTGGTGACTCAAGCTAGGATGTATGGCTAGACAGGGATTTGATGATAACGCCTGAAAGGAGTCGCAGACTCCAAGAGTTTGTCTTGGATTCACATTTTGTAATCCATAAACTGTTGCATGAGGATAGGGTTGTCTCAAAATGATCATTCGTTCACTCTGATTCGTTGTGTTCTCTTTGTCTTGGTAATCGAGGATTGTGTTCCCTCGGTTGAGGTAGATTGGGATGATATCTTATTGTTATTAGGAAACGGTTTGGCTCAGTGAGAGTGCGATTGGACTGACCTGGTCATTACATTTTGACAACTAGTTGTTCCCTTAATTGAATTATCTGCTTTCTTTAGGATTATCAATCTTATAGAGTGGTCATCATGGCAATTAACGACTCTAGTGAGAAGAGCATGGTCATGATCTGAGGATATTGTAAGAGTGTTAGAACTTCGGGACATAACATGTGTATTGTTTGCATTAATGAGTAAATTGGTGTGATATTCAAATGAGTGTTCCATAGTTGGACACCCAAAGTGATTCTATCATAAAAGGATCTTGTGGAAGGTGTTAGTCGGATACATGAATTGTGACCTAGTTGGTGCATCACTCATTGGAGTAATTAACTAGAGATGCGAGGTTGGTATCAAGTTTAAGTGAATTTGTGTTTGTAGGATGACCCGATAATTCGACGAGACTCAGGATGTGCAATCTTATAATTTTTCATAATTTATGATGATTGATGGGATGTTAATTGTGTTTAGATTTGCATTTAGGTAGGTGTCGATCACTTGGGAGTGTTGCTCTGGTGGATGTGTCGGTACACCCTGGGGTTAGCGAAGAAACCTTAGTACTTGATTGAGTATGGTCATTGGGTAAGTGGACACTCGAAGACTATTATGTGACTTTGGTGACTAGCCTGATGGTGAATGTTAGGATGCGTCGGATGTCGACTTCTTTGGTGAAACCCTCGTGATAGAAAAAATGGTGACATATTAGTGATTGAGGACTTCGATGGTGTGGCCTTGAAAGATTACTACGACTTAGAATAAGAATTTCTAACCTTAAAAAACTTAGGGAAGTGGTGGATTAAGGATTTCGAGGATGAAATTCCCCAATGAGGGAATAATGTAGCACCCGCCCCGCAATATTTACCATACCCATGTGATTTGGTAAATTGGTATGACCAATTTGGACTTTATACTTGGTAAGATGGATCATGGATAAAATTTAGGTAATGTAGTATCCCTAGTGCGAGTAAGATGGATTTGAGTGGCATAAAGCTTATATAAAGAAATTAGGTTGTCGTTTAAATGAGGTACTGATTTCGTTCCAACGATAAAGGTTGCGTCGTTCGAACGAGGTTCGAATGAACTTATAATGAAAAATTCCTTAATGATTTCCCTCCCCCTCTAAAATATTGTTGGAATTCTTACATTTGAACGAGGTGCACCATCGTTCGAATGAGGTGCACCGTCGTTCGAACGAGGTGGATTATTTTACCTAGTTTAATCCATGATTTTCCCTAGTTTGTACCTCGCTAGAATTTTCGTTCGAATGAGAGGGGTTCTCGTTCGAACAAGGTCAAAATTCGTTCGAACGACTGGGGAAAAATTTAGAAAAATCTACACATTTTATGTGTTGTCGCGATGTGGATCGTCGGATTGCACGACATGTCGACCTCTCAGCGGCTATGATGAAAACATAGGCTAAAGGCTTGAAATACCATTGGATAAAGGGTTGAGTTTGAGGCGCATTTTTTGGATTTAACCCTTAGGGTTCGGGGACAATTTAAAGTGAGTTTTAGCCCATTTGGGCATTCCAATTAGATTTGCTCTCTCTCTCTCTCTCTCTCTCTCTCTCTCTCTATCTCTCTCTCTCCAGGCTTTAAAGCTTCTCCACTCTCCACCAACCTAACACTACCATTTCTCCACCCAAAACCATCATAGGTTAACCATTTTATTCCATATTTAAGCTTATAAAACCAACCTACACCATTGTTGGGAAAAATTATAGATTTGTATATGCTATTAGGGGATTTTGGAGATAAAATGAATAAGAAATTATTGAGTTTGAAGGTGGTTTTCAAACATATTTTAAGACGCAAGCTTAGTGGAGCTAGGCAACCTATGTAAGGCCACCTTAGGAGGTGGGAGGTTGCTATCTTCTTCTACATTCATCCAACCATTTTGGATCTTCTTTGAGGTGGAAAACTATACTCTTTGACTTTGAACTCTATTTTGCCATAGTGTTGGTCTTATGGTTAGAGTTTGTAAGAGTAGAATACATATATGATTTAAGAGTCCTAGTTCTGGTTGATTTGGGTAAAAAATGGTTTTACAAATGGTTCCAATGTCTAAGGAAATAACATACTTTCAAGAACACTTAGTGTTAAACATTTTATGAAATAAAATGTTTTAAAATGATATTTACCTTCTTGAGATATTTGTTGAACAAAGTTTGAAGTTACCTTGGAAAAATGGGATCTTTGGTGAAATTGCAAATTTATTCATGTTTGAAGAACAAAATATCTTTTAAATCTTGAAATGGCATCTTTTTGTAAGTAAATTTGTTTCTGGACATGAGTGATGATTTTTAAAGTGTAACATAAGTTAGGGTGAAATCCTCAGATTTTTTTCTTTGGACCGTAAAAATGGAATAGTGTGGACATTGGAAAAATGTTGAAACAAATTAATATGAACTCAGATGAGACTAGAAAAGAATTAAGAAGGGCACGGAGCCCTAGGATGAAAGACCCAAAACACTGGACAGAGCATATGGTATTGTAGCTGTTAGTGTACAGTCCATTAAAGTATGCGGTTATTTGAAGGATTCAAACAAAAGATTATGAGAAAAATGGAACATGTCAAGAAATGGGTTGTGTGGTGAATGTAAGAAAAGACAACCTAACTTGAATGAAATAGGTAAATATTCCAGTTGAAAGATAATGTAGACAAGTACTGGGGAAAATTGGTTAATGTTTATGAAATGAAAGGATGGTAAAGTGAAATGAGTAAATGGGTAATTAAGCAATAATGGTGTTCTTAACTAACACATATGTGTGTTTTTGCAAAAGGTTTTCAATGGAAAAAAAGTATTTTCTTATATGGAGCATGCTTAAACTGAAAGGTGATTTTTAAGAAAGATAATTTGATAAACTTGGCATGAGTAAATGAGTAAATGAGTAATTGAAATAATAGAAGTATTCTCTCTCGACAAATGGTATTTTATTTAAGGATTTAACCAGGTGCGTTAAATCGGGAAATTTGGTAAGTAAGCAAAAGGAGATCTTTTTTCAATACTAATGTGACTTAAGAAAAACAAGTAACATTTTTGGAATGAAAAAGATCTCATCAGTTAAATTATGTATATGTGTAGATATATTTGAGGTAGTTTCATGTGCACGTAAGTATAACATCTTAGAGTCACTTTTCTACCATTGGATTCTATATTGCATTCTTATATTTTCCCACTGGGCATTTATCTCACTCCCTCCTATTTGTTACGACAGGTTGTGTATGGTCCCATATTTTGAGAGCTCTGCATAGGTAAGTACCCTTTTTATTTTACGTTAGTAGCTCTATATGATTGGATTCCGATCACGTAGCCCACGGGTTCCTCTTGTAGCTTGATTTAAATTGGAATCCCATGTTACGAAAGTGAAATGTTAATTAAATAAAATTTTACTAGCAACATTATTTAGGTTGTCCTATTGCACTTCACGCCTAATGTTCAGGTCGGACCTAGTTAATCATGGGTAACCCCTGAATCTGGGTTGGGGTGTTACATTATCTCTTCTCAAACCTTGAATGAGATATAAATATCTCAAGCTGCGACTTCTCGTGCACATTCACATACATACTAACGACCACCTATTATACAATTACATAGTCATAAATAAGAACCCCTTTGTACCCATACTGGTCTAAGTGACATTATTACACCTCTCACTGATATGGTCTTCATACCTAAGCACCTATCAACGTTTTAAGGGATTCTCAAACTAATGTATCTAAACATGTTCTAAAATAAACTAAAAAGTAATCAAATAATGTAAATAGTGATAATAAACATATAATTAAGGAAGAATAAAGAACAAATGGGGTACCTAATACCTTCACCACTCATAACTCGATTCTCTAACCCCATAAAAAGAATATATGGATCTATCACAAACCTAAACCATACTTAGGATTATCCCTAGAGGGCTAACCCAAACCTTTTTACTTATTTTTATATAAACAAAACTGGCAACTCCGAACAATCGATAGCCCCTCGAACCTAATGCACTTAAGCCTATGCCTAAAACCGAGGCCTGTAATTCAAATAGGATATTAGGTCAAATATAAACTAGGGGAAAGCCCTCAAACCATATCGAACCCACAAATCGACCTCGTGGGGCTGGAATGGGAGACAAGAAGTCTCGCACCCACCGTGAACACAAAAATTACCTTGGGAAGAAATCAAGAGAACCAAACTATCCTTATGCTTCCTTTATACTATTCTTAATATTTCTCCTCCATGTGACTACTTTATGAAATTTTTAGAACTATTTAACGACCTTAGTTTTAGATTCCCTCGAAACGTAGATATGCACTTAGGTTCGTATGTACAATATTGCATAATTTTCCAAATATACAGGTACGCGCGAAAGACCCCCTATAAAATTGACATTAAAATATGCAATAAAGACAACATGTGTGCATCACGTAGTTCATATTCTTGATTTTCATATTGTTTGAACCCTATACCAACGAGGCCAAAGTCGGTCAGTCAAAATGCTAATTGTCGATGAATATCCTCACTCTTTTCGCCAACCCATCTGGCATATCGAGCAACTTCTCTCTCGATCCCAATTTTTTGATGATTTGGAACGTTTAAAGTTTGTTCAGTACTGGGGTATATCGAGTAGGATTTCATCGCTATTCAGTACTACGGTAAAGTGGTTTCACATATACATTAAAGTTTGCTCATTACAAGCAGTCCGGTAAATCATGATCTGTGGTAATAAATAACGATCCACCGATAACCGAGTCGCATAGAAAAAGCTCTAGGGATGCACCCTATTTTGTAAAATGAATAAATACTTATGGGACAATTACTTGGCCAAAATAATTTCAAAAAATTTTTAGATGGTCAGAGACTGGTCCAAAATTCCTTAGATTCTAGGTTGAATGTCTTCTCATTTTTACATGGAAGATAAATAGTATGAATCTACCAGCCATAGCCAAAATATATTTCCCTTGCGTTGAATTCCCCTATCAACATTTTACTTTGATAAAATGATAGACCAGAGTTCATTACTTACTCGCTACTCATACTAAAAATGTAAGCTCGCACTGTTTACCCAAATCTAATAGGAATTTATTTACTTCCTACCCTTTGAAAAAACTACAAAAAAAATACCTTCCACAAACAGTTAAAACATAAAATAATTGAATCGGGAAAATCATGCATATTTGAGTCCTTTTCCCTTATGTATTGTCCTTCTGTATGTAAAATTCTGAAGAAAGTGCCCCGAAATTTTATACAGTTATCATCATTGGTAGAGAATTCCCACAAGGTTCTTAGCCTGTAAATCCAAGTTCGCAATATGATCTATGTCTACTGAAGAAGACCAAGCTCCATATGTGATAGATCAGGTCTTCAGACAACTTAAAAGCATCACCACCTCGCAAAATACCATTCAGCTCAAAATTAAAGCACTGGGCCGAGCACAAGTCCGCTTGTAAAAGTCCACTTCTATGATCAGAACAGGAGAGAATGTACATCCTCCCCTGTCCAAAATTTGTACATCGCCTATGGTGGCTGTCGAGTAAAGACTCACAAATCCCTAGGATCTTCCTACACTAGACCAAGAACCGAATCCCTTTGCTAACATCGATTCCCCGACCTCCAATTATCATTTGCTCCTCATGGATACTTTGATCCCTACCATCATTACCTAAACACCGCCTTCCAAGGTCCCCCATAAGTTGAATTCATATCTCCCCTACCAGCTGACGAGGTTCCCCCACCTCCAAACTAGGAGATAACACAGGTGCAATCATATTTATGTCTTTTACAAGAATCCATTAGTGAGATAAAAACCACGAATGATCTTAAAATGTAAAGAATATGGCTTTATATCAGGAAGCCCAATTTTCGGACAAATTCAAAATGTTATTCTTCAAGACATATAAAGGAATGGGCTCCCGATCTACTCACTTATCCAACTACCATCCTTTGATGAAGGTTCGATGCATAAGCATAGGAGTTATAGAGAGGATTCTCCCTTCCACTCCATCCTAACGAGCCCTACCTGGTATATGGGTTTGAAATGTGAGGGGACCGTCAAAACATGGGATGATGTACATAGTGATTTTTTGAAATGGTATGAATACAATGAGGAACTTAGCATCACATGTAAAGATTTGAAAATGCAAAAAAAAACTAAGTGGGAGAGGCAGTTGGAATTTTATCAATCACTGGAGGGAGAAAATAGGTCACATGATCAATCATGCTTGGAAAATGATTAGATACAGATCATTATCAGGATCCTATGGAGGAGCTAAACAAAGAACTCGAACTCACTATCTCAAATTTTAAATCTCTCAACATTATAAGGTGTAAGATCGAGAAAAGTTTGGAGCTAAAGCTACCAGACCTATTGAGGAATATCATCGAGCTACAAATCAGTTCTCCAATCATAAGAACTCTCTCAAAGATTCCATATATCACATCACTACTTTCATGGTTAGTCCACAACCATAACCATTACCAATTGCCAACACTTCCCAAGTTATGGTAGCCACCTCTAATCTTTTAATCGGGACCCCCTCAAAACAAATATCAAGTTATGCCATTTCCCAAAGAGTTTCATGCCCGATAAAGACACTTTATAGATCTTCGAGCCCCCCCTCATTCGGGTTTTCACTGACTTCAAGTTGGATGGTTTCCTAAAACCTCTCAACCCCAGACCACCCCCACCATCACAGAAAAGAACTGGCAGGTCAACTCAAATTGCGAGTTCCATGACGGGCCCAATCATATTATGGATAATTGTTAGGCTCTCAGATACGCTATCCAATACCTCATTGACACCCGATGTATCACCCCTACAAAGACTAATATTACTAACGACCCCCTACCATATCATCCCAATCCCCACACCAATGCCTTATCAGATTCCCCTATCTCAAATACTGACCTATGCACTCTGATAGTCCTTATTCAGTGAAAACTATGGATGAGGACACACTTGCACTTTCAAAAAACAACCCCCTGGGCACATCATCACCTGCCCAAAAGATCATTATAGAGATTAATCCCACCATCGACCATATAACACTCTTCATCATGGCCATACATTTCCTACAAACTAACTAGTACATCTCAGACTTGTTCCTAGTCACAGAATTTGTGACCTTAAAAGATCCAGGACTTCTTCTCCCTCCTTGGAAGAAATAGGTCACTTGTTTGAATGTGATGAGGTGTATCACAAGGCCTTTCAGGAAATCAAGCATATCACTACTGTAGTAAAAATCCAATCCACTTACTGGGGAAGATCGGCCTCTAAGGCACACCTATTCGCCCTAATGGATTCAGGAACTAACACTAGTACCCACCCACAATTTCAAACTCATTCTTAATCAACTCTTAGGGAATCAATGATAGGGATACCTCTACTAGTCGACAGACAAGAACTTATGGTTCAATCAACCCGATATCCTAGCCTCGAGTTCAAATGAGTGAGAAGGACAGACACGTAAAGGCCAATGATCATATTACATGGAAATGTTCAATCCATCACCAAATTCTATATTAGAGGGAAGAAAAATGGAGAGCCCAAATCACCCAAAGATACACCTTCTCGGAATCCAAGATAAGGGCCAAACCTAGTCCAATCGAGTAGGTTTCACTACCAAGCCTTCGAAAAGATAGGTGGGGCCTAGTCTATATAAACCGAAGGATCTTTGTTACCAAAATACTATTTTAATATAAGTACAACAAACAACATGGGATAACCACCTAAGTACTTAGACAAGGACCAGAGACATAAGTTTTCCCCTTAGTACCTACCATTCATAAAATATGAACATACGCTAGAGGTGACCTCAACTGATCGGTCCAAAAGTAGGACTAACTACGACCACCACCATCACCTATTGAAAATTAACGCCTCTAGAAAATCAAAGCCTACTCCAAGACCTTCGGCCAGTAATCCCTAATAATTCTACTATATCCACCTACCAAAGTAGGGCATTGTCGACAACTTTGACCAACCATTTATCACCGAGAGAAACACATCTCCAGGGCTTGGACATAAATTTTTCCTTAACTCATAAATCATGAAAATGATGACACATTGGTACTAATTATGGGAAAAGGACTCTGGCTCCATGAGTAATGAACTACATCCTTTAAGGCTCCTAGCATCAGGGATTATAATTTTGGGATCGAATATAGAGCTACCACCAAAGATCTTAACCAAATTGAAGAATATGAATAATGGACCTGTCGTATAAAAAAGTAAGGCTACATTAAGAAAAACTTATATCCAATTTTTTTATACGACGAATCACCTTTCCAATTATTCAACAAAAATGGAGAACCCAAGCACCCCAATGTTGACATATACCAAAGTATATGGTCCATAGGATGGTATGATTCACCCATGGAAATACATGATACCATTTGTGGTACTACAGAGGTCGACCCAAATCCTCTCAAAGTCAGTCAACCTGGAGAAGATCCCATTAATCCTTATAGTGACATTAACATGCTCATTCTACAACTAACATTCGACCTCTTTGTACTCGGGGGTATTGCCCTAGATCCACCATTATAGTGATGTCAGACACATCTATAGGGATGCTTATTTAGATGTAGCCCATACATTCAGCATAATCAAACTTCGAGACGCGACAACCCATCAAGGCCATCCCTCGCCAGAAGGTCGCCCCTACGGAGGTATTTATATAATGCAAAAATATAATTGGTCAACCCTATTCCTTATGAACAGACACGTGAAAAGTTCGACAATTGCATTATGTAGTATCTGCATTAACCCATACAAAATTTTTCAATAAAATATCACCTTGAGGTGAGATATGATGAATACCAATACTACTATGGGGACATTTTTTGCGAAGCCAAAAATGTCGTGAGAAAGTATACCCATAAGATCCTGAAACCTGTTCTGACAATGAAGAGCACCATAACACATTCTTCGAAAATAACATCGAGTCAGCATTGTCCATGTATGCAAAATATCAACCGATACACCCAACCAGAAAGACGAACAAGTCCTAGCCATGGTAGTAGAAATTCCCACCCCTACTAAGAACTTCTGCAGCCCCCAATATCTTTAACTCACTTGAGTCTATACTATGTAAGTGCTCATCTAGTTTGGAAATAGTGACAAAATTGAGTCATATCCTAGTCTACCAAAAAGCCACAGACAATACATATGAATTCTTCTAAAAGTCCCTAAAGGTAGAACACCAACACCTCACCTAGAATTTCATTTATGTGTTGCATTTTCATAATATGGGTGTGTGTGAGTTAAATCCCATCAAAATGATTTTCTACAATTTTCGGGATATTTTAAATAATTTTTAGGAATTTTTGAAAATAATATTTAAACATTTAAAATAGGATTTTATAATGTTTTGGACTATTTTATAATTTCCCTTAGTACCTAAATCTTTGCTTGGGTAGAATCCAAAAGTGCTAGGTAATATTGTGGGGGAAATTGAATTCTTTCAACTTCAAAAACACGCGTTTTTAGTCCATCGTAGCCTTACATGTGGCGATCTTATAATGGCTAGATCTTTGTTTTCTCTACACACATATCAGAGATTTTATTTGAACTGTTGGATCAATCTTATCAAAGGTCATCATGTCTTCTAATTCAATCCAAGTGTTGCCCTTTTGAACCAATTAGAGTGATTTTAAAAGCAGTTCTTAGACAGTCATTAGATTTACTTCGATCCTTTACATTCAATCTTGATCGTTGATTTGGTTCGATGTTCCAAAGCCTTCCATAGTCTATTATAAAATAGAACCCATATGTGCAACGTTTAAAATCTTTGGATCAATCCAGCGCTGAGAGGAGAGAGAGAGAGAGAGAGAGAGAGAGAGAGAGGGGGAGAAAACAAAACCTTAAACCAACTCCGGCCAAATTCTCACCTGAAAATACTTATGTTAGTTGAGTTTGTTCGAGTTCTGAGAAGATACAACCTCCCTAGTTCTTATTATTTGTCCAATGACGCGACTCAGAAAGTGTATCTAATGTGCATTCACTCTAGGCTCAAGTGCAAGCCTATCGCGTTAGTAATAAACCCGATAAGTCGTGATCGTATCCACAGGAAAATAGGACAACAGAGTTGTAACGATGTGAAAGATGAATAAATCCTAACTCTAACTCTAAAAAGAAAGGAAAAATGATTTGGTTTTGAGAATGATTATACTAGATGCAATTATGAAATTATAAAAAGATGCAATTATACTAAATTACCTCAAATATGATTGAAAGATGATTTGAAACTTTTGGACTAAGTGATGAGAAAAACAGGACGGGAATACAATCCCCCAACCCTAGTGTATTGCATTTATAATATTAATCGTAAATCTAATTGATTAATTTGACCCAAAATTTAGTACTCCCAGGCATTATGTATATGAGGTTCAAGCCCGCATCATACTTAATCTGAGGACGAGTAAATCGGTATCACTATAGTGACACTAGAATTGCATTCTAAATCATCCCGGTTACCCAGAGACAAACGAGATATAAAGACCTAAAATTGTTGTGTTCCTACACAATACGGTCGTAATCAATCACTAAATTCAGAGGATTAATGTTATACACATGCAATTAACACTTCAGGTTGGGTTCATCTATCCCAGCCTTAGAAAATCTAGCCTAGCATGCTGAAGGAAATGAAAACAGTGTTTGATGTGCAGAAAACCATGATTAATCTAAGGAAAACTTGTGAATTGATGTAAAAAGGAATTGAAGAGAGGAAATAACTCACTAATCTCACCAAAGCAGTAAGAGCAACAATTAATCAAACTTGTAATCAAATAATTTCTGACTGATCTTCACTATTGGAATTAAAACTTTAAATTGTATCTAAACTAGGGTTTCTAAAAAAGTAAGGAAAATTATACTAATTCTCCGTGCAAATAATGATAATAAAATGGTTTTTTATACCCTACAAGAATTCAGGAGTTTTATCTACACTAGGACTCTTCTTAGGATAAGATAAGATTTCAAGATCTCGATAGTCGGACCGATGTGGACCTTAGGCGGATCGGTCTGCCTCCCATGAGGATCAGTTCTTTTTATTTTCTGGCGAACCGGTTCGGGGCAGATCGGTTCTTTTATTTTTCATCCTTCTTCGGTTTGCTTTCAATCCGAGGTCTACTGGAGTTTTGTATAGCGGACCGGTCCGGGGTGAGGGCGGACCGGTCGACCTATTTGACTTTTTTCTCAACTTTGACTGCTCATATCTTTTGTTTCGAAACTCTGATTGACGTTTCATTTCTTCCTATGTGCTCATGAGTGTGATATCTTCAACTTCTTTTTAGGTACCTCATCCGAATTCTGGGTAGAAATTACACTTTTGCCCTTTTGACTTTCCTTCTTGTCTTCCTTGATTCTTCCGGTTTCCTTCTTTCGTTTCTTGACATCAAATACCTATAAACTCACTATGAAATACCATAAACTCGATGTACTCGTTACGATAAGTCAGTATCAATATTATGAGATAAAGTCAAATCGATTACATTATTCGTGGTGCTAAAAGTAACTAAATTAAGGGATAAAATAGGGAGAAATTATGCCTAATCAAACCCCCCCTCACTTAGAACTTTGCGCGTCCTGAGCAATGTAAAAGAATCCTTGCAAGGCTCAACTCTTGAAAAATATATTATTGGGATATAATACATTTTTCACGGGCAAGCGATTGCATTTAGCGTATGCAACAAGTCTTTAAACCCCTATGTCACCCTAGTAGGACGAGTTGTGTCTCGTGAGGGTTTGCAGTGAATATACGCATAAAATTCGACTCAAAGAAGATTCAAAATATGCAAAAATTGTGTAATTCCAACTTTCCCAGAAAATAGTCATCATCAAGTCATATTTACAAGTCTCAAATCTTAGTGTGTGTGTGCGAAGCCAGAAATTTAACCGCCAATTTCCGCCGATTGATCATTACATTACTTACCCAAAATTCGTTTTGATTTCAGTTTCTCACGGAATGCTCTCTCAAACGAATCACTTGGATCGTGGCTATTCTCTCGGTATGCGTGATATAAAGAGTAAATGTAATGGATGCAAACTTACGCATACAAGTAAAAAAATTGAAATTTCATGGTGAAAGGATCTCATCAACGTATTACGATTTTAAAAACGGGAACATCGCCTCTTATTCGCGCACTTAATCTCCTTTATTATCTTTTGGTGTATTAGCTCTCCTAACCAATCTCGCAATTTAGACTCGGTTAGGACTTTTTCGGGTTTTAAGGTATATGGGGTAAAATGAAAATGGTAGGAAAGATCGTAATTGGAAAAGTCATTTATGATGTCCATTTGTGCTTTTTCCGAGCTATTGCTCATTTTTTTCTGTTTTTCCCTTCTTTTTGTTTTCTCACTATTTTTGTTAAGCATATTTATTTTTTTTCTCTTTCCCCTTTATATGCACTTTCTGGACTTAAATTCTGAATTTTTCCATTTTTCACAATTTCGGTATATTTTGGTTTTTCGGGTTGTCAAACGAAAGGAAAAATTTATTCGGTTCAATTTGGGTTGCAAAAGGGGTGATTTTTCGCATCTTTTTCTGGCTAATATTTTTGGGTGACAAACGAGGGCCTACTTCATTGTCCAAAATACCAATTGCGTTACCATATGCGTTCCGAGATGAATTTAAGTTTAGAGATCAATTTCGGCATGTTTTTCAAAGCAATATCACACACATTTTTCATAACCGATCAAAATGAAAGGATTGAGATCCTCGATGACTTTTTAAGCGCTGAAAAGAACTTTTAGTTAACAATTAACTCGGATTGATTTAAAAATTTGCAAAAAGTGATAGGCTCGAATCTCACCGGGTTTGTTAATCTCCACACTTATTCGTTAAGTCTTTAATTTTCGCTCAATTTCCATCTTTAGTCAATTTCGTCTTTCTGTATGTTGAATTTTACAACTTGAGACTTCAATCCGACTTTTATTGATATTTTTGAAAATTTTGAATTCCAATGTTTATTTATTTTGACCAAAAATATTTTTGTATTTTTCAGAATTTTATGATTTTTTTGGAAATTTCTAGGCATTTTGAAAATTTGTGAAGTTTTAGAAATACGCACTTGTGACCCCCCCTAACTTAGACTTTTGCATTATCCTCAAGCAAAAAGGACTAAAATCTAAACAAGGCAAAATAATAAGTGTGATAAATAAAACAAACAAATGGAGAAAATGCATTTTTTTTATAACAAACAAGTCTGTGGTACAATTACAAGGAAAAGCATACACCAATGTGAACTGGAAAACCAAATAAAAACTGCCATAACCACATCAAGGTTCACTGGGGCGGGGATTGGGAAGAACCGGACGCGTCGGGGCCATAGGGATCATAGTAATAGGATGGCAGTGGCTCATTGGGATCCCCTTGGCGTCGATATATGTTCACTTGGAATCAGAGTATTAAGCTTGTATTGCGACGGTAATCGGTCAAAAAGTTTTCAAAGTTCGTCTCAAGTGCCTCCATTCGGTTTGTGAGGTCGCTTCCCGCCCCCTCAAAATCAGGATCATCCTCTTCATCCGCCGACTCTTCATCCGGACCGACATCCCCCATTTCGACATCCGCATCGACTTCCTCTTCTTCCTCTTTTTCGCTCTCGCTCGAAGCATCCTCTTCTTCACTATCACCTCCCCGCCTTGCCCGAAGGATAGCTAGCTGTTTGGCGCTCTTAGTACGGGTTCCTTGTCCAAAAGGACTGGGAATGCGAGTACGATCGAGAGGCGTCGCTATGCCAGCATCCTTGAGGATGGAGGTGATCAATCTTGCATAGGGAAGTGGGGCAGTACCTTTCTCATCCAAGGTCACGGTGATGATGTTGGCATAAAAGGTGCGGGCCAAGTTGATGGGAGTGTGAGGGTCAAAGAGGTGGTGGGTCAAGGTGGCCTGACGGGGCCGCATTGCTGAGTCGTTTGGTGTTTGCAAGATGTTGGCGCACACGATTTGAAAAGTGAGGCACACTGTCTCATTAAGACGTCCAACGGTGACAGTTTGCCCCGTTCATGCAACATCGGGGGCAATGCGCCTCATGATCACTTCTTTAGCGATCAGGGTGACGTTCCTCGGGTAGGTGAATTCTTGGACGTCGGGAACATCGTATTCGACCAACTTAGCCGTGAGACAAGCCAATGAAAATGGGATGACGGTACCATCCACGTACGCTTAAGCCTCGAATTGGCCCGTCCGAACAAGGGTTCCATAAAAGGCTCGAACCTCGGTTGCCCAAACCGCTTCATAAGGTTCGTTAAGGAATCGACACCAACCCCTAGCCATGAATAGGGCGGTGATGGAGTTGGGCAGACCAATCCATTGGACAACGCGCTCCATATGGAGTTTGCAATTCGGACCGAAAAACTGATGGCACCATCGTTCCTCTTGGCGGGAACGAAATTCCCCATTGCCGAAGGGGAGGATGTCAGTGGAGTCAAACTTGGTGGGGGCAGCGCGTTGGGCCATGAAAACAAGAGAGATTTTTTTTGGAAAATTAGGGAGGGAGAAGAAAGGATTTTGGTTGAAGGTGTGGAGGGAAGGGAGGGTTTGGGTGTGTATTTATAGGTGAAAGGGTGGGGGTAGGAATTGGATTTGGAGGGAAAAGGGTTGGAGGGAAAAGGGGGTGAATTTTGAAGGGAAAGGTTAGGGTTGGGAGTTGGGGAAACGAATTGGAGGGAATGAATGGGATTAGGGAGAAGGGGGTGAATCTAGGGAAGGGAAAAAAACATACCTCCAGAAAGCGGATCGGTCTGCCTGGGGACCGGACCGATCCGATCCTTTAATATTCAGGAAAATCTGACTAGCGGACCGGTCTGCCTTAAATTTAAAGGAACCGATCCGGGGCGAACCGGTCCGGCCCTAAAAAAAGGAACCGATCCGGCTCAAATTTTTGGGCCGAATTTCCCCCTAACTTGGTTTCGAATGTTCTTCTCCAAAAATATTCACTTTCACAACATACTCCCTATCAATTTGGACTAAAACCCACTCGATTTCTCTGGTCAATACCCTTTGACTCAATTTCCCAAAAATGTGAATGCTCTTGCCCGAATCCTATCGACGCTCATTACACACACGACTCTCACCCCATATGCGTCGGGAGTGTGATGACCTCGTTGTAACAGCTCACTCTACCCCATAAATGGGGTCCGACAACCAGACGGTGTCCATTCACTTTGAATGTATTTCCCCCTTTTAAATTGTCTAATTTAATAGCTCCATGAGGGAAAACATTATTTACAACGAACGGGCCAGACCATCATGATCGCAACATTCCCGGAAAGAGATGAAGTCGAGAGTTATAGAGAATAACTTTTTGCCCGGGAAGAAACTCTTTGCGTCAAATGATATTATCGTGAACGAGTTTCATCCTTTCTTTAGAAATTTTAGCATTCTCATACGCATCATTGCGTAGTTCTTCTAACTCATTCAATTGAAGCTTGTGGGATTCACCGGCATTATCCATGGCATAATTTAATTGCTTAATCGCCCAATACGCCTTGTGCTCTAGTTCAACGGGATTATGGAAAGGTTTTCCATACACAAAGTGGAAAGGGGACATGCCGAGTTCATTTTTATATGCGGTAAGATAGGCCTATAGCGAATCGTTCAATCTAAGTGATCAATCTTTCCGGTTAGGATTGACGGTCTTTCCAAGAATGTTTTTGATTTCTCGATTTGCTAGTTCGGCCTGCCCATTCGTTTGCGGGTGATAATTCGTCCCGACCTTGTGAACGATGCCATACTTTCTCAAGAGCTTCGCAAATAGCCTATTACAAAAATGCGTGCCATTATCATTGATTATTGCTTTTGGAGCACCGAAGCGGGAAAGTATGTGTTCCTGAAGGAACTTTATCACCACTTTGTTGTCATTTGTCTTGGTAGCTATATCTTCCACCCATTTCGAAACATAGTCTACCGCAATAAGGATGTATAGGAAACCAAAGCACGGGGGGAAAGGGCCCATGAAGTCAATACCCCAACAGTCGAAGATCTCAATGATGAGTATGGGGGTAAGAGGCATCATGTCTCATTGGGTAATGGCTCCTGTCCGTTGGCACCTATTGCAAGATTTGTAAGCATCATTCACATCCCGGAATATTGTGCGCCAATAGAGGCCGCATTGCAGAATTTTAGCGGCCGTCTTTTTGGTCGAAAAGTGGCCTCCATAAGCTTCCCAATGATAAAACTAGATGACTTTCGGGATCTCGTCATCCGGTACACATCATCAGATGATTTGGTCGGCACAATATTTAAAAAGGAAGGGATCATCGTAAAATAACATGCGCGACCAAGTAATAAACCTCTTATTATCTTGCGGTGTACAATCGGGAGGGACGGCTCTCGTGACATGGTAATTCACTATGTCCGCAAACCAGGGCAATGAAGAGGTAGCAAAAAGTTGCTCATTCGAAAAGTATTCATCTGTAGGTATGGGATCACTAGGTACGTCGGACGAAAGCCTTGATAAGTGGTCAGCAATGACATTTTCTACTCCTTTCTTATCTTTAATGGGGAGATTGAACTCTTATAGGATTAGGATCCACCTTATGAGGCGAGGCTTTGCATCTTTCTTTGCAAGTAGGTATTTCAAAGCCACGTGGTCGGTGAAGCAAGTAATGGGAGAACGATAAGATATGATCGGAATTTATCAAGGGAAAAGACTACCGCTAGCAACTCTTTCTCCGTGGTAGAGTAGTTGAGTTGTGGTCCGATAAGTGTCTGACTAGCATAGTAGATGACATGAGCTTGCTTATCTTTTCTTTGGCCCAAAACATCCCCTATCGCATAATCGCTAGCATCACACATAAGTTCGAATGGTAAGGACTAATCCGGAACTTGCATGATGGGAGCGAACACAAGTTTACTTTTTAATTTTTCAAAAAAGCTTTGCCATGCTTCCGTCCACTCGAATGGGGTGTCTTTCATGAGTAGGTTTCTTAAGGGTCTAGCGATGGCGTGGCCCAAGAAAGAGCGCACGTCCTTAAGCAATTTTGGTGGGGGAAGATCAGCTATGACATCTATTTTTGCCCTATCAACTTATATTCCCTTGGATGATACTATGTGGCCAAGAACGATTCCCTCGGTGACCATGAAATGGCATTTCTCCAAATTCAGCACTAAGTTCTTTTCCACACACCGAGCAAGTACTTTTTCCAGTTTTTCTAGACAACGATCGAAAGAGGTGCCAAAAATGCCGAAATCGTCCATGAACATTTCGAGTCCTCTCTCCACCATGTCGCTAAATAGACTCAACATCCACCTTTGAAAAGTCGCGGGTGCATTACACAAGCCAACTGGCATACATTTGTAGGCAAATGTACCAAAAGGACAAGTGAAGGTCGTCTTCTCCTAGTCAACTACATCTACCTCAATCTGGTTATATCCGAAATAACCATCAAGGAAGCAATAGTAAGGGTGGCCTTCTACTCTCTTAAGCATTTGATCAATAAATGGTAAGGGGAAATGGTCTTTCCTATTTCCCGCATTGAGTTTCTGGTAATCAATGCAAACGTGCCACCCGATGGTAGTACATTGGGGAATTAGCTCTCCCTTAGCATTATCAGTCACTGTCATGCTCGACTTCTTCGGGATGACTTGAATGGGTCTCACCCACTTGCTATCCGAGATCAGGTAGATAATCCCAGCATCCAATAACTTGATAATTTCGGTTCTCACTACTTCTTCCATGTTGGGGTTTAGCCTTCTTTGCATTTCTATTGAGGGTTTAACATCCTCTTCGAGATGGATCTTGTGAGTGAAAATCAAAGGACTTATCCCCTTCAAATCAGAAATGCACCAACCAAAAGCACTTTGGTGCTTCCTCAGAATTTTTAACAATTTACCCTCCTGCTCATCGTCTAAGCTAGAGGAGACAACAACAGGAAATGTCTCATCCTCTTCTAGGTATGCATATTTAATATGGGAGGGGAGTTTCTTTAATTCAAGGGTTGGAAATTTGTCGTTGGAGGGAACCATGCGTGTATCCCTCGGTGGTAATTCCTCGAATCTAGAGACCCAATTAACATCTCTCGCGTCCGACGCTCTCTCATCTAGTAACTCTCTCAACTCCCTAACCTCCCTCTCGAAGTCGGTGTTCATCCCCTCACTCTCGTGTCTTGCCACTAAGCAGGACCCTAAGGCGTCGCCACAATAATTCTCCTCAAATTACTCCTCTACTATCTCATCTATGAAGCTCACTGCGTGAAGATCATCTTCTTCCCCCGTATGTTGGGATATGTGGAAGATGTTGGTCTCTAAGGTCATGTTCCCAAAGGTGAGTTGCATTCGCCCATTCCGAGTACTGATGATTGTGTTAGCCGTAGCTAAGAATGGGCGCCCAAGGATGATGGGAACATGGTTGCTCGAGTTGAAGGAGGGCTCCGTGTCCCAAATGACAAAGTCTACCGGGAAGTAGAAAGTGTCAACTTGGACAATCACATCCTCGACTATGACTCTTAGGATCTTCACTGTTCGATCCGCTAATTGGAGAGTGACCTTTGTGGGCTTGAGGTCGCCCAAATCAAGTTTCCTATAGATGGAATAAGGGAGCATATTGACACTTGCTCCCAAATCAAGTAAGGATTTTTTGATTTTGTTTTCTCCAATGATGCAGGAAATGGTGGGTGCACCGGGATCTTTGAATTTAGGTGGGAGATCATTTAGTATAATGGAGCTCACATTTTGTGCTAGAAAGACATTCTTTTTTACCTTCATCTTTCTCTTTACCTTCGATAAGTCTTTGATGACTTTTACATAGGTTGGAATTTGCTTAATGGCATCAAGGAAAGGTAAGTTCAACTTTACTTGCATTAGTACTTCTAGCACATCCTCACGTGGGTTTCCTTTATGGGAGGGAATCAACCTTTGAGGAAATGGTGCCACGGAGGGTGTCTTCACTACTACCTAGGGCTCACTAGTGTCTTCTTTGTCACTCTCATTCAAGGGGACATCTTCAGCCTCTGTCGTGCCGGGCGAAATCTCCTTGTCTTTCGTTGTGTCGTGTGGGGGAGGTGATAAATCAACGACTCTCCCACTATGAAGTGGGGTCATAGCTTGGAATTTCTCCTGATGTTCGGTAGAGTTGGAGCTCACACTAGTTTGACCTTGGGGAGGTCTTTGGCCTTTGGCAGGAAACTTGCCCTTCTCTTAGACACTCAACGAGGATTGTATCTTTGATAGACTGGTATTTATGTTGCTGATTAGGCGATCATATTTAGCATTGGTCGCAGTCTGGATAGTGATGAATTGATTCAAAGTATCCTCGAGAGTTCTTCGCGGTGGTGGGATATAAGCTCCTTGAGGTGGTGGTGCTTGCACATGTCCTTGCATGTGTGGAGCTTTTTGAAAGTGTTGTGGTGGAGGAGAGGCAACATGTGAAAGAGGGTTCATCATAGCATGTTGTTGCCCATAGATAAAACCGGGATGGTTTTTCCATGAAGGGTTGTAATAATTCCCGTGCGGTGCACCGAAATTACCCTTAAATCCTCCTATACCACTAACTTGCTCTTGACGCATTACTTTGTAGGTGGGTATAGTCGTGAATTCCTCAGTTGAATGACCCGCCTCACAAATTGCACACACCTTCTCGACAGGGTTTGGTATGGATCCAGTTGGTCCTCTTCCACGTATCCCACGTAGGTCTCACACTTCTTTCTCAAGTATTTCGATTCGACTATCCTCTATAGAACTCTATTCTACTTGAAATAGGTCGAACGCCGATGGAGTGGTGGTCACTTGACAAATTCGATTCTGAGCGTTAGGATCAGATGTATCCCAAGATTGGGTAGTCTCGGCGACATACCTCAGGTGAATCTCAGCATCGTGAGTGTCTAAGTCGACAAACGGACCACTACCCATGGTTTCAACTAGCTGCTTGGAGTTAAGGTTCAGCCCATTATAGAGAAAAGAAATGATTTGCACTGAATCAAATCCATGATGGGGGCATGAAGTAACTAACTCATTTAAACGCTCGTAAAATCAATCAAATGGCTCATTTTCATATTGTCTGAACGCTTGAATTTGAGCCTTTATGGAGATTGTTCGCTTTGGTGGGAAGAATTTCTTGAGAAATCTTGATTGTAACTCGTTCCAAGATGGGATCGAGCTTGGAGGTAAAGACCATAGCCAGGTCTTAGCTTTATCTTTGAGAGAGAAGGGGAAGAGTTTGAGGCGGATCACCTCTTGTGTGCAAGTTTGATAATTGAGAGTATCGTACACATCCTCAAATTCCTTAATGTGAAGATATGGTTTTTTAGAATCCATACCATGGTAATGAGGTAACATCTGGATCATCCCATTTTTCGAACGGAATTTCCTGGCATTATACGGGAGTATAATGCATCCCGGAGTGACAGTGCGCTCGGGATATAAGATTTCTCTCAGCGGGCGGTATGGGGGCTCTTCCTCACCGGCGGCTGCACTATCGTGTTGCGACATCTCTCCCTCACTTAACGACTCGGTTCTCTCACTTGGTGTGCTCGAAGTGTGCTCGGAGGTGTGTCCTAAGAATGAAAACGGAGTGTTATTGGAGATTGAATGTGACGGTGTGGGAGGTGGAATCCAGAACTGTGTGGCGTTAGGAGTGTGGGGGCTATCGGGGTTTGTGGGTACCCTGAATTTAGCACCATAAGGCCTGGACGAGTAGCCTCCCCATAGCGGCCAAAAGCCCAGGCCCATCACCTCTTGTACTCATCCGATTACCCCACGATCCCATGAAGAGAAGTGGTAAGGGAGCGCGGTCCCATGTAGGGGAGATGGCTGATAAGGAGGAACCCATCACCCCCACTACTCCAACATATACATGTATAAATTAAACCCTAAGTCCGGGGCAAAGGACAAGTTGTATTCTCTGTACTTATTCTTCATAATATAGAGAAATAACACTGACTAAACCACCGTGGACGTAGGCACATCTTTGCTGAACCACGTATACCCGTTGTTGTGTGATTGGCATTTTATTTATTTTTTCTTGATTGTTACCTCTTTCATATTTATTTGTGTTGCATAATAATTGTCACCACAATTGGCACCGTCTGTGGGAAACGTTTATCTTTCCCTGAGAAGAGCCCATTCCGAGAAAAAAATCTAAGATGTCTGGCCATAGCAGTAACGCTCCTCAAGCAGGAGATATTCAGGAGCCACCCGCTCCTCGCAGGATTAGGTCTGAAGTCCGACGTTCAGATCAAGTGGCTCGCTTAGAAAGGCCAGCCTCTGAAGAAAGTCAAGGGCCAGCAAGGTCCACTCATATATCCAGATTAATCGATGCATACGAAGCAAGGCTCCACGAGCAGAGGGAGTCCTCTCGTAGATATGAGGCTGAGAATGCACGCTTAAAAAGAAGACTGGAAAAACTAGAGGAAGAAATACGCCCTGATACCAGGAGACGCCCCTATCGCACTCCTAGCCCTCAGACGAGCAAATCTCGCAACCGATGAAGGAGCCCTAGGCGGAAATATCAAGGGTTCGAAGGTGGCGAATCAGACGACGACCTCCGCGAGCAACTGAGAAAAGCTCGCCGCTATCAGAGCCCTGCCCGCAGCGATGACAACATACGGAACTTAGTCCGCAGAGAAATGGACCAACATCCAGATCACCGCGGCACCAGGTCGACCAGAGAACTCGCCAGGAGAGCCCTCAAGACCCAGATGAAATCGCCCTTCACGAGGGAAATTGAAGAAGAAGAAGCTCCCAAAAAGTTTGCTATTTCAAGGTTCAAGATTTACGACGGAAAGACTGATCCCATTGATCATGTCAGGAAGTACCGGCAAGATATGACCCTCTGGAATCACCGAGATGCACTGATGTGCCGTATTTTTCCCTCGAGCCTTCATGACGTGGCCCAGAAATGGTTCGAGAAACTCCCTCACCGATCCATCAGAAATTTCAAATCCCTGGCCGAGCTCTTCACGGCCCGGTTCATCACCAGCAGCTCCCATCCCAAACGGATGGATGCTCTATTAACAATGAAGAAAATGCCTCAGGAGACACTCCGAGACTACGCGAAGAGGTACTGGGAGTTATTCAACGAAGTCGAGGACTGCGCGGAAGAGGTGGCAGTGACTTCATTCAAAATTAGGCTACCTAGCTCTTCCCTCTTTTACCAGTCCTTGACAAAGAAGGAAGCAACCACCATTGATGACCTGATAGCCCGGATTGAGAAATACGCAAAGGTGGAAGATGTCACCTGCCTCAACGTAGGAGAAAACGGTCGAGCCAAGCTCGCTACCAAGGGAAGTGAGAAAGTTGATAACCAGAAAAAAGGAGGAAAGAATGGGAGCAAGAATGGCTCCAAGAACGGGGAGAACCCTGACGTTGCAAAGTCGTTCCAGGCGGTCAACACCGTCTTCAAAGAACCAATTTACAAAATTCTCGCGAAGATCAAGGATGAGCCGTTCATCAAATGGCCTCGGAAAATGGGAGGAGACCCATCGAAAAGAAACAATGCACTGAGATGCACCTTCCACAAAGAGGGAGGGCATAAGACCGAGCACTACAAGGCTCTTAAGTCCCACCTCGAGGAGTTGGCCCAATCCGGACATTTGAATGACTTTGTGGAAAGGAAGGTAGAGAGAGTGACTCTCCATAAGGAGGCAAAACCCGACAACGTATTGGAAGACGACGCCGGACACGAATTCGCAGTAATCCATGGAGTATCCGATGTTAAGCAAATCCAGGGTAACTCAGCTCGAATGGAGGTAAAGAAGCTGACAGCAGTAATGCAAGCTTTTCAGATTGATCCAGCAAAATCACAGGCAGGAAAACGTCGGCGAGCAGAGGACATCAACTACAACAAGCATATTGTTTTCACGGATGAAGATCTTGTGGAAGTGAGGACCCCAAACCACGATTCCTTAGTCATTACACTCAGGATAGCCAACTTTGATATCGACAGGTTGCTCGTCGATCAAGGGAGCTCATCCGAAGTAATGTACATCGACCTGTTCAGAAAATTGAAGTTTAACATCGCCGACCTAAAGGGAACAACTGTTCCTCTGGTCGGCTTCGCTGGGAAAATGACCATGCCTCTGGGCAAGATTGTACTACCAGTGCTCGCTGGAAATGTTTCAAAAATGATTGAATTCTTAGTGGTCGACATCGATTCACCATATCAAGCCGTCCTCGGTAGGGGATGGCTTCATGCAATGAAGGAAGTCTCCTCGACCTACCACCAGAAACTCAAATATGTCACCGAGTGGGGAGTGATGGAGATACATGGCGACCAGGCGATGGCGAGAAAGTGCTTCATAGCGGCCATCCGACCAAAGCCAGAGAAAAAAGCCGTTCAAACCAGTGAGAAAGTGGAGGAAGGTGCAATCCCTTCCAAATAGCAATTAAAATATGGAAGGCCCAGAGTGGAAGAGATCAGGCTCCTCCCCTCCGAGCGTGTTGTAGAGGACCTGGTAGACGTAATTGCTAAAGAAGGCGACAACAGCAGAGTCTTCCTGATCGGGACCTCACTCACTGACCAAGAGCAAAAGGATTTGTTAACCTTACTCAGAAGCAACATAGATGTTTTCGCTTGGGAACCCTATGAGCTGCCAGGAATCGATCCCAATATGGTCTGCCATCGGTTGCACGTCAATCCCACATTCAAGCCGATAGCGCAGAAGGCAAGACGAACTGCTCCCGAGAAGGCCAGAGCAATAGAAAAAGAAGTCAAAAAACTGCTGGATGCAGGGTCCATACGGGAAGTGCAATTCCCCAAATGGTTATCCAACCCAGTGGTAGTTCCAAAAAGCAACGGGAAGTGGAGAGTGTGCATAGACTTCACTGACCTCAACAAAGCCTGCCCCAAGGATAGCTTCCCTCTTCCGAAAATAGACCAACTAGTAGACGCCATTGCAGCTCACGAACGAATGAGTTTCCTGGACGCATACTCAGGCTATCACCAGATTCCCCTATATGCCCCAGATCAGGACAAAACGGCATATATCACGACGGTTGGTTTATACTGTTACAAGGTCATGCCTTTTGGGCTAAAAAATGCAGGGGCAACCTATCAGCGGCTGGTTACTAAAATGTTCAAGAATCAGATGGGAGACACAATGGAGGTCTACATCGACGACATGCTCGTCAAGAGCAAGGAGAAGGAAAATCACCTCTCGGACCTGTCAAGTACCTTCGAAATCCTCAGGAAGTACCGAATGAAACTCAACGCGAGCAAGTGTTCCTTCGGTGTCCAGTCAGGAAAGTTTCTTGGGTATTTGGTCAGCAAGCGTGGCATAGAGGCTAATCCGGACCAGATTGATGCAATCAAAAGAGTGCAACCTCCTCGCATAATCCGCGATGTACAGAAGCTCACTGGAATGCTCGCTGCTCTAAATCGTTTCATTTCTAAATCCTCCGAGAGATGCAAGCCCTTCTTCCAACTATTAAAAGGTAGCAAAACAGTAGAATGGCCCCCAGGTTGCTCACAAGCATTAGACGAGCTCAAGTCCTTCCTAAGCTCCCCACCACTTCTTGTCATACCACAGCAAATGGACTCTCTGTACCTCTACCTCTCTGTATCCAGCCATACTGTCAGCTCAGCGCTAATGTGTGAAGTTACAGGGATCCAACATCCAGTCTATTACGCAAGCAAAACCTTACTAGACGACGAGCAACGCTACCTGCCATTGGAAAATCTCGCTTTCGCCCTAGTAATGTCCTCGAGGAAACTGAAGCATTACTTCGAAGCTCATACGATCATCGTCCTTACATCACACCCCCTTAAGGCTGTCCTAAGGAAGGCGGATTTATCGGGCAGACTGTCTAAATGGTCAGTTTTGATCGGCCAGTTTGACATCCAATTTCAACCAAGGACAGCTATCAAGGGTCAAATCCTTGCTGACTTCATAGCTGAATTCACAGGCGAAGAACCCTTCGACCAGCCTAAGCCAAGAGAACAAAACAACCAGGCTACAGGGGAAAGCTGGAAACTATTCGTTAATGGAGCCTCCAACTCAAAGGGGGCAGGAGTAGGAATTGTTCTCATCACTCCAGAAAACACAGTCCTCGAGCAAGGAATCAGGCTGGGATTTGCAGCCTCCAACAACGAAGCAGAATACGAAGCCTTAATAGCAGGTCTCCAAAGGGCGCAAACTCTGGGAGCAAAGCATTTACAGGTATTCGAAGACTCGCAACTAGTTTCCAATCAGATAAGTGGAGACTATAACGCGAAGGATGAGAGGATGGCAGCCTACCTCTCCCTAGTAAAAAACATAATGACGAACTTTGAAGAAATCAACATCCAACAGTTTCCCAGGGGGCAGAACAGCCACGCTGATGCCTTAGCAACCCTTAGCTCGGCAGTTGATTCCAGCCTTAAAAGGATCATCCCTATCAATTTCCTCAGCTGCCCGAGCATTTACCCCAACTGCGAGCTGACCAAAGAGAGACCAATACTCCAATTGGAACCAGCCCCCAGTTGGATGGATCCCTTGATAGATTATTTGAAGAACGGAATGCTCCCAGAGGATAAGAGGACTGCCCACCAGATAAGAGTCAAAGCTGCTCGCTTTCACTTATCCACGGGAGGCGACTTGTATAAAAGATCTTTCTCCGGCCCCTACCTTAGATGCGTCCACCCATGCGATGTCAAGGCAGTGCTTCACGAACTTCACGAAGGAATCTGCGGGAGTCACGTCGGAGGAAGGTCTCTAGCCTTCCGAGCAATGAAGGAAGGTTATTGGTGGCCATATATGCAAAAGGACTCCGCAGCATATGTCCGCAGATGCCTAAAATGCCAGCTTCACGCCCCCATGGTCCACCAGCCCGCCAGCAAGTTAAAATCCCTGACCAGCCCCTGGCCTTTTGCCCAGTGGGGAATGGACATCGTGGGACCACTGCCCACCACTGTCGGTAATCGCAAATACCTGTTGGTCGCAACTGATTACTTTACCAAGTGGATCGAGGCAGAACCACTGGCGAACATCCGAGATGCTGACATGATGAGGTTCATATGGAGAAATATTATCACTCGATTCGGGATCCCCAGAACCATCATCACTGACAATGGAACACAGTTCGAGAGTGGCCCTTTTCAGGACTTCTGCGACCAACACGGGATCAGGCACCACTTCAGCTCGGTGGCTTACCCTCAAAGCAACGGACAAGCTGAGGCTTCCAACAAGACAGTGATCGCTGAATTGAAGAAGCGGTTAAGACAAGCCAAAGGCGCGTGGACAACCGAGCTACCGCATATCCTATGGGCGTACAGAACAACTCCTAGGCGAGCCACAGGAGAAACGCCATTCTCACTAGCATATGGTATGGAGGCAGTCATCCCACTAGAAGCAGGATTGCCTACAATGAGATCCGACCTCGTCGAGCAGGGTCAGAACGATCAGGCTTTGCTCGCTGAACTCGATTTGGCCAACGAACGCAGGGAACTTGCCTTAGTAAAACTAGTGAACTATTAGCAACAGCTCGCAAAGCACTACATCAAAAGGGTCAATCCGAGGAAATTTGAAATTGGGGACTATGTTCTAAGAAAGCTCCTGGGCAACACAGTGAAGCCATCACTCGGTAAATTGGGCCCGAACTGGGAAGGACCTTATGAGATAATTAGAAACGATCTGCAAGGTGCCTATCATTTGAAAACGATGGAGGGCAGAGAGATACCATGAGCAGGGAACGCAGCTAATCTCAAGAAATTCTATTTTTAGGGGTTCTATTGTTAGATCTTTTATTGTACTCATTATGGGAAAAGATAGTTTATTTCTCAATTCACCAATGAAAACCTCTCAGTTGATCACTCTCTAAAAAGTAACAATTATATCTTATTGCACATCCTTTTCAAATCACAGGTATAATGGTTGGCATAGCAGGGGAATACCCCTCCTCAGGTCATCGTCATGAAGCACGAGAGACCTCTTAGCATTGCCCATGGCAATATATGAAGCCCTACAGAGTATTCTTAGGCATCAAACCTACTTTGGTTAAACAAAATCCTGACCGAATAAAGACATCCAATAACAGGGGTGTCCTCGCCAATTGCCCTACTTAGGCCTAAGGGAGTGTGACGACACGACCTAAAAGGTAAAGGAAGGGCACAATGGTATTCTTAATACTGGACTGGGCGGACACTCACATGACAAGATAAAAAGGATTGTGAAGCTGCAAAAATATAAAAAGATTGGATAAACACGTTTAGTCAGCAAAATCGCCCAAAACTCAAACTTTCCATTAATCTTTTATATTTACAAACAATAATAGTACATGTTTAGTCGGCGAAGCTCTCCCAAAGCATTTACAATTATTAAAAAAAAAATATCAAGAAGGTGGAAGCCTCTGAGCAAGGTAGTCAGCAACTTTAGCTCTCCTCCCATCATCAGGAGCAGGATCGAACTCCTCCACGACCTCATTTGCGTCCAACTCCAATAGTTGCCGGGGAATAGCATCGATGGGGATCCATCGATCATCTCGCCTGAATGGATTGGGCATCAGAGTAGAGGGGGACATCTCGTGCCGATACCACAATATTGAGTTCCTCGGGACCTGCAGCTCTTTGAGAGCACTCAACCACCCCCTAATGAAGGAAATCTCCTCGAACTCTGATAATCTTGTGGGAGCATCCAGCCAGCCCTGATCATAGCCATCAGTCCACACTTGGCGAGGCCCCTTCTTGAATAGATGCCGCAGTCGGGTGACGTCCCTCTGGAGCCCAGCAGCAGTCACGTAAGCTCGACGAACATCGCCGCGCAGCTCCTCCATTTCCCTCTCGCGCTGCTCCTCGACTTCCCTACTCCTACCCCTTGTACTTCTACCAGCACGCGGGAGGGGAGGCCGAGCATCTCGCGACGAGGAAGAGCCTTGTAGGACTGCCGAAGCGGTGCTCGGTCAATGCTCCTTAAGCTTCGAGGCCTCCCGCCTCAGGTCTTCATTCTCCCGCTGAAGGAACTCCACGACTTGGTTGATCTCGGTGGCCTCCAGTAACTTTGATCTCAGCTCGCTAACTTCTTCTTGCACTGAAGCACCAATCTCTTGCATTTCCTGAAGCCTATCCTTCAACTTGGCCACTAGCTCGGACTGATCCTTATATTTCTGGTTCCTTGACTTAGCAAACCTACAAAGCCTAGCAAAGGCCTGGCGAACTACAGGGCTTGCATTAGGACCCAGAGTCCTACCTAGTTGAGAGGTAACAGGAATATAGTCATCCACATCAACCAACTACAAGTAAAAGAAAGAGAAAAGAAAGAGATCAGCATAAACAAAAATGAAGTCTTTTCATTGATAATGAACGAGGTTACATCAGATCAAAAAAGAAAAAAAAAGTTACAAAGAAGCCCTATCAATTGGCAACCTCGGTGGATGGACCCTTGTCCTTATCATCATCAGCAGGGATATTACCCTCTGCAGGGGTGTCCACTGCCCCCTCGACCAAGGAAGCATCAGCAGGAGTCGCTTGAGAAACAGGATTGGTGCCTTCAGCAGTTGGGGTTGGGTCCTCATCCACGACCGGCTTTGGCCCTGGATCATGCTCGTCAAAGAGTGGGGATGAAACGTCCACCCTAGCAGCCACGAGGGCCTTGTTCCACCCTTTCTTGAAGTTCAGACGGCTGATATAGCCTATCTGAACCTCGGTGTCCTCATACGCTACAGCCCAGCCACAGTTGTACGAATCTTCCTTGAGAGTGGCCGCCTGGGCTTTCTCCGCCTCCAGCTGCTCGGCGAGAGCCCTGTTATTCTCTGCAAGGTCTAGCTTGCTCGACCACACCAGGTCGTACGTCTTCCTCAGCTCGCCAAGTTCCCTGACAGCGTCATCTCTCTCGCGAGCAGAATCAGCAAGGGCAGAGGCAGATAAGGCTCGAGCTGCATCAGCAGCCTTCAGATCGGCCTCCAGCTTAGAACCCCAAGCTACCAGAGTAGACTTCTGCTACTCCAGCTCGCTGTTCCTTTTCAACAGCTCGTCGCGAGAGCGATAGAGCACAGCAAAGTCAGTCACAAACTGCAAAAAATGAGGGAAGGATCAGAAAGAAGAAACCATCAAAACGGATTAAAGGAAATTGAGAATTAGAAGAGGAACCTTACCATGGCAAGCCTCTGGCTAGCTTGCAAATCCAGTTGATCGGACCCCGACGCCCTCTCATGATCTGCAGGGAGGACTGCTCTCTCGAGCAGCGCAGGGGCAAGCTGAGGAGAGGTGGCTACCGAAGCCCCCTCAGGCAACGCAGATACTGGGACCAAGGCTTGACCAGTTTTGGTCCTCAGTTCCATCTTCTTCCTCTCCTCCTCCTTTTCTCTCTCCCTTATCTTTCTCTCTTCCACCTTCTTCCTCTCCTCCTCCTTTTTCTTCTCTCTCTCTCTCGCCTGCTCCTCCTCTCTCTTCTTCTTCTCTTGCTCCTAAGAAAAAGGCCGAGAACCTGTAGCTATGGCCCCGGAGGCAGTCTTCGACTTCTTGGACCTCTGGGCAAGAAGCACATCATCATCATCATCATCTTTGATTAAATTCTTCCTGGGAGGCATCTCTTCACCAGAACTGCTGGTAGTGCTCGAAGAACTGCTACCGTCAACACTGCCTGCACCCAAATTACTAACACCTGCAGGCTCACTCTCCGAGCTTCTCTCCTCTTCGTCCAATTGGATGGGCTCAGCAGAAATCTCTTCGTAAGAGTCAAAGTCCGGAACACTATCCACAGGTCGGGCTATGAAGATGGAACCTGTATTCTTGTATTCAAGCAGAAAAGCAGCAGACCTAGGATGCTCGCCATCACCCAGAGGTTCCCTGATGTTCCAAGCTTTCACCAGTTCCGAGATACGAACCTCGCTGAGAGCAGGCTCCAAGTTCTTTATCCTCGCTGTAAAAGAGAAAGAAAGAAGAGGTTAGAAAAATCACAAGGTCAGCAAAGGTTGAAACAATAATACAACATCTACCTATATATTCTTCCCCATAAAAGGGAACAGTGGACCTCTCAGACCTCGACCCTTCAAATTGGGGGGAGAATTGCCAATTCCTAACAAAAAAACCTTCTTGCCAGTAGTCCTTATGGGAATCAGGTAAATTTACTACCAATACCCTATCAGGACTCCTAGCCTTAAGGTACAGGACACCTGAACTCGTTCGAGAAAAGGAATAACAAAAGTAGACCTCGACAAGCCCTAACCTTGTGCCGTACAATTGATTTATCCTATGCACGCCGTTCACTATTTTCCATACGTTGGGCGAACATTGTGTAGGCACAATACCAAAATAGCTAAAGAAGTGCAGAAATAGACCATTAGGGGGAAAGGTAAGACCCCCCTGGGAGAGCAACAGGACGTGAATCCAATGTGCATCCTCTATATCCCTAACGTTCCTAGGCGGCGAGGCACAACACTCAATCTCTACCCACTCAGGAATACTGTAGAATTTTCTAAACTCAGTTACTGACCTATTTCCAATCTTCGCCATTGGAAAAATACAAGAAAAACTCTAAACTCGAGAAAAGGGCACGAGAGACTTACAAGACATAAGATCAGGTCAAATGGCGAAGAAGCGATGAGAGTGGAGACCGAAAATAGAAGGTACAAAGCTTAAGAGTTCTAAGAAGATAGAAGATTGCTGGAAAAGATGAAGCGACAAAGAGAAAATGTGTCTTATTCCAACAAGCCTTCAAGTCTAATCATAACGCACGGATAGCGAAGCGGGTGCCGCCAAAGCAACTTCACAGTTTTCAAAGAAATCGACCATCATAGCTGATTATTTAAATTCATTGGACCTGTAGAAATGGCCCAACAAATTTAGGGGCAATTGTGGGTACCCTGAATTTAGCACCATAAGGCCTGGACGAGTAGCCTCCCCTTAGCGGCCCAAAGCCCAGGCCCATCACCTCTTGTACTCATTCGATTACCCCACGATCCCATGAAGAGAAGTGGTAAGGGAGCGCGATCCCATGTAGGGGAGATGGCTGATAAGGAGGAACCCATCACCCCCACTACTCAAACATATACATATATAAATTAAACCCTAAGTCCGGGGCAAAGGAAAAGCTGTATTCTCTGTACTTATTCTTCAGAATATAGAGAAATAACACTGACTAAACCACCGTGGACGTAGGCATATCTTTATTGAACCACGTATACCCGTTGTTGTGTGATTGGCATTTTATTTATTTTTTCTTGATTGTTACCTCTTTCATATTTATTTGTGTTGCATAATAATTGTCACCACAGGGTTGTACTCAATTATTGGATTTTTATGAATGCTGGTTGGAGTATTATGAGGTGTGGGAGTGAGTTCAGAATTTTGCATTAATAGCTTGTGAGAGATGATGGTGAATCTTTTTGTGCTATTTGAATTTTTTTATATTTTTGGATTTTTGGAAATTTTTTTGTCTACCTAATTCCCTGGCAACGGCGCCAAAAACTTGATGCGACTCAGAAAGTGTCTCTAATGTGCGTTCACTCTAGGCTCCAGTGCAAGACTGTCGCGTTAGTAATAAACCTGGTAAGTCGGATCGTATCCACAGGGAAATAGGACAACAGAGTTGTAATGACAGGAAAGATGAATGAATCCTAACTCTAATTCTAAAAAGAAAGGAAAAATGATTTGGTTTTGAGAATGATTATACTAGATGCAATTGTGAAATTATGAAAAGAGGCAATTATACTAAATTACCTAAAATATGATTGAAAGATGATTTGAAACTTTTGGACTAAGTGATGAGAAAAACAGGACGGGAATACAATCCCCCAACCCTACTGTATTGCATTCATAATATTAATCGTAAATTTAATTTATTAATTTGACCCAGAATTTAGTACTCCCAAGCATTATGTATATGAGGTTCAATTCCGCATCATACTTAATCTGAGGACGAGTAAATCGGTATCACTATAATGACACTTGAATTGCATTCTAAATCATCCTGGTTACATAGAGGCAAATGAGATATAAAGACCTACAATTGTTGTGTTCCTATGCAATACAATCGTAATCAATCACTAAATTCAGAGGATTAATGTTATACACATGCAATTAACACATCAGGTTGGGTTCATGTATCCCGGCCTTAGAAAATCTCGCCTAGCATGATGAAGGTAATGAAAACAGTGTTTGATGTGCAGAAAACCATGATTAATCTAAGGAAAACTTGTGAATTGATGTAAAAAGGAATTTAAGAGAGCAAATAAATCACTAATCTCACCAAAGCAGTAACAGCAGCAATTAAGAAAACTTGTAATCAAATAATTTCTGACTGATCTTCACTATTGGAATTAAAACTGTAAATTGTATCTAAACTAGGGTTTCTGAAAAAGTAAGGAAAATTATACTAATTATCCGTGAAAAGAATGATAATAAAATCATTTTTTATACCCTACAAGAATTCAGGAGTTTTAGCTACACTAGGACTCTTCTTAGGAGAAGATAATATTTCAAGATCTCGATAGCCGGACCGGTCTCGGCCTTAGGCGGATCGACCTGCCTCCCATGCGGATTGGTTCCTTTTATTTTCTGGCGAACCGGTCCAGGGCAGATCGGTTCTTTTATTTTTCATCCTTCTTCGGTTTGCTTTTGATACAAGGTCCACTGGAGTTTTGCACAGCGGATCGGTCCGGGGTGAGGGCGGACCGGTCTGCCTGTTTGACTTTTTTCCTAACTTTGACTGCTCATATCATTTTTTCCTGAACTCCGATTGAGGTATCATTTCTTCCTATGTGCTCATGAGTGTGATATCTTCAACTTCTCTTTAGTTACCTCATCCGAATTCTGGGTAAAAATTACACTTTTGCCCTTTTGACTTTCCTTCTTGTCTTCCTTGATTCTTCCGGTTTCCTTCTTTCGTTTCCTGACATCAAATACCTGTAAACTCACTATGAAATACTAGAAACTTGGTGTACTCGTTAGGATAAGTCAGTAGCAAGATTATGAGATAAAGTCAAATCTATTACGTTGTTCGAGGTGCTAAAAGTAACTAAATTAAGGGATAAATTAGGAAGAGTTTATGCCTAATCATCCAACTAAGTCACGTAGTCTTGATCTCATTTTTTTCATAGAAAAGTTGAGATTTGAGACTCAGTGATACATATCACGTAGATATTACTGAGTTTGAATTCTTCTTTCGGAAAATATTTATTTTATTGATTATTTTTAAAATTTTATGTTGCTTTCAAAACCTGATCCAACAAAATAATTTCTGATTTCAGTTTCTGAGAATATCCAGACTTAGATTTAGTTAGGATAATGATTGGGGATTTACACTTTCATATATTTCATATTTTGTGAAATAACCATACATTTTCGAAAAAAGAAAGTGTCTAGGATCTTGGCTCCTTTATATTGTAAGATTCCCTCTTAATTTGTGGATAAAGTTAAATATCCAAAGTTTGAGAGTTTCGATCAAACTTATTTTGTAAATTTCTTTTGCATATTAGAACCCTATTTGTAATTTAATAATCATTATGTCTGTAATAAGTGTGTGTAAGTTTCATGCATGTGTTAGGCACATCACATCACAACACTTTCATACTGTAACACTAAAACGTGTTGGTAGAGAGATTTTGTACTTTAAGAGTCGACGTAAAGCTAAAAGGAGTGGAGTTACAAAGATGAGATAACATCAACAACATCAAAGCCTTGGGAGAAGTCAGAATCATCCAGAGGAGCTGGTATAATTTCTGAACTTGGATTAGGTTTGATTGTGTGTTTGATTTTTAAATAGTTTGTAATATGTTACTCTATTTTAGTGGATTTTTGTTATAAGGTGTAGAGACCTCCGTGGACGTTTCCCCAATTGGGTGGGGTTTTACCACGTTAAAATTCTTGTGCACTTGCGTACATAATATTCCTCTCATCCCCTTCTATTGGCATGCTGATTTAAAAACTCTTTTAGTTTTGATATTCAAAACTTGGATATATAATATATGAAATATCTCGTTTATAATTCTTTTTATACACATCTTGTGTTAGTTGTTTGATTTAAGAAAAGAGTTTTGTCAAAAAACTGTTCGAAGACATTTAGACTCTTTAATCTTTAATTAAACAACTTAAGTGGTATTTTTTCAACTTCGATCTGGACGTACAGTAGATGAAGGAATCCATGTTCCGAACTCCCCCTAGAAGGTATAAAAAGGAATCTTAAATTCCAAAATTAACCCCCAATAAAGATTGAACTGAAGTGATGGCACCAAAGCAAACATTTCCTAACTATATCCCCACATCCTTGACTGACCTCCTTCTCCATCTAGAGAAAGCTTAACAGGATGCTCAAGCACAGCCCAAATAAATAGTTTGACTTCTTCACTATGTCAGACTGAGACTTCATCCTTCCAAACTCAGCTAGTAAGGAAAAAAGTTCCCCTCAGATAACTGTCACACCTCTTACTCATGAAAATAATAAGATCTTAGAGAAATTCAATCGTCCATCAGCTAACATCATCATCTGGGAGATCATAGTTATATCTTAAGAGCACTGAGCCACCCTCGTTCATCTATTATCTCAAGCTATCGTGCTTATAAACTTGAGTCTGATCGAAATATCTGCCAACATCGAGTCCATAATAATGAAATAAAACATCAATTTATCTAATGAGGGCCTCCCTATACAAGGACCTAATCACATATTTTCATTACACATTCCCACTGAGGCGTTTAGACAAATTGTGCCCTTGGTATTAATAGATAATGACTCCATCATCAATTTATGCTCCCTCCACACCACCACAGGTCTCGGATACACTACCTCGCAGTTTACGCCATCTTCTACGGCCATAGAGGACTATGATAATACTCATTGAGAAGTCTTAGGATACATCATACTCACTCTCATAATGGGACAAATAAAACGTGATGTGGAATTTTAGGTAGTCAACATCCCATCCAACTTTAACCTCTTACTCGGGAGGACCTAGATATACCCCATGCGAGCATTACCCTCATCACTTTACATGAAAGTCAGGTTCCTATTTGATACGGAGGTTATTATAATAAAAAAGGACATTGGTCAGGCTATGCATTCCAACACCAGTACTATTCTCCTCATAGATATCCACCATAACACCAATGACATCTGTCGTAATGGATTTTGAGTTGTAGGACTAACTCATATGATAGAGGAGGAGTCAGTTATTCATAATGTAGTTGCCAAAATGATTCAAAAGATAGGATATATGTTAGGGTTCGGAATTAGAAGAAATTAACAAGGAACCCTCGAAGTCATCACTTTCATGAAGCATAAGGGAAAAATTGAAATCTATTATACCCCCGATGATAAAATTCTACCTAAGGTATCAAAGCCCCCATCTAGGGTGAAATGGTCACATCCATATCTAAGGAGAAAGCTTCCCCTCTCACGGACTGTTCGAACCATGGTGGGATAAAGCAAAGAAATCCTTACAACTTAGGACAGAGATGCTCTATCAAAAGGACTGTACATGGATTATAGGAAGATACACAAGGTCAATAATAAGGAGTTAAATGTGTCATAGGTTACTAAGGAAGACATAAATATCTCTGAACCAGAATCTTAATGGGAATTACCAGCACTATTACCTAAATAATTTTCCCTAGTCATATTAGGGTCCTCAGAGTTCAGCCCTACAAAATTCTTTCATTACTGGTACCTTTGCATGTGCCACCCATCATATCACTACTGAAAAAGGATAATTAGTTAGAATCGCTAGATCAACCTCTACCTCCATGTGCTAGACTCAACCACCTCACCCCCAAGACACCACCTTCGGTCGAGCTTCAGGATAAAACATGTGATTCCCCTTGGGATTATCAGTTGAATAAGTAAAACCACCATCTCTTGTAGTAAGTCCTCTCCAAGGTACTCCCCTAAATCGACCATGTGTTAGGCCCAAAAAAGGATCTTGCTAAAAACTCGAAGGAAAAAATAATCCATCTTGAAGGACACTGCCTGCCTGAACCTATAGTCGACTCCAAGGTTCCAAAGCACCCAAATACCACTCCAAAATCCCCCAATAGAATAATACCACCTCATCACCAGCATTAGTTGAGTCGTGGTACCTAATAACTGGACTTTCATTAGATTCACCTCGAAGCTTGCCCTTCAGAGGTCGTGTGAGACTATCATGTTAGCAAGAGATTCTCCCTCCATCCCACCAATGTATTCATCTATGAATCATACTTTTTATGCTATTATCAATGATTTCCTCCCTCCCTTTTATGGCATGATAAAACAGTGACTTCAGGTATTTTCTTACCTATGTTCCATGTGATGATTATGCATTTAGCGATGGATTAGAACTCACACCTAATAAAAATAAATCTACGAATTGAAAATACTTAAAACACTTACAAAATAATGACCAAAGTCAAACTATATGCATGCCTCCCAATAAGGACAACATAATAACCATAAACTTGGACACTCCCTACAACACTAAACAGTTACGAATAGGGTCCTCGCTATATTAGAATGAATTAAACTAGCTAATAGATCTCCTCACCAACTTCATGTATGTATCATCTTGGTCTTAGGCTGACATGACAAACATTTACCCCACCATCGTCATCCAAGAGATACTCACCCTCACTGATGCCAAAACCATAAAGTAGAGACTCTGTAATTAGATACATGAATGTTCCTTCAAAGTTAAGGAAGAAGTAGAGAAAAAACTTGGCATCGGTTTCATCTAAGTAACCAAACACCCTACTTGTCTACCCAAGATCGTACTAGTACCTAAAACCAATGGCAAAGTCCAAATGTACATTGACTACAAATATTTCAATGATTTGCCTATATCGCACATCAATTTATTAGTAGATAGTATGGTAGCCATGTGCTCAAATTATTCGTAGACGGATTCACATGCCAAAATCAGATAAAAAAGCTCCCTGATCACCTAGAGAAGACCAAGTTCATTACCCCTTGGGGGACGTATTATTTTACAGTTATGATCACCGGTCTCAAGAATGACAATGCCACTTACTAAAGAGAAACCACAACCATTCTACGTGACCTGATACATAAGGAAGTAGAGGTCTACATGGACGACATGATCATCAAATCGAAGGACAGTGAGGTACATGTCCTAGAACTCTAGAAAGTCTTTCAAAGTTTACGGCTGTTAAAAATGAGGTTAAATCCCCATAAATGAATCTTTGAATTCACTAAAGGTAAGGTACTCGGGTTGATTACCAACGAAGATAGAATCAAGGTAGACCCTACCAAGGTCAAATACATATGGAAAATGCCACCACCTAGAATGGAGAAAGAAATCAAAGGGTTACTAGGCCAGGTATAGTTCATAAGTCGATTCATCAACAAACTTACCACCATTTATGAACCTATCTTACAGATACTCAAGAAAGAATCACCCAAAAATAGGAATGCTCAATGCTAGTAAGTATTTGAAAAATACAGAAGTATCTCAAGCACCCCTCGGTATTAGTACCTTGTAACATCCCGTATTTTTTAGCATTTTATATTTAATTAATTCGGGAATTCAAAATTACTTGTGTGTCATAATTTTAATTGAATTAATTATGGCAATATATATTTCAATATTAATCGGCGAGTGAATGGTTAATATTTAGGGGAATTTAATTACTAATTAAATAGTAATAATTTAATTACGTCATTTCGGGTATTAATGACGAGGTGTGTACTTATGTCAGTCGGGAGTCGGTATAGACTAATTGGGGTGTGAGATAAGTATTTTTATAAATTAATTCTAATGCCAATTCTGAGTGTACGGTTGAGTCCGGATGGACCGAGATAGTCGAAAAAGTATACCCAGGGATAGTAAACGGGTCACAGAAAGTTTTTAAGCATAGCCGGGCCCACACGAGGGTATTTAGGTCACTTAGGCTTGGCCTATTAAACCAAAAATAGGATTTAGCCTAATTACCTAATGAAAGGAAAAGGGAAACGGCTTATTGAAGTTTAGGAAATGCTTAGAGGGAGCGGAAAACCTAAGAGGCGGTTAAAGGCAAATTGGGCGACAAAGGAAAGGGACAAAAAGAGGCAATCTTAGCTTCAACCTTGGGAATTCACAACTCCAAATCAGACCCTACGAATCATAAGGCAAGTGGTTAACTTGTTGTATCATTTAATTTTCATTTTTATTCATATTTATTTGATGTGAGAAAATAAAATTCGTTTTGGGATTTAAAGGGTACAAACATGGGATTTTTGTAAATCAATATTCTAATTTCTGAATTGTATAGAAATTCATGTATAATCTGAGATTAGTATATATCTGGTAAGATGTGTAAACCCAAACCAATTAGAAACGAATTTGAGATAAGGATTTGGTGTTGAAATGGGTTAACGAATAAAATGGATCTTTCTCCAATTTATGAAAACAATGGAGAACGTAAATTAAATGGATTTTGGGGACTTTATGGGGGTTCCTAATAAGGTTATTGATGTATTTTATTGATGGGAGGACTTGGGATAGACTGTAGAAGAAGTTGGAGTTTTGAGTTTTCGTCCTTGGCTGAAACAGAGACCTGGAGAAGACAATGACCTATACGATCGATCGATTGAGGGTTGGGGATCGATCGATCGATGGTCTGGAATTTTTGGCAATTCGGCCAGTTTATTTATGTAAGGTGAATTTAATTAAAATTACTTCCCATACCTGATTCAATGAGAGAGAAATATGGGACATACAATCTAATTATTATTGAGGGGAAAATAATTGGGATTGGAGGGTATTTATGTGTGACACAAAATGGTTAAAAATTTTGGCAAGTATATTTCGAAATAGTTAAATATGGACCTAGTGATCGAGTTCGGGTATATTGGTTGAGTGATACAAAGGCGTTAAATTAATTTAGAGTGAAAGCTAAATAATTTGGAGTCGGGAATTCAGACTCGGGTATTGTTTTATTTCGGGCCACGAGAGTAAGTCCGAATATATTGGTTGGAGAGACACCAAAAGTAATTTAATTAATTAATGTGTGAATAAATTAATAATTAGAGTTGGGCCATAAACTCATAATAATTTGAATAGGCTTCTGTTACGGACTTAGTACACGATATAGCTGAGATAGTTTATTTTATTTATATATATATACGGTGTACGATAGTATATATATGGTGTGTACATTAATATCGGTGGCTAGATATTATTATTATATCGACTCTAGTGCTATAGGAGGGAGGTTTCGCGTAGTGGATTAATCCCCTAGATTGAGGACTAGGGAGAGTATATTCCAAGGTCATAGCGTCCATTATATGGGTGAAGGGAATCTCACTTTCAGGGAAGGAATATGACCACCTCCAAATATTTATGTATTAATCAAGTTAGTGAGAAATTCTGACTTGGGATAACTAGGTTATGTGAATTTACCTATTGGGATAGCACTTTAAAGAATTTACATCCGGTGAGTTATTACCAGGGAGGATGCTTAGTATTAATTATTATTTCAGCATGTTTGTGAATGTTGTAATATAACTATACGTATATAATGATGTAAATAATTATTTACGGGTAAATTAATACAGGTCGTGAATTGTATTACATTTATAATGGGTGTGAAAGTTATATGAATTTAAAAAGGGAAATGATTAATTAAGTTAATGTTAATAATAACTTAGAAATCATAATTATGGCACACTCGGTTAGAGTGGGTTGGTTGCAAGGGGTTATATTAGTTATCTAGTCATGAGATAAATAACTAGGTAAATTAATCAAGGTGTTAGTAGTGCACATTAGAGGAGGGGTGAGGATGTCCTCAAGGGAGTGCGGCATTAACTAAAATATGGCGATCAAGCATATTTACTTATTACCGCAAGTTAATCATTTGTTAAATATTTTTCCAAATGTTTTGGGGACTAACCCTTGCTATAAAAACTTTTAAAAACCTTTTAGGTGTCCGGCCACAGGGATGTCAAGCTTTACTCATTACAGAGATCCGTTGCTGCAGCATATGTGGATGTTGTGGGAGTTTGATAGGCGCCTCGTTCTTTTCTTTTCTAGTGTAGGGACTTTCTATCAGTTCCTCGAGCATGTCGCTCACAGTTTATTTAGTACTTATGTCATACTTGTAGAGATTTATTATTTGTCTTTACTTTTGTTGGATTTGAGCCGATGGTTTATTCGGTCAGTTATTTAAATGTGAATGGTTGTTTTAAGTTAATTGTGATTGTTTAAATGCAATTATTTCCACATGTGAAATTCGTTAGATTAATAAAAGATAAAACTTGGCACCAGTCTAATTTTCTCACTTAGGTGGTTAGTATTTAAAAAGGCGATAGTGATGTTAAGAATGAACCAACTGAGAAACATTTTCTAATTTAATTTAGGATTGATCGCCTAGGGTTAATTAGGCGGGGTGTCACATACCTCCCCAGCCAAGACAACCTCTCCTCCTCTACATGACCATAATCGACATAGCTACCGAATCCATATTGACCCAATACGTATAGAGTTACCAAAATGAGTCAATTTGTATTTATTTCAGCTTAATTCCATTTCGACAAAACTGTTTGAATCATAGGTAAGACTTGAGTTATGTATCCTTCAACGCATATGGCTTGTATGATTGAAGACTGTAGCGTCCAAGTTAAAGTGTCTACATCATCATCTCGTGTTCATGCCATGTTTCGTCTTCAAAGTCCATAGATCTACAAAGGTAAGAATGCATATTATTTTTTGTCCGTGGATATTTATTTGGGTGTATATTTTTAAAATGTTTGAGGTAATTTTTCATAATAAGGTTTGTAAAGAAATTTATATTTGTAAAATGTCATTCAAACAAAATTGTTTCCCAGTTCAAATAAATTACCTAAGGTCGTTCGAATGACATTTTTGGCTGGATTAAAAAAATTATATAAGTTCATTCGAACGAACATTGAATGAGGATCAAACAATATTTTTTATCCTATAGAAGATTTTTTTTCTAAGGTCGTTTGAAGTTTGTTCAAATGAGTTATGGCAGGTCATTTGAACAAAATTTTCAACCTTGTTCGAATGATCATGTGTTTTGTATTTGAACGAGTTGCGTCGAAAAGTGTGTTGCCTCGAAATTTGTGTTTTCTATGTAAAGGAGTACTGGCATTAGTTTTATTTTCATAATGATTTCAAAATCAATATACTAGGAGAAATAAAAAGCCTCCAAACTCGAGATTCACCCAACTAGTTTTGACATCTAAGTTTCAATCGAATGTGATTGTTTAAGATATCTATTTTGTTCACCAAAGTGTTTTTATTCAACATCTCAATTGAGTATAATTTCATGTAGTGGATTATGTTCTTTTTTATTGTTTATATATGATAGACTTCATTTGTGGGGAGCTTTGAATAAGTGGACTCTATGTTCAATCCATTGGCAATTATTGAGTCTGGATCAGTGGATACCAAGGCGTGTGAGGAGCAAACATTATGGCAATGCGTATGTGGAATCCTACATGTTGCTCTGAATAAGGTGAAAGGAACGAAGATGTGTCAAGTCTTGAAGGAGTCGAGTCGGCTATCTATGTCATTTGTCATCCTTGTGTCATTTTTATATCATAGTGAATTTGAACAGATGGGCCATAGAGGTATTTACTGTTGTGAGTTTTCCTCGTAAATCGAGGTGTTGTGTGGTTGTTTAATTTACACTTAATATATTCATTTACATACATTCTTAGGGAAGATAAAATTTGGTAAACTATTTAACAAACCAGTTGATTTAATTGGTGCTAGTTTAATTTGGTTGATTAAATTTTAAAATAATAAAAATTGGTGTGTCTTTGACAATCCAAATAAAGTATGCACTTTCAAATGGTATCAAAGCAGGTGTATATAAGTTGTTTAGTCATGAATCCAGGAGGTTTATATATAGAGGGTCAGTTATTTTTTAGGCTATCTTTATTTGATGGGTCTAATTGCTCATACTAGAAAGCGCATATGAAATTTACACTTAAGTCTATCGGTGAACGAGTATGATAATCATAGTAAGATGTGGACCCCACCACTAACTCTTGTAAGTGAAGTTCGTGTGGCTAAACCCCTAGAGAGTTGAAATGAGGATGGACATAAAATGTGTAACTACAATTCTCGTGACCTAAATGCTTTGTTTTGTGCGGTGACACCTGAGGAGTTCCACCGTATTATGGTGTCTGAGACGTCCAAAGAGGCCTGGGGCATACTCCAACTTACCCATGAGAGAATAAGTGTAGTTAAGGCTTCCAAACTTCAAAAGATTTCCACTCAGTTTGAAACCATATTGTTAACTCATTCTTTGACTGGGGAGAGATAATACCCTACACCAAAGTTGTGAAGAAAATGTTGAGATACTGACCTGAATTATTTAATCCCAAAGTCATTACTTTAAACTCTTTAGGAACTGTGGGCTCAATGACACTGGAAGAGATTTTGGGTGATCTTCAAATTATGAGCTCGACATGTTTTCTTTAAAAAATACGAAAAAAGATATTAGCATTGATTTGAAAACCCAAAAGGAGGAAATATGTTTTGTGATGGCAAGTCTGATATATATTTCGATGATATGGCTATATGTTCTAACAATATTAGGAAGTTTATCAAGTTTAATGAACAAAACTCTAAATCTGATGAAAATAAATTTAAGAATAACAAGTTTAATAAGGATGAAAAATTCCATAATAATCATAATGAAAATTTCTCAAGGGATGAGTCGGATATATGTTTTAGGTGTGAGGGATATGGCCACAGGGAAGCCAAGTGTACCACTAATCTAAGGAAGGACAATAAGAATCCAAATACATGAAATGCTATCTTTAGCGATAGTGAATCGAAAGAGAAACCTGATTCCCCAATTGAGCAAAATTAAACTGAATTCATGACCAGTCATGTGAGCCTAAATGAAAAGTCTTACGATGAAGATAATTTTTTGCATAATTATTTTGAGACCAAGGCATGTGAATCCAAAGTGAGTGGTGAAGAGAATGAGGAAAAAGAGGAGGAGGAGAGTGAGCATCATGTTGCCTTGCATGATTGATATGCAAAGTCGTTAAAGTTGGAAAGGGACAACACGAAGTTGGAAGCTATGTTAAAAAAATGTGGCATAGGAAATGATGATTTGTAATTAATTGAGGATTATAGGGCACATGAGTACACTCCTAGCGAGAAGCTCGCACTCGCTATGGGGGAAAGAGATAACCTTAGAGGATTAATCGATATTTTAAAGAAGGACTCCCTAGTTTTCGACAAGCCTCATCATTTTCTTGAGTCTAGTATTTAGGAGTTGGACGAGATATTAAAATACTCTAGTTATGTCAAATATGATATAAAATCTAGGTCGAAGAATTTTTAAAAAATATTGGGTACTATACAAATCAAATATGACAATTTTAGAATTGGCTTCGATGATCCTGATGCAACCATTAATAAGGATAATACCAACATTTTGAGAGGGTGAACCACTACCAATGACATTAAAAAAGGTAAACACTTTTGGCAACATTTTGCATCATTTCTACACATGCACACACTGTGGTAGGAAAGTTCACCTTAGGAAGTCTTATTTTGATCTTCAAAAAGGTCCTAGTAAGTCTAATTATAGTGTCACCAAGGTTCCCCAAACCCAAGATCATCACGTTACACTTATGTGGGTTAGTATATCAAATTAGGAGGCACTTAATGTTAGGCTTATTGATTCTCGCATGCTTTCACATGATTCTTCTCATGCTAAAGCTAATAATTGATTGTGTTTGCATGTTCTCATACATTAGATCTTGTGTTTCATGGTATATGTGGTTGCTAGTTGAATGAGGTTTGAGTCTTTTATATTTTGATATTTTATTTATTGTGTCTTATTATGAAAAGTACAAAAAGATTTTGTTTGTCTTTTGAGTTATTCTTGATATTGTTGTTGTTTTTTAAATGTTTAAAATGTATTTTGAGTTATTTATTTTAAAAGAATTTCATTTATTTGTGTAGTTTAGTTTTATACATTTTTCGAAATATCAGTATGTTTGAATCCAATTCATTCCTTCTTTCCGAGTGTCTAGGACATTTGATTATGATTTTCAATGCTTAGGATTGTTCTTCATCGCGAATGCATGGAGTTATTCAAACTTGATTTGGTTATTGGATTCACTTTGCATATGTCGTCGTACACACTTGCATGAGCTCTTTTAATTCATGTTTTCCATATGCTTTATCTTCGAGTCTGATTTGCGTATTTTATGATCATATTGGTATCTTTTGTTTCTTATTTATATTGGTATCTTATGCATCAATTTGTGCATCAAAATTGATATCATTTGGTCATCATTTGTGCTTGTGTTGCCAATTTATTTATCGTTGTATTTTCCATCACATCATTGCATGGTATTGCTTGTTTTCCTTTATATTTACGAGTGTTAGAAAAAGAGGGAGGGTTTTTCTTTGTCTATTCCTAAAGAAAAGGGGGAGAAATGGTGTCTAACTGTTTAACACGGGGGATACAAATTTTATATTAGAGGGAGACGCCTTACCTTAGGTGGAAATTATTAGACAATGCGGTGAGTTTTTCATCGGTGAGTTTTATTTGTTATATATTTTCTTTGAATTTGAAGGGTTTGTTTCAATGTGAAGCTTTGGAGCGAAACGAAAAATCTTTCACAAGAGAAAAGACGCTCAAGTTTGCATCTATCAAGTGTTTTTACTTTTTTACTTTTGGGTTTGGGATTGAGTCTTTTGGAGAGTTTGATGACCCATAGGTTTTGTTTCTATGTTGCTCCGAAATAGACAAAGGGGATATTTGTAAGGACAAATTTCCAATAGAGTAAATTTGTATGTATTTAGGCTTGATTCTATTTGGATAAAAACATTTGAGTCATAGGTTAGAAGTTGAGTTGTATATCCTTCAAATGCTATGACGTGTATGATTGAATACCCTAGCAGCCAAGTTAAAGCATTTACATCATCGTGTCGTTTTTCATGCCACATTTTTCCTTCAAAGTCCATGGATCTCCAAAGGTATAAACGCATATTATTTTTTACCCTTGAATATTTATTTAGGTGCTTGTTTAAGGACATTCTCATAAAGAGGTTTAAGAAAATGTATTTTTTTTAACAGTCGTTCGAACAAAATTATTTCCTTCTTCAAACGAATTTCCTAAGGTCGTTTGAACGACATTTTTGTCTGGTTCATTTGAAGGAACATCGAACAAATATCAAATTAGATTTTTGTGTCTTATAGAATATTTTTGTTCGAATGTCATTTAAAGTGAGTTCACACGATTTATGGTAGGTCATTCAAACAAGACCATTTTTTGGTTCGAAGAAAATTTGTAACGTCATTCAAATGACCCTGTGTTTATCATTTGAACGAGTTGCCTTGAAAAAATTTCCACCTTGAAATTATTGTTTTATATACAAAGGAGTGTTGGCATCAATTTTATTTTCTTAAGACTTTCGAAATAAATTTCCAAATATCAATAAATAGCCTCCAAATCCTTGTTTAACCATACTAGTTTTGAGATCAAATTTTAAAGCGAATATGCTTATTTGAGATCTCCATTTTCTGCACCAAACTTTGTTTACTTTTAATCTCTATTGAGTATTATTTCGTGTAGTAGATTATGTGCATGTTTTTTGTTTATATACAATGGACTCCGTGTGTCCGCTAGTTTAAAGCACTGGACCCTCTGTTTGATTTGTTAATGGTTGCTGAGACTGGATCGATGGATACCGAGGTATGTGATGAGCACACATTGTGGAAGTGGATAGGTTTTTCATTGTGAAGAATGTGAAAGGAATAAAGACAAATCAAGGCTTAAAGGAGTCAAGTCGGGTGCATAAGTCATTTGTCTCCCTTGTGTAATTCCTATATCATAGTGAATTTTTCTAGTTTAGCCATCCGAGGTTTTCCCCGTTGGGAGTTTTCTTGGAACATCGGCATGTTCTGTTTATTGTTTATTTCACTCTTGATGTATTCACCTAGTTTCATGCTTAGTCAAGATAAAATTAATTAAATTAGTTAACACACCAATTGTATTAATTAGTTCTAGTTTGATTGGGTTAATTATTATTTTTTAAATAAAAATTGATGTGTGTTTGACAATCCATATAAAATTTTCACTTTCATCCTTGGAAAAGGCTTGTGTATCTCCCGTATGGATAACTCAAAAAGTATGCCATTACATGATGTAATGAAGCATACGGATCATCCATAGGATGGAACCCCTAAGATATCTATTTGATAAGCCCGCTCCCTAGTTAAATGTCTACATGGCTATTGAAGTTCATCGGTTTGAAATCACACACATTGCAGATAAAGCCCCGAAGGGATGGGCCATATCCGACCTTCTCACATGGGAAACCTTGTCAGACGAGGAGGAAAATATGAGGAAGAATTCCCCAAAGAGGATATCTTCTAATTAAACGATAGAGAAACTTAGTAACTCTACATTGACGGGGACTCTAACAAAAGGGGATTTAGCATCAGACTACTCCTAATATCTCCTGACTCGCGATGACTTCCCCTAACAATCAAACTTACCTACGAGTGCACTAGTAATATGGAATAGTGTGAGTCTTTCATTAAAGGTATCTAAAACATCTTAGAAATGAGAATCATTGACCTAAAATTCAACATAGATTCAAGCCCAGTCATTAGCCACACATTAGGAAAATGGAAAATCTAGGATGATAAAATGCAACTGTACCATGCCTATTTACAAAAGGTATCTTAACAATTCGAGCATCTCAAATTCAACTTCCTCTCAAGGTCTAAAAAAAAACTATATGGATGCAATTTCTACCATAGCCTGTATGATGAACATGCCAGAAAGAATCACAGAAATCGTATTTACCATAACAAGTTAGTTCACCCTTTCTTATTACTTTGATGTCAATCCCATTGAGGAGACAATAGTAGGACCCATGATCTGGTACTAAAACATATGGAACTTGATCACCAAAAACCACTACCCACCCAATGCTCCATAAATGGTTGACTTTCCCTAAGTCGATTGGAAGCCCAATTCATCATCTATAGTATAAAACTCTACAAAAGAGGGTTTGGTGGAATACACTTAAGATGCATCACAGAAGATGAGACCATAGAGATTATAGACAAAATCCATAGTGGATAATGTGGCCCTTATATGAGCGGAGACACTCTCTCCAAGAAAATACTCAAATAGTTGTACTACTAGACTACCATGAAAAAATATTTCATGGATTACGTCAATAGGTGCTTCAAATGTTAATTATAGGCCCTCCCGCAGCATCTACCTCCCCAAGAGATCTATTTCATAACCTCACCCTAGCCTTTCTCCACATGTGGGATTGACATCATAGAGAAAATGACCACTAAAGCCTCCACCAAAAATGAATCTATCCTAGTCATCATCGAATATTTTACCTAATGGGTCGACGTTGAATCTTATGCGGTGTTGAAAGCTATGAAGGTGGCCAAGTTAATACTTCAGAATATCATCTGCCACTTTGGCGTACCCCACGAGTTGATATCAGACAATGGTTCTCACCTTCGAGAAAGAGGCCTCAAACCTATTACACGATTATGGGATTACTCAACATAATTCATCCCCATACAAACCATGAACAAATAGATCAATCGAAGACACTAATAAAAACATCAAGAACATCATCACCAAGATGAAAAGGACCTACAACAATCGGTTAGGAAAACTTATATACGCCCTCTAGGATTACCACACGACAGATCAAAACTCAATAGGGGCCGCCCTCTACTCATTGGTCAATGACATGAGCTACTCCTACCCATAGAATTCGAAATACCATCGTTGGGCTCATAATTGAAATCCAGGTAGTTGAAACTAAGCGGGTTCAGGCCCACTATGGAGAAATATTTTTCCTCGAGGAGAGGAGACTAAAATTCTCTTATAACACTGCTCTAAATAAACTAAACGTCAAATAATAAAATAGTTCCCTAAGGCATTTTAATATTCAAATGGGCATTTTTATTTAAGAAATAATACACAAAGGCTGATATTACGAAAACAACAGTCAAAATAAGCCTAACGGAAGAACACTACCATGTACCATTCTTCCTAAAGAAATAAACACCAAACAACACCCCTCCAAACACCCCACATTCAGGGACATATTATTAACGAACTGGGTCACTAAGGGCTACTCACAAAATGGCACCCAATCTTGGCTAAAGGGAGACACTCCAATTCTAAAGCTACATCAAAAGTCCCTTGCTTGATCATAACTAAAGGAAGGTTTACTTCCTTCTCTCACACTGTGATGTCAATTCAAAGGAATGATTCGCCATCAAGTAGATAAAGTTGCCTCTATCCAAAAGAAAAGTCTTAAAAAGGAGGGGCACATTGGTTTATAAATTGATATGAATCCCTTTATGTTATTTTATTGTACTTTTGAATAAAAAAAAGTGTATATATGTATGTCTCCACCATTCCAATAAAAAGGGCATAGACTCGCTCTATTCTCACACATAATATGGCATTATTTATTGTGTGAGTAAGAATAAAATGGCTTTCACTATCAAATAGTGTCCTAAAAATCATAAAAATATAAAGACATGGGTGTAAAAAGAATCCAAATAGTGTCCTAAAAATCATAACAATATCAAATCTCTAGTACCAAACCTAAAAAAAAGGAATGGTATAAATTCATCTATGAAAGAATAAAAGAAGAGAGACTTAAATGTATGAATCAGTGGAAACAGTCCCTCCATCTAGCCAACTAAACCAACTTTTACTCATTTAGGTTCTTCTTGGCACACTTAGCAACATCATCACCAATACCCACTTTATCTGGATCCTCGTAGAGCCTAGGAATGGGCTGAACTAGGGGGGACGCATACAGTCAGTCGATGGATGATTTGCCAACCCTGTAACAAAATATGAAATGACTTCAAGACATGGTGGCTCACGGAACGAGAGTGATAGGGCGACCTAGCAGTCGACCATTCCTTATAAGACCTGATGGGAACATAAACCTGAATAGAATAGGTCAACTCCTAGTATATTGATGACTAAAGAGTCATCATCCTCTGCAGACTGGACGCTATAAATGCCAACTCATAAAAAACACCAAGACAAGAAAATAAGAAGTACGAATATAAATGGGGAAAGTAAGCATAAGAAAAGGAGAGACATCCCCACTCCACTCCCAAAGTCGCCCGAAATCTAGGGGCCAAGAGTTCCAAATGCATAGTAGATGAGGAAAAGGAAAACCTAGCTCGAGCATCACGCTCCAAGGACTTGACATCAAATGGTAAAATGGGGATGACAACCCTTCTAATAATTGCGTCTGTAACACCCCGTAAATTTATATCTGTAATAATTTAATATTATTTGACAAAATAAAAAAAAATGAATTTAATTATTTTTAGCAATTTCATTTATGAAAAATATAATTTTAATCGGAATTGGAATCAGGGGACAAATGGGATTTGTATAACTATATATAAAAAACATGGATGAACTGGACACCTGACTAGGTCTGAATCGATTCGGCCCAGAGGGCGAATCAATTCGATTTGGTCAGTTTCGAAATTTTTTGTAGCGTTCCAAGAGTTTTAGTTTAAACAAATTCTCCCCATTTTAAAATAAAATTAATTCAGGGTTAGTACTTTTAAAACAGATTATTAAGGACCCTAAGAGCAATAGTCCTCTATATTTATTTCTTCTCCCACCTCCAAAACTGTACCCCATTCGTAAACAAGATTCAACCCAAGATTTGGAGAACTAAATCGGGTTTTCTCAAGATCGTCCAAGGTAATATTTTTGTCTTCCTCTCACAAGGAATGCATTCATCTACTCAGATTTCTTCAATGATTTTTCTAAGCATAGATATCTCTATTCCTCTTATTTAGTATTATGCATCTTAATCAAGGACTAGACACTAACAATCATCATTTTATTATAATTAATTAGAGAGGATAATAGGATATTTGAACCAAAAGTTGAGATTGATTTTTCTAAAAATATTCATACGAACCAAGACTCAAAATCCTTACATGTTCAGTTTAGAGATGGGGTTTTCGATAGATGGCATGATATTTGCATGTAGGAAATTACATAGAAATGTTATAACTTGTTTATGTAAGGAAAATCCATGTTAAAAATACGTATCTAGTTATGTAGAGGAATTATCGTTGTATGATTACAAAAATTTATTCATGTGATTCAAAATTTTAGAAATTATGTGATTGGATTGTCTAATCGTTTATGTTAACTTAAAAAATAATTGGACGTATAGTAATGTTAGTATTTATTAATTAAATTTTTAATATGATGTCTTATACCACTTATTGATTTAAACTATATTCGACACCGTGCGAACGACGAGATAAAGGGGTAGTCGTTGCTTTCACCTTTCTAGGAGGCTTGCAAGTATAGGACTAGTAGGTAGGTCTTTGCGTTGTAATCAATTTCTAGGTATGGGACAAGTTAGTGTAGGAAGTTTATGAATGGTTATTTCAGGGTTGGGCTAATTTTTACGTTATTCTATGGTTTTAGTAGTCTAGGTGGAAGACTAAATGATTTTTTTCTTGTAGGTATTCTTCTTAAATGTTAGGTTAGGATACACTTATGTTTTGGAGACTTCTAAGTATGGGACTAGAAGGTGTTTTGTGGACTCATCGTCGAATAAAGGGTGGGGCTAATAACAAATAATGGGAACTTGAGAAATAAATGAATGAATACCTAAGACTAAGAACGGGTATTAAAATGAATTTGTGGTGCGAGTATGTGTAGGGCTGACAGAATTCAGGCTGACTGGCTATAGCGACGTGGGTGTGTGTGGCGTCATGAGTCTGGGAAAGCTGACAGTTAAATGGGTGACCGGCTATAGAGACGTGTTGTGCGTGGAACCTCATGATTATGTGCAATCTCACAGTTAAGCAGGTTGGCAAGCTATAGTGAGGTGAATGGGTTTGATGTGTAGAACCATAAGAGTGCCAAGAGTGTGAGCAAAACCGACAAGGGGTTGACTAGCCATAATGGTGTCACATAATTTAAATTATTGGTTAATTAAATTAAATAAAATTAAGAGTGAGTTTTTAGATTATTTTTGGCACGAAATATTTAGATTAATATATTAGGGTGGATATGTTATGTGGATAGATAGTGGTAGCTTATTTTACTCGCATGTTTATAAACATATCTCATTTAATTTAAAAGAATCCATTGTTGTGTTTATTATGTATAATGATATTATTTGGGTTCAAGGAACTTAATTGAGAGGACTAGTTGGTATCCATGTGGTGGTCTCTAACCCATTGCGTTGACTAACATTTCAGGTGTAGTGCTAGAGTAGCTGCATAAGAGCAATTAGAGGTATTTTTGGAGATGCAGCCGAAGTTTCATTTTTACATACTTTATTAGTTAGGATTTATTTTTCCCTTCCGTTGTATTTATTATGAGACTTTATTTATGGATTTGTGGGCCAATCGGCTCCAACGTTGTTTACTATTTATATCAAATATTCAGAGTTGGATTATTTATTTGAACTCATATTTATTTGGAGTTGGATTATTTTGGAGATTAGCATGGCCATGGATTTTAATATTACATTGGATGCTTGTATTTTTTGGATTAATCTGATTATTATCTTGTGGAAATTTTTTATATGTCCCGTATGTGTCACGTGCTTAGAATGATATTTAATTTAGTAACGCCCGGTGTAGTCTTGGTGGCAGCTGACACCAGAATGTGTGGGGTGTTACACATGGTATCAAAGCATGGTCTTAGATCTCGTAGTGTGTGAGTCCATTTTATCTTTAGCATTTTTATCTTGGATTCCTTTGATAATTTGTACTCTTAGTTATTCCGAGTCTAATGTTTTTGTTACTATCTTTTCAGATGGCGAACACCAGGAGAGATGGAGAGGGGGGAGAGGGTACAGTTTCTAGTTCCGTGGTTTAGGAGATATTGCGACATATTGTTTTGGATGTCGAAGATTTAGAAGATATTGTGCATGTGGACACAATGGACGATATTGAGGTAAAGAGACAGAGATTGCGTGTCTTTAGAGGTGTAGCAGCAGGGTGCACTCGCTTCGACTTGGGATAGGGTGAGGGTCAACTTCCATAAGGACAATCCTCCCACTTTCGGAGGAGGATCTGACACAACAGTTGCTCACCAATGGAGGAGAGACATGGAGAGACACTTGAGGATGGTGGACTGCACATATGTACAGAAGAAAATGTTGTCTACATTTAAGTTGACCAGAGATGCATTACAGTGGTGGGAGAGTGTCACCACATAAGAGGATTGGGACTGTCTGAACTATGGAGATTTTACCATAAAGTTTAATGACAAGTATTTCCGGTATGCGATTTGGAGTTCGAAGAAGAGGGAGTTTATGGTCTTAGAGCAGGGTTCAAAATCAATTATTTAGTATGAACAAGAGTTCACAAATCTGTTGATGTTTGTACCCGAGGAGGTAAATTCCAAGGCGAAGAAGATGGAGTGCTTCATTAGGGTTTTGTCTTGGCCAATTAAATAGAGTTGGGGAATTCGGTGTAAACTACTTACACCCAGGTGATGGACATCGTATTATTGTTGTGGCAAGAGAAAATAAACTACTAAAAGAAATTTGGAAAGTGACAGGAGCCAAGTGGTCAAGGAGGAGAGAACAAGGGTCACAATGACCAAGCATGGAAGACACAGATGATAGGTCAGGAGCAGCAGGGCAGTGACAAAGGCAAAGATAATCGGGTGAGCGAGCGCCAAATAGGCAGTACGGACCTTTTTGAGGGGCATGTTTCAGTTATGAGGAAATAGGGCATCGAGCTTCCTGGTGTACGAAGGCGTAAGAATAGCAGGGTCAAAGGGAACACGTTCAAGGACTTCCAGTACCGAAAATGCCAGGTGCACAGACAGCACCAATTGTACCATTAATGCCCATAGTGGGAGGTGTTATATGCTTCAGACTCCGGTGCCTCAGGCGGGACAGGCGCCACAGAGGCAAAGATGTGTCTAGTGGAGAAGCACGGTATATATATATATCATAATATGATGAGTGTGGGATTAGGTGTATGGGTGCTCAATTATGGCATGTTATGGGTAGGCATATGTATGCATTATTTTATTCTTCTGCATTTATGCTTATCGAATTTCGAGGACGAAATTCCTATGCTAGTGGGGAAGTATGTAACACCCGTAAATTTAAATCGATAATAATTTAATTTAATTCGAAATTCAATTGGATTTCATTCATGGAAAATAGAATTGTAATCGGGGGACAAATGGGATTTTTATAACTATATAAAAAAAAATTGGGTGAACTAGCGACCTGAACAGGTCCGAATCGATTCAGCCTTGAGGGCGAACCGATTAAGTTTCGTCAGTTCAAAAAATTTTTGTGGCATTCTAAGAGTTTGAGTTGAAACAAATTCGCCCCTTTTTAAAGTAAAAGTAATTTGGGGTTAGAACTTTTAAAACACATTCTTTAGAATCCTAAGAGTAGTAGTCCTCTATATTTTCATCTTCTCCACCTCCAAAATCCAATCCCCATTCATAAACAAGTTTCAACCCAAGATTGGGAGAACTAAACCAGGTTTTCTCATGATTGTCCAAGAGATTATTTTTGTCATCTTCTCATGAGGAGCGCATTCATCTATTCAGATTCCTTCAATGATTTTTCCAGGAATGGATATCTCTATTGCTCTTCTTTAGTATCATGCATCTTAATCTTGGTCTAAACACCAACAATAATCGTCTTATTAAATTAATTAGATATGCTAATGTAACACCCCACGTGCCCGAAAAGAGACATGCGGCGTGTTATTACGATAAAAACTAAACTAAAACCATCCACAATAAGTATAGATCATCTATATTCCATAATTTAAATATAGCAAATCCATAATTCTTACACTTCCACAATAATGATTACAATAATATTTCTCTTAAAATACGTAATTATCCAACAAAAATTACACCACTAATTTATACATCAAAAATAAATCTTTCAAACCAAGCTCTAAAATAATCATCCAAAACAGTCCATAGCGTCTCAATCCACGCTAGCCTACCACTAAAAGAAAATACGGGGAAGTACAAAATATGAGAAGAAAAGATGCTCAAAAATAATTAACACGATGAATAAATCGCAACAATACGAATGCGCATATAGAAATCAAATGTAATACTCAAGCATTTTATCAATATTAATTTGTCAACAACACATCAATGGGTCACCAAGTCTTACCTCACCTCCCCTAGGCATCTCAAAGCCATATAATGGTTTTTGGACTATTGGTGGGTGCCCATTCTCCGTATAATATTAAAATATCATGACACTCTACTCAAATCAACAATATAATATATCCCAATGAATCAAATAATAGATTCCAATAATTTTTTAGGATTCCAATTAATATCACAATTCAACATGAGTGCAATTTACACAGAAAATAAACGGAATACTCTTGAGAGAATTTAGGAGCATATTGTGCAAGTCCTGTACTCAAAATCATCAAATAAATTTTAGCATCAAAATCTGATCGCACCATCACGTTCCTCTCGCGAAAATTATCAAAACTCATTCTAACCCAAACTCGAGAAAATACCAAATAAGACGTCAAATATTGAGTAAAACACTTGATTAAGTTTGGAGATAAAGTTTATAGATGAAAGGGAATAATTTGGGAGAGGTCTTCTGGTTAAAAAGTTTATGAAAACGTTATTTCAAAAGCCAAACCATGAATTTGTTGTGAAATGTAAAGGATTAAGAGTTTGATTCAGAAAAGAGTTTTAATTAGATATAGACACTAAAAAAATATTCTGGACGATCGGACCGTTGGAATGAGCTAAAATTTAAGGCCACAGCAGATGAAGACGAGAGGAAGCTCGACGAAAAAATTTCAGCCCGATTGTACAGTCGGATATTTATATATATATATATATATATATATATATATATATATATATATATATATATATATATATTTATTTATTTATTTTTTTTGTCGAGAGAGATTTATGTTTCGAGGACTCTTATAGAGTTTTATGTTTTAAGGACTCTTCTAAACACCCCAAGACATATATATACTCATAATACAAGTCTTTTAAGCAGGATTTTTGAATTCCAAATATAAAAACCAATATATTTCATTATTAAAAATAATTAAATCCACAATTTTATTTTTCTCCGATTTCCAAAATAAATTTAAAAATTCGGGTTGTTACATACTTCCCCACAAACAAGGAATGTCGCCCTCGAAATTTGACGTAGCTTAACGCCCGAAAATAAAATATTACTCAATTATATTTCTAAAAAATCATATCACTGAAGGCCTCAATCAATTCTACAAGTTCCCACATCAAGATAAAAAATCTCAACCTCGATGCATGACACCTCTTCAAAAATACTATATCTCCAAAGAAAGCACATATCTCATGCACGCTAGACCCAAAACCCAAAGACTCGAGGGTTGTAGTATACCTAAGCTCTAATACCATCAGTAACCCCCCGCGCGATCGAAAAGAGATATGCGGCGTACTATTATGATAAAAACTAAACTAAAACCAACCACAATAAGTATAGAGCATCTATATTCCATAATTTAAATACAGCAAATCCATAATTCTTACACTTCCACAATAATGATTACAATAATATTTCTCTCAAAACACATAATTCTCCAATAAAAACTGCACCACTAATTTATGCATCAAAAATAAATCTTCCAATCCAAGATCTACAATAATCCTCCAAAATAGTCCATAGCGTCCCAATCCACGCTAGCCTGCCACTAAAAGAAAATACGAGGAAGTACACAATATGACAGGAATAGATGCTAAAAAATAATTAGCATGATGAATAAATCGCAAAAATACGAATGTGGATATATAAATCAAATTCAATACTCAAGCATTATATCAATATTAATTTCTCAACAACACACCAATGGGTCACCAGGTCTCACCTCACCTCCATGGGGCATCTCAAAGCCATATAACGGTTTTTGAACTATTGGAGGGTGCCCACTCTCCGTGACATATTAAAATCACATGACACTATGCTCAAATCAACAATATAATACATCTCAATGAATGAAATAATAGATTCCAACAATTTTTTAGGATTCCAATGAATATCACAATTCAACAGCAATTGACACAAAAAACAAACGGAATACTCTTGAAAGAATTTAGGAGCATATTGTGTAAGACTCATACCTCAAAAGCATCACATGAATCATCACATAAATTTCAAACTCAAAATATGATTGCACCATCATGTTCCTATCGCGAAAATAATCAAAACTCATTCGAACACAAACTCGAAAAAACACCAAATAAGCCATCAAATATTGAGTCAAACACTTGATTAAGTTTGGGGCTAAAGTTTGTAGATGAAAGGGAATAATTTTGGAGAGGTCTTCTTGTTGAAAAGTTAATGAAAAAGTAATTTGAAAAGTCAAGTGACGAATTTGTTGTGATATGTAAAGGATTAAGAGTTTGATTAATAAAAGAGTGTCAATTAGATACAAACACTAAAAAGAACATTTCGGATAATCGGACCGTTAGAATTGGCTAAAATTTAAGGACATATTAGCTGAAGATGAGAGGAAGTTGTACAAAAAATTTCAGCTCGATCCCACAGTCAAATATTTTTATATTTTTTTCTTTCTAGAGAGATTTATGTTTTGAGGACTCTTAGAGAGTTTTATGTTTTAAGGACTTTTCTAAACGCCCCAAGAGTCATATATACCCATATTAGGAGTCTTTTAAGATATCTTTTTTAATTTCGATTATAAAAACCAATATATTGAATTATTAAGAATAATTACATCCAAAATTTTATTTTTCTCCAATTTCCAAAATAAATTTAAAAACTCCCATTTAAAAAATTCGAGTTGTTACAGCTAATAAGATATGAGAACCAAAAGTTGGAATTGATTCTTCTGAAAATATTAATATGAATCAAGACTCAAAATCCTTGCATTTTAGTTTAGAGATGGGGTTTTCGACATATGGTATGGCGTTTTCATGTAGAAAATTACGTAGATATGTTATAACTTTTTTAAATAAGGAAAATCCATGTTAAAATGTGCATCTCGTTAAGTAGAGGAATTATCATTATATGATTGCAAAAATTTGTGCATTTGACTAGAAAATTTTGAAAATTACGTGATTGGATTTTTTAATCATTTATGTTAACTTAAATCAATAATTGGATGTCTAGTGATGTTAGTATTTATTGATAAAATTGTTAATATTATGTCGTATACCACTTACGGATTTAAACTATATTCAACACCACGCAAACGACGGGATAAAGGGGTAGTTGTTGATTTCATCTTTCAAGTGTGCTTGCTAGATATGGGACTAGTAGCAAGGTCGTTGTGTTAATATCACTATCTAGGTATGGGATAAGTTAGTGTAGGAAGTTTACGGATGGGTATTCCAGGGTGGGGATGATTTTTATGTTTTTTCGTGATTTCGTTAGTCTAGGTGTGAGACTAGATGATTTTTTGTAAGTACGCCTCCTAAATATTCGGTTAGGATACGCTTGTGTTTTGGAAACTTCTAGGTATGGGACTAGAAGGTGTTTTGAGGACTCATCGTCAAATAAAGGGTGGGGCTAATTACAAATAATGAGAAATTGATAAATACATGAATGAATACCTAGGACTGCGAATGGGTATTAAAATGAATTTACGGCGCGATTATGTACAGGGATGACAGAATACGGGTCGACTGGCTATAACGACGTGTGTGTGTGGGGTGTCACGAGTATGTGCAGACTGACAGTTAAACGGGACTAGCGATAATGACATGTCGTTCGTGGAGTCTCACGAGTATACATTGGCTAACAGTTAAATAGTCTAACGGGCTATAATTAGGGGAATGGGTGTGATGTGTAGAACCTTAAGCGCACCAAGAGTACGTACATAACCGATAAGGAGTCAACCAGAAATAATGGTGTTACATAATTAAAATAGTTGGTCAATTAAATTGAATAAAATTAAGAGCAGGTGTTTAGATCATTTTTGGCACGAAATATTTAGATTAATATACTGGGGTGGCTTGGTTAAGTGGATAGATAGTTCTATCTTATTTTACTCACCTGTTTATAAACATATCTCATTTAATTTAAAAGATTCTATTATGGTGGTTATTATGTATAATGTTATTGTCTGGGTTCAAGGAACCTAATTGAGAGGAGTAATTGGTATCCATGCATTGCACTATGACCGATTGCGTTGACTAAAATTTTAGGTTTAGAACTGGATTAGGTGTATAGGAGCAATTGGAGGTATCTTTGGAGATGCAGCATGAGTTTCATTTTTAGATTCTTTATTAGTTAGGATTTATTTTTACCTTCGGTCGTATTTTTATGAGACTTTATTTACGGATTTGGGGGTCAATCGGTTCCAAAGTTATTTACGATTTAGATCAGACATTCAGAGTTGGATTATTTATTTAAACATATATTTATTTGGAGTTGGATTATTTTGGACATTACCATTGTTATGGATTTTAATATTGCATGGATGATTATATTTATTGGATTAATCTGATTATTATCTTGTGAAATTTTTTTATGTCTTATATCTGTCACATGCTAAGAATGAAATTTAATTTAGTAATGCCCGGTGTAGTCTTGGTGGCAACCAACACCAGAGTGCGTGGGTGTCACAGCGTCCCCCTGAGCATCCCTCCTCTCCTAAACCCTCCGAACGATCTCCTCCTCCAACTCCCTCACCCTAGCCTCTAGGATGTAAATGTGAGTTATGGGAGATTCTTTCGTCTCGGCTTGGCCCTAGGCTACAGCCTCCTTCCTCATTATCACCCTTATCCAATCCTGGACATTCATCTGCTGACGCTAAACATCCAAATCCTCATATTTCGAGCTATAAAAAGGGTGGGGATCCCCGCTTATCCTGGAGTTAAACATCAGTCACAACCCGTCAAAATCTCTAAACTATACATAAGAAGGAGTCTTTATACTCCTAATGGGTTGCCTCGATAAATTACCCACCACAAAACCTTGGTACAGACCCTCCTCCATCACCCATATCGACCCGAGAAAGCCCATAGGCACTGTTGGGAAGGATCTCCTCAAACTCTTATGAACTCTCCTACCCTACTACCTCCTGGGGAATACCCAGTAGTCACTTTCATCCCCTCAAGAACATCCCCTAGGTTGAAACACCCCCTTAGGCAAGATATCCGCCTCCTCCTACTCGACCTCATGGGTCGCCCAGTCTCCATTTGCCACCCCTGAGCACCCTCTGGATCCACCTGCTCTCCAACTCCCACCTTGGACCCCTCTATCGATGGAGTCACCCCCAAATTGGGCTATTAATACCTCCCTAAGCATGAGTAGGGGAATCGTCATCACACGTCACTCTAAAAAAAAACAATAATCGAGGTCCACCCTATGAAAATCAGTAGTTGGAACTCCATTCACAAACATCTATTGATCCATTAGGGGCAGCCCATAAGTATGCCTCAAATAATAGAGAGGGGGAAACGGTACCCTGAGAGAAATGTCCCATGTGTGGTGATGAGTCACCCTTTTTCCTAGATGAAAAAGGGCTCTATAAGGCTCCTCTACGAGTAACCTCCTTCCTGATAGCTCCCACACTGCAACACCCTCCTCACCCATGACAAGTTAACCCCCATAGCACCTAAACAAAGAAAAATACCAAGGATGAAAATGAGTCACAAAAATCATGTAAGTACTGAAGGTAAGGTAAAATAAATTGGTACGCCGAACTACTTGTAATTTATACGGTCATCCTGTTCAGAAGCCCATGGATGCCTCCAACGACATGGATGACCCCTCATTAAAATTCCTCTACACATATCATCTGAATAGAGGGAAAACTCCAATCGTAGGATCAATAACCCAAGATCCCTCATAATCCATAGCCACGTACGCAAAAAAAAATCTACATAACATAGAAACAAGATATGATATAAGTAATGGGAAAGGATGAGTATTTAACTAAAAAAAATAAGTAAAAAGAAACTAAATAACACGTACCTCCCAAAAATACATGAAACTTATGAAACTATCAGTATGATATCTCAAGAATAAGGACATAGATTAGTACATCTCTAACAGCCCCATTATCCCCCATGTATATCTCGAAATCTTGAAAAATTCCATCAAAAATGGTAACCACCATAAAAGGATCCCACCTACGTCACCTGGTGCAAAGATCCCCCTATGATAAACAAAGGAAAGGCCTTGGAATAGTGTCTCAATGCTACCATATCAAGACATGGATCCACCACTAGCTCCAAATAAGTAATCAAAGCACTGACCTCCAGAAACTCCTCTCAAGCCAGACCTACATATTTCATCAGATTTGCATGCAGACCTTCAAATATAATATTAAGGGTTTGATCCATCATTAGGGACACCCCACAAAATAGGCGTCCCATAAAACCATAGAAATCCAATGGAGTCACAGTTATCTCCTCCACTAATAAGTGAAAAGTAATAGTAGTATCCTAGCAGTGCTCTCCCAAAGCAGTTGTAATCAACCAAATCCTCCTAAAGTGAATACCTAAGAGGAATTCCTAGACATGACGAACCCAAGGGCATATACAAAAGAACGAAAAAAGGGGGTCCCCCAAACTCTGTCAAGCGAAGCTATGGAACCCTGGACTCTAGCATTACCACCAGGCTATAAGAAAGAAAACATAAACATAAAACATATCAGTAATATGAAAATAGCCTATCTCTATATGGTATCTAGTTACCGTGTATAAACACTTAATATCCCTACCCTCGGTTATCACTAACCAAGAAGGATAACGAGTCGTGAGGTGGGAAACCCCCCTCAAAGCTTTCTCCCCCCCGTAGTTTGGGTTACCATATGTTCACACTTAATCTACCTACCATCAGTTCAGGCTAACCAAGAAGGATAACCAGTCATGAGGTGACTAGAAACCCCCTAGGAGCTTTCTCCATCTTGGATTTTAGGTTAACATATGTTCACAGTTAATCTACTTATTCCTAGTTCCCACTAACTAAGAGGGATAAATAGTCATGAGGTGATTAAACCTCAACCCCCAATATTTCTCCTTCCTGGCATTTAAATTATCGTATGCTCATATTTAGTCTACCTACGCTCAGTTCCCACTAACCAAGAAGGATAATCGACCATGGAGAGACCATAAACCCCCGAATCTTTCTCCCTTCTAAATTTTTAGTTACCATGTATTCACACTGAATCTACCTACCCTCGGTTCCCACTAACCAGGAAGGATAACCAGTCATGATGTGACCAGAATCCCCCTAAAGATTTATCCCTCCTGGATTTGGGGTTACTGTGTATTCACACATAATATACTCACCCTCAGTTAACATTAACCAGGAAGGATAACCAGTTGTGGCATGACCAAAAAACCCTCGAATATTTCTCCCTCCCGGAGTTTGGGTTACCACGTATTCATACCTAATCTACCTACTCTTAGTTCCTACTAAATAGGAAGCATAACCAGTCGTAAGGTAACCAAAAATCCCCCATAGGCTTCTCCTTCCCTTAGTTTAGGTTATTGTGTAGTCACACTTAATCTATATACCCTTGATTCCTCCTAACAAATAAGAATAATCAGTTGTGAGGTGATCAGAAACCCCCTGGACATTCTTCCTCCTAGAGTTTGGCTTATTGTATGTTCACACTTAATATACCTATGCTTGGTTCCCACTAAACATGAAGGATAACCATTCGTGAGGAGACTAGAACCCCCAAGTGTTACTTCTCTCCCAGAGTTTGTGTTATTGTGTATTCACATTTAATCTACTTACCCTCGATTCAAGCTAACCAGGAAGGATAACAAATCACCAGGTGATCAGAAACCTCCTCGAAGCTTTATCCTTCATAGAGTTTGGGTTATTTTGTATTTACACATAACTTACAACCATCGATTCCTGCTAGCTAGTGAGGTTAACTAGTTGTGAGTTAACAAGATTCCCCAACCCCCAAAGCTCGTGAGTTTACCAGTTCCCCCCCCCCCCCCCCCAAAGCTTTATCCCTCACGGAGTTTTGGTTACTGTATATTCACTCTTGATCGTTCGACCCTCAGTTATCGTAACCTGGAAGGGTAACCAGTCGTGAGGTGATAAGAAATCCCCCGAAACTTTCTCCATCCCAAAGTTTGGGATACCGTATGTTCACACTTAATCTACCTACCCTTGATTCCCTCTAACCAAAAAGGATAACCAGTGGTGAGGTGACAAGAAACCCCCCATATTTTTCTCCCTCTAGGATTTTGGGTTACCAGTATTCACACATAATCTATCTACCCTCGGTTCCCACTAACTACTAAGGATAACAAATCATGAGGTGATCAAAAACCCTCTAGAGCTTTCTCCCTCCTAAATTTTCGATTACCATTTTTTCATACTTAATATAACCTACCCTCGATTCCCTATAACTAGGAAGGTTTACTTATCGTGGGGTCACTAGAACCCCCTGAGAGTTTTTCCCCTCCGGGAGCTTGAGTTAACATATGCTCACACTTAATTTACCTAAACACAATTACCGTTAACCTAGAAGGTTAACCAGTCATAAGTTGACCAAGTCCCCCTATATATTATTACCACGTGAGGGTACACACATGACATGTGAATCTAATATGTCATGGTCCTACCCTCATTACGATTTATTTCCTCACTATAAGTTCTATCCCCACTTTGTGTTTGTATGGTTTTTATTTTTTGTCTTTATACTAATGTTGCACTTATCGCTATTTTTTCTTTATTATCATTATTATTACTAATTAATATTGATTATTATTGTTGTTATTATTATAAGTGTTAGTGGTAGTAGTAGTGGTAGTGGTAGTGGTAATGGTAGTGGTAATGGTGGTGGTGGTGGTGGTGGTGGTGGTGGTCGTCGTCGTCGTCGTCATCGTCATCGTAGTAGTAGTAGTAGTAGTAGTAGTAGTAGTAGTAGTAGTAGTAGTAGTAGTAGTAGTAGTAGTACTCAAGTCTGATATGTTACATTTGTGTATGTCGTACGCCTCTACATTTGGCACGTCACTTCACGATATCACATGAGGGCTTTCATCCGAATTCTAGGAATCAAGCATTCAACATCTCCATCAAGTGTCCCACATCTGCCTCGATGACTTTACCTTCCAGGATTTTAGGGATTTTATGCAAGTGGTACACAAAAGAAGTCAAAACAGTGAGAAAAGGCAAGATATGAAAGTTCAAGGGAATTTTGGTAATTTTACAGCCACCGTCCGGAGGTCCGGTCAACTAGAACGTTGAAGAGATCACCCCGATGACGATACTGGAAGAAACGAAACCTCAATCCGAGATATGGTGAAGATGTTATGGCCCTTTGAAAATGAAGAAAATACCGAGAAAAAACATTGGAAAAATGCTAAGTGTTTAAGCCTCAAGTTCTATCGAATTTTTGCAAACCGAAGGCCAAACAGGTTCGGGGGCAAACCGGTTCACGGTAAACCATAACCGGTTCGAGGTACCTGATGCTGGAAAGTGTTTTAAAATCGTGAAACTCTTTTTGGTTTCCTATAAAAGCCAACTTCGGGGGAGTTATTTCATAAGACATGGAGAGACGTTTTTGAGAGTTCTATTAGCTCAAGTATTCATATTTTTGAGTCCCAAAACTCGTGTTTTGATTCACACCATAATTCCAATATACTTTTGTGAATCTTTTGGAACCCAAGAACACAACTTCTTTTATTTATCTTTCGTGGAGTACGTCTCTGCAATATATGGCTGCGTGTCATTGAGGATCTTGCTGCATAAAGATTCTTTGTTGAAGATTGGTCTGCGAGTCCTTGGAGGGTGTTGCGTGTATTCTCTTGCTGAGTTCAAGACTACGTGTTTTTGTGGGTTGGTTGCGCATTGATCCATTACAGATTTCTCTATGTAATTGTAAGTTGCGATTTATAAATTCATAGTGAAATAAAGGTTTTACTCGAAAGGGGTTTTTTCCTGAAATATGTGCCTCGGCATATTTACTATGTCGCACGCTTTATATTTGATTGGTTGATTTAGATGCATGTTTAGGGGCTGAATTTATTTGATTTAAAAGTAGACTCTAATTAAATAAGGTTTACTTGGAGACTTGCGAATTTAATTTAATCAATTATCACACACCGCTTTTACACGGTTTTGCAAATTGGTATCAGAGAAGGTTGCGCTAATTTATTGCGTATTCCTATTTTCCGCAAAATTTGAGTGATATTGATTTTTTTTTAAAATCAGTTTTGTGAAAAATCACATTTTTTCAATGGAACGTTCATTTACTAAGGTGCCTATTTTTTATGGGAATAATTATACTAATTGGAAAGCTCGCATGAAATCTTATTTAAAAGCTATTGACGAGTGTGTTTGGTTGCTTTGTGAAAATGGGTGGACTCCTCCCACGGTCGCTGTTGATAATATCACCTCTTTAAAACCCGTGTCAGCCTGGACTGAAGATGATTATAAAATGTCTACTTTTAATTCCCGTGGTCTGAGTGCTATTTCTGGAGTTGTCACTCCTGATGAGTTTCACTGAATTATGATGTGTAACATGTCTAAAGAGGCTTGGGATGTTTTGAAATTGACACATGGGGGTACGAACTCGGTTAAAGAATCAACGTTACAAATTTGACCACCCAATTTGAGACTATCACCATGTCTGAGTCTGAATGCTTTGATAATTTTTATGCACGTTTGTGAGACATTGTTAACACCAGTTTTAATTTGGGTGAGGTGATTGATAACATGCGTGTCGTTAAAAAAAATTTGAGATCTCTCCAAAAATGCTTTATTCCTAAAGTCACTGTTTTGAACTCTTTGGGAAATTTGAAATCACTTAAGTTGGAAGAACTTGTAAAAGATTTTCAAACCTATGAGATTAACATTATTCCCCAAACCATTAAGCCTAAGGATAATGGCATTGCTTTAAAGACTCATTTTAAGAAAAAGAATGAAAAAGTTTGTGACTCCGATTCTGAGGAAGACTTTGATTTTAATGATATGGCCTTATTTGCGAAAAAATTTAAAAAACTTCTCAACATGAAAAAAAAATCTTCCAATAAAAAGAATTTTTTGAGAAAAATAAATAGAAAGAAAAGGCCAAGAAAGCGGTGAGAGGGAAAAAGAGAATGACTCCGATGAGGAGTGTGAGGATAATTTTGAGAACGTGACTTGGTTTGAATGTGGGGGTAAGGGGCATAAGTCGTTTGAGTGTCCTACGTGGCTTAGAAAGAAAGGGAAGAGAGTAGCCATGCCTGCCACACTTAGTGATAGTAAGGGAGATGAGTCCAATAAAGGTTTAGCACATGGGATGGTTGTCGCTTTTTCTAGTCGTGTGAGCACACTCACTTTGTCTCACGAGAGTGAACATGAGATCGGTGATAGTGATTTGTGTTCTTCAAGTGAGGAAGAAAGCGAGGAGGATAGTGGAGATGAAAGTGAGCTCCAAAGGGCGTTTAGAGATTTGTACATCGAGACCTTGAAAACGAAGAAGTATAATCGAGATTTAGGTCGTCGGGTTTTAGATTTGGAGAGACAGAAGGAGTTTTTGAGAAAGGAGAAGTGTGATTTGACCAACATGTTGTCTAGTCTGGCAACATGTGTATCCCAACTCGAGAGTGATCTCAAACGTGCTAGGGAGGTTAAAGTCAATTTTGAGAACGCACCTAAGAAGGTTGAAAAGGTGGTTCTTAAGGGAAAAGGTGATATTAGGAATAAGTCATGACGATTCTTCTACATCCCAATTAGCACCCGAGCCAGTTCCCACTTTAGTGATAGATTCACGTAAGTCTCACCCTAACCCACCTAGGCGTCCCATTCCTATTAGGAGAGAGTGTCCTAGAGTTTTTGAGAAAGGTGTTTCTAGGCCTATATATGTTTGCTCACATTGCAAGAGGAGAAGGCGCCTTAGGGAATTTTGTTTTAAGTTGGGTTATGTGTCACGTTTTGTCTCTACACGTGTTTCTGGCACACATGCACCCACACATGATACTTTACATGCTCCCGGAGACTAAATGAGAGAGTTTGCACATTTAGGTGAGCAAGTTAAGTTTTTAGTCAAAACTTCACAGGAATTGATGGAGGTTTTTCATAAGTTGGCACCAACTTTGGAAAACCCCTCCGCACCTAACGATTGAGGTTTGACTTATTTACTATCATAGGATGTTTTTCATGATGACATTATTTGCCTATTGTTAGTATGTATCATTTTTTGTATGTTTAATTTTTTTTTTGAAAAATTTTAAGAAAATCTAAAAAGAGTTTTGTATTTTGTTTGCACCGTTTATGGATAGACACTTAGGATGACCAAGTCACAATATCATTCCATTTTTCATGTGATTATTTGATAGTGTTTTGACACAATATATCATGTCATCTTTGTGCTTTATAATGTTTGGAGTCATTAAGATGTAATTAAGTGTTACTTCCTACACGTTTGACTCATGATTTCCTTTAATGTACACATGCACGGATTTGTTTGATTATCGTGCTTGTCTTATCACATTTTGGTTGGGTGTTTTCACTTCAATATAGCCCTTAAAACTAACCAAGCGCGATAAAACTTGATAAGAAAGTTGTGCATGTAAGAACCGTTTTGTGAGTTTTGTGTGATTTATTTGGAAACGGGAAAGGGCTGCGAAAGGTTCATTTGGCCTTTGGGAATACTAAGCCACCATTTAAATTGGACTTAAAAAATTGAGGAATTTTATTATCCGAGGTTCAAAAGAGCACGAAAAAATTTATAGTCAATAAAAAGAAATTCATGCTAATTATGGGCCATTTAGGTTTTTGCACCAATTTTCCAAAGTTTGAGAATTTAGTTTAACACCTCTAAAAGAAAATTTATATATGAGGGAGTTTTGTTGGAGATTTTATAATGGGTTTGCACGTCCTTGAAAATCTTGAAAAAGTGCTAAAATTTTTGGACGTTGTTGGTGTGGAAATCACTTTGACCTTGATTTGTTGATTTGCATAAGACAATGTCATCTAAATTCAACAATTTTTACACCTAAGGATACTTTTGATCTTCATTCGTTAGGTGTACACGTATGCATCGTGCACATATGCTTGATTTAGTTGATTTACCTATCGAATGTGTTCACACCCATACATTCCGTTTCCATGTCTTAGTTGTTTGACTTTAAATCCACGGTGTGATTTTTTTTGGTATTTTTGCATGAAAAATTTTGAAAAATCAAAAATAGTTTGTGAAGATTTTTTTAGTATCTCTTTGCAAGAGCGCATTTTCCATCTGATTGATGCCTTTTTTTGAATACCGTGACACCCCAACTTTGTTTGTTTGATTTATTCTTCTCTTTTGTCTATTTGGGGACATAATAAAAAGGGGGAGAAAGAATTATCATTTTATGGGGGATTTTGAATTTTGGGGGAGTTCTTGAGATTTGACATATGCTTTTCTCATACATTGGTATCTGTGCTAATCTCATTTCAAACTCGATACGTCACTTGGTATTTGCTTTATCTCATATGTGTAGGTACTACATTGATGATCACTGAATTGCACACCCAAATGAGAAAAGCTTTAAAAAATTTAAAGATTTGAAGAACAAACGATGAAGACTTACTCATTCGTATCTTTCCAGTTTTTGGGTTCATGGGAGGGTAGATTTTTATAGGTCAATTGAATGATAATAATTCGGATTTTTTACGTTGTACCGGCATAGACATAGCGGGAGATTTGTCAGGATATTTTTCTCAAGTCCGATATGTTACATTTGTGTATGTTGTACGCCGCTACATTTGGTACGTCACTTCACGATATCACATGACGGCTTCTATCCAAATTCTAGGAATCAAGCATTCAACATATCCATCAAATGTCCCACATCTGCCTCAACGACTTCACGTTCCACGATTTTAGGGATTTTATGCAAGTGGTACACAAGAGAAGTCAAAAAAGTGAAATAATTCAAGATATGAAAGTTCAAGGGTATTTTGGTAATTTTATAACCACTGTCTAGAGGTTCAGTCAACTGGAAAGTTGAAGAGCTCATCGCAACAAAGATACTGGAAGAAACGGTACCTCAATCCTATCTACGGTGAAGAAGTTACGGCCCTTTGAAAATGGAGAAATTATTGAGAAAAAACCTTGGAAAAATGCTTAGTGTTTAAGCCCCAAGTTCCAGCGAATTTTTGCGAACCGAAGGCCAAACCGGTTCGGGGGGTGAACCAGTTCGCGGTACACCAGAACCGGTTTGAGGTACCTAATGCTGGAAAGTGTTTTAAAATCGTGAAACTCTTTTTGGTTTCCTATAAAAGCCTACTTCGGGGGAGTTATTTAATAAGACTTGGAGAGACGTTTTTTAGAGTTCTATTAGCTCAAGTCTTCATATTTTTTAGTCCCAAAACTCATGTTTTGATTCACACCATAATTCCAATATACTTTTGTGAATCTTTTGGAACCCTTTGTTCATCTTTCGTGGAGTGCGTCTGTACAACATATGGCTGCGTGTCATTGAGGATCTTACTGCATGAAGATTCTTTGTTGAAGATTGGGTTGCGAGTCCTTGGAGGGTGCTGCGTGTATTCTCTTGCTGAGTTCAAGACTACATGTCTTTGCGGATTGGATGCGCGTTGATCCATTGCAGATTTCTCTATGTAATTGTAAGTTGCGATTTATAAATTCATAGTGAAATAAAGGTTTTACCCAAAAGGGGTTTTTTCCTGAAATCTCTGCCTCAGCATATTTACTGTGCCGCATGCTTTATATTTGATGGGTTGATTTAGATGCTTGTTTAGGGGCTGAATTTATTTGATTTAAAAGTAGACTCTAATTAAATAAGGTTTACTTGGAAACTTGCTAATTTAATTTAATCAAATATCACACATCGCTTTTACACGGTTTTACAAGTAGTAGTAGTAGTAGTAGTAGTAGTAGTAGTAGTAGTAGTAGTAGTCCTATTATTATTATTATTATTATTATCATGTTGTCTATTCATTTATTATGATTATTATTATTATTATTATTATTATTATTATTATTATTATTATTATTATTATTACTACTATTATTATTATTATTATTATTATTATTTTTATTATTATTATTATTATTATTATTATTATTATTATTATTATTATTACTATTATTTACGGGACCAATTTGATTCACCTTTTCTTCTACCCTTACCTATTTTTCATTTTCTTATTTCCCACCACATTATATCAATCTCGGGTCATCCTTTATTTTACTTATTGTTTTAGGAAAGCTACAAATATTGAGTTAACATGGTTTAGTCCCAAGCATACAAAAACACGTTACAGAGAACCAATACATTGTGTAAAAATTATCAATTTATTAAAGTTCTACAAAACCAAGTGCTAAAAAATAGGTGTTAAAAGAGAGAAAGATAAGAAACTTACGTGTGGAGAATCCGAAGGATGCTCCCCCAAGGCCCTATGGCTCTGACACTCCCGTAAAAGGATCTCATTATCCTCCTCATCCATTGGTAAAGGGGGCCATAGGCCACCTACACACCAGGTGACACGGGCACCCCCTCCATCATTATCCTGTCCCAAGCATCTCTGTGGGGAACCACACCTTGGAAACCCCCAGGACCTAAGACGAACGCGTCGGGCCAATGCTCTACATCCAATAGCTCAACATGCGCCTCTATTTCCTCGTCACCACCAACACCCCCTTCTCAACCAAATTTAGTTCTGGGTCCTGAATCTCATCATCATCCACCATAATGGGCTCTATAGATTCCATAATGTTAGAAAATTATAATTAAATTGTGAAGAAAAACTCACAAGAAAGTGCAGAATACCAAAGAGAGAGAGAGAGAAAGAGATAAATGAAATGGAAGAAGAGAGCAGTTGGAAGAATGGGAAACTATATTAGGCATCCCCATATATGCATTTTGCGACCTGGAACCTTTAACCCAATGGTTAAATGATTTCTAGTATACTCTAGTTTCTTTGACCGATCGGTTAATCATTCCAGTTTCCTTGGCTGATTGGTCAAAAGGTTGGTTAAATGAACGGTTAACCTGCACAAAGTTTCACAGAAAACCCAATTTCCCCCTCCCATTCTTCCCGATCTCACCCCTTCCCCCACATACCAAAAATAATTAAACTTAGTTTTAACCAATTCAATTTCGATAAAGAGTGTCCGCATGCACACCCTCTTAGTTGACCGCCTCTATAGACACCCTGATTTGTAGTCGAGATGTGGGTTCTTTTATCCCATTCACTAAAAAAATCCTTCTCAGGGACCCTTTAAACGAACGGTTAAAGGTGGCTCTATCTAAACGGTCATCCTTTCATATACAATAATTACCATATCTTTACGAATCTAATCCTAACCATAAATGTGTCACCCACTACCCATCCAACCTACACGTGGCAACCTGGATGACCGCATGGTTAAAGGACCTGATGAGACCCCTATATAAAAGGAGGTTCCCAATAACCTTGAAAAGAACCCCAAAACCCAACATTAATTCATTTTTCTAACTTTTTTCAATCTCAAGCGCCTGAAATTGTTGGGCTCATTCTAAAAATTCCCGAAGAAGTCCGTACTTCAGAAAATCACTTTCCCCCAAGGAAAGTTCGTTCTTTCGAAATGCATCTTCCCCCAAGTGAAGTTCGTACTTCTGAAAATTCGCTTCCACCAAAAACCTGAGGCAAATCTTCGTGCGCATTTTGCAAAAGTCAGATCTTCAAAACAAATCTTTGTCCGGCTAATTGGAGCTCTTCGTAACTGGTCACTTCAAGAGGGGACACTCCCTTGGAAAAAAATTGACTCTTGTTGTAAGGGTAAAGAAACATTGCACAAATATTGAGACAATAACCCAACAACTATGTTTATTGAATTGGCATGCGTATATGTTAAATAAACTCTAATCAAATGCCATGAATAAATACAAATATGAAAACATACTTTTCAAAACCGTTCTAAAAAAAGTGTTAATGAGCCGAGTCAGCTCGAAACTTTTCACAAGCCAAAGTCTAAAACTAGACTACTCCCACCGTTTTTCCCAACGAACAAAGCTCATCTACATGATGGCATCCCCAAAAATGTGTTTTGATATAAATACTTGTCAAGCATCTAACTTTGATTAATATATTGTTAACATATAAATATATCCATCCAGAAAAACAAAAATGTTATATTAAGGACTAGGTTCCACGAAAATCGAAATGTTGTACGCTGTATCCCATCACCTACACTCGTAAATATGTCCCACTTATTAGAACTAAGTTGGCTTTGATCCGCAGTCTTCTTGGGTACAAAGACGTTATACCAACCAAAATCATCAAGCCCAAGCCTCATAATATATTTCTTGTCATATTATTTCTTATGGATACCTCCATTTCTAGTACAAACACACTCCCTCCATACCCGAAGGTAGCACTGGATGTTTAAAACATGACATCCTTAGAGTTACACCTCTAAACTACTATGAAGAACAATACTTTTCATTTAGTTATCGCTCAAATATCACAACAAACTATACCCTTATCAGTGTGTTCAGGCCCACTATCATTTTGAACCTCCACCAAAATTAGCCTTTATCTTCAGATAACTTCTTCCCCTATCGAAGACAAGTCCTACATTTACACACACATATTGATTGAAGACGTGAGTAACCAAAATACGTAGGCTTTAATCACGTGGTTGTACAAGTATGTAGGCATAATACTGAGCCTTTCTTGTTGACACAACCCTTGACAATATGTCTCATACTATATTGTCCCCACTAAGATGGATCCATATCTCATCTCCCATTCATTATCTCTTATCCTCCAACCATGATGTCTAACTATCTCAAAGCCATGACATCTCGTGCACATCCATACTAACGTGTAAACACGTACACACTAATCAGAACCGAACTCCATAAGCTTTGATCTCGTGGCTATACGAGTACGTTAGTGCAATACCAATTTGTTCTCTTTAGCACCATCCTCAATAATATCTCTTTTTGATATATTGTCATAATAGAGATATAACCATATCTTACCTTACACCTTTTCTATATGTCCATAAACCTTGAACGATATATCAAATTATCTCTTGCCACAAATTGTCAGGCATATTCATATAGATACTAACGGTCACCCGTTATACGAGCACATAGACATACGTAAGAACCCTTGTGTACCCATACCAATTTAAGTGGCATTCCTACACCTCTCACTGATACCATATTCATACCAAAACCCCTATCTACATTTTAAGGGAATCTCAAACTGATGTCTCTAAACATGTTCTAAATAACCTAAAAATTAATCAAATAATGTAAGGAAAGATGATAAGTAAATAATTGAGGAAGCATAAAGAACAACTGAGGTGTATAAAACATGCCCCACTCGTAACCCAGTTCTTTAACCCTACAATAAGAATATCTAGATGAATCCCAGACCTAAACTTGATGTAGGATTACCCCAAAAGGGGTAAGCTGGACCTTTTTGTTTATTTTTATATAAAATAATCGGGAGACTATAAACAACCGACATACCTTTGCACAAAATACACCCAGGTTAGGCATAAAACCACAACATGAGACTCAAACTCGATATGGTGGTGAATAGTTTCTAGGGGTAAGTCATAGAACCACAACGAACCGATAACCCGACCTCGCGGGGATAGGGGGTATGGGAGATAAGTAGTCCCCCATCCATCGTGAACATATGATTCCCCCCAGGCATAAAACCTTTTATGTCTTGAAACCAGTGTTCTAAAAGGCGTTCCTAGGCTTGAAGCTTGGGAGAAACGCCCTCACCTTAAGCTTTTTACGCTTTATTCTTGGTAAAAGGTTTAAGGCGCACTTTAAAAAAAACGCTTTAGTGAAATGATATCGCCTTTTAAAGACTTTTTTTTAATCCAGACCAATATTTCATTCAAAACACTCAAAAGACAAATGTTGTCCCAAACCTCTCTGCCTCTCGTCCAAAAAAAATACGCGTCTTTTTTTTTTCTTAGTATTTTAGAAAAATAGTATTTTAGTTTGCATATATTCAGACGTATTTTAAGGTATGCACCATTTTAGTATTTTTAGTAGCCTTGTTATATTTAAAAATCTTAAAATTTATTAAAAAGATTTAAACGCCTTTTCACGCCTAAGGCCCGCCTATGCTTCTAAGGCTTATTGCTTGTCCTCCATGCCTCGGTCACGCTCTTCATTTTTTAGAACCTTTATTGCAACACCAAAAATTGTGGAGATATGTTTTGGAATTTTCAAGTATCTAATTGGAAACCAATTTAATTATTTATTCCTGGGTCCCGAATATAGTCCGTTTACCCAAGTAGCAAGTGCAAATTCCCAGAAACCCAGTTTAGCCCAAGGAAGGTTTTTGGGTGCATTTAATGAAGGTTTTTGGATGCCGAGGAAGACTAAAAAGTTCAACCTCTTCATTAACATATTTTTGTACCAGATCACCTACAAGGTCCGTAAAGATATTGTGATTCGATCCCTAGATTTGTGATACAAATCTAGTTATTTTCTTTTCTTTTTTAGAACACGATCAATCAAAGATTGGGGGGGGGGGGCAATAATTTTTTTTTTTCAATTACCATCAAATACAATGTTTCTTAATAAATTACAATCATTTTTTGATCCCTCCCAACCAACAAGCATGTGAGTAAAATTCATGTCAAATGTACAAGCCACTAAAGCATTTTGCGATATGACTTATTTTATATTATTTTATATTATGTCAAATGTACAAGCCACTAAAGCATTTTCCTCAATCGCACCCACGACATCCAAGAAGTAAGTATAGTAAATTAGGACATACATAAAAAAAAATTAAGTAAAATAATAGTAACAAAAAAGACCTAACCTCGAACTGATTGTATAGGGAATCCTCGATAGTTTCATTGATGGCAATATCCCTAAAGAGCATTAGACAAACATCTAGCACCTTATTAAAATAATGACTCGCAATGATCCATACATAAATAAAGGTAAACATTAAACACGATTGCATTCGTCATGGCCAAATGTGGTTAACAATATGACACTTTGATGGTGAGATTTACGTTATTTCCTTTAGGACCTTTAATTCAAATTCTATGAACTAATAATTTGGAATATTGAATTTTATGTTGAATGAGATGTTTAATTTTATTATGTATGGACATTTTTTTTTGGATTTATGAATTATTAGTCATACGTGCATTTTCAAGTAGTTAAAACTTTTCATATTTTTAGCTCAAAGAGACAAATAATGATTTTATATACATATTTACTGTCAATGTTACTTTAATTTTTAAAAACAACTTTAAGTTGTTAATAATAATTTTTTTTCAAGAATTAAAAACAAAGACATTTTTTACAATAACATAAAAAAAATATTAAAACCCGTTAGAATACTTTGATAAAATATGTTGAAAAAGATAATATAAATTATCAATAATGCTCCTATATTATCTTCTCGCACATGATGCATCCAAACCTTCCTTGTTTTTCACATTTGAAACATGTGGTTCAATTTTTTTTTCTTGTTTCTGACTTTTATTTCCTTAATACATGGGGCGGGTAGCTTATTTTGATTTCACTCTCTACAATGTAAGAATTGAGAGAGAGAGAGAGAGAGAATAAGACATAAATGAGAGGAACGAGAAAAGGGGGATTGATTATTGGAGATAAATTGGGTGTTCGTAATTTTTATTGTGAGGGAAGACTGAACAATAGAATTTCTATATAAATTTTTGTTAAATATTTTTATGGGTTTTGGGAAGATTCGAGTACCTTACAAGGTATTTAAGTGGGCATTGGAAAAATTAGGTGGGGGTCGGGAAGTGGTTATGGGGTTGGGGAGGGTACCATCACCCCAAACTCGCCCCGGTGCCATTCCTACCTCAGGGACTCTGGCCCACCTATCTTTATGTACAAATTAGTTCTCTCTCTCTCTCTAGAGAGATAGAGAGAGGCAGGCTCATGTGCACACTAAAGTTTGCACACTAAGTTTTCACATCTTTTTTTTAAAATAGAATATATATATATATATATATATATATATATATGTGTGTGTGTGTGTGTGTGTGTGTGTGTGTGTGTGTGTGTGATTCTACTACAAGTGTTTTAGTAGATACTATACATAGTGTTATCTAAATTGATCTCCAAATGTGTGAACTTAATAATTAATTAGTTACTCTTAATAAATAAATGGTATTGGAAATTTAGTAATGTATTGTATGGGATATACGGGTGGGTACAGAAAATTAATAGAAAGGAAAGTCTTAAATCAAACTAGTTAGGCGGGGTAGCCTAACTTGGTGGGTTAGAAGAGTACGTTAGGCATGCACAATAGTTGAGGAGTGAGGATCTCAAGTGAGAGCACGCGAAGCTAACATGTATATAATATGTACTTTTTATTGCATTTTAAATACTTGACAAAATGTTTTCAAACTCTTTAACTTGGGCTCTGATCTATTTCAAATCTATTTTTGTAAAAACATTTTAGGTGCCCAGCCACAGTGACGCAAGACTTACCTCCACATCTTTCATTTCCTGTCTCGCATTTTATCTATTCTAGTCAAGCATATCACCCCTTTCTTAGTCGGTAATTATTATTCAGACATTGTACTTTTATTTTATTTTCAGCATTGTATTTAGATTCTATTTATGGATGACTGTATTTGGATTTTAGTATAGAGTGTTTATTCCAGTCATTATTATTTATTCAGATGTTCTAGTATTTATTATATTGTTATTTGGAATGGTGAATATGAAGTATTTATTTGCATGTTAATAACAAGAATTAAAATTTTGACACCGGGACATTGGGGTCTTAGTAAATTAATTGGATTTCTACAGTCATGCTGAGAATGAAACCATTAATGATTCCTGTATAATTTAATAATGGACTAGTCACCCAGGATTAGAATAGGCGGTGTCATAGATGGTACCATAGCACAGGTTCAAGTGTCCTTAGGATTTGTGCGCCATTTCACTTTTCAGCTTAGCGTTCTTTAATACAGAGCCTTATTATAGGGTTGTTGTATTGCTCTACATATGCAACTTACGTTATGAGTTCGGTTGGGTTTCATACATCAAATAATATAGGACAACCAGCGAGGTCCGTTAGAAGGACTGTATGAGGAGGGGCTTAGCAAAAGCTATAAATTATTCTGAAAATGGTGATCGCGATAGAAGTCACCATGATTATTATTTAGTAAAATGATGATAGGATAATCACTTTAAAGTACTAGCGTCCCCAAGAACTGTCGTAGATAATAGTAGTTCAAATTCAGACTCACACAGCATAGTCAACAAGGGTGGGGTCGGAGGAACTATTTTGAAAAGATGACTATAATGATTTGGAGAAAAGATGAAGTGAGATGGGGAAATGGGAGGAGACAATCCAAAGGCAATTACGTAAGAGTGATGTGAGTTAATTACCAAATATAAAGAACTATATATATAATTAAACAAGAAATTTGGGTACGGTTACACCGTAAGACCATCCATATGCTATTCCAACAGAGATGCGAATGGAGTTTTAAAACTTTTCACAAGTGGGACAGATACAGATTAATCATGAGAGAGAATTTAACTTGTTCAGTGAATTACTTGCCCGACGAAGGGAATACGAAGAATATAAAAGGGTTCGCAAGTTGGTAATGGACTCGAGGGTAGAATACACAAGCGTGGATGGGAAATTCGTCTAGGGTGACTAGTGTCGATGTCGTCAAGGTCGTATGTTTACAAGTTTGTATCAACGCTTCCATGAAAAGGTAGTCAAGAGGGTTAGAGAATTTAGCCAAAGAGCAAGACTGGAGTGAAACGGTGTTAGTGAAGCATCAGATGAGGGTGCACCCAGTAGGGGACCAATTTGAATGACTGAGATAAATGTAAGTCCTACCAAGAGACGGTGGAGATAATTAGGTCCGTCAAGACCAACATCGAGTTCCATTGGGCTAGTGGAGCCAAAGGAACAACAGGGGTAGAAATTGGGGCCTAGACTACCAGGTCCGAGAGAAGAACACCCTGACATGGCTAGTGGGACCAGAGACAAGGGGTGGCAGAGAAAAACGTTCCATATGCGGAGAGTAGGGACACCTATATTGAACTTATCCATAAGGAGTAAGTGAGACCATTCAGACTAGGAAGGTAGATAGGAACGATGTCAGTGGGCCACAAAAGCAATAGGAGAGAGATTTATGGTAGGAGAATCGGGCTAAGAGATTTAGGCCTAGAGCTTACCAACCCCATAAATAGTGGGTCCAGGTAGCACCAGAAGGGTCCTCGGAAGTAATAGCATCCCGTACCTTAGGACCGCTAGGGCCAAGAGAAGGGCGAGGGAGGCCAGTAGGCCCAGGGCCAGAGGTAGGAGACCTCCTTTTGCAGTCACTATGATTGTGGAGAGACAGGCCATGAAAAGAAGGATCGGCCCAAAATAAGGCAGGGGCAACTATAGGATAAGATCCTTGATATACGACCATAACAATAGATCATGGGTCAGTTCCAGTACGAGGGTTATGCTCACGGACCCGTTGACCAGGTGAGGTAAGTGACGAATGGAAATGTACGTTTATTTTATCCTTATGAACATAAGGTAGGTTTTGGGTGACATGGGTTCATCACAATATAATGGGTATCGTCCTCTCGTTCCTATGTAGACTCGTCGGTGTTGTGGTGCCCCCATTATTCTTGGACTAAGGGCACTACCTTTGACCGCAGCTTATGCTTACTATGGTCTAAATGGCAACCAATTTCTCCTCATATGAGACATCAGGTTACAAATCAATTTTTCCATTCGAATATGCCAATTATCCATATCACTTCTTTTATACTTATTTAATGATGAGATGTGAAACAAATCATGAATTTTGTGTAAGTGTTCCCGCAAATCAAGTCTATATGCCACATGACCTATCCTCTCAATAATTGGAAAAGGCCCTACATACCTTTGCGTAAGTTTGCCCTTTTTTTCCAAATTGCATCACGCCTTTCATAGGGATACCCTGAACAACACTTGGTCTCCCATTTCCATCTCTACATGCCTACGATCCGCATTAGCATAGCTTTTTTGTCAGTCTTGCACAATTTATATGCAGCTCCGAATAAGCTCAATCTTTGCACAAGTATCTTGGATTATATTAGGTCCAAGAATTTTATTATCCCCCACGTCTAACCAACAAGCGGGTGAACGACATGGGCGGTCATATAATGCCTCATAAGGGACCATACCTATAGATAACTGGTTAGAATTATTATATGTGAATTCTAACAGCGGAAGGTATTGCTCCCAAACTCCCTTAAAATCAGGTATACACATTCTGAGCATATCTTACAACAGTTTATTAACCCGCTTTGTCTGCCCATCAGTCTGCGGGTGGTATTCCTTACTCAACCACAAAAATGGGACATAAAGATCTTATCTCGGTCGGACATAATATTAATCGTCACTCCTTGAAACCTCACTATGTCACCGATAAAAAGCTGGACATATTGTCCTGTCGTAAAATCCATACTCACTTGTAGAAAGTGTGCCTCCTTGGTTAAACGATCCACGATAACCTAGATGGAATCATGACTTCTCTGCGACATCAGTAATCGCATGATAAAATCCATTGATATACTTTCCCCTTTCTATAACAGAATTTCTGACAGTTACAACATTTCGATAGGCCGCTAGTGGTCCACTTTCACTAACTAACAAGTGGCACATTTGGAAACAAACTCAACTATGTTCCTTTTCATGCCTGCCCATCAGTATTGTCTGTGCATGTCCTAATACATCTTGTCTCCACTGGGATGTACCACAAATTTTGACCCATGGGACTCTGACATAACAACAAGCCTCAAATCCCCATCATCTGGGACTACCAGTCTCCTGTTGAAATGTAATCGACCCTTAGAACTGATAGAGTAGGATTCTTCTCCCTCAATCAATAATTATTGCACCCTGTGTTTGTAATCTTAATCCCTAGCTTACGCTGACAACTTCCATACACAATATCGGGTATGATAGTCAACACTGCCATAAATGCCCTGACAACTGCATCCTCCTGGCGAAGCTCATTCCACTTGGCTTTCCACACTTTCGCTAACTATCTGGTGGGTCGTCGACTGCACGCGTCATCTACCACGTTAGCCTTCCCCTGGTGATATTGGATATCAAACTGATAATCTTTCACGAATTCCAACCACCTACACTCCTCATATTAAGATCCTTCTGAGCGAACAATTACTGCAGCGATTTGTGATCTGTGAAAAGACAAAACTTCTCCCCTAGGAGATAATGCCTCCATATTCGAAAGCCAAAGACTACAGTAGCTAGCTCCAAATCATGTGTGGGATAATTTCTCTCATGGGGCTTGAGTTTGCGAGATGCATAATTGATATCCCTATCCTCCTATTGTAGCACATCCCCTAGTCCCTTGAGGGATGCATACTGCCGCTTTAGGCAATCCGAGTACGGGTGCTAAAGTCAATCGGTCCTTCAACTCATCTAATGCTAACTGATAGTAATCATCCCAAATAAACTGCACTCCCTTCCGGGTTAAATTCATCAAAAGGCCTCCAATTTTCGAAAAGCCCTTATTAAAATGGAAATAATACCCTGCCAATCCAAAGAAACTATGGATCTTCATCGGTGTCGTCGGCTGACCCCACTCCCTCACTACTGTAAATTTACTCGGGTCCACAGAAATACCCTTATCTGACACCATATGACCCAAAAACTGCACGTCACATAACCAAAACCCATATTTGTTGAACTTGGCGTATAATTAATGGTCCTGTAGTCTATGCAGAAGTAAACGCAAATGCTCGGCGTGTTCTACCTCCGTACAAGAATAGACCAAAATATTATCAATGAACACAATCACAAGCGGTTCAAAAAGTCCCGAAAGACCCTGTTCATCAGATCCATGAACACTGCAAGATCATTGGTTAACCCAAATGGCATAACCAAAAACTCATAAGATCCATAACGGGTCAACAATGCAGTTTTAGAGGCATCCTTCTCTCTAATACATAGCTGGTGATACCCCGATCTCAAATCGATTTTAGAGAAGTACGCTACCCCCTCAATTGATCAAAACAAAATTCGATACGAGGGAACGGATATTTATTTCGAATCGTCACCTTATTCAATTCTCTCTAATCAACGAATAACCGAAGATAATTATCCCCCTTCTTTACAAACAACACGGGGATAAGCAACGGTGACGTATTACGTCGAATAAAACCCTGTACCAGAAGCTATTAAATTTGGTCTCATAACTCTCGTATTTCCAAAAGAGCCATACGGTACGAAGATCACGCAATCGGGCTAGTACCAGGCGATAAATCAATAATGATTTCGATCTCTCGACTCGGCGGTTAGCCTGGTATATCCCAAAAAACATATGCAAACTCCTTGACTACCGGAATCGAGTCTAAGGAAATAACTACTTCCTTTGAGGTATCCTCATAAATATAATACAAATGGGTACTCAAACCTCCCTCTGGAAGGGGCATGGCAACTAAAAACATTTTCTGGCCTGGAATGGCATATACAATGGACCTCCTAAAAGAATCCATCATCGCTCGGTATTATGCCAACATGTCAATACCCAAAATAACATCGTACCTGATCATATATAACACAAGTGAGTCAGTTTCTAAAATCAATATTCCAACATCTATCTCCACCCATCTACATATAGAGTGGATAAGCGCCCCACTACCCAAGGGAGAGTCTACACATATAATAAAAAACTATCGGCTAACTCTAACAATCCCTCTGCACGTGAAAATTGAAGAGCTATGAATGAATGCAATTCTCCCATATCAATTAATACCCAAACCATATTCCCATGGATGGGGAACGTACCATCAACGACTGGTGGAGGTTGATGCACCTACGGTAACATCGCATTTTGGACATTATAAACTCACCCATATTGCATTTGTCCCTGCTAGGGTGGGACGACTGGAACGGGTACTGGAGGTGGTAAAGGCACCTGATGTACCTAATGGAGTCCTACTATTTGTACCCAGTTCTACTGTGGGCACTCTGACTTCCTATGACCCACCTCCCCATATCGAAACAATGGCCCACAAAATTTTTCGATCTCTGGCCCTGCTGTCTAAACAGAACTGCCCCTGCCGCTAGCCCTAGTGGCCTCCCCCGTTATTCCCTCGACCTACTTGGACTAGGGGGAACGTTCTGTTGTTGCTACTACTGGCGCCCTTGATAGTTCTTCCTAAGACCACTATCATCGAATCTAAAACTTCTGGGATGTTTTCTCTTAATCAAATCCCCCGAATGGAGATCCTGCTCTTTTTTACGATTACCCTGCTGCTGAGACTAGTGTGACCCATCGACACCATCTCCTCCTGACCTACTCGACTGCACAGAATCCTCATGTTTCTTACTCCCTTTAGGTGAAGACAATGATCATGACAATGCAATAATGCAACATTTATCACATCTATAAATGTCAGTAGTGCGGGATTCCCTAACAAATGTTGTCGAATCCTCCAATTCAAACCACCCATAAACTTCGATATTCTTTTCTCCTTAGTATTTACCTCGTCGGGCATAAAATTTTCCAGCCGGGTAATTTCTTCTTCATATTCGGCCACCATTCGATCCCCCTGAGTCACGTCTAACAGTCTCCTTTTAATCTTCGTCTGAATTGCAAGGGGAAAATACTTGCGATTAAATCAAACCCAAAAATATGATATGGGCAATGTGTCCCTCTACTCCGAAGTAGAAACCGCCACCCACCACTGGAGAGCCGCACCTACTAACTTGAAGGTGGCAACTATTTTCTTCTGAACCTCACTACATTTAACCATACAGAGGTGTTCTTAGATATTCTTTTTCTATTGACTCGCCACTATCACATCGGCTCTGCCCTAAAATTTCGAAGGATGCCCCTTTTGGAAAGCTTTCCGAACTCTCCCACGCAGATAGACCTGTGTGGGTTTGAACTACCGGTGTTGTATGCTTCTATTGAGCCTGAGGAAGCTATTGATACATAGCAATCATGGATTCATTAACTGTTTGAGCCACTAAATTCGCAACCTTTGATGCAGTCATAGTCCCCTGAGGCAATTGGGGCTCCATATCCTCTGCCCCTTTATTTTCCCTAGCCGGACGACCTTTTTTCGATGGCATATGAAATAAGAGCAAACTGTATCAGTCCACACTTAATGCAATTTATCATAGCAGGAGATCGTAAATGCGTAATGAACACAATAGTCCTAATAATAGAGATCTATATCAAGAACGCTACGGTAGAACGTAGAAAATCCGTATAGATTCTGAAGACACTATAACCTGATGCTCTGATACTATATATGACCCCCCGATTATTAAAATAATGGGTGACCAACCCTCTACTAAAATAATACGTGAATTTTAAATGGCTCATTCTTAGAATCACTGTCGCACAGACCAAAATACGACTAACCACACAAAAATTTATAATAAAGTGGATGCTAAAAGTTTCCAATTATATAACACATTTAAATCGATTAACGAAAACTACGAAACATGAACATATATACAATAACTGCACAACAAAAATAACCAAATAAGCTGTCGGTTAACAGACCCATATAATATATCAAATGTCTGAAATATAAAGTATATACATCAATACAAAACTTGGGTAACACACACTCGATTAAAAACTACTGGTCCTTAACTAGATTAATAAAAATGAGATGCGACTAAATCAAAAATCCTGCAACATTCCACACATGCTGCAGCCCCATAGACTCTAGAATAGAAGCTCATCCTTAGCATCCGTGTGATGGGACACCTATGACACCCCGCTTAAAATAATAACGGGTGGCCATCCCTATACTAAAGTAATCAGGAATCTCAAGTGGATCATTCTCAGCATCTACTTACGATTCTAAAAATAAACACGGCTAATTACCCATTACTACAAAAAGAGGATATTATTTTTTTTTTAAACATTTATTAACATTTTGAAAACAAACCATGCAAAAACTGACCAACAACATAACTTCAATTAAATACGATAAGAGACACACACAAGCTCAAATGAAATAAAAGAGATTAAAATAAGAGTACGACACAATGTAAAAAATAAAATACCCAAATATGCTGTCGGGTCACAGACAATACAATATATGTGAGAGACAATATAAAAGCGCTACACTACAACACTTGAGTATAAACTCGATATACAAATTGAATCCTATTCTAGATATACAAAAGATAGGAATCGACTATATCAAAATACCGCAATATTTCGCTACTGCCACAGCTCCACGAATACACTGGATTGATAACATCAATGGCTTCCTTGCGGAGGAACACCTAGAATAATACAATATATATACACAGCAAGATAAAATATAAACGCGTCAGAACCCGATGTGTGAAAACATTTTATAGCAAGTGAATTAAAATGCATAATAATTATAAATGCATTAATACATGATTAAAGTGGAGTCGCACTCTTCATAAAATTCAACTCACCTCTCAACTAAAGCGCACAACTAGATGTATGCACATGATCTCCAAATAATTTCCCAATTCTATCTAGGGGCAAAGTAATCTAACTTACACCAAAAATTTATACTCAATTAAAATCCATCTACATTATCTCTCAACTTCTACTATTTCCAATCTCAAACATTCGCCCCCATTCTAAACATATAAAATATACATAAACATTCTCTATTACTAGAATTTCTCATATCCTAGTTATTGACATAAATAAATATATATATATATAATATATATATATATATATATATATATATATATATATATATATATATATATATATATATATATATATTAGCATCTAAGTGCTAAGGACTAAACTTCTCTCAATTCTCAATACTACACTGGGTTTCGTGCGTGGGACGTCTCGCAAGAGAAATCCAAACAAGTATTGATTATCAAGATTCATTATGCCCTCAATGCATGACGCGTATAACCCAATCTTATATAATGATTAATTAATTATTCCCAATTCTCAACAGTGCACGACATTTCGTGCGTGGGACGTCTCGCAAGCGAAATCCAAACGAGGAACCCCTCGATACACTAGTCCTTGGCACTGTCGATCGTTGAGATATATACTAATATAAATATGATCACTAAGGACTAACTTTTACTCACACCCAACATTGCACTGTGTTTCGTGTGTGGGACGTCTCGCAAGCGAAATCCAAATAAGGAACCCCCCCGATAGACTACTCCTTGGTAATATTGGTCGTTGAGGTCCATTATTCCCTCGATACCCAAAGTACTATATATACTCATAATTAACTACTCTTCATTATCTCGTAACTGTTTCATCACAATCAAAGTCCGAATAAAATCTCCCAGAAAGAGATTCAAGCAATCTTCTTATGTTTCTTTACTCTAGAGACAAATATGATATCACATAATCATATACAATTATATACTATTCACACAAGTATAATAGTAACCATCCCAACGAGCTATAACTCGAGGACGCGGGTTCTCAATGCTATCATCTACCAGGGAATCACTCGCATATCATCCTGGGTACCAACGGTCGGAATCTCACACTACCTTGGCAAAAATCATATCACAACGTACGAGAAGCGATCATAGTTGCTCCCTAGAAATGAGAAAAAAACATATCCACCACGTCTCACCCCTAATAAAAATCACATAACAATAAATGGATGTTATGACCTGGGGACTATACGCGCCCTGCTCCTCAAGCCAGGGGCCTCACCCACATCGTGCAACTTCCCATGATAGCATAAAGGGGGTATGCTTCACACACACACACACACAGATATATATATATATATATATATATATATATATATATATATATATATATATATATATATATATATATATCATCACATCATATAAAGGTATACCATCACACAAGGTATATATATCACACTGTTTACATACTCATAGTACACTCTTAGGCGTAAGTGAAATAATCTCATTATTTAGTATATTTTACTCTCGATATACTATTTGTCAATAACTCACATAACTTCCCCACTTAGTATACACTATACTATTTCTCACTTGAATTTCACACCTCACTTATATTTATGTGAATCATCTCTTAATTATATTTACGTTGAGGATATTCTCTATATCCTAATGCAACTTGATCAACATTTATCATTTATGTGAAACATCTCCCAATTCAATTTACATTAACGGTATTTCCTATATCCGTATGCACATCCATCAGCATTTATTATTCTCAATCCATAATATGGTTCAATCAATTATATGAACCTTGAAAGTTATCCCATTTGGGATTGAATCCTGCAATCCATTATCAGTAAGCGCATCCTAACTCTTTCTTATAAACCCATAATTATCTCCACACCGAATTCTCAATGATAGTGGGCTTCCCCACTTAGTCAATACGATACTCTCTAATCGGTATTCGCTCGAACTAAATCAATATGAATCCAATAATTTCTCATAAGGGAAACTCCCTAAAAGTCTCCAAAACACACTTCTCATAACTCATATAGAGAGTCCCAATCGATAAACTCAAACAATCTCGATCAAAACTCATTCCAGAAGAACTCCCCTAAAACAGCCTTGTTTCCGAATCGATTCGGCCCTGCGAATTGATTCGCCCCTCATGCGAATCGATTCGGGCAAAATTCGAATAGATTTGGCCCTGCGAATCGATTAGCCCCTCATGCGAATCAATTCGGTCCAAAGGACCTGGGATTCTGTCTCAGGTTGAATCGATTCGGGTTGGGTCATATCAGAACTACGAAAATGGTTATTTTCTCCAAAAGCCAAAATTTCCAAAACTCATATATCTCAACTTCTCTCCACTTTTCTTCAACCCAAACATATATGTAACATTAAAACTCATCAAATAACACACCTCAACTAATTTGAAACCTCAAATCCATTATATACACAACAAATTTAAGATTTTACCCAAAATCTAGGTTTTAACATTTTAAACCCAAAATCCATGATTTTGTCCGCAAATCATGAAATAAATGGTACACAACAATTATTTAGCAATTTTAATCACTTGCCTCAAATTCGTAGAGTCTGAATCTTCCTCGAGATCGCGTAATGGCCAGAAATCCCACTTTTCTGCTCTTTCTCTTCTTCTTTTCTTCTTCTCTTTCTTTCTCTCTTTCTTTCTAATGAGCATTAATCTCCCGTGGGCTTAATAAGCCTTATCTCCCAAAATACACAACTTTAAATGATACACACTTTAAATGACTCGATCACTTTAATTCGAGCCGAACGAACCTAAAATAATTTCGGAACCTAAATAAGCCCCAAGTACAGTCATTTCGACTATCTCGACCTTCCGAAAAGAACCTCACCATCAAAATCATCATTCGGATCTCTTTCTAACATCTTCAAATTTTGACCTCAATGCCAATTTAATTATTCTTCAATTAAAATAATATTTATTTCTCCCAAAAATAAATAAATTATTGTCCCAAAAATCTTGGGGTATTACAACACCTAAAAGATATAACAAAGAAAAAAAAATAGATACGGGTCAGCGCCCGATTTTGAAAATATTTTAACAAATGAATTAAAATGCATAATAATTATGAATGTGAAATTCCATAATTTAAATTAGTTCCACCCTCTCTTGAGACTCATACTCAACCCTCAACTACAACGCGCACCTAAACATATGCGTTTTAAATATTAATTAAGCTATCCAACCCATCTATGGATAACCTACCCTCATGCCTATGCATTAACCCAAACTCGCGTCTATAATTTACACCATAACATAATTGTTTTTAATATCATTCTCAATGATCATTTATTAATTCATTACTAACAACTTCCTCTAGTTAAAACCATAATATTTCAAACATTATTTTTAAAGCCAGTATAATATAACTCTCATTATTATACATGATTAATCATTTCCTAACAAGTACACATGCACATCACTCATAATATATGTATACTAACCATCCCTCAGAGCATTAGCTCACTTGATGCAGTCTCTAAGTGCTACCATCTTCTAGGGAATACTCACACTATCTCGAGTACTAACCTTTGGACCATCATACCGACTTGGCAAAACAATTCACAAACGTATGGGAAGCGGCCACAGTTCCTCACCTAAAAGTGAGACGAATCATACTCAAGACGTCTCACCCATGATGAAAGTCGCACTGTATAAATACTGGACGCTATGACCTGGGGACTATACTCTCCCTGCATTCACTAGCATGGGGATTCACCCACATCGCGCAACTTCCCATGATAGCACTAGAGGGGTATGTTTCACATAAAATCATATACACAAAATATATATATAGACCATATATACATACAATCTCATATCCAAAAGTATATATATATATATATATATATATATATATATATATATATATATATATATATATATATATATATATATAATAAACCCGGCTACCTATATATAACACTCATTACACTAGCCGATACTTCCTCACATTATTCCAAATTTGCTTAATTACTCAATCGATACTTAAGCTTTAATAATCAATCGCACATTTGATTATTCATCCAATTTAACATAACTCAAAATACACGACTTCTCTCAACTAGCACGTATCCATACCTTAAAGGAATCCCTCATACTAGGAGAATTCATGAAGAATCCAGAATATTAATTTCCCTAATATACTCCCATAATTGTCCCGAGGTCTCCCCACATCGTGTCGTATCATTATCCCACCCATTTTTCATCATAAACATTAATATCACTTCATGTTTGAGGGTTTTCAATCACTAAAACCAATGGAAATGAGTTAAATAAGTTTTGGACCCCCCCCCCCCCCTAAAACAACTTGTTTTTCGAATCGATTCTCCCTGTAGAGAATCGATTCGCCAGAAATCGAATTGATTCAGAAAAAGGGACCTGAGATCCTGGAAAAATGTAAGGAAACGAATCGATTCGGTAACTAGATCCGTTACTTCTACAACACGCCGAATCAATTCGAAAATGTTCAGCAACCCACTTTTCTTATTTCCGCATAAACCATATGAATTTTTACACCAAAATCATAACTTCTAACCTATTTTACTCCTATATAACTATTATGTCTAACATCCCAACCTTCCTATATATGATCCCATCAATTTTTCACCACCAAATTCATCTATATTATATCAAATTCATGATTAAAGCAACAAATTCAGGAGTTTAACTCTCAATGGACAAAATTCAATAATCCACCAACTAATTATGCCATAATTCTCACAAAAAAATATTTATTAACCTTAATCACTGCCTCAAAGTTGTACAATTTGAATCCTCTTCGTAGTTGCGAATATAGCCGAAAAATCCCAAGATTTCTTTTCTCTTTATCTCCTTTCATAGGTTTCTCTCTAGCCTTTCTTTTTCTCACAAATGAGATTGGCCAACTGTCTCATAAGCCTAATAACCCATAGCTTTATTAATCCCAAATTTAAACGATAATACACACGTAATGACTCGTATACCCTTATTCAAGTCCAACTAGCAAAAAAGATCCCGGAACGCAAATACAACCCCCGGGGACTCATTTTGACTATCTCGACCCATTCAGAATTAGCTGTACACTCCAAATTGTCATCCGAGATTCTGATAATAAAAGTTTTATCCTGACCTCATATATCTCAAACATATATGTCCGGTTGATAAATAATCAATTCCTGCCGGTTATACTCGCATATGACACAATAGCATTCAATATGATTCTATTTACTTTATCAAACTAGTGAATATACAATTCACATAAATATTAACTCTTCTACACGAATTAATATTTATCTTAAATTCCCATTTTAATTCTCAATCATATTTAATCACACACACGGACAAGGTAATTTAATACTGAAAATAAATGCTAAAAAATAAGGAGTGTTACAGGTAACACTAAATACCCTTATTTTCTAGTATCAAATTGTAATACAACACTCTATGACCATTGATATTGTCCCCAATATGACCACCGCTCACAACGAGGGTTTAAACCCCTGGCATGTGGTGTCGTAAGTCACATGCCTTACCGTTGGAGCTAAAAAGAGCTCAATTTTAGAAGAGTGCAAATCTACGTATATGAACCATTACTTTTCCTCACCGAAGCGATGTGGGATGTAACTCTCTGATTCCCAAATCAAGCACATTACTAGTCTATTATAATCCACCCCCTTAAGGAGCCTAACTTCCTCATTGGGATGAATTCAACCATCATCCAACATATTGACACACTTATTTTAGTTACATTTTGTAATACCCCACTCTATCACCATCAATATTGTCCCCAATTTAACCATCGTTCACAGTGGTATGGAGTTTTTTTCGGCTCACATCCACAAATTGATATCCATGGGGTTTGAACCCTGACATGTGGTGGCATAAATCACATGCCTTGCCTATGGAGAAATAAAGCCCTCGATGTTAGAAAAGTGCAACTCCACATATATGAACCATTACTTTCTCTCACCCAGAAAATGTGGAATGTAGGTCTCTCACTACCAAATCAACCATGGCATGGGCCTATTACATAAATGATTGTGCCAACTTTGCAAGAACCAAAGTTCTCAATATGTCCTTATAACTTTCCAGTTCTTAGCTAAGAGAGGGTCGGAAAGTTACATATTCGTAAAATTCAATTACAAAATGAGAGAGACTTATGTTTCTTTGTAGGATTTTTACCATATTTAAAATTTACAAGTGAATTGTGGAGATAAATTACCTTTTCTATATTTCTTTTGGGTAAACACTGATAAACACCAACAACTTATGAGATGGAAGAGTGTATAGAGATAAATATTGACATTGGTATGCTTGCATTAAGACATGTGCACCGCGCTTAAAATGTATGAGGCGTGTGACGTTGAAAAATAGATAAAGAGGGAGGAAAGTAACTCGTGAAAAGAGAGAGTTTGGGAAGAATAGAAGATGGTTACTTGAAGGTACATAAATGCGTCTTCATCTGGTCTGGTATTAAAGGAGTGGGTTTGTCAAATGTAGAAAAATTAGGGAGAGAATAACACTGATATACATGAGTCCAATTGGGGGAGATGATGAGGCATCTATTTCTCTTTCTCCTCTGACATATTGCAAAATCTGAAGTAGTAGGAGACAAAATGGGAGAGATATCAATTATTAGTTGGCCAATTAATGATGTCCACTTATCAATACGGGAACAAAAGGTATGGTATTAGATAGCGGTGGTAATTTATGTGCGTCGTGTCGTGTTCGAGTCGTGTCATGTTGGGTTCATGTTAAGTATTAATCAATCCTAATTCGATCTATTTAACTAATCGTGTTAGATGAGCAAATACTAACCCGACCTATTTATTATCGTGTTGTGTTCGGGTTGCCCCGCATAACCTATTAAGTAAAATATAAAATAATTTTTTCTTCTCTCTTAACTAATCATACCACTCATAAGCCTATAATAACTTAAATTTAATTAATTTCAACTTCTTGCAACACATAAATAATTTATCATCCGATCCTCCATGAATTTTATAGAATGCCTATCAAAATATATAAATTATCTAATATATTCTTCATAAAATACGAGTTAAACGGGTCTATCCGTGTCATTTTCGAGTTATACGTGTTTGACACTAACTCAACACGTTTATTATTCGTGTTGACGGGTCGTGTCATATTCGAGTTCGTGTCAAGAAATTGTCAATCCTAACCCGCTAATTTCGTGTCGAGTTCGTGCCGGATTATTGTGTCGTGTCAAAAATTGTCACCACCAATTTTAAATATATACTAAAGATATGAAAAAAAATTGTTGACCCTACCTAAATAAGGTTTGTGACCTTTGAGCCTGGTCCACGTGGAAGAAATCGACTCTTAAGATTTGTGCAGTCGGGATAGTTCTCTAGAAATTGGTATAACTCCCATCTTTGCAGTACAAGAAGTCTTAATATCTTTATTTTATCAAATATCTTAATTTAACTATAAGGATAAATTTGTATTTGTATATTACTTATTTGAATATATTGTCATCTTGGGAGTAGCTGGATAGAGAAAATGTAGAAAACCAAGATAACCCTTTCATCGCAAGTGGAAAATTTGACTCATGTGGTTAAGGTTATTTATTTATTCATTTAACATTCTTTTCTTTGGGTTCCTTTAGTAATTTTACACATGTCCCATGTCCTTTCATTTGGGTGAATTGTTTTTCTTAGTGTCTGAATTATAAATGGGAGCTGGTTAAATAGTGTTGTACTACATATACCATAATGTCCGAGTTACTCAAAAAAAAATTAACTTTCAAGATGTGTGAGGGAGTGGTAATATTATTGGCTTATTTTTAGAGATATTTGAATTTTGAAGAGGAGTTAGTAAAAAATACTAAGGAGTTACTGGTGCATTGATCTAGTCATTATTTCAAGGATTTCATCATTTGAGGTAGGGGTTACACACACACACACCCTTACAGTCACATGCTACCTCTATCTATATAATTATTATTTTGTGAGAATTGTGTTATGTATATTAGTGTTTTTATTAAAATGCCAAAGCATGTGTTAATTCATTTTAGACAAATTTACTTGTCCATAAAATGCTCATTTTGACAACCAACATTTATTTTGGTTCTCCCAAGTTGTGTTGTATTTTTAAAGTCTTGTTTAATAATGTCATACATAAAAAATTGTCATGTAACACTTTAGAGGGGCTGGATGAAAATATTTAAAAATCATGGATGAGAATGACATAATGTTTAATTAAAAATGTAAATTTGGGTGGTTGATTGAAACTATTGGGGAAAAATTGTAAATATGGCAAAACATATCTTAAACTTATAAATATTGCAAAATAATCCCTAAACTTATAAATATTTCAAAACAACCTATGAATATGTAGATAATGCAAAATAACTATGAAAGTTATAAATATTGCAAAAAAGCCCCTGGACTTGTAAATGTTGTATACAACCCTTGACTTTCAAATGTTGCCAACTAAACCTTATCCTTCATATAAATTACAAAGAATCCATAAATATATAGAAATTACAAAATATCCCCTTAAGTTTTATGATACATGATTTTAACCTTAGAAAATTTCAAAACTGAAAAATAGGTTTAATGTAGATAATGAGTGCATAAAGTGTAAACCTTGTGTGAAGTATTTATGTGGTTTTATCCCCACTAATTAGGTGTGAAAAATTGAACGATAAAAATGACACTAATGGGTAAAAAATTAGACTTGGAGTTTACAGGAAATTCAAGGAGGGTCTGGAACCCTAGGGTGGGGCGAACCTCACTTAGACCTAAAACCATTTCGCATCGAAGCAAAGGTAATGGAATTTACTGGAGATGATATAAGACCGTGAAAATAAATGGGATTGGTAAACTCCAAAATAAGAATTGAAAATGAGAAGCTTGATGCTCGTAGATGACAAAGAGTTAAATAAGATAATTTATTGGAGCCTTGGGTAGGAGTCACGTTTATAAAAAAATAGAGTTTTTGTTTGGCATATAGCCAATTGTGGATTATCATGCATCATAAGTGCATTTGAAAGATTTGATTAAATGAGATAGTTTCATAATTAAAATGCATCATATATGTATATATATTTTTATTATATTAATTATAGTTTGCTAGTATTTATCCTACTTACCTGTAACAACCCGTCCTTTTGGAGACAATTAAATTCCATAATTAAATATAAATTGGAGATTTTGAGAATTTCTCGAAATAGTGATTTTGAGGATTCTCGAGGATTTAATGGTTTTCGATGGAAGTTGTAATTACTTTTGGGACTAATTAGGTCGAAGTAATTTAATTATATGTCGTCGTGGAGAAAAGTGACAAAAAAATAAAATTTTAATTAGAAAACCCGCATAATGTTATTTTGGGTTGAAATAGTGATTTGAGGTCAAGTACTCCGGATGGAAATTTCGACTGCACCGTGAGTCTCGAAATGTCCGAGATAGTCGGAAAAGAGTGTCGGATTGTCGAAATTGAGTTTCGGGTAATTTTAGAGGTAAAAGTAACTCGTAATTGGGTAAACGAGTCGTTTTTGGATTTTAAGGGGTATAACCCTTTTCTTCCTATATAAAGAGGGAGAGAGGGAAAGAAAAGATAAAGAAAGAAAGAAAAGAGAGAGAAGAGAGAGAGAGGAGGAGAGAAAAGAGGAGAGAAATGGAGATCTCGCGCCAAACTCCGTCGGATTCGACTTGAGGTCGTCGGATTATATCCACGAGGCAAGTGTTTACTTGCTTTATTTCAATTTTTGCATAAATATCTCATACCGTAGTTTTGTATAATTAAACTCTAAATATTTTGGGTTGGGTATTCGGGGATAAAACGGGTTTTCGGGAGTTAAAACGAATAAACCCCTAAAATTGGATAATTGGAGAAACTTAGGTTTTAACCTAAATTATTGGGTGATTTCGGGTTCTGGGATGTTTAGAACCCGTATTATATGTGTATTTGTAGTTGGTTGAGGTTGTAGGACGTTGGGTGAGGCGAAAAAAAGCTTGGGAGAAGCTTTAATGGCCGAAATCGTCTCGGAGAAGACGATGAATAGTAAACCCGTGGCTTGTGGGGCTATTTAGGCCAGGAATAGAAGTGATCTAGCTCTCGGCCAAAACATAAAAGTTGTAGATCTTTTCGATATGGTCGCGTGGGCACCAACCGCGTATTTTTCTAATTTTTCTACGATTTGATATGATTTTTACAAGATGGCAGTTCCGGGTTAGAATTACCAACTCAGAAATCAAATCGGGAATTGGAAAAATAACGGCTAGAATTAATCGTGTAGATGTTTCCGATTATTTTTTGTGTAGTTTAGAAACCCCGTTAATTAATTTGGGTTGTTGGATTAAGGAATTGAGGAATTTAGCTTGGGAGACCTGGTATGACCGGTCGACCGCGACCCTAAGGCCGGTCGACCGCGTCAAGGAAAAATGGCCTACTGCTTTGTTTCGTAGGCTTATTTGCAACCCGCGGTCGACCAAGGGTGCATGACCGATCGACCGGTACTTTGTTTCCAGCCCAAGATTTTGGAGATTTTTATTATTTCTCCTTTTTGAGTTTAAAGCGGGCTTTCTAAATTTGAGTATTAAAGAGGATTATGATCTAAAGAGATAACATAATCATATTGATCTTGGTTGAGTGAATCCTATGAGTGGATTAGAAAAAAATTTGGGGAGTATAGTTATATATTCGCTAAATGAGAAATGGTATAATTGGAGATATCCAAATGAATTCGTAGATGGGATTTTGGTATATATTACTTATTAAAGTAAGAAAATACTCTGGGTTTAGTATCATGCATATATGAATGCATGATTATGATTCTTTGAGAGAATCTTTGGGGCTATTGGTCATCGATAGACGGTTTGGAAAATATGGCAATTTTTATATATTAAGGGAGGAATATATGGTATGTGTATATACTATGTGATTAAAGTATATATATAATTTGAGATAAAGGATTTTGAAAATAAAATATGAATATTTTCAAAATGGGAAAAAGGTAAATGATTTTCATAATTAATAAAATTATGGTTACACACCTCCCTAAATCGCTATCATAAGGGAAGTTGCGTGCGTTATGGTGATGCCCCCTAGCTAATGAATGTAGGGTGGCTATAGTCCTATAGGCCATATGGGCGATTATTTGTACTGCACTGGTTAGGTGATTCTGGGTGTGGTCATGACTATTCCGCAGGCATATGGCCTCTTCCCGACGTTGGTAGGTTCTCAAGTTATCTTGTATAGATAGGCCCTGAAAGATGATAGCCATTTAGGGGCGTGTCCAGTGGGGAAGCCCAGAGGGGCAGTCTTAGTTTTATTAAAGTAATTTATGATAATAAATTGGTTTTATATTTACATTTCCTTTGTATAAAAAGGAAAATGGGATAAATGTTTGGCTTCGGTAACACTTCCGGATGGAAGGAGGGATGTGGAAGCATATGATTGATCAAAGAATTTTTTATGATAATGAAAATGGCTTTGAATACATCTCCTGAGTGTAAAAAGGGAAATGGGATGATATAAAACGGAAGAGCATTTTTATGATAATAAAACTGGCTTTTAAAAAGTATAGGATTGGTTAAAGCAATTCATGATAATGAATTGGCTTTTATATTTACATTTTCTGAGTATAAAAAGGGAAATGGAAAGTTTTGAGAAAATGAAAAGTATTGATAAATACTTAATATATGAATTCTCAGTCTGGGAGATAGATCCGGATGTTTATGGTAAAATGAATATATATGGATGAATCGAGTACCGAGGGTCTAATGGATCCCGGCGATCGACCTTACCGCATAGTAGTGTATCGGGGGGGTTCCTTGTTTGGATTTCGCTTTGCGAGACACCCCACGCACGAATATGGCAATGTGTTGAGACTGGGGAGAAGTTTAATCCTTAGTGCTCTAATATTATAAATGCTTATGGTGTGTGTGTATATATATATATATATATATATATATATATATATATATCTTTCTGTACTGGGGGACTGGCGAATCTCGACGATTGACCGTGCCGCGTAGTAGTGTATCGGGGGGGTTCATTGTTTGGATTTCGCTTTGCGAGACACCCCACGCACGAACATGGCATAGCGTTGAGACTGGGGTGAAGTTTAGCCCTTAGTACATTGCTTGGACTATCTAGGGTTGATAGTGGGTTGGGTGATAGACTAGTTTAGCAGGGTAGCTTGACTATGATGTTTAGAGGGATTCGCTAAGAGTGAAATGTTAGTGGAGAGGTGAGGGGTATCTCACGGGAGTGCGATACCAAACTTAAATATGAGATAAAACCTTTTTTTAAAATAAAAAGGCATTTATGCACTTGCAAAATATTTTCAAAACTCGGGCTCTGTCCCGTTTATATACTTTTCCTTTCTTGCTATATATATATATATATATATATATATATATATATATATATATATATTATATAGGTGTCCAGACACAGGGACGCCTGGATGATACATCTTTCGAGTCAGACGTCTGCTGCAGCAGCTGTGGATGCGTGCAGGATTCTTAGTAGATGCTTATATCCTTGTAATCTAGATAGGAGGTACTGTATACACATTCGGGCCAATGGTCCAATTGTATTTATTTATTCTTTGAGTACAGAATTCGATATGGTTGTATATTTTGACCGAGTGTTCGGTTATTTTATTAAATTTCAGTTTCATTTTCGCAAAACAGTGTATGTTTTATTTACAGTTGTTAAAAAGAGTAGTAAAGTTAAAATTTTGACACCGGCCTAATAGGTTAATAGTAATTAAATGGATTTTCGACAGTGATGCTAAGAATGATCCATATGAGACCCCTGTTTTAATTTAATATTGGAGGGATCGCCCGGTATCTTACTAGGCGGGGTGTCACATATGGTGTCAGAGCATGAGGTTCTAGTGTCCTTAGAAATCTGTGCGGACGTACTACACTTTCAGCGTTGCTCTCATTTGTTATAGAGCCTGGGGACTAGGATTGTTGATTTCGATTGTGAGATTTCATTCTCCTGCCATATTATGAGATTATAGAAATCTTTTGCGCGCTCATTTGAGAATTGTGTGCGGAGCTTGGATGGTAGCAGGAGGTGAGGCTTAGCTGGAGTAGCTGGTAGAAGGTTGGGATGAGGACCTTGGTAGAGGTCACTCTCCTTATGGTAATTATTAAGGATTTTGGCGGCGACTACTAAATAATGGTAGTTAGGAGTACCGCAGTACCACTGAAGTAGAGAGTGGTACTAAAGTTGAATTTCTCATTGAAATTGAGGGTTCGAAAGGGATCTTACGGATAGTCTTAACCGTGAGTCCCCACAATTTAAACGGAATGAGAAGGATATTGTTATGAGTTTTACCTCAATCGAAGAGGTATAATTGGCGTGGCTAGATAAAGTCGCGGTATTAGTTATCCCTCGACTCGTGTGTGTAATTTGAGTTATGGCGGTCATGATAACATAATATCATGTATGTTTATGTGTTTTTCACGATAACGGAATTTTATTTTCCTTCATTCGACATAGAGGCGGGTGTTGATATATTGTATATATATACATGGGTTGTGATACTCGTTTTATATGTCTATACGAGTATGGTGTTATGATGAGTATATATGTACTCGGAAATTTCGGAGCGATAGTAGGCTAAGAATGGCAAGTCTATCGTGTCCATGGTTCCTGGAGGGAACAGGTTATCGTTGTGGTGTCTCACCTAGATATAGGTTGAGTTCACCTTATTTATTGTGGGAGACGAAACTTCGATGAGTAGAGGTTTCATTCTTGTGATTTGTGTTTATGGCGACCTTATATATATGATTTAAGGCCGTAGGATTAGTGTTGAGCTGAAGATAAAGCTCATTACTATTTGCGCAAGGAATTAAAAATGAGTGCGAGCGCAAGGTGGTATGACTCTTAGTTAGAGATAGGAGTTCAGACCACCTTTTTGTTGGATTAGGGGATAGGGATATCCCGGTTGCATGTTGAAATAACGGAACTCCATAACCAACGAAGTCAAGTGTTAATGCGAGGAGGGGTTCCTTGTTTGGATTTCGCTTTGCGAGACACTCCACACATGACTCTTAACGGCGTCGGGAGTGGAGAGATGTTATGGGATGCAAGGATGTTGATTTTGTGGAAAGGTCTTATAGTATGGATGAACCACTATAGGCTATGAGACACATGATGTTGACATACTTATGGAAAGATTGTTCTATGGAAAAGCACTAAAGTGGTCCCCTCGCCACAAGTGGGTGGGTGAGGTTGGACTTAGAGAAATTGGTTTAAGGATAATAACCAGCCTTAATGAAAAGGAAAATTTTGAGAATATACATTTTGGGTATTATGTTCGTGACACTTTCTACAGAAAGTGGGCACTTCGATTGATTAGGTTTCCTTCCGTATGGGCGGAAGGATAAGATAGTAGAAATGCGTTCGTAGTTTGGCGTAGGCAGTATTTAGGACGTCCCGCTGGTGTGCCTTAGGTCTCTATATCTCGATGACCGACTACGCGAGGGAGTAGTGTAACGGGAGGGTTCCTTGTTTGGATTTCGCCTTGGCGAGACGCCCCACGCATGAAACCAAGCAATTATCGGGAGTTGAGAGAGGCCTTGGGCACTAGGGACATACTTAGGATTATATTCATTCCGTGTAGGTAGGACATCACATAGACCTTAGTATTATTAGGACGTAAGTTCGATAGTGTTAGTGGCTCCGAGGTTAGGAGAATTGATTTTCACGGGTTGGGAGGACCCATAGGTGAGTATTACACCGAGGAAATGAGACCATTAATGGGAGAGAGTGTTATGTGTCAGACATTCACTATAGATGTGCAGATGTGCACAGGTTAGAACGGTGTATGGGCACCTTAGTAATGTTGGTTTATATACAGCCTGAAATACAAGGGGGGTAGTATATAAATTTGAAGTTTATGCCGTTAGGCACTATAAATGATGGGTGCGATGTGACGATGTTGGAGTCACTTTACGACTATGGAAGTTGTATTGTATATGGTTGGGAACCATTGGGTTAGTATCGTTCCCCTAGAGGTATTAGGATTTGGAGCGATCCTAGTTTGTTGATGTAGGTTGTATTCGAATTTCGAGGATGAAATTTCCATTGTAAGGGGGGGAGTATGTAACAACCCGTCCTTTTGGAGACAATTAAATTCCATAATTAAATATAAATTGAAGATTTGGAGAATTTCTCCAAATAGTGATTTTGGGGATTCTCGAGGATTTAATGGTTTTCGATGGAAGTTGTAATTACTTTTGGGACTAATTAGGTCGAAGTAATTTAATTATATATCGCCATGGAGAAAAGTGACAAAAAGGTAAAATTTTAATTAGAAAACCCGCATAAAGTTATTTTGGGTTGAAATAGTGATTTGCGGTCAAGTACCCATGATGGGAATTTCGACTGCACCGTGAGTCTCAGAATGTTCGAGATAGTCGGAAAAGAGTGTCCGATTGTCGAAATTGAGTTTTGGGTAATTTTAGAGGTAAAAGTAACTCGTAATTGGGTAAACGAGTCGTTTTGGAATTTTAAGGGGTATAACCCTTTTCTTCCTATATAAAGAGGGAGAGAGGGAAAGAAACGATAAAGAAAGAAAGAAAAGAGAGAGAAGAGAGAGAGAGGAGGAGAGAAATGGAGATCTCGCGCCAAACTCCGTCGGATTCGACTCGAGGTCGTCGAATTATATCCACGAGGCAAGTGTTTACTTGCTTTATTTCAATTTTTGCATAAATATCTCATACCGTAGTTTGGTATAATTAAACTCTAAATATTTTGGGTTGGGTATTCGGGGATAAAACGGGTTTTCGGGAGTTAAAACGAATAAACCCCTAAAATTGGATAATTGGAGAAACTTAGGTTTTAACCTAAATTATTGGGTGATTTCGGGTTCTAGGATGTTTAGAACCCAAATTATATGTGTATTTGTAGTTGGTTGAGGTTGTAGGACGTTGGGTGAGGCGAAAAAAGCTTGGGAGAAGCTTTAATGGCCGAAATCGTCTCGGAGAAGATGATGAATAGTAAACTCGTTGCTTGTGGGGCCATTTCGGCCACGAATAGAACTCAAATAGGTCTCGGCCAAATCACGAAAGTTGTTGATATTTTCAATTTGGTCGCGTGAGCCCCGATCGCATATTTTCCTGATTTTTCTACGATTTGATATGATTTTTACAAGCTGGCAGTTCCGGGTTGAAATTACCAACATGGAAATCAAATCGGGAATTGGAAAAATAACGGCTAGAATTAATCGTGTAGATGTTTGCGATTATTTTTGGTGTAGTTTATAAACCCCGTTAATGAATTTGGGTTGTTGGATTAAGGAATTGAGGAATTTAGCTTGGGAGACCTGGTGTGACCGGTCGACCACACCCCTAAGGCCGGTCGATCGCGTCAAGGAAAAATGGCCTACTGCTTTGTTTCGTAGGCTTATTTGCAACCCGCGGTCAACCGGGGGTCCAGGACCGATTGACCGGTACTCTGTTTTCAGCTCAAGATTTTGGAGATTTTTATTACTTCTCCTCTTTGAGTTTAAAGCAGGCTTTCTAAATTTGAGTATTAAAGAGGATTATGATCTAAAGAGATAACATAATCATATTGATCTTGGTTGAGTGAATCCTATGAGTGGATTACAAAAAATTTGGGGAGTATAGTTATACATTCGCTAAATGAGAAATGGTATAATTGGAGATATCCAAATGAATCCGTAGATGGGATTTTGGTATATATTACTTATTAAAGTAAGAAAATACTTTGGGTTTAGTATCATGCATATATGAATGCATGATTATGATTCTTTGAGAGAATCTTTGGGGTTATTGATCATCGATAGATGTTTTGGCAAATATGGCCATTATTATATATTCAGGGAGGAATATATGGTATATGTATATACTATGTGATTAAAGTATATATATAATTTGAGATAAAGGATTTTGAAAATAAAATATGAATATTTTCAAAATGGGAAAAAGGTAAATGATTTTCATAATTAATAAAATTATGGTTACACACCTCCCTAAATCGCTATCATAAGGGAAGTTGCGTGCGTTATGGTGATGCCCCCTAGCTAATGAATGTAGGGTGGCTATAGTCCTATAGGCCATATGGGCGATTATTTGTACTGCACTGGTTAGGTGATTCTGGGTGTGATCATGACTATTCCGCAGGCATATGGCCTCTTCCCGACGTTGGTAGGTTCCTAAGTTATCTTGTATAGATAGGCCGTGAAAGATGATAGCCATTTAGGGGCGCGTCCAGTGGGGAAACCCAGAGGGGCAGTCTTAGTTTTATTAAAGTAATTTATGATAATAAATTGGCTTTATATTTACATTTCCTTTGTATAAAAAGGAAAATGGGATAAAGGTTTGGCTTCGGTAACACTCCCGGATGGAAGGAGGGATGTGGAAGCATATGATTGATCAAAGCATTTTTTATGATAATGAAAATGGCTTTGAATACATCTCCTGAGTGTAAAAAGGGAAATGGGATGATATAAAACGGAAAAGCATTTTTATGATAATAAAACTGGCTTTTAAAAAGTATATGATTGGTTAAAGCAATTCATGATAATGAATTGGCTTTTATATTTACATTTCCTGAGTATAAAAAGGGAAATGGAAAGTTTTGCTAAAATGAAAAGTATTGATAAATACTTGATATATGAATTCTCAGTCCGGGAGATAGATCCGGATGTTTATGGTAAAATGAATATATATGGATGAATCGAGTACCGAGGGTCTAATGGATCCCGACGATCGACCTTACCGCATAGTAGTGTCTCGGGGGGGTTCCTTGTTTGGATTTCGCTTTGCGAGACACCCCACGCACGAATATGGCAATGTGTTGAGACTGGGGAGAAGTTTAATCCTTAGTGCTCTAATATTATAAATGCTTATGGTGTGTATATATATATATATATATATATATATATATATATATATATATATATATATATATATATATCTTTCTGTACTGAGGGACTGGCGGATCTCGACGATTGACCGTGCCGCGTAGTAGTGTATCGGAGGGGTTCCTTGTTTGGATTTCGCTTTGCGAGACACCCCAAGCACGAACATGGCATAGCGTTGAGACTGGGGTGAAGTTTAGCCCTTAGTACATTGCTTGGACTGTCTAGGGTTGATAGTGGGTTGGGTGATAGACTAGTTTAGCAGGGTAGCTTGACTAGGATGTTTAGAGGGATTCGCTAGGAGTGCACTTTTAGTGGAGAGGTGAGGGGTATCTCACGGGAGTGCGATACCAAACTTAAATATGAGATAAAACCTTTTTTTTTAAATAATAAGTCATTTATGCACTTGCAAAATATTTTCAAAACTCGGGCTCTGACCTGTTTATCTACTTTTCCTTTCTTGCTATATATATATATATATATATATATATATATATTATATAGGTGTCCAGACACAGGGATGTCTGGATGATACATCTTTCGAGTCAGACGACTGCTGCAGCAGCTGTTGATGCGTGCAGGATTCTTAGTAGACGCTTCTATCCTTGTAATCTAGATAGGAGGTACTGTATACACATTCGGGGTAATGGTCCAATTGTATTTATTTATTCTTTGAGTACAGCATTCTATATGGTTGTATATTTTGACGGAGTGTTCAGTTATTTTATTAAATTTCAGTTTCATTTCCGCAAAACTGTGTGTATGTTTTATTTATAGTTGTTTAAAAGAGTAGTAAAGTTAAAATTTTGACACCGGCCTAATAGGTTATTAGTAATTAAATGGATTTTCGACAGTGATGCTAAGAATGATCCATATGAGACTCATGTTTTAATTTAATATTGGAGTGATCACCCGGTATCTTATTAGGCGGGGTGTCACATTAGCATTGCCCATTTCTCTTATTTGTTAACACCCCCGGGAACTTTGGGTAAGGACACTCAGAAAACAAAATGAAAGAAGAATTGAGTATAATATTTAGGCTATGCCATGATTATGGTTGCCCCAGTCACGTCGGATGTATTTTAATCTCATGTAGTAGTTGGACATTTATTTATACGTTGTGAAGTTTGTAATAATTTAGATGTAATTTAAATTTTAGTTTTATTCAGTCACAATCCTACTAAATATTTTCTTAAATAAAGTAATTTAACTATTAAAGTTGCATGCAAGTGCTGATGATTTTTTTGCAAGTAATAATAGAATGTCTTTGTAATTGTAACATGATATTTCGGATAAGAGTGCTAAGTGTGACTTTCACTCACCTTTAAAGGATATATTTACCCTAAAATCTCAGTGCTGATTTGCAGGTTAGTCCAAGTAGGTCACCCAAATCCAGATTGAAGAGATACAATAGGTACCAAAGAAAAAATAAATTTATAAATGCACCAAAGAACAATCGTTACCAATGTACCCAAGTCAGAAACCATTTAAAATATCAAGTCGCATATAACTTAAACCAAATAAAATTATGTATGGAGACAATATCGTCCCACGTATGAAAAACACAAAAAATCAGATCAAGCATACTTTTTATTGGAAGCTTGAAATCGTAATAAATAATGTTAATATTTTTGAATCTTTACAAATTGGAATCATGGATGAGGTCGAGTGCATCACCATGTATATACTCTAACAATGCCATCAGACACCTCCCACATCGAATTCAAAATTATAAATGCTTCATCCATATATATTGCACACAACACGAATACCTTAAAACTTAACTTGTATATTAAAATAACACATATTCACATAAGTTAAAATGACACTATTCTAATCAAAAAGCAATGTTAGAATTCCCAATTTCACCTCAAAAAACCAAATCTGCATTCATGTTCGTTGAGACTAAAAACGGGTTGATCCCATCTATCGTTAGATTTGGGAATGTTTATGGTCTCGATATTGTTTCCTTTTACAATTTAAAAAAAAAACATTAAATACGCTTTTCCCCTCTGAACGGTACCCTATTTCTCATTTGCCATGCGAACTTTCATTTTCTTGATTTAACCCCTTGAACTTGTTAAACACTTTGTAATAAACCCTACCTCTAATGTTTGTTTTTTTATTTCAGTTAAAAGATAATGCACAAATAAATAAATAAATAACATTTTAAAATCCCACAGTCTTCTTCATCAACAAACCCATTTTAAAATAAACAACCCAACATCTTCTTCACCAACAAACCTATTTCAATGCATAAAACCACACTACTTCTTCAACCAACCCGTAAAATATCCTAAATTAAATCCCCAAAATAACGCATTTAAGAAACCTATAAATACATCTCAAATGAAAGATTGAAGTGAGTGTGACACTTCATAAAATCTATAGTTCGATTAATCAAGTCCAAATAGAAATAATACATGAGTCTAAACATTAAGTACCATTCTAAGAATGACTAAAATAAAATTCTATACTATAGAACTGGAATAATATCATGAATAAACCATCATAACTCTGATACAAAAACAAACTCAATGTAGTTTCCATCACTGGAACATACAATTGTCTTAAATATAATTCCCACCCCAAAAATATAAGAGCTAACTCTAGCATAAAAAAATATCCATAATAATAATCTAACACTGGCTAATTCTGATAAGTAGTTGCAATAAATAAGAATGAGCATGTATGCTCGACACCAACATCCTATAGACGAATCACGAGTTGAAGTGGAAGATATGAGATTAGGGTCAGGATTAAACCGAGGAAGTATACAAAGATTAGGAATTTAACTACATTTGTTTTACAATATTAACAATACATCTTCATCATGTAATTTAGTTGTTTTTAAGTTACCCAACCTTAACACATGCGGTCTAATCCCCTAGCCCGATGATTAATAATTATAATTTATCTCACTTAATTGTAATTACAAACTTTCGTGACTATTTCAAATAGATACGTCTCTAGAATAACTATAGTAAAAGTAAGGACAATCACATACGTCCAACATCCAAATCAATATGATCCCAACACATACAAGTATGTGGGATATGCACAAGTCTGCACATAAGATGCGAAGGCCTATACCTATTGCCTTCGGGGATCGTTCGTGCATATTAAGTATAGTTATGGGTCATCCCATACCTATAACTTCCGAGCCACAGTAAGGGATAAGTCACTACGCCTTCCCTTCATTCTCATAGAGCTTCATACGCAAAGACTATTATTACACTAAAATTTGTTGACGGTCACGGTTTTGGCCCGTGACCATATTGAGGGCTAAAAAATTATGGGCATGGTTCAAAATCGTGATCCATAGCGTGACCATTCAAAATTGTGACAATAGGGGTCATAGTAAAAAATCGTGACCCCCCTAGTGTGGCAATTTTGAATTATCACACTGGGGGTCGCAGTCCTAAATTGTGATACCTAGTGCGATAATTTAAAAACATAAAATATTTAGTAACGACTTTGAATCTGGACTAAATATTTTATATTTTTAAATTATCACCCTAGGGGTCATAGTTTTAGACCGTGACTAATACTAACATCATATTAAAAAATATATATTTGGTCACTGTGACCATCCGAGAATTCCTTTGGCATGGGTTGGCCCCGAAAGGGAGAGAGAAAGGGAAATCTCACTCGACGTGTGCGGGGATTCAAAGATAGGAGTCCTCTTTTCACCACTCGCGTGATTTTCGCGGGTTGTCACGTATATAATTTGAAAAATGTTAAAAAATAGAGTAGCCAACCAATTTTGCTCAAAGCAGGCAAAATAATGTAGTGGTCTCCGAAGGAACGATATAAAAGGACAAACTAATGCAGACAAAACCAAATGAGTCAAGGGTCTGGGGACTAAGTTACGAAATGGGAAGGTGTTAGGCACCAATTTTGCCCTTTCGATCTCTCATAGGCTATAATATTGTTATTCTTTTTCTCCAAGATGTGACTCATGTATATAATGTGTGTGATGTGAAAAATATGTGAGAAGGAGAAATCATCCTACTCATGTCATTAGAACGACAGAGATGAGTCATTCTAAGGAGTACACAAAAGAAATGAGAATAATAGAACATATGATGTTAATGTCCATTTAATCATGCTTCACTATGAGAAAATGAATGTGTATGTCGGGTGGGAACACTAATATATAGGTGTTTCCATACGCGCAATACTAATAAAAATGAGATAAAGACAAAGGCAGCGCAATTATTAAAATAAGACCAGAGTCACAATAATGACTCGGGATGCCTACGTAGACAAAATAGGCATAAAAGTCCACGTAGTTCGACATATGATAAGCAAGGTAGGACGAACATAGGAACGAATAGGGGCGGCTGCCCCAGTTCAAAATATTAAAATAAAATAGTTATTTTTCGGTAAAAATTGAAACTTAATGGTTACCTCCTATTATATATAACGATGAGGGTAAGCGTATAATTAATTTAAAAAAATGTTTTATACGAAGACCAAACAAAAACAGAATCTAGCCTATTTCATATTCTCACATCTCTTCTCTCACACACAAGAAAAGAAGCTCTACTCCCGCCGAAGCCATCCCGCCCCTTAGCTCACCAGAATTCCCCTCCCCTCGCCAAACCTTCCCTGCTCTCTCATCTCTTGCCTCCGCACGTAACCCCCCTTGCCAAACCTTCCTTTCTCTTCGTATCTCACTTCAACAGGTATATTTTTATACATAGTTTTTTTATATGAGCATATTTAGGTATTTTTAAGATTTATGTATTTTTACAAATGTCTCCACTCCAGATTAAGATTTAATTTAGATTTTTTTTAAAAATAAAATACCTATTTCAAGTTTATAATAACTCCTGATTGATTGTATAATGTATTCCCCTAGATTGTATCTGAAGTTGAGGTTCAATCATCTCCCAATGCGGGGTCCGATAATCTTCTCTGTCAACAAGTTCAACAAAAAATTTGCAAATTTCGTTATTGTGAATATTTATTAAGCATTGTTTATTTCTTGAAATTAATTAGGTATTGTTAATAATGATTGAGAGTAGTTGTTTAGGCATTATAAAGCAATAGTTTGTATAAAACCCAAAATAACCCCAAAAAAATCACCTCGGGGGCTCCCGCTCCGAACCCCCAGCACCGCTCAAAGATTTCGCCCCTCTTGACCAAAAATCTTGGATCCGCCACTGATCATAAGGTTAAAGTTTAAACCATAAACCCAAATTTAGGGCTCCTCTTCAGTTATTTTTGGAAAGAGGCACTCAAATGTAAAAGTCTAGAAAAGTGAGAAAATCCAACTTAGGGATTTATAGGTGAACTCTCTTTTTGTATTTTTGGTTTTATGAACATATATTATGTGAATATTAGTAATGAAAAGGATATTAGTTGATGTGTGACAGTGCAGTAGGACTAAAATATATCAAAAATGAAAGAAAAGAAAATAAAAACACTAATTAAATTAATTAAAAAAGGGTAGGAATAGATCTCAAGAAGATTTTGCTACTAATTTTTGAAGGAGAGTAGGTTGGTTTTATGGAGATAAGATCATCGTGAAGTAGGGGCGAGGAAAGTGGGAAAAGGTGGTATGAAAATGAGGCAAGAAAGGTGAAAAGGAATGTTGGGAATTTGGATTTTTGGGAGTGATGAGGGTTGATAGAAAATTTAGTCTGCTGACGTGGACCAATTATGTAGAGACACGTGTCAATCTACATGGCACCCACAAACATTTCTTGAACAACACCTTGACTCCGAGGAGCTCAATTTCCTCGACCAACTTAGGCGCTCCGAGCAACAAGTGTCTCCGAGGAACTTTATTGTACCGAGCAACTCATGTATACCGAGCTACTTAGGCGGTCCGAACTGCGAGCATTCATATCCGGATAATCAAGAAGATAACTGCGCATTAAATTCTCATTATTATCACACAGATGTACACGCCTATTGGACAGCTATGTATTATTCTTTCGCATGAGCAGCTTGAGGGCTATAATACATTGTGACCTCCTCATTAGCAGGGGACTCGGAATTTCTTGGTAAAAAACCTATTATCGAGAATTCCAAACAGTCATCAATAACAAAATAGTGGACGTAGGCCATTCCTTTGAGGCTGAACCACTTTAAAATCCTTTGGCTTATTTATTTTTATCTATGATTAAATAATTAGAGATAATCTAATTTTTTACATCAACAACGGGGTACTGATTTTGAGGAAGAAATGTTCTAATTGCTGAAAAAGGGGTCTTTGGTAATAAGGTTATGACCTCCTTAAATAGTAAGAATACAGACAGTTTTTCATCAGTTCAGTATTATGGGCTGACAAGAGCTCCATTCTAGCAATAAACTAGTAAAGAAGAGATATAAAGAATCAATAAGAATACAGACAGAGCAAGAAGAATAAAATGGATCGATAATAAGAGCAGAGCAAGAAATAGGGAGTTAAGATGCACAACCAAAATTTTGAATTTTATTACATCATAAAGAGAAATACATAGCCCAAAATTACATTTAACAAAGAAAAACAAAGAGAAAGGTCCGAACAACTCTTCACATTCTCCTTGCTTCCTAAGACATCATCGGGAGGCTTGGACGAAGAAGTAGGTTGCTCGGGGGGCATGGAAAGCTACTCAGAAGATATTGGCAGTTGCTCGACAAAGGTACTGATAGATTGAAGCTTCTCGGCTGAAGTACTAGAGGGTTGGGGTTGCTCGTAGTGAGTTCAACAGTAGGGACCTGATCCCCAATCATCATCGAAGACTCTTCAGAGGCAGCTTCGTCCTCTTCTTCTTCTCCAGGAGAGGGAGGAGGACCATGAACATGGCGCTAAAAAAGTTCAGAATTCTCTGAGATCTTTAACTCTTACAGAGAAGCAATCCATCCATCCCAGAAGAATTTGAGGCTAGCAAATTCCATCTGGGAGGACATGGCAGCTAGGCCTTTGTTCCAACCCTTGTCCCATCCAGCACTGAAGGACTTCTTAACGACCAATTTTCTCTTTGCCTTCTCTGAGGAAATCGTCTCAGTATGAAGTTCCTCAGCAGCCTTCATTTTTCTTTCTAGCTCCTGCCTCTGACGATCAACTTCATGGAGTCTGCCAAGTTCCTCTTCGGCAGTTTTGAGCTTAGTCTCAAGCTCTCCAGCATTTTTGAGCTTTTCCTCAAGCTCAGTATTCTTCTTCTCAAATTCTTTCATCCTCCTCTCAAACTCCTGAGAGGCCTCCCCAAATTTCTTTCTCTCTTGCTCGATGGATTTAAGTTGCTTCTCCCAAGCAACCTTATCTTCGTCATATTTCTGACGAGCATCCTTTAAGGAATGTGCCAGACCCACAAAAGCTTCCTCTACACCTCCCGAGGAGCTCGAGGCCTTGATGGCCTCATCCTTTTTAAAAATAGTGTTGAAACAGGTTACCAACTAAAAAACGAGAATAATTGTAAGTCAATACAAGGACATAACATTGAAAAATGAAAGTTTAGATTAGTAATACTTACTGAGGAAATATGTTAAGCTGCCAAGGTGGTAAACATATCCCGAGAAAGATTATCTTCAACACCTTGGATCTCGGGGATAATCCAAGATTTCACCGAGCTCATGGCAGAGCTCAGAGCAACAAAAGTGGGAACACCACTTCCCGCAATTAGAGATTGAGAGGTAGATTCAGCCAATTTGTCCGAAGAACTTTTCTTTAGCCTCCTCGTAGGAGCAGGAACATTCTCAACCAAGGATGATGTCTTGGTCGGTGATATAACTATAACCTCTCTGGGAGGAGAGATAGCAACAACATTGCTCGAGGCCACTGGGGGATTCTCGGCAACCTTTTTAATAGCCACTAGAGGGGGTGCATAAAAGTTTCTTGTCCCTTCCTCTGGGACATCTCGTTTATTTCTCTTCGCCCCCACATCAGCAGAATCTGAATTTTCAAAGAAGGAGGGAACTTTTTGTCTCTTCATTCTGACACTAAGAGGAATATGTTATTCAGGGAAGGAACCTTCAGAAACTCATACTGGGTCGATATCACTCACCACTGGATGAGCAGTAAAAGATAAAGTGTAGCTCTTGTACTGCAACAAGTACGAGGCTGATCTGATATGCTCGTCAGCAACGGTTTGGTGCAAACTCCAGATAAGTTTCAAGTGCTTCAAATTGACATCAGTTTCTTTTGGGGATTTTCTTTTGCTATCAACTGCAAATAAACCAAAAATTAAAATGTCAATGACGCATTTTATCAAACACAAAGAAAACATAATTTCAAAAATAAAATAAAATAAAAACAACCTATCCCATTGCCATAGGTAGGGCATCTAGGACCCTGATACACATCATTTCCATTTAAAGGAGAATGTTGCCAATTTTTCATAACAACCCCATGCTTGAAGTAATCCCTGTTGGCATCTGGGAGATTGACAACTAAAGCCCTATTTAAAAACCTAGTTTTTAAATGAAAAGCGCTATCACTAATAACCCATCTATAGCAAAACATAATTTATGGAATTGCTAAATGAGTTCCATGAATTTGGTTTAATCTATGAACTCCATTAACTATTCTCCAAGTGTTTGGTGCTATTTTCGGAGTAACAACATCAAAAAACTGACAGAACTCCAAATATAAGGGATTTGAAGGAAAAGAAAAGCTACATTCAGCTACAAAGAGACTGGGGAACCAATGTCCCTCAGCAAAAGGAAAATAGTCAGAAGGTTCAGAAAGCTCTTCCAATATGACCTAGGAAGGAATAGAAAAATCGAAACGAAATTTATCAAGCTACTTGATGATGCTGGGAATCAGCTCCACCAGGTAAGGTGTTTCCAAGCTCTATATGTATATAACAGTGGCAGTACAGCTATTAAAAGAGAAGAGAAGGAGATGAGGATATGAGGAAATCAACACCGGAATATAGGTGGTTCAGCCACTCTGGCCTACGTCCACAGTGAGTGTGTGAGTAATATCACTGAAAGATGGCACTAATGGCCATGGGTATAATTACTTCAAACTCTCTCTCTCTCTACAGTATATTTTGACAGGGTTTTTGCTAGGGTTGCATGAATGAGATCCTTTTCCAAGGTAGGGGATGACCCCTATATATAGTGTCTAGGGGGTGTAATGTACCCCCCATGCATGCAGTGAGCATGTGTGTGATATCCTCACCAATGTGGGAACGCCACCTGTCCTTGTCACATGTAAGAAATGATGATGAAATATTCTTACCCATGTGGAGAATAATCTTGTTACAACTGATTTGTGCCCAGGTGTCCTTATCCAAGTGTCAACAGATACTCGGTGGTCATGTTGGTGAATGAACTCGGCCTGGGAGAGGCCGAGCTGTAAAGGCTTGGTCCGTTCAATCCGAGTAATGTCATGAAGAGTCTCGGCCTGATCTTATCCAAGACATAATGCTAGGTCGGCCCTAGCCGAGGTTGGGCATATACATTCTGATTAATGCCTCTCGTCACCTGGGCCAAGGCCGAGGCAGGATTAGTGCCAAGAAGATTAGGGCTTCTTGTCACCTCGGCCTACTATTAGCCGAGGTTGCTATTCCTAAATGTAGGGTCTATGGAAGTGAATACGGTAGTGTCGGCCTGGGCCGAGGCAGGTCTGGCCGAGGGATGATATCGTGGGTCCCTGCCCCTCATGGTCGATCAATGTCTCGGCCATCATCTTGGACGAGGTAGGTATCTCTGGGCCGAGGTTATACTTGGGCATATCAATCACCCCCCAGCCCTTAGTCACATGCGAGAGCAAGTGGCTAGGGGATTGCTTCACCTCCGAGGCCTGTTCGTCTCAAGGTTAACACCTGCGTGACACCTGTCCCAGGCTAAGGATTGCCCACCTGTCTTGCGTGCGCTGTCTACTGTCCTTTGGGTTTCCCAAGGCAATGATGGGCCTTGGGGAGTGTGCCCAAGTATTTAAGGGGTTAACCATTTCTTCTTCTTTCTTCTTTCTCTTTTCTTTCCCGCGCACGCTGCTTCTTGCAATTTCTCTCTCAAGCATTTTCAACCCAGCGCCCTTTCTGCAGAAGGTTTCTCATAGGTTTCTTGAGGAATCTCTTCATTTCGTCCATCCACTCATCTTCAGGTACCTCTCCCCTTCCATTTCCTTTGTTTTTAGCATTTGGTTTGAATTTTCCGGCGAGGTTTTTGGGTTTTTCGGTGGTTCATTTGAGTTTTCCGGTGAGCTTCATCAATTCAGGTGACCTATGTTTACTTCAAATTTCTTAGTTTGATCTTCAAACCCTTTTACTTTATAAGCCCATCGTGTTTTTAGCTTTAGGAGTTTTTCTTAAGTTTAGGGTCATTCCAAGTCTTGGGTCGTCCTCTGATGCTCAGACTCCTGTACAAGATTTTTGAGGACTTCCCTTCCCTTAGAGAGAAGACCTTAGAGAAAATTAGGCAAATAGAGAGAGCTCAGGAAGAAGCTCGTAGGTCACAAGAATTTCCTGTCAGACCCCTCTTTCCCCCACCTCTCAAGGTGGTATATCCTCATCCTCCTAAGAACTTCTATCATACAGATGTCTCTGCTAACTCATTGCCGATGTCTGAGTATGAATCCTCCACCCGAGACCCTATGTATGTGGACTCTTTCCAAGAAGCCATGGACTTCACACCTCGGACTGGTCAGGACCATGACCAGGCCGAGGTCTGTAGTCGCGTCTCGTCCCAAAATGGCACAAGTACCTCAAGCTCTTCTTCAGAGGTTGAACTTGTTGAGCCAAGTGTGGTTGTGCCTCCCATTCTAGATGCTATCCCTCTGTCGGTCGTTACCGGGGCCGAATTTGCTCAGAGGTTCCCTGGTCACACGTCCACGTCTGCTCCAGCGGAAGTTGAGGTTGATGACGATGATGATGATGGTGAAAGTGAAGTTGATACCTCTGAGGCGGACGAGTACGAGAGCACAGTCACTGAGGTGGATCTATTGCACTTAAGATACTTATACTCCATCAGTCCCTCAATCAAATTAAGGAGACCTCTGAGGGAAGAGAGGGCCTACCACGGCCGAGATGGAGAAATCTGCTTGTATGAGAAGATGTTTAAGTTAGGGTTTCGTCTACCCATTCACCCTGTCATTTGGTCCATTCTTTCCTTCATCAACTTGGCCCCCTCACAGCTCTCTCCCAATGCTTGGAGAGTTATTATAGGGGTCATCGTCTTGTGGAGGGCAGTTCACCACTCTGACCTCCCAGTTCAGGTCTTCGCTGGTTGCTATGTCCCTACATCGGCCAAAAATCATCCGAGCTACTATCACTTCGTGGCTCGGAGGCCTGAGAAGAAGATGATTCAGGTGACTCAGACCTCGAATCATAATTGGAAGCCCCGGTATTTCTTCGCTTGAGGGGCATGGGAATTTGGCTCATCTGTTCCCTCTTCCACCTTTGAGCCGAGGATACCCCTCAGATGGGGCAAGGTCACCATGTCTGCCAGGGCCGACCCTGTCCTAAGTCTTCAAAATATCAAAAAGGTGAAGGCCCTACAAGACCAAGGGGCACATGGCTTGTTTGTCAAGTTCGAACATCTGCTGACCCCCAGTATCTCTCGGGGACGGGCCTAGGTGCAAGTCCCTTTGTTGACTTTGGTAAGGATTTGTTAACTTTGGTAAGGATTTTTCTCTTTTCATTACAAGTATAACCCCTGATCATTCGTGTTTGATTTCTAACTCTTTATCTTTTCACTTTTGCAGAGAGACCTCCAGGTGTCCCGGACGAGTTGTGGGAGATGGCAACTCCGAGTTTAGCTAGACTTGCAAAGAGGACTGGTTTGAACGCTCCTCCTCCTGCTCCTTCAACATCCAAGTCCAAAAAGAGGGCCCCTGAGGTCCCGGCTTCTGAGGATCAGAGGCCGACCTCCAGGCAAAGGAAGACTTCAGACGCTGCGATCCCTATCACAGCCGACACCTTGTCGGCTCGTCTGGACCAGCTGAAACTTACAGATAGCATTATCGAACACAGCCAACAGGCCATGGACGCACTTTCCAACATGATGACCGAGGATGATAAGCATTTTTACCGGGCCATGGACACTTCCATGCTTGTTGAGTTCGGCCTCCACAGGGTCACCCAGGTATGACTTGTTCCTTTTGTCCATAATTTTTCAAGTGCAACGTCTGATATTACCCCCCATCTAACCTCTTCATTATATACGCAGGGTGCCACTGCCATGTACCAGCTATCTAACTGGGCCATTCAGAAACTGCCTCTCATTCAGAAGGGGCAGGAGGCTGAGAAGGTTGAGAGCACCCTGAAGGACGAGATTGACCGTCTGAGGTCAGAGTTGCAGAATGCCGAGAACAAGGCCCAGAACTCTGAAAATAAGGCCCAAGGTCTGGAAAAAGATATCTCTGCACTCGTCCAAAGCCACACCAAGGCCCTGAAGGATAAGGACGATGCCCTGCAGAGGAAGGTCAGTGCTGCTGTGAAGGCCGCTCTTGTAGATGCCTCAGAGAAAATAATTGTTGATTACAAGGTCTCTGAGGAGTTCGTAGGTTTTGGTTTTGAATACCTCGAAAGAGGTATCAAAGCCACCACCAAATGGGTCGAGGTCAGGGAGAAGGAGGTTGGCACTATAAAGGCCTCTGACTTTGTGGGACTCAGCTTCGCCGACCCTCAGTTTGCCCAGGCCCTGCAAGAGATAGAAGACGAGGCTACTGCCCCTGGTCAGACTGCTACTCTGGAAGGGACTGATCTGGGAGTAACTGACCCTGCTGACGATGTGGCTGAGGTGACCAATGCTGAACAGGTCAACCCAGCCGAGACTTCGAATGTTCCTCCCTCAGATGTTTAACTTTGGCCTTGTATTTTGTATTTTTTGACTTGTAACTCTGAACTTGTAATTTCTCAAACATCTGAATGATATGTAATCTCCTCTTTTATTGAATGCCAATTTCTTCCTTTATCTTGACCTCCGAATGTATTTGAATGCTATATGATCTCTGAAGTCATTACTTAATATGATGTTGTCATAACCATATCACCAAATTAATGATGTTTTAAGGGTCTGAGGTTATCTAACCCAGGTGTCTGAGCTCAGACCTCGTCACCACTTAGTGATGTTATGAGGGTCTGAGGTCATCTAACCCAGGTGTCTGAGCTCAGACCTCGTCACCACCGAGTGATGTTATGAGGGTCTGAGGTCATTACCTAAGAGGTTAGCCTCATAATGAATATCACCAAATTAATGATGTTAAGGGTATGAGGTTATCTAACCCAGGTGTCTGAGCTCAGAGCTCGTCACCACCGAGTGATGTTATGAGGGTCTGAGGTCATCACCTAAGAGGTTAGCCTCACAATGAATATCACCAAATTAATGATGTTAAGGGTCTGAGGTTATCTAACCCAGGTGTCTGAGCTCAGACCTCGTCACCACCGAGTGATGTTATGAGGGTCTGAGGTCATTACCTAAGAGGTTAGCCTCACAATGATTATCACCAAATTAATGATGTTAAGGGTCTGAGGTTATCTAACCCAGGTGTCTGAGCTCAGACCTCTTCACCACCGAGTGATGTTATGAGGGTCTGAGGTCATTACCTAAGAGGTTAGCCTCACAATGAATATCACCAAATTAATGATGTTAAGGATCTGAGGTTATCTAACCCAGGTGTCTGAGCTCAGACCTCGTCACCACCGAGTGATGTTATGAGGGTCTGAGGTCATTACCTAAGAGGTTAGCATCACAATGAATATCACCAAATTAATGATGTTAAGGGTCTGAGGTTATCTAACCCAGGTGTCTGAGCTCAGACCTCGTCACCACCGACTGATGTTATGAGGGTCTGAGGTCATTACCTAAGAGGTTAGCCTCACAATGAATATCACCAAATTAATGATGTTAAGGGTCTGAGGTTATCTAACCCAGGTGTCTGAGCTCAGACCTCGTCACCACCGAGTGATGTTATGAGGGTCTGAGGTCATCACCTAAGAGGTTAGCCTCATAATGAATATCACCAAATTAATGATGTTTAAGGGTCTGAGGTTATCTAACCCAGGTGTCTGAGCTCGGACCTCGTCACCACCGAGTGATGTTATGAGGGTCTGAGGTCATCACCTAAGAGGTTAGCCTCATAATGAACTTCTGGCCTAAAGAACAAGAACTTGATATGGAAACTAATCTTTATTAATAACCTTTTCTCGATAAGATGGTACAATTACAAATTACAAATCCTATGCAACATCATATGAAATATCTCTTCAGGTGATCAGCATTCCACGGGTTGGTGAAAGGTTCTCCCTCTAGGTTCTCTAGCCTATACGTGCCAGGCAAAACCTCTGCCGTTACTTTGTAGGGGCCATGCCAGTTCGGGTGTAGCTTGTTTGTCTTCTATAGGGTCTTCTTGAGCAATAGGTCTCCCACCGCAATGGGTCTTGATTTCACCCTTTGATTGTATAATCTTGCTCCCTCTACTGATAGGCTGCTTTCCTGACCTCTACGTCTTCTCTTCTCTCTTCAATGAGATCCATGTCTAGGCTTCTCATCTCCCCATTGCTGTCAGGGTCGTAGGTCTGAACTCGATGAGTTGGCAGTCCTACCTCCGTTGGTATGACTGCCTCTGAGCCATGTGCCAGCATGAATGGGGTTTCTCCTGTAGGTGTCCTTGTCGTAGTTCTGTAATCCCATAGCACAGCGTAGACCTCTTCTATCCATCTCCCCTTCGCGTCTTCTAATCTCTTTTTGATTACATCCAAGATGGTTCTGTTCGTGACCTCGGTCTGGCCATTTTCTTGAGGTCGACCAGGAGATGAGAAGAACTGTCTGATCCCCACACTTTGGCAATACTTCTCCAAGGAGGCATTCTTGAACTGGGTCCCATTATCCGAGATGAGCATGTTTGGGACGCCATACCTACATATGATGTTCTTTCAGATGAACTGAAAGGTCTTCTGCTCCGTAATTGTTATCATTGGCTCTTCCTCTACCCATTTTGAAAAGTAGTCAATGGCAACTATCAAGAATCTATAGTTGTTGACTGCTCTTGGCAAAGGTCCTACCAAGTCAATTCCCCATACCGCAAATTACCATGGAGAAGAGATCAACGTCATAGGCTGATGAGGTTGGTGAGGGATGGTGGTAAACCTGACATTTATCGCACCTCTTCACATAATCTGCGGCATCCTTAGACAGGGTAGGCCACAAGTATCCCTGAGTGATGATCCTCTTGGCTAAGGGTCTTCCCCCAATGTGGCTAGAGTAAGAACCCTCATGAACCTCCCTTAAGACCTGGGGCACTTCCGCAGGGTGCACACATCTGAGGAGAGGCAGTAGAAACCCATTTTTGTACAAGACGTCTCCTACCAATGAGAACTTTGCAGCCCTGTATCTCAACTTTCTTCCTTCTAGCCTGGACTCAGGTAGCTCCCCCTCTTTTAGGTATCTGACAAGCGGGTCAATCCACGAGTCTCCCAGGTTCACATTGTGACAAGGGTTACATACCTCATCCTCCTCAATACTTGCCTTTCCTAAGACTTCAATTGGGATGGTTATTGCCAAGTCTGTCTTCATTGCCGAGGCCAATCTTGCCAACGCATCGGCGTGGTTGTTGCTCAGTCGAGGTACTCTCTTCAGCTTTGCTTCTTCAAAATACTCTAGCAACCCTCTTACCATCTTCAGGTATTTGTCCATCCTTTCATCTTTGGCCTCGTATGCCCCCAGCACTTGATTGACAACCAACCTCGAGTCGCTGTGGAGTAGGAGCCGCTTTACTCGAAGAGTTGTTGCTAATAAGAGACCTGTTACCATGGCCTCATACTCAGACTCGTTGTTGTAGGCCTTGAATTTGAATCTCAAGGCATACTCAATGTTGGCGCCATCTGGAGCCGAGAGTACTAGCCCCGCGCCGCTTCCATTGTCACAAGAAGAGACATCAATGAAGAGGCTCCCTACGTCTGTATCTGATGAGAAGACCCTTTCTCTCATAACCCCCTTTTCGAAGAGGTACCGATCCTCCTCATTTTCTTCTACTCTGCTCTGAGCTTGGCCTGGGACAACCTCATCTCGGCCTCGGAAGATGCATGGGGCAGTCTCTTCCGAATCTCGGAAGACATTTCGGTTCGTCTCTTCGCCGCCATCCAAGCCCCTCTCTGTCTCAGTATCTTCCCAAGTGAACTCTGCGACAAAGTCTTCTAGGGCCTGCCCCTTGATGGTTGTCCTGGGCTGGTAGGTAAGATCATACTCTCCCAGCTCGATGGCCATGTCATCAATATTCCGGACTTCTCAGGCTTGTGCAGAACCTGCCGTAGTGGTGAGTTGGTGAGGACTATCATGGAGTGAGCTTGAAAGTAAGGCTTCATCTTCTTTGAGGCATGTATTAGGGCATAAGCCAACTTCTCCATCCGGGGGTAGTTTTGTTCAGACCCCTGAAGGGCCTTACTATTGAAGTACACAGGTCTCTGAACCCCATCCTCTTCCCGTATGATGGCCGCACTAATGGCTGACTCAGAGACTGCCAGGTACACAAACAACCTCTCCCCTGCGACAGCAGCAAGGGAGACCCCAAGTAGAACTTTAGTTGATCAAAGGCTTTTTCTCACTCTTCGTCCCACTGGAAGGCCTTTTTCAGAACTTTAAAGAACGGAAGACACTTATCTATGGCTCTGGAAACAAACCTGTTAAGGGATTCCACCCTTCCAGTGAGTCTCTGAACATCCTTGATACTCCTAGGAGTCTTCATGTCGAGTAATGCCTTGATTTTCTCCGGGTTTTCTTCAATCCCTCTCTGATTAACGATGAACCCCAGGAACTTCCCGGCTCCTACCCCAAAGACACATTTTGCTAGGTTGAGCTTCATTCTGTAGGCGTCCATGACATCAAAGGTCTTCTCAAGGTCCGCTACGTGAGTACATGCTTTCAGGTTCTTCGTTAGCATATCGTCCACATACACCTCCATGGTCTTACCTATCTGTTCCTCGAACATCTTATTGACAAGTCGTTGATACGTTGCCCCCGCATTTTTCAGACCAAAGGGAATCACCTTGTAACAGTATGTCCCCTTGTCAGTTATGAAGGCTGTCTTCTCAGAGTCCTCGGCATCCATGAAGATCTGGTTATAACCTGAATAAGCATCCATGAAACTCATAAGCTCGTGCCCTGCCGTTGCATCCAGCATCTGGTCTATCCTAGGTAAGGGATAGCTGTCTTTCGGGCAAGACCGATTCAGTTCTGTGAAATCTACACACATCCGCCACTTTTCGTTGGCCTTAGGCACGATGACTTCATTTGAGAGCCACTCCGGATAAGTAACCTCTCTTATGAACTCGGCCTCTTCCAATTTCTTCACCTCTTCCCGGATGACGTCATACTTTTCTCTGGAGTAGACCCTTCGCCTCTGTTTAATAGGCCTATCATCTCTGTCCACGTTGAGCTTGTGGGTCATGATCTCAGGGTCGATACCAGGCATGTCTGCATGACTCCACGCGAAGACGCTCTGCCTCCTCCTCAGGAAGTTTATCAGCTCTTCCTTGATCCTTTGCTCCAGGGCCTTGCCGACCTGAACGGTTTTTTCCGGCTCGTCCTCATTGAGGACGATGGATTCTACCTCTTCCGCGGCTTCACCCTTCTTCAATTTTGTTTCGTCTCTGGGATCAAGAGTGTCAATTCTGTAAGTGGCGGTTGCTCTCTTATGGGCCTCTCGCTCTTCAGCCGAGTTAAAATAACACTCCCGCACCGTGGTCTGGTCCCCTTGCACTTCCCCTACTCCATAAGGAGTCGGGAATTTTAGCATCTGGTGGACCGTTGACGGCACGGCTTCAAACTCTTTGAGGGCCACTCTTTTGATGACGAGGTTGTAGGCCGAGAAGACATTTTCGTCCATAATAAAAAAGTTTATCTTCTTGTTCAGCCTCTTAGGCTACTCATCTCCCATCCGCACATCCATTTCATACATGCCCAATGGGTGTACCTTCTCACCACTGAAGCCTATCAATGGGTGATGGTAGGGCACGAGCCTTGCCCTGCTAAGACCTAAGCTCTTGAAACAAGGCCAGAACATCACATCTGCTGAACTTCCCCCATCTATGAGGATTCTCCCTACATCGCACCCATGCACCCTCGTTGTTATAACTAAAGGGTCATCATGGGGGGCTAAGATGCCCTTGAAGTCGAGTCTGGAGAACCCTACTACGAGGGTGTCCATGTCCACCTTCTTCCTCTTCTGTACTGCGTCAGAAGACGTTAGATTCACAACCTCAGGTTTGACCACTGACTTGGCCTCCGCTACATGAGCTTTCCTGTCGGCTACCTCAGAGCCACCTCCTGCGAATCCCCCACATATGGTGCTAACACCAAAGGAGATCAGTCCGACCCTCTTCACTGGGGTGTTGTCATCCTTTGGTGGGAGATCCGGGTCATCTCCATCATCACCCTCTGAATCATCATGCCTTCTAGGCGGGACATCGCCACGGCACCTGTCATCTCTTCTCTTCTTAGGGTCTTCTCTTCCACCCTTCGGGGCCTTGCCATCCACATACTTTCTCAGTTTCCCGGATTTTAGCATCTTCTCGATCTCGTCCTTCAGAGCGAAGCATTTTTCTATGACATGGCCGTGATCCCGATGGAACTCACACCAGAGGTTTTTATTCCTCTTATGCGGTGGGGCCTTCAATTTTTCTGGCCACCTCAGAGCCCGGTCAGTCTTGATCTCATTAAGGATGTGCTCACAGCTCACAATCAGAGGAGTGTAATGAGCGAACTTGTCATCTGCTGACCTCTTCTTCCCCTCTTTCTTTCCCTGGGACCTCATAGTGCACGGTTCTCCTCCTCATATTTGGCGGCCATTGCCTCTTCCGTATTCATCACTCTCCCCGCTGTTGCCAGCAGCTCTGCCATAGACTTAGGAGGGTCTTCCGCCAACTTCCATAATAGCTTCCCCTTCTGGAGGCCTCCTATCAGGGCGGTCATGGCTATGCTCTCTTCATAGTCTTCCACCTCCAACTTCTCCTTGTTGAACCTTGCTATGTAGTCTCTTAGGCTTTCACCCTTAGCCTGTTTGACATACAAGAGGTGGGTAGTCTTCTTTTGAGGCCTTACCCCAAAGCAGAAGTTGTGGATGAACTGCTCTGCCAGGCCCTTGAAGTTTTCAATTGAGTTCTTTGGAAGAGAAGTGAACCAACTATGAGGTGCCCCTGCCAAGGTCCCTGAGAAGGCCCTACACTTCATCTCATCAGGGATCGAGTAAATATCTGCCACTGACTGATACATCTTGATATGGTGCACTGGGTTAGTGCTGCCATCGTATTTAGGAGTCACTGTAGGGGGCTTGAACTTAGCAGGGGTTGGGAACCCCACTATCCTAGCTACAAACGGGGAGCCCTCCGAGTAGCCCCTCTATAACGGTTCCCTGCTCTTTATGAGGTCTCCTATCTTCTCCTCAAGACGTTGGATTGAGTCATTCCAGGGTCGTCTCTCATCAACTTGGCCGAGGTTATCCCCTGCCACCTCTCTGCGATGGACAGAGGGTTCCCCAGCCACGACCCATTGACTGTTGACCTCTTCTTGCTCCCTGGCTCTTCTCTCTAAGGGTTGGCCTTGATCTGGCCGAGCCGGCTTGTTCTCTCTTTGAGAGCCTGCCACGCTCCTTGACCTCAATAGCCTCTGTCTCAGGTCATTGACTGGGCCCAGCCTCTCGAAGGCCGACCCTCTGCTCAACCTGTTAAAGGCCGACCCTCTTTGTTGTGCCTCATCTCTTCTTCTGCCGACACATCCTTGACTCTGCCTATCAAAGGCCGACCCTCTTTGTTGGGCCTCGTCTCTTCTTTGGCCGACACATCCTTGGCTCTGCCTAAGAGGTCGTACGGTGCTATCTGACACCTCATACGGCTCCCAGCAGTCTTCCGGGGCCTCCTCAGCTTCAAGGTCATCATATCTGTCCTCTGAGCAAGGGTTTCCTTGCCTCCCCAGGCGCAAGCGCCTAGGGTCAGCAACGTCCCTCCTCCGCTGGGGTGCAGGTTGGTCCTTCATGGGCTCCTGGGGTGGTCCCCTGGCATCAGGATGAGGCTAAGCTACCGCCGGAGTTATCATGTCCGGGGAGACTCCAGGTGGCCTCATCATCATGGTTTGGCTGAGCTGGGCAAACTGCTCCCTCATGGCTTGTTATGTTGCAGCTAAAGATTTCAAAGCTGCAGCCACCTCCGCCATTTCAGACTGGGGAGGATCCTGACTGGAACTAGCCCCTCCACCTCCAGGCGGCGGAAGAGGCGGTGGTAATTCTGGTGCCATGTATTATCAATAAAGAGCTTGAACAGCAAGTGAGCTTAATACCTTAAAGGACCTCTTTCAATGGTGAAACAGCTCCACACAAGGTGTGGTTCCTGGTTCACCACCAGAGTCTCAGGTGAGGTAAAGCAGAAAAAGAGGAAGAGATAGCCTCTCGATTCCCACAGACGGCGCCAAAATGATGATGCTGGGATTCAGCACCACCAGGTAAGGTGTTTCCAAGCTCTATATGTATATAACAATGGCAGTACAACTATAAAAAGAGAAGAGAAGGAGACGAGGATATGAGGAAATGAACACCGGAATATAGGTGGTTCAGCCAGTCTGGCTTACGTCCACAGTGAGTGTGTGAGTAATATCACTGAAAGATGGCACTAATGGCCATGGGTACAATTCCTTCAAGCTCTCTCTCTCTCTACAGTATATTTTGACAGGGTTTTTGCTAGGGTTTCATAAATGAGATCCTTTTCCAAGGTAGGGGATGACCCCTATATATAGTGTCTAGGGGGTTTAATGTACCCCCCATGCATGGAGTGAACATGTGTGTGATATCCTCACCAATGTGGGAACGCCACCTGTCCTTGTCACATGTAAGAAATGATGATGAAATATTCTTCCCCATGTGGAGAATAATCTTGTGTCAACTGATTTGTGCCCAGGTGTCCTTATCCAAGTGTCAACAGATACTCGGTGGTCATGTTGGTGAATGACCTCGGCCTGGGAGAGGTCGAGCTGTAAAGGCTTGGTCCGTCAATCCGAGTAATGTCATGAGGAGTCTCGGCCTGATCTTTGCCGAGACATAATGCTAGGTCGGCCCTAGCCGAGGTTGGGCATATACATTCTGATTAATGCCTCTTGTCACCTCGGCCAAGGCCGAGGCAGGATTAGTTCCATGAAGATTAGGTCTTCTTGTCACCTCGGCCTACTATTAGCCGAGGTTTCTATTCCCAAATGTAGGGTCTATGGAAGTGAATACGGTAGTGTCGGCCTGGGCCGAGGCAGGTCTGGCCGAGGGATGATATCGTGGGTCCCTGCCCCTCATGGTCGATCAATGTCTCGGCCATCATCTTAGCCGAGGTAGGGATCTCTGGGTCGAGGTTATACTTGGGCATATCACTACTCAACAAGGTAAACCATGATGAACAAAAGAAATAAAAGAGAAGGAAGAAGATCTTACAGGAAAAAGATGAATCAGGTGACAATGAAATGGAAGAAACGAACACACAAGACAGAGAAGAAGTGAAGAAGTTCTAAGATGCATATTTGAAAAAGTAAAAGATGATCGAATTTTTTGAAGCGTTTAAATACTTTACCTCGAAAATGGAGAAAAAAATGATTACCAGGATGGACGATTGCATATCCGGCGGCTAAAAAGAAGAAAAAGGCACGGAAAACGAAACAGTTATGGAAATTAGAAATACTTTAAAAAGCCTGATACTATGCACTCAAAAAAGCGTTACAAACAACGAACGTTTGTCTACAATCCATAAAGTTTAGGCAGCATAATGTTCCATACTTTTCTTCAACATCAAACTACGAAACATTGGGGGCTTCTGTTGATACTAAATTTAGTCTGCTGACGTGGACCAATTATGTGGAGACACGTGTCAATCTACATGGCACCCGCAAAAATTTCTTGAACAACACCTTAACTCTAAGGAGCTGAATTTCTTCGACCAACTTAGGCGCTCCGAGCAACAAGTGTTCTTCGAGGAACTTTATTATACCGAGCAACTCCTGTATACTGAGCTACTTAGGCGGTCCGAGCTGCATATCGTACAGAGTATTCATATCCGGATAATCAAGAAGATAACTGCACATTAAATGCTCATTATTATCACACAGATGTACACACTTATTGGACAACTATGTATTATTCTTTCGCATGAACAACCTGAGGGCTATAAATACATTGTAACCTCCTCATTAGCAGGGGACTCGGAATTTCTTGGTAAAACACCTATTATCGAGAATTCCAAACAGTCAGCAATAACAAAATAGTGGACGTAGGCCATTCCTTCGAGGCTGAACCACTTTAAAATCCTTTGTCTTATTTCTTTTTTATCTGTGATTAAATAATTAGAGATAATCTAATTTTTTACATCAACAGGTTGGCGCCGTCTGTGGGAAACGACTGAAACTATCGTTTTTTACGGAAACAATTCATCTCCAATGGTTGATAATCCAAAATCCAGTAATCGAAACGCTGAAAACCACCCAAATCCATCTGTTTCCCCAAATGTTCAAGATCTGGCTGGAATAATAGCTAATTTGGCCCAGGGTCAGACGGCCATGCAAGAAACAATGCGACAACTCATACAAACTGTCCAGGGTGGGGTATCTACCTATTCAGGACAACGAAGTGTTCAAAGAAATACCTGGTTACCTTGTAGGCGAACGTTACTCCTAGAGGAATCTCGATCCAGACACACTGACTCATATCGCACTGAGAGATCTCATGATCCTTATTATCAGCCTGGGCGTACTTCCTCAGTACGAGCTACAAACACTCAACAAAACATCACTCTCTCTCTGAAAAGGACTAGTGCATTGGAGAGATTAAGTAGGGACTCTCCTTTTGATCGTTTGGGCCCTAGGAGGAATAAAAGTCCTCTTAAGGCTGTGTCGAGAAACTTTCGACGACCATCCGATCTAAGGGAGGGTTCTGCCCAATTGCGACCAACTGTTCACAATGAAAGATCCCAGGAGGCAGATTCAACATGATTAGTTGCTCAAACCAACAGGCCCGAGGAGGGAAACGATGCATGGAAAGGCTCTATCCAAAGGTTGGAGGATAGACTAGGGGAAATGGCTAAGGCCAGGAATCCTCTATAATGAACTTTTGTCCAAGGGACACCTTTTATCCAGGCAATTGCGGATTTTCCCACACCATCAAAGTTCAAAGCACCTGTTGTGACTCCTAAATATGATGGAAAAACTGGCCATGTCCTTCATATAGAACAATACCAAGTGGCTGTCGATATCTTTGTTGTGCTAGATGAGATGAGATGCAAGGCATTTTCGGGAACTCTTATTGGATCTGCTCAAATATGGTACAGTAATCTTCCTCGGGGGAAGATTTCAACTGGCCGAGCTCTTTATTGGAAACTTCTGTTTTAGGGAAAAAGTAGTTAAACGAGTAGCACACTTGTTAAGTGTTAGACAAAAAGCAGATGAGAGCACCAGAGATTACATAACTCGTTTTAATAACGAGAAGCTCAAAGTTACTGACTACGAGGAAAAGACATCAATTACTGCTTTGATGAGTGGACTATTGCCAAATAAATTGTACTACACTTTGGCCAAAGATCTGCCTAGGACCATGTCAGAACTAATGGCAAAAGCAGCCAAAATCATGAATGTCGAGGAAGCTATGGCTGCAAAGAAGAGCATGGAAACTAAGGAGACCAAAGTCGAGGCCGAGAAGGTTGAGAAGAAGGAGCAGAAGAACAATGGTGGTAATAAGCAGTAAAAAACAAAGCCATCATGGGAAATGTTGAAGAAGTTTGGAAATTATACTCCTTTGAAAGTAGATATAAACCATGTTTTGGAAGAATCAAGAACAACGAGGAGCTAAACTGGCCAAAGAAAATGAAGACAGATCTTGATAAGAGGAATAAGGCCAAATATTGCGAGTTCCATAAAGACCATGGTCACACGACCAAAAATTGCATAGCTCTTCAGAATGAAATTGAAGCACTCATCAGACGAGGAAAGCTGGCTAAGTATGTTGATCATAGAAAGGAAGGAAATAGCAACGACCGAGCAAGACAGAGTTCTAGATCTCCTCGTCGAGCAAAAGAAGACAAGAAAAGAGATCATAAAGATGATCCAGAAGATGACTCCGACCTCCCCAAAAGACCAAGACAGCCAGAACGTTAGGTATTTTCAATTCGTTTTGGATCATTTGATTGTAATGTTATTACAGGTGGAGATACAGGAGGTGGAGACCTTACTGCAGAGAGGAAATCTTACCTTAATGAGGCTCAAACTTGTTCATACATTCAACGAATAAATCTAGCTGAGGATGATCACCCGAGGAAGGTAAACAAAGAAAAGTTGGTCATCGGTTTCTCCAAGAACGACCTCGCAGGTGTGCTATATCCTCATGATGATCCGTTGGTGATCAAAATGAGAATGAAGGAAGTAATGATCTCAAGAGTACTGGTGGATAATGGTAGCTCGGCGGATATCATGTTCTACTCATGCTTTAATAGCTTAAATTTAAAGTTATCTCAGCTGGAGCCTTATCACAAGCTCCTCCTCGGTTTTGCTGGTGAGAAAGTTTTCCCACTTGGGACCATCAAATTGGATATGTTCATCGGTACGTGGCCTGCTTATCGAACAGAAAGAGTGCGCTTTTTTCTGATGGATAAGAATGTTCAGTCAACTTACAATATCATCATGGGAAGGGTAGGATTGAAGAAGTTCGAAGCAGTACCATATACTGTACATCAATGCCTAAAATTTCCAACCAACTTTGGAGTAGGAATTATGAAGGGTGACAAAAAAGTAGCTCGGGAATGCTACTATTCATCTATCGAGCAGGAAGAACTGGAAGAATCTAGGAAAAAGACTACCACCTATCAAGTGGATGAAGGTGCATAAATTGAAACGTTAGATCCTAGAGACGAGTCGCAGCTCGTAAAAGGTCAGGTGGTGGAAGCTACTGACAATGTCATTTTGGATGACGAACACCCGGAACGAACAACTCAAATTGGTTCATCGTTGGACACCTCACTAAACAGGAATTGATAGCCTTCTTAAAAATCAAAAAACAAACTTTCGCATGGAGCCACGAAGATATGCCAAGAATAAACCCAAATTTCTTGTGTCACGATCTTAATGTGAATAAGGAAATCAAACCTGTGAAGCAGCGAAGAAGAGTGTTCAGCCCCGAGAAGAACCAAGCTATACAGGAGGAGGTCGAGAAGCTCCAAAAATCTTGCTTTATTGAATATGTCAAATATCCAGACTGGTTAGCTAATGTGGTGATGGTGAAGAAGAAGAACAACAAGTGGAGGATGTGTGTAGACTTCACCGACCTCAACAAGGAATGCCCAAAGGATCATTTTCCTTTACCTCGAATTGATCAATTAGTGGATTCTACCTCAGGACACGAGCTGTTGAGCTTCATGGATGCTTATTCTGGTTACAACCAGATTAAAATGAAACTTGAAGACAGGGAGAGTACCTCTTTTATTACCCCTAGGGGAACTTATTGTTATAATGTTATGCCTTTTGGTTTGAAAAATGCAGGTACAACATATCAGCGGCTGATGAACAAGGTGTTTGCAGAGCAAATCAGTCATAATATGGAGGTTTATGTTGATGATATGCTGACAAAACGCAAGAAAGTTGTTAACCATCTAATTGATCTAAGTCAAACCTTTGATCAATTAGATAAATATCAAATAAAGTTGAACCCTACCAAGTGCATATTCAGAGTACAAGAAGGCATGTTCCTCGGGTATATTGTCAACCAACGAGGTATTGAAGGAAATCCAGAAAAGATAAAGGCTCTATTGGGGCTACAATCTCCAACGACGAAGAAGGAAGTGCAAAGTCTCACAGGGCGATTTGCAGCACTTAACAGATTTGTGTCACGAGCAACTGATAGATGCCTCCCATTCTTCAAAACACTCCGAAAGACTTTTGAATGGAATTATGAATGCGAGAAATATTTTCAAGAATTAAAGAAATACTTGGGAGCACCTCCACTGTTGTCCGGGCCAGTGATGGGAGAAAGATTGTACTTATATCTGGCAGTTTCGGAGAATGCAGTTAGCTCGGCATTAATAAGAATGGAGGATGGAGTGCAAAAACCAATTTACTACACTAGCAAAGCTTTCCGAGGAGCAGAGATCAGATATTAAGGCTGGAAAAGTTAGCACTGGCATTGATCGAAGCAAGTAGAGGAATGAGGCCGTATTTCCAAGGTCATATTGTAGTTGTGTATACAGACATGCCATTAAGGCAAGCTCTGCACAAACCGGAGAAATCAGGAAGATTGATGTACTGGGCTGTAGAATTGGGTGAATATGATATAATTTGTGAGCCTAGGTCGTCACTTAAAGGGCAAGCAGTTGCAAATTTTATCGCAGAATTCACTTATCCTGATACTCCTGAGGAGCAAAAGCTGAATACCGACCAACCTGTAGATGTTACAAGATCATCAAATTTAAACCCCGACCAACTTAAGTCGATTGATGATCAAGAGGAGATAGTCGAAGAGCAACAAGAAGGGCTAGGGGAAGGTATAAAGAAGAAAATATTCCACCGACAAACTTTATCCGATAAGAAATTTGAGGATGAAGTACCTATATGGAATCTGTATGTGGATGGCTCATCTTGCAGTATAGGCTGTGGGGCAGGGATTATTTTAAAGAGCCCGGATGAAATCGATTTGGAGTATGCTCTGCGCTTTTAATTGAAGGCTTCTAATAATGAGGCTGAATATGAAGCTATGATTTCAGGTCTTAGTTTAGCAAGAACCATGGGGACAGAGCAGGTCATCATATTCAGTGACTCACAGTTGATCGTAAATCAAATGCAGGGGGTATATACAACGAAAGGAGAGCTAATGATCAAGTGTTATGCGAAAGCAATGGAGATTGTATCAACCTTTAAAGCAGTGCAGTTAGTTAGAATACCAAGATTGGAGAATGCCAGAGCAGATGCCTTAGCTCGGTTGGCCTCAGCTACAAGAACCGAGCTACGAAGAACCATCCCAATAGAAGTTTTGGCTAGCAGGAGCATTGACGAAGATATGATGAACTTCATTTCCCTTGATTTAGGACCATCTTGGATCGATTCCATCAGGGCTTATATTGAGGAAGGGACATTACCAACTGATAAGCTCGCAGCTAAGAAGTTGATGTTTAAAGCTGCTCGTTATGTATTGAATAATGGTATTCTATATAGACGAGGAATCATAGCTGGCTTGCAAGGATGTGTGCATCCCTCCGAGGTGAAAGACTTAATTGAAGAGGTTCATGAAGGGTCCTGTGGAGCCCATGTAGCAGGTTGGACGCTTTTGCAAAGGATAATGACGCAAGGATACTATTGGCCGACGATGAGGGCTGATTGTATAGCCTATGCCAAAAATGTGATAAATGTCAACGCTTCTCCTCTATCCGAAGAACTCCTCAAGCATTGTTAACACCGATTACTTCCCCTTGGCCATTTGCCATATGGGGAATTGATTTGGTCGAGCCACTCCCAACGACCAGGGGAAGATTTAAATATCTCGTGGTCGCGGTGGATTATTTTACTAAGTGGGTGGAAGCTGAGACTCTTGTTGATATGACGTATGAAAAGGTGTACCAATTTATTTGGAAGAATATCATCTTTAGATATGGTCTTCCCCATGCATTCATCACCGACCATGGAACTCAATTTGACAATGAGGAGTTCGCTGCATATTGTCATAAGTCAAACATATTGAAGACTCACTCTGTACCAGGCCATCCCTAGAGCAACGAACAAACTGAGGTGATGAACAGAACGCTGCTGAATGGTTTGAAGAAAAGACTGGATGATGCGAAGGCAAATTAGATTAACGAGCTATATTATGTACTGTGGGCTTATTGTACTACACCACAAGCAGCAACAGGAGAATCTCTATACATGCTAGCATTTGGAAGTGAAGCTGTTATACCTGTCGAGCTAGGTCTCCCCACACATAGAGTGCTGAATTTTAATTCTCCTATCAGTGATTTGATGAGAAGATTAGACTTGGATATGCTCGAGGAAGTTAGAGAAGAAGCAGCAATCAGGAATGTTGCATACCAGTAACGAACAACTCTGCTCTATAATAAGAGAGTAAAGATATGTGACTTAAAAGAAAGGAACTATATGCTAAAGAAAGTAATTCAAAGACACAAAAAACTGGAAGCTAACTGGCATGGACCCTACAGAGTAACAGAAGTTGTTCGACCAGGGATATATAGGATTGAAACCTTAGAAGGAGAGGAGTTTAAGAATGCATGTAACGCAGACCATCTGCGCAAATATTATCAGTAGTTCAATCCTTATGTAATGCATTTTTCTTCGATATGAATAAAGCTTTGGATGTTTTACGCAATTCTCTCCTTTTGTTGAAATTTTTTCGGAATACTAGTACTACACACTACGCATCAAATCCAGAACAGAAAATCCACCAACTACAGTTGGTCGGGAATAAAAAATCCACCAACTACGGTTGGTCGGGAATGAAAATCCACCAACTACGGTTGGTCGGGAACATTTGGTTAAACGAAGCAAGATCATGTGATGAAAGTCGTTTCATGGCTTAGAATTAAAAAAGTCACTATAATAAAAAAATAAAAAAAATTCTTTACTTATGACATTTTAAAGTATCACCAACTCTAAGTTGGTCGGGAGACAAAATATCACCAACTTTGGTTGGTCGTCAAATAATTATCACAAACTCAGAATGGTCAACAATAAAATTTTCACCAACTCCAGTTGATCGACAATTTAAAATAACATAAGATATTTTTGTTTTCTTACAAAATACACATACACATTCATCAGAATATAAAATAGATATTTTATAAAGTAATAACAATCAAGGTTGCAAGGAAAACTAAAAATTTCTTCATTAAAATGAGAACAAATTACATAGAAAACAAATTACATATTACATGACAAATCCTATTCTATTGTTTTTTTTTCTTCTGCCTTTGAAACAGGTTCTTCCCCAGCAGGAGGATCGTCTAAGGCATAAGGGGAATTTATGAAGTTCAAGCCGATCAATCAGGTGCTCCGGGCGAGATATCTCAAAGTTAGAATGAAGACTGTAGTCACCAAGATACTTTGAGATCAGGCACTGAGGAATGGCCCGATCAGGAATCCAACTCATGTCAAGCTTAAATGGAGGCACTGGCAAATCAAGCAACACAGGATCATAATAGTCCCACAAATAGTGACCCTATTCCAACTGTAGCACACCCAAGGCATTCAGCCATCCTTGCTTGTACCCCTCATTGTTTGACTGTTGGATCCGATCATCAAGGTGGTAGAGAGCTTCATTATAACCAGCCATCCAAAATTCTCTGGGCTGTTTGTGGAACTGGTAGGTCAACCTCTCTAACTGCTCGTGAAGATTCTTCACCAGATTTGTTTTATTTTCCAAGGCAGAACTTTGGGCAGCAAGTTGCTCGTCGAGGGTCAGAATCTTCTTGGACATCTCTGCTAATGCCTGATTCTTCACCATTAACTGAAAGGCTTGATTTTCCAAGGCAGCCTGCGTTCTAGCTTCTTTAATAGTAACTCGAGCAGCTTTTGCTCGTCCCCGAGAAGCTCTTACTTGTCCACGAGTAGATGTAGAGGGTCCAATCCTCTTTAAAGTTTCTAGTTCGTCTCTCATATTGGAATTTTTGTCCTCCCCGAAAAAGAAACCTTCGTCGTTGACAGGGACCAAGGCTCCCGAGGTAGACGCTGCAGATTTCAGTTGGGATATCTCTCCTCGCAAGTTATTATTTTCCTGCTCAAGCAGTTTGCGATCTGCCTATGCTCTTCAACCTCGGTCTTCAAAGTCCTCTCCTTCTTATCAAAAGCAGCGACGAACTTATCATATACTTTGTCAGCATTTAATTGCTGATACTTTTTCTCATACCCCTAGTGCAAAAGGGTACAAGACTCCTTGTATTATTATTGAAGTTACTCGATGGTACCTTGGAGATATTCAATCATCTCGTAATATGCCATATTGTTCGTAACTGCACGGTCGAGCAAACATTTTAGATATTGGTAGGCCTCAATTGCTCGCTCAGAAGTATCTGGACCAAGAATGTCGATGATTTGAGCTTCATTCATATCTGCATGGCCAGCCTTGAAGTAGTCATTGCATTTTTTCATCAGTTTTGTATCATGGGCTGACAAGAGCTCCATTCTAGCCATAAACTAGTAAAGAAGAGATAAAAAGAATCAATAAGAATACAGTCAGATCAAGAAGAATAAAATGGATCGATAATAAGAGCAGAGCAAGAAATAGGGAGTTAAGATGCACAACCAAAATTTTGAATTTTATTACATCATAAAGAGAAATACATAGCCCAAAATTACATTTAATAAAGAAAAACAAAGAGAAAGGTCCGAACAACTCTACACCTTCTCCTTGCTTTCTAAGACTTCCTCGGGAGGCTTGGACGAATAAGTAGGTTGCTCGGGGGGCATGGAAAGCTGCTCAGAAGATATTGCCAGTTGCTCGACAAAGGTACTGATAGATTGAAGCTGCTCGGCTGAAGTACTAGAGGGTTGGGGCTGCTCGTAGTGAAGTTCAACAGTAGGTACCTAATCCCCAATCATCATCGAAGACTATTCAAAGGTAGCTGCGTCCTCTTCTTCTTCTCCAGGAGAGGGAGGAGGACCATGAACATGGCGCTGAAAAAGTTAAGAATTCTCTGAGATCTTTAACTCCTGCAGAGAAGCAATCCATCCATCCCAGAAGAATTTGAGGCTAGCAAATTCCATCTGGGAGGACATGGCAGCTAGGCCTTTGTTCCAACCCTTGTCCCAGCCAGCACTGAAGGACTTCTTAACGGCCAATTTTCTCTTTGCCTTCTCTGAGGAAATCCTCTCAGTATGAAGTTCCTCGACAACCTTCATTTTTCTTTCTAGCTCCTGCCTTTGACGATCAACTTCATGGAGTCTGCCAAGTTCCTCTTCAGCAGTTTTGAGCTTAGTCTCAAGCTCTCCAGCATTTTTGAGCTTTTCCTCAAGCTCAGTATTCTTCTTCCCAAATTCTTTCATCTTCCTCTCCAACTCCTGAGAGGCCTCCACAGATTTCTCTCTCTCTTGCTCGATGGATTTAAGTTGCTTCTCCCAAGCAACCTTATATTCGTCATATTTCTGACGAGAATACTTTAAGGACAGTGTCAGACCCATAAAATCTTCCTCTACACCTCCCTGCGGAGCTCGAGGCCTTGATGGCCTCATCCTTTTTCAAAATAGTGTTGAAACAGGTTACCAGCTAAAAAACGAGAATAATTGTAAGTCAATACAAGGACATAACATTGAAAAATGAAAGTTTAGATTAGTAATACTTACTGAGGCTATATGTTAAGCTGCCAAGGTGGTAACCATATCCTGAGAAAGATAATCTTCAACACCTTGGATCTCGGGGATAATCCAAGATTTCACCGAGCTCATGGCAGAGCTCAGAGCAACAAAAGTGGGAACATCACTTCCCGCAGTTAGAGGCTGAGAGGTAGATTCAGCCAATTTATCCGAAGAACTTTTCTTTAGCCTCCTTGTAGGAGCAGGAACATTCTCAACCAAGGATGATGTCTTGGTCGGTGATATAATTATAACCTCGCTGGGAGGACAGATAGCAACAACCTAGCTCGGGGCCACTGGGGGCTTCTCGACAACCCTTTTAATAGCTACTGGAGGGGGTACATAAACTTTTCTTGTCCCTTCCTCTGGGACATCTCGTTTATTTCTCTTCGCCTCCACATCAGTAGAATCTGACTGGTCAAAGAAGGAGGGAGCTTTTCGTCTCTTCATTCTGACACTAAGAGGATTATGTTATTCAGGGGAGGAACCTTCAGAAGCTGGTACTGGGTCGATGTCACTCACCACTGGACGAGCAGAAAAAGATGAAGTGTAGATCCTGTACTGCAACAAGTACGAGGCTGATCTGATATGCTCGTCAGCAACGGTTTGGTGAAAACTCCAGATAAGTTTCAAGTGCTTCAAATTGACATCAGTTTCTTTTGGGGATTTTCTTTTGCTATCAACTGCAAATAAACTAAAAATTAAAATGTCAATGACGCATTTTATCAAACACAAAGAAAACATAATTTCAAAAATAAAATAAAATAAAAACAACCTATCCCATTGCCATAGGTAGGGCATCTAGGACCCTGATACACATCATTTCCATTTAATGGGGCATGCTGCCAATTTTTCATAACAACCCCATGCTCGAAGTAATCCCTGTTGGCATCTGGGAGATTGACAAATAAAGCCCTATTTAAAAACCTAGTTTTTAAATAAAAAGTGCTATCACTAATAACCCATCTATAGCAAAACATAATTTCTGGAATTCCTAAACGAGTTCCATGAATTTGGTTTAATCTATGAACTCCATTAACTATTCTCCAAGTGTTTGGTGCTATTTTTGCAGTAACAACATCAAAAAACTGATAGAACTCCAAACATAAGGGATTTGGAGGAAAAGAAAAGCTACATTCAGCTACAAAGAGACTCGGGAACCAATATCCCTCAGCCAAACGAAAATAATCAGAAGGTTCAGTAAGCTCTTCCAATATGACCCTGGAAAGAATAGAAAAATTAGAACGAAATTTATCAAGCTGCTCAACAAGGTAAACCATGATGAACAAAAGAAATAAAATAGAAGGAAGAAGATCTTACAGGAAAAAATGAATCAGGTGACAATTAACAATGGAAGAAACGAACACACAAGACAGAGAAGAAGTGAAGAAGTTCTAAGATGTAGATTTGAAAAAGTAAAAGATGATCGAATTTTTTGAAGCGTTTAAATACTTTACCTCGAAAATGGAGAAAAAAAATGATTACCAGGATGGACGATTGCGTATCCGGCGGCTAAAAAGAAGAAAAAGACACGAAAAATGAAACAGTTATGGAAATTCGAAATACTTTAAAAAGCCTGATACTATGCACTCAAAAAAGGGTTATCACTACACTAAAAATGGCAATTTGGCACACCTTGATATGGAAAATCTGGCACAGTTTTAAACTGTGCCAAATTTTGGCACGGTTTAATGACAATCTGGCACACTTAAAAACCGTGCCAAAATTTGGCAATGTTAAAAAGTGTGCCAAAATTGAACACACTTTGCTAAAATATAAATACCCTCAAAAATACATTCTCAAATTTTTTTTTGTCTCCCGCTCTCTTATTCTCAGGTCTCCCATTCTCTCACTCGACAAAGAAATCGCGCCAAAACATTTCCCACCTTCAATCTGAAAACCTTGCTGAGAAGGAAACCTTGCGTGACACGCTCAAAACCTTGTTATTAATCTCATTTTCTGGGCGCTATTATTCTCAATTTGGTAAGTCTAATGCTTTATTGTTGTTCTTTTTAATTGGGAAACAAAGTTTTGATTGTGTGTTATTGAAGATTTGCTTAATACATAGGATGAGTCTCGACTAGAGTTCATGTATCCGTTTTGTGCAGAGGTTTTTGATGTGGTAGGACTTTACTGTAATATTGGGTTTGTATTGATTAACCAAATCTCAATTAAATATATCATTTTTATCTGTTTTTCTAAAGCTAAGTCTCATTTAGGTTTGTTTGTGTTCGTACTACCTAATTTGAAATTTAGGGTTTGTTCTTCTTTTCAATGTTTCTTTTAAAACGACTTAAGAGAACTTCATTATTTTAGCTTATTGTTGAAGAGAATACGTTTCTATTTTTGGTAGTTTTGGTTTTAAAGTTTATGATAATTATATGCTTTCCTTTACTTGTTTTAGGATTGATTTTGGAAGACCTGTCATGAGCATGTGTGTTGGACTTTAAAGGTAACTTGGATTACTACCTCCCCCTTGTGGATTTTTCTTTCAATAATAATTATAATAAGACAACTCGCATGTTGTTTGTGAATTTAAAATATTCCTTAAGGTTTATACAATATTGTTAAGGAGAATAATGTATTGAATATGAACATATTTAATTTTTTTCTCTTGGAAACGACGTTGTTCGAGGTACTGTATATGAGACTATATAGATCCACGATATGTTTAGTATTCGTAGGGGAAAACAAATTGATGGATCCAAATTTTAATCGGGATACTTTTGAAAAGATAGAAATAATCAAGTATATAGTGGTGACAAAATATAGTAGGCACAATAATTATGTCGATCATTGTCACAGATATTTAGAGTTTAATATTAGGGACCTATTGTTTCTTAAAATGTGCCCTGCTAAGGGGTTAAGAGGATGGGAGGAAGGAGAAGTTGGCTTCTCGATTCGTGGGTTCCTTTACCAACATAAAACACGGGGGTCATTGGAAGAATGTATTTAATTATTAATTTTAGATAAATTTTTTAGATATGGCACAATGTATCAACATATGGAAATTAGTAATATCAAGTTGAAAGATGTTACATCATAAGAGGGGAAATAAGTGTGTATCTTAAAATGTTAAAATTTGATTCTAAAATTAAATGGTAAGTCTTTTAGTGAGAGTGAAATAAAGTCACCATAATAAGGTCAAGTCTTCCTACGAGCGTGAGAAAACAATGCGAACAAATTTACCCACAACTCTTCGGGTGTAACACCCAAGAACTCCCTTAGAAAATCTATGAATTTCCCCGAGAGGTCAGGTCTAGGTTATCCCTTAGGCAACATAGCACCCGGTAGGACGTCTCCTCCACCACACTTAGAGTACTTGGAAAATGGTTATAGCACTTTTTGCCAAGGTTTTAATTTAATCTTAGGGCTTTATACTTGAATAAACACACCACATTGATGGATGATATGAACCACTCGGGATATAATCCGGGGATCAAGTTTAGGGTCTTCTCAAATGTCTAAAGTAGGGAAATTTAGAGCAACAATGGGAAATCCTAGGTTCACTACTTCTCCTATAAAGAGAAAGTTGGTTACACTTTCCAAAGTTAATACCCAATTTTAGAGAGGGAGAGAGAGAGAGGTAGAGGGAGAGAAAGAGAGAGAGGTGATGATGATGATGATGATGATGATGTAAGGGGGCCACGACCATTGAGAAGCAGAAGTGAGTAAGGGAAGATCGCGGTGGCCGAAGTCATCTTGGAAGTTAAAAATTCCACCTTGTTAAATCAAACTTGAGACTTGATCTATTTTGGTAAGGATATATCCTCATCATATTCTATGTCTTTCATTTGATCCATATTTTCCATTTTCCCGTTGAAAGATTGAATTAAAGTTATTATTAGGATAAACCTATTATTTAAAAAATTTACCCATTGAAGTTTGTCGAAAAGTATTTCTAACTCCATTACCGAGGTTGCAAGCTAATGTAGTATAAAGTTATGACTAAGTTTCATTGAGTGCCTCGTTCTACTCTTATGGCTGTCGTGGACATGACATTGAATTTTTGGGCCACAACATCTGGGCTTGACTCTAAACTCATGTTTGGAGCTTAGTGTTAGGGAAAGGGCTAACTCGTTAGTTTAGTATTATTGTAGTCATTGGAATTTGGATGACATGTTGGGCTAGCATGGGTATTGACTCCTGAGCAGAGATTAAATTGGATAAGAGGGCCGATGGCATGACACAGAGGACTTATTCTGAATACTTTGAGATTTGGGGTTTGATGGTTAGGAAGTTACTTCTCTTACATTGAGTTACCTTTATATCATTTTGCCTATATTGTCGTGTTGTATTAGGTTGCTATTACTCCATTAAGCTATATATATGATTTTCCAAAGATACTTACTTATGAGTTTCTGTATGAGGATATTTTGATCATCCCTTGTTGAGAGATTTGAATGCTCATACCTTTATATTGTATAATTCCTTAAGTTAGGAGTTGGGGAGTCCTTTGACGCTAAGGTCTAGTTGTTTAGTACTTTTGGTTTCATTTTGTTCTAAGGCTAATTGTTAAGGCACTAACATTTATAATTATATGTTTACTTAATTAAAAATTATTAGTTAATATAGCTATGTACTTGGCGAAGGAGAATTGGGATGCATTTATTTAACCCTCTATATGTTATGGATGGATGTTAGATGCCTAATTACTCCTATGTGGTTATTTTTAAATGAACACTTTAGCGATTGTTTATATTCTGACTTATGATATTTGGTCGAGGACCCTTAGGGGCCTATCCCACCTAAGAGTTGCCCTAATTTGTAACTTAAAAATTTGTCTATATGTTTATGCATTGTGGGAAAGCCTCATTGTGGACTAATAAAGCAAGTCTAGGGCTTCACATTAAGGACATATATGTTACAAAATCAGGGGATTGAATTTCCATTATTAAGCAAGTCTAGGAATGCTACACCCCTAATTTTGGAGAATTTTGGGTAACTTATATTCTATAATTTATTTCGATCTTATTTCGTCGTTATGCATATGTTTTAGGATTTGTAAGTAACTAGTTTCAATGAACAACTATGTAGGACTAAAATATATGCATATGTGTTTACATGTTTGGATTATTCGTTCAACTTGCTAGTAAATACCATGGTTATAAAATTAAGCAATCTTTTGAGGACACGTCTCCTTGCTCCCTTGACCCATACCTATCTTTCAAATAGCTATCTGTTCTACATACTACCTATATATATATATAACAGTTATATAGTTGGTATATATATGGAGTTATATAGTTATATATGCAACTATATATATATATATAATAAGGGAGAGGGGTGTTTGAATAGTGCACCCAAATTAACGGTTGGGATCGAATTTTTGGGGGCGATCTAATGATTTGGGATTGTGCCATGTCATTGTGACATCACAATGTAAGGCCTAAACACGTTTGAATCACAAACCCCTCCCCCATTCATTCACTTTCGTCTCTCTCATGTCTTCTCTCTTCCCCTTTCAACATAAACACTCCTAACCCTAACCATACCCGCTGCCGCCGCTCTCCACGGCCGCCCCCCACCGTTGACCTCCACCGCCAGGTAGTCACTTTATCTCTCTCATTTTTTTGTACATTATAATGTTTGAACTCATTTTAATGTTTTTGAATATCTAGAGACTTTGAACCAAATTTTTTTTGTCCGTCTACTCCACCCCGCCTCTCATTCTCTTTCTGCGCCGACTGTCCTCCTATGTAAGTGTTGTTTTAGGTTTTGATTGGTTTGGGTTGGATATTATTTCCTTTTGTTGGGGTTTTGCAGGTAACATCATCTATGTGTTTTTGTTTGGACCTAGGGGTTTTGTATGAGATTTAATGGTGTTTAGCTTCGAAGGGTTTCGAATTCGATCTATCAGCTTTGAAGGATTTCAGATCCGATCTATCAGGTATACAATTTTTTTGTATTTGTAATAAGTTTTTTGTAATTCATATATGTTTTGGTATGCACCTAGGATTTTAGTATGAGATATTAGGGTGTTTCGTTTGAAGTTTTTGGGGTCTCTTTGGGATTTTTAATGAAAGTTTGGATCTATTTTTTTTGCTTAGCTTGGAATGTCTGGGATTTTCGAATTGGATCTATCTCTTGAGTTCTGATTTTGGACATGATTTTCTTATTGAGAAATAAGTCTCTCAGTTGTTTGTCAAATTGTCTAAATTGGTGTTTTACTTTGTCTCTCTGATATTTGTCAAATTGTCTAAATAGGTGTCTAAAATGCTTTGGTAATGATATTTACTTGCTGATTTAGCTTTTTCTTTGTTCCAACACTCCCGTTGGAAGAATAACCAACCAATCGTTGGAAGAACCATGATACTCCTTCGCGTGTGTCTCAAGTATGTCCAAGTGGTAAACCTCTTTCTCAATTGTTCTCATTATCATTCATTTTTGTTCTTCTCATTCTCATTATCATTCATTTGACGCTTCATGGTCTCATTCTCATACGAACGAACCATTCTTTCTCACTCGAAATCCATCTATGACTCGAACAAGAAAGACTTCCTACTAAACTCCATCTCTCTCGCATTCAAATACTGCTGATAAAGTCACGATTAAATGACTTAGTTTTTATAAAACTATTTTTACAGCAAAATATGCAATTTAGGATACTTTACTTTTTTTTATAGGACATAGTTTTTTTTTATATGACACAGTTGCAAGCTGAAGTTATTTCACATGTTTTGGTGATCTTCGAAATTGGAACCAGTTTTGGTCCCTTTGTAAATTTTTGATGGATCGCTTTGAACTAAACGTATATTGATTTGAAATCGCAACTATTGATTTCCACCACATGAATCGGTGCAAAAGATATAGGTGGTGGGTGCAAATATACACCATTAGATATATTGTTGATTCTACGCATCGTAGGTTGAGTACTTTAAATATTAAAGTCATCCTACGGAACGGTAACATCAATGGTTCTATTAGTATTGTAAATAGTACCCGAAGGCCCAAGTCGAAGTTGAGTATGAGGCGTAAACTAACATTCAGGGCCAAGACACATTGGTGTTCATCCTTTTGCAGTTTTGTAAGCTGCAGAATTGGTGAGTATTTATGGCTACAGAACTGGGGAAATATAATTTCTTAATACTTTCAAATCTAATTTTGTATGTTAGTGTTATTTGGTATCACATATATCCCTTCTATTTGGTGTTCCTATGGTGAATGAGTTTATATCGTGATGGTGATGGAGAGTCTGTTTAGGTATTCTATTTTCTTGGTACCTTTTTATATTTTTTAATTTGTGTTTGCTATGTTGTGATATTCAGCTGGTATTCGCCCTGTTGACATATTTGGCCTGTTGACAGATTTGCCCAGTTTTGTTCTTCTACATTTTGGGATTTTGAATGGAATATTAGGCATATGCATTGTAATAGGTTCTTATTGCTTATTATAAGAAAAACTGACAGTTTATCCCTGTTTGAGGACAAGTTTACTTCTTTTTTAGGAAAACTTTACTTCTTTTTTAGGACAATTTTATATCTCTTTTTACTAAATTTTGTATAAGATAGAAACGATATTGAGTTTTTATCACAACAACACAAATTTCATCTGATAGTTGGTATTTAAACACAAATTTATACAAGGTACTGAGTTTTTTCTTTCATTCTAACCGGTACTGAGTTTTTTTAAATTGTAACGGGTACGGAGTTTTTCGTATACGCATCATGTACTGAGTTTCTTTCATTATATTTTTTTCCCTTTATATTCCTCTTATATTTTTTGCCTCTATATTCCTCTTCTATTAACCTATTTTTGTATGCATATATGTTATATATTTGAATACAATGCCCTTGCATATATGCAAATAAGTTGTATCATATATTCTGCATAATGCAGTAGCAACATATATGCTGCAGAATGCAACGGAAAATATATGCAGCATCATATATGCAAATCAGTTCATGTATCAGCATATAGGTCTATCTGTATATATGACTTCATCTATCAGCATATATGACTTCATCTATCAGTTCATCTATCAGCATATAGGTCTATCAACAAATTTCTCAATTTGATTTTTTCTTCTTCATGTTTTCAGCAAAGGGTGTCCCCTCTCAATTGTACCTGCTGGAGAGTGTAATCAGAACGTAGAGATAAAGAAATAATGATCAAGATTTTCACTCTTGGAAACATTTGTCTAATTGGGGGGCATTTGAAACAAAAGATGGTCCCATAAAAGATTGTTCATCACATAGTATTCTAGCTTGAATTCTATCTATTCAATGACACGAATTAACTTTGATATGAGTTTATTTTTGCAGCCCCATGTGTGTTTGGTTGCGTAATTATTTATGAATTAGACAACCATAGCAATTATTTAATTAAAAAACCATGAATTAGGCAGCCCCATGTACCTTATGTTCACATGAACAACTCACTTCTTCCTATTTCGTTTTAGATGAACTACTCACTTTAATATTTGAGGCATCCCCATATACCTTAAGTTCACATGAATTAGGCAACCTTATTTGAGTTTATTGTTGCAGCCCCATACATTTATATTTTCTTTTTTTCTATTTTTTAACTGATTGCATTCTGCACAACTGTCTACATTTTTTTTTACTAAAATCCTCATTTTATTTAACTGAGCAACTTTGATATTCTTGTTTAGAAGTACCTGATTAGAAGCACAATTGAGCAAAATTGATATACCTGTTTAGAAGCACAATTGAGCACATTTTATATACCTGTTTAGTAGTTATTTATAGAAGATTACTTCTGCTTAGATATACCTGCTTAAAAGTACATTCTTAATCCTGCTTAGATATTCTTGTCATTTCTTTCTTTCTTTCTTTTCATTGCATTTCTGTCTTTGCAGGTATTTCTATTTTTCTCAGATGAAGAAATGCTAGAGTATAGTCATCAGTTATGCCCAAGATATAGCCAACAGTTATACCCAAGTTTTATTTTAGTTTCTTCGTTTCTTATTTTAGACCTCAAAACATATAGATTAGGCTTAGAATCAAGTCGTTGAAGGGTGAAAACCCAAACCGGCCGCCAAATGGCCCCGTAAGAGGCACTAACACCTCGCATGACACCAATGTGACTCGTAGGAACTGACTGCGTAGTCACGGGCCTCTCAATTTGAGAATATGACAATTATTCGAAAATATATAGATTAGGCTTAGAAACAAGCCGTTGAAGGGTGAAAACCCAAACTAGCCCCTAAACGACCCCGTAAGAGGCACTAACACCTTGCACGGGATCAATATAACTTGTACGAACTGACCGCGTAGTCACGGGTCTCCCGGTTTGAGAATATGATGATAATTTCAAAATACGTAGATTATGCTTCAAAACAACCCGTTTGAGGGTGAAAACCCAAACCATCCCCCTAACGGCCCTGTAAGAGGCACGAACACCTCGCACGGGACCAATGTCACTTGTACAAACTAATCGCGTAGTCACGGGCCTCCCGGTTTGAGATAATGACGATAATTTCAAATAATATAGATTAGACTTGAAAACAAGCCGTTAAAGGGTGAAAACCCAAACCAGCCCCCAAACGACACTGTAAGAGGCACAAACACCTCGTACGGGATCAATGTAACTTGTAGGAACTGACCGCGTAGTTATGGATCTACCGGTTTGAGAATATGATGATAATTCGCAAAAATCAACACTTAAACTTAAAAATAAGGCGTTAAATAGTGAAAACCCAAACCAGCCCCCAAATGACTCCATAGGAGGCACGAACACCTCGCACGGGACCAATGTAACTTATAGGAACTGACCGCGTAGTTTCGGGTCTGCCAGTTTGAGAGTTTGATGATAATTTGCAAAAATCACACTTAGACTTAAAAACAAGCCATCAAAGGGTGAAAATCCAAACCAGCCCCCATACACCTCCGTAGGTGGCACGAACACCTCGCACGGGACCAATGTAACTTGTAGGAACTAACCGCGTAGTCTCGAGTCTTCCGATTTGAGAGTATGACGATAATTTGCAAAAATCACACTTAGACTTAAAAACATGTCGTTAAAGGGTGAAAATCTAAACCAGCCCTCAAACGACCCACTAGGAGGCACGAACAGCTCGCACGGGATCAATGTAACTTGTAGGAACTGAACGCGTAGTCTTGGGTCTCCCGGTTTGAGATAATGATGATAATTTCAAATAATATAGATTCGGCTTGAAAAAAAGCCATCGAAGGGTGAAAATCCAAACCAACCCCCAAATGGCCCCGTAGGTGGCACAAACACCTCGCACGGGACCAATGTAACTTGTAGGAACTGACCGCGTAGTCCCGGGTCTCCCAGTTTAAGAGTATGACGATAATTTGCAAAAATCACACTTAGACTTAAAAACAAGCGTTAAAGGGTAAAAACCCAAACTAGCCCCCAAACGACCCCGTAGGAGGCACGAACACCTCGTACTGGACCAATGTAACTTGTTGGAACTGACCGCATAGTCCCGGGTCTCCCGATTTGAGAGTATGACGATAATTTGCAAAAAATCACACTTAGACTTAAAAATATGCCGTTAAAGGGTGAAAACCCAAACCAGCCCCCAAACGACCCCGTAGGAGGCACGAACACCTCGCACGGAACCAATGTAACTTATAGGAACTGATCGCGTAGTCCCCGGTCTCCCGGTTTGAGAGTATGACGGTAATTTCCACTCATATATGTAATTTTTTAGTTTGAGTAAAAATTTTTTTGTAAATTATTGGGTTACTAATATTGTATCTTTTTTGTATCCTATTTTTTTTTGCAGGATAACAGTTTATCATTGGCATTTATTCACGTGGAACACACAAAGAACTCAATGGTTTACAACAAGGGGTTTATTCATGATTCCATTTTTCTTTGTCATGGCCAAGCGGTCTTTTGTTGTTTTATTGTTGACTTTTATTGTCGTGTGGGCTTTTGTAAGTTAATTGTTATATTTTGTTGTCATGCGGGCTTTATGTTAGGCAGGGTTTGTATTAACAGGTTTTGGAATGTCTAGAAAATAGAGGAAACTCTGCCCAATTTTTTTTGGGTCTGTGAACTGTTAAAGACTTGTAATATTTTGATGTTTGTATGTACATTAGTTTATTAACAACGCGCAATATTATTAATTTGTGAATTTTGTGCTTTCAAATAATTTTTTTTTTTTAATAAAAAATTTGGCACAGTTCAAAATTGTGGCAAAAGTGTATCATATTTTGCATGATTTTGAACTGTGCCAAATTTTTTTAAACTGTTCTGAATCTGACACGGTTAAACACTGTGCCAGAAATATCAAATTCTAGCACAGTTTAAAAGTGTGCCAGAAGTGTTCCTGTTTGGCTGATTCTGGCACAGTTAAAAACTGTGCCAAAAGTGTGCCAGATATATTAAATTCTGACACGGTTTAAAAGTGTGCCAGAAGTGTTCCTGTTTGGCCAAATCTGGCACACTTTTGAGTCGTGCCAGAAAAAAATTGTCATTTTGGAACACCTGATTCTGGCACAGTTCAAAACCGTGCCAGATTTGATCTGGCACAGTTTTAAACCATGCCAGATTCCTGTTTTTGGTGTAGTGTATAAACAACAAACGTTTGTCTAAAATCCATAAAGTGTAGGCAGCATAATGTTCCATACTTTTCTTCAACATCAAACTACGAAACGTTGGGGGCTTCTGTTGATACCAAATTTAGTCTGCTGACGTGGACCAATTATGTGGAGACACGTGTCAATCTACATCGCACCCGCAAACATTTCTTGAACAACACCTTGACTCTAAGGAGCTCAATTTCCTCGACCAACTTAGGCGCTCCGAGAAACAAGTGTTCTCCGAGGAACTTTATTGTACCGAGAAACTCATGTATACCGAGCTACTTAGGCGGTCCGAGTTGCATCTCGTACAGAGCATTCATATCCGGATAATCAAGAAGATAACTGCGCATTAAATTCTCATTATTATCACACAGATGTACACGCCTATTGGACAGCTATGTATTATTCTTTCGCATGAGCAGCCTGAGGGCTATAAATACATTGTAACCTCCTCATTAGTAGGGGACTCGGAATTTCTTGGTAAAACGCCTATTATCGAGAATTCCAAACAGTCAGCAATAACAAAATAGTGGACGTAGGCCATTCCTTTGAGGTTGAACCACTTTAAAATCCTTTGTCTTATTTATTTTTATCTGTGATTAAATAATTAGAGATAATCTAATTTTTTACATCAACAACGGGGTACTGATTTTGAGGAAGAAATGTTCTAATTGCTGAAAAAGGGGTCTTTGGGAATAGGGTTATGACCTCCTTAAATAGTAAGAATTAGGGTACATGGGACTGTCGATTTAAAGGAACCCTAGCCTTCTTATCGGCATGCCCCCGACTTGCTGAAGAAGTAAAGTACACCCCTGCCTATAGGCAGAGGGCCTGGGTTGCCAATAGACACTTTGAAAAGGACTTTTCTTGAAAAACGGAAATAAAATGCAAACCGTAAGTCCAAATCGCACACAGTTGGGATCATTAGGAAAGGGAATAAAAATATATTAGGCCATTATTGGATTAGAGATTTCACTAATGTCAAACAGGGCTCGATTGCTTCGAGACGGGAGTTCTCGGAGTAAAAAAGGCAAGTACGCGCAAATCGTGAGGCCAATTTGTGCACGGTATTAATCATTGGAAAGAGGATTTATAGCCCTATAAGACAATGAGATTCACTCGGGTTGGAGAATCGATAAAAGTTAAATGGGGCTTGAGAGTGCCCGATGGCCTCTAAATCAAGGTTTCAAGTACAAATGTGAGTGCGCGGGAACCATAAGGCCAATTAGCGCATGGTATAGACCGTTGAAAAGGGGATTCAGGGCCCTATGAGAGTGCATGAAGGAGGTGAAGTCAAATGGGATTTCACTCAGGTTGGATAGTTTACCAAAGTCAAACGGGATTTATGAGCACCCAAGGGCCTCTCGCTCAGTGTTTATAAGGACCTAAGGTCTTAGGGTGGGAGGAGAAGTGATAGGGCCTAAGGAGGTATTTAGAGGGTATTAGGATGGGGTGTTTATAATCACTGTTTTGGATCGTGACCAAATTAAACAAATTAATTTTAATTTTTTACATCCCAAAAAAATTGTACATTTTTCAAACCTGTTTACATTTCCAGAAATAAATATTTAGCCAATACGCCATCCATAAATCAAAATATAATAATACAATATACGTTAACTAACTAAAGCCATAAAATTGTATAACACACATAATAATACAACACATGCTTGCATGAATACAATCGTAACGCCGCAATAACCAAATCGAAATCTGTATATTTTTCAAACATGTTTACATTTTCAAAAATAAATATTTGGCTAGTAGGCCATCCATAGATCAAAATGTAATAATAATAATAATAATAATAATAATAATAATAATAATAATAATAATAATAATAATAATAATAATAATAATAATAATACAACACAAGTTAAATAACTAAAGCAATCCAATTGTACAACACATATAAGAATACAACAAATGCTTACATGAATATGATAATAACAACGTAATATCCTAATCGAAATCCGATGCAATGATTATTACTTTCCACGAAACAAGACTTCAAAATGTTCCTTCTCCAACTAGGCCTACAAATAAGACTTCAAAATATTCCAAATGGTAAGTAACAAAGGACTTGAATCTCAAAATAACCTTGGGGTGCATACGTAACCAAAACTGACATCAAATTCCACGTAGTTCATATGATGAACAAGGTTGAGGTCTAACCAATGATCCGAATCTAGGGTGTACCAATGGAAGCCACCACACATATATTGAACATCAATAAAATTCGTGAATATTTGTCTTCTTACCTCATATTGGCGATTTGTTATCATTGTCACATTCAAAACTTAAGAAAATCTATATAATGATATTTTACAAAACATGAGCAATTGAGAAGAAAGTGTAAGAGAACTAAATATATGAGTAGACGATACACAAACATAATTAAGTACGAGGGTTATTCCAATGCATACAGTACAAATAGTGTTGTCATATAATAATATAATGTTTTGAAACTCAATCTTTGTCCAAATAAACTCAAAGAATGGACAAATTAGGATTGTCATCAAGCGCAGATCGGAACTCTTTAGGGACCTTTACTGCATCTTCTTTACTAGTCAAAGCCTTCAGTGCATGCATAACAACAAAACAAATGTCATCATTTATGAACTTAGAGAAGAATACCTTCTGAACATTTTGAAAGGCATAAATAAAAGGCTTGTCGATTAAGCAATATTTACTCTTCATCTTAGATAAATATGCCATAACAGATTTTGAGGGAATATCAACTTTACAACCATTTGCAGTGTCCTCTACCTTCACCCACTCACAATAGAAGATGATTTCTTTAAATTCCAAGTAGTCTAGTTACAGGATTTGTTAAACAATCCTATAAGAGGTCAACACCGTGTCCTTTGAATTTTTATTGCTCTTTCCAGCTACATAGGAAGTAAAGGAATATATTGATATTCCGTGATTTTGCGTCAATTGTTTTTCCTTGCACGGGTATGAGATGAAAACAAAACCATTGATGTAAGATTCTTAAAACTCCTTTGTATGGAAACTAGAACCTTTGGCTAGTCATGAAAGCCTTGAAGACACATCACATTTTTTAAAAGATGCATTTTTAATGGATTTGTAATAGGCAATATTTTACAACACATGCATAAATAACTACAATAAAAGAGGTTGGAATTAACTCTTCTGATAACCATGCCCTAAAATCAATTCTCTTCTGATTTTTAGCCATTTTGCCCTCATAATTTCTAAATGTGTTCACAAAATTATAGAGTTTAGATGGTAATATAGAGAATACAAGTAATGAAACAATAATAGGTTATATATGTAGTTACTTACTCTCTCCATTATTTACCTTCATCTTGAGATTCGAAGACATAACGAGCTGCTTGCTCGTATTGCAGATTGGTGAGTCGCACCTCATTAGGGTTCCTGAACGGCAATTTATCCTCAAACAATTTTGTGCATTTCATACATTTCAATTTCGCTACTCTCTCTCTCTATGTGTGTGTGTGTGTGTGTGTGTGTGTGTGTGTGTGTGTGTGTATATATGTATACAAACACACACATTCCACCTATTTTAATCCCGGGTGATCAATCATTTACTAAATTAAAATAAGAATCTCATCTGGTTCATTCTTATCATCACTGTCGAAAACCAATTAATTACTAATAACATATTAGGCCCGGTGTCAAAATTTTTAATTTTATAACTAACTTAAAAAAAATTCATTAACAAAACAAACTATGCAAATCATGAACTCACACTAATTGGCATTAATAAAATTAACCGATAACTCTCGATAAAAGTCATATTCAAATTAATCCAAATAACTGAAGGTAAAAGATCGGAAATAAAATAAATACCAACAACTAGGAGAGATGATTGAATACAACTTTAAAATACCTCGTACCTAGATCTCGTGGATAGAAGCGTCTAATCAATCCCTGCAAGCATCCACAGCTACCGTAGCATCATCTGACTAGATGAATGATTAATCCAGTTGTCTCTGTGTCTGAACACCTAAAAGTTTTGAAAATATTTTGCATATGGGTATACAGAGAGAGAGAGAGAGAGAGAGAGAGAGAGAGAGAGAGAGAGAGAGAGAGAGATGTACTTGGTATTAAGAGAGTGATGAACACTGAAGATAAAGAGAGAGAGATAGAGATGAACCCGATGTTAAAAGAGATAAAGTTTACCAAAAATCATTTACTTAGGAGAGATAAAGAGAGAGAAATGAACTCACCAGTGAAATGCACACTGCCCTAACTTCTTGAATTTATACCCAAAACATGGTCACGTTTTTTAACCATGACCCCTCTCGTGACCAATCAATCACTTAAACTTACTCACGCTTCTCGACTGTAAGCACCACTGTGAATAATTAAAGTTCGAGAAATGGTCACGATTTTGGGCCTTGACCAATGTAACATGCCATTTTGAACTAGGGTTGGGGCTCACAATTCTGAACTAAGACATAATTTCACTAATATTGGTCACGAGTAGGTCATAATTTTGTATCATGGCAGTTATGATGACCATAATGGCGAGAAGTTTGGTACCTAAAAGGTTATGGTTGGGTTAAAGTTTTGGACCGTGACCCCTTTAGTCACGGTTCCAAACCAGGACCATCTACTAATTATGGTCACCCTTCAACTCGGTCACATCAATGGTCAAAGTATTTTGAAAAGGGTTACAGTTTTGGACTGTGACCACCCAGTCATTACTCTAGATCTTGACCAATTGACTATGATAATTTTCTTTTTTTGGTGTAGTGTATAAGAAGATCTCTGCCTTGCGTTCCCTCTTGGGACACTAGGACATTAGTAAGATTAGGGTAAAATAACCATGGAAGGCATGTGGCCATTAATGGGATACCGATGCAATCGTCTTCATAAGTCCCCCTAAATATCCCTCCTAGTATGTCCCCATGAGAACTCACACATGATGTGATTACACATAAAGTTAACTCATATAAAACTAGTCCACACAAAGATTTGCTAAAAATATTGCAAGTATCTGAATTAAATAAACCAGTTTAATTAAGAGATTAAGTCCCAAGCTGTCCCAATTCATTCTAACAAAATTACCTACTTCGATCTAACAAAATCATGCATGTCGTTAAAACGACATTCCAAAGTCGTTCTAACAAAAACCCTAAGTTGTTCTAATGACTTCCCTTGTCGCTCTAACGATATCTGAATTCTCATTTGAACGAAATGATCATATCCTCTAACAATCCAAAAATGCCCATTAACATAAGAAATATGAAGTTCTAAGACTCTAATCAATCCTATTCCCATTCTCCTTTATATATAGCATCAATAATAATAATAATAATACAAACAAAATCCACAAGTTATTAGGTGTTTAACAAGGTATGAAAGATGAACAAATTATGAGTTAGGAACCCTAAGTTCATGTTTCTACTTAATTCAACTCAGATTATGGTTTAAGATTCATAGGATTCAATCAGCATTTAAGGTTTAATTTAAAAATTAAACAAGTATGAAAATAACAATTTAGATTATAAAAATTCGATTATATATTACTTAGTTCAAATTTTAATGGATTCTCATTATAATAACACAAATCCAAATTAAATTCGTAATTAGTGTAAACTTGCCTTAGCCAAATTAGGTGAGTTCAAAGCTTATAATCTCACAAGCTCCTCAATTCTGGTGTGTCTCTTCTCTCTAAAGCCCTAGGCTTCTCCAATTGTCTAAATATGTGTTTTTAGGTTATTTAATAAACCTAATGAACTACCTTCCCATAAAATTAGGCTCAGACCCAACATAAACCCCAATCAAATGAGTCCAATTAGCTCTCCAAACGACCCAAATTTCTATCCAAGTCATGTACCAACCCAATGTACTTTTTTTTCATATTAAGTCAAAAGTGAAAATTCTAAATTCCTTAAAAGTCAACACAAAATATAATTCACTAACTTGTCTAAAAAGTTGGTATGAGTAAACTAAAACACCGTTTAATTATTTATGAATTATGCACGACTCGACATTATAAGAAATCACTTTATGATCATTAGAATTTGGTACTGTGGAGATAATCCAAAAAAGGAAACCCTCGACACCAAGTCCCTAGCCATTCCATAGTCAACCATCATAATACGTCACATCAATTATTTAATTATTATTTTATCATGTATTAAATGTATGATTTCCAAAAGATGTTAATTCACATAACATATAATTTAAATTATATAACAACACATAAATGAATATAATAAGTGACATTACATGTCACGTAGGAAAAAATAATTAATTAGGAAAATTAAGTAATGCATTGAAAATATGTGGTATTACATCCCTCCCCTTAAACAAGGAATCTCGTCTTTGAAATTCGAATTTATATACCTGACTTGAAGATATCTAGGTATCTCACACGCATACCATCCTCCCCCCCCCCCCAAATCGACTTATTTTCACCATGGTGTCCCTAATGGACTCTAAAAAATTGAGTGATCTTCGATCGTAGAGTCTAATCTATCCGGTCAAGGATGCATAAAAGAAATTGTGTAACCGCTAAAGATGGTTGGGTAAGGCCAAACGATATATTATCTAGACCACCCTATCCAAGATCATGAAGGGAATTATGTATCGGGGTGCCAAGTTCCCATTGAATCTAAATATCACCACTCTCTTCATCGGGGACACCTTCAAAATCACCTGATCCCTCAAATAAAAATATGACTTACCTTTACTCTTGTCGGCATAACTCTGCTACAAATCCTCAAAAGTCTTCATATGCTCCTTGTTGATAGACACCTTCTCTGAGGTGCCCTTAATAACATTAGACACAAAGAGTCTATCAGCTCATCCCTAACTAATAAGTCAGTGAATGGAACCATTTTCAATAAAATGCCTTCTAAGGTGTCATCCCAATAGAATGTTAATGACTATTGTCGTAGGAAAACTCCATAAGAGGAAAATTTTGATCCTAACTTCCCTTGAAATCCAACACACAAGCCCATAACATATACTCCAGAATCTAGTTCACCCACTCAGTCTGACCATCAGTTTGAGGGTGAAATGCGATATTCATAATCAACTCTACCCCATTGCCCCTTGAAAGATCCTTCAGAATTGCAAAATGAAGCTATTGTCCTTATCAAAAAAAATATCGAGTGGGACTCCATGAATACGCACAACCTCTTAAACAAAAAATTTGGCATACTACTCTGTGGTGTAGTCCATCTATATTGGAAAAAAATGAGCCAACTTTGTCAATCTATTGATGATCCAAATAGAATCATGTCCTCTATGGGGCCTTAGAAACCCCATGATAAAATTCATGGAGATGTTCTCCCACTTACACAGGCAAATCTCTAATGGCCGGAACTCCCATGCGAGAATCTGGTGCTTTACCTTAACTAACTGAAAGGTGGCCCACGTATTCACAAACTCAACAACATCTCTTCATTATGACTCACCAATACTATATCCTCATGTCCCAGTACATCTTGTCACCTCGGGGGTAGAATGAACTATGAATCGTGTGCTTTACTGAAATAGTCCTTCGCAGCTCAGGATCCTCTGGCATAACTAAATTCCCCATGACTCCCAATGCTCCATCTGAGTTGGTTAGGTAAAAGAGATCCCCTTCAGATAGAATATCCCACTTATTATCTAAACAAAAGGAGTGTGAAGTCTGGGCCTGAATAATCCATGATACAATGGCAGTTGTAATGACCACACCTACTAAAAATGGCTCTGATAAATCCATCAACTACAAAGTATACCACTTTTCTATCCGTAAATTGAGTAACTCATCCCATACTCTGCTCATAAAGCTTCCAAACTAATGTTCAGTCTACCACTCAAAGCATTTTCTATCACATTCTCCTTGATCGAATGATATTGAATCGAGTAGTGGTAGTCCTTCACAAAATCCAACCTTCTCCTTTTTCTCATGTTCAACTGTTGTTGCATGAATAAATACCGAAGACTCTTGTGATAGAAAAACAACGTAAACCTCTCACTTAATAGATAATGTCTACATATATGAAGGGAAGATACTACAACTGCCAACTCCAAATCATGGGTGGGGTAGTTTCCCTCGTTGGGCTTTAGCTTATGAGAGGTGTAAACTATAGCCTATAGGCCTCTCCTCCTACATCAGAACTTCTCTAAGACCATGTAGTAATGCATCGGTGTAAACTAACTACTCCACCTTGCCCTTCGGTAAAATAGGTATGGGTGCGCTATTTAGTCTCTCCTTGAGCTCCTCGAATGATATATGGTAGTCTGAGATCCAAACAAATGGGACTCCTTTTCGAGTGAGGTGATTCAGGGGACCAAAAATCTCTAAAAATCCCTGAATTAACCTCTTGTAGTACCCAAAAAAACTTAATAAATTCTTAACCTAGTAAGTGTCGTGGGATGTCCCCTCCCCATCACTACTAAAACTTTTCTAGGATCGATCAAAATCCCAACCTCTGACACAACGTGTCCTGAAAACAGTATCTCTCGCAGCCATAATCTACATATAGAGTACTTAATATACATCTTATGCTCCCAAAGCATTTTCAAAACAGTCCTCAAATTGTGAGTATTCTCCTCCTTAAACTGAGAATACATAAGGATGTAATCAATAAACACAATGAGTAATTGATCTAAAAATAGGCGAAACGCCCTGTTCATCAAATCCAAAAGCACTGCTGGCACGTTAGTCAAACCAAACGACATGACTCGAAACTCATACGATCTATACTACATCAGCAAAGCTGTCTTCAGAATGTCCTCCTACTGAATGCAAAACTAATGATATCTTAAGCGAAATTTGATCTTTGAAAAGAATGACACACCCTGCAACTGACTGAATAGATCATCAATACATGGCAATGGATACTTGTTCAGTATCGTGGCCTTGTTCAACTCTTGATAGTACACACATAACTTGTGTGAACCATACTTCTTCTTTATAATAACACATGAGTTCTTCACGGAGATAAACTCCTTCGAATAAACCCCTGACTGAGGAGCTGTTGAATTTGCTCCTACAACCATATGGTACATTGCTCGAGAAATGGACCTAGTTCCCAAACTAAATCAAGACAGAAATTAAACTCTCATGCTGGCGATAACCCATGTACCATGTCGAACACGTCAATGAATTCTTAAACAACTAGTACCGACTCTAAGAATACGATGACCTCCTTAGATGTAGCCGCACTAATATAATATAAGTGTAAGCTTGACCCCCCTGTCGGAGCCTAGATATGGCTATAAGAAACATCTCCTACCTGGCAAAGAAAAATGTGATTGCCTTCCCACTGCAGTCGATATGTGAGTGCACCTGCGGTAACTAGTCCATCCCCAATATAACATCGTATATTCTCATACATAATATCAATAAGTTTTCCAGATAACACAAACAACCAATCTCTAATACTGCATATCTACAAATATGACGTCAGGTAATGCCTCTAACCACTGAGGTATCACTCAAAGTCTTCATAAAAGTATAACTAAACTAAAGAATGCGATGCCCCCGTGTCGAATAAAACTTATGCATAACTACCATAAAGATAAAATGTACCCTTAACTACTTGTGGTAGGGTCTGTAGATCCTGCTGATAGACATTATGCATACGTCCCTAGTGAAGTTGTGGGTGATCCTGTGCTGGGTCCCTAGGTGATTGTGGCATTGCCGAAAACTACTTTGGTGGAGGTAAAGCCTAATACTATGGTGGGGATAGAAAAGCCTGTCGCTTCCCCTACTGAAAGTACCCCTAAACGGCTGGGTTGTCCTTACATAATCTCTTAGAGAGTGTCCTTGCTTACCACAAGTGTAACAATTACCTCAATATGGGCTTCCTATTAGCCCTAGCCCTGGGGTCAATACTGTTGACCCTGACCCTGTCGGCCCTGACCTCTTTGCCCCTAGACCTGATGTTGTTTGCCCGGTTTTCCTTATCTCTAGCCTAAGTGGCCTGATTCCTATTAACACAAATCATCTCTTTTTATAAATATCTTAAGGGGCTATTCCCATTGTGGTTGTCTCCTCTAATGTTATTATGAACCTCACTATGCCAGAGACGACTCACCACTGTCACTACTCTTTATCCCTTGGTCGATTCCAACCATCTCTTCATTCATCCGCTCTCTCTATAAGTCTTAGTGATCCTGGTAATATATCAGTGTGGCATCCATTAGTCGAGGGTAAATAGTAAAGGCTAGGTTGCCAAGCAATAACTGTGTGACCCTCCAAGTAAGCCCTCGAATAAAATGATCCATCTTCTTTGCCTTAATACTAACATCCTCGTGTGCAAAGAAAGTGAGACAGGTGAATTACCTCTAGTACTCAGCGATAGTGCACTCCTCCTATTGTAGCCTCGACAATTGAGTCCTCAAACTCCTTTGCTGAGAGGGTGGGAAATAATTCCCCTCAAACTTAATCTTGAAATAATGAATGGTCAACTGTGATATGTCCTCCTCTGTGGTTACCTAATACCACCACTGAAATACATCCCAAATGAGATTAAAGGCCACCAAAATCTGTGGCTTCACCACTATTGGGTTTGTGGATCCAACAAACTTTGGTGGGTTACCTTTACTAAAGGCACACCTGAATCTCTCTCTGGTGGATGTAACATGTGCGGTAGGTACAACCACTGGTGGTGGAAGTTGTGGAGTCTACTCTTGGCACATAATATCTATGGTTGTTTCTACAGGCTGAGCAATGATGATAGCTAAATCTATCGGCGCAAATGTTGGCATCTTCCCCTGTTGTGGCTACTGTGGTAGTGGTTGTGCTACCTCTAACTCAACACTAATGGTCGGTCTAGGATGTGCTTCTCTCCTTCGAGTGTTCACCATCTGAAAGATGATAAGCAAAAGTGTTTAAATAATCTTACACAATATAAGAGTAAAAAATTCTAATTAATAAATATCTAAAGTATCAAAGAACACTAAAAATGTGATCAAGGCATTCTAGATCCCTAGGGCCACTAGAACCTGGAATGTCATGATACAAATTATGACACCTCATAAAATCTATATCTAGATTAATTTAGTTCAAACATTAAGCACCATTATAAGAACTATTAAAGAAAATGTAATACTACAGAGATGGAATAATAACATGACTAAACCATCATGACTTTGATAACATACAACTGTCTGAAATATATATTCCACTCTGAAAATATAAGAGCTAACTCTAGCATAAATAAATCTCCATAACAATAATCCGACACTGACTAGTACTGTAAAGTAAATGCAAGAAATAAGGATAAGCATGCAGGATCGACACTCACATCCTATAGACGAGTTAGGGTCTGAAATGAAAGATATGAGATCAGGGTTGTGGTGTCAACCATGATGTAAAACTTGAAAACAAACTTCAATAAAAGAATTAAGCCGAGAAAGCCTACAAAGAGTGGGAAGTTAACTGTATTTGGGCTACAATAATAACAATATATCTTCTTCACATATTTTAGTTACGTTTAAGTAAACCCAACCCAATCAACCCTAAATATAGCATGAAGTTAAATCCCTAAGCCCAAGTGAACCCAATGATTAATAATTATAATGCATCTCACTTAATATAATTACAAGGTCTCATGACTATGTACAGTAGATACATATCGAGTATAATTATACTAAAAGAAAGGATAATCACATAAGTCCAACATAAAAATTAGTATGATCCTTACCCATGCAAGTAAGTGGGTTATACACAAGACCACACGTAAGATACGAAGACCTATCCATATTTCTTTTGAGGATCAATCATGCGTCCTATGTATAGTTATAGGTCATCCCATACCTATAACTTCCAAGACACAGTAAGGGATAAGTCATTGTGCCTTTTCATATTTCACATGTAACTTCATACCCAATGATTATGCGAAGAGCATAAGTGTGTATTTCCCCTTAGGACATGGGTACGTCAGCAGTAGGACTGGGATAAAATGACTAATGTTAGACCATCGTTATTGTCGGGGTAGAAACATGGTCATCATCGTACATGGACCATAAAGAACCCTCCTACTACATCCCCAATGACCACTCACACATGATGTGCTTACACATAAAGTAAAATTATAGAGATTCACTCCACATATGGATTTACTAAAATTATTACAAGTCTCCATATTAATTAACGTAATTTAATTAGAGATGAAGTCCCAAACTCGTTCTAACGAAATTACATGCTTCATTATAACAAAATCATGCATGTCATTCAAAGGACATTCCAAAGTTAATATAATAACTTGCATGATCATTCTAATGATATCTCAATTCTCGTTCAAATAAGATCCAAATCTCGTTCAAATTATTCATCTTCTCTAATAGTCCAAAAATGGTCAATAACAAATGAAATACTAAATTTGAAGCCATTAATCAATCCTATTCTCATCGTCCTTCACATATATCATCAATAACAACAATACGAATCTAAATCCACAAGTTATCAGGTGTCTCAACAATATTGTAAGAATTCATTATAAATTATGAGTTAAGAACCCTAAGTTCAAGTTTCTACTCAATTTAACTTACATTATAATTCAATTTTGTAATTAAACAAAGGGATTTCATATGATTCAATAACGTGATCCATATTACAACAACTTCTTTAAATTTTAAGTGTTAGTTCAAGGATTCAATCATAAAATTACACTTAAAACTTAACATGAGTTTAAGGTTTAATTTAATTATTAAACAAATTACAAAAAAATTAGGATTTAGATTATAAAAAACCAATTATATATTGCTTACTTCAGACTCCAGTGGATTCTCATTATAATAATATAAATCCAAATTAAATTCCCGATCTATGTAAACTCACCTTAACCAAATTGAGGGAATAACAAACTTTTAATCTCTCAGTGTTAGGATGAAATAATGAGTGCTCTGATACCAATTTGTAAAAGCAGTAAGTTTGCTCTAACACTAATTGTAAGAGTGGATGGCTCTAATACCACTTAAATAATAAGAAAACAAATATGCTCAATAAAAAGTTCTAATTTGAGAGTGAGTAATTATCTTAAACTAATTATATCTTTTTATCCAAAACATAAAACTATGTGATAAAATAGATAAATCAAATCACACATTTAACAAAGGCAAAATTTCAGGAAAGATCCTTCCAGGGCAAAACCTTTTATTCACTTTATAAAATTTGAAAATTGCAACTTCCAAATTCTATAAAGGAATCTGCTGTAACACCCCGTTTTTTTTAGAGTATTTATAATTTAATTTATTCAGGTATTTTTTTTTAATTACACGTGAGTTGTACTTTAATCGAATTACTTATTATGTGTTTAATAAAATATTAATCGGGAGATATAAGGGTTAATATTCATAAATAAAATTTCTAAGTATATAGTAAATGATTTCTTTACGTCATAACGAGTGATGACGACGTGGTAGTATTTTATCTCAATCGGGAGTTGCATGCAGACTATTCGGGGCCGAGATATGAAATTATTGTAGAGTGACTCAGATGCTGATTTCAAGGTCATGATTGATTCCAAATGGGTCAACATAGTTGGAATAGTGTACCCTGGGATAGTATTTGGGTCCCGAGGCCTTTTTAGTCATAACCAGGCCCACACGTGGGTTTTCGGGTCATCTAGGCATAGCCCATTAGACTAATTTCGGGATTAGAGTTATTAAACATATATTAGAGAGTTTAGGGCAACAAATAAACATAATCAAAACCCTTGAATTTAAGATAGGGTAGAAGGAAGAAAAAGGGGGAAGCCTTAGAAGTCAATATCAAAGGAGATTGAAGAGTTTTATCCCTGGATTCATCGTCTACAATGTGTAATCAGACACTACGAACATGTAAAGGAAAGTTATTATCTTGCTTCTGATTTTTATTGCAAAAACTCATTTCATATCATGGTAGGTGTAGACAAAACCGTTTTTTAGAGGGTTGCCACATTTTAAAATTGGTTTGGGGGGATTTAGGCATTAGATGTGAAATTAATGGTAAATTAATAGTGAGATTATATCATATATTATTGGAATCTGAATTTGAGTCAAAATCAGTTTCTAATATCATTTAATTTAGAATGTAGAATCGAATTGAATGAGGAACTTAAATAAAAGCAAGAAAACCCAATTCGTGGATTAATTGATTAAATTAGAAGTTGTTGATAATTATAGGTTATATCCATGGTTCATACCTGTTTTAGATGTATATTACTGTTAGCTATAATTGGGTTAAGGTTTGAGAAGAAATCATGAATGTTTCATGGTTAAAAATGGAGCAAACTCGTAACAGTGAAGTTGTTGAACTGCTAGGTTTTTTGAATCGGTTCGGGTACTTAGCAAAATCAGTTCGGCACCATAGTAGAACCAGTTAGGGTGACCTGCTATTACCATAATTTTTATTGTCAAAAGTTTTAAGAAATTAATTATGGAAAAACTTTTAGATAAGTTTAATAATTATACAAAGACTAGGGAAAGTAAGTAGGAACATAGTTTACCCTCGGTTATTCTTAATGAGGGTAGAATAGGACTTGGATCGATAATGGTTAACAGATCGAGGGGCGTATCAGAAATTTACTTTAATTTATTTAATGGATGTGAACTTAAACAAAATATGAGACTGGAAATAGACTCGGGCTTCATGGGCTAGTGCTACGGGAGTTAGGAATGGGTCAGCCAGGTTTAATTGAATTATACATATACGGAATTAGTGATGGTATATATATATATATATATATATATATATATATATATATATATATATATATATATATATATATATATATATATATGCCTATGTAAATTTAAAAGATTAGTGGTAGATATTTATGTGAGTACATACACCTCTAATGCTATCATAAGGGTTTGCAAGATGTGGGTGAATCCCCTGTCTAGTGAACGCAGGGAGGGTATAATTGTCGGTGGTAGATATCCATGGTTCGATTTCACTCTCAGCGAACTACGACCGCCTCCACTATGCTTACGATTTAAATACCTAATTTGGTGTGAGTTATTCGTCTTATGGTATCCGGGTTGGATTGAGTATACCTGGGGTGATAACATTTTAGAGAAAGCATTCGGTGAGTTATTACTTGGGAGGATGATTATTATACGCGACATGTGTGTGAATACTGTAGTATACTAGTACGCATATAATATGAGTAAATAATTATATACGGGATATATACATAAAGTGTGAATGTATTTCATATATAATTAGCATGAAGATTATATGATTAATTCAAGTTGACATGATTAGATAAGTTAATGAGTAGAATAACTGAATAATCAAAGTAATAAATACTCGGGTTAGAGTAGCATAATAGAAAAGGGTGTAATGAGACTAGTTAGGTGGGGTAGCATAACTAGTTGGGTCAGAAGGCAAGTGATAGGTGTGCACAATAATTGAGGAGTGAGAAATATCTCAAATGAGTGCGACACCAACTTAAATATGGAAAGGTTTCATGCATATTTAAATTGTTGCATTTTAATTTCTTGCTAAATATTTTCAAAAGGTTTTCTTGGGCTCTGACCCGTGTCAAAATATTTTTCAAAATAATTTTAGGTGCATAGCAATTGGGACGCCAAGCTTGATGATTCGTTCCAGGGATGTGTAGCTGCAACACTTGTGAAGGCTTGCAGGATTTGCTTTAGATACTCCAGTTATTCATTCCTAGTTTAGGAGTTTTATTCAGTACTTTATTCGGTTATGTTGCCCCTTCAGAATATTCAGTATTTCAGTTTATTATTACAGACTTGTAGTTAGATTTTATTGTTGGGAACCGATGGTTTATTCGATATTATTATTTATATATCTTTCTTGTGTTTGTTCATACTATTATTGTATGGATGGTTTGGATATTTTATTTTTATTCCGCATGTTGTTAAGTTAATGAAAAAAAAAATTTAGCACTGACTTAATTTAATATAGGTGATTATTAATTTAAAAACGCTTTCGACAGTGATGCTAAGGATGAACCAAATGAGGAAAACATTTTATTTGGATAAAATATTGATCAACTGTCATTAAAATAGGCGGGGTGCCACAAATAGTATCAGAGCATCAGGATCTAGAGTCCCTAGGATCTGTGTGGCTTACTACGATTGTAACATTTGCTTTTCTTTGGTATAGAGCCCCATACTTAGGTCTATTGATTCAAAAAATGACTTATGTTCTCCTATTATTAAGTATAGATGATGCGAATCATATATGAGTTCGGTTGGGTTTCGTACACCGAACAATATAGAACAACCAACAAGGGCTATTAGAAGGGATGCAGGAGGAGAGGTTCAACATAAGCCGTAAAGTATTATAGGAACGGTGATCACGATATAAGCCACCATGATTATTGTTCAAGAATATGACATTAGGATAATCACTAGGGTGTAGTTGTTTTCCCAAGCACCGTAGTAGAAAATAGTAGTGAAAATTCAGACTCACTTAGCATAGTCGGTAAAGGCAGGAATCAGAGAGACTATTTTAAAGAGACATCTATTAGAGTTTGGGGAAGAGAGGAAGTGTGATGGGCCAATGGAAGGAGAAAATCCAAAGGTAATTCTGTAAGGTGGAGTGCAGTGTTACTTAGGACTAAATTTCAGGCTATTTTTTTTACTTATAGGAGCAGCATTGTAGTGATAGGAGTAAGTCACCAGAACCCTGGAGAGATGCCATTAATAATGAGAAATTTTTCGCGCGGTTTGATCATATATACTTTCTTCGGCTGTTTAAATAGAAAGAAAAATGAGATTTTAGTACTTGTTTCAGAAGGGCCGAATAGTGGTCAGACATGAAGGAAAGCTTACTTGTTTAGCGAACTTCATACACAACGAGGTGGATACAGTGAATACAAAGGGGTTCGAAATGGACTCGTGGGTAGAATACACAATCATGGATTAGGAATTTCGGCTAGGATGACTTGTGACGATGTCGTTATAGTCGTACATTTACAAGTTTACATCAAAACTTTCTTGAGAAGGAAGCCAAGAGAGTTGAAAAATCTAAACAATGGGCAAGACTGGATTTAATGGTGCTAGTGAGACACCGGGGGGGATACCCATTAGAGGACCCGTTTAAATAATTTCGATTAATATAATTCCTACTAAGTGATAATGGATTCATCTGGGTACCATCAGAGCTAACAGTATGCTCCACAAGATCGGTAGAGCCGAGGGAACAATGGGGGTAGCAATTGGAGCCAGGTCTGAGAGAAGGACAACCCCGATATGTCCAGTGGGGACAAAGAAAGGGTAATGACAAAGATAGGTGTCTTATGTGTGAATATTAGGACCACATGGGTTGATCTTATCCGCTACGAGTTAGGGGGAATGAACGGGATGCCCAATAGGGGCAACAATTATAAGAAATTTTTGGTTCGGTTGGGATGTGAGTGTTATGTCCAAGGACCATTTGAACCGCCAGTGCTATTGGAAATTGAAAGTATGAGTTTTGTCCTAGGTTGAATGGGGTCTATTTTATGTGACACGAGCGAGTCATAATAGTTCGTTAGGACTAGATTAACGCATGAAATGATTTTAGTAGAGGTATCATCAATACTACTATAGTTTCTATATAATTACCGTTGAGTAGTAGGGCTCTCTTTAGTTCCATCTACAGGGTAGTGAGTGTGGACACTGAGAGCGTATATTTTAGTTAGTTAACTTATTTTGAGAGATGATATTAGAGTATGATGTGATCCCAGTTATGGACTGGTTAGGGATAGTTGAGCGATGGTGGGAAATTATAGCAAGGCTAACGTGTTTGCTAATCTAGGGAAGATTGTGTTAATTTTGCGATGTCTCACCTGAAAGAGGGTTGAGCTCATATTTATATAATTTTATGAAGTAGAATTCAGAGAGTACAATTGTCTAAGTTATATTGGATCCCGGTGCGTAGGGGCATTACTTATGTGATTCAGGGTATATCGAGTTTATCGTCGAGCAAAGATATTGAGCTCATTATTAACTTAGCGTTAAGGACTTAGTGATAGTGTGAGTGCAGTATTATATAACTTCTTTATAGACGCAAGAGTCGATGATTAGACTTATGAGTATGGGGGAAGGTTTTGGGTGTCCCGATTATATGCTTTGGGCCTACGGAACTCGATGACCAACAATGGGAGGAAGTAGAGTATATAGGGGTTCCTTATTTGGATTTCTCTTACGAGACATCCCACACATGAACCCCGGTGAATGTCGAGAGTTAAGAGATGTGTTGGTCGCTAGGTTACGGGTATAGAACTTTAGTTACTACACGTGTGTAGATAAAATCATGAGTTGAGATCTAGTATAAGATAGAAGACCTGTAGAGTTGGGTAGTACTGTGTAGGGAGCACTGGGGAAACTCTTGCACCACCGGTTGATAGGTGGGGTAATCTTGAGGACAATTAAATCATTTTGAGTAGGTTAACTGAGGATAACCTTATTGTATAGCCATGCCGAGAGAGCGGTGTTGAGGTTGAGATAAGTATGTTACGTATGAGACGTTAGTGATAATTATGGTGGGGTACATGGGATATAGGGTGTATGGGTGCCCTGGTTAGTTAGATTGTCAGAATCATCCAGGATAAAGGAATGTGGAAATACACGTGTTTAAGGTATGCTTGAGGTGAAATTAGAAACGTGCGTAGAATGGTATGATGGACTAAAATCTGTTTGAGAAAGGAAATAACCCAACTATGTGTATATTAAGGAGAATTATCACAATCGTGGTAAGTTGAGAGGCGGTGGAGGCAAATATAAAAGATATTCTTGATAAGGGAGAACCCCACAATTTTGGGAAAGTAGATCAGAGTCTCACTTAGTCAAATGCCTAGATTGGTTTATGCATAAATAATATGATGATTACTACCAGACAAAAAAGTGCCCAAGGAATGCATAGTTTTGGAGAAAACATAAGGGCAATGATTTTGGGTATATCCAGGGAAGCATATGCAATTTTATATGCACAATTTTGGTTGGATTAATGGGAGACTGATACATTATGTTTAGTCCCATTTTGGTACGTGGTTACTAGGCAAGGCCGGTTCATTCGTTTTGTAGGTGAGGCAATTGTCGAGGGCCTCAAATTTTGGAAGGGACCCAATAATTAGCTATGTACATGTATGCATGTATGTATATTTGATATATGTACGTGAGAGGTGATTATTTTACTACATAATACTTGATTCTATCTAGATTAAATCTCTTCCAACTTATGTATTTCCTTTTTAAACCTCTATGAAGCTCAATTCCCTACCAATACAATGCTATACAGATTCAACCATTTTGTTTCATTTTGTACCCATATTGTCATTAAGACCTTTTCTTTATTTTTTATACTTTCATTATTGATTGCTCATCTCCTTCTAAAACAATTTGAGAATTTTTTTTTCAATGAAATATGTTTTCACTAAATTAAATTTATATAATTTTTGTATATTAAAGTAATAAGTTTATTTTTTATGTTATGAAGTATAATTGTAACTCGTTATTGTCTTGCAGATAAAATTTATAGTGGGCATATGTTTATTATGAATTATATATATATATATATATATATATATATATATATATATATATATATATATATATATATATATATATATATGTGTGTGTGTGTGTGTGTACAAGAAATTATCAATACAAAATCTAAAATACTACATAATAATAAGAAGAAAAAATTGTTTCTTAAATCAATCTCGGAATGATGATTTAGATGGGTGGATTAATCATATTATCTATTAAAATATATTAAATACAAAAATAATTATAATTTGGCATCCTAAAAGCAAGAAAGATTAACTTTCTGTTAGATACTAAAATGTGGTATAATATGTAATGTGAAAAGGGTGGAAAAAAGTTTGATGTCTCTGAGACATCAAACTTTTTGATGTCTTGGATTGTGATTGGTCAATACTGCTGGTGGGGACTCACATCACTTATGGAAATGGGTCCATGCCAATGGTATTGACCAATCAGAATCCAAGACATAAAAAATCGGAGACATCAATTTTTTATCAGAAAAGGGCCGAGTTTTAAAAGTTGCCTAGGAATTGAGCCGCCCCTGTTGATGGGCATCAGAAAAAAAAAATGCAAGAATACTCTTTTATTTTCCCAATTTGTGTGTGTGGTTGATGTGCCTCAAAATGCGTTTTAAGGCCATTTTGGGGAAAGTCATGGAATGGAAGATTTTAAAACATCTCGCTATTTCGACACACTTGTCCATTTTGACAAGCATGATGTCTACAATATTATATACCCCATATAAAACATTAATAACTCTTGAAAACATAGAACACATAAAGGCAAGACCAACAACTTGATATTACTATACAAAATTAAAGTGGCATTGACGAAAAAAATAATAGAAAAGGCGTACAACAAATTATAGAAGATTAGTAACTTTATTTACTTACATTTGTATTTACACCTTCCATCTGAAATGAAGGCTTAGGTGGAGAAAGATTAGATTGTAATTAAAGTAAGTATGACAATTTCAACTTTAGGACACAATTGTAGATAACTGAAGCTCAAAGAAATTTAATACTCTGCATACTTGAAAAAAAAAAGATACATATGCACACATCTTCAAAATTAATAATAATAATAAAAAAGGATCAAATATATAAATTACAAATAATTTTTGGAATTGGGAACTCATAAATTTGAAATCCCTATGCTGAAATTATACCCAAGCTTGTGTGTGTGTGTGTGTGTGTGTGTGTGTGTGTGTGTGTGTGTGTGTGTGTGTGTGTGAGATAGAGAGAGAGAGAGAGAGATATAGATAGAGAGAGAAAGTACTTAGGCCGATATGTTGGAATATTAAAATTAAATTCATCAACATATTATATTATCGAGATTATCTAATAAAATAATTGTAGAAATTGTGTACCTCAATCCGTAGTGGTGATTGAGACTTGGGGGTTGGAGGTATTCCACAGACTAATCTCTCTCTCTCTCTCTCTTTATGAGTTTTCTTTCATTGATGAGAATGAGGATGAGAGTGTTTTGAGTCCATTAGCCTTAGGGATCATAACCCTTCATTATATTATCTCAAAACACTATCAAATAGTCACATGGATAAATGGAATGAAATTGTGACTCGGTCATCCTAAGTGACCATCCATAACCAGTGTAAAACAAAATACAAACCTCTTTTTGGATTTTTTCAAAATTTTATCAAAACAAAATCATTTTGTAAATTTCAAAATTTTCAAAAGAAAAAATTTATCCAAAAAGTACATGTCACAACGCTAGCAAACATAAATATCATGAAACAAAAAACTAGCGTATGAAAAACATGAAAACACAATCATCTATATGATATGTCAAGAGAAGAGTCATGTGCAAGAAAATGAGAATCAAATATTCTAAAATCTAGCGTATCCAAAAGTAATTTCCTAACCCAAGCGGATGTAACTCGTCGACACGAGGTTTTGGAAACCAATAAAGCACAAGACTTCGACTTCCTAGGACATCTTCGAAGATCAAAACAAAATCTCCTAAGGTGATCTTTCCTACCACAATGTGAACATGTGTAAACGGGAGGAAGGTTACCTAAAGTGTGATCTTTTCTAACGTCCTTGGGATTAATTGACCCTCAAAAACAAATAATGGTTTTGGCTTTACAAACCTACTTGAATCGTTTTAAATCATTTTTCAACTTCAAAATATTTGATTCAAGCAAAAAATTAGACTCTTCTAAAGACAGGGATTTCTTTTTCAAATTTTCAATAATTCCTAAAAGGGTATCTCTCTACCCCTTAATTCAAGCAAACATTTCCCTAAGAGTTTCTTCACGTGCCATAAACTCATTGATTAAAATATTTTTGTCCTCTTTGGCACAAACACAACCACTAGAATTTTTAAATTCCTCCAATTCTTTTTCTAAAAATAGGACTCGATCATCACTCTCATTCTTGGAAAATTTTAAGGAATCAAAGTCATTACACAAATTGCCAAAGTGTTCACGAAAAATATCTATTTAAGTTGGAAACATTTGCAAATACTCAATCTTACTATTAAAACAAGAATTTTCTTTTTCCAAAACTATAATTCTTTTGAAAAGTTTCAAATTCAAAAGTTTTAATTTTTCAGCACTTTCGTGAACTTTTTCAAAAATAGGCTCCTTATTAAATTGACGTTCCATTGGAAAAATTGTGATTTTTCACAAAACTGATTTTTCAAAAAAAAATCAATATCACACGATTTTGTGAAAAATAGGAATACGCGATAAATTAGCGCAACCCGCTCTGATACCAATTTGACTACATAAGAAGTCAAATTGTATAAAAAAACTAAATCCTAGAAAAATCAGAATCACGCGATAAATTAGCATAACTCGCTCTGATACCAATTTGTAAAATGCGGTGTGTGATATGGATTTAAATTAATTCGCAAGTTTCTAATTAAACCATATTTAATTAGAGTCTATTTAGAAACAACCCCTAAACAAGAAACTACGTGTGTGCGTGTGTCAAACCATAAATAAAGCATGCGACACAAATTTAAAGAAAAATTCCCGAAGGGAAAAACCTTTTATTTCTAAAACTCTGACAAGTTTATAAGACCATTGACTTGAATACCATCTTGCTTTCGCCCACAAGAGTAACGCACGGTGTCTTCGTCAAACCTCTAAAGAAACGGCTAAAAATAAATCAGCAATGGTTCGCACACAGCTATACCACCAGGATGCGCAGTCCAGATACGCAGTCTAAAATCTTCACAAAGACTCCCTCCACAATAGCACGCGACAGTCGGTTGTAGATCTCTCTCCCCAAAGATGTGACACCCTGCCTAATTAAACCTTGGGTGATCAAGCCTTAAGTTAATTTAAACAGGTTTCTTAAATGGTTCATTCTTGGCATCATGGCCGAAAGCTTTTTAAGTCACTAACCACCTACGTGAAATTAAGTTAGTGCCAAATTTTATCTTCCTCAAGCAGAATAAATAACCCATACAAAATGATACAATTCCAGTAATAATAAAACAATTCGCATAAATAACTAAATCCAGATAAAGTCTTGCCGAAAATCACGGCCAAGAAAAGCAACTCAAAATCCAGAATCAGAATGACGGTAAAAAGTAAAGATTGGACAACATGTCCTAACTAAGATTACTAAAACTGAGATCCTGCACTAGAACTGAAAAAGAGGAAACGTCTAAACAATCCCTGCAACATCCACACGTGCTGCAGCTCCCAAATCCCTGGAATGAAATCATGCTGGGTGTCCCTGTGGCTGGGCACCTAAAAGGTTTTTAAAAATATTACATAGCAAGAGTTAGTACTCAAAACATTTGAAAATATTTTGCAAGCAGTTATCACAATTGAGTTATTGATTACACATATTAAGGTTTCGCACACTCCCTTGAACTTCCTCACCTCTCTTCTATAGTGCATGTCTAACGAGGGTACTTAGTTCACCTAGTTGTACTACCCAAGTTAACTAGATTAGGATACCCCCTGTATGTATCCCCTCGCTAAGTCCCCGTGACCTACTCGCGGTATTTTAATAATCCATATTTCATGTTCTATAAACGTAGATAACTTATTCACTTCTTGTTATCCTTATTCTTGTAATAATTACACCACGCTATTTAATTATTACTAAGATATTTACCATCCATCTCACTATCTACTATTCTAAGTCAGTAGATTATACATATGGAACACATTTTATCGCGCATTCATGTATTAAATATTAGGTATCACTATCATATCCTTTTGACACACATAAAGGACTCTTGGTTCGGAATGATTCATCAACCGCAAGTGAGAGTTGGTTCGGAATGATCCATCGACCCCAAGTATTTATATATATATATATATATATATATATATATATATACACACACACACACACACACACACATATTCTGGTTCGGGACTCATTCATCGCGACACCAGTTTAAGGTTTGGTTCGGTATTTTACATCGACCCCAAACATATAATAACTTTATGTTAGTTCGGAATGTCTCATCGACCCTAACATAATTAATTTAGGTAAAATTCCCTTAACCCAAAATTTCATATAATTTAGTATGTACACACCCGACCTATCAAATCATGCCCGTACGTAATATTTAACTTAGATTGACCGTACACATAAATTTACGATTTATTTCACTATTGCATTTATTCGAGTGTTCACGCAACTTTAAGGGTCCTAGTTACCCCTCCCTTGATTCAGTAGTTAAGTTATCTTTAACCTACTGGTATTTTTTTCCAGAATTTACTCTCACACTTTCCGTAACTAAATTCTCACATTCCCGACATACGACTCAATTGATTATCTTCTCGTCGGTCCATTTCTCCCAATTTCCCACTCAATCATTTATGAAGAAATCTAACGGTACACCTACTAGTATTTATTAAGTCTCCTCATAGGTAAAATATCATCACTAAGGTTCCCATTAAATGACGGTAGTTAAAAGGAAATTTATCCACAAAATTTTCTAAAGTACAGCCAGGGTCGATCGATCGATGGTATATGGTCGATCGGTCGACTTCTTGATCGATCGGCATTCAAGGGTCGATCGATCGATCAAGTAGTGACAGACCCAGATCGTCTTCTTCATACGGGTTTCACCATTTTTGTTTATCTATCTCCCATAATAATTCACCATATTTCCAACCAACAATTTCTAATCATTCCTACATATTCTGGGATGATTACTAACGATTTAAAATAACAAAATCATTATAAATTTTGTCCAAATTAACTAAAAATCTTCCTATCATTCAAGAACCCTAAAAATACAATCTTTCCATCTTTTCATCATAAGTCCAAATTTTTAGTTCAATTTAATCATCTAGTCTTCTATGATATCAAAATATTTGGAGATCCAAAAACGTTCTACATGAAATCCCTATCAATCATGGATCATAATCAAGTGTTTACTCCCAAAAATATCATAAAAACCATGCTCTTCATAAAGCTTATATATGGGTATTATAACTCAATTTATTTTGCAAATAACCACTTGCCTTATAATTTGTAGGGTCTGATTTCGTGGTTGTTGTTGATGATTGATGATCTTTATCCTTCAATCCTCCTTCCTAACAAGTTGGTGGTGAAATCTCCTTAGAATTCTCCCTCCTTCCTTATTTTGCCTTAGGAAATTATTTCTCTCCTCTATAATGGCTATGGTGTATTTCCTTCCTTTCTAACCCTGGCTTCTAACTCCTATAATATGATTTAGGGTTCCAAAATTCGTAGGTCTCCTCACCATAAACGTAAAGAGACCAAAATGCCCTCGAATTGTCCCGATTTAGCCCGAAAATGACCCGACACTCAACTTGTACCCTCAGGTACACTATTTTGACTAATTCGAGCCTTTTGGGATAATCTGTGGACTCTAAATTATCTATTGAGTCTCTTAAAATATGTTTCTCCTCTCATCTTCAATTTTTGTCTACGCGCGACACTCGGTTGAGATAACTCAGGTACGTCCATATAAATCGCTAGGCCGTACATATAAAGATTTAAAATTTACTACTCACATTGAGTAAATTTTTAATCATCATATTAATCTTTATTAACATTAAATCACATTAAATTACTCTACTCACGTAATTTAATTTAAAACGTGTCACATTAAATTACTCTACTCACGTAATTTAAATAAAACGTATTTTTATCACGTTAAATTACTCTACTCACGTAATTTAAATAAAAATGCATTTTCCTAACTATGCAAAATTACGGGGTATTACATACTTCCCCTCTTACGACAGGAATTTCGTCCTCAAAATTTAGAAAAATACCTGCGGTGAATAATTCGGGATATTGTTCTCGCATATCCCCCCCCCCCCCCCCCCCCCCCCATTCCCAGGTAGACTCATCCATATTGTGATTTCCCCACTGTAATCGCACTAAGGGTACCACCTTGGATCGTAGTTTTCACTCACTATAATACAAAATATCCCCGGGTCTTTCTTCATACGAGACATCTGGCTGTAAATCGATATCCTCTAGTGGAATGTGCCAGAAGGCTCTCTCACTCCTCTTGTATTTCTTCAACGACGCTACATGGAATACATCATGTATTCGCTGAAGATGCTCAGGGAGTCCCAATCTGTAAGCTACCAATCCCACCCTCTCAATGATAAGAAAAAAACCCACATGTCTCGGTGCTAACTCCTCTTTCTTGCCGAACCTCATAATCCCTTTCATAGGAGATACTCGAATTAACACATGGTCGCCAACCTCTAGTTCCACGTGTCTCCTACTGGCGTCAGCATAACTCTTCTACCTATCCTGATCTATTAGAATACGTCCTCGAATCAAATCTATTTTGGAGGAAGTCTCCTGTATCATCTCTGGCCCCAATAGTTTGTTATCCCCCACCTCTAACCAACAGGCGGGCGAACGACAAGGCCACCCATAAAGTTCCTCGAATGGAGTCATGCCCATAGTGAAGCCTCAAATAATCATCTTCGGGTACTATAAGCCTTCCATTAAACCGTAGACCGCCCTCTGAGATGATGGAGTAGGAATCTTCCCCCTTGGCCAGTAGCTGTCGTACTCTGTCCTAACAAAATGGGTCCTCGGCATGTGCCCTCACTACCCGCATAACACTCTCGGGAGTGATAGCTAAAACTGCCATGCATGCTCTAGCTATCTCATCCTCATGTCAAAGTTCACTCCACTTCGACTTCCAAATTTCTTCCAACTCTTCGGTAGGTCTTTTGCTTAATGCATCTGCCACCTCGTTAGCCTTACCAGGATGATACTGTATATCAAACTGGTAGTCCTTCACGAATTCAAGCCACCTCCTTTGCCAGATATTCAGATCCTTTTGAGTGAAAAGATACTGAAGTGACTTATGATCCGTGAATTGAGTGAACTGCTCTCCCAGAAGATAGTGTCTCCATATCCTCAATGCAAAAATGACCGCTGCAAACTCGAGGTCATGGGTGGGTTAATTCTTCTCATGTGGCTTAAGATTTCGGTACGCATAAGCTATAGCTTTCTCTTCCTGCTGTAACACACCCCCAAGCCCCTGTAAGGATGCATCAGTATAGACTCGGTACTCCATTCCGCTCCTAGGTAAGGCAAGAAGGGGTGCTGATGTCAACTTGTCCTTTAGCTCATCAAATGCAAACTGACAATGGTCACTCCATACGAAGGGCACTCCCTTTCGAGTCAAGTTCGTCAAAGGTCCGGTAATTTTTGAGAACCCCTTGATGAAGCGACAATAATAACCAGCTAACCCCAAGAAACTGCGAATTTTGGTCGGTGTTGTGGGCTGTCCCCACTCCCTCACCGTCGATACCTTACTTGGGTCAACAGCAATGCCTCAGCTTGATACAACGTGGCCTAGGAACTGAACCTCCCAAAGCTAAAATCCACACTTCTCAAATTTGGCGTACAACTAATGGTCCCGTAATGTATGTAGAACCATTTGTAAATGTTCATTGTGTTCCTTCTCCGTGCGGGAGCAAATCATAATGTCGTCTATGAATACAATCAAAAACTGATCCAAAAACTCCCTGAATACCCTGTTCATGAAATCCATGAATACTGCATGCGCATTAGTTAGCCCAAACGGCATTACTTTGAACTCGTATGACCCGTACCGTGACAGGAAAGCGGTCTTAGGTACATCCTCTTCACGAATGCACAATTGGTGGTAACCCGACCTCAAATTGATCTTTGAGGAGTACGCAGCCCCTCTCAACTGATCAAACAAGTCATCAATCCTCGGCAACGAATACTTATTACGTATCATCACTTTGTTTAACTCCCTGTAATCTACACACAGACGAAGTGAACCATCCCTTTTCTTTACAAATAACACTGGCGCACCCCATGGCGATGTACTCCGTCGAATGAAGCCCTGTCCTAAGAGCTGCTGAATTTGTTCTCTCAGCTCTTCCATCTCCGAAGGAGCCATGCGATACGGTGCTCTGGCAATCGGTCTCATCCCCGGTGCTAGGTCAATATTGAACTCTATCTCCCTACTGGGTGGTAACCATGGTATCTCCTGAAAGACATCCTCAAAATCCCTCACAACTGGGATTGAGTCCATAGAAACGACAACCCCATGTGAGGTCTCCTCCTCAAAATAATATAAATGAGTGCGCGATCCTCCCTAGGGGAGTGGCATTGCCACAAGGAACATCTCTTGTCCTGGGATGGAAAACACGATAGTCCTCTCTTAACAATCTACCATTGCCCTATAATGTGCCAACCAATCCATGCCTAGGATGACGTCATATCCCCCCATATCCAGCACTAGGAGGTCCACCGCTAGACTCAATCTCCCGACCATAATATCCACACCCTTACAAATCGAATGTATAAGGGACCCACTACCCATCGGTGACTCCACGCACATAACATGAGTGTCATCTGTCGCTAATAGACCGGCTTCTCGTGCAAATCTAGTGGTAATAAATGAATGCGTTGCCCCCGTGTTAAACAAAATACTACCCTCAAGTCCATGAATAAGAAATATACCCATGACTACCGGCGGTGCTTGAGGTGCTGGCTGAAATGGGATGTCACGCACGTTGAACACACATCCGTACTGCATCTTGCCTGGCTGTGGGGCCCGTGCTGCTGCTGGGGCTAACGGAACCTGCTGCCCCTGTTGGGCACCCTGTTGTTGTGCCATGTCTTACTGTGGACAATTTTTACTCTTATTACCCTGCTGGCCACAAGTGAAACACTGACCCTGAAACTGCCTCTGACCTTGGCCATGTTGGCCCTGACGTTGGCCCTGTCGACCTTGGCCTTGTTGTCCTCCATTTTGGCTCCCTTGGCCCTATCGGACCTGAGGGACTGGTTGCTGGGGACCCTACTGGCCATGTCTGTCAAAGCGATGCCTCCCATGATTAAACTTCTTAGTAGAGTTTCGTTGTCGGTAATCCTTCCCTATCTGGCCCACTGTTTGTTGTTGTGGTGTGCTGCTGTCATTACTTCCACCTACTTTGCCCGGTTGGCTACGCTCACCTCTCTTGTTTCCCCTCTCATGAAAGCGGTGGTCCTGACAGTGTAGTAGAGCGGCATTGATGATATCTGTATAAGTTACCAACGCCAAATTATCGATCAAGTGTTGTCTGATTCTCCAGGTCAAGCCATCCATAAATTTTGACTTCCTCCTCTCCTCATCGCTCACCACATTTGGCACAAAGTTATCCAAGCGGGTAAACTCTTCCTCATAATCAGCAACTGAGTGATCACCCTGCACTACCATGCTGAATTTCTTCCTCAACTCTGACTCTACTGCTAGAGGAAAATACTTGTGGTCAAACTGCACCCAAAACTCAGAAATTACCATAGTGTCCCTTTCCTCGGTGGTGGTAACTGACTCCCACCACTGTAAGGCCTCTCCCGACGAATGAAAAGTGGATAGCATTTATTTATGTACCACGGTGCACTCTAGCATGCGCAAGTGGCGCTGGATATTTTTCTTCCAGTTGCACGCCTCCACTACATCGGACTACCCTGAAACACGAGTGGATGTCCGTTCTGAAATGTCTCTCTAACTCGCTGCCAAGTAAATGGCCCTGCTGGGGCTGGAACTGCCGGTGCCATGGGAGGAGGTACTTGAGGCTGAGGAAAATGGGCTACCATAGCCCTCATCGCTGTCTCGACTGCCTGAGCCACTATCACTGCAACCTGAGTAGTGGAAATTAACTCAGGTGGGGGTGGTGGTAGCGGAACCTGTGGCTCCTGATGAGCCTCCCTCACCTCATCTCTGTCTTCAGCCCTCTCCGCTCGCTGCCTCCTCGGTGGCATCTGAAATAAGATCAAATTGTATAAGTATACATTTTATACAAAAATTTAAGAGCTGATGTACGATAACTCAAAAGCGCATATTGAATCAACAGTCCTAATAGTAGGGCTCTAATACAACCAAACGTTACGCTGAAATGCAGTAAGCCGTACAGATCCTATCGATACTAGAACCTGATGCTCTGATACCATCTGTGACACCCCGCCGAATTAAACCTTGGGTGATCAAGTCTTAATTTAATTTAAATAGGTTTCTTAAATGGTTCATTCTTAGCATCACTGTCGAAAGCTTTTTAAATTACTACCCACCGACGTGAAATTAAGCTAGTGCCAAATTTTATCTTCCTTAAGCAGAATAAACAACCCATACAAAACGATACAATTCCAGTAATAATAAAACAATTCGCATAAATAACTGAATACAGATAAAGTCTTGCCGAAAACAACGGCCAAGAAAACCAACTCAAAATACAGAATCAGAATGAATGTAAAAGTAAAGATTGGACAACATGCCCCAACTAAGAATACTAAAACTGATATCCTGCACTAGAACTGAAGAAGAGGAAATGTCTAAACAATCCCTACAACATCCACACGTGCTGCAGCTCCCAAATCCCTGGAATGAAATCATGATGGGTGTCCCTGTGGCTGGGCACCTAAAAGGTTTTTAAAAATATTACATAGCAAGAGTTAGTACTCAAAATATTTGAAAATATTTTGCAAGCAGTTATCACAATTGAGTTATTGATTACACATATTAAAGTTTCGCACACTCCCTTGAACTTCCTCCCCTCTCTTCTATAGTGCATGTCTAACGAGGGTACTTAGTTCACCTAGTTGTACTACCCTAGTTAACTAGATTAGGATACCCCCTGTATGTACCCCCTCGCTAAGTCCCCGTGACCTACTCACAATATTTTAATAATCCATATTTCATGTTCTATAAACGTAGATAACTTATTCACTTCTTGTTATCCTTATTCTTGTAATAATTACATCACGCTATTTAATTATTACTAAGATATTTACAATCCATCTCACTATCTACTATTCTAAGTCAATAGATTACACATATGGAACACATTTTATCACGCAATCATGTATTAAATATTAGGTATCACTATCATATCCTTTTGACACACATAAAGGACTCTTGGTTCGGAATGATTCATCAACTTCAGCTGAGAGTTGGTTCGGAATGATCCATCGACCCCAACTGTTTATATATATATATATATATATATATATATATATATATATATATATATATATATATACACATATTCTGGTTCGGGACTCTTTCATAGCGACACCAGTTTAAGGTTTGGTTCGTAATTTTACATCGATCCGAAACATATAATAACTTTATGTTAGTTCGGAATGTCTCATCGAACCTAACATAATTAATTTAGGTAAAATTCTCTTAACCCAAAATTTCATATAATTTAGTAGGTACACACCCGACCTATCAAATCAGGCCCGTACGTAATATATTTTACTTATATTCACCGTACTCATTAATTTACGATTTATTTCACTATTGTATTTATTCGAGTATTCACGCAACTCTAAGGGTCCTAGTTACCCCTCCCTTGATTCAGTAGTTAAGTTATCTTTAACTTACTGCTATTTTTTTCCAAAATTTACTCTAACTCTTTCTGTAACTAAATTCTCACATTCCCGACATACGGCTCAATCGATTATCTTCTGGTCGGTCCATTTCTCCAAATTTCCCACTCAATCATTTACGAAGAAATCTAACGGTACACCTACTAGTATTTATTAAGTCTCCTCATAGGTAAAATATCATCACTAAGGTTCCCATTAAACGACGGTAATTAAAAGGAAATTTATCCACAAAACTTTCTAAAGTACAGCCAGAGTTGATCGATCGATGGTATATGGTCGATCGATCGAATGCTCGATCGATCAACATTCAAGGGTCGGTCGATCGATCAAGCAGTGACAGACCCAAATCGTCTTCTTCGTACGAATTTCACCATTTTTGTTTATCTATCTCCCATGATAATTCACCATATTTGCAACCAATAATTTCTATTCATTCCTACATATTATAGGATGATTACTAACGATTTAAAATAACAAAATCATTATAAATTTTGTCCAAATTAACTAAAAATCTTCCTATTATTCAGGAACCCTAAAAATACAATCTTTCCATCTTTTCATCATAAGTCCAGATTTTTAGTTCGATTTAATCATCTAGTCTTCTATGATATCAAAATATATGGAGATCCAAAAACGTTCTATATGAAATCCCTATCAATCATGGATCATAATCAAGTGTTTACTCCCAAAAATCTCATAAAAACCATGTTCTTCATAAAGCTTATATATGGGTATTATAACTCAATTTATTCTGCAAATAACCACTTGCCTTATGATTTGTAGGGTCTGATTTCGTGGTTGTTGTTGATGATTGATGATCTTTATCCTTCAATCCTCCTTCCTAACAAGTTGGTGGTGAAATCTCCTTAGAATTCTCACTCCTTCCTTCTTTTGCCTTAGGAAATTATTTCTCTCTTCTCTATAATGGCTATGGTGTATTTCCTTCCTTTCTAACCCTAGCTTCTAACTCTTATAATCTGATTTAGGGTTCCAAAATTCGTAGGTCTCCTCACCCATAAATGTAAAGAGACCAAAATGCCCTCGAATGGTCCCGGTTTAGCCCAAAAATGACCCGACACTCAACTTGTACCCCCGGGTACACTGTTTTGACTAATTCGACCCTTTTGGAATCATCTGTGGACTCTAAATTATCTATTGAGTCTTTTAAAATATGTTTCTCATCTCATCTTCAATTTTTGTCTACGCGCGACACTCGGTTGAGATAACTCAGGTACGTCCATATAAATCGATAGGTTGTACATATCAACATTTAAAATTTACTACTCACATTTAGTAAATTTTTAATCATCATATTAATCTTTATTAACATTACATCACTTTAAATTACTCTACTCACGTAATTTAATTTAAAACGTGTCACATTAAATCACTCTACTCACGTAATTTAAATAAAACGTATTTTTATAACATTAAATTACTCTACTCACGTAATTTAAATAAAACGCATTTTTATCACTTTAAATTACTCTACTCGTGTAATTTAAATGAAAATGTATTTTACTAACTATGCAAAATTACAGGGTATTACAAAAGAATGAACAAAAGCAAATTATGTTCTTGGGTTCTACAAAACAACTCACACAAAAGTAATTGGGATTTTTGTGAATTGTAAACAAAATATTTGAACCCTTAAAATGTTGGAGAAAAACATTTCTGTCAAAAAGTATTTAACGAAGTGTTTATGGGCAGAGAAGCCAAACCAAACAAAACCTTCAAAAGTTTAAAACTCTTAAGGTTAAAATTTTTCTCCCCGTCAAAAGCAAAGGCCCGACCTTCCTTTTATAATGGAATTTGAGGCGGTCAAAAATATCATGCTCTCAGCAGAGTGTCAGTCAAAAAGTCAACTCGCTCGAACGAAATTAATCTCTCTCGAAAAAGATACGCATGTCGCTCGAACGACTACGCATGCCATCTCAATGTCACTCGAACGAGATGGTGATCTTGTTTGAACGACTAGAGCGTCAAAACCGAGGAACACTTACTGACTTAGAAAATTTCCTCAAAACTTTTCAAAAACCAACTTTCTCGAAAACAGTAATAAAACCTTTTTATAAAAAAACATTTATAATTTTTTTTATATAAAAGATTTTTAAAACTCCTTTTAAAAATATCCCAACACTCTTAATATGAAATCTAAATGAAACTTTAAAACATTATCTTACCAAATGTCATATTGTTGGGCTTCAATGTTGAAGACAACTTGTAATTCGGATCCGTCTATTGTAGATACAATCTTCTCAATTCTTCAACGACTTGTAGCGGTATATGATATAATTAATTGTGACGAACATTTATAAAATCATGTTCTTACATCTGCTACAAAAAAAGGTCATAATTTACTTTATAAGATGTCATATTTAATTTAAAAGGCGTCATGATAAACATTTTTTCAATATTTTAAAAAGGTCATATAAAAAATTTCATCACATGAGAGTTTAATATGAACGATCATAAATTAAACATATAATAAATAAATAATCAATATTAATATCATAGTTGACAAATAAATCTAAACAACATACCAAAATTTGTAGAATCATTTATTTCACATTCAATGTTACAATTGATACATTATAGATTATATCATTTAGCCAAGAAATACAGTAACACTCCCACCAACATATTTTTTTTGTCTCACATCAAATTGACCTAACACAAACCAAATTGAATTTTATTTATCAAAATTAAGTGTTACCTCGTCATAATAATCGCTTCATAATTTTTGGCAACAATGAGTCAAATCCTCTTCCCGCTTGCGTTCATTGTCCTGTTGTCTGACAACAATACGCCTTTCACATGCCTCTAAGTAGATGATCCTGCATAAGTTCAAAATATCATATATAAATCTCTAGTGCAATGTAAAACACAACATATGAATTCCGATTTTTCCAAAGTATAAAGTCGTGTATAATCTAAGTCGAACAGATTTTTTATATATCACAAACAATTGTAAACAAATTTTAAAAAATTGGGCAGAAAATGAGTGTCTAGTCGCTTTCTGGTATGTTTTCTTTTTTGTCCACCAATACTCAATTTTCAAATGCGTCTCTATTCTACTTAATCAATTTAGAACACTTATAGATTTCAGAAAATTTTGACAGAATTTTCTTTGTGTTATTCGTGAAATTCAACCTATTTTAACATCAAATAAACTCAACATAAAAAGCCACAACTAAACCACCAATAAATCCCTTCCACCGATTCAACATATAAGATAAAAAAAATTAAGTCCATCAACATAAAGGTTCAACAAAGTCATGTCCGAGTTTTAAGAAAATGTAATAATAATAATCTCACAAGGCCTGCACAACCTATCAACCATCTTACATTAGTCACTTATGAGGTGTGCGTCCCTCTTTTTGGATCGTTATGTTCTTATCTTACGTTTCCACCCTCCAACCCCAACTATAAATTTAGAACGACATTCGAATCCACGAGTCTCGTGACTATACGGGTTATTTGTACAAGTTACTCTAATCGTGTATGAGGTGTGTTTCCCTCTATCTGTAATGTTTGATTATTGTTTTTCATTTTCGTCCACAAAGCTCAATTTTTAAGCTTTAACATTTCAAATTTATACATTTTAATCAAATCTCAAACATGTGAGTCACATGACTACTCAGGCTGTTTCCACAACTTTCTTTGATCCCATGTGAGGTATTTATGTCTCTTTTGATATCGTTTTGCTCCTATCTTACGTTATCATGATCCAATATTGTTTTTACTTTAACCACGATCATGGATCTAAGTGTGATTACCAAATTATAAGACGCATAAATCTTTCATAAAATATTTTGGTATTTACTATAGTGAAAATAACCCAATTGATCTTCTTATCCTTCACTCAAGCTTCTTTTTCTTCTTCAGTGACAGTCATACTGCCAACCAAGTCCTTCACTGTCCATAAGGAACTTTGAATTCTTGGTGAGCTCTCCCAAAATACCAACAAAATCATTAAAATACAAAATAATATTATTATTAGTTTAGTGTACATAAACTAGAAAAGTGTCCGTGATTCCTATAATAGTAAGGGCTTGAACAATCGATGACCTTAATGCTGCAACATGAGGCTCAAAATAGGGAAGATGTACCAAACATAAAAACATATAGGTATTAAGCATGAGAATCATTCTATTACTTATTTATAACAAGCCCCATATATCTTCACATCATGTCCTCAATGAGATGAAAATATGCGAAAGATGAGTATCAGTTTACTCAGATGTTAGGCATGTAGAGCATTATGTGAATCCTATAAAGTTACTTAATAACCTTTTTATTGATTTCAAAATAAATAAGGCCAGTCATAACTTCTCAAATAACGTCATTTAAGGGATCATTATAGTAACCTGTACACTTCTGACAATACAACATGTACGATCAAAGTATTTGATATAAAAATTATGTGGACGTGTTAATAAACGAGTTGCTCTCCAGCCAACATATTATGTCCAAACTATCTATACTATTGCTTTTTCATGAATGTTTAAGTGATGCCATCGTTGAGAACAAATATTATATAAACTAATATAACAAGCATGTACTTATAAATTGAAATAAAAATACAAACACTCACTTAGCTACTTTCTCAGGGTTACATATAAAAACTTGTGTTTACGATAAAATCAAGAAAGCTCTCTAAGAATCTCATATTGCACAGTCCACTCCATAATAGCACTTAAATAGGCAGCAAGTATGTTTTCATATAATGTAATCCAAACCAAACAGAGGGGAAAATTTAAAATAAGGCATCAATTGAAATAAAGATGAAAATAAAGATGTTCCTTAATCAACTATACATAGCAAAAAAACACCTACAGTAGACTTTGAGAAAGACTACAAAAAGACTCAATCTCCACACAAAGCATGCTCGATGTGGAAGTGATCGCGCAAGTCCCCCACAGCTAGGTCCACTTAATTAAAGGCACAATTTTTTTATGTCCACTCTTGTTTAAAGAAGATGATTTAAATAAATAAATGACTTTTTTTTAATGAATGACAGTAACATTTCTGCTACTGTTGTTTTCATCTCAGACAACCAAGTCAAGTGAGTTTAAAAAGTTAGAATGATTCAAAATCATCACTGAGAGTAAAGACTTGAATTAAAAAAATATACATATCTGAAATTGGAATACCATAACAACAAACCATTCTCTTGATGGCCAACAAAACAAACACACTTCTATAAATCATCGGCCAAAGAGCTTCTTGCCTTCTAATAACAGACCGTGTATACTTCTGCCCCGATAGAATATACTTCACGAACATTGTCCGCCTAAGGGTTGTTTACATGGGTACATTTACTACCCGTAAAGACTCCATTGTAGCCAACTTTCAAGGAGAAACAGAATAACGGGAAGATTTTACTTACAAGTGATATATACAATTTTAGCTAACGACAAGTTTTACATTAGACAGTGAGCACGTACCATGTAAAGCCAATAGGTTATAGAAAGAGGTAGGTTTTAAATGAATGTCTTAAATGGTACAAATGTGGTAGAGTAATCATTCATAGTCAAAGAATCTCCCTCGCTAAAAGAAAAAAATTTCCAACAGCATAATCCATAAAGAAAAGAACATGAAGATATCATATGCATGCAACACAAGACAAAAGTGTACCAAGTATATTGATGAAAAAAACAAGTACATTCATACCAAAAGTAAGATTAATTCTAACTAAGATATCAACATTTAAAATGTGGAGCCCAAATGCTAGAATACTAGTGACTTAAAAGATATAGAAAGTACTGAAGAGTGATCATGATATATACATAGTGAACTTCTTGGACAATACACACAAAAAACCAAAACAATATGTGGTGACAATTATTATGCAACACAAATAAATACAAAAGAGTAAATTACCAAGTAAGAATAAGGAACGTAAAATGACAATCACACAACAAAGGATGTACGTGGTTCAACAAAGATGTGCCTACGTCCACGGTGGTGCAGTCGGTGTTATTTCTATATACTCCGGGGAGTGATTGCAGAGAATACAACTTGTCCTTTTGCCCCGGACCTAGGGTTTAATATATACATGTACATTTAGGTGAGTGGGGGTGATGGGTTCCCCCACGTCTTCCATCTCTCCTATAACCTCCCTTCAGGGGAACGTGGGAAGAGACCGGAGCAAAATAAGAGGTGGGGGGCCTGGACTTTGGGCCGCCAGAACTGGGCTACTCGTCCAGGCCCATGGTCTTAATTATGGGTACCCATAATTGCCCCTAAGTTTGTTGGGCCATATTCATGGGCTCAATAAATTTAAATTATTAGCCATAATGTCTTTTTTGCAATTCTTCAAAAGCTGTGAAGTTGATTTTGGCGGCACCTGCTTCGTTTATTATGCATTATGATTAGCAGAATTTGAAGGTTTGTTGGAATAGCCACTTTTTGCCATTTTTGCCCCCATTCTTTCCTCCTTTTTTCTGGTTCTCAACTTTGTCACTTCCCTTGGTAGCTGCCAATAGAGAAGCAAGACCTGACAACATGCTCGAAGATGATGCCGAATATGAGTTCGCGGTAATTCATGGGGCATCTGATGCCAAGCAGATCCAAGGAAATTCAGCTCGAATGGAGATAAAGAAGCTTACAGCGATAATGCAGGCTTTTCAGATCGATCCAGCAAAATCACAATCAGGAAAGCATCGATGAGCAGATGACGTTAACTACAACAAACATATTGTTTTCACATATGAAGATCTGATAGGAGTAAGAACCCCACACCATGATGCTCTGATTATTATCCTCAGGATAGCTACCTTTGACATCGACAAGTTGCTCGTCGACCAGAGGAGCTCGTCCGAGGTGATGTACCTCGACCTATTTAGAAAATTGAAGTTGAGCGTTGCCGACCTAAAGGAGGCTACTGTCCCTTTAGTTGGCTTCTCTGGAAAAATAACTATGCCCATGGGGAAGATTGTACTACCGGTGCGGGCTGGAAACATCTCCAAGATGATCGAGTTTTTGGTAGTTGATATCGACTCACCATACGAGGCCATCCTCGGCAGGGGATGGCTCCATGCGATGAAGGCAGTCTCCTCGACCTACCATCAGAAACTCAAATATGTAATCGAGCGAGGAGTAATGGAGATCCACGGTGATCAGGTAATGGCGAGAAGGTGCTTCATAGCAGCCATCCGACCGAAGCCAGAAAAGAGGGCCGAGAAGCCCAGCGAGAAGGTTGAAGAGGGTCTAACACCTTCTAAATAGCAATTAAAGTACAGAAGACCTGGAGTAGAGGACACCAGACTCCTCCCCTCCGAATGGGTCATCGAGAACCTGGTATAAGTTATGGCTGGATATGGTGACAATAACAGAGTCTTCTTGATTGGAGCATCTCTCACCAACCAAGAACAGAAGGAGTTGACAACCTTCCTGAGGCGCAGCGTAGATGTTTTGGCATGGGAACCATACGATCTACCTGGAATCAATCGTAGTATAGTCTGTCATCAGCTTCATGTCGACCCCACATTCAAGCCAATCATGCAGAAGGCATGGCAAACTGCACCCGAGAAGGCTAAAGCAATTGAAAAAGAAGTGGAAAAACTGATGGATATAGGATCCATATAGGAGGTACAATTCCCCAAATGGTTATCCAACCCAGTAGTAGTTCCGAAGAGCAATGGTAAGTGGAGAGTTTGTATCGACTTCACTGACCTCAACCAAGAATGCCCTAAAGATAGTTTCCCCCTCTCGAAGATAGACCAACTAGTAGATGCCACCGCAGCTCACGAGCGAATGAGTTTCCTGGACGCATACTCAGTGTATCACCAGATCCCCCTATATGCCTCCGACCAGGATAAAACGGCGTTCATCACAACAATTGGGTTATACTGATATAAGGTCATGCCCTTCGGGCTCAAGAATGCAGGGGTAACCTATCAACGGCTAGTCACCAAAATGTTCAAAGGTCAGATAGGAGACACCATGGAGGTCTACATCAACGACATGCTCCTTAAGAGTAAGAAGAAGGAAAATCACCTCTCCGACCTATCGAACACCGTCGAAATCCTCAGGAAGTACCGAATGAAGCTTAACGCGAGCAAGTGTTCCTTCGGTGTCCAGTCAGGAAAATTTCTTGGGTACTTGGTCAGTAAGAGAGGCATAGAGTCTAAACCAGACCAGATCGATGCAATCAATAGGGTGCAACCCCCTCGCATAATCTGGGACGTACAGAAGCTCACTGGTATGCTCGCTGCATTAAATCGCTTCATCTCCAAATCCTCCAAGAAGTGCAAGCCTGTTTTCCAGCTTCTAAAGGGGAGCAAAATGATAGAGTGGAGCCCAGATTACTCGCGAGCATTGGTCAAGCTCAACTCTTACTTAATCTCTCCACCATTGCTCGTCATACCACAGCAAACAGATTCTTTGTACCTGTACCTCTTCGTGTCCAATCACACTGTCAGCTCTGCGCTAATATGTGAGGTTGCAGGAATCCAGCACCCCATTTATTACGCGAGCAAGACCTTACTGGACACCGAGCAAAGGTACCTACCATTGGAAAATCTCGCCTTTGCGCTAGTAATAGCCTCGAGGAAGCTAAAGCATTATATAGAAGCTCATACCTTCATCGTCCTTACATCGCATCCCCTTAAGGAAGTCCTAAGGAAAGAGGATTTGTCGGGCAGACTGTCTAAGTGGTCAGTCGAGCTCGGTTGATTTGACATCCAATTTCAAGTAAGGACAGCTATCAAGGGTCAGATCCTTGCTGATTTCATAGCCGAATTCACGGGCGAAGAACCCTCCAACCAACCTCAACCAACGAGGCAAAAGGAGAACCCAACAAAATAGGAAACCTGGAAACTGTTCGTTGATGGAGCCTCCAACTCAAAGGGGGCAGGGGTAGGCATTGTCCTCATTACCCCAGAGAACACAATCCTTGAATAAGGAATCAGGCTTGGATTTGAAGCCTCCAACAACGAAGCAGAGTACGAAGCCCTAATAGCCGGCCTCCAAAAGGCGCATACTTTGGGAGTAAAACATTTATAGGTGTTCGGCGATTCCGAACTGGTCTCCAATCAGATAAGTGGAGATTATAATGCAAAGAATGTAATAATGGCAGCCTACCTCACCTTAGCGAAAAAACTAATGTCAAGCTTTGAAGAGATCAATGTCCAACAGTTTTCCAGGGGGCAAAACAGTCATGCTGATGCCTTAGCAGCCCTTAGTTCGGCAGTTGACTCTGACATAAAAAGAGTCATCCCCATTGATTTCCTCACTTGTCCGAGCATCGACAGCAATCCACCAAGCGTGGAACAGGTACTCCAGGTGGGGTCAGCCCCCAGCTGGATGGACCCCTTAAGAGAATATTTAAAGGATGGAAGGCTCCCGGATGACAAGAAGACCGCCCACCAGATAAGAGTCAAATCTGCTCACTTTCACTTATTCCCAGAAGGCAACTTGTATAAGAAATCCTTCTCCGGTCCCTACCTCCGATGCGTCCAGCCAGGGGATGTCTAGCAAGTGCTACGCGAGCTTCACGAAGAAATCTGTGGAAGCCACACCGGAGGAAGGTCTCTAGCCTTTCGAGCAATGAAGGAAGGCTATTGGTGGCCATATATGCAAAAGGACTCTGCAGTGTATGTCCGCAAATGCCTAAAATGCCAACTCCATGCTCCTATGGTCCACTAACCCACCAGCGACCTAAAGTCCCTGTCCATCCCATGGGCATTTTCCCAATGGGTAATGGACTTCGTGGGACCACTACCTACCGCTGCTGATAATCGCAAATATCTGTTGGTTGCGACTGACTACTTCACCAAATGGATCGAGGCAGAACCCCAGGAAAACATCCGAGACGCTGATATGATAAGGTTCATATAGAGGAACATAATCACTCGCTTTGGAATCCCCAGAACCATCATCACCGACAATGGAACACAGTTCAAAAGTGGCTCCTTTCAGAACTTCTGTATCGAACACGGTATCAGACACCACTTTAGTTCGGTGGCCTACCCTCAGAGCAATGGCCATGCTGAGGCTTCCAACAAAACCGTTATCGATGGATTAAAGAAGCGATTAGATCGAGCCAAAGGCGCATGGGTAAATGAACTACTTCACATCCTATGGGCATATCGGACCACTCATCGACGAGCAACAGGAGAAACCCCCTTTTCGCTGACATATGGCATGGAGGCAGTCATCCCACTCGAAGCAGGTTTGCCGAAAATAAGATCTAATATTGTCGACCAAGGCCACGATGATTTATCATTACTCGCTGAGCTTGACCTAGCCGACGAACACCGGGAGCTAGCCCTAGTGAAACTAGCGAGCTACCAGCAACAACTCGCGAGGCATTACAACAAAAGGGTTAACCCGAGGGCATTCCGAATTGGGAACTATGTTCTAAGCAAAGTCCTGGGTAGCGCAATGAAACCATCAGACGACAAGCTAGGTCCCAACTGGGAAGGATCCTTTAAAGTAACCAGAGATGACCTACAGGGCGCCTATCACTTGGAAATGATGGAGGGCAGAGAAATACCACGAGCATGGAACGTATCCAATCTCAAGAGATTCTATTTTTAGATCTTTTTCTTTTATCCTTTTGTTATGAAGCTAGAAGATCATTTCCCTTATTATTAATGAAAGTTATTTAATTGGTTACATTCTGATGAGTAAAAGCTACATTTATCGCACATCTTTTTCAAATAACAGGCACATTGATCACTACACTATAGCAGGGCAATACCCCTCCTCAGGTCATCATTATGAAACACGAAGGACCTCTTAGCAATGCCCCTGGCAATATATGAAGCCCTACAGGGGATCCTTAGGCAATATGACCAAATTTTATACTGGTCATCAAACCTACTTCGGTTGACCAAAACCCTGATCAGATAAAGCATCCAACACCAGGTGTGTCCTCGCCAATTGCCCCACTTAGGCCTAAGGGAGTGTGATGACACAACCTAAAAGTAAAGTGGTGCACAATAGTATCTCGGTATTATACTGGACTGGAAGGACACTTGCATGACAAAACAAACTTAGAAGATTATAAAACAACAAGAATATGAAGAATATGATGCACACGTTGAGTCGGCAAAATTGCCCCAAACACAAACTTTTTATTAATGAATCATATTTACAACAATGGTGATACATGCTTAGTCGGTAAACTAGCCCAAAGAATTTATATTATCAAAAATACAAGTAAAAACAACTAGAAAAATCTCAACGGGGGGGAGGCCTCTGAGCGAGATAATCAACCACTCGAGCTCTTCGCCCGTCATCAGTAGCAGGAGCTAACTCTTCCATAACTCCATTTGCATCCGCCTCCAATAATTGTCGAAGGATGGCATCGATGGGGATCCATCGATCATCCCTCCGGAAGGGATTAGGCATCAGGGTAGAGGGAGACATTTCATGGCGATACCAGAGCATCGAGTTCCTCGGGACTTGCAGCTCCTTCAAGGCACTTTGCCACCCCCTAATAAAAGAAAGCTCCTCAAACTCTGTCAACCTCATTGGAGCATCTCACCAACCCTGGTCATAGCCATCAGCCCACACTTGTCGAGGACCTTTTTTGAACAGGTGCCGCAGCCGAGTAACGTCCCTTTGAAGCCCAGCATCAATTACATATGCTCGCTGAACATCACCGCGGAGTTCTTCCATTTCCCTATCTCGAAGTTCTTCCGCTTCCCTGTTTCTCCTCCTGGTGCTCCTACCAGCTCGCGAAACGGGTATGCAAGTGGAACCCCGCATCAGAGGAGGAGTAACATTATGACCAGATCTAGTTCACGATGATGAGGAACATTTTAATACTGCTGGAACCGTGCTCGACGCATGCTCCCTAAGTCGTAAGACTTCTCTCCTTAGGTCCTCATTCTCCTGCTGAAGAACCTCCCTAACTTGGTTGATCTCGAAGGCCTCTAATAGTTTTGTTCTTAGCACATTGACCTCCTCTTGTACTGAAGCACCATCGTCCTCCATCTCCTAGCGCCTGTCCTTCAGCTTGGCCACAAGTTCAGATTGCTCCTTATACTTCTGATTCATAGATTTAAGGGATTTGCAAAGCTTAACGAAGGCCTAGGAAACTTCGGTACTCGCATTGGGACCAAGGGTCCTGCCCAATTGGGAAGTAGCAGGAATGTAATCATCCACATCAACTAACTACAAGCGAGAGAAAGATAAAGGAGATAAAGAGATAAATTAGTGCGAGGAAAAAAAGAAGCCTTTTTCATTAATGAAGGTTGAAATTACATCGAACTGAAAAAAGAAAGTTTACAGACTGGAAAAACCAAAAATATAAAGCAATCCTATCAAATAACTAATTAGCGGCCTCAGGTGGACCAGAGGTTGATGGCCCTTTCCCCTTATAGGCATCAACAGGAGCACTGCCCTCGGCAGGGGTGATCTTTGTCGCCTCAACAAGAGAAATGTCAGTAGGGGTCGCCTGAGGAATAGGATCAGAGCCTTCAACGGCTGGGGAAGGGTCCTCATCTATGATTGGCCTCAGCCCTGGGTCGTGCTCATCAAAAAGAGGAGATGCAACATCCACTCCAGCAGCTATGAGGGCCTTGTTCCAGACCTTCTTGAATTTTAGACGGCTAATATAGCCTATTTGAACTTCAGCATCCTCGTATGCTGCAGTCCAACCAGAATTCTAAGAGTCCTCCTTGGCAGTAATAGCCTCAGACTCCTTCCTCTTCAGCTCTTCAGAGAGCACCCTATTCTCCTCCATAACTTTAAGTTTGCTCGAGCAAACCAAGTTGTAGGCCTGCCTCAGCTCCTTCAGATCCTGGACTGCAGCGTCCTTCTCCTTGTTGGGAGTAGCAAGAGCCAAGTCAGATGAAATCCGAGCAGAGTCCACGGCTTTAAAACTAGCCTCGATCTCTTTACCCTTCAGCTTCAAGGCAGCATTTTCCTTCTCCAGATCGCTATTTTTCTTCACCAGCTCATCGCATGAACGATACAGCACGGCGACGTCAGTAACAAACTACAGAAAGAAGAAGGTGTTAAAAGATTAAAAAAATGATGAAGTTCATAAAAATATGGGAGAGAAAGGAAAAACCTTACCAGAGCTAGCCTTTGACTAGCCTGAAGGTCCAATTGCTCAGACCCTACCGCCCTTGGGCGATCAGCTGGGAGGACAGCCCTCTCGAGCAAAGCGGGGGCTAGCTGAGGGGAAATTGCAACAGAAGCCCCCTCAGGCAGTGTGGATACCGGGACCAAGGCCTTCCCGGCCTTCATCCTCGCTTCAGACCTCCTCTTCCCCTCTTGTCTCTCGTTCTCTTTCTTCTTCCTCTCCTCTGCCCTCCTCCTCTCCTCCATCTTCTTATTCTCTTCTTCTTTTTTTCTCTCTCTCTCCCTTACCTTCTCCTCTTCCTTCCTCTTTCTCTCCTGAACTTGGGCAGAGGATCGGGAACCAGTAGCCATAGCCCCAGAATTAGTTTTTTGTTTCTTTGACCTTTGTGCAAGAAGCGCGTGGTCCTCGTCATCATCATTGTTCTTCCTTAGAGGAACCATCTCCTCGCTCGAATTGCTAAAAGTGCTCGACGACCCTCGAGCTTCAGAAACCTCCCTACGATCAGAGGAACTACTATTGCTAGAGCTCTCTCCCCGCAAATAACCTACAACTCCTATAATGTCACTCCCGGAGCTGTTCTCTTCCTCATCCAACTGGATAGGACCTGCAGCAGTCTCTTCAAATAAGTCAAACTCTTGTATACTGTCCACAGGCCTTGCTATGAAGCTGGAGCCAACATTCTTATACTCGAGCAAAAAAGTAACAGATCTGGGATGCTCGCCGTCACCCAAAGGCTCCTTAATATTCCAAGCCTTTATCAATTCCGAAAGACGAACCTCGCTGAGAGCAGGTTCCAAGTTCTTTGACCTCGCTGCAAAAGAAGAATAGAGAAGAGTTAGAAAGATCCTAAATCAATAAAAGTTGAAACAAAAGTACAATGTCTACCTATATATTCCTCCCCATAAAAGGGAACAGAGAACCTCTCAGACCTCGACCCTTCAAATTGGGGAGAAAACTGCCAATTTCTAATAAGGAAACCTTATTGCCAGTAGTCCTTATGGAAATCAGGTAGATTTACTACCAATACCCTATCAGGGCTCCTAGCTTTGAGATAAAGGACACCAGAACTAGTTCGAGAAAAGGAGTAGCAAAAACAGACCTCGGCGAACCCTAACCTAGTTCCATACAATTGATTTATCCTATGTACGCCATTTACTATTTTCCACACATTGGGCGAGCATTGTGCATGAACAATATAAAAATAGCCAAAAAATGCAAAAATAAATCATTAGGAGGAAAAGTGAGTCCCCCCTGGGAAAGCAACAAGACGTGGATCCAGTGGGCGTCATCTATATCTCTGACGTTTCTAGGAGGGGAGGCACAGCACTCAATATCTACCCACTCAGGGATGTTGTAAAACTTCCTAAATTCAGAGATTGACCTATTTCCAATCTTTGCCATTGGAAAACCCTAGAAAAGCTACAAATTTAAAGAGAAAGTACAAAGAAAGGGCACAGGAAACTTATAAAATAGAAGACCGATTCAAACGATGAAATAGCACGAGCACAAACAACTAGGAAGCAATGAGAATGAATATTGAGAGAAGAAGGTACGAAGCGCTAGAGCTCACAGAAAATAGAAGAATGCTGGAAAGACTGAAGCGACGGTAGAAAAGTGGTTATTCCAATAAACCTTCAAATTCTGCTAATCATAGTGCACAATAAACGAAGCGGGTGCCGCCAAAATCAACTTCGCAGCTTTCAAAGAATTTCAAAAAATCCATTATGTCTAATCATTTAAATTTATTGAGCCCATGAACATGGCCCAACAAACTTTGGGGCAATTGTGGGTACCCGAAATTAAGACCATGGGCCTGGACGAGTAGTCCAGTTCTGGGGGCCCAAAGTCCAGGCCCCCCACCTCTTATTTTGATCCGGTCCCTTAGTAGTGAGTTTAGGTCGACCGTTTTCTCCTATATTGAGGTGGGTGACGTCTTCCACTTTGGCATACTTCTCGATGCGAGCCATTAGGTTGTCGATGGTTATGGCTTCCTTCTTCATCAGGGACTGGTAGAGAAGGGAAGAACTGGGTAGCCCAATTTTGAAAGAGGCCACCGTCACTTGCTCCGAGCAGTCCTCGACCTCGTTGAACAACTCCCAGTACCTTTTTACGTAGTCTTGGAGGGTCTCCTGAGGCGTCTTCTTCATTGTTAACAAAGCATCCATCCTCTTGGGATGGGAGCTACTAGTAATGAAGCGGGCCGTAAAAAGTTCGGCCAGGGATTTGAAACTTTTGATGGATCGGTGGGGGAGTCTTTCGAACCATTTCTGCGCCACATCATGCAAGCTCGAGAGGAAAATACGGCACATCAGTGCATCCCGGTGATTCCAGAGGGTCATATCCTGTCGGTATTGCCTGACGTGATCGATGGGATCAGTCTTACCGTTATAAATCTTGAACCTTGGAATGGTAAATTTCTTGGGGGCTTCTTCCTCTTCGATTTCCCTCGTGAAGGGTGACTTCATCTAGGTTTTGAGATCTCGCCTTGTGAGTTATCTAGTTGATCTGGTACCGTGGTGGGCAGGATATTGGTCCATTTCCCTGCGGACCAGATCTCGTATGTTCTCGTTGCTGGGAGCAGGGCTCTGGTCATGTCGAGCTCTTCACAGTTGCTCGCGGAGGTCGTCGTCTGATTCGTCTCCCTCGACCTTTCGAGATCCTCTCCTAGGGCTCCTTCCTCGGCTGCGAGACTTGCTCGCCTGAGGGATAGGAGTGCGGTATGGACGTCTCCTGTTATCAGGACGAAGCTCCCTCTCCAGTCTTTCCAGTCTTCTTTTCAGGCGAGCATTCTCAACCTCGTACCTGCGAGAAGACTCCCTCTGCTCGTGGAGCCTTGCCTCATATGCATCAATCAATCTAGATATCTGTGTTGACCTCGCTGGTCCCTGGCTTTCTTCTGAGGCTGGCCTTTCCAAGCGAGCCCTCTGATCTGAATGTCGAACTTCAGAACTAATCCTGCGAGGAGCAGGTGGTTCTTGAATATCCTCTGCCTGGGGGGGCATTACTGCTGTGACCAGACATTTTACACTCCTTTCTTAGTGTTGGATCTTCTCAGGGAAAGATGAACGTTTCCCAGTTTCCCACAGACGGCGCCAATTGTGGTGACAATTATTATGCAACACAAATAAATACAAAAGAGACAATTACCAAGTAAGAATAAGGAACGTAAAATGACAATCACACAACAAAGGATGTACGTGGTTCAGCAAAGATGTTCCTACGTCCACAGTGGTGCAGTCGGTGTTATTTCTATATACTCCGGGAATTGATTGCAGAGAATACAACTTGTCCTTTTTCCCCGAACCTAGGGTTTAATATATACATGTACATTTAGGTGAGTGGGGGGTGATGGGTTCCCCCACGTCTTCCATCTCTCCTATAACCCCCCTTCAGGGTAACGTGGGAAGAGACCGGATCAAAATAAGAGGTGGGAGGCCTGGACTTTAGTCCACCAGAACTGGGATACTCGACCAGGCCCATGGTCTTAATTCTGGGTACCCACACAATATATCTTAATTCATATTCATCAGGTAAAGTGATAAATAAAGACTAAAAAGATATATTTATAGGAGCCAAGTTACCTCGAACCATGTTGCTACTTGGCTTGAACTCTCCAGAGTGAGTTTTACGGAAATACCTATTGCTTGAATGCTCATAACTGTCAAAGATCCATTTATGGAACATACTCCAATATACACTATTAAGTTGGTCCGACCATAACACATTTTCCTGGACAGAGTAAGCATATAAGAAACCTCTAATTGGTGCATTATACTTAGAAAAAAAGGGTGGACAATACCTTATGTTTGTAGCCTGCATTGTGATGCTTTCTAATAGAAGACTAAAATTATAGAAAGAGATAATAAGAAATGTAGAACGCTAAAATTTTATATCGTGTCAGTCGTCATGACGTAAACACGTATGTGACTTTAAAAGATACATACGACCTTAAGAAATAATAATTATGAGCTGATAACTTTTGCCTTTTACAAAGGTTAATGTATTCAGGGTAAAAGGTTACGGGTGTATGAATTAGAGAATAAATTGCAACGCCCTTTTTATATTATAAAGTATTTTTTAATTAATCTATTACTTTTAATCTGGTGGAAATAGTAGATTCCAATCAGAGGAAAGAATATAAAAACCAAAAGAGAGATGATTAAAAATAAAAAATAAATCTACCTATACATATATGAAAACTGAAGATTACTTACTGAAGTAAATTCTGGGTGACCAGCTCCGAAAGATCAAAGATTAATTTACCTTTTGATATCCCAACACATTTCTAAAATTAACCGAAAACCCAACTATGAACAATATATATGATAATATTCGCATGGAATTTTCTCTCGTATCAGCACCAAAAGTATAAACAAATTCTAACAAACTGAAACACAACTACGAATTACATTAAAAAAGCACATATGTTCATCTCAAGACCTGGTAAGATTTTAGGAGGAGTTTGTTTAGGTTCAAGCACTAATATCCCTAGAAATATTTAAAAATTAATTACTAAAAATGTCTAAATCTAGTTCAATACTATAATGTATGCTACAATTGTATTCTTTGAATCACAATTGTAAATAGTATACTTCACAAACATATTGTTACAAAATTTGTTTCCTTGCACAACATACCTGCAATCCACCCATGATGTGCCCCACTCCATGCCAGCGACGGCACCCTTGACCCTATCACCTACATTATTATATGCGCCACAATGGTCCATAAGTTCCCAACACATTTTGAGGTAGGTTGAATAGTAGATGAAGAGATGGTTGCGTTGTGTAATAGAAGTGTATTAGCATTTTCATCTCCTCGTCCTGCTACTACTACTACTACTACTACTACTACTACTACTACTACTACTACTACTACTACTACTACTACTACTACTACCACCACCATTGACTTTGGATGAATCCTTTTCAATTTTCTAAGAAGGGTGTTGATTTATTTCTAAGCTTCTAAGCCACCTCTGCGAACAATCCTTTTTGGTGACCCCACCAACGAACATCAGGTATGAAATTTAGCTTCTCATCTCTCGCCCTCCATCGCTTGTGTTTGTTCCTCCCCACAATTACATGACTTCTATTTTTTTCGTAACTTCTAAAATTTTATTTTGATGCGTCCCACTGGTACTACAATCTTCATGATAGTTTGTTGTGCCACAATGGTCTTTCTCTTCAATATCAACAGTCTCCTTGCTCATGAATGGATTACATTTACATGGAACTAGAGTTTAGGCAGCTATATTTTCTCAAGGAAATATTTTCAAATGGAAATCCTGCTGTGGAAGCTGGTCAAACTCTAGCATTGGCTTCAAACATGAAATTTCTTCATCATGACAGGGGGACATTGAGAAAGCTGATGTAAAAAAGGTTTACTTATGAAGAGAGGAATAGAATGTACAATAAGTGGGGCATTAGTTTGGATTCAAAAAGGAGCAGGATTCAGCAGGTCTAACGCTTGTGGAGTGACACAAAGGATATGAACTAAGTCAAGGAGAGCGATGTAATTGTTGCTAAACTGATCAGGTTATTAGAGCAGGGATGACCCTTAAGGAGATGTTTGGACATAGTTTCACACCTCCTCAAATCACCCAGGAATCCTTTACTTGGAAACACAACATGTCATCCCTTTTGTAAGCTTGTTGTGATGATTGATGTATGTGATTTTTTGTATCAAACCTACATAATAGTCATTGATAAATTGGATCTGAAATAGAGATTAACACGGTTGTGATAGAAGGTAAATCATTTTGTCAAGTCTGCTTTTGGTTAGAATGTACTTGTATTCTGAGAATTTTTCATCTATTTCAATTTGTGTGTTGTATTGTGAATGTAACTCGTATCGAATTGATTTATGTGATTGCTATTCTAATGGCACGCATGACCTTTTGATAAAAAAAAGATTATTTATATCAAAATGAGATCCAACTAGAAAGGTTCCAGTCACTCCAGCATCTAACACCGCCAACAAATGAAGTCGAACCTGAGTTTTTAATTATAAACCAATTACAATGCCAAAAACTAAAATAAATTTCTAACGATTATGGTAGGATCCCTTCACCGTTATTTTAGAATCCTAATATTTAGTCTCATGCTCTGTTGAGTGCTTAGGACTTATCCTTTTGGCAGGTATGGAGCATTGAGATTAGATATATCCTGGCTAATCCATTTGAGTTCTCATTCCCTTATTTCTTTGATTTCTCGAGTTAGAGGTTGAAATGAGGTTGCCTCTGTAGGGGCGGAAGCCCCTAAATTTTAAAAATTACTTTAAATTAACTTTCCTTTAATGAGGAATAGAATGGTTCAACACAATACAAACTAAAAATTCTAATTTCAAATTTTAATTTCATTCAAATTAAAATAAACTAAACTAAAAGTGACATTAAGTTAATCAACAAATTAATTTTTACTTAAACAACTTAATTCAATCCAAGTCCTAAAATTTTCCTAACAAGATTAATTCTTTTTTCTACATAGGCCAAACCAAATTTTATCAAATTAAAATTAATGACTTGAACTAAATTAATTAAATATTACCTAAATTAATTTTAGCACCAAATTAATCATGAGTAGTGATTTAAACCATATTTTATCTTTTAGTCCTAAGCATGCATCTAGGTGATATATCAAGATAAAATAAATCACAAACCATTACGCCGCGATGTAAGAGGAAAGCCCAAATGAAAAAAACCTCGGACGACCCCTAGCCTAAAGTCCACTAAGTATGGTTTTATGTTTACAAGACAGATGACTTACTATACACGACTTTACTCCGTCCAAGTCTTTACACGTCTTCTTGTAACTACCTCTGCCTAGCCGATAATCTCGGACTCCACCAGAACCATGGAATCCTCCAATAAAGCTTTTGGTCAACCGTCAACCCGCACCCGAAGCCTTTCTCCAAGTGGAAACGCCGCAGCAAAAAAAGTCTTCTTCTTTGTGGGATGTAGAAGAAAACCCAAACAAACTCTTCAAAGCGTAGAGTAGAACCCGGTGTCAAACTCTCAAAGAATATATATATATATATATATATATATATGAAGGAACTTGGAATAAAACAAACTAAAATTATGGGTGTGAAACACTTGGTTTTGTTCTAAGGATTGGACATTTTTAACAAAAACTAAGGAGACCTTTCTTAGAGAATTTTTTTCTCTCAAGAGCCCTTAGAAAATTATGAAAAGTCCTAGAAAAAAGTGTCTTCCCATACATATTAAAATTGGTACGAAGTAGTGGGGTGGTGGTGGGTTAAAAATGAAAATTGGCAAAAAATGAACAAACTGAAATCTCGTTTGAAATCTCATTCGAACGAAATCTAGTTCGATTTATGTCGTTTGAATGACCTTTCTATTGAGATTACAATCCATGGTTCTAGAGAATATCGATACGAACACGTGGCCGCCAGTTTCGTATTTTTTTGATTTTTTTTGGATTTGCTATGATTTTTCTATGGAAAGGTATCCAAGAACAAAATCTTTAGAACTATGAATTCAAAAAAGATTAACAAAAAAATACTAACACCTAAAAGAAATTTTCAAGATCCTATATATATATATATATATATATATATATATATATATATATATATATATATATATATATTAATGCATTCATACCTTTTGGAGACTATGAAATCCCCAAGTTGATGACGTGAAACGAGGCGCTGAAATGCGGCAAAGATGTTTTCTTGAAACACGGGTCGCAACGTCTTCAACTGTAACAAGTCATAGGCTTGAAGGATGCTCAATAACTCTATCCTATGACTCAAGTGTTTTTGTTCGGAATTGATCCAACACTATATTAAGACTCAATCGGAGACTTGTGTCCTTACAACCTCTAAGAAAGCCTCCAAAAAAGACTACATATGTTGTAGTTGAGGTTTGGTCAACATAATTTCCAGCCCAATCCGCATTAGAGAAATCATAGAACGATGACAATGATTGACAATGCAAAAAATATCATGGAAGATGGTGACTTTGAGATCATAACGCAAACATTTGATGGCATCCCAATGAAGATCCATAGAGCGATGCATAGAATGAGAGAGTTTTTTAACAATAAAAGAAATATTTGGCCTGGTGAGATTGAGATATTGGAGGGCATGAATGATACATTTATATGTAATAAGCCGACCTATTATGTAAAACTAGAATACTAGTCATGGTAAGGGGAGCGTCACTTCACACCATCCAAAGTAAAAAATAGAAAGAAATCAAAGAAGAGAAAACAGTGACGTTGGCGTAAATTTTATGGGAGGTTAGTTGATCAAAAACTGTTTGAGAAATAATTACTTAATCACGGAAAAATTAGATGAATATGTAGCTCCCTAAGGGGAATTTTTAGCTCCATGAGATCTGACTACTGTGTGAATTGCATTAGGCAAAAGTATTATGTAAACTGGACCTTAGGTCTTTCTCTCACCACGTCGAAATGAAGAAGGAAGACATACATAAGGCTACTTTTTGAACAGTGGACGCTATTTGCTTAAGACTATGCCTTACGAGATTAATTTTATGCCCTTTTTGATGATATACTTCCGCAAGTGCGTGGAAATATCACAACCATAAAGACATAATCACACTTACATTTTGCTGACCATTTGTTTAATTATGAATCTCACTTGTCCTTGTACCCTTTAAAGTCTGCAATGGAGACAAAGAAACAAACTTATAAGCTACATGTGATCTATATACACTATATCCACCTAATTTGAGTTTCAAAATTCTTAGGTATAACACCATGGTAAAAAAAATGCAAATAATCTAAAAAGCCTTTCTATCATAGAGGATTGTAGTTAGAAAGACATTTATTTCCAACAATTCAAAAGAATGCATAGTAAAAGAAAATTAAATAAGTAAGTCTACAACTGATTTCAGTTATCAATGAAAAAATGGGCCATCTGAGAATCTAAACTTAACAAACTAAGAACTACAAGTTGACCATACCTATTAAAATAAAGAGCATTGTGTACATTGAAGAAGGTTGTGCGTATCTACCTATCAAACAAGAATGAGCATAACATTGAAGTTACTACAACATAAGCTTTTCGAAGATATCTTTACGGAATAAAACAAATGACACATCATAATTCCACATTTTCGATAATTACTTTTTACTAGGTCTCAAGAATCGTATATGTGTGTAATCCACAACTCTTATTGTAAACTAAAAGTCACATGGACAGAAGATCCATATTTAAGAGGAGTGAGGGCGAAGAATAAGACAATTCATAGTTATCTAAATTTCTAAAGAAACATGGACACCTTTTACCTTTTTGAGGGTATAATGAACACCTCTTCCTAATGTGAAAAAACATAACAGTGATTCCTTTGGTTTGAGGGTAACACAGACACACTAAATATGATTCCATAGCATAAAATTAAAAAAAATGATTCCTTAAGAAATTTGTTATTACTGAACAACACAGCTACTTTGGATACGAAATAGAAGAGCCAATAAAATTTTAAACTAGACGTTCGATTCAAAGACAGGTATACAATGCGGCTTCCAATGGTATCATGTGACACATAAGTTGATTGTATTGAACATTCTGAAAGGGCCTCACTGAACTGTTTAGTATTCTTACTTTATTCCCCTGGAATCTCCAAACTTAAAGATGTCATCAAATTCTAGAAAATCCACATCCATGATAGTATAAGGGTTCTTAATCATTTTGTTGCGACAGGAAAAATGTATTCTCTACTGTATTATCCAACTGAAAAGTAACACTATCTTCTTTAATTAGATAATCATTTTGAAAGAGTGTTGCTCAAGAATTATACGAGAAAATAATGTTTTCTACAGGTGGAGAGATAGTGTAATAGAACCAATATATATCGTTTGACGAGAAAATATTATAATTTTGTTGATGGTCATTTTGGAATTAGCATACCTTCATGAAATAAACAAGGTCACTTTCATACCCTTCCAATATAGCCAACCCATTACTCTGGATGACATGAGGATGTTTCGTTGAGGTGAAATTTATTGTTTTTAATACAGTAAGTATATTCAGAGAACAATAGTTCCATTCATCCCAAAAGTGAATCTCCCTAAACTAAAGAAATAATCAAAGGACTATGCCATCTTAATTTCAGTTCTAGATTTATTTCCTAAAATGAGTGTTCATTAGAGTATTACATAGATTAACATTATCCATACCAAAAATACATTTCACAAATAGAAAAATTTTGATGCATTTATTTGCATTGAAAAACTATGGGAAAATATTAAAATTGCAAGTTCATTAGTTTTTGCAATTGGAATTCAGTTTTGCATTGTAGCGTGGGGGAAACGCCAACCTCAATAACCAAAAACGATTATCCAAAATAGTCTCCATATTTTGAATGCATATGCTTCACCTGCAAACGAAAACACAATGATTAGAATACTAGATCCTTAATTAAAAACCAAACAAAAAAACTTTATAATAATTTAAACAGACAAGACATATCAGATGACATGGTGATAAAGATTTATCTCATAATGCATCACATTGGGTATTAATTTATAGAGTTTGAAGTTATAAAGAAAGTAAAGCATCCTTAATTTAGATAATTAACGTATCAACATGTAAAGTAGGAAAAACAAGGATACTATGAGTTCCTTATCAAATAAGATACTAACAATAGATCCAAAAGTAGAGGGAAATCAAAATGAATTGAGAATTGAGATTCAGATCAGAGAGGATGCTAAACAAACTAATAAATCTGATAAAACTAAATAATATACAGAGTGTGTAGTACAACAACCATAATTTTGTTAAATAAGTAATATTAAGAGAGTTCAGAGAAGATATGAAGTAGAACACGGATAAAAGGAGAATTGAGATTCAAATCTAAACTAATTAACAAACAAGAATGTATAAATTAATCAACCTTTATATTGCTTTACATCTGAGATTCTGAGTAAATTTCAAATTAACAATATAGTAAATTAGCCTTAATTTAGCTTAAGCATATAAAATCATGATATCCAAAGTAGAAATGAACATTAACGTGGATAAAATGAATATGAAATTGAGATTCGAGTAATAAGAATGTAGTGCTAGTAAATTATTAGCCTTAATTCAGGTCAAGCAATTAAATTACGAGATTCCAAAGTATAAATGAACAGCAACACGTACAAATCAACCAATGAATATCAAATTCAAACATAAAAATATAGTACTAGATTAGCCTTTATTACTAAATGAGAATTCAGATTCAGATCCGAACAAATGAATAAGTTAATATCAAATTTTGAAAATCAAAATGTACTAGTATATTAACCTCAATTCAACAAAAGTAATTAACATTATGAGATAGGGTAAAAATTGATCTCAAGATCCAAACAAACTAACAAAACAACATAAACTTACAAACTAAGGAAATAACAATACTTCATGGCATCCCTTACCTAATATTACAAATATCTACTCGTTATCCATCAGTGGTTTACCAAGTTCATCTCAAGGATATTGAACTTCTCGTTCATACCTTGGCTACTGTCAAATCTGCAGGATTTAAGGTCATACTGCCAAAAAACGTTACTCCTTTCGCCTAGTACCAGTTCAAATTCCCAACATCAATGCATTAATGAATAATCCTTATTAACCATGGCAGCTAAGAGCATATTATTCTACTAATACACCCACTAATCCATCATGGCTCTTAGAAAGTTGTTCTTCCCACTATGTTACCTCTGAATTAAGAAATCTCCCATTGCATGTCCCTTACAATGGTGGTGATGACATTATGATCGAAGATGTCTCCTTTCTCACGTTAAAACTTAACATGGGGACAATAACAAACAAGGAAATTATATTTTGAAAAAAAAAATAAGCTAATGTTTTGATTAAACCTTAGTTTTGTTAAATCAATTCATCGTGGCTCTTGAAAAGGGGAACGAAAAGAGACAAATTATTGACACTCATATTGTTCTAACCAATCCTATGATAGTTCCATTATAAACCTCTTATGATGATGGTCTAACTATATTACCTCATTAATTAGACTAAAACAATACGCTGACTCTTAAATCAATTCATAATATCATCTTTAGAGGTCCAAATACCCCATTTCATAGCATATTTGAAGGACTGAAATCAGTAATTGCAGATGTAACTCAACATAACTACAAGTGTTTGGGTTGGGGCCCATTCCCAAAAATTCAATAGAAAATACAAAAGAAGATCGTATACTATATATAATATTGGCATTATGGAACAATAACATAAGTCATTGGGCTCTACCTGATTCTTGGAAAGTGGAATTACAAGAAATTTGAAATCAATCATGCTTATCAATTACAACAAGTGTTTTAGTAATGAATCGCGCCAAGAAGAAAGAAAATTGAGGTATTTCCTATACTTTATAATTTATCAATACAAAACACTAAACAAAACTTTAAAATCAGGTGGGCTATGGTAACATAGAATCCTTTTGTTTTTTTTTTTTTTTTTTGTTTTTTTTTTTTTTTTTTTTTAGAGAAGAGGGACTGTACCCCCACATTTATTATAATAAGGGAGAAAAAACCTCTCCAAGTACTACATGCTGAATAAAATTAAAGAGGCACAAGGCTCAAAGCTAGAGAAAATAAAATTGGGATTTTATACTAATCCCATTACAAAGCCTCAAAGTTTAACTAATCTAAAATAAAAGAAACTAATCTTGTCAAGCATGAAAGCTCCTTTGACCGTCTGTGGAAGATCCTTCACATCCTCATAGGTTTTAATTCCTTGTAAATTAACTCCAACATTAGCTAATCTATCAGCAACCATATTTGATTCTCTATAGCAATGGCTAATCGAATAATTAACACTTCTAAGCTCTGACAGAATTTCTTCAGTTAGAATCTTTAAATGCCAAGGCGGTTTCCACTCTCTTTTGATCAATTTTACCACAAACAAAGAATCTGACTCGATATCAACTTCTGAAAAATTCTTCTGCATACATAACTTAATACCAAGACTTAGACTTTTAAGCTCCATAACAGAGTTAGATTCAAAATCTTCTTCTTTTGCAAAAGCAAAAACCAATTCTCCTTTGTCATTTCTCAAAATTCCACCTAAACCCCCTATTCCAGGGTTGCCTTTGCAAGCTCCATCAATATTAAGCTTGAGTCTTCCACTGATTGGAGCATCCCATTTAACTTTAACACACTGCATCATATTTGAGCAAAAATTTACTCCAAACACCTCAATGTATCCTTGAGAAAAACTATTGCACCTTCTCTCAAAATAATGATTTTTGCATATACTAGAAATCAAATTAACAACTTGATTCTTAACAAAATTCAAATTGCATTTAATTCCTTCATATAAAGATCTATTCCGAGCCTTCCAAATTTCCCACATCACGGCCATAGGAATAATTTTACTCAAGAACTGATCTGCATCAGACCTTCCAGCCTGCATCCACCAACTAAGAATAACTGTAGACACATAATTCCTATCAATCTTAATGCCCATCAAATTCGAAAAGTAGTCCCATAGATGAGAAGCAACTGAGCAAGAAATAAATAAGTGAGCATCATTTTCTTCATTATTAAAGCAGATATGACATCGCGATCCCATTTTAATGCCTAACTGCTTCACATTTTCGTCAGTAGGAATACACTTTTGAATAATTCTCCACACTATAATAGAGATTTTGATAGGAATTTTCGAATCCCATAATCTACTGTGAACAAGAGAAGTAGATGAATGAACCTTTAAGCACTCATATGCTGAAGATAAAGAGAACACACCAGAATTTTCAGCCTTCCATATCAGATTATCATTCACTGAAACCATCTGCTTTGAACACTCTTCCTCTACCTGCTTCATATGTCTCCAAGACAGCGATCCCCCTTTTCTAGTGTTCCAGTTTTTATACCTGTTAGCACAATATTTAGACCACAAAGAATCTTCAGTTTTAAGCTTCCAATACATTTTCATAGAGGAAGTCTTAGAGAGAATTCCAAAATCTTTGAAGCCTAAACCTCCTTCGTCTTGATCTTTGCACAAATCAACCCATTTCTTCCACTGAAATTTCCAACCTTGATCTTCATTTCCACCCCAGAAAAATGTATTCAACATCCCATGAATCTTATTAATCACCATCTTCAGAGGATGTATAGCAGCTAAAAGGTAGAGAGGAATGGATGACAGCACATGCTTTATGAGGATAAGTCTACCACCTATAGAAAGAAGCTTAGCCTTCCATCCTGCAATTTTACATCTCAATGAGGAAATTAGCTCATCATAGTATACCACCTTATTTCTTCCTTTAAATAACGGACACCCCAAATATTTAATAGGCAGGTCTTTTGCATTCAATCCAAGAACTTCAGACACCTTTGATTTAAATCTATGAGGCATATTAGAGTCAATTGAAAAGGAACTTTTAGAGTAATTAATTTTCTGACCCGAAGTCCTTGAGTAACTAAGAAAAAAGGCCTTGATGTTCTTCAGACTCCTTTTGTCACCCCTGCAAAAAATGATCACATCATCTGCAAACGCCAAGTGAGAAATTAAAGGACTTCCACTTGGCAGGTAGAAAGGATTTATCACTTTATTCTCCATCATAATATCTAACCCCCTGCTCAAATATTCAGCTGCAATAATAAAAAGGCTCGGGGATATAGGATCTCCTTGCCTAACCCCTCTATAAGACTTAAAGAATCCATTTGGCTGACCATTGACAACAATAGAAAACCAGTTGTTTGATATACATCTCCAAACCAAGTCAATGAATCTTTCTCCAAACCCAAATCCTCTGAGAACTTTGATTAGAAATCCCCAATGAAGTCTGTCATATGCTTTCTCCATATCCAGCTTTATGATGACATTTCCACCATGATTCTTCTTTCGCAGATTATACACCATCTCTTTGGCTAGTAAAATATTGTCTTGAATTGATCTGCCTTTTGTAAATCCGCTTTGATTAGGAGATATGATAATAGGCAGGACCTTTGCAAGTCTTGTACATAAGATCTTAGAAATAATCTTATAACAAAAATTGCACAGGCTTATAGGCCTAAAATCCCCACAAGATAACGGATTCTTAATTTTGGGAATAAGCACAATGGATGTTGAAGTCCAGCTTTTAGGCAACTCAGCACCTGCAAAAAAAGAATTAATAGCATCTACCAGGTCAGTTTTAATAATGTTCCAACAAGAAAGAAAAAATTGCCCCCCATAACCATCAGGTCCTGGAGCTGAATCCGGACTCAAGCTTTTAATCGCCTCCCATACTTCTATCTCACAGGTGAACTCTTCTAGATCTGAGTTAATCTCTTGGTTGACCAATTTGGGAATGAACTCTTCCTTGTATTCTTCAGAAAAATACTTCTCAGCAGTCAATTGGTTTTTAAAGAACATGATAATATGATTTTTAATGGCATTCTCATCTACAATCCAATCCCCTGACTCGTTTTTAATCCCAGATATATGAAGTTTTTGGTTTTTAGCCTTTGTACTGGAGTGAAAAAATTTATTATTAGAATCCCCTAGCTTCAACCATTTAATTGATGACTTTTGCTGCCAGAACATCTCTTGAATCTGTAATGCTGATTGGAGCTTAGCCCTTCCTCTACTCAAAGCTTCTCTATTAGTATCCGAGCTAGACAGTTCAACATTAAGCTCTAATTGACATATATCATCTTCTAAGTCCACCACATTTTGATTAACATCCTTAAAGTTATCCTTACTCCATATTTTAAGAATACCTTTTAGCCTTTTCAGCTTCAAAGAGAACTTCCACAAACCCGATGCTTGAATGGGATCCCTCCATGACTCTTCAACTATCTTATTAAATTCTGGATGTGTTGTCCAGAAGTTAAGAAATTTGAACACAGAATACCTTACCACATCCTTGTTTGTTGCTGACAATAGAAGTGGAGAGTGGTCTGAAGAAGTTTTGTTTAGATGCTTAATTGAAGATTTGGGGAAGGAAAGCAACCATTGGTTGTTGTATAGAAACCTATCGAGCCTAGCCATAATAAGATCAACCTCTCCTCTGTTATTACTCCATGTAAATTTGGATCCGAGATACCCCATATCTAGAAGCCCACAGCTATCCACTGCTTGGTTAAACTCATTAACTGCTGCTGCATCAACATCATTTCCACCAACTTTTTCTTCCTGACTTGCCACAATATTAAATTCCCCCATAACAATGAAAGGCATACCAGCCATATCAGAGGAAGCCTCAGCCATTTGACTCCAAAGATCTCTTCTATCTATTTTATTACATTTAGCATACACTACTGCCACACACACCTGACATTTAAGACCTGGATGCATCACCTTCACAACCAGTAATTGTTCATGATCCACAACCACCTGGGCTTGAGTATTGAATCTCCAAAAAAACCAGATTTTACCATTACAGTTACTAAATCCTCCTTCGAATCTCCACTTCATTTTATACATATCCACCTTAACTTTATCAACCATGGGCTCTAACACAGCTAACACAGGTATTTTGAAAATTCTGCAAAGGGACTTTATTCTTCGAGAAGTTGATGATTTCCTTGCACCTCTAATATTCCATACAATGAAATTTAACATTTGTATTTGGAAGGATTGGAGCTTCTGCTAACTTTGGTATGGGATCTAGTACATCTGCTGAACATTGGATCTTGTTTTTTCTTTTTGCTTTCACCCAAACTGCCACTGATAATTAATTCTTTGCTGTGGAAATTCTCCTCCTTTCTCCCCCTGCTCCTTTTAATCTTTTGTTCCATCTTATCAGAAAACATAATCAATTCCTCAATCATAGGAACATGATAATCCTTATTTTCTTCCCCTGCAGACAAGTACAATTTCTGATGATCTGTAATATGTTCTTCATCTAAATTATCAGCGCTACAATTTGACAACCAATCAGTGTCCCCCCCATAAGAATCTACTCCTAACAACTCTTGACCTCTATTCAAAATTTGCAGCCCTTTCTTTTTCTTTGATTTTTTCTGAAAGACCTTCCATTGAGAATCTTCTGCGACTACTGGATCCTTGATTATTAATTGTCTCCCTTCTTCTACGAGATCTTCACTGACTTTATCTTCTGCCTCATCTTCAGTTAATTCTATAAACTGATCACCATATTTAGATTGCACCTCATTAACTTTGATAAATACTTTATTTGAATGAGTTGATTTGATTTTCTCATTACCTTCCAAAATTCGTTTGGGATCTACATTTATTCCATCTTTGTCAACCTTCTCTACAACATGCTCTATATTCTTAATCCGATACTCAGTCTGCTTATTCCTTAAAGTGTGGGATTGCTGCCCCATATTTTCAAAGCCATCTTTCATCATACCTCGAGCCTGATTCACTGGATTAACAATGCAATCCATCTCCATATGACCTTTCTTAAAACAAAAATTACAATATTTGGGCACATTCTCCACATGAATTTCTTGCCAAAATCCCTTCTCCCCATAGCCTATCCATACTCTCTTAGATATTGTCTGCGTAACATCCACTTCAACACATACTCTTGCAAGACTTGGTCTGTTGATTTCCAGCGTCGACGTATCAATTTTTAGCGGTTTACCAATGAGTTGAGCTATAGAAAATAAAGCAGGCTTAGAAAAGAAATGAATTGGGAGTTGTGGGAGAGAGATCCATATAGGTGCAATACTACTTTCAATATCTGGCCTGAAATCAATTGTCCATTTAAAAACCCTCATTGGATGTTTCCCTATGTACCATGATTCTCTTAGCCACATGCGAGAGAAATCTTCTTCACTATTCAGCCGAATAAGAACATGTTTTTGATCAATCAATCCAATACTAAAAGCTGTTTTCAGAGAGAAAGATTGAAATACCTTTCTTATGAATTCCATTGATGGCCTTCCGTGAGAAAACTTCCCTACCAGGGAAAATTTGAAGGGCTGCGCCAAAGATTCAATTTCTTCTGGAGTGAATAGGATCGCTGGTTCACCTTTTGTTTCAAAAAATTAAAATAGGGATTTATTTTTTTTCTTTTCGATAAAACAGAAACAAAACGCACTTTTAAAGTACATAAATTTTTAGTGGTTAAAAACAACACCAACATATTTTCACTATTTGACCAAAGATAATGATCTTTTATATAAAGAAATTTAGAGACAATTGATCAAGCCCTTTTTTAATTCTTTCATTAGTTTTTAAAACAAAAACTAAATACATAAATTAATTGCTAAGCCCTCATAAACATAAGTAAAGCCGTTGACGTGAGACTACTCTCCTTTGGTTTAATCCATCTTTTTATTATATATAGATGAATTTCAAGATAATTTCTGTTACACCTTATCTGTGAATTCCAATATATATATATATATATATATATATATATATATATATATATATATATACACACACACACACACACACACATAGAGAGAGAGAGAGAGAGAGAGAGAGAGAGAGAGAGAGAGAGAGAGAGAGAGAGAGAGAGACTTGACTGACTGATAGGGGAGATAGAGCGGGAGACAAAATTGCCTTCTAAACTTTGAGGGGGAAAAAGCCGCCGCTCCTAAATTTTTAGGGGTGAAAGAAAATGTCATAATAGGTGCACTTAGTTTAGAAATTCTTAAAAAAGGTCATAATATCTATAATCAAATATGATTTTTATATTTAAAGTGTCATGAAAAATAATACTAATATATATAAAATGACATTGTGTATTAGAGATGTCATGTTAATAACAATATTAATCTTTCAAATGACATTTTTATAATAAAATTCTTTAATTTAATTTTTTGAGTGTCATGAAAAGGTGTTTTTCTTGTAGTGATCTCTTAGTGTCTTGGCAGCCCACAAGAGCGGCATCATAATACCCAATCATCTCCAAATTATCTGATTTTCGATAGATGAGAATGTAATATTTTATTCACTATAAATACCTCATTAACCGTTTGGCTGCTTTCTAGTGATCCATTACAGGGTTTCACAAATATTTGCCTAACATAATCACTATGTACACTAAAGTCGGACGGGCACATACTTGATCATACAAAAGACTCCCTATAGTTAAAGCATAATGAACCTCTTTTTTTCAATTTCTTCACTTTGAGTCTCATACTTAGGGCATTGACATAAACTAAACTTGTTTCCCTTAGGGACATGAGTATCTCCTTGTGCATAATCTTTCATGCCAAATCTCACGAGTACCTTCTTGATATAGCTCTTTTGTAATAATGAAAGGATACCCTGAGAGCAACCTCGATGTATCTTAATTCCTAATACAAAAGAGGCGTCCCCAAGATCTTTCATTTAAAAACTCTTAGTTAGATTTCTCTTAGTTTCATGCAATAACCCTATATCACTGCTAGCTAGTAGTATGACATCTATATAGAGCACAAGGAAAATAAATTTACTCCCACTGAACTTATGATATACACAGTTATCAATTGTATTAGCCTCAAAACCATATGTGATAATGACATCATGAAACTTGTGATGCCATTGACGTGAATCTTGTTTGAGACCATATATGGATTTTTTGAGTTCGCAAATCATAGACTTTGGAGCACCTAGGTCAAAGTTTTCTGGTTGTCCCATATACATGGTTTCCTCAATCTTACCATTGAGAAAAGATATCTTAACATCCATATGATACCATTCTAAATAAAAATGATTTACATGTGCTCATGAGGTTGTTGAGTCTTCTCTTTTGGAACAACTCTTTGATCTTGAGTAGGGAAGTCCTCATTATTGTACTCTTGAACGCTGTCTGAGGTTGAACAATGTTTCGAGAATATTTGATTCCTCTTTAAAGACAACATTCTTATTCTTAACTGTATCTTCGCCCTCAAACTCAACATCTTTGAGAAATTTCGTATTTTCTATCTAAAAAGGGACTTAGGGATAATAGAACTTGAAACCCTTTGACCGTTCAACATACCTATCAAAATAGCAGCTAATAGTTCTTAAGTCCAGTTTCTTTTTAGTTGGCCTATAAATCCTTGCCTTAGCTAGCCATCCCCAAACTTGTAAATATTTAATGACATGTTTTCGACCTCTCCACAGTTCATAAATGGGTTTTAGATATCGCTTTACTAAGCACTCTATATAGAATATATACTACAGTCTTAAGTTCCTCTCCCTAGAGTATTTCTGGCAAAGAAGAATGATTAATCATACTTATTAACATGTCCTTAAACGTTCTTCTTCATCTCTAGGAATTTGGAAAAAGGTTCTTGACGTTGTTCACCTGATCCATCATATCTGCCATTGTATTCACCAGCACAATCAGATTTGACATCTTTAATCTTCTTGCCTAGTTGATTTTCAACTTCGGTTTTGAAGGCCTTATAAAAACATACAAGGATTGAGACTTCTCATAAATTAAATATGTGTATCCATAACTTGAATAGTCGTCAATAAAATTGATAAATACTATTGATCATTCCAAGAAGCCGTAGTGAATGGGCCGTAAATATCATTATATATCCATTCTAAGACGCTAGAAGTCATTTTCACACTTAATTTTTTAATGTTTGTCAATTTCCCCATTATAAACCCACTACAAACATCAAAGTTTATTAAACCAAGGGGTTCATGTATTCCGTTTGACACAAGCCTTTCAATTCTCCTTTGGGAGATAATACCTAAACGTTTGTGCCATAAGGCAATAGAATTATCTTTAGTTAATTTACATTTTGTGCCTCTTGTAGTCGCTTGAAAGCTTTCATTAAATGAAGCACTGGTGTTCAATATATACAAGTTATCAATTAAAGAACCACTCGCAACAAGAGTAGAATTAAGAAAAAAAATGACTTTATTATTTTCAAATAAATAAGAAAAAACCATATTTGTCCAAAACAGAAATAGAAACCAAATTTCGTCTGAAAGACGGTACCATATAAGTATATCTTAATTGAATAAAATGACCAGTCTCAAAAGATAGCCTAAAGGTACCAATTGCTTTGACTGCAACTATTTTTCCATCGCCCACATAGATGAATCTTTCAGTATCATTTGGCGGTCGGCTCCACAGGTAACCCAGCATAGACATACTTACATGTGTAGTAGAACCTAAATTTACCCAAGTATGAGTAGGTATAAAAGATAAATTAAATTCAGAACAAACTAAGATGAGAAGTGTATCTTTCTTTACACTCCATGCGACGTACATGGAACAATCCTTCTTCACATGCCTATGTTTCTTACAAAAGTATCTGGTAAATTCTGAATCCTGCTTCTTTTATGAAATTTTGGGTTCTCATATTCCAACTATAACTTTCGTATTATAATTCCTTTTTCGTTTATTATCCTTTGAGGTAGATGCAATATGAGTACTTTCAATTGTCTTCTCTTACTTCAATCTGGAATATTCTTGCATGTAAGGAGAAATGAACTCATTAAGAGTCTATTTGTCCTCTTGAGTATTATAGCTACTAAAAACTGCCCATTGTGTGCAGGAAGAAAAATTTATACCAGATGCTCGAGCAAGTCATCAGATAGATCTGTCTTCAGTTCCTTAAGTTTTGAAGCGATGTTAAACATCTCTATAATATACTTCCTTATGTTTCCATTACTTTATACCTCATTTAGATAAGTTTAGCTAGAAGTGTACTTATTTCAGCCTTTTCATTCTTTGCAAAATGATTTTCAATATATACCTTATCGGACATACCACCCCTGAATGCTTCAGGAAAGATGCGCTTTAACATCATTAGACTTAAGTGATTAAAACAATCCCAATTCTTAAAGTTCTCTTTATTCTCAATTGAACTTTTCTCCGTAGGAGGAGCGGGTTGTTCTTCCCTTAGCGCGTAGTCTAAATCCACGGAATTGAGAACTATCAAAGTTTCTCTTTCCAGTTCTTAAAGTTTGTGCCATTAAGCACATGGGTTCATGTTGGTAGTGATATTAGTAGCAGAAGTAGCAACTGAATTTAGAGAACAAATAAATAACATAAACTTAAATTAAAATTCATGTCAAGTTGTACATAAATGCAAGACATTAATTTTATGCAACTGTAATTGTGGCCCCTTTTTTTCAAGATACCTAGCACAACATTAACTTTTTGTCCTTGGACATAAACTTTAACTTGTAAATGGTACTCTGGATGCATAAATCAAATGTTGATGATAAATTCGGTCAAACAATAACCTTCCTTTGGGCCGGTATACTATGTGACACCCCGCTTAAAATAATAACGGGTGGCCAGCCCTGTACTATATTAAATCAGGAATCTCAGATGGCTCAGTCTCAGCATCAACAGATTATACTATAATAGATAAGGCTAACTACCAGAATACTATTAAAAGCGGATGCCAAACTAAGTAAAACAGACAATAGAAATCAGACCAACAATATAAAACTACTCGTAACGATAATATACAAAAGCATCATGATAAAAAAAAGTGCTAACATTAAAATGAAATGAGTACACAAAAGGAAATATACCCGAATAAGCTATCGGGTCACAGACAGTACAACAATCATAAAGAAAGAAATATAAACAGCTACAAATAACCCTTCGGTATAAACTCGATATACAACATGAATCCTACCTAGATTTTCAAAGAACTAGGAAGCGACTACAATCTAAATCCCGCCACAGTCCGCAAATTCTACGGCTCTCAAGACTCTGGATAGAAAAGTATCCGGTATCCCTGCGGTAGGACACCTATAGTACAATATATATATATAGCAGAAGAGAAATATAAACGGGTCAGAGCCCGAGGTGTAAAAATATTTAGCAAGTGTGTTAATCGTGCATAATAAATATAAATGCACTATTTCATAATTTAAAGTGGAGTCGCACTCTCATAAAACCCCAAACTCACCTCTCATCTACAGCGCGCACCTAATCGTGTCCTGGAACCTTCATTAAGTTACCCCACCCACTTAAGGACAACTTATCTTACCAGGCGCATGGCCTATACCCACATGACCTGCCATTCTATCATAACCCTCGAATTCTTTCCATTCTAATCACACTTAAATATATTTTCACATATATGCCTTACTAGGCTATAGTGGTTCCAATTATTAACTTAAACCGGCTATAAGTCTTAATAAGTCACACCTTAACATTAAGCTTCAATATAAAAGTGTATTCTCTAAGCAACATACATACAACTATTAAGACAAAACTTCTCTCTACTCTCAACATTGCACTACGTTTCGTGCGTGGGGAATCTCGCAAAGAAATCCAAACAAGGAACCCCCCGATACACTACTCCTTGACAATGTCGATCATAGGGATACCTTATGTCATTCACACAAATCCTACTACTAAAACTACCTAATTATAGAATACCAACTCTAAATACACAATTAAATCTCTATTGAAATCCTTGGGTCAATATACCGCAATTTTCTCTAAGTACAATCCTTCGATCCCAATGAACTAGTACACCCAAAATCACCCAAGATGTACATCATAGAAACTCCATATCCTCTTCACCAATAGGATATACAAATATATATATAAGCAACCATTCATTCCTATAACCATGTATACATAACACACATAATGTATACTTAATAATACACATAACCTAACGGCTATAGGATGCCAAAATACTGCACCATGCTATCATCTTCCAGGGCATCACTCATATACCATCCTGGGGACCACCGGTAGGACTAAATATCACCTACTTCGTGGTCAAAAACCAAATCACAACATATGGGAAGCGGCCATGGTTCCTAATCGGCAAGTGAGAACGACTCATACCCAATACTTCTCACCCCCAAAATATACAATCACACAAGTAAATAAAATGGACGGCCATGACCTGGGGAATATCCACACCCTGCTCCTCAAGCCAGGGGCTCACCCTCATCGCGCAACTTCCCATGATAGCATGTGTCGGGTATGCTTCACACCATAAGTATATATATCATTCACACTATATATACATCAATATGATCACATCATATATACAAGCCATCGCGCACGGCATAGGTATTCATGCCATATGTACACACATGTATACATATTTATACGCACATATATATACACATATATACATACCATCTCTCATCCGTATGTATGAAATTTATAGACTCGGCTACACGTGTAAATAACCCTCAATATACTAGCCGTCACTCCAATCATATTAACTTAATTCTTTACATAAATACGATCCCTCACTTGAAGAATATTCATCCATTACCCCTATGATATGAATAGTCTTCCAATATATATCCAACGTTAAGATTATTATCCCAAAGTTTAATGTATGTGTCAATCACTATGCATCCCCTCTATATCCGAAAGCACATCGATATATCTAGTCATAATTTTGACTATTGGTATGCACATAACTAATAGTCTACAAACCTCAAGCTCAAACCTAAATTCATTTCATGATTCCCATCAATTAGTGGAATCCCCTTTGTTGATCACACACACATATATAACAACTATCCCGACTAGAATTTCAACACGACCTATTCTAGTTGATAGTACAATCCAATCGTTCACACTTTCGCCCACGGTTCAATTTCTCCTTTGAACCCTTAACCTTACCACACTTATGATTTATTCCTTTGAGTTTATCATTTCTAAGGATACGTGACCACTCGCTCTCATTGGCCCCCAATCATAACTTAAATAGAATCCTATAGCTATAAGGATTCGGCACAAACATTGGCCTACAATTTCACATCACGCCCTCACCGCTCTCTCTCAAAGAGTCTTAAACTGTACGTCATATGTAAGCTCACCTATGACCTATAAATATAACTCCCGTTCTTAATGAAATTCCCACACTACACAAATTCAACCATCTCCAATGCACTCGTACATTCATCTCCAAAATAGTTCGATATGTCCCCATCATCATATCATATAAGAAACCCCTTATAAATCATTAAATCATATCTCTTGCATCAAATTATAATGTTCCAAATCGATAAACCCAAGAGAATATGAGTAAAACTCTCCCTAGGAAAAACTATTCGAGACGGCCCTGTTTTCGATTTGATTTGGCCCCTCCGAATCGATTCGGTCCTAGCAGCGAATCGATTCGGCCCCAGCGAATCGATTCGGCCCAATTAGACATGTAAGTCTGCTACATACCGAATCGATTATCAAGGGGCGAATCAATTCAGCCCTAAAGACCTGATGCTTCTGCAACATGGCGAATCGATTCGCAAGGGGAGAATCAATTTGGCCAGTTCAGAAAGTTGCGAAAAGGGTTATTTTTTTCCAAACCCAAATTTCCAAAATCCATATATATACATCCCCCAACCATCAATCTTCATACCAAACATATTTCTAACCCTAAAATTCAACATATAATTACCCAACAATTTCTATAACCACAAATGCAAGATTTTTACCCAAAAGTTAAGTTTTGACCTATATACCTAAAATCCAATTCTTTTGCCCACAAATTATGAAATAAACTAAACAAATGAATTATTTAGCAAGATTAAACACTTGCCTCGAAATCGTAGGGGTAGAAACATCCTTGAGATCGTGTCCTGGCCAGAATCTCCAAATTTTTCCTCTCTCTTTCTTCCTTTCTTCTTCTCTTCTCTTTTCCTCTTCTCTTTTTCTCTCTATGGTTTTCTCACAAATGAGATTGGCTTTATCCGTAAGCCTCTTAAACCTTTAAAACATAAGTCCCAATTTTAAATGGTAATACACACTTTAAATGACTCGTTTACTCCACTTCGAGTCAAACTAACTTAAAAATATTCCGGACCCGAAATAAAATCCAAGAACATTCATTTTGACTATTTCGATCCATCCGGAATCAATGGAGTACTCGGAATTATCATCCGAAACACTTTATAATGTCCTCAATTTCTGGACTTCAATTTCCAAAATTTGAAACTTTCCAATTTAAATAAATTTTATTTCTCTCAAAATTTAATTTCTCAGTCCCAAAATCATGGAGTGTTACATATTGTCCACATAGAAACATTATAATCATCACACATTTATTTCCGCATGTACATTTATTATTTGGCCAATTAACAATCTTCCTTTGGGATAATCACTAATCGCATAAATAATAAATACACATATGTTAATAACTCAAAATAGATTAATCTATGTAATAGAGCTTACTTTGGCAACATACTACTTCAATTAATTTATTTTAAGGTATAAGACAATGGGGTATTAATTAAATACCACAAATGGGAGCAACCTTTTGGTTTCAAAATAATATCCTGAATCCAAATCTTTTAGAAAATATATATTCTCCTGATGGAATTCTCCTTCCTCCCATAAGCCATATGACACTTTATCATATATCTAATATTCAAAACTTTACATAACATGAATATTATAACAAACATCTAATTATAAAAAAATATATGTAGTGATTTATACCATAAAATATGGGAAAATAATTTATTTTTTTGAAATGGAAAATTTTGAGTTATCACTACATTAACTTTAACAATCTCTTCATGATCACTCTCCAATTCGTGGAATCAAAAAATCAATTTTTAAGCGAGAGTTATTAGTGTTGACATTATTACCAAAAATATCAAAAACATGTTTTTAGGGGTCTAAACGATGTAAAAACGACGAGATAGGGTGGTGCCCATTTTATACAATGGGTTTTGTATATTTCAACGTTTTCAGGTTACCATCAAAATTTCGTAAAATTTTGAGCAAGAGAATGAAATATATCACTGAAAACGTCCCTCAAAATTCAAAAATCAAGATTTCAACAATTCTCATATTAATCTTGAACAAAACACAATTAATCCATGCAAATCCATTATGAATTAAACCCTTTTGAGGGAAATAAAAAAAATCACTATGGATTAACAATCCTTAATCAATTTGGGACTCTGATTATCAAAATTATAAATAAATTAAACATAGAATTCTAAAAGCAATATGGGTTCTAACTAGATCATATGTATGATAACTAAAATAAAATCACTTCTAAAGCACAATCACAATACCAATCCCAATAATCTATAATATGAAGAGGCTCTGATACCACTTGTTGGAATATCAAAATTAAATTCATCAACATAATAGATTATCGAGATTATATAAAAAAATAATTATATAAGCCGTGTACATGAATCCATAGTGGTGATTGAAACAAGGTGGTTGGAGGTCTTCCCTAGACAAATATCTCTCTCCCTCTCTCCCTCTATCTATATGAGTTCTCTCTCATTAATGGGAATGATGAGGAGAGTGTTTTGAGTGCATTATACTTGGGGACCAGAACCCTTCATTATATTTATAGGCATCTAGTTAGAACCCCATAAATTCTAATTAGATGACTCTTGAGTAACCAATAGATGACTTTTGAGTAAGATGACTCTTGAGTAACCACTACGTGAATTTGGGGTAATCACACATTACAAAGACCATACTCATTTTCAGATGTCTTATTGGCTTTACTAATCAGATCACTTAATTAGCCCAACCAAAATACAAGCCCAAATACAATTGTTATTTTAATATGCAAGCCTATATTACAATATTAAAAATATTTCAACACGATATACTCACTACACCAACCTCCTAAAAATCAATAGAGCGCTTTACAATATTACCTTCTCCACCTCTATTCAACCATGCAAATAATACCAAAAAGCACAACAATAAGTCAAAGAAAAAAAAAAGTTAAAGTGAGAAAATGGGGAGATGGATTACTTGGGAGTGGAGATATAGTTTATAAGAGAGAGTGTAAAAGTAGTGATAACTTAAATAAGATCTAATACCAATTTGTGAATGTCGTGTGATATTGATTTGATTAAATTAGAAAGTTTCCAATTTAAACTTATTTAATCGGTGTCAAATATCAAACCAAATTAATTTAGCCCCTAAATTATGCAACTACATGTGTGTGTTAAACCATCACAAATAAAATTGTTAACTTGCAGATTTCTGGAAAAATCCCTAGGGCAAAACCTTTATTTCACTATAAAATAGTAAATCACAACTTACAATAATTACAATAAATTTTTTAATGAACTAGCAATGAAACAACCACAGCAGTCCATATAAACACGCAGTCCTAATCAGTTAGGAATTCCCTCGAGCACTCCCAATCGACACACAGTCATCAGCAGTAGATTTATCCTCTCTAAAAAAGAAAAACTTCACCAAAGTCATTTCTTGGATTCCAAAGCAATTCACATAAAGAGTGGGGCATTTTGTGAATTGAAAGCAAAAAGGATTAAACCTTAAACGAAGAAGACAAAGTGTTCTTCCGATTTGCAGTGTTTGTATAAACTAAAATGCCAGGTCTTCTTATAAAAAAAGAGAGTGGTTAAACACCATATTGATAAAAAAAAAATTAAGGCGGAGCGTCGTTCGAATAAGAAGAGAAGTCGCTCGAACTAAAGACATTGTCTCTCAAATGACAGCTTCGCTCGAGATCACATGTGGCCCAAACAACTATGCATCTCGCTCAAACAAGATTTAATAAAAAAATATTTGTTTATCTTCGCAGAAAATATTCCACCTCAAAATGATTAAAAAACCTTTTGACGAAAAACTCTGCTCCAACACTTAGAAAATATTTTGTAAAACTATCCCAACACATTTATGTGGTACGTTAAAGGACTTAAACACAACCTTACTAAAATCTTTCTTGCAGAGGTTTTTCTTGTTGAATAACTTGACATTAGGATCCATCTTGATGTATGAATGTTCTGAATAATCTTCGACGATTGTAGTGGTGTATGACATACTCAATCGATAATGGACAATGTAAAGTAATGTCCTTTCAAATCTCCCCCTATGTCTATGCCAGTACAAAATAAAAACATCTGAATTATCAAATCAAAATGCATATACAAATCTAATACCCTCTCATGAACACAAAACTAAAAAGGTATTAAACATGTAAGTCTAAAAATTTTCTTCAAAAATCTTCAACTTTAAAACTTTAAGCTTTAAGCTTTTCTCATCAGGGTGTGCAAACTAATGATATTCAATTTTGTACCTACACACATGAGACAAAGAAAATACCTTCGTGACGCATCGAGTTTGAAATGATATAAGAATCAATAAATATAATCAAATCTCCCCCATAATACTAAATATACCCCATAATTCGTTGTCCCCCTTTTAATTTGTCCGAAATAGACAAAGAAACGAATAAACTAAAATAAACATGAAGTTGTCACGATAAAAATGCATAGAAAATATGGATCAAACTACGCTCATGCAAAGGAGTAACCAAAAAGCTTCCACAAACTATTTTTTATTCTTCAATTTTTCATACAAAAATGCAAAAATAATTTTTACAAAAATCACACACCATTAAGTTACACTAAGACCACAAAATCATGCAAACAGAATGAATGGGTGTGAACATATTCAATAGTCAAATCAACGCAATAAAAAATAACCTATGTCACGATGAATTCGTGTATTCCTAACGAACGAATCTCAAAATTGTCCTTAGGTGTCAAAAAGTGTTGAATTTAAATGACATCGACTCAATCCATCCACACATTAAAGTCAAGAATGATTTCCACACCAATAACGTCTAAAACTATGAAATGCTTTTTCATGATGCTGTCAGGACGTGTAAACCCGTTTTCAGTGCTTTCCATCCAAACTCCCTCATAAATAATAATGCATTTGTTTTTCTTTTGAGGTGGCCCCGTTTGACATATTTATCTTTTTATTGCCTTTAAATTTTTTTGGGCTCTTTAAAGCAGTGTCTCTCACGATGAGTTAATTTTGTACTCTTGCATCCATTTCCTGTTATTCACTCGTCATATTTTGTTGCAATTAAATTTTTCACGATAGACGATGTTTACATGCACTACTTTCATTGTCAAGTTTTATCGCATATGGTTCATTTTAGAGACAAAATTGAGATGACAACACTCCGACCAATATGTGATAAATAAGTACAATAATCAAATAAATCCGTGCAAGTATGCATTAAAGGAACTCATGAGTCAAACATGTAGGTAGTAACAACTAATCACAGTTCAATGACTCCAAACATTGTAAAGCACAAAAATGAAATTATGACACATATATAAACACTAACAAATCATCACATGGATAATAAAATTGTGACTCGATCATCCTTAATGTCCATCCATATATGGTGTAAAACAAAATACAAAACTCTTTTTGTCTTTTTCAAAAATTTTATCAAAATAAAATCTTTTTGTATTTTTTCATAATTTTTCTCAAAAATAAAAATCTAATACAAAAAAGTACACAAGTTATAACACTAGCAAGAATATATCATGAAACACAACTAGTGTATGGAAAACAAGCGAACACAATCATTTAATATGATATTGGAAGAGAAGAATCACATTTAAGCAACCGAGAATCAACTAGTCTAACATCCAGTGCCTCTAAAAGTGATTTCCTAACCCAAATAGGTGTGCAAGGATGCCTGGGAGTTTTTGGGAACTAAGGTAACACTAGATTTCAATTTCCTATGACCTCTTCGAAGATCAAAACAAAAACGCCCAAGGTGACCTTTCCTACCACAATATGAACATGTGTAAATGAGTGGAACGACACCAATGGGGTGATCTTTCCAAACATCCTTGGGTTTTATTAAACCTCTAAAATAAATAATGGTCTTGGTTTTAACAACAGAAGCATTAGAACACTACGAGACATTACCATTACTAAAAACAGTACTAGAGTCTATCAAATCATTTTTCATCTCTAATTTTTTTAATTAATGCAATGAATTTTACCCTTATAATTTTAGGGACTCCTTCTCTAAAATTTCTATTATTCCTGGAAGGTTATCACGTTCTCCCTTAAAATACGTACACTTATCCCTAAGAGTCTCCTCATGTGCCACAAACTCATCGAGTAAAATATTTTTATCAACTTTGGCACAAACACAAATCTTAGAATTTTTAAGCTCCTCCAATTCTTTTTCTAAAAATATAATTCTATCATCACTCACCTATTTGAAAAAATTTAAAGCATTAAATTCATGGTCCAAAGAAATAAATTTCTCATGATAAAAATCTCTTTGACTTTGAATCGTTTGCAAAAGATCCATGGTGGATTTAAAACGAAAATTTTCTTTTTCCAAAAAATCAATTCTTTTAGCAAACATTAAATTCAAACTATTTAAATCATCAATACTCTGACTCGTGCCAACAGAGGGGGGCATCCGATTACATAAGTGCTCCATTGAAAAAATTGGGATTTTTTACAAAATTGATTTTTCAAAAAAAATCAATATCACACAATTTTGCGAAAAATAAAGATCACTCGATAACTTAGAGAAACCCGCTCTGATACCAATTTGTAAAAGTGGTGATCACTTAAATAAGCTTTGATACCAATTTGTAAATTCCGTGTGATATCGATTTAAATAAATTAGCAAGTTTCCAATTTAAACTTGTCTAATCGGTGCCAAATATCAAACAAAATTAACCCATCCCCTAAACTATGCAACTACGTGTGTGTTCTAAACCATCACAAATAAAATTACTAAATCATAGATTTCAGGAAAAATTCCTTTCGGGAAAAACCTGTATTTCACTATCAAATAGTAAATCTCAACTTAAAATAATTACAATGAGATTTATAATGAAATCCCGCAAGAATCCACAAAGACACACAGTCTTTAGTCAGCAATGGAACAATCGTATAAATCCATATGAACACGCAGTCCTAACCAGTCAGGAACACTCTTGAGCACTCCAAATTAACACGCAGCCGTCAGCCTTAGATTTATCCTTTCAATAAGAGAAAAACTTTACTAAAGTTATAACTTGGGTTCCAAAACAATTCACATAAAGATCAAGGCATTTTGTGAATTAAAAACAAAAGGATTAAACCCTAAACGAAGAAGACAAAGTGTTCTGCCGATTTGCAATGTTTGTAAAAACTAAAACGTCAGGTCTTCTTGTCGAAAATGGAGTGGTTTAACACCCTATTTATAAAAAACTTAATGCGGCGCGTCGCTCAAATGAGAAGATAAGTCTCTCAAATAAAAAGACATTGTCGCACAAACAACAGCTTCGTGCGAGATCACATGTCGCTCGAACGACTGTGCATCTCGTTCGAACGAGATTAAATAAAAAATATGTTTTTATTTTTTGAGAAAATATTCCCCCACAAAACTTTTAGAAAAACTTTTGACGAAAAACTCTGCTCCAACACATAGAAAATATTTTGTAAAAATATTCCAACACATTTATATGAACCGTTAAGGTACTTAAACACAACCTTACCAAAATCTGTCTCGCGCAGGCTTTTCTTGTTGAAGAACTTGATATTCAGATCTATCTTTTTGTATGAATATTCTTGAATATTCTTCGATGGTTGTAGCGGTATAAGACATACTCAATTGATAAAGGATAATGTAAAATAATGTCCTTCTACAGAGAGAGAGAGAGAGAGAGAGAATGTGAGGAATGAATGAAAATGTATGGAGGCTCTCAAATGGACATGGTTCAGCCAACTCCGCTCGTTTAAGAGTGGTGCATGGGTTGTGATGGATCGAACTTGGAAGGATAATGATCTTAGCGGGTGGGTCGAACCAACCCGACTTATAAATATCAAGACCTAAGTCGTACCTGATACTGGAACTATAAAATGGTTAAATGAGTGAGTCGGGATAAATAGGCCAAAAGTTTTTTTTTAGCGCGATTAAGTGATTTTCCCCTGCAATGAAACGTGTAGAATTATTAACCCTGTCTCAAAAATATTTAATCTAAGGCCCCTTTCATGTGTTTGTAGTACGTAAGTTGCCAAAAATACCCTTTGCATGGCAATCGGTTAATATCAAGTTGCTAAATGCATGTGATTTTAATGACAACCCAAGTGTTCAATATCATCTTGACTCAACGACTGACTCAATTATGAAATGTAAAAGATTACTTCTGTAATTTTTGGATTTTTTTAGGTTATATAAGATCTTCTTGTATATGTAACTCTTCTTCCCTTTCATATAACACGAGTCTTTTATGGTTCTTATTATTTGAGTGTTGAGAATTCAAACTTGCTTAATAGCTTAATGGTGGAAAACAATTTTGTTACATGTTTTGTCAAGCGTGGTAAATAAAGTTCTTCCATAGTTATATCTACAACATGTTCGTATGAGGATTTTGGTTAAAAAATACAATGAAATTGGAAAAGTTGCGCTCAACATCATTTTATGAATTATGATGTCTCAAGTAATCCATGTTGTATGCTAGGTGATGAGATTAATATGGAGAACGTACTTGGATATATATATATATATATATATATATATATATATATATATATATATATATATACATGTTTGTGTGTGTGTGTGTGCGTGTGTGTGTATGTATATATAGCATTGAGTCTTGAGAGACATGACTCGGAGTCTAAATCTGATGAAGGTTATAATTTATGTAATGATGAATTACACTATGTTGAAATTGATAGAGATATGCAATCAAACATTATTACATTGTAGAATATGATATTAATGTCATCTGGATGGGTTAGTTAATTGTAAGAGTTGGGAAGTTAATTGAAGGTGGAGCTAGTAAGTTCAGAATGGATTTATCTAAGTACACTGTTAAAGTTGGTTTTTAGTTTGATAATTTAAAAAATGAACAGACTAGAGTGACTTCATAGTGTTCAATTAAAGTCAACACTAATTGTAAATGGTGAATTCATGATTCTATTTAGCAATATAATGTTTTTTTATTACAAGGACATCCAATTTCTATCATACACATGGTTATGTTGTGAGCACTATAAAGAATTGTAGGGTGACATCGATGCTAGCTTTAAAGTTGATTCTGGATGAAATACGTTCAAAACCTTTGGCTAAACCTTGGGATGTAATTTAGGAGTTTAACTTAAATTGTGGAACATAAATGTCATATCATTCTGCTTGTTTGGTTGTTGAAAAGGGAAGGGGGCAGTTATATGGTGACGCCTACCTTTTATTTTATCAACTTAGGTGGTACGCAGATGCTGTTAGGAGAATAAATCATAAAAGTGTTGTTGAGTTAAGTTATAATTCGTCAATAAGGAGGTTCAAAGTGATTTCTTTATTTCTTTTGGTGGGTGCATCAATGGTTTTAAATTTTATTTCCTAATGATATTTTAGATGGTAAATTTTTGAAAAGTAGATATAAAGGAAATTTACTTGCATCTACAATAAAGAATGGAAACCAAGGTAAGATATGTTTTAGCGTTTTGTAATTAATATTTTAGAGTTCTTTCGGATGAAATTTTTCATTGTGATTTTGCAGTTCTTATTTGTATTTCGATTTAGCAGTAATATTTCACATTACAATTTTGTAGTGTGAAATGATATGTAATGCAAAATTTCAATGCTTTAGAATTTTGTTTCCGAATTGCATTGCAAAATTAAAACACAAAATGTTAAATTCGAACTTCGAAAAGGATACATAACTACAAAATATAACATTCAGATAATAAAATTGTGAAACGTGAGTGCGAAAACTAACACCATGTTGCAATATGTAATTGATTTCTCTAAGAGCAACATTTCAGACATTGCCCCTAGTATCTAGGTTACGTACTTTATGGAATATCCCATTATTCTGCATCACGTTATCACGATCATCATGATGTATCAAAGATTGGAATATCCAGCAACTCCAACGTGCACCACTACATCTTCAACATGCATCACCTTCATCTTCATCATGTTCCACTACAGCACCAAATGATGGTATAATTTATATTTGGAGTTAGAAGTTTATTTACAATTATATTCGTAGTTGCTTTTATTTTATTTGATTTAAAAATGAGGCATTTTTGGACTTAAAATAAATTAGTTTTTTCACCCTAGTTGTTCAAACGAGAAGGGAATATCGTTCAAACAAAAGAACTTTTCGTTAGAAGGGTCGTTTGAAGTCTACATCAAACGAACATCTAATGAAGGCATAGTGTTTCAAGTCATTATAAGGTCATTTGAAGCACGTTTGAATAAGATAGGCTTGTTGTTCGAATCAAACTTATTTTTGTTCTAACAAAGATCTTATCTCATTCGAGCGAGCATCAAACTCGTTCAAACAACTTGCGACACCTCGATTTTGTTATTTTCCTATAAATACCTTCTTCGTGTTGGGTTTTTATAAGACTTTTACAGATACATTTTTGGCAGACCTGTTGTATAAAGTCTTATTTTTTTAAAGGAAAAACATCGTTTGATTCACTCACATCACCTATCATATATAGTTGTGAATCCACTTTGAAACCCTAACGTAATTTCTACCTAAATTACATCTTATGGAGAAGGCATCTCCACTACCATTCTTATGATTCTTGCGGGGATCCTTGTTGAAGGAAGACGGAGGTCACCAGCAGGAGATTTGTTAAAGCGCTGTTCTTCCTTTATATAATTTTTAAGTTGCGATTTGTAAATTTATAAAGTGAATAAGAAAAGATTTCGTGCAAAAAGTATTTTTCCTGAAAACCGTCTTCTGTGATTTGAATGCGTGTTTGACCATTTGACGCAAAAATCACATAGTTTCATGTTCTAGCGTAAAAAAGAATTAGAAATTGGTGTGGGTTGTTATCTGAATTTAATAAGTTAACGCCATTATATCATTGCGCACTCTCAAATTGGTATTAGATCCATTTACATAATTTTACCGCGTAATTGATTTTTTGCAATAAAATATCTTGATATCAATTCTTATTTTTTTAAATTGTTGATCTTTGAAAAATCGCAAATTTTTTGAAGGATAATTTATGTAATAGGATGATAATTTTCGATGGATCCAATTAGGTCTACTAGAAAGCCACAATGTGATCCACGTTAAAGGTAATAGACGAAAGAGTATGGCTTGTTTGTGAAAGAGGGTGGAATCCTCCCATGACCATTGTTGATAATGCGACTAATCCTAAACATGTTTCTTCCTGCACTGATGAGGAATTTAAGTGGAGTAATTTTAACACTCTTGGACTTGGTGCTATTTTTGGATCCATCACTCTTAACAAGTTACATTGCATCATGATGTGCCCTATGTCTAAGGAATTATGGGTAACCCTCTAGCTCACTCACGAGGGTACCAACACAAAACTTCAAATTTTGACCACCCAATTTGAGACCATAACTATGATAGAGTCCGATCAATCGATGAGTTTTATGCTCATTTATCGAACATTGTTAATTCGAGTTGTAATTTGGGTGAGAAAATTCTAAAGACGAGAGTGGTGAAAAATATTTTGAGGTCACTCCCTGTTTGTTTTATTCCTAAGGTGACCGTGATTAGTTCATCAAGGATCTTAGAAACTCTTTTATTATAAGAACTTGTAGGAGATCTTCAAACATACGAGATTGATACGTTCCCTAAAACTATTAAACCTAAGGAGATATGGGTAGATTTAAAGACTCAAACTAAGAAAAAGAAAAAGGAGAGAGTTTGTGAGCTTGAATCTGAGGGAGATTTTGATGTAGATGACGTGGCCTTATTTGCAAATTTTTTTAAAACGTTTCTCAAATTTTCCAAAGGAAATTCTTGCAATAAAAATATTTTTCAGAAAAACAAAAATAAGAATGAGGTCAAAGATAGCGGTGAGAAAGAGAAAGAGATAAGGTGTTATGAGTGCGAATGTAATTCATGTAGGAGAGATTGTCCTAGACGTTTTGAGCAAGGTAGACCTAAGTCTGTTTATGTTTCTTCACATTGCAAGAAAAGACGTTACCCTAGGGAAATTTGTTTTAAGTTGGGGAGAGTGTATCATAGGTGTCTTCCACGTTATGCTAGTACACCAGTTCTCGCACACATTCTTACACATGCTACTCCACATGCTTCTTCACATCACATGAGAGATTTTGAGCATTTTCGAGAGCAAGTAGAGTATTTAGTTGAAACTTCACAAATTTTGATGGAGGAATTTCATAGGATATCATTTCCTTTTGAGAGTTCCTCCGGGCCTAATGATTGAGGTTGACACTTGTTTACTAGAATAGGATGTTTTTCATGCTCATATCATATATCCCTATTGCTAGTGTATACTATCATTGTACTTTTATTTTTCATTATATTTTTCAAAAAAATCCAAAAGGAGTTTTGTTTTTCTTGTAAATTTTGAAATTTTTTGAAAAATACAAAAAGATTTTGGGTTTCTTTTTAAGAAAAATGAAAGAGGCCAAAAGATTTCTTTTTATGAATTTTTTGAAAAAAATATATATTTTGTAGTTTGTTTACACCTTGTATGGATGGATTTAGGATAGCCGTGTCACAATATCATTCCAAATCCACATGTCTTTTTATAGTGTTTTGAGACACAACATCATTTCATCCACGTGCTTTATAATGTACTGGAGTCATTGAGTTATGATTAGACGATTACTTACTACTTGTTTCTCTCATTGTCTCCTTTAATCCACTCGTACACGAATTTATTTGAGCAATATACTTATCAGTCACATTTTGTTCAAGGTGTTTTCGTCTCAAATTAGCCTAAAATGAAAAATATATCATATAAGATAAAGGTTGTGGTTGTAAAAACCATTGCCCGGATTAATTTATTTTCTCCAAAAATTTGCTTTATTTTAAGTAATGGAAACGGGCTACTAAAGACAATATCACTTTGTGTGAAAAGCCACCATTTTCAAAGAAAATAGCCTAAAAGATTAAGGACAGATAGAAACAAAAGTACCGGGCCAAATTTAGATTTGAACACTGATGCTTCATTACACACGAGCATTAATTTCTTAAAATTTCTTTAAGTGAATTTTTATATTATAAGATGATTTTGAGGGATTTAAAGTAGAAGATCAATGGGGTTTCACATACCATATAATCTATTAAAACATTAACTAGTTTTGGGCGCTATTGGTGTGAAAATCATTTTAGACATTGATTTGTCGATTACATTGAGTTAATTTCAAATGAATGCATTTTTTACACCTAAGGCGGACCTCAAGTACATTCATTAGGATCATCTCAAATCCGTCATACATATGTTCTATGTTTGTTTGAGTTGATTTACATATAGAGTTTGGTCACACCCCTTCCTTACGTTTTTACGAATTGGTTATCTCATTGTTAGTTCATGGTGTGTGTGTTTTACTTGTATATTAGTATACATTATAAAAATATTTGAAAAAATAAAAAATAGTTGGTTTGTTTTTTCTTAGTTTATCATTGCACGATACTTATCGCCATATATTTGTGATGATATTCTACTATTTTTGTGACACTCCGTTTTATTACTTTAGTTTTTTGTTTTCTTGTCTATTTCGGACAACATAAAAGTGGGGACAACGAATTATGGGGGAGCCATAAGTTCTTATTATCATTTATATTTCAAACTCTTTATTGCGTCACGCGTATTTCTTTATCTATTGTGTGCAGGTACACTTTTATGGGCATATGCAACATACACTTAAGACAAAGTCCCAAAACGGTGATCATGAGAAAATGGGAGAATTGAAGATTTTGAGATTCGAAGATGTTGAACATTTCGAATAATTATGTATTTTGATATTATTCCATTTGTGGGTTATGGGAGGCAATTATAATAATGTTCGTCGTAGGAATTTTTTTGGTAATAAAGATTTTTTTTATTTTTGTACCGAAATAGGTATAGGGGGGGAGATTTGTATGGGCAACATTTAAGACATTACCCCTAGTATCTATGTTACATTTTTATGGCATATACCTTTACTCTTCATCATGTCATCACGAAGTATCAAAGATACAATTATCTAAAAACTCCAACGTGCATCTACAAAGTGCACCACTACATCATCAACGTGCATAACATTCATCTTCATCGGTCTCCACTTCTCCACCTAATGCTGATATAATTTATATTTGGAGTTCGAAGTTTATTTATAATTATATTGGGAGTTGTATTTATTTTATTGACTTAAAAATAAGGCATTTTTGGACTTAAAAGAAAATAATTTCTTCGCCCCAGTCATTCAAATGAGATGGGAATCTAGTTCGAACGAAATTACTTTTCGTCTAGAGGGTCATTTGAAGTCTACATCAAACGAACATCTAACGAAGGGTATTGTTTCAAGTCGTTAGAATTTCATTTGAAGCACGTTCAAACGAGATAGGCTTATTATTCAAACAAAACTTGTTTTCATGCTAATGAAGAGCTGGTCTCGTTCGAATAAGCATAAAACACGTTCGAACAACTTGTGGTACCTCGATTTTCATGTTTTTCTATATATACCTACTTCATGTAGGGTTTTTATAAGACTTTAACAGATACATTTTCTGCAGACCTGCTGCATAATGTCTCATTTTTTAAAAGTCAAAGAAACTTTTAATTCACATACATCACCTCCCATATATAGTTGTGAATCCATTTTGAAACCCTCATGTAATTTCTACCGGAATTACATCTTATGGAGAAGGCATCTCCACTGCTGTTCTTGTGATTCTTATGGGGGTCATTGCTGAAGGAAGATGAAGGTCAGCTGCGGGAGATTCGTCGAAATTCCGTTATTCTATTATAGAATATGTAAGTTGCGAGTTGTAAATTTATAAAGTTAATAAGAAAAGGTTTTAGCGGAAAGGAATTTTTCCTGAAGGATGTCTTATGTGGTTTGAATGCATGTTTTACAGTTTTACGCAAGAATCACATAGTTGCACATTCTAGCGTAAGAATAAAAAATTTGTGTGGGTTATCATCTGAATTTAATAAGTTAACGCCATTAGATCTTTACGCACTCTCAGTTTTAGTACCAATATAAAAAAATATTATAACAAGTGAAACATTTGCTATTGAATGTCCTCGTTAGAGGAATTTTCTTTACACCCTATGTATTCTCAATAAAAGTGGGGTTTTTCCCTCTTTAAAAAAAATAAAAAAGGAATTTTCTTTACTTTTAGTACAAATATAATAAATATTCTAACAAATGTATCATTTACTATTGAAGTCCTCACTAGAGGAATTTTCATTATTTTCTAATAATGAAACTATTGTATCTCTAAGTAGGATTTATTGTTCCCATTTATCTTCAGAGTGGTAGTATGTGCATTTTGTTATTACAGCAGATATGAGACATTTATAGTTCCTATAGACATATTAGGAGAAGAAATAATAAATCATTTCAATGTTAATCAAACCACATTTTTTTAGTCCAACCATGCAGATTTGCTCTATTTGTTTTGTGATCACTTTAGCATTTTCAATATCAATGATGTTAGGATCGAATGTACATCTAATATCATTGTACGAGTAGTAAAAATCTAGCTGTTTATGAGCCATATAATTGAGCCGAAGAAGAAATTCAATACTGTCACCATTGAATCTCTTGAAGATTATTGAATGGCTTCGTTTTGTTTAGATCATAATAAAGTGTCACAATGTTTTTGTAGCCAAACATTACTATTGAATATAGTTTACACATTTCATTACTTAATGTGTTTAGGTGTTTTATGCTTCTTTTAACATACGATTAGAATGTGTGGAATTAGCGTAAAACCAAATTAATGGATTGAAATTACACATGTGTGCAAAAAAACATTATTTATTAATTTTGCAATGCGAATTTAATCATTTCTCATAATGAAATACATAATTTATCACTGAGGAATAAATCATTTTGCATTGCAAAATAGAATATTTCTCGCTGAGAAATGAATTACAATTTCTTCAATTTGGACTATTTGCAGGTATGTTCATCATTGTATTTGTTGTAGTTATTGTTGAAGATGAGAAAAATTGGACATACTTATTAAAATAGCTTCACTTTGTTCTTGGTTGTGACGGAGAGATGATTTTCATTCTTGATCGTAAATTTGGGTTGAAAAAATCTCTAATTAAAGTTTTCCCTCAGAGTCACCACATCCTATTATGTGCAACATCTCAAGGGGAATTTGAGAAATTTGTTTAGTGGTGGTCATAAATACTTTAAAATCCTACATGAAACAGCTGCAAGAAGGTTCAAATATGTTGCTTATGTAAATACAGTGGAGATATTTGTTAAGAGTATGGATGATTTAAGAAAATATGGTGGTAACAAGATAAACAAATTTTTGGTTGATTGTGATCCATAACACTGAACACATTTACAGTTCACTAGTAAACGTTATTGGGAGATGTATTCAAATGTGGTTGAATCTTTCAATTCGTAAATTAGGGATTATTATCATTTACAATTTACCAGAAGTGTTGACCATATAAGAATGAAGATGATGTACATGATGTCAAAAGGACAAATAAAATTAAGAACTTGACCTGGAGAGTTGTGTCCTTACTTTGACACCCCGCCTATTCTAATCCTAGGTAATCAAGCCATTATTAAATTAAACAGGAATCATTAATGGCTTCATTCTCAGCATCACTATCGAAATCTAATTAATTTATTAATACCCTAACGGCCCAGTGTCAAAATTTTAATTCTTATTATTAACATGGAAATAAATACTTCACACTAACCATTCCAAAAAACAACATAATAAATACTAGAACATTTAAATAAATAATAGTGATTGTAATAAACACTCCAGACTAAAATCCAAATACAGTCATCCATAAATAGAATCTAAATCCCATGCCGAAAATAAAATAAAAGTACAATATCTTAGTAATACCCCCGACTAAGAAAGGGGCGATATGCCCGATTGGAATAGATAAAATGCGAGATAGGAAGTGAAAGATGTGGAGGCATCTAATACCAAGGCCCTGCAACTTACACATCAGCTGCAGTACGACAAGTGAAGGAACTCCTAAGTCTGGCATCCCAATGGCTGGGTACCTAAAATATTTTTACAAAAAATGGATTTGAAACGGGTCGGAGCCCAAGTAAAACATTTTGAAAATATTTTAGAAAGTATTTAAAATGAAGTAAAGAGTACATATTATATACATGTTAACTCCGCACGCTCTCACTTGAGATCCTCACCCCTCAACAATTGTGCATGCCTAATGAACTTTTCTAACCCGCCTAGTTACGCTACCCTGCCTAACTAGTTTGACTTAAGCCTTTCCCTTCTATTAATCCACTCTGCCCACTTGTACTGCCCATACAATACATTACTAAATTTCCAACCCCTTTTATTTATTTAGAGTCACCAATTAAGTATTAAGTTCACACATTCTGAGATCAATTTAGATAACACTATGTATAGTATCTACTAAAACACCTACAGTAGAATCAATCACATGTATATATATATATATATATATATGTATAGAGAGAGAGAGAGAGAGAGAGAGAGAGAGAGAGGCAGGCTCCTGTGCACACTAAGTTTGCACATTACCTTTTAAAAGTAGTAAAAAAAATATTTTTGAGTTGATTTTTTTTTTGTGATATTTAAACATTTCAAGGAACCCATATAAAAAAAATCAGGTCAAAAAAATATTTTTTGCTATTTTTAAAAAATCGGTCAAACTTTCGCAGTTTTTAAGCCCTTTAAAAACTGCGAAAGTTTGACCGATTTTTTAAAAATAGCAAAAAAAGTTTTTTTGAGCTGATTTTTTTATATGGGTTCCTTGAAATGTTTAAATATCACATAAAAAAATTGGTGTGCGCCAGCACTAAGTTTGCCTACTTTTAAAAGGTAATGTGCAAACTTAGTGTGCAAACTTAGTGTGCACAGGAGCCTGCCTCTATATATATATATATATATATATATATATATATATATATATATATACCACTCTTGTAATATATACGTATACGGCATCCCCAGGTGGAGACATGTGATGTGGGCATACTTTTCTATCAACTCCTGGTACATCACGTACTAAGTAAAGGACATCGGGTTCGAATTCACTCTCAAGCCGTACATTAAAAAAATTCACATAAAGTTGGAGGCAAACATAGTTCTAAGTCTTTGGGCTACACACACACCTAACGCACCCAAATAACCGATCACACCCTTATTCACACAAGTGGTGCTCAATTCCTAAGTTCTATGTTCTGAGATACAAGTCAAAAAATCCCCCAATGGGCCCATCAAGATAAGACTGTCGATAATGCGGAACCTCCCGTGATAACAAGTAGCCTGTGTATGTTCGCACATAATTAATCAAACAATAGGTACTCACACCATCTACATATACATATATATTCAGTATAGGTATTCAGTTAACCCATAATATATGTTTTATACGTAGTACATTTATCTCCTGAATATCCTATGTATTATTAAATCACGATTATAATTCTCATCGTATATTCCCAATATCCCCCACTACCCAAAGAGTGCCAATTATTCTTTGAAGTATTTCAGTGGGTAATTCACTCATATCTTACTGGTGTAAGTCATAGATTCTCTCAACTTCCCATGACATCGTATCATTCTCCGAATTAAGTTCTATTATTCAATTTAACCTTTTAATTTTAGCCCTAAATCCCCTCAAGTGACTAAGTCTCAATTCCTAACATTAGCCCACTAGTAATTAAAATATCTCCCATCATATTTTAAAATTACTTAAAAATTTAACCTGATCATTTTCCCATGAATTCTAAGCAAAAAGGGGGAAAATAGTCAAAATCTGGGATATCGAATCAATTCGGCTTTCGTCTGAATCGATTCACCCTTAGAATCAATCCCGCCTAGGAGCCGAATCAATTTGCCTATACAGGTCTCGTCTTCTCCATTTTAGAAGTAACATGATTTACCATTTTTATCACTCCAAACCTCTATTACACAATCCCAAAGTCCAAACTAAACATGCTAAAAATCATACTAACATACATAAACGATTTCTAACATGATTGAATCATCAAATCATCAAATAACACCTTTAAATCGAATTAATTCAACATGAAGCCCCAAAATCCTATATTATCATTTTGTTCAAGAACATAAATAAGGACCCACATTTCTTCACATGTTAATTCATCTGATTCGTTCTACATGCATAAAGGGATGAAACATATCATGATAGCTACCCAAGAACATGAATTAAACCTTCCAACCGAAAGCCAATATCCAAAACTTCAAGATATTATTCATCCTACACTAACATGGATGGTATATGTGCTAAGAAAGTAGCAATATAAATACTTGCCTCTATATATAGGTCTGAAATTCCGTAGAATGGTCATAGGGTGGCATTCATCTCATTTCGATCTACCCAACTGTGGTGGTGGTGGTGAAAGAATGGTGGGTTAAGCCTAGGAACTCTTCTTCGTCTTCCTCCTTTAGTTTCCACTCTTAGCTTTTGTAACTTCTAACCCTACAAACCATAACCTACCAGCTGATTTACACTTAGGAATTTGGTAGGTCTTTTTACTCAAAAAATCTAAAAGATTGAAATACCCTTTCGGGGAGCCGATTTGGCTTAAAAATACCCAGGGATCCAAACTAAACCCTCGAGGGCACTTTTATGACTATTTGACCCTTCCAGACACATTGGCGCACTCAAAATGACCACTTAAATGAACCATAATTAAATTATATTTTATCCCGTAAATTCAAGTCCCGACACCACTAACACGAGCGTCTCGACTAAATTTATCGCAATTGTCATATTTATCATTCACGATAATCATAATACTTTCTTATTAATTTATTACTCATTTACCAATTAATATTCAATATAAATAAATATTAACCCTTATCTCGCTAATTAGTATTTATGTTAATTCGGATTAATTTCTCAATTTATTTTAATTAATCCTAATATAAAAATCATTAAAAATTACGGGGTGTTACATACTTCCCCCTAATAACGGAATTTTATCCTGAAATTCAAATATAGGAAATACCTGGCATGAATAACTCGGGATATTTATCGCGCAACTCTTCCTCGCGCTCCCAAGTAGACTTTTCAAAATTATGATGCCCCCACTGAACCTGTACAAGTGGGACTACTTTCGACCTCAATCTCCTCTTGTTATGGTCTAGGATAGCCACTGGTCTCTCCTCATATGAAATATCGGGTTGTAAATAAATATCCTCCAATGCAATGTGAGCGTGAGGTAACTCATCCCGGAGATATCGCCTCAACGAAGAAGTGTGAAATACATCATGAATCTGATGCAAGTGCTCTAGCAAACCGAGTCTATATGTAACTGGTATAATCCTCTCAATGATAGGGAATGGCCCAACATACCTTGGTGCCAACTTCCCTTTCTTCCCGAAGCTCATTACCCCCTTTATAGGAGATACACATAATAAGTTCTGAATCGAATCTCTTTAGAAAGAAGGTTTTTTGTCTCATGGTAGCCTGCTCAAGTCTCCTTACAAAGCTTTCGTTATTGGGTTAGCCATAAACTTCACATGAGATCCATTGTATAATTCATACCTAATCATTAAGTATGAAGCGATAGGAATGATGGAACCCGTGAATCCAAAAGATTCATTGAAAACAGATTCAAGCTAATGAATTCCCCTCTTTTTTTCATTGAACCTACCAATCAAACTCATATTAACACTCATAATGATTAACTTTACGAATATCCCGTTGTATTTCAAAAGCAACACTTGGTCCCCCGCATTAAACTCCAGGAAGTATTGCTTAGCATCTGTATAACTCTTCTGTCTATCCTGAGCTATCTGTATATGATTTTGAATCAACTCAATCTTGTTCGAAGTATCCTGAATCAACTCTGGTCCGAGCATCTTGTTGTCCCCCACCTCCAACCAACAAGTACGCGAACGACAAGGTCCGTGCCAATTGTAAACTTTACGAAAAATCCAACAATGGAAGATAGTGCTCCCAAACTCCCCTAAAGTCAAGAATACACATCGTGATCAATCCTCCCTGATCTCTTTACTCCAAAATAATCCTTTATTTCCCTTACCGTTTGCTCTTGGCGCCTGCGAAACCAATTGTCATTCTTTTGAGAATATTCCAACGCGATTAGGTCGATATTCTAACGGCTATACCATTCACTATCTTGGGAAAGGTCCCCTCCTCCCCATGTTCACAACTTACCTCTTTTTAAATCATATACTTCCTTCATGGGAGATATCTATAATCATACCTGACTATTCATGCTAGAATTTTACATCTACAATTGGTTACAACACAACTCTCCTCATTTTACTCCTCTGCTCAGAGTAGTTCCTCATTATCCTCGAAAATCTAAAATGTACATTACTTGTACTATTCAATACTATAATCACCCCTTTCCATTTACTCTTCGATTTTGGGTGACATGCCTTGCTCACAGTGCAACTACATTCCCTTTGTTTCATTCTAGTTCTGCCTCTAATATACTCATGCATTTATATTGATTTCAGACGTTTCCACGTCTTCTCCTCTTGAATGACACTGTAAATATCAAGCAACTAGGGAACCTATACACCCTATGTCTCATGCATTTTTTCATAAATCAACCGAATGTAATATACTCGTTTCAAATTAATTCGTGTATACTAGGCACAACTATACAATAAGGGTTCACTGAACCACCCTACTAATCATAACTTTTTCATTCTCACATAAACATCATATGGTTATACTAGCCTTGAATCATAATATAACTATCATTTCTTAGTAATAACTGCACACAAGTATAATAACTAAGGTACTAAACCAGTGTCCTAAAGGCCAAACATTTCCTAACTCCCGACGTTCCTTATGTTTCATGAGTGGGATGTCTCGCCAAGTGAAATCCAAATAAGGAACCCCCCCCCCCCCGATACACTATTAACTAACGTTGTCGATCATCGAGATCTGTTAGTCCCTCTGCACACATCCTGTACCCCCCACTTCCCATCTTTTGACATAAAAAGTCTACTCGTTCACTCTCATGTCACTAAAGACAACATATAACACGACACTCTCACTATATCTCTTCAACACTATATAATTAATGAGCTATATCTCTTCGCTCGATAAAGAACACATCACACCCCTAATCATATCAGTAAAAAGTCTCTAAGCATCAGGATAAAATATAACTAGATAACTGTGGGTACCCGAAATTTAGAACCATGGGCCCAGACGAGTAGCCCAATCCTGACGGCCCAAAGTCCGGGCCCCTCATCTCTTATTGATCTGGTCTCCCCCACGTTCCCATAATCGGAAGTTACACGGGATATGGAAAACGTGGAGAAACCATCACCTCCACTTACATGCATGTACATGTATATATTAAACCCTAGGTCTGGGGCAAAAGGACAAGTTGTATTCTCTGTAATCACTCTCCGGAGTATATAGAAATAATATCGACTGCACCACCGTGGACATAGGCACATCTTTGCTGAACCACATACATCCTTTGTTGTGTGATTGGCATCTTATATTCCTTATTCTTTTCTTGATAATTGCTTCTCTCGTATTTATTTGTGTTGCATAATAATTGCCTCCACAATTGGCGTCGTCTGTGGGAAATGTTCATCTTTCCCCGAGAAGAGCCCACGTCAAGAAAGGAGTTTAAGATGTCTGGCCACAGCAGCAATGCTCCCCAAGCAGGAGATATTCAAGAGCCACCTGCTCCTCGCAGGATTAGGTCTGAAGTCCGACGTTTATATCAAAGAGCTCGCCTGGAAAGACCAGCGTCAGAAGAAAGTCACGGACCAGCGAGGTCCACGCAGATATCCAAGTTGATTGATGCGTACGAGGCGAGGCTCCACGGGCAGAGGGAGTCTTCTCGCAGATATGAGGCTGAGAATACTCGCTTGAAAAGAAGACTGGAAAGACTGGAGAGGGAGCTTCATCCTGATAACACGAGACGCCCATATCGCACTCCTAGCCCTCAGGCTAGCAAATATCGCAGCCGAGGAAGGATCCCTAGGCGAGAATCTCAAAGGGACGAAGGAGGCGAGTCAGACGACGACCTCCGTGAACAGCTGTGAAGAGCTTGCCGCTACTAGAGCCCTGCTCACAGCGACAAGAACATACAAAACATGGTCCACAGGGAGATAGACCAGCATCCCGCTCACCACGGAACAAGATCAACCAGAGAACTCGCGAGGCGAGCTCTCAAAACCCAGATGAAGTCACCTTTCACAAGAGAAATCGAAGAGGAGGAAGCTCCCAAGAAATTTTCCATTCCAAGGTTCAAGATTTACGACGAAAAAACTGATCCCATCGATCACGTCAGGCAATATCGACAGGTCATGACCCTCTGGAGTCACCGAGATGCCCTGATGTGCCGCATTTTTCCATCGAGCCTTCATGCTGTAGCACAGAAGTGGTTCGAGAGGCCCCCCCCCCCCACCAGTCGATCAAGAATTTCAAATCCTTAGCCGAACTCTTTACGGCCCGATTCATTACCAGTAGCTCCCATCCCAAAAGGATGGATGCTCTGCTAATAATGAAGAAAACGCCTTAAGAGACCCTTCGAGAATACGCGAAGAGGTACTGGGAGTTATTTAATGAGATCGAGGACTGCGCGGAGGAATTGGTAGTGGACTCCTTCAAAATTGGGCTCCCTAGTTCTTCCCTCCTCTACCAGTCCCTGACGAAGAAGGAAGCTATGACTATTGACGACCTAAGGGCCCGAATAGAGAAATACGCAAAGGTGGAAGATGTCACCCGCCCTAATACAGGAGAAAATGGTCGAGCTAAGCTCACTAACAAGGTAGGTGAGAAAACTGAGAACCAGAGGAAAGGAGGAAAGAACGGAGGCAAAAATGGCTCCAAGAACGGAGGGAACCATAACGCGTCAAAAGCATTCCAGGCGGTCAACACATTCTTTAAAGAACCAATTTACAAGATTCTCGCAAAGATCAAGGATGAGCCATTCATCAAGTGGCCCAGCAAGATGGGAGGAGATCCCTCGAAGAGGAACAATGCGTTGAGGTGCGCTTTTCACAAAGAAGGAGGACACAAGACCGAGCACTGCAAAGCTCTTAAGTCTCACCTCGAAGAATTGGCCCAGTCCGGGCATTTAAACGACTTTGTGGAAAAAAGGGCAGAGAAAGTGACTGCCAACAGAGAGGCGAGACCCGACAACGTGCTGGAGGATGATATTGGACACGAGTTCGCAGTAATCCATGGCGTATCTGACATCAAGCAGATACAAGGGAAATCAGCTCGAATGGAAATGAAAGAGCTTACAGTGGTAATACAGGCTTTTCAAATCGATCCAGCAAAGTCACAGTCAGGAAAGCGTCGACGAGCAGAGGAAGTCAACTATAACAAGCATATTGTTTTCACGGATGAAGATTTGATGGGAGTAAGGACCCCTCATGATGCCCTGGTCATTACACTCAGGATAGCCAACTTTGACATCGACAAGCTGCTCGTCGATCAAGGAAGTTCATCCGAAGTAATGTACCTCGACCTATTCAGGAAATTGAAGTTGAGAGTCGCCGACCTAAAGGAAGCTACTGTTCCTTTGGTCGGCTTCATTGGAAAAATGACCATGCCCCTAGGCAAGATAGTGCTGCCAGTCCGTACTGGGAACGTCTCCAAGATGATTCAATTTTTGGTAGTTTACATCGAATCACCGTACTAGGCCATCCTCGGCAGAGGATGGCTTCATGCAATGAAGGAGATCTCCTTGACCTACCATCAGAAGCTCAAGTATGTAACCAAGCGAGGAGTAATGAAGATCCACGGCGACCAAGCGATGGCGAGGAAGTGCTTCATAGCAGCCATCCGACCAAAGCCAGAGAAGAAGGCCGGTCAACCCAACGAGAAAATTGAAGAGGGTGTGATACCTTCTAAATAGCAATTAAAGTATGGAAGACCTGGAGTAGAGGAGACCAGGCTCCTCCCCTCCGAGCATGTCATCGAGGACCTGGTAGAAGTTATAGCCGAAGTTGGTGACAGTAGCAGAGTCTTCTTGATTGGAGCATCTCTCACCGACCAAGAACAGAAGGAGTTGACGACCTTACTGAGACACAACGTAGATGTTTTCGCATGGGAACCATACGAGCTGCCTGGCATTGATCCTGATATGGTCTGTCATTAGTTGCACGTCGACCCCACATTCAAGCCAGTCACGCGGAAGGCACAGAGAACTGCACCCGAGAAGGCTAAAGCGGTCGAAAAGGAAGTCGAAAAACTGCTGGATGCAGGATCCATACGGGAAGTGCAATTCCCCAAGTGGTTGTCCAACCCAGTAGTAGTTCCGAAGAATAATGGGAAGTGGAGAGTTTGCATCGACTTCACTTACCTCAACAAATCATGCCCTAAGGATAGTTTCCCCCTCCCAAAGACAGACCAACTAGTAGATGCCACTGCAGCTCACGAGCGAATGAGTTTCCTGGACGCATACTCAGGATATCACCAGATCCCCTTATATGCCCCAGACCAGGACAATATGGCGTTTATCACGATAGTTGGGTTATATAGCTACAAGGTCATGCCATTTGGGCTCAAGAATGCGGGGGCAACCTATCAGGGACTGGTCATAAAAATGTTCAAGGATCAAATGGGAGACACAATGGAGGTCTACATTGATGACATGCTCGTTAAGAGGAAGAAGAAGAAGAAGTAAAATCACCTCTCAGACCTGTCAAAGACCTTCGAAATCCTCAGGAAGTACCGAATGAAGCTTAATGCGAGCAAGTGTTCCTTTGGTGTCCAGTCAGGAAAATTTCTTGGATACTTGGTCAGTAAGAGAGGCATAGAAGCTAATCCAGACCAGATCGATGCAATCAATAGGGTACAACCCCCTTGAACAATTCTGGACATGCAGAAGCTCATTAGAATGCTCGCTGCCTTAAATCGCTTCATTTCCAAATCCTCTGAGAAGTGTAAGCCTTTTTTCCATCTTCTAAAAGGGAGTAAACCGATAGAATGGAGCCTAGATTGCTCGCGAGCATTGGACGAGCTCAAATCCTACCTAAACACTCCACCGTTGCTGGTCATACCACAGCAAACTGATTCTTTATACCTGTACCTCTCTGTATCCAATCACATTATCAGCTCCGCGCTAATATGCGAGGTTACAGGGATCCAACACCCCGTTTATTACGCTTGCAAGACCTTATTAGACGTCGAGCAAAGGTACCTGCCATTGGAGAAGCTCGCATTTGCCCTAGTAATAGCCTCGATGAAGCTGAAGCATTATTTCGAAGCTCATAATATTATCGTCCTTACATCGCACCCCCTTAAGGCGGTCCTAAGGAAAGCGGATTTGTTTGGCAGATTATCTAAGTTGTCAGTCGAGCTCGGCTGGTTTGACATCCAATTTTAACCAAGGACAGCTATCAAGGGTCAGATCCTTGCTGATTTCATAGCCTAATTCACAGGCGAAGAACTCCCCGACCAACCTCAACCAACAAAGCAAAAGGAGAACCAAGCAACAGTGGAAACCTAGAAACTCTTTGTTGATGGAGCCTCCAACTCAAAGGGGGCAGGGGTAGGCATTGTCCTCATCACTCCAGAAAACACAATCCTTGAACAAGGAATCAGGCTTGGATTTGCAACCTCCAACAACGAAGCAGAATACGAAGCCCTAATAGCCGGTCTCCAAAAGGCGCAAACTCTGGGAGCAAAACGTTTACAGGTGTTCGGCGATCTCAACTAGTCTCCAATCAGATAAGTGGAGATTACAACGCGAAGGATGAAAGAATGGCAGCCTACCTCGCCCTGGTGAGAAAACTAATGACGAGCTTTGAGGAGATCAACATCCATCAGTTTCCCAGAGGGAAAAACAGTTATGTCGACGTCTTAACAGCCCTAAGTTCCGCAGTTGATTCTAGCCTTAAAAGGGTCATTCCCGTCGATTTCCTTATTTGTCTGAGCATTAACCACAACAGCAAGCTGCCAAACGTGGAACAAATACTCCAGGTGGGATCAGCCCCTAGCTGGATGGACCCCTTAAAAGACTATTTAAAGAATGGCACGCTCCCCGAGGAGAAGAAAACTGCCCACCAGATAAGAGTCAAAGTTTGTCGCTTTCACTTATCCACAGGAGGCGACTTGTATAAGAAATCCTTCTCCGGTCCCTACCTTAGATGCGTCCACCCAGGCAATGTGGAGCAAGTGCTGTGCGAGCTTCAGGAAGGAATCTGTGGAAGTCATGTTGGAGGAAGGTCTCTAGCCTTTCGAGCAATGAAGGAAGGCTATTGGTGGCCATATATGCAAAAGGACTTCGCAGTATATGTTCGCAAATGCCTGAAATGCCAACTTCACGCTCCTATGGTCCACCAACCCGCCAGCGACCTAAAATCCCTAATCAGCCCGTAGCCCTTCGCCCAATGGGGAATGGACATCGTGGGACCACTGCCCACCGCTGTCGGCAATCGTAAATACCTGTTGGTTGCAACTGACTACTTCACCAAATGGATCGAGGCAGAACCATTGGCAAACATTCGAGATGCTGACATGATAAGGTTCATATGGAGGAATATAATCACTCGATTCGGAATCCCCAGAACCATCATCACTGATAATGGGACACAATTCGAGAGTGGCCCCTTTCGGGACTTCTGTAACGAACACGGGATCAGGCACAACTTTAGTTCGGTGGCCTACCCTGAGAGAAATGGGCAAGTAGAAGCTTCTAACAAAACTGTGATCGATGGATTGAAGAAGCGATTAAAGCGAGCCAAAGGCGCATGGGCAACCGAGCTACCCCATATCCTATGGGCTTACCGAACAACTCCTCGGTGAGCAACAGGAGAAACCCCATTTTTTCTAACATATGGCATGGAAGCAGTCATCCCACTAGAAGCGGGCTTGCCAACAATGAGATCCGACCTTGTCGACCAAGGCCAGAATTATGAGGCATTGCTCGCTGAACTCGACCTCGCCGATGAGCGTAGAGAACTTGCCCTACTGAAGCTTGCAAGCTATCAGCAACAGCTCGCAAAGCACTACCACAAAAGGGTTAACCCGAGAAGATTCCAAGTTGGGGACTATGTTCTAAGGAAAGTCCTGGGCAACATAGTAAAGTCATCAGACGGCTAGCTAGGCCCAAACTGGGAAGGACCCTTTAAAATAACTAAAGACGACCTGCAAGGTGCCTATCATTTGGAAATGATGGAGGGCAGAGAGATACCACGAGCATGGAACCCAGCTAATCTCAAGAAATTCTATTTTTGAATCTTTTTCTTGTATTTGTTATGTGAAAGGGCAGTTCATTTCCCTTATTACTAATGAAAGTTACTTAATTGATTACCCTCTGATCAGTAACAGTTGCATTTTATCACACATCTTTTCCAAATCACAGGCACGATGGTCGATATAGCAGGGGAATACCCCTCCTCAGGTCATCGTCATGGAACACGAGAGATCTCTTAGTATTGCCCTTGGCAATATATAAAGCCCTACAGAGGATTCTTAGTCAATGCGACCAGATTTTATAAAGGCCATTAAACCTACTTTGGTTGAGAAAAATCCTGATCGGATGAAGACATCCAATACCAGGTGTGTCCTCTCCAATTGCCCTACTTAGGCCTAAGGGAGTGTGACGACACAACCTAAAAGGTAAAATGGGGCATAATGGTATTTTGGTATTATACTGGACTGGGGGGACACTTGCATGACAAAATAAAAAGGATTATGAAGCAGCAAGAATATAAAAAGATTGGATGAACACGTTTAGTCGGCAAAATTGCCCAAAACACGAACTTTTCATTAATCTCTTATATTTACAACAATGATAATACATGTTTAGTCGGCGAAGCTCGCCCAAAGCATTTACATTATCATAAAAGACAAAAGAATAACAACTTGCAAAATCTCAAGGAGGTGAAAGCCTCCGAACAAGATAATATGCCACTCTAGCTCTTCGTCCGTCATCAGGAGCGGGGACTAGCTCTTCCACAACCTCATTTGCGTCCAACACCAATAGTTGCCGAGGAATATCATCAATGGGGATCCATCGATCATCCCTCCTGAATGGGTTGGGCATTAGAGTGGAGAAGGACATCTCGTGACGATACCATAACACCGAGTTCCTCGGGACCTGAAGCTCTTTCAAGGCACTTAACCACCCTCTGATGAAAGAAAGTTACTCGAACCTAGATAGTCTTGTTGGAGCATCTATCCAGCCTTGATCATAACCATCAGCCCACGCTTGCCGAGGACCTTTCTTGAATAAGTGCCGCAATCGGGTAACGTCCCTTTGAAGCCCAACAACAATTACATATGCTCGCCAGACATCATCGCGGAGCTCTTCCATCTCCTTATCACGCTGTTCTTTTGCTTCCCTGTTCCTGCCCCTGGTGCTCCTACCAGCTCGCGGGAGGGGAGGACGAGTGGAACCTCGCGGAATAGGAGGAGTATATCCAGCTTGCGACGATGAGGATCCTTGCAGAACCGCTGAAACAGTGCTCGGCGCATGCTCTCTAAGTTGTAAGACTTCCCTCCTCAGGTTTTCATTCTCCTGCTGCAGGAACTCCCCAACTTGGTTGACCTCGATGGCTTCTATGAGTCTTGTTCTCAGCACAATGACTTCTTCTTGCACTGAAGCGCCAATGTCATCCATCTCCTGGAGCCTATCCTTCAGCTTGACCATGAGCTCAGACTGCTCCTTATACTTTTGATTCCTTGACCTAAGAGATTTGCAAAGCCTAACAAAGGCCTGACGAACCTGAGGACTGGCATTGGGACCAAGAGTCATGCCCAACTGAGACGTGGCAGGAATATACTCTTATACATCAGTCAACTACAAGATATAAAAGGGCAATGGAGAGAAAAATCAATCAATGCACTGGCAAAAGAAGCCTTTTCATCTCATTGATAAAAGTCAAGTACATGGAGCAGAAATTGTAAAAATTACAAGCAGAGGCACAAAAATAGTCCTAAAAGTAGATTAACTAGCAACCTCAGGCTGCCTAGAGGTGGCTGGATGCTTCCCCTTGTCAGTAGCAGCAGAGGCATCCCCCTCTACAGGGATGCTAGCAGTTGCTTGGGCAGGACAAGCACCGACAGGACTTGTCTGAGAGGCAAGATCAACACCCTCGATGGTGGGGCAGGGGCTTCTTCGTCCACAGTTGGCCTCGGACCCGGGTCATGCTCATCTAAGAGAAGAGATTCAGCATCAACACCAGCAGCTAAGAGGGCCTTGTTCCATCCCTTCTTGAAGTTCAAACGGCTGATGTAGCCTATCTGAACCTCGGCGTCTTCGTAAGCAGCAACCCACCCGGAGTTATATGAATCCTCCTTGATGGTGGCTACCTAGGACTCTCTGTCCTTTAAATGCTCGGTCAGAACCTTGTTCTCCTCCACGACATCCATCTTGCTCGAGCAGACTAGGTCATAGGCCTGCCTCAGCTCGCTCAGCTCCTTAACCGACGCATCCCTCTCTCGATTTGAATTGATGAGGGCCAGATCAGAGGAATCTCGGGTGGCGTCAGCAGTCTTTAAATTAACCTCCAGCTGAGAACCCCTGACTTCCAGAGCGGACTTCTACTACTCCAGCTCGCCATTCCTTCTCACCAACTCGTCGCGAGAACGATAGATCACGACGAAGTCAGTCACAAACTGCCAAAAATAAATAAGAGATCAAGAAGGATAAACAACTAAAACTTGTTAAAATTTTGAAAAATGGAGAGGATCTTACCAAGGCTAGCCTCTGGCTAGCTTGTAAGTCCAATTGATCAGACCCCAATGCCCTCTGGCGATCTGCAGGGAGAACTGCCCTCTCGAGCAGTATAGATGCCAGCTGAGGAGAAATGGCAACTAAGGCCCCCTCGGGCAAAGCAGACACCAGGACCAAGGCTTGCCCAACCTTCTTCCTTGACTCCATCTTTCTCCTCTCTTCCTCTTTCTCCTTCTCCATTCTCTTCCTCTCCTCCATCCTCTTCTTTTGCTCCACCTTCTTTCTTTCCTCCTCCTTTTTTCTCTCCCTCTCTCTCACCTGCTCTTCCTCTCTCCTCTTCCTCTCTTGCTCCTGAGTAGAAGACCGATAACCAGTAGCCACGGCCCCAGAAGTAGACTTTTGTTTCTTTGACCTTTGTGCAAGAAGCACGTGGTCCTCATCATCATCATCTCTAATTAAGTTCTTCCTCGGAGGCATCTCTTCACTTGAACTGCTGGAAGTGCTCCATGATCCTCAAGCTTCAGAATCCTCCTCATAGTCAGAGGAACTACTACTGTCAAAGCTCTCTTCACCCAAATTACTCGCAGCTCCTGTAGGCTCACTTTCAGAGCTGCTCTCCTCTTCGTCTAACTGGATAGGCTCAGCAGCAGTCTCTTCGAAGGAATTGAACTCTGGTACACTATCCACAGGCCGTGCTATGAAGCTGTAGCCAACGTTCTTATACTCGAGCAAAAAGGCAGCAGACCTGGGATGCTCGCCGTCACCCAGGGGCTCCCTGATATTCTAAGCTTTTACCAACTCCGAGATACGAACCTTGCTGAGAGCAGACTCCAAATTCTTTGACCTCGCTGCGCAAGAAAAAGCAGAGAAGAGTTAGAAATGTCACAAATCAGCAAAAGTTGAAACAACATCACAATGTCTACCTATATATTCCTCCCCGTAAAAAGGAACAGAGAACCTCTCAGACCTCGACCCTTCAAACTGGGGAGGTAACTGCCAATTCCTAACGAGGAAACCCACTTGCCAGTAGTCCTTATGGGAATCAGGTAGGTTTACTACCAATACCCTATCAGGGCTCCTAGCTTTGAGGTATAAGACACCTGAACTAGTTCGATAAAAGGAATAACAGGAACAGATCTCGACAAGTCCTAACCTAGTACCATGCAACTGATTTATTCTATGGACGCCATTTACTATTTTCCACACATTGGGCGAGCATTGCGCAGGAACAATTTTGAAATAGCCAAAGAAATGCATAAATAAATCATTGGGAGGGAAAGTGAGTCCCCCCTGGGAAAGTAACAGAACATGAATCCAGTGGGCATCCTCTATATCCCTAACGTTCCTAGGAGGGGAGGCACAACACTCAATATCTACCCACTCAGGGACGTTGTAGAACTTCCTAAATTCAGAGATTGACCTATTTCCAATCTTCGCCATTGAAAAACTCAAGAAAAGCTACAAACCAAAGGGAAAGTCCAAAGAAAGGGCACGAGAAACTTACAAAACAGAATATCGGTTCAAGTAATGAAGAAGCACGAGCTCAAGACGACTAAAAAGCAATGGGAATAGGGATTGAGAGAAGAAGGTACGAGGCGCTGGATTTCTCAGAAGAAAGAATAGTACTGGAAGGGCTGAAGCAACGAAAGAAAAAGTGGCTATCCCAACAAGCCTTCAATTCTAATCATATCGCACAATAAGCGAAGCGGGTGCCGCCAAATCAACTTCACAGTTTTCGAAGAATCGCAAATCAGCCATAATGGCTGATCATTTAAATCCATTGAACCCATAAACATGGCCCAATAAATTTAGGGGCTATTGTGGGTACCCGAAATTTAGAACCATGGGCCTGGACGAGTATCCCAGTCCTGACGGCCCAAAGTCCGGGCCCCTCATCTCTTATTGATTCGGTCTCCCCCACGTTCCCACAATCGGAAGTTACACGGGAGATGGAAAACGTGGAGAAACCCATCACCTCTACTTACCTGCATGTACATGTATATATTAAACCCTAGGTCCGGGGCAAAAGGATAAGTTGTATTCTCTGTAATCACTCTCCAGAGTATATAGAAATAATATCGACTGCACCACCGTGGACGTAGGCACATCTTTGCTGAACCACGTCCATCCTTTGTTGTGTGATTGGTATCTTATATTCCTTATTCTTTTCTTGATAATTGCTTCTCTCGTATTTATTTGTGTTGCATAATAATTGCCTCCACAATTACATACTCACAGAAGTCTACGATACAATACAATCTCTCTCTATCTCTCTCTCTCTCTCTCTCTCTCTCTCTCTCTCTCTCTCACACACACACACACACACACACATACATATATACATATATATATATATATATATATATATATATATATATATCACCTTGGGATAACAAGCAAGATAGTCTTATCACACAATCTACTATCGCTCGAACTCTCGATATCCAATCATTATACAAGGTAATAATAATACCCTATACTCTCAGAACCCTCAAAAGTAGCAAAAACTACTACATAATATAAAAATCCTCTTGGTGTCCACACCCGCTCCTCCCTGCAGGCACCACCAAAAGTCCTGCTACCTAGCGGTTGTTGAGGGGGTTTGAAGGTAATCCTGAGTTTAGAGATAATCCCCCCATTTACAACAGTGTTTGGGATTAAGCAGCTCAGCATGGCAGCCCAGAGGGGCCTTCCAGCGAAGAAGCTGATCGAGAGAGCTCGTCCTTTAGTCTTGTTGATTAATTTAGTCTTGTTTTATCTTGTGTTTATATAGACTATGAGCTATAACAATTGTAAAGATGTAATAAGTATAATGATTTTGTGTGAGGTCGAACGATACTCGTGAGAGACCAGGCTTTGCAGGGCCTGGGAGAGCTTTCATGCTCTATCAAACGACCTCGTCGTGGGAACTTCAGAGGGACTTGGTTTAGAGGATTGAGAAGTGAGGCACCATTGGGTCTTGTCCTGACCATCTTAGATACATATGGTAAAACACCGAAGGACCCTGACCGTGGAACCTCGGGGGGAGCATCCTCGATTTCCATCGAGCGTTAAGTTATGAGCAAAACAACCCTCTACTTAATATCACATCCACTTTATCTGATGTCACTAACCAGCTAGGTAATGTCAGACCTGCACTTGAGTAAACCAGTGTGGTATTTGGGGCTATCAGAAAGTTAGTAAGCCACCTCTATGACGACAGCCCCCTGACACACAGTTGTTAGGCAAAAGGCAGGTCTTGGCATTTAATGCTTATGATTTGGAGATAACTAGTGCATCAGGTATATAATGTTTGTGACATAAAGTATGAGGGATGTCTTTCACAGGCATTAATGACTGAGTTGCCTCGGGGGTAGTGTGGGGGGCTATTTAAGAACTCCAACGACCTTTGAGGATAGATCATGTTATTATTGAGAATTAAGGAATTATTACTAGAGAGATTTATTACAAACCATAGCCTTTTTACTCACCAACCATTGTCATTTATTACGAAGATTTTAATACATGACAGAGATCATTGAGGGTGGTGAGAGTGTTTGGCTGCCTGCAAAGGTGTATCTAGGGTGCTCATTTTCTCTCTCCCTCTAGGCCAAGTTTCTTCTAAGTTCGTTACTACCTTTTGAGTTATACACGAGAGATTTGTGAGTTCAAACTGAATCTATCTTCATTAACTCATGTTTGTATGACCTGTGGCTAATCAATAGTATTGATGTTTAACTTATCATTAGGGTACTCAAAAGGGGTTATACCTCCGGTCCAAGCGGCGATAGGTGTCCCAGTGGGGGCACAGGCTTCAACGAGCGTTGGGTTGGGACCAACCCAAGTGGCACTCCTCATGAATAAATTTTATGAGTTTTTGCAAACTCCCGTAGCTTAAACGGTGTTAGGAGGATTTGAAGCTAACTCCTTCGTGACACCAGGTGCAGCCCCAACGGCCCCACCAAGTGCCATCATAATGAGAACAGTCCCAACAAGTATACCCTCTGTTGTAAATCCAATGGTGGGAACCCCAGGAGTATCAACGGCCCCAACTATGATGATTTCTCCAGCTGCAAAGGACACTCAGCCCATGGTCCCGCTGATAGGCATTTCAATGACATCACCCATGGAAGAGATGAGGAAAGAAATGGAGAAAGAGATGATGAAGTTTATACAAGACTCCTCTCAATTTGCGGGTGAGATAGCTTCGGTCTACGATGACTTTGGGATGCCTTACCCCCAGGAATACAACGATGAGCCCTACCCAAAAGATAATATTCCTCCTATTTTTGAAAAATACACAGGAAATGGTGGAAATCCAAAGGAACATATTAAACGCTTCATTGAACACTTAGGGGTGCATTGAAATAATAAGAAACTCAGGTTGAGGGAATTTTCTAAATCCCTAACCGATAAAGCATACACTTGGTATTCTCACTTAGCTCCCAAAAGTGTTTCCACATGGGAGGAGATGCACATTTTGTTCATTCAGAAGTTCTTTCTGGCAGAAGATGAGTTTACTTTGACCAAACTGGGGAGGGAGAAGCAAAGAACCGAGGAAGAAGTGGTGCCTTACGTTCGAAGGTTTAGGGAAAGGTCCCCTCGATGTGAGTGAGGAGGCCAAAGAGTTCAAGTTACTGTAGATCTGCGCGGAGGGACTGCTTCCTGAGTAAATCTGCCATTTTATTAATGAGAGGCGCGAAGGCACTTTTGCTGCGTTCCTAAAAGCAGTAAGGAATATCTCATTGATAGTGTGACCAAATCCAGTGGTGGTGCCCATGATATTCAGGCAGCCGATACAACCCGTAGGAGGGAGGTATCATCCCCCATGGGTGGGATACACTGAAGGAACAGATGGGAGCAAGGTGGCAAAGAGGGACAACAAGAGGAAGTTTGGATGAGACAGGGATGACCCACCACCATTTCCTTGTACAGTAGAGGAGGCTATCAGCTGTTACAACGCAATGGTCCAAGGAGGGACGGTGTACGAACCCAAGGGCATTCCCGTTGGGGAACCTGACAGAGTAACAAGGGCGGATCCCAAATATTTCCATATTCATCGAAAGATCCAACATCCAACGGAGAGCTATTTCACACTAAGAAGAATCATCGACAAGTATGTGAAGGCAAAACATTTCAAATCCCTCCGGAGAACATTAACAATAGCCCACTCCCAGCGCATGGGGCCAATCTAGTGGTGGCCTATGATAAGGAGGCAGAGAGAGGGGAAAGAGAGCTAACGACGAAGCAAGGGGAGTTGGAAGAAGCTTTGGAAGATTGTACTAAGGGAATGTCTAATGTAGTGTTAGCTTATAATGAAGCAAGTGATAAAAACGTGGAGGACGTATACAGCGTTGAAGATGAGGAAGCAGACCAAGTCATAGAATACTGTGTAGTGTAAAAATCCCCAAAGTTCACCTGGTTCTTCGACCAAGTAGGGATACCAAAGGAGAGTAGATTGGAAATAACCCAAGCAATCCTTGACATTACGAGGAAGAAAGTAGTCCCTTCGCTGAGATGGAAGGAACCCATGGCCAGGTTAGTAAAGAGGTTTTTGTCAGAGGTAACTTTTAGCGATGCAGATAGGGCCGTAAGGTTCCCTCATAATAGGCCATTGTATGTGACTTCCAGCATTAACGGGGTTAGTTTTGCAAGGACCCTTATGGATGGGGGAGCTTCCATCAATATCATGTCAATTAACTCTTTCCATGCAGCTAATATTCCGGAGGAAAGGTTAGTCCCTATGCCTTTGGTGATTTTGGGATATGATAACCAGTCTTCTAAGTCTATTGGGTACGTGAATGTTGGGATTGTGATGGGAAATCTAAGTTCCCATATCAAGTTCCACGTAATAGAAAGTGTAACTTCCTACCATCTGCTGATAGGAAGAGTGTGGATGCACAACCAAGGGCTAATTCCTTCGACAAATCACCAATGCGACAAGGCGAATATTAAGGGTACGGAGGTGACCATTAGGTCTACGAAGAGGCCCTTTGTTATCGAGGAAACTCACCTGGTAGATGCGTTATTTTACACAGAATTAGAGGAGGATGTTCGTGTCCTAACAAGAAGAATAGAGGGAGCATGGGTTCCCTTGATTAGAGAAAGGATGGGGCCTTTGAATGAGTAGAATAAAGAAGTTGCAAACAGCATAGGAGCGATGGACGAAGAAGCCCATCGAGTAGCCCCTCGGCCCCAAAGTATTTTGAAGCATCTCAAAGATAGGATGAGGCCTAGAGTGGACCCAATGCAGCATGAGGCTCAACGACAAAGCGTGATGAGTCAATTTTCAGGAGGAAGCCTTGTTGAGGCTTCTAGAGAAAAGAAGAGGAAGGCAGTGGTGACCACCAGTAGACAGTGCAAAAATGTAGTTATTGAAGAAGTAAAGGTGGTTTATCGATTATAATGGTGTGAATGGGCGGTCGAAGAAACTGATAATGAGGCTGACCAGATATATGAGAGTTTTTTGGTAGATCAACGGGCACAATGTATGGTGATAGACAACTCAAACGTACAGAAACTTATGGAAGAAGTCATCGAGGATCCAGATTACATGGCAGATCAATCGAAGCCACATGCACAAGAGTTGGAGCAGTTGAACCTGGCGAAAGAAGGGGAAGATCCAAGGCCTATTTTTATCTCAAAAAACCTCTGTAAAAGGAAATGAGAGGCTTTAGTTGAGTTGATTCGGGAGTTCATAGACATTTTTGCATGGAAGTATACAGAGATGGAAGGGATGGATGAGGAAGTAAGATGCCACAAGTTGAACGTGATGCCTTCATCCATTCCAGTGAAATAAGCAACGAGAATGTACAAGCCTGATCTAGACTTGAATATCAAGTAAGAGGTCAAACGCTTACTAACAGTAGGGTTCATTAAACCGATACAACACCCACTTTGGTTATCTATCATTGTTCCAGTGGGTAAGAAAGACAAAAATCAAATAAGGATCTGTGTGGATTTCAGAGACTTGAATAGGGCTTTCCCCAAGGATGAGTTCCCTCTACCCTCCATCGATAGCCTGATAGATGCAATGGCTGGTCATGAGATGTACAACTTCATAGATGCGTATGTAGGGTATAATCAGATCAAGATGGACCCTATAGATGCAGAGAAAATGGCGTTTAGAACCCCCGTTGGGAAACTTCATGTACAAAGTAATGCCGTTTAGACTTAAGAGTTCTAGGACTATTTATCAAAGAACACTGATGGCCATCTTCCATGACTTCTTTCATAAGTTTGTGGAAATTTATGTGGATGATTTGGTCATCAAGTCGAAGAAGGAAGAGTCCCATCTTAGCGAATTGAGGAAGGTGTTCGCTCGGTGTAGAAAATATAAACTAAAGATGAAACCACTAAAATGCGTCTTTGGAGTAACCAGTGGAAAGTTTTTGGGTTTTTTGGTTGATTGGAAAGGAGTACAGATGGACCAAGACAAATAACGAGCGATTTTAGAGATGCCCAATCCAAGAACGGCGAAGGAACTAAAGAGTTTCCTGGGTAAAGTTTCTTATCGTAGGAGATTTATACCAGGATTGGCCGAAATGAGGTACCCGTTGATGCAGCTTTTGTGAAAGAACATAAAATTCAAATGGGAGGAGGTTCACCAGGAGTCTATCACTTGACTGAAAAAGCTGCTTGTTTCACCACAGACCATGGTTCCCCTAATGGCGGGAATACCATTGTAGCTATACCTCACATCCACCACGAGGTCCGTTGGAGCTCTGCTGGCACAAGAGATTGACGGGAATGAACGACCAGTCTATTACCTCAGCAGAATCATATATGGGCCAGAGTTCAGATATAGTAGCTTGGAAAGGCATTGTTTATCCTTAGTCTTTGTAGCATAAAAACTTAGACATTATATGATATCTTTTATAATTCATATTATAACCAGATGTGATCCTATTAAGTATTTTCTGGAAAGAACTATATTGATTGGTAGGGCAGCTAAGTGGTTCCTCATTCTCTCAGATTACAACTTGAAGTGTGTGGTCCCTCGCGCAATCAAGAGCCACCTAAAGAAATTATTCCAGGAGAGGACCTATTGACAGTCTTCCCCTCAGGGACGTTTGAGCCACCTAAAGAAATTATTCCAGGAGACGACCTGCAGGTCAATTTCTTAGATGCAAGTGATGAAGAATGGATGATGCAGTTTGATGGATCTTCGGCAGAAAAGAAAGGAGGGTCAGGGGTTATTCTTTCAAAAGGAATGGAGGAGATTTGTCTTTCCTACAAATTATATTTCTCTTGTTCCAACAATGAAACAGAGTATAAAGTGTTAGTGCTGGGGTTACTAGAGGCCCTTCGAAGGGGAATTAGTTCACTTTGCATCAAGGGTGATTCGAATTTGGTGATTCAACAAGTAAATGGAGAGTATGCATTGAAAAACCTAAGCCTGGCACCATACCAAACAATCATTCAGAGGCTCCTCAGTGAGATCCATCGGACCAAAATTATGAGACATCCTCGAATGATGAACTTCCATCCAGATGCCTATGCCACCATCGCCCAGAAAATGGTCATGAGGAACGATACAACTACATCCTTGATTCAACGAAGAACAGCTCCTTCGATAGCACAGTCAATTCTGTCGATGGAGGAGGACGATGACTGGAGGGGAGAGATTAGAAAGCAACTGGATTCTTGGGAAGGAGCGATGGAGCTGAGGGAACTAGTCCAATACTTTACAAACTATGGAAATCTTTACTTCAGAAATACAGGGGGATGGTTATCAAGATGCATCGGCCCAGAAGAAGCAGAGCCGAGGTTAAAGAAAACACATGAAGAGCATTGCAAAACAACTGAGATACCTCTCTACAGGAGAATTCAAAGGGAGGGTTATTTCTGGCCTAGAATGAAGTAAGACGCGACAGAGTTACAACGAAAATGCGCTAAGTGACAATTATTCTTCGAGGCAGCTGAATGTCATTTCATTGAAGCTCAACCAGACTGGAGGCAACATTATATTAACTTAATTAAAGATGGAGTTGTCCCAATAGAGAATATTGATGTGATGGGATTTAGGCAAAGGGCCCTGAGGTTTTACGTTCAGGAGGGGAAGGTTTATCGAAGGAGCTACTTCAACAGGCCATTGGATTGCATCATGAAGGAAGAAGCAGCCAAAGTACTCAAATAGGGGTGCGATCCAGCTCACAAAGGAGGGGCAAGTTGTTTGACTAGTTGATGACTCTACTGAGTTCGTTCAAAAGTGCAAGGCTTGCCAACTTCATGGAAATATGATACATGCCCCATCGGTGGACCTACACTCCGTGGAAACACCTTATACTTTTCACACTTGGGCATTCGACCTGGTAGGGGAAATACATCCTTCTTCGAGGGGGAAGATATAGATACTAGTGGCAACGAAGTGCTTTAAAAAGTAGGCCAAAGTGATACCACTAAGAAAGGCAACAGCAGGGGTGGTGAGAAACTTCATCAGAGAATACATCATTTGCCATTTTAAGATTCCAAAGGTTATTCTCTCAGATAATGGAACCCCTTCCGTCAATTCAGAGGTAACGATGCTCACAGACAAGTACTCCATTGTTCATCATACTTCAACGGTGGCATACCCAAAGGGCAACAGTCAAGCCGAGGCAACTAACAAAACCTTGGTTAATATTTTGGTTAAAACGATGGAGGATTTTCCAAGATCGTGGGATGATAAGATACCAGCTGTGTTGTGGGCCTATCGAACAACCAAGAGGAAGCCCACAGGGTATACTCTATTCTCCCTTATTTATGGGGTTGAGGCAATTCTTTCGGTAGAGTTAGAAGTTCCCTTGCTCGATATGCCTTGCGAAGTAGTATGATTCGTCAAAATAGACATATGCAGTTGGAAGTGTTGGATGAACACAGAGATAACGTGATGCAACACTTTCAAATGTATACAAAACAACTCTCCAAGGCATATGATAACTTGGTGAGACCAAGAAAGTTCATGGAGGGAGACCCCATTTTGAAAGCAGTAGTAACACACATCAGGGGGCTTCCCCTACCTAAATTTGTAGTGAATTGGGAGGGACATTTCATTGTAAAAGAAGCTCATGATTCAGGTTATTGCTTAATTTCTAAGATGGAAGAAGACAAGCCATTCAAGATTAATAATAAATGGTTGAAAGTCTATCATGTGTAAGAAATTAGGTTTGGACCACTGACATATCTAGATGTTGTTATGAATATACAAGTTCTTTTATTATAACTCTCGTGGAGATGAAAGAATTATAGAACTTCATAATATACGCAAACAGTTACAGCACAAAGAAATGACATGGGAAAACATACATCTTTTTCATTCATAAACTTTGGGGCATTACAAAATTGGGAGCTATCACCCAAGAATTACATAAGAAGAAGAAAAGGAAAATGTTTACAACAATTCATTGACCTAAGAGAACCACGAATCTGGAGCAGAGAAAAAATCTCCAGGAAGGATCAAAGAAGCTTTTAGGCACTGTTGAGCATTTATACAAACCTCCAATCTCGTTTGTGCTTGTGTACGTTCAATGATGAGTTTCTCTCATTTCAACTTCACTAGACGTCGAGCTTCTTATAAATCTTCTACCTCTTTATTAATAGCTTCAAGAAGAGGTGCTAGCTCAGCCAACTTAGCCTCCTCATCCCATTGATCCTCCCGATGTTTCTGTAGCAGCTCCCTCTGACTATCCAGTTGCTGACTCTTCAGAGTTTTTAGGTGCGCAATAAGCCAGCCGAAATGGAAGCCATCATGGCCCAACTCCCTCCAATAGCCCATGAATTAGTTGAGGAGGGCTCTGGTGACGTTTGAAGTGGGAGTGCTAGTGATATCAGCAACAACGATCACCATGCCCTCAAGTCTGTAGTTCATCATGGGGATATTGGAACGTAGGCAATCCAAAGTAAAAGTCTTAGGATGGTGGCTTGCAAGATTCTCAACTACTAAGTGATGGTTGGCAAGCATTTGTGGGGAATGCCGAAGGGCCATGAGCCAAAAGGCGTGAGGAGCTAAGTCGGGCAGAGGGAGTTCACAATCAGATTCACTCTCGATAGCAGCACTAGATATAGGTGGAGTTTATGAAAAATCTTGGCAAGTGTTTTCATTGTTAAGTCACCGATATAGGTTGAGTTTGTGAAAAATCTTAACAAATGTTTTAATTGTTAAGTCACCGATATAGGTGGAGTTTATGAAAAAACTTAACAAGTGTTTTCGTTGTTAAGTAACCGTCATAGGTGGAGTTTATGAAAAAATCTTAACAAGTGTTTTCGTTGTTAAGCCACTATTATAGGTGGAGTTTATGAAAAATCTTAACAAGTGTTCTCATTGATTAAGTCACCAGCACAAGCGGAGTTCATCGAAAATCTTAACAAGTGTTTTTAGTGTTAAGCCACCATTATAGGTGAAGTTTGAAAGGTTGAGAAATGAAGAGAAATTAGTGAAGTACCTCAGCAGTAGTGGGAGTGAGAATGGGAGTCACCATGGAGGCCATAACGATAGGAACCATTGGGGGCAGGCTTAATTCCTGAGAGGCCTCAACGGCACCCTCAACTGAAAAAGCCTCAACGATCGGTAAAGCTCCCTTGCCAGTAAAAAGTACCAAGGATAACATAGGATTTTCACTGGGAGAAGACGATGGACCTCCAAATGATGCCCCAACAGGGTGGGTACAGAAGAACCACCACGCTGGGTAGAAGGATCAACCTGGGCCTTAGAAGCATATAGACCACCAAGGGAAAATGGTGGGGTAAGGCTTGAAGAAAGCTGCAAACATAACATGAGGATTAAGTAGAGAAGAAGTGAAAAATACCTCTAAGTGCTACTTACCTCAGTTATGGCACCAAAAAGGGAAACTATAGCTAGTGGTCTAGTCAGCACAGGGAGAAGAAGAATGTTAGCTAACAATAACGACATTTCAACCTAAGGCATTCCAACATATCAAAGTTTAGCGGGCCAAATAGAAAAAAGAATGGGGGAGAAAAAAGACATGAGACCTAACAAGAAATGGATAAATGTTACCTCAGGGGCACTTTCCGCAACTAGAATGATGGGAAGAAGGACCTCGTGATGAGGTGATAATTCAGTAGGGGATGGGGGAGTTGTCTCCGATCGAGAAGAGATGCCCACATACTCAATGGACTCACCCCCAACAGCAGCATCCTTCGCATGTTGAGAGGTCGAACGATGGGAGTAAGTAAGCCCGATCATGGGAGAACGAGGAGGAGTTACATCGGTCTGAGAGGAGTTGAAACGCCCCCCACAAAAGGTCTCACGAGGGGGATGGGTCTTTCTTCTCCAACTTCCTACACCAAAGTGATTAAGAGTTGAACAGATGCAACCTTCAAAAAAAATGCGAATAAAATCAACAATACACATACATACCTCGGATTCAGAGGGAGAATGAGAGGATATAATTACTGGTGAAGGAGGAGAGGGAAAAAACAAAGGGAGATGGGGAGAGACGTACATCTGGAGTTCGTTTCCTCTGGGACTTGGTACCCAGAGTCTTCTTCCTCGCACCAATATTGCGAGGAACCTTGGAAATTTTCTTCCTTTTTGACCGTGGTTCCGTTGGATCAACCAGGATGGGTTGGGAAGGCAACAGAAGGAGGAATGACAGGAGCGCATCATTGAAAATTGACATTTATCCATTCCACCTCAACCAAAACCTTCCTTCTTAGCTCTTCACTCACCTCTACAGATATGGGAGGGGGAACTAAGGTGATGGGGAATGCCTTCAACGGGATTTGAGGCTGAGTTTGATACTTATATTTTGAGGAAGTTCCACTTTTGGACTTCCTAGTTCTTTTGGCTGGGTGCTGGGAAGGCCCTTTGCCAGTGGCTGCTTCAGTTATAGGGGCAGGCTCTTTGGGGGTTACAACGGCCTTGGGTTTGGGCGTGGTAGTAGGGATCATTGGGCAATAAGGTGGTATCTCGAGGGGAGGATCTTTAACAGTTTTACTCAGAGGGAACTCAACTCCAAGAATGGAGTTGCCTTTGAGACCCAACTCCAAAGCAGAAAAAGAAAGGACTGAGGGATACTGGGGGAACTCTGTGTGAACTCACAAATCAAGGTCAGTTGCCTCAAACAGAACTTAGTGGCATAAGAAGTAGATACATTCTGTTTACTAGTGGAACTAGGAAGGGTGACTTGACCATCCATGGTAGAAGTCACACCAAGTACTGTTGCTGCAAGATAGATGGTGCAAGCCTCGACAAAAGTAGCCTTTTTATTACTCAGTTCAAACACAGGTCGAGGAGCCCCCTGATCAAACCCGAACTGCCTACTACATCTATCAGGGTTATAAGGTTCAGAAGTGTACCCCCATTCAGTGAAGGAAGGAAGAAATCCAGGAGTGAACAGAAGTACCACGGCCTGCGAAGGATCTTCTACAACTGGAATGAAAGTGACCGTTGAAGATCTGGAAGGAAAAAAGTCCCAAGTATGGGCAAAGGTAGACTCGATGTACGGCCTCATGACCAAAGAATCAAAACAATCAAAAACTCCCATTATATCCTTTCAGCTCCATTTTTTATGGAAACATAAGAGTCGTGGAGGCTTGATGCCTTGAATCATGGGGTAAGGGATAGACTTGGCGATAATGGCAGGAAAATGGGAATAAAGGAAGCCCGTTAAGATAATGGTGTTGCCAAAGTTGGCCAAGTTATAACGACCCAGTGAGCGTGCCATATCAATATGGGTTCGATCTAGCCAGGTGTAGAGGGACCCCAAAGAAATGGCGACCAGAGGAAGGTTGAAACCTTTGGCCAAATGGATGAAATTGTTTATAAGGCCCCTCCTGGGTTAGTCATTGGTTTTCCTAGTTAAAAGGAAACATGAAAGCAATACAAGAATGTAGGTTGGTAGTTCTAAAGATTTACCTTTACCTTGGCACGTTACAGCAGTGACGTCCTTCTGTGTAGGAGATTTGAAAAAATAGCTGATAAGGGGAGTGAAAGTGGCCTTATTTGAAGACCGAGTGCAACGATGATAGATTCGATCAAGCTCATCTCGGTCAGTAGTCTCTTCGATATCCAAGGCCTCATCATGATATTTAAACTCACTTATAGGATCAAACCTAAGCAACTCACAGATGTCCTCCAATGAAATGGTGAACTCCCCCATGCAGCAAAGAACATATGAGTTATAACGTTACACCTGGAAACCAATACTAGGAGCGCAATGTTGTGCTTGGAAAGAATGAACTCCCCAAACCAGCTGGCTCGATGAATACCAACCTTTGCAAGAGCTACAGTGTGAGAGCTCTGCATGTGTTCATGCCAGGCGGCAAAATGAGCTGGCGAACCCCCAGGTGCCTCGAAATCGATCTGAGAGTAGGGGAAGTCACCATGGTCCAACTGAAAGCATAGAGTCCCCTCTTAAGGAAGAAAGCCCCACTTCACCGAGTCCTCATCTTCATCACCCAGCAGTAGAGGATTGTACTTGGCCAAAAAATGGTAGGTCTTGCATGCATTAGAGAACTCATCATCTTTGCCAAAGATGGGAGATCGATGGTAAAAACTTAGTTGCTCTTGATGAGCAGCATCCAGGGTAGCAGCGACGCCAGAGGTAGTAGAAGGGGAGCTTCACTGAGCAACTGTGGTGGTAGCTTTTGCAACACTTGAAGAAGCCATAGTAAGTGGCGATAAAAGAAACAACTTGGTAAAGATGGGCTAGGAACGAAAAAGGGAGGAGCGCAACCACAGGTGGTGGAATAACAGATGAGAGGAAGAAGAAAACTAGGTAAAAGCTTAATAAATAATGGAGTTCTGGAAAAGTTTCTCTCTAGAGTAGATGGAAGCTTAAAGAAGATGAAGGAAAGAGAAGGGTTTGAAATATAAACATTTGAGACCTTTTAAACTCGTCTATTGAGTTTCCCACCACCACACATGAAAAGCCGCCTATAATCATTTCAAATGGACACGTGGCACTTCGGGAAGTACCCTGATAGTCGAAAAGACAGTGCCACATCAGTTGAGAAGTGGCGCATCGGGAATAGAAAGGGTTTCCTTCCAAGGCAAGTTCCCTAACGAAGAAACTGTCCCAACGGTTCAAAAAAACTTCGATGTGCCCTCGCCACAAGTCCAAAAGTTATTTATTATGACTCAGCTACATCGGGGAGAATTTCTACTTTTTTTAACATGGTGAAACGTTACAAGGGATAATTTCATAAGTCACAACGATAGGGGCAGTCCTAGCGACAACCTCACCGATTACAAATATAATCCACACTGGCACGAACAGGAGAATTTCACTTACCAAGAGTCAAAACGTGTATTTGAGATAGTCAGCAGGTGTATCGGGAGAATTTCAAATAGTCAGGCCAGAATGGTTGAAGCTCAGTGAACAGAAAAAAATTGCGATGTCCCTTCGCCAAAGTGCCAATAAACTGCAGCATTTTGACTCAAATACATTGGGGATAATTTTTTTTTTTTTCTGGAGACGGAAACCACAGTGGTTGTAACGAAAGAAAAGATGCCAGAAATTTTTCACGCAGAGAAGGTTCATCGGATTGAGAAGTTTTCGTGCAGATATTTTTTGTTCCCACAACAAATCTCTACACGAAGGGGTAAATGTAGAGGGGGTTTAAAAGTAATCTTGAGATTAGAGATAATCCCCCCATTTACAACAGTGTTTGGTATTAAGACAGCTCAGCGTGGCAACTCAGTGTGGTAGCCCAGAGGGACTTCCAGGGAAGAAGTTGACTGAGAGAGCTCGTCCTTTAGTCATGTTGATTAATTTAGTCTTGTTGTATCTTGTGTTTATATCGACTATGAGCTATAATGATTGTAAAGATGTAATAAGTAAAATGATTTTGGTTGAGGTTGAACGGTACTGACACGAAACCAGGCTTGGCAGGGCCATGAAGAGCTTTCATGCTTTATCGAACGACCTCGCCGTGGGAACTTCAGAGGTACTTGGTTTGGTGGATTGAGAACTGAGGCACCATTCGGGCTTGTCCAGTCCCTCTTAGATACACCTGGTAAAACACTGAAGGACCCTGATCGTGGAACCTCGGGGGGAGAAGCCTCGAGTTCCATCGGGCGTTGAGTTGTGTGCCAAACAACCCTCTACTTAATGTCACATCCACTTTATTTGATGTCACTAACCAGCTAGGAAATGTCATACCTGCACTTCAGTAAACCACCATGGTATTTGGGGCTGTCAGATAGTTGGTAAGCCACCTCTGTGACGACAGTCCCCTGACACACAGTGGTTAGACAAAAGCCATGTCTTGGAATTTAATGCTTATGACGTGGAGATAACTAGTGCATTAGGTATTTAATTTTTGTGACATAAAGTATGAGGGATGTCTTTTACAGGCATTAATGACTGAGTTGCCTCGGGGGCAGTGTGGGGGGCTATTTAAGGACCCCAACGACCTTTGAGGAGAGATCATGTTATTATTGAGAATCTAGGAGTTATTATTAGAGATATTTATTACAAACCAAAGCCTTTTTACTCACCCACCATTGTCATTTATTACGAAGATTTTAATACATGACAGAGATCATTGAGGGTGGTGAGAGTGTTTGGCTGCCTGCCAAGGTGTATCTAAGGTGCTCATTTTCTCTCTCCATTTAGGCGAAGTTTCTTCTAAGTTCATTACTACCTTTTGAGTTATACACGAGAGATTTGTGAGTTCAAACTGAATCTATCTTCATTAAGTCATGTTTGTATGTTTCGTGGCTAATCAATAGTGTTGATGTTTAACTTATCATTACTGTACTCAAAAGGGTTTACGCCTCCATCTAATGTAAACTACGCTCTTAGAACAGTAGATACATTCATAATAAGGCTAATATCGTAAACCCATCCACTAAACCAGATTCACACTCGACTTGTAATGGATATGTAAGATAAGTATCCTTGGTACACTTGAATTTTGAGGACGAAATTCCTCCATAAGGGGGGGAGTATGTAACACTCCTTATTTTTTAGCATTTATTTTTAGTATTAAATTACCTTGTCTCTGTGTGTGATTTAATATAATTGAGAATTAAAATGGGAATTTAAGATAAATATTAATTCGTGTAGAAGAGATAATATTTATGTGAATTGTATATTTACTAGTTTGATAAAATAAATAGAATCATATTGAATGCCAATGTGTCATATGTGAGTATAATGGCCGGAATTGATTATTTCTAAACAGGGGCATATATGTTTGAGCTATATGAGGTTGGGATAGGACGGTTCCTTGCAAATTGATTCGGCATTTATGCGGGTTCTTGGGTCCCTTTTTTCGAATCGATTCGATTTCTAGCGAATCGATTCAGCCAGGGGCGAATCGATTAGGAAAAGAAGATGTTTTAAGGGGAGTTTTCCAAAACTTATTTAACTCATTTCCAATTGGATTTAGTGATTGAAAATCCTCTAACATGAAGTGATATTAATGTTTATGATGAAAAAGAGGTGGGATAATGATACGGCACGATGTGGGGAGGCATTGGGACAATTATGGGAGCATATTAGGGAGATTAATATTTCGGTTTCTTCATGAATTATCATAGTATGAGGCAATGTTTTACCGTATGGATACGTGCTAGTTGAGATAAGTCGTGTATTCTGAGTTATGTCAAATTGGATGATTAATCAAATGTGCGATTGATTATTAAAGCTTAAGTGAGTGAGTGAGTAATTAAGCGGATTTGGAATAAATGTGAGAAAGTATCGGCTAGTGTAATGAGTGTTATATACAGGTAGTCGGGTTTATTATATATATATATATATATCTATATAATAAGGTATGAAACTTATGTATGTCATAAGCTTGGCTCATGATGTCATTTATATAAGTTTTTTCTGCACTTCCTATTTTGCCCCTCAAATCTTTAATTTCCCCCTCTTTTCTTTCTCACTAATTAATTTCCCCTCTTTCATTTTAATTCAAACACGGGGCTATTTTGGTAAACACACCAAAAAATCCAAACCTTCTCAACCATACTCCCCGATTCACTCACCCAAACCCCCGTGATCTCCCTACTCAAACATCAGCATCTCTCACTTCTCACCAAAAATCCACGCCCCACTCCAAGACCTGCTCATACAGTGCCTCCCTCCGCCGACCTCCATCTTCGCCGCCTCATGCATACCTCACTGACCACACCCATCCCTCATCTCCACACCACCCTCCCCTACTGCAAACCCACGCCTACGCCCTCACCCTCTGAGCTCCTCACACCAACCTCAACTCTGCGCTGTCGCCCTCGCCCCCAGCTTCATCTGAAAGGTAGTTTTTATTTATTAGATCTGTTTCGATTTTGTTTTTGTTCATTTTGTATTAGATCTGTGTATATGTATGTTTATGTTTTGGGATGTAATTATTTTTTGTATTTTGTTATTTATTTTTTCTTTTTTAGGTGACATGCTTATACTTGAACACCATAAACAGCTATACTCTATTTCATTTTGATTGTGTGTCTACAGATTTTTGTTATTTATGTTTGTTTATCGATTTTTTTTAATAAGGGTTTCTTGATTTAGGGTTTTAACGAATTTGGTAATTTGGCCCTAAATTAAATGGCTTGGGTTCTAGAAAATGGTCAACTGATATTCAATTGAAACTTTTGTTATTAGGCGTGGGTTTGTAGTGGCATGGGTGTAATTTCTGGGTACTTAATTCAAAGTTGCTCTCTATTTTTTACGGTCTAATTTGTATGCTTTTGAGGTTTGTTTGGGATACATATTAGCTTCCAATTTGCAAAAAGTTTGCTGTAACACACTAGCATCCATTACTAAATTTGAATTACTTATATTGCTAAAAAATCATATGCATGGTTTTTTGTAGTTTAGTTTGGTGTATATTGATGATCAATGGTATACTCATTTTTATGTTGATGGTATATACTCATTTCAACCATCATCAATTTCCACTAAGGTGGGTATATTGACTTGGAACTAAGCATCTTTTTACACATGATATACCGTTGAAATCTCAATGTGGGAATTTGTGCAAATGAGTTGGTCTTTATCAATTCCTCAATATATAAAATTTTATGGATGTTTTTATTTAACAAGTGTTTGCAAGGACCACAGTATGTTTTTGTTAAGGTTATTGAGTTTGATTTTATTTTTTATTTTTTTGTGTTCTACTATAATTTTTATTCAAACTAATTTCGTCTTGCTTTTGAGTTATTTTAGGTGGCCATATACTCGAGTCACAAATAAGGCAACCACACCACATAATAAGCTCTCTCACCCTCTCTCTTTTCTTGACTTCACCTTAATGTGTTACATTAATGAGTCCCTATTCTCTCTTATTTTTACTCCTTGGAGTTGTGAGTTTTAAGTGCAAAATTACACATCTTTTCGCTTGGGCAATCCAACCATGAATCAAATACACAATTTATTTATTCTTTGTTTCGTAATTTTTTTGTTTATTTTAGTAAGAGGTGTGAGCTTGAAGTTATAAATGAGTTTTAATATGATTTCTTTTCATGTTTTCAGTCTTCCAATACTTTTGGGCATTTCTAAAGTTGTCTTCTTAATGTTTGTTATACTTTTTTGCATTTCTCTATGTAACTTTTTTCATAGCATTATTTCACGTTTTTTTTAACTTTGATAATCCCATATTTACAACATTCCCTTTTATTGCCACTGCACTGGCACATGCCCCTTGAACCAATATACAATGCATATGTTACAACTTGCTTGCCTAACTGAGTTTTTCCCTAATAACGTTGACAAATAGCCCTAAAATGGTTTCTCAACCAACAATTTTCATTTATTTTCATTCACTAAAATGGGAGAAGATCATTATAAACCCTATCTTAGGAACTTGAATTGAATGAAATGAAGTTGTATTTTATGATTTTTAGTTGTCTATAATCAAATGGGTAGTTTGAATGATATATATTTTGTCTTTTATTTCAAGTACAAATGTTAGTGGTGCCTCTTTAATTTGTTATAGGCTTAGTTTTTGGGAGTAGGTTTAGTTTTTGGGTTCATTGAAAAATCCCTCTTCCTTTATATCTTGATTTGATTTGGAGCTGGGGTTTAACACCAATGAACGTGAGTTAAGTTTGGTAGTTTATGGTGTTGTGTGGTTGACAACGAGTGGTGGTGTTTGGGTTGAGAAATAATAGTGCGTTTGCTATAAAGTAATTGTTTCTTTTGCATGATCTACACAATGATGACCATGGCCTATTTGTGTTTGTTTTAAAGTGATATTGTGTATAGTATGATCTGCACAAAGTTTGTGCAGCATAATAATAGTGAGAGTAAATTTACAATAAACAAAAATAGTGTATGTCTGCGTGTGTGGTTTATATTTGCAATTCAGTTGTTTGACTCAATACGTTTATGAAATTTTGTAGTATTGATGTTCATTGTACCATACATTGGATTCTCATGAAAACATTATTGCACGTGTGGTGTAAATCCTTGACCATGCTTTTGATGAGGTGAAATATTAGGGATCATGTTTTATGCTTTAAAATTACAGTGTTCTCTGGTGATGTATATCATAACTCAGTCAATTTATAGAATCATTTGGGAGTTTATCGAATATTTTTGGGTGTGTTTGGATTGGTTATTCACGTACCCCAATATACTGATTGCTAAGACTAAGCAATACGCGAGTAATTATTCACTTGAATGAATCACTGTCCTACTGTTAGTTTATGTAGACACAATACACATAATTCTATTCGGATATAGTTTCTGACGTAGGGTTTAATTCACATGTACCTGATGACCAGAATGATACAACCATTTCATGAACAGCAAAAGGTATGCGCATCCTCCAAATATGGAGTAGCAGCAGGACACAATGGGCTGCAGACCCTCAAGTAGTAGCAGTAGCAGCCATGTAGCAACAATAGCAGTCATGTAGCAGTAGCAGTCATGTAGCAATATTACTATTGGAAGGTGATAACACAGTTTATCTAATATTAAAGTTTTTTTTTTTTGTTCTGTTTTGTTATTCAGTTAAATTACATTGCAATAGAGAAAAAAGGATTTGGGTAGACGATCTATTCGAGTTGAGGTTCAAATTTTAAACTCCTTAATAATCATGAGCTAGAGGTCTCCTAAGTTGCATAGCAGATCTTGAGCTTGAGCTCTCATAAGTTGCATAAGAGATCTTCTATGAAAAGAGTTGGACTGTAAGCGAATGCCAACAATAAATCTGAAAAGTATGAATGAAAGTTCTTAGTAGACTTTTAGAATATGGAAGCAATGGGCGCAGTTGACTTTGCAAGATGAAGCTATTACTTTTAATATTATTGAAATGAGTTAAATGTTTTTCTCTCTTCATTTCAACTATAAATCAGAAAGATATGAATGGAAGTTCTTAGCATACTTTTAGATGAATCTATTACTAAGAATGGATGAAAAACATTTTTGTTTTGGATGCAAAAATTATTTGGTCGCATTGGAATAAATCCTAACTACTTTCTATTTCAGCGTACATTTTTCATGATGTGCTACAGATTAGGGGGTATTCATTGATATTCTCATCAAGATCCATAGAATTAGTTGTTTGAAAGTGAGGTAATTGAATAAGTTATGCGTTAACTGAAGTGATTGGTCTGTTCAATATTTTGTTTCAACTTTTAGGTAAGGGAGTTTTTCTCTCAAAGATGGACAATGAATCTAGAAAACCAACCCGGTCTTTTAAAAAGTTTGAAGTCTGCAAGAAATGTTTTCATAAATGCATACTTTTAAAAAGAGCTAGAAGACTGAAACAGTGTGTCTGAGAAAGCCGTAACCAAAGCCAAAATCATCATGAGGACATAAGTGAGCGGATCTCAAAATTCACTATGTTTGAATGCCCTATTATTTTGATAATTATATTTTTGGATTTTTCTAAATTTGAATAGGTGATCAGGTATACCTATTTAAAATGAGGTCAGTCTTCTATCTCTCATATTCTCAGGTTTCTCAGGTATACCTCTCGATTTTGTTTTGTCTAAATTTGAATTTTTTTCCATGGTGTTATTTCAAAATGAATGAAATATGTAGATGCCATATCTGAAAATATACGATACATTGCTCTGTTTTTATTTCTCTGTTTTTATGGTGTCGATTGTGATATGCATTGGTGTGTTTTAGGGGGAAAAACATGTTCTCACAAACAATAAGTTTAGCCCAGGTAACTCATAGTGTATCTCCTTATGGAGATGTTTTTTTTTTAATTATTCTTGCTTATTTTTAGAGGTACATGGAGCAGATTCGTGTTTTAGATCTGTGTTTTAATGTTTTCAAATGTATGATTATACATACAAGGTAAACCTTTGGTTATCATGTTTTTATTTTCTACGGGCTTTTGTAGCAGACTAAATGGTGTAGTAACAAAGAATAATAGACTACTCTTTACTTACTGATTACCTTTGTATGTGAATTTATGTGTGTGAATTTCCTAAATTTGGAATAGCAGACTACTGATTACTGATTGGAATAGCAGACTACTGAATTTGGAATAGCATACTACTTTGGAATGACATGAAACTGTTCTGGTGGTTCTCCGACATGGGACTGCAGTATGTGTATATCACAGGTATCATGCTTGGAACCCTTCAACAAATTAAGACCTTCACGAGATAAGTATATAGTAGCATCATCTGCGCTTTAGTATTTCCTTATATTTGTACTAGATATGGAGCTTTGTCGAGCTTTTTCAATACTACAAAAATTCTCCCTAGAGTGTGGCCCTTTATTGAGTTTTATATATTGATTTTAAGTAACATTCTTTTTAATTGCCATTTTAGGACATTTATAAGTTTTATAAGATGTGTTTTATTGTGTCTTAGAGTGTACTACTGTTTGGTTATTGCTTGGATAGTGAACATTAAATAATGCATTTTTAACTAGAAGAAACCAAATGTTAGTTTTTATTATGGGGGAAACCCTTTAATTTAGTGACACCGACCTTTAATTTATTGACCATTCTTAGTTTCTTAAATTTCTTAAAGGTTCATTTGATTTTTTTCTCGGGACATCCAAGGGCAGCCTTAAATCAGCTATTCGAGTTAGTTTGAAAATGAAGTCTCTCCACGAGCAGGTGTATCTAGAGCTGCTCATTATAGCAAAAATAAGGATAAGGATAAGGGGATGTGAATCCTCATCACAACTGCTCATTGCAGCAAAAAGAAGGCTCAGGATAAGGGGTTGTGAATGAGTCTATAACACTTCCACGAGCAGGTGTGCGTAAAGCTGAAATAAATGTAACTTACATTATATACATTCTATAAAGGTGTGGAGGTGAATGATCAAATTACATTATATACACGTAACATTATATACATCTAACTTACATTATATACATGTGTCTGCTGATTCATTGTGTGTTTGTGTTTATAAACATGTGACTGAATGCTGAAATAGATGTCATGTATTTGTAAGACTAATTTACGTTATGTGTTTATGTATATTGTATTTAAGTTTTAATTGCCCAATATATTGATTTTCTAGGACTTGGCTGTCAGGATGATGTGACGGAGCATTAATGATTTAGCGGTATCGGGAGCATCGACATATATCACATTTTTTTTTTATCGATGGACGCATAAACACGATACATAACATACTATGAATATATAATTTTGACCGATAAAATGTCTCTTTGAATATTGTTCTTGGGTTATTTTCTACGTCTTAAACAGGATGGTTAGTCCTATAAATAAAGGAAACTTTGGCCAATTTTTTTAATATTGTTTACGATTATTTATGTTATAAAATAAATATTTTCGACTTAAGTATTGGTGTTATTCTCATGAATTGAATTGATGATTTTTTTTATACGATGTTTAAATTATATATGACCTAAAACTTTGTTTTGTTGGGGGAACGAAATTATTTCCGTTTCATAATTACGTACTTTGAAATTTTTTGTCGTTTTATGATTAGATGCTTTTTAAAAATGTTCATCGTGCTTTCAGGCACGGGCATACCCTAGTATATATATATATATATATATATATATATATATATATATATATATATATATATATATATATATATATATACTTTTGGATGTCAACTGTTATGTATATATGGTGTATATATATGTATATATCTTATGTGTATGATTTTATATGAAACATACCCCTCTAGTACTATCATGGGAAGTTGCGCAATGTGGGTGAATCCCCTGGATAGTAAATGCAGGGAGATAATAGTCCCTAGGTCATAGTGTCGAGTATTTATACAGTTTGACTTTTATCATGGGTTAGACGTCCTGAGTATGATTCATCTCGCTTTCAAGTAAGGAACTACTACCGCTTCCTATACATTTGTGATTTTTTTTATCAAGTCAGTGTGAGAGTTCGACGGTTGGTACCCGGGATGGTGTGAATATTCCCTAGAAAATGGTAGCATTAAGAGACTACATTCAGTGAGCTAATGCTCTGAGGGATGGTTAGTATATATATATTATGAGTGATGTGTATATGTACTTGTTAGGAAATGATTCATCATATATAATAACGAGAGTAATATTATACATCATATATAATAACGAGAGTAATATTATACAGGCTTTAAAAATAATGTGTGAAATATTATGGGAACTAGAGGAAGTTATTAGTATTGAATTGGTAAATGATTATTGATAATGATATTAAAAACGGCTATGTTATGGTGTAAATTAGATACGCGAGTGTGGGTTAATGCGTATGCATGAGGGTAGGTTATTCATAGATGAGTTGGGTAGCTTAACTAAGATTTAAAATGCATATGTTTAGGTGCGCGCCATATTTGAGGGTTGAGTATAAGTCTCAAGAGAGGGTGCCACTAATTTAAATTATGGAATTTCGCATTCATAATTATTATGCATTTTAATTCACTTGTTAAAATATTTTCAAAATCGGGCGTTGGCTCGTATCTATCTTTTCCTTTTCTTTGTAATATCTTTTAGGTGTCCAACCACAAGGACCCCAAGGATGACCTTCTATTCCAGAGTCTATGGGGTTGCAGCATGTGTGGAATATTGCAGGATTTTTGATTTAGTCGCATCTCATTTTTATTAATCTAGTTAAGGACCAATAGTTGTTAATCGGGTGTGTGTTACCCAAGTGTTGTATTGATGTATGTACTTTATATTTCAGACATTGGATATGTTGTATGGGTCTATTAACCGACAACTTATTCGGTTATTTTTGTTGTGCAATTAGTGTATACATGTTCATGTTTTGTAGTTGTTGTTAATGGATTTAAATGTGTTATATAATTGAAAACTTTTGGCATCCGCTCTATTTTAAATTTTTGGGTGGTTAGTCATATTTTGGTATGTGCGACAGTGATGCTAAGAATGAGCAATTTGCAATTCTTGTGTTATTTTAGTAGGGGGTTGGTCACCCGTTATTTTAATAAGCGGGGCGTCACGTTGTCCAATTGAGTTTACTAGGTTTGTACATCTATGGGTTTGAATTTTATGTGAAGAAGTTTAAAAATGGCAGAATTGATCACTTTAATTTATTTCCCTAAGTGGAGGAATCTTTTCATGAACTCCAAGCCTACTCCTTCTACACCTGTGCCGATTGTGGTGTCATGATTAAAGCCTTCAAGGTGTGTGTGTGTGTGTGTGTATATATATATATATATATATATATATATATATATATATATATATATATATATATATATATATATATATATATATATAGAGAGAGAGAGAGAGGCAGTCTCTTGTGCACACTAAGTTTGCACATGTGCTGGAGCACACTAATATTTCTAAAATATTAAAAAAAATTGAGTTTATTTTTTTATATGATATTTACACATTTCAATGGACCCATATGAAAAAATTCAACTCAAAAAAATATTTTTGTGCTATTTTTAAAAACTCGGCCAAACTTTCACACCTTTTAAAGTGCTTAAAAGCAGTGAAAGTTTGAAATTTTTTTAAAATAGCAAAAAAAAAAATTTGAACTGAATTATTTTATATAGATTCCTTGAAATGTTTAAATATCACACAAAAAAATCAACTCAAAAATATTTTTTGTTCTACTTTAAACAAATGATGTGCAAACTTAGTGTGTACAGGAGTCTCTCTCTCTCTCTCTCTCTATCTCTCTCTCTCTCTCTCTCTATATATATATATATATATATATATATATATATATATATACTCTTAGCAAAGACAAGTTTCCTAAAAGCTCTTATGACCGCTCCCGATAACCACGTTTTGAGTTCCCTGCTTTGGAAGCGAATTTTTTTTCAACTAGGTTTTTTATCTGGTTACCTTACTCATTCCGGGCTTTGTTTGACTTTATCATAATGAAATTGCGTAAAGTCACGTGCAATTTCTCATACCGATATATATACAGACATACTTTTCTTGTACAAATATGTGTAACCAATTAAATATTTTGGTGTAACTTCAAGTCGCATATCATGGTGTATTGAAGAAGACAGTCGTGAATGACATATAGTCAGAGAAATCTGATGGTGAGAGGGATAAAAGTATTAATCAAAATGTTGATTTTGGTGCAGATATTTCTTTCGAGAGAACTAGAAAGTCATGGCCTTAATCGTAGTAGTAAGAGAGGGAGAGACAGAGAGAGAGAGAATAACATTTGAGCCTTGCATTTAAAAAAAGTTTGATCCATTCAATGTCTAAATTTTGAAATGGAAACACCTTTTTATATTTTCCTCTTCAATATTACAAATAATTAAACCTAAATATGTGTTTTATAGGCCTCATCTGAATTAGCATTAATTTTTATATGTCCGCGAATAATTATTCTGGTTATAGTTACTTTTAGGCAACTATAACTTCATAAGAAGAGTTATCTTGACATTCCTTTGTTTTCAAAAAACCCAATTAGGCTTCTCTTTTCATTTTAGTCAAATACTAGTCATACTGTTTTTAAACACTACATATTACTTAGGTCCGTTTGATAGCACAAAAATTTTAAGGAAAATTCTCAAAAGTTGGAAAATTCTGGTATTTTTCAGCTTTTACGCTGTTTGATAGTCTTAATTTGCCCTAGAATTTGTTTTCTATGTACAACACCCCTTAAGCACAATTTGCCACCCTAGGGTGGAATTCAATTCTTTGGGGGGGGGGGGGTCAGATTTTTGTTTGCCACCTTTGGATGGCAAATCACTTGAAACCAATTTTTTTTTTATAACTCTATATATTTCATAAATATATAAATATATATTGTTAATAAATATATAAATATATATATTTCGTATATTTTAATATATATTCGTATATTTTATATATTTTAGCACATATATATATATATATTGCGTATATTTATATATATTTCATATATTTATATATTTCGTACATTTATATAATTTATATAATTCATATATTTTAATATATATTTATATTTCGTAAATTTTGTATATTTCATATATTTCATATATTTCTTATATTTAATATATATTATTTACAAAATATATACATATATATAATATATATGTATATTATATTCTGTATATATACATATATATAATATACATATACAATATAATATACACATATGTAATATACATTATTATGTATTCTGTATATATGTATATATACATATAATATACAGATACATTATTCTGTATTCTGTATATATGTATATATACATAATATACAGAATAATGTATATTATATATGTGTATATTATATTGTATACGTATATTATATATGTGTATATATTCATAAATACATAATATATATGTATATATTCTGTAAATAATATAAATTTAGTATATATACATATAATTTACATATATACAGAATATAATATTCTGTATATATGTAAATATATATTCTATATATATGTATATATTCTGTAAATAATATATATTTAGTATATTCAGTATATAATATAATATATATTCATATATTCATATGTTAAATATAATAATATATTTAATATATGAATATATTTCGTAAATAAAATATTATATTTTCATAGATTTTGTACATTTAATAATATTTAAATGTACAAAATCTATTAAATATAAAAAATCTATGATAATATTTAATATATGAATATATTTCGTAAATAAAATATTATATTTTCATAGATTTTGTACATTTAATAATATTTAAATGTATAAAATCTATTAAATATAAACAATCTATGAAAATATAATATATTATTTACGGAATATATGAATATATATTATATTATTTGCGGAATATATATATTTCGTAAATTATTATTAATTTCCGGAAAAATATACAAAATATATGAATATTCCGTAAATTTTTATGTATATATTCCGCAAATTATATTAATTTTCGGAATATATATATTCCGCAAATAATATAATATATATTCATATATTTTGTATATTTAATAATATATATTTATTATATATATATATATATATATATTCCGTAAACAAATTTTCCACTTTTATATCTATTTTCCAGCTTTTGCGTTTGATAGAAAATGTGGAAAATTGATGATTTTCCAACTTGTATCAAACAGACACAAGTTGGAAAATATTCATTTGCCTTGGAATTGTTTGCCCTGGAATCAAATGTCCTGGAATCATTTGCATTTTCCCAGTTTTCTATCAAACGGACTCTTAATGCCTTTTAAATAGTACAAAACCCAGTAAAAAAACAAAATTTTCATCCTTAAACATGTAGGCCCCCCCGCGCGCGCGCGCACACACACTCACACACACACACACACACACATATATATATATATATATATAGAGAGAGAGAGAGAGAGAGAGAGAGAGAATTACAAGTGGACCTAAAAATCGAAGTTTTTAATTGACTTTAACAAAAAACATATAACAACTCATTAATTTTAATTCCTATAGTGTAATTGATCCGCGCAAGAGGCAACGGATACTCGTGTGACCCGAGATCCCCTTACCCCCTCCCCCCACCCCACCCCACCCACCCCCGCCATAGTAGACCACTAGTTAAAAAAAACAAGTTGCTGGAATGTTTACTCATGGGTAAAGGTTGCCATGGTGGGGGTAGGGGGTGGGGGTGGTTATAAAAAATATATTCACTGGCACGGAACAATTACACTATAGGAATTAAAATTAATGGGTTGTTAAGTATTTTTTGTTAAGGTCTATTAAAAAGTCCACGTTTTAGGGTCACTTGTGATCCTATGCTTATATATATATAGTCAGGCGCTCCAACATACCTCATTATACATACCTATGAACATACCTATTTTTTTAAAATAGTAAAAAAAAAAATTGAATTGATATTTTTATATGGCTTCGTGATTTTTCAATGTGCCCCTGTAAAAATATTCCGTTCAAAATAATGTGCGTTGTTATTTTTTAAAAATAGGTAAAAAAAACTGACAGTTTCAAGGGATAAAAACTGTCATTTTTTGTTATTTTTTAAAAATAACAAAAAACATTACTTTCAATTGTTTTTTTTTTTACAGAAAAATATTGTAATATCTTGAACCCATATAAAACCATATAAAATATATCATCACAAAATTATTTTTTTATTATTTTAAAAAATGAGTATGTTCATAGGTATATTGCTAGGAGGTATCTTGGAGAACTTGACTATATATATATACAGTACTGCTCTTGTGCGGACTAGTCCACATTTTAAAAATGCGGGTCGGACACGTGTCACCTGACGGTGAACCTAAAATGATAGGTTAAATTACAGCAAAAAAAAAAATTGATCTAAATTATTTTATATGGGTTCCTTGAAATTTTTAAATATCACACAAAAAAAATCAACTCACATATATTTTTTTTACTATTTTAAAAAAATGATGTGCACGAAAATCTAGTTCTCTCTCTCTCTCTCTCTCTCTCTATATATATATATATATATATATTGTTTGATTGATTGATGTTTTGTCATGATGCGTTAAAACTGATCGTAATAGAAAACGGTGAGACTAATTACCATATCCGCTTGCACCTCTTTGAGTTAGTTTATTCATTCTGCATACACATAAATTTGTATCTCAAGTTGGGAAGTAAACGGGAAAAAATAGAGAAATTAGAAATTTATGTGTGTTGTGTATATGTTCTGGGTGTGCATTTGTTGGTTATCCTATTTTTTTTAATGTATGTTCGTGTGTTGTATATGTTTGTGTTATTTGTTTAGAATAAACAAAAAAATAGGGAAAACGGATTTGAAGTTTTCCAACACTGCATTAATTCATTTTCCGCCACTAGAGAAGTGCTGGAACCTTTAGCGATACCACTAACCATAAGAATTCGATACAAAATTACAGAGGAGGGAGATAATATCCTTAGAAAATAGCAAATATATATCCAAAAAGATAGCAGAAATGTTATGTGAGAGATGAGAGCAGACAAAATAAAAAAAGATATCAAAGGGGTAACTGTTGATCAGAGAGAGGAAGAGAGAGAAATTGCGGGTTGTAAGACTTTTATTATTCTTCACATGTATTCTTTGTGTGTGTGTGTGTGTATTTATACAAGTAAGAGTTTTTATCTTCAAGACTTAATGAACATTTTTTACTACTAATTTGATGAAATGTTGGTTTATAAGAAAAATAAGGAAGAGCCGTATGATGAATTAATAGTGTCTGTTGGATGAAGTGCTAAATGAAAAATAAGAATAGAGTGTGATATAAAGGGTTTTCTATAATCAATCATGGTGTTTGAGTTATCGTTTTCTTCTTATACAATGTATATTAGTTATACTGGGATATTAATGTTTCAGGTCCAAAAAATTTCCTAAAAGCGGACCAGCCGAACCATGCAGACCCCTACATTCTTTCATATAGTTCTTTTCATTATTGACATCAACTATAAATTAAATATGTATCATAAGAATATTACATTTTATAATAACCCACACATAACGTGGGATTACTAGCTAGTGTGTGGATATATATATATATATATATATATATATATATATATACAGTGGCGGAGCCACTTTGAACATGACCTGGGCACAGGCCCAGGCCAGCCCAGGTAGATTCCTTTTTTTTTTTTTTTTTTTTTAATATGTACACATTGCTGAGATTCTGAGATTATTGAGATTCTAAAAATATCGCTAAGATTATGAAATTCCGAAAATATCAGTGTTGTTTTACCCCTTTTAATATTAGTATAAATATGTTTATTGGTTTGTAGTAATTATTAGAATAAATATCACAGTTGTTTTACCCCTTTCAATATCAGAGTGTTGTTTTACCTCTTTTAATATTAGTATAAATGTTGTTGTTACTAGTTTGTAGTATTTATTTTTGGGACATATACCAAATAGTCTCTCGAACATTTTTTAATACCCATTTAGTCCAAACTTTTTTATTTTGCTTTAAAAAGTCATTTGCCACATATTTTGGAGAAAAAGTGCCGCTGGTGCGGACCTCTAAAAATAAGAGAATATTGAGTGCCTGAGGGACTAAATGAGTTAAACTAAAAATATGTTTCCTTTTTAAAAAATATATATTTATAGTAGGGACTATTCAATAATTGACCATTTATTTTTTGGGCATGAAGTTGTTGAAATTAATGTTAATTTACTAAAAAAAAAAATTCGGGGGCTCCCGCCCCCGAACCCCCGCAAATTTCCTCTGGTGCCCAGGCCACCTAAAATTTCTGGCTCCGCCACTGTATATATATATATAAAGGAGTAAGATGTTTTTACTATTCATTAAGAGGATAACTTAATTAGAGGTATATATATAAAGGAGTAAGATATTTTTACTATTCATTAAGAGGATAACTTAATTAGAGGTTAGGATTGAGCCATCAAGCACTAAATTGAGGGTGAGATCACAATTCACACAATAAGCACTACAACTCACCACACTTGATTGTATACTCTATATTATATTTACAATTTTAGCCCACTAAAACTTACTTTCCCCTTCATTTTCTTCCTCGATTTTTAATTCTGATTCAAACAAAGAGGCTATTTTGGTAATACACACAAAAGTACTTTGGACCTCACACACACAAACCCTCTTATTCCCCCCGATCGTTTCATTTCAGCACAAACGCTCCCTCATCCCTTCTCTCACCTCCGCTTCACTTGGTTACGACCCTCCCCCACGCCCCCCTTCTCCCAAATACGCCCCCTTCCTTCGATGCCTTCCCCCTCTCAGGTTGTTGCCCCCTCCTTCGCTGCGTCGCTAAGGTATGTCTCCCCCTTCACTTGGTTACGACCCTAGATGAGGATTTGATTTTTTTGGGGCAAAATCTCCCCTCTCTCACATTATATCTCTTTAGTTTTTTATTTGATGTTTTATTTTGTGGTTCTTTGATTTGTTTTTTGGTTTTTTTATCTAGGGTTTGGACATCGAAAAATATGGTGTGTTTTGTGTACATCTGGTAAATTTTAGGAGTTGTAATTTAGGGCTTCATAATTTAGGTTTTGTGTATAAATTTATAAGAATCTTCATGTTGTTTCCCTCTCTTACAAAAGCATGTTTGAAATTAGGGTTTTGATTTCCAAAATGGGTGGGGGAAACCGATCAGTGTGTTTTGATGTTAGAGGTTATTAGGGTTAGATGGAGTTTATTAGGGTTCTTTTATTCATTTTTGTTTTGTGCTTATAATTTTAAATTTTTTTATGCTCTGTTTTGCAGATTAACCCTCAACTCACAATCAAATTTAAAAATCAGGTATACTCTTTTATTATTTCATATATTTTATTCCTAAAAGTTTGGTTTTCTGTTCTTATATGGTGAACATTTCTTATTTTTTAGATGTAGATCGATCCTCAACTCACAATCAAATTTGAAAATCAAGTATACTCTTTTCTTATTTCATATTTTTATTCCTAAATGTTTTATTTGTGGTTCTTATATTTTATTTATTTGCTGAAGGAAGTTGTGTTGCAGATGTTCTATTTCTTTGTTGTGAAGAAGTTCAATGTTGTGTTCAATATTGATTTATGGTAGTAATATTTCATGTACATTGATCTGGATTACTTCAACTTTTAGGTTCAAGAGCCCATGCAAGTGATCTATAGTTTGTAAGCATATTATAGAATTGTATTAAATCAATTCCTCAAGCAAAGAAACTCAAATACATTTTTTTGTTGGTTTCAGGTGTTGAGTTTCTTCAATAAATGCACTTCCCCACTCTTTTAATGTACTATTTTTATTGTGTTGTATTCTAGGTGTTCGGCAAAATGACCAAGTGATTCTTTTTTGGCAATATTTTTTTGATTTCATTTATATATGTATGTACATACATGAGTGTATGTGTTGTTGTCAGATTTGTGAGATACCACTTTCCTATTTCTTTAGTTTGCTAATTCCATAGTCCACTGTTCTATTTTTTTAGAGCATTTTTTAGTTGAGATCTCCTCTAATTCACAACAGGTAAATCCACTGTTCGAATGGGGTTGATCTATATGTTCTTGGGGTTCCTTTAATTCTGTAGTCCAGTTGAAGACATATTAATTGGTATATTGTACTTACAGTTATTTCTATATAAATAAGTTAATACGATGTTGTCTTTTTATTTTGGTCTAAATTTGATTCAGTAATGTGTTATTCTTTTTGATAATTTTTTTGGGTTTGGCTTATTTTACTATCAATTGTTTCAGTTTGATTATTGGTACATCTTCATATGTATATTACACTTTTAGTAAATTGAGTGATGAAGAAGAGTTTTATGATGCAGGGGTTTAAGGTTATGTTTATTTAGGGGATTTTTTCTTTTCATTTAAAGAATATTATGTTTTTTTGGCTTTATAACTTCTCCAGAAAATTCAGTATTCAATACATGATGTTTCTCCAATAAAGTACCTCGAAAGTGATGATTTCTCATTAATACACAATGATTTAGTGATTTTCGATGGTATTGTGCTAACTTATGTTCACTCCTGGATCAGACTTACTCTCTACTATTGATCCAAAAGGGGAAACCAAATCTGGTGCTACTGTTACACCAGTTTTAACTCCAACTACACAATTCAGACAACTGAAGATCTCATACTGAAGGCAAATCAATTGGATTTCGAAGCCGCGCGATGTTCACTCGGACATCTTCTATACACAAGCTAAATACACAACCCTTAGGTTTGAAGTTTGAACTTTCACAAAAGAAGAAAAAGGAACCAATTTAGACAAAAGGCTTCGTCTCTCGCACTAATCGTGTAGCCATTAGCCATTTTTAGTAATCATATGCATGAGAAGTCTTTTATTAGTCATTTTAATGTGAGAATACTGTTAAATTTTTTTAGGTCATTTATGTTTATACTACTCACATACCATAGTCATTTAGTAGTCATAAACAATAGCTTCCCTATTTACATTACAACTAGCTTACTTTCAATTTACTCATGTCATTGATGCGTTGCATACTCATGTCATTTAAGAAAAAGTAGGATAGTTTCATGGTGTGTTGGCCTTCTATTCGATCTTGTTGACTAAATATATGATATGATTTTGTTTGATGTGTATGTGAGTATAGGTACGGGAGGATTTAACTGGGTTTTGCAAAATATATTAACGTTATGAATTACTCCATCTCGATTTACTAATAAATATTTTGGACTTTAATCCATATGGACAACTGGACTCGGTCATGGACTTTGCGATTGGTAGGAGGTAAGGAGATTTTGAATTGAGTTCGAGAAAATTATTTACTTTTATTACAATGTTAAAAACTTGACCTTAACGTCATAAATCATATTATTGTCTATAACTAGACATCGTATGAATAATGACATTTGACTTCTGCATATTATGCCACCATCTTTAAACTAATTTAGAAATTTTAATTTATACTTCATATTTAGCCATTTGGCCTTTAATTTTAAGCCATTTGATATTTTGAAAAATCAAATATTCATTGTTGGATAGAAGTTTAGATTTTATATTCATTATTAGATAGCAGTTCAAATCTTCATTATGGACATAAGCTATTATTTTGTGTTTTGGTGTTGGTTATTGTGTGTTTTGAAGATGACCATATTATCATACCGAGTTGTATTATGGACGATTCAAGGTTGTTATAAGAGAAAGGATGGGCGATTTTAATAAGATCAGAAACATGTCAAAATATGCTGCTAAATTTTGTCAATCTTTTGGTTCTTCCATAGAAACTTCGACTGTTGATAGACATGAAATTGAGGTTATTGATTTTCTACATCATTTTTTTAATTTTTTTTATCTATAGTTCATGATCTGAAATTGAGGTTGTGGATTTTCATTTGTTTGGTTCATTGGAGCTTGATTATCAACCACCTATTATCCTTTATAATTGAATCAACGCACTTTTTCTCTCTCTGATGAGGATGTGTGTTGATTTTATTTATGAGAGTATGTTCAGTAACCCATTGATCTGCACAAACTAATTCGATTCCATGTGAAGCAAGTATGTTTGGATCTATGTTTTCTTTATTTGTTAGATCTCGAGGTATAATATTGTGTATAGCTGCGGCAACTTTTAGGGTTTCATCAACTCTCAGCAAACCCTAATCCCAAAAAAAAACAATCTTATCATCATACAAAATGGTGGCATGAAAGAAAACAAATAAGACTCGTGAGAGAATTAACAGCAGGCTGGCTCTTGTTATGAAGAGTGGGAAATTCACTCTTGGGTACAAAACTGTTCTTGAGTCACTCAGGAGCTCAAAAGGAAAGATGATTATTATTTCCAACAATTGTCCGCCTCTTCAAAAGTCAGAGCTCGAGTACTATGCTATGCTTGCAAAGGTTGGCGTTCACCACTACAGTTGAAACAATGTTGACTTGGGAACAGCTTGCATAAAGTATTTTCGTGTTTCATGCCTTAGCATCACTGATGCAGGTGATTCTGAAATCATCAAAACTCTCCCTGGTAACTGAGATGCTTGAAATGAGACATTGATGTTTGCCATTTCCCAATCTTGTCCTAAAACTAGTAAATTTAGAGAAGTTATTTAGAATCTTGAAGAACCATGATAATTTTTCAATGTTGAGTTTTGGTCTTTTTATGAACATTTGTGATACTTGCTTTGATTATATGCCATATATCTTCTTCAAGCAAAAATAAAAATAAAAATAAAAATAAAAATAAAAATAAAAATAAAAATAAAAATAAAAATAAAAATAAAAATAAAAATAAAAATAAAAATAAAAATAAAAATAAAAATAAAAATAATAATCATAATAATAATAATAATAATAATAATAATAATAATAATAATAATAATAATAATAATAATAATAATAATAATAATAATAATAATATTGTGTATGGGTATGGGTAGATAATACTTCTAAAATTGACTGAGAGGTATTAAACAGTCTGAACAGGGTTGGCTGAATGTTGGCCATTAATTTATGTTCCTTTGTTTTTTAATTTCATATTTTTAGTTATTGAACTTTCGGTTACTAATAACTTCTCACCACTGGACATTGGTATAGGAAAACTTTTAGCAACTGCATATTGGCCTTGCATAGATGACCCTCCAAAAATAGTTGGAAACTATGTTCCCTATTGATTAATTTTGTATTTATATGTTGGATTCATATAAATACAGAAGTAATCAAAGCAGCTATAATACTTATGTATTTATATGCTGAATTCATCCACTGTTTGTACATATATGCATATGATTTCTGTGTTTATTTGTAGTTCTTTCATTCACTTCTCCATTTCACTTGTATATGATTTATGTGCTTGCATATATGCACATCATTACTATTTGTACATATATGGGTAGGATTCATCTATTGTTTTATCATATATATGTTAACTGAAATTTGCTTTGAGTTAACGAAATTGCTATTATTATACATTATTTTATTATATATTGAATTCTGAAATTCGCTATCAGTTAGCAATTTCTGAAATTTGTTATCAGTTAACAATTTGGGCCTTTGGCTGCCTCTGGAAGTTAACAATTTTTTTTTTTTTGTAATTTCACATCTCAAACGAAAAGTGAAAGTATTTACTTATGTTTATGTATAATGGATTATGAGGTACAAAGCTACTAGGAAAGACACTATAGTTCTGGCTGGAGCATAATATAGAACTGAGAAGAATATAGAAGTGGAAGTTCTCGAGACTAGGCTGCTAAGGACCCAAAGCTACAGGGAGTAAGAGCGGTGATTGCTAAAATCTTTTAGAGAATTCATCGCAGTAACCTGGTCGGAATGCGCATCATTCCATTGTGTTTCAAGGCCAGTGAGGATGCAGAGACACTGGGTTTGACAGGTCACGAATGTTACATCATTGATCTTCCCACAGAAGTTAGTGAAATAAGGCATAGCCAAGATGTTACTGTTACTACTGATATAAGTATTTCTTTCTTCATTTTCAATCCTTCCTCATTTTAAGTCAATTTTGAAAGTTAATTAACTAAAAGTCTACAATATTCAAATCAATTTTCAATCAACGTTTGATATTTTATTTTGTAATGAATTCCCTTAATTAAGGAGGGAGTCGAAATGAATTATATGAAGTGTGTTAATGACTTTGTTACCCTTGAAATCAAAGTAAATTATATGTGGTTGCCTGTGCTTATTCACGAAGATACATATAAGTTTTGACATTGTTGATGTTTTGGTGTTTATCGATTGTATTGATTGTGTGAGTTTTTATCCACTCAAGTAAAATGTTTATTGATTGTATTGGTTGAAGTTTTTTTGATATCATGTAACATGTTGTTTGATATCTAAATTTAGTATGATGTGAATTCTTTCCGTTAAACGAACTATTTATCAAAATTGAGTGGAGTCACTTCCCTTCATGACTAATTTTTTAAGGTTAGACCAATTAATTCTTTGTTTACTTTAATGTTTTATATGATTTCATGCTTTCGTATTAATATTTATTAAATCCACATGGATGAAAGGGTTGCAGGAGGAACACACAATTTGTTCTGGCAAAAAGTCTGTACGACCACCACAAGTTGTTCTTTCATGCTTCCGATGATAGCTAACTTCCACATAAGGCAATCATAGTTAAAACAAGCAATTTATAGTGTAAACATGAAGTTGTATTGAAGATTACTCATTGAATAGTTGATGTAATGGATTATTCTGATTGTTTTACAAATATACAAAGTAATTGAGTTGGCAATTGAGTGTTCATATTTAAATAGATATATGTAATTTATTTTTGGGTTCTAATTGCCTTCACTAAAACTTTAGAACACATGTGTAATCGATTACATTTCTTATGCGAGGTCCGTGACGGACTATTTGTATTGTTGAGTATTTTTATTTGTTAAACAGGGTGGATAGTCCTATAAACAAAGGAAATTATGTCCAAATTTTCTAAATTATTTACACATTTGTGTTGTAAATTATTTTTTGACTAAAATTATTCACGATTAAATACTTTGGATAATTTTCTCTGTGCCTTCAGGCACGGGCATTCTGCTAGTATGTATATATATGTGTGTGTGTGTGTGTGTGCGTGTGTGCGTGTGTGTGTGTGTGTGTGTGTTTATTTCCTCCCACCAATAGTATTGGTCATAACCATACATAAGGAGTAAAATGGGTGCATTTATTAAGTTACTTATATGGGGTGAATGAATAGTCTTTCATATATGCATCCAAGATAATTAATGAGCTAAAGTTCACTTAAAAAACATGCCCCTAAGTGGAATTGAACCCCTAAATGTGGTTGATATCTTTAAGTGCTCTAATTAGGACATTCCCATTAATATGAGTATTAAAATAATTAAAGGCATTAAGACATTAAATTATAGGTAATGACATGTAATAACTAAAATATCCATTGATAAAAGTTTACAAAATAATTTATTTTCATATCATTCTTTCATTCCTTTCAACTATTTATTTTATAATTAAATAAAAATCATGTACATATATACATGAGGTTGGCCAAATTTATACTCGAGTAAATATTTTCAACTTTGATTTAATCATATTAATTTTAAATGCGCTTTAATTAAATTATTATTATAGTTTAGGTTACACCAAATGCACTTTTAATCAAATAATTACTCAAGAAATCTCACTAAAATAGTCGATACATAATAAAAATCATTAAATAACGTGGCTTTATAATAAAATTGATGAAAACTCGGGTTATTACACTTTTGCGTCACTTATTTTTATTAATATTTTTTTCCTTTAGTGGGAAAACATTTAGTGAGGTATCATCGTCTAAATATGACAATTAGTGAGATCCCAAGTAAAAATGTCATATATTTATGAAGCGTAAGTGTTTGTTGCACATGAGCTTTTTTAATGAAGGGTGTGGGTTGTTTGTTATGATTAGTAGATGTTAGTATTATAAATGTTATTAAATTTTTAAGGGAAAATGAAAAATTAATCCTTAAGTTTGGGGTGTCTTTTAATTTTAGACCCGATGTTTTAAAAATTACAATGTTAACCTTAAAATTTAAAAATTGTTCTAATCGGACCAACCATTAGATTTTTTGAGTAGATTAAATGGAGATTATTATGAGGCACCATATGTGGAAAAGTTTAGTGTACTATCTAATGGGTGATTGACGCTTGGACTGAAAAATATTTTTTTTCTCGTAAAAGTACAATATTCCTTTTTGTTTAACATCAAAGATTTTAAAAAATAGAAAGAAAAAAGCTAAAGGAAAACCAACTAAACACCTCCCCAATTCCCCACTCCCCCTCTCTCGCTACCCTCCCAACTCCGTTTCAACACACCACCACCTCAACCAGAGTCCATCGATGTAGAATCCCCACCGCCAATAATGAATCATCGTCATCACAAACAGATTACAACACCGCCCAAAATCTCTATTTCTATACCTCTATCTCTTTCTTTGTATATATATTACTCAAATCCATGCATATATACACATATTTATGTATATATACATCAATTTGTGTATTATGTACACAGATTTGTGTAGATATAACTTATCATTTGTGTATGTGTGTTTATGTGGGTATATATCTATTTGTGAGTGTGTGTATATGTGGGTATGTATTCGTATTTGTATGTGTATATTTATTACATGGGTGTAATATGGATGTTCGTTGTGTGTATGTATGCACATGTGATACATGCGTTTGAATATGTGTGTATATATGTACATGATTATATATGTGTATATATATGTACATGTGTATGCATGTATATATATGTGTACACGAGTATGTATGTGTGTATATGTGCATATGTGTATGCGGTAATGGGAAAAATAAATGGAGATGGTTGGTGGTGGAGGGTAGAGGGTGGAGGGTGGAGGGTGGAGCAATACTTTTTGTCTTTATTTTAGGTGATATTTCTTCTCAAATATAGGTCTACTTATCATTTATGTGGGTATATATCTATGTGGAGGGTGGACCAAGTCTGAAAATTACATTCACCTTTCCTACTACACTTATCATTTATGACTCACTTAGTTTTGATATCGGGTTCCTACATTCAACTCTCCGTTTTCTTTCCTACTCACATAGGTGAAATTTTAAAAGATTAAAAATATTTTTTTGTTTCGAAAGCCTAAAAATTCCTTTTATATTCTATAACTTAGAGTCACACGTTCAACGCATGTGTGCACTAACTAGTGTAAATTAAATACTACAAAAATATAAAATCATGTCCATAATGAATATAGTGATTTCAAAGTGAAAACCCTTGCGATAAAAACCATTATCATGCCCCAACTCTCTAAATCCACTAGTACTTAATAAAAGTTTTATATGACTTGCATAAATTATGACACAATTTACATAAGACTTAGTTCCATCCATGAATCTTCCACAACGCTCTGATTTGTCACATCTAAGAGTACTAACCAACAGTTGCTCTCCACCACAATAATTACACAACCATTGTGTATCAATATTCACTGAACTCAAGGTGGGATTTAATAAACCCAAATGAATCATCATGCTGTGTCTTCAGATGTGAAGAGGAAATGGATTTGAATAAACAAATTTTCTCAGAGTTAAGAAATTTATTGGATCTCTCAACTCAAATAGTAATTCTTCAAAACAAAGGTAGGGTTCGATAAAAATTGGGGCGCCCATTCAAAATATGATTTTTTTTTTACCCTATTTATATATTTATGCAGAATGTAGGGTTAAGAACACTAACTTTAGAAAGTCGATCTCGTAAAAATGAGGTTGCCCTTGTATAAACAAGATGTTTCGTATGAGGTCCTTTGATGAATAAACCTTTGTACTAGGTACCCTTGTAAGAAAAACAATAGAATGTGACAATTACCATATGAATAAACATTCACACGAAACTTTATGTTTCAATAAAATATCCTCATATGATGGATTCTTTCTACGAGATCAATCTCATATGAAGGGTGCTTTGTATGAGATTTCCAAAAATGCCTAAATAATTTATAATTTTTTTCCATATACTTTTAGATAAATTCATTTTCCCTTAAATTTGATAACTAAGATCTAACTTAAAAAAAATACAAATGCCTAAGAAAATTGGGAAGGAATAAAGCGATTAGCCCGGATAAATACCCATAGAGGTTTGGAGAACCTTTGTAAGTCTATGGGTAGAATGGTTAACGTGCTTGTTTAATAAAAAATTAAAAGAAGAAAACATGCCAGATGAGTGGAGTAAAAGCACCATAATACGGTTGTATAAAAATAAAGGGGATATACAAGACTGCGGTAATTATAGAGGAATCAAAATGATGAGTCACATTATGAAATTATGGAAAAATGTTATTGAACAAAGATTAAAAAATAATTCAACTATTTCGGACATTCAATTTGAATTTATGCCAGGGAGATCAATAACAGAAGCTACTTACTTATTAAGACAGTTAATGGAGAAATGTAAAAGTAAGAATAAAATTTTATATATGGTCTTTATAGATTTAAAAAGGCTTGTGATACAGTACCTAGGGATATAATTGGTGTGCTTTAAGGAAGAAAAGAATCCCTATGAGTTATATTAAAGTTATTGAAGATAATGATGATAACGCAAAGACTAGAGTAAGGACTATATGTGGAGAAACTAATGACTTTATGATAAAAGTGAGTTTACATCAAGGATCGGACTTAAGTCCTTATTTATTTACCGTAGTCTTTGATAATATTACTAAGGACATACAAGAAGATATCCCATAGTGTATGTTGTTTGCGAATGATATAGTTTTAGTATACACTTCAAAAGAAGGCTTAGCGATGATAGTAGATACTTGGAGAAAGTCTTTAGAATCTAAGGGTCTAAGAATAAGTAAAAATAAAATGGAATTTATGGAATGTTAATTTAATAATGAGGCATAGAGTAACATAATGTTAAACATTGAAGAAAAACTGATAAGTCAAACTAATAAATTTCGTTATCTAGGTTCAATGTTAAAAAGTAATGGGGATATTAATGAGGATGCTACAAGTAGAATATCACCTAGTTGGATGAAATGGAGACAAGCGAGTGGAGTGTTATGCAATAAGAGGATAACTAATAAATTCTAAGAAAAAATTTATAGGACGGTTGTTAGTCCAATGATCTAGTATGGAGAGGAGTGTTGGGCGTTAAAGAAAAAATATGAACAAAATCTCGATGTTAGTGAGATGAGGATACTCTAGTGGATGATAGAAATTACTAGAAAGGACAAAATTAAAAATCAATTCGTGAGAGAAAAGTTAGTAGTAGCTCCCATTAGCGATAAATTAAGAGAAATTAGACTTAGGTGGTACAGTCATGTGTTGCGTATACCAGTAGATGCCCCTATAACAAGAGAAAGATTGTTAGAAATAGAGGGTAAAAGAAAAATTGGTCCCCCTAAGCTATCGTGGGAGGAAATTATTAGAAGAGACCTTAAGGAATTAAACTTGAATGATAATAATCCATATAATATATTAGAATGGAAAAGGAGAATCCATATGGGAGGATTAAGGCAATAATGATGATAGCCAAATTTCAGGTGAGAAATATGTGTTATTTGGTCTAGTAAAGTGGAACATTAGTGCATGTCCTTATCTTTAAGTCTTCATTATAATTCAAGATTCAAAACACACTTTGACCAACGGATTTTCATATTTGGGAATGAATGCAAAACTAAAGAGGATATTAAAAATGTCCTATCTCTCTCTCTATCTCCCCCCATATATCTATCTATCTATCCATCTATCTATCTCTGTTGCCATAATTATATAATTCGTACCTCCATGCCATCATAACTTCTTCATATTCATAATTTCCCCTCTCTTAGCTAAGTTTCTTCTCCAGTCTCCACTTTTCTCAAATCTATCATTTTTCTACTCTCCAAATCCTATACATTAATGAGTTAAAATACCTATACATAATTTTTTTTAATTTAATTTATTATTTTTTAGGGATTATTTTAACTTTTGATGTTATGTTAATCATTAAGTCCTAATTTTTTTATATGGTTTTCGTGGATTTTATTTTTATTTACATATTTGCATGTATTCATGTGTGTACTGAGTTATGTACAAGCATATATACATATATATATGAGTGTATATATCCATATATGTGAGTGCATACGTGCAGATATGTGTTTGTATATGTGTATATGTCTGTGTTAGTATATTATTATATATTTTCATCTAAGTAATATTTAAAGTGTCCGTGTGTGTTACTGAACAAAAAATAGCCTTGTAATCTTTCTAACATATTTATATATTATAATGCACAACCCCTAATTTTGAATTTTACTTACTTTGATCATAATTAGTTGACTTCCCAAAATCATTTGTAATTGTTTCCTCATAATTAAATTGTTGTGGTGCATGACATGTTCTTAGTATCTTGGTTGGACTCTGTTTGGTAGCTACTAGTTGTAACATATTAATGCCTACACATATGTAATAGTGTTAATTATTAATGTTATGTTTAATAAAATATTTTTATATAATTAGTTTTTTTAATTTCTCTTGAAATTTTAATGATTTTTTAAAAATGTACAATGTAGAAAGTCTTCCATTTTATTTTTCGTTCACACGTTAAACTTTTATCTATTTTGTTGTTTATATCATGAATTTTAGTATAATTGTTATCCCAGATTAAATAGGAAATACAATTAGTTGTCCTCCTATTTCAAAATGGTTCTGCTTTGACTCTCACATGCTTTAAATTCATATGTGAAATTTAGTATAAGGTAACATAGATCTCTCTTCTTTTTATTTCCCCAATTAATTGATGAATTGGTAAAAGGGTGGATAATTGAAATTGGAAAATGTTATGCTTTACCACTATAAGAGAACACGTATGCTCAAGTTCCCTCGGCTCCAGGATGGTCTTATTCCGTTAGCAAACCACTATGAGTCGTAGTCTAGGTTGTTCCAGAAAGCTTCGTGTTCAAGATTTCAAGAGCGGCCTTCTTCATCTTCATCCTCAAGTTTCCTTATGCCATGGCTAATGACAATGTCGTCTTAGGGTAAAGATAAAAGACTTATATGACTTAGAACACTAATGGTTAACACAATTATAATTGATTTTTTTAAATTGGAAAATGTGTTAATTTGTGTGTGTTAGTATGGATTTTAGTAGTGGTGATATAAGTGTGTAAGTATACTCTTCACACACACACACACACACACGTATATATATATATATACACCAGTTTGAGCCTGTACGATCAAGTTAGCCATTTCTATGTGATGCAATAATTCTCATTTTGATACCAAAAAAAATAGATCATCAATCAATCGATCGATCAAATTCATCTATCGATTAATCAATCAGAGTTTTCCCTGAATCGAATACAATGGTCTATTTTAGGATTCCTCAATCACTCAACCAATTTTATCGATCGATCGATCACTCGAGTCTTTTCAAGGATGGAGATCACTGGGTAATTATAAGCAGCATCGATCGATTGATCATATGAGATATAAGATATTTTCGAGCAGTTTTATATCTTTTTCTTCGTTTAATATTTTATTATATAGATGTAAGATAGGTTTTTATTTGTATTATTCAGAATTTATTTGTTTGTTAGAGTTTGAGAGGATTTTGGGAGCTTCCCCTTATCTTTCTCTCTCCTACGATTTGTACTATTCATCTTTTTCCCCCATTAATTCAAGATTTCTTTTACTATTCCTTGCTTTGTTAATTAGTTTTCAAGCTTTGTTAATTAGATTTATTTCTTATTTATTGCTTTCTTTAACTCCATGTCATTTAACTTGCTTTCTAGCTAAATTATTTTCAGTTGAGGTGATTAAACTCACCTTGGATTAAATGGTTGATTTCCTTTCGTGATGGATTATAATAGTTTAAATTGGTTAGGTTGTTCCTGATTTTGTTCCTATGAGATTTAACAGTATATATCATGTATGAGTCGTATTTATGACCTTGCATGTGTTATCTCGGAAATATTTGTTGATGCCAAAATCAATTAAGATTTTATGATAATTTAAGGGATGACAAGTCTATATTTTATTAATTGTGAAAATGAGATTTAATCATGATAATCTTTTCTTACCATGTAACCATTTATATTAATAAACTCGAGGTGAGGGATACTATTCTCAAATTATAGTTTTTACTTGTTTTGTTAATCTTAGTTTAAATACATGCATAGATTAGTATTTTGTTAAAACTATCACCTTTTAACTTTTATTCATAAGTAATATATCAATTAATGTCTAGCATATTCCTTTTAGATTCTATACCCGGACTAGACGATGTACTCTCGTAAAGAGTGTAATAATAGTTCATATTCTTACATTTTCATTGGGAGATGAAAACAACGATCAAGTGTAACTTACACTGAGGCCTCAGTTCAAATCCCGCATGAATCACCTAACATATCACAATCTTTCATTTTTCTCAATATCATTTATCTTAACAATCCTTTTAGATAACAACTAATACATCAAGTCTCAAGTTAACCATCCATAATAATACAAGTTTCCTTATTAATCGTCTTATTCATTTCAAACTCTACATGTACATATCCAATATGCTATGACCCCAATCTCAACAATTTGTAACCCACATATCATAACTCCTAAAAATAATATCGTAAAGCCAACATCATAAATACCCTCATCCATAACATATAACCATTAACATAAACCACATCCATAAACACCATTATCTAATAATCAAAATCTCATCAACTAAAACTATTATCCAACAATTTAAATCTCATTGCAAACTAGAATAACGGACTAACAATACAAATCCTTTATTCAACAATTAGCCCAATAACTCAATTCTCCATACTAGCACAACTAATATCCCATCAATACCCAATGATGACAAATAACCAAATAATTATATCTCCTACAATAACATTAGTAAACTTAAAACATAAATCTCTCTAATAACAACAGTTAACCAACATCCAAGTCCCAATACCAACAACATAAGGCCAAAACAATAATCCCCTCGATAAACACATATAATTTATAGTCTCGTATAAAATCCTCTTTTACTCATAATATTTATTACTGCCAATTCAGATTCAGATTAACCCAATTCCAAAGGTTTCAATTACTAGTTCGTAAAATACTATTTTGTACGCATTTCAAGTAAGGTCCATATGATGTTTCAATAATTAAAGTGTCACAAGATAAGCATAGGTAATTCATATTTCAATTTCATAGTATAAGTCATCCTCATAACTCACATTTTAGCTTTCGAAAGATCATAAAGCATATTATTCAACTCTTAATCAATTAAGATGTTACTATTCCCATCGTTACGACAATTACACTATTTAATTCACATAATCATATTGTAGGAATTCTCATTGTATAGTGTTTCACCAATTTAATACCAATTGGTAATAGGAGGAAATTAATTAGGATTATCATGCCCTAATTAAAATTTAATCAATTTTAATAACTAACAAGTATTGTTTAGGCAATATCTAAATCATAAAGAACTAAAGGGGAAAAGTATAGTATTCTTGGCTTTTAACTATCTCATATATCTGACTTCAAAACTTTGTTCTCTTATAAATTTTGATCAACTCTCCCTCTTGAAGAAAATCCAAATTCCAAGTGCAAGTCCTTCAAATTAAGGTTTAAAGTTGTGTTTTAATGGAGTTTAGGTTTTTAGAGGCTAGGGATGGAGAGGAATGAGGGTTGTAGTTTCTAATATTTGAGAGAGGCATGTGGGAAAAGAGGTAAACTCGCACATATGCGTAAGGGAAAATTTTCACATTGAGTCAATTTGTAATATTGTTTATTTTCGTTGGACAAAATATTTAGATTGTTTATGTGTCATATCATAATCCACAATTAAGAAATTGAGATACCGGGATTTCATGCCGCATTAAAGAGTTCATATCATAATATGATCGCTCATATTTCCCAAAGGTATATGACCCGCTTTTAAAGTTTGTTGGAGAATTATTTTATAGGCTTCATGTTTTTAAAAACCTCATTTAAACCTTATTTTTTCATAACATTGTTAAGGTCGTTCTAACGAGGAACTGCAATCTCGTTTGAATGAGGTAGTTCAAATGACTTCTAACAATATCCCTTGAGGGTCTGTGCTGAGATCTCATTTGAAACCTCGTTCGTATCTCGTTCAAATGATATTTATCCATGTCGTTCGAACGAGACTACATGTCGTTTGAAAAACCAGAGTAGTTATGGAAAATAACAGTTATTCCAACAGTTTTTCTTCTTAACTTCCTTTCCCAACTTCTTCCACTTTATCGAAAACATAAGGGGCTCAGGAGAAAACTATAGAGAAGCTCTTTTATGATTTGAGGAAAGCCAAAATCTATTTAGCAAAATCTCTTTAACATTTGTATGATCTTTTAAGATCATTTCTCAAGAACAAAAACCCAGAATCACTTCTCCTACATTCATCACCATTATGCACAATGAACTTTCGCACGGGTCAGAGATCGCGTTTGGTGGATACCAAGACATAAGAGGTGTCATGCAACGTGTTGGAGCTATATTTACTACGGACAGAGATGTTGAAGACGACGTCAGCGTTACTTGTAGGGTCAAGTCTGTAAGTCTTTTATGTCTTCTTATAAAACCATATTTATGGTGGATTTGTCAAGGCCAGGACCTGCAAGGTTTTTTCCATTTGTTTTTTTCTCGTACATTGCAGCGTAGTGGTTGTGTGCTTTCTATTTACATATCAAATCCTATTAGCTCACTTAGGTTTTATTAATCAAGATTAGAAAATTGGAAAGTAACAAACTGTTGGCCTAGTAGAAATTATAACCTGTGTTATGTGTTTATTTCTCGAAGAGTATTTCACGAATTTAGACCTAAGCCATATAACTGAGCCATTTCAAATTGGTATCAGAACCCGTTTCTAAATGTTATTTTGATGAATCCTGGACGTTATATGGAAGGTTATTCGTCAAATAGACCCCCTATGTTTGATGGAAATAATTACGCTTATAGGAAATCCATATGAGATCTTCTTTAAAATCAATTGATGAAAAAGTCTGGCTTGCTACTAAAAAGGGTGTTCCCCTCCAACTATTGTAGTTAGGGAGGTATAAATTATTTATTTAGTGCCATTACTCTCGAGGAGTTTCATCATATCACGACATGTGAAAATTCAAAGGAGGTATGGGACATTATTCGAGTTAGTCACAATGGAACGAGTGTGGTTAAAGTGTCCAAACTTCAAAATCTTACCACTCAATTTAAAACTATCACCCTGTATGAGAATGAAACTTTCGATGGGTTTTATCCCCGCATTTTTGACATGGTTAACTCATGTTTCAACTTAGGTGATAAGATCCTTAAAAATCGTGTTATCAAAAAGATTCTTAGATCTCTACCTAGTCACTTCGATGCTAAAGTCACTGTCCTTAATTCTGTAGGTGTTAGATTCCTCAAAACATTAAGAGCTTATAGGTGATCTCCAAATATATGAGTTAGACATGTTTCCTAAAGACAAAAGAAAGAATGATAATGGAGTTGACCTAAAAGTTAAAAAGGAATAAATGTCTGAATTCGTTGAGTCCAATATGGATCCTGATGATATGGCATTATTTGATAAAAAGTTAAAAAAATTCTGAAGTTTAAAAGGCAAAATTCAAAATTTGGGAAAAATAAAAACAACGCAAGTAAAAGTTCTAATGATCGGGGTCAAAAGAAATATAAAAGTGAGAACTCTAAAAGAGATAACTTTAAAATGGATAGTTTAAAAATATGTTTTAAGCGTGAGGAACGAGGTCATAAAGCATATGAGTGTCCCACTAAGCTAAAGAGACAAGGCAAGGACAAAGCCATTTATAATGTCACTCTTAGCGATAGTGATAATGAGTCTGAAGACTCTGATGACTCTATTCCATCTAGAACTAACTTCATCACTTTCATGGTGATTCATGCTAACTTCTCAAGTATGTCGCATCTTAATGTTGACATTTTCAAGCATGAAAAACTTGAAGTTATGTCTAATCACTCCCAAGTAAGTGATTGTGTTGGTAGTGAGAGTGATGTTGATGAAGGTGATTTATAGTCCACGTATTCTGGGTTATACATCGAGTCTATGAGAATTCAAAAGAATAAAAAAAAAATTAACTTTTAATGTGTTTACATGAGAAAGAGTTGAAAGGCCTAAAGGAGAAGGATGCCTTAGTTAGTCAACTCGAGGTGATTAAGATTTCTCTTTCGGATAAGCTTATTTTGGTGGGTAAAGAAAAGAATAATTTGAATGATTCTATAACTCGTGTTACTAAACATCTTTATGAATCCTTGGAGATTCGAAAAACACTTAAAGAAAAAATTATCAAACTTGAAAAAGATCTCGAGGCCTCTCGAGAAGTAAAGTCACTCTTGAGGACAACTTTAGGAGAATGGGAAAGTTGTTTCTCGGACCGGTCCTATGTTATAAGGAGAAAGGATATCAAGCGAGAAAAGGTATACGATATGATGAAGGTGATTCATATAAAGATAAATCCTAACCTTTAACCAAGTTTTTTACCAAAATGAACACTCCAAAACCTAACAAACCAAAGAGAAATCTACCTAAGAAACCTATTAAGGTGACTCCAAATCAACCTTATGTTTGTACCTTTTATAACAAAATGGGTCATCTTAGATACTTCTATTACAAGCTTAGGAATAATTTTTATCCCCCTACTCCTACACCACACTATAGCCATTTAGCTAGCCTTAAGAACACTAATAACACAATTCACACTTGGGTTGCAAAAGAAAAGTCCAAGAAGGCATTAATTATTTATGTTGCGCGCAAGGCTAAAAATGCCTCCTGGTGGTATTTTGATAGTGGTTGCTCTAGACATGTGACAGGTGATAGATCTCTTTTTACCACTTTTAAGGATCACAGGGATGGTAAGGTCTGTAATACCCCGTATTTCGTGATATTTATTTTTGGGGATTAATTGAATTAAATGTGTATTAAGTGGAAATTAATCCGGATAAAAATATTAATGAGATGTGAGTTAGTATTTGATTATAATGTATATATTTGGCAATATATGAATATCGGAAATATTGAAATTGTCGCGAGATTGAAATACGGCAATTTGGGAAATTTTGTTGGGACGCGCGTGACAGTCGCGTCAGGAATATAATTATTTGAATTAAAAAGTGAATTTTATTTTTATCACCCATATGGTCATTTTGAGTGCGCCAACGCGTCCGGAAGGGTCGAAATAGTCAGAAAACACTAGACGGGGGTTAAGTTTGGGTTCCGGGGCATTATTGGGCCATACCGGTAACTTATAGGGGCATTTTGGTAATTTCGAAAATCTGAGAATTAAAACCCACGAAAATAAGAGATAAAAATCTGACTCTTTCTTTATCCACTAAACCCACTACTTACACTAAGGGACTTAATGGGCTACGGTAGAAGTTAAGATATAGTCCCAACTTACCAAAAACCAACCACACCTCCATTGTTATCATCCTTAGAGAAACTTGTAGAGAGAGAGAGAGAGAGAAGAGAATTCTGCAGAAAGAGAGAGGAAGAACAACTCAGCCTTCAAGATTCAACATCAAATTCAGAGAAAGATTAAGGAAAGTGGTTTAATTACAATTGATTCAAAGCCATGCTTTTCCATGTTTAGGAATTATCGAATTTATCTTGGAAGATGATATAGACACATGAATTGGAAGTTTAAAACTATGAACTATGTTAGGGACTGCATGTAGAAACATTCTGGACGAATTATGAACTCAGAATTATGACCCTTGATGATTTAAAAACGAATTTTAGAAGAAGTTTATTAATGTTCTTGAAAGAAATAGAAATCTGGAATTCTTGATGAAGATTGCTCCATATATAGCCCTTGGTTAATGAGTTATTGGTTTTAGAACGTTATTAATGTTGTAGGATGGTTGTATGATGATACTATAACGTTATATTAGAGATTTATGCATTAAAAGTATGTTTTAAGATGTTATACGTGGGAATAATAGGAACTTAATAATCTATTTTAGATAGGTTTTAAGTATCAGAAACTACGACGTGAGACGTGTCGACAATTAAAATTTTATATTATCGGGAGATGTAAAATGTACAAATTTGAAAAATGGTATAAGGATGTAGAATATACCTTTATTAATACTCAATTATCTAAGATGTGTGATTGCTTAGTATATGATTTTTATATGTATGACATACCTACCATACTTGCTATCACGGGAGGTTACGTTTGCTTAGGGCCTTCTTATCCTTGTGTTGCCCGGATTTAGATTGGTACCTCGAGGACATAGTTCAAGAGAACGACTTATTTGTGAGTTAATAAGCCAGCTGACTATGGAGCGTGGGTATGTACGTGACCATGGATATGTTGAATTATGTTCGCCTCCATTTTTGTGTGTGGTGTTTATTCCAACAATTCCTGAGAGATTCGGAATTTGTGATCCTTATGTACGTGATGTACTGAGATGGATAGCAGAGTATGTGTGCACCGCAGCTTAGCCTTTGGGTGCTTGTATTGTATATTTATGATGTGAATAATATACGGTTAAATGAAAAGTAAATTGATATGTTAAATTGTGGGTATAGTAATTGTAATATATGAAAAGATAAAAGGGGACAGTTATCAATAAATGGTTTTGTTAATAATTGGGAATCCGTGAATTAGAGTAGAACTCTCTATTTAATTGTCAAGGTTGGAAATTAAACGTGAACCGAGTAGAAGTGTTAGAAACTCTTTGGAATTAGATAGTTATGAGAAAACACATGAATGGGTACAGGAACGTTAGGAGTGCACAGTTAGACGAGAGGTGAGTATTTCATGTGAGAGCACGTCCTAACATGTATCTTGCATTTATTGTTTTAATTATTATTAAAGCACTTGCTGTTTTTAAAATACTCTCCACATTCGGGCTCTGACCCGTTTGCTTTCAAATCTATCTTTTTGTAAAAACCATTTTAGGTGCCCAGCCACAAGGACACCATGCTTAGGATCCTCATACAGGTGACGAGCTGTAGCTGTTTGTGGAAGTTACAGGGACTTGCTTTTAGACGCTTCTGTCATTTGGATTCCATGTTCAGTATTCCTAGGTTGTAGGGCATGTTGCCCAAATTCTATTAGAGACATTTCCATTTCAGTTTTTCGGACTTTGGCATGTATTAATCCAGTATTCAGTATTTCGTTACTTATTTCAGTTGTGGGATTTGTTGTGAGGAGTTTTTCCTCCGGATTTATTTATATCATGCGATGGTTATTCTATTATTTCGTTATGGTGAATTGTGATATTATTCTTGCTTTAAATCTTTTACTGCATGTTAATCAGACTTTAATTAAAATTTGACAACTTACTTTTAAATACTAGGTGGTTAGTAATTATTAAAATGTTTTCGACAGTGATGCTATTAACTGAACCAACTTGGCATTTTGAATTAATGTAATAAAGGAGTAGCTACCCGGTATTTAATTAGTCGGGGTGTCACAGGTGGTATCAGAGCATCAGGTTCTAGTGTCCTTTAGGATCTGAACGGCTTATTATGTTTTCGCTGAGCTTTCTTTGATGTAGAGCCCTATATTTTAGGACTGTTGTATTCTTTTATATATGCTACGTTCTTCAGCTATTTTAAGTTTATAACTGCGAACTTATAGACTTTATTCTTATTTCAGAATGTCTCCACGACATGCACCACGGGTTCCCAGGAATGCAACGCCAGAACCACAGCCCGCACCAGTTCAGGACACGATGAATGCCGCTGAGGTTGCAGCCATAGTAGCCCAAGCGGTAAATGCTGCATTAGCCGTAGTTCAGCAGGCACCACCTCAGGCGCCAGTTGCCGCACCAGTTCAGCCATATGCATTCTCGTCTGCCTGGGAACGTGTACGTGATGCTTTTCAGAAAGCACATCCACCGGAGTTTACTGGCAGCTCCGATGTTGTTGTTTCGAGTCAGTGGAGAAAGGATATACAGAGGCACTTGAGGATGTATGAGTGCACTGACGTTCAGAGGCAGGTACTGGCTACTTTTAATCTAGTAGGATCTGCACTACAGTGGTGGGAGTCTATTACCACCGTAGAGGATAGAGATACTCTCACGATTCAGGAGTTCTGGATGCGGTTCTACCGCAAGTACTTTCCGTCTGCTGTTCACATGGAAATGAGGAGAAAGTTGATGAACCTTCGACAGGAGGGTAAGACTGTGGCCGAGTATGAGGCCGAATTCACCAATTTGCTGAATATTGTCCCAGATGAGATACCAACGGAAGAGAAGAAGATTCAGAAATTCATAGATGGATTGACTTGGAGGATCCGTAAGCATTTATTGGGGAACCTTTCGTTGGCCACTTATTCTGACGTGGTTAACGCTGCATTGCTCCATTGCCAGGATCACCGCTTTCACTTGACAGAGGGGAAGCGATCAAAAGAGTCCAGCCAGCAGGGCAGGACAGGGGGAAATGGTGCCAGCGGGGCACAGCCAGCTCAGGGTCAGTATAGGCAGAGTGATCAGGGTTCTCAGCAAGGGGATCATAAGAGGTTCCGATCAGGGGGTTTCAGGAACGGTCAGGGAGGATTCCGGAATGGCCAGCAGGGTCATTACGGCCATCAGGGCCAGCAGGGTCAAAATGGCCAACATCAGCAGTTTCACCAGGGCCAGCAAGGCCAGGGCAGAAATGGTAACGGCCATCAGGGCCGAGGGCATCAGGGACAGCGAGGGGGAAACTTCCAGGGGAAGTGTTTCATTTGTGGTAAGATTGGCCACAAATGTCAGGATTGTCCTGATAAGGGCAGGGCCCCGCAGCAGCAGCAAGGTGCTCGACATGAGCCACAGAGGCCACTTTTTCCACCTGCTCTTCCAGCTCCAGCCCAAGTGCCAGCACTACCATCCATTCCAGCAGTTCCTGTGCAGCAGAGGAAGTTACAGTATGGACGTGTCTATAACATCCACCAGGTAGCAGCTCCACAGGCACCACCCGCGATTGAGGGTATGTTTCCTATCCATGGTACTATGGGTCGGGTTTTGTTTGATACGGGGGCAACGCATTGTTTTATAGCTACATATTTTGCGAAAGCCTTAGGGTTGTTAGCTACGGCAGAGAGCACAGTAACGTGTGTAGACTCACCATTGGGGAGTGGGTCACTTATTTTCTTTATATGCCGGGGAGTGGGGGTAGAGATTGGTAGTTTGGTATTACCTGCAGATATGTTGGTATTAGATATGCATGTTCACGATGTGATTATCGGTATGGATTGGCTCGCTGATTATAGAGCCATGATTGATTGTTTTGGTGGGAGCATTATTTTTGCCATTCCGGGGCAAGAGATGTTTGTACTGGCGATGCCTCGCCCAAAGGGAGGTTCGACCGCTCATTTGTACTACTTAGAGGAGGATACCTCTAAGGAGGTTAGGATTCCTTTAGATTCGATCCTAGTTATCAGGGAGTATTCCGATGTGTTTCAGGAGATACCAGGCCTACCCCCCAGTCGAGAGATAGACTTTGTTATAGACTTATTACCAGATACGAGACCTATAGCACGTGCACCGTACCGTATGGCTCCAGCTGAGATGAGGGAGTTACGGGATCAGATTGAGCAGTTGTTGGGTCAGGGGTTTATTCGGAGGAGTACTTCACCGTGGGGTGCCCCTGTGTTGTTCGTGAAGAAGAGAGATGGTTCACTAAGATTGTGTGTGGACTACCGGGAGTTGAACAAAGTCACGATACGGAACAAGTATCCGTTGCCTCGAATCGATGACCTATTCGACCAGTTGAGAGGAGCTTCTTGCTTCTCAAAGATTGATTTACGATATGGATACCATCAGTTGCGTATCAGGGAGGAGGACGTCTCGAAGACTGCGTTCTTATCGAGATATGGTTCTTACGAGTTTCGGGTTATGCCATTTGGTTCGACCAACGCTCCAGCAGCGTTTATGGACTTGATGAATAGGGTGTTCAGGGATTTCCTAGATCAGTTTGTCATTGTCTTCATCGATGATATTTTGGTTTACTCCCAGACAGAGGAGGAGCACGTCGAGCATTTGAGACAAGTTTTGCAGACGCTACGTCAGAACGAGTTGTATGCAAAATATGAGAAGTGCGGGTTTTGGCTGAAGGAGGTTCAGTTTTTAGGGCATATTATTTCCGACCGAGGAAAATCTGTTGATCCGGGGAAGGTATCCGCGGTGAGGGAGTGGGGACAGCCCACGACACCGACTGAGATTTGTAGTTTCTTGGGCTTAGCAGGATACTACAGGAGGTTTATTCGGGGTTTCTCCACGATAGCAGGTCCGTTGACACATCTGACTCGTAAGAATGTGCCATTCATCTGGAGTGATGCCTGTCAGTTGGCATTTGATGAGTTGAAGGATAAGTTGACCTCAGCACCTGTGTTAGCATTGCCGAGACCGGGAGTTGAGTATCTTGTTTACACCGATGCGTCCCTACAAGGACTTCGAGGTGTACTGCAGCAGGAGAGTCAGGCCATAGCTTATGCTTCCCGTAAGCTTAAGCCTCACGAGAAGAATTACCCTACCCATGACTTGGAGTTAGCGGCAGTGGTATTTGCCCTTCGTATTTGGAGACATTACCTTTTGGGGGAGAAGTTTCGATTGTTCACGGATCACAAGTCCCTACAGTACCTATTCACGCAGAAGGAGTTGAATATGCGGCAACGGAGGTGGCTTGAATTCGTGAAAGATTATCAGTTCGATATCCAGTACCACCCGGGGAAGGCTAACGTGGTGGCAGACGCGTTGAGCCGTAGGCCAGTAGATGAGGTGGCAGGGGTGTGGAAGGCTAAGTGGAAGGAGTTGGGACACCAGGATGCTGTGGCCCGATCATTCATGTCTGTGATGATCGTTACACCGCAAATTGTCACGAAGATGGTAAAGGCACAGGCAAAAGATTCGTTCTGTCAGGAGCAGATAGTTCGATTACTAGCAGAGGGAGCCGAGTCCTATACCGTTAGCTCGGACGGGGTATTATGCTTCAATGGGAGATTGGTGGCTCCGGAAGGGGAAGAATTGCGACACGAGGTGATGTCAGAGTCGCACGGCTCACGGTGCGCGGTACATCCCGGAGGGGACAAAATGTATCAAGACATGAGGCGACAGTATTGGTGGAGCGGAATGAAGAGAGATATTACCGTGTTTGTTTCAAAATGTGCCACTTGTCAGCTAGTTAAAGTGGATCATCAGAGACCGGCAGGACTTCTACAGCCATTGGAGGTCCCGATGTGGATGTGGGAGAGCATCTCCATGGATTTTATCACGGGGTTGCCTACGTCACAGAGAGGTCACGACTCCATTTGGGTAATTGTTGACAGGTTGACCAAAGTCGCTCATTTTTTACCCGTAAGGACAGACTACACTGCACGACAGTATGCCCAGCTCTTCATTTCAGAGATAGTGAGACTTCACGGTGTGCCCCTAAATATCGTGTCTGACCGAGACAAGATATTTATTTCACGGTTTTGGGAGAGTTTTCAGGAGGCCATGGGCACGGAGTTGCAGTTGAGTACGGCGTACCACCCGCAGACCGATGGGCAGACCGAGCGTACAAATCAGATGTTGGAGGATATGCTACGTATGTGCACCATTGATTTTGAGGGTGGATGGGAGCAGTATCTTCCACTGGTGGAGTTTGCTTACAATAATTTCTATGAGTTCACTATTGGCATGGCTCCATTTGAGGCGTTGTACGGTAGACCTTGTCGTTCCCCAGCATGTTGGTTGGAGGTGGGGGACAACAAACTACTTGGGCCGGAAGTGATTCAGAATACTTCGGCAAGGATTGAATTGATACGGAGTCGCATTCGGGTAGCTCAGGATCGGCAGAAGAGCTATGCTAATGCGAAGAGATTCTTCAGGGAATTTGCAGTGGGGGATCAGGTTTTGCTCAGAGTATCTCCGATGAAGGGAATTATGCGTTTCGGAAGGAAAGGGAAGTTGGCACCGAGATATGTGGGACCATTCCCTATTATTGAGCGAATTGGGCTGGTTGCGTATAGACTTGGGTTACCGGAGCATTTGCATCGGATTCATGATGTGTTTCATATTTCCTCGCTTAGGAAATATCTTAGAGACGCTTTGGCTCATTCTCACATTGCTTTGGAGGACATCGATCTCCAGCTGGATAGCTCCTACGAGGAGGGGCCGATTGCTATTTTGGATCGAAGTGAGCGGAAACTGCGGTCAAAGATAGTTCCGTTAGTGCGTGTTCAGTGGCGACATCATAATGTCGAGGAGTCCACATGGGAGCGCGAGGATGAGATGCGCAAACGTTATCCATAATTGTTCTTACCAGGTACTTTCTAGTTCCGAATTTCGGGACGAAATTCAGTTATTAGGGGGGAAGTATGTAATACCCCGTATTTTCGTGATATTTATTTTTGGGGATTAATTGATTAAATGTGTATTAAGTGGAAATTAATCCGGATAAAAATATTAACGAGATGTGAGTTAGTATTTGATTATAATGTATATATTTGGCAATATATGAATATTGGAAATATTGAAATTATCGCGAGATTGAAATACGGCAATTTGGGAAATTTTGTTGGGACGCGCGTGACAGTCGCGTCAGGAATATAATTATTTGAATTAAAAAGTGAATTTTATTTTTATCACCCGTATGGTCATTTTGAGTGCGCCAACGAGTCCGGAAGGGTCGAAATAGTCAGAAAACACTAGCCGAGGGTTAAGTTTGGGTTCCGGGGCATTATTGGGCCATACCGGTAACTTATAGGGGCATTTTGGTAATTTCGAAAATCTGAGAATTAAAACCCACGAAAATAAGAGATAAAAATCTGACTCTTTCTTTATCCACTAAACCCACTACTTACACTAAGGGACTTAATGGGCTACGGGAGAAGTTAAGATATAGTCCCAACTTACCAAAAACCAACCACACCTCCATTGTTATCATCCTTAGAGAAACTTGTAGAGAGAGAGAGAGAGAGAAGAGAATTCTGCAGAAAGAGAGAGGAAGAACAACTCAGCCTTCAAGATTCAACATCAAATTCAGAGAAAGATTAAGGCAAGGGGTTTAATTTCAATTGATTCAAAGCCATGCTTTTCCATGTTTAGGAATTATCGAATTTATCTTGGAAGATGATATAGACCCATGAATTGGAAGTTTAAAACTATGAACTATGTTAGGGACTGCATGTAGAAACATTCTGGACGAATTATGAACTCAGAACTATGACCCTTGATGATTTAAAAATGAATTTTAGAAGAAGTTTATTAATGTTCTTGAAAGAAATAGAAATCTGGAATTCTTGATGAAGATTGATCCATATATAGCCCTTGGTTAATGAATTATTGGTTTTAGAACGTTATTAATGTTGTAGGATGGTTGTATGATGATACTATAACGTTATATTAGAGATTTATGCATTAAAAGTATGTTTTGGGATGATTTGAAAACTGCAAAACGAAGCAGTCCGTAGCCATACCTGGTGCATTCGATCGATCGATGTTCATCAGTCGATCGATCGACCACAATCGATCGATCAAAAGAAAAGGTCGATCGATCGACCTTCCCAGAATGAGTAAAGTTTTTCCCTATCTAAATTTTAATGATGTTAACCCTTGAATAATATTGTTGGAGACCATATGATTACCCTTAACCTTAAGGTTAGACCAGTAGGCATGGTTATGAAATTTGGACCTTAATTAGAATTCAATTTGAGGAATTATTCTAAACTAATGAAATTCGATAAGTGAGTTAATATTTGGGTTAATAGTGTAAATTCGAATAAATTGATGAAATGAGGTTTGGGGCAGAAGTAAGGACCTTAGGAATAAAGATGTTATACGTGGGAATAATAAGAACTTAATAATCTATTTTAGATAGGTTTTAAGTATCAGAAACTACGACGTGAGACGTGTCGACGATTTAACTTTTATATTATCGGGAGATGTAAAATGTACAATTTGGAAAAATGGTATAAGGATGTAGAATATACCTTTATTAATACTGAATTATCTAAGATGTGTGATTGCTTAGTATATGATTTTTATATGTATGACATACCTACCATACTTGCTATCACGGGAGGTTACGTTCGCTTAGGGCCTTCTTATCCTTGTGTTGCCCGGATTTAGATTGGTACCTCGAGGACATAGTTCAAGAGAACGACTTATTTGTGAGTTAATAAGCCAGCTGACTATGGAGCATGGGTATGTATGTGACCATGGATATGTTGAATTATGTTCGCCTCCATTTTTGTGTGTGGTGTTTATTCCAACAATTCCTGAGAGATTCGGAATTTGTGATCCTTATGTACGTGATGTACCGGGATGGATAGCAGAGTATGTGTGCACCGCAGCTTAGCCTTTGGGTGCTTGTATTGTATATTTATGATGTGAATAATATACGATTAAATGAAAAGTAAATTGCTATGTTAAATTGTGGGTATAGTAATTGTAATATATGAAAAGATAAAAGGGGACAGTTATCAATAAATGGTTTTGTTAATAATTGGGAATCCATGAATTAGAGTAGAACTCTCTATTTAATTGTCAAGGTTGGAAATTAAACGTGAACCGAGTAGAAATGTTAGAAACTCTTTGGAATTAGATAGTTATGAGAAAACACATGAATGGGTACAGGAACGTTAGGAGTGCACAGTTAGACGAGAGGTGAGTATTTCATGTGAGAGCACGTCCTAACATGTATCTTGCATTTATTGTTTTAATTATTATTAAAGCACTTGCTGTTTTTAAAATACTCTCCACATTCGGGCTCTGACCCGTTTGCTTTCAAATCTATCTTTTTGTAAAAACCATTTTAGGTGCCCAGCCACAAGGACACCATGCTTAGGATCCTCATACAGGTGACGAGTTGTAGCTGTTTGTGGAAGTTACAGGGACTTGCTTTTAGTGCTTCTATCATTTGGATTCCATGTTCAGTATTCCTTAGTTGTAGGGCATGTTGCCCAAATTCTATTAGAGACATTTCCATTTCAGTTTTTCAGACTTTGGCATGTATTAATCTAGTATTCAGTATTTCGTTACTTATTTCAGTTGTGGGATTTGTTGTGAGGAGTTTTTCCTCCGGATTTATTTATATCATGCGATGGTTATTCTATTATTTCGTTATGGTGAATGGTGATATTATTCTTGCTTTAAATCTTTTACTGCATGTTAGTCAGACTTTAAATAAAATTTGACAACTTACTTTTAAATACTAGGTGGTTAGTAATTATTAAAATGTTTTCGACAGTGATGCTATTAACTGAACCAACTTGGCATTTTGAATTAATGTAATAAAGGAGTAGCTACCCGGTATTTAATTAGTCGGGGTGTCACAGGTGGTATCAGAGCATTAGGTTCTAGTGTCCTTTAGGATCTGAACGGCTTATTATGTTTCCGCTGAGCTTTCTTTGATGTAGAGCCCAATATTTTAGGACTGTTGTATTCTTTTATATATGCTACGTTCTTCAGCTATTTTAAGTTTATAACTGCGAACTTATAGACTTTATTCTAATTTCAGAATGCCTCCACGACGTGCACCACGGGTTCCCAGGAATGCAACACCAGAACCACAGCCCGCACCAGTTCAGGACACGATGAATGCCGCTGAGGTTGCAGCCATAGTAGCCCAAGCGGTAAATGCTGCATTAGCCGTAGTTCAGCAGGCACCACCTCAGGCCCCAGTTGCCGCGCCAGTTCAGCCATATGCATTCTCGTCTGCCTGGGAACGTGTACGTGATGCTTTTCAGAAAGCACATCCACCGGAGTTTGCTGGCAGCTCCGATGTTGTTGTTTTGAGTCAGTGGAGAAAGGATATACAGAGGCACTTGAGGATGTATGAGTGCACTGACGTTCAGAGGCAGGTACTGACTACTTTTAAGCTAGTAGGATCTGCACTACAGTGGTGGGAGTCTATTACCACCGCAGAGGAGAGAGATACTCTCACGATTCAGAAGTTCTGAATGCGGTTCGACCGCAAGTACTTTTCGTCTGCTGTTCACATGGAAATGAGGAGAAAGTTGATGAACCTTCGATAGGAGGGTAAGACTGTGGCCGAGTATGAGGCCAAATTCACCAATTTGCTGAATATTGTCCCAGATGAGATACCAACAGAAGAGAAGAAGATTCAGAAATTCATAGATGGATTGACTTGGAGGATCCGTCAGCATTTATTGAGGAACCTTTCGTTGGCCACTTATTCTGACGTGGTTAACGCTGCATTGCTCCATTGCCAGGATCACCGCTTTCACTTGACAAAGGGGAAGCGATCAGAAGAGTCCAGCCAACAGGGCAGGACAGGAGGGAATGGTGCCAGCGGGGCACAGTCAGCTCAGGGTCAGTATAGGCAGAGTGATCAGGGTTCTCAGCAGGGGGATCATAAGAGGTTCCGATCAGGGGGTTTCAGGAACGGTCAGGGAGGATTCCGGAATGGCCAGCAGGGTCATAACGGCCATCAGGGCCAGCAGGGTCAAAATGGTCAACATCAGCAGTTTCACCAGGGCCAGCAAGGCCAGGGAAGAAATCGTAACGGCCATCAGGGCCGAGGGCATCAGGGACAGCGAGGGGGAAACTTTCCGGGGAAGTGTTTCATTTGTGGTAAGATTGGCCACAAACGTCAGGATTGTCCTGATAAGGGCAGGGCCCCGCAGTAGCAGCAGGGTGCTCGACATGAGCCACAGAGGCCACTTTTTCCACCTGCTCTTCCAGCTCCAGCCCAGATGCCAGCACTACCAGCCATTCCAGCAGTTCCTGTGCAGCAGGGGCAGTTACAGTATGGACGTGCCTATAACGTCCACCAGGTAGCAGCTCCATAGGCACCACCCGTGATTGAGGGTATATTTCCTATCCATGGTACTATGGGACGGGTTTTGTTTGATACGGGGGCAACGCATTGTTTTATAGCTACACATTTTGCGAAAGCCTTAGGGTTGTTAGCTACGGCAGAGAGCACAGTAACGTGTGTAGACTCACCATTGGGGAGTGGGTCACTTATTTTCTTTATATGCAGGGGAGTGGTGGTAGAGATTGGTAGTTTGGTATTACCTACAGATATGTTGGTATTAGATATGCATGTTCACGATGTGATTATCGGTATGGATTGGCTCGCTGATTATAGAGCCATGATTGATTGTTTCGGTGGGAGCAATTATTTTGCCATTCCGGGGCAAGAGATGTTTGTAGTGGCGATGCCTCGCCCAAAGGGAGGTTCGACCGCTCATTTGTACTACTTAGAGGAGGATACCTCTAAGGAGATTAGGATTCCTTTAGATTCGATCCCAGTTATCAGGGAGTATTCCGATGTGTTTCAGGAGATACCAGGCCTACCCCCCAGTCGAGAGATACACTTTGTTATAGACTTATTACCAGATACGAGACCTATAGCACGCGCACCGTACCGTATGGTTCCAGCTGAGATGAGGGAGTTACGGGATCAGATTGAGCAGTTGTTGGGTCAGGGGTTTATTCGGAGGAGTACTTCACCGTGGGGTGCCCCTGTGTTGTTCGTGAAGAAGAGAGATGGTTCACTAAGATTGTGTGTGGACTACCGGGAGTTGAACAAGGTCACGATACGAAATAAGTATCCGTTGCCTCGAATCGATGACCTATTCGACCAGTTGAGAGGAGCTTCTTACTTCTCAAAGATTGATTTGCGATCTGAATACCATCAGTTGCGTATCAGGGAGGAGGACGTCTCGAAGACTGCGTTCTTATCGAGATATGGTTCTTACGAGTTTCGGGTTATGCCATTTGGTTTGACCAACGCTCCAGCAGCGTTTATGGACTTGATGAATAGGGTGTTCAGGGATTTCCTAGATCAGTTTGTCATTGTCTTCATCGATGATATTTTGGTTTACTCCCAGACAAAGGAGGAGCACATCGAGCATTTGAGACAAGTTTTGCAGACGCTACGTCAGAACGAGCTGTATGCAAAATATGAGAAGTGCGGGTTTTGGCTGAAGGAGGTTAAGTTTCTGGGGCATATTATTTCCGATCGGGGAATATCTGTTGATCCGGGGAAGGTATCCGCGGTGAGGGAGTGGGGACAGCCCACGACACCGACTGAGATTCGTAGTTTCTTGGGCTTAGCAGGATACTACAGGAGGTTTATTCGGGGTTTCTCCAGGATAGCAGGTCCGTTGACACATATGACTCGTAAGAATGTGCCATTCATCTGGAGTGATGCCTGTCTGTTGTCATTTGATGAGTTGAAGGATAAGTTGACCTCAGCACCTGTGTTAGCATTGCCTAGACCGGGAGTTGAGTATCTTGTTTACACCGATGCGTCCCTACAAGGACTTGGAGGTGTACTGCAGCAGGAGAGTCAGGCCATAGCTTATGCTTCCCGTAAGCTTAAGCCTCACGAGAAGAATTACCCTACCCATGACTTGGAGTTAGCGGTAGTGGTATTTGCCCTTCGTATTTGGAGACATTACCTTTTGGGGGAGAAGTTTCGATTGTTCACGGATCACAAGTCCCTACAGTACCTATTCACGCAGTATGAGTTGAATATGCGGCAACGGAGGTGGCTTGAATTCGTGAAAGATAATCAGTTCGATATCCAGTACCACCCGGGGAAGGCTAACGTGGTGGCAGACGCGTTGAGCCGTAGGCCAGTAGATGAGGTGGCAGGGGTGTGGAAGGCCAAGTGGAAGGAGTTGGGACACCAGGATGCAGTGGCCCGATCATTCATGTCTGTGATGACCGTTACACCGCAAATTGTCACGAAGGTGGTAAAGGCACAGGCAAAAGATTCGTTCTGTCAGGAGCAGATAGTTCGATTACTAGCAGAGGGAGCCGAGTCCTATACCGTTAGCTCAGACGGGGGATTACGCTTCAATGGGAGATTGGTGGTTCCGAAAGGGGAAGAATTGCGGCACGAGGTGATGTGAGAGTCGCACGGCTCACGATTCGCGGTACATCCCGGAGGGGATAAAATGTATCAAGACATGAGGCGACAGTATTGGTGGAGCGGAATGAAGAGAGATATTGCCGTGTTTGTTTCAAAATGCGCCACTTATCAGCTAGTTAAAGTGGATCATCAGAGACCGGCAGGACTTCTACAGCTATTGGAGGTCCCGATGTGGATGTGGGAGAGCATCTCCATGGATTTTATCACGGGGTTGCCAACGTCACAGAGAGGTCACGACTCCATTTGGGTAATTGTGGACAGGTTGACCAAAGTCGCTCATTTTCTACCCGTAAGGACAGACTACACTACGGGACAGTATGCCCAGCTCTTCATTTCAGAGATAGTGAGACTTCACGGTGTGCCCCTAAATATCGTGTCTGACCGAGATAAGATATTTGTTTCACGGTTTTGGGAGAGTTTTCAGGAGGCCATGGGCACGGAGTTGCATTTGAGTACGGCGTACCACCCGCAGACCGATGGGCAGACCGAGCGTACAAATCAGATGTTGGAGAACATGCTACGTATGTGCACCATTGATTTTGAGGGTGGATGGGAGCAGTATCTTCCACTGGTGGAGTTTGCTTACAATAATTCCCACCAGTTCACTATTGGCATGGCTCCATTTGAGGCGTTGTACGGTAGACCTTGTCGTTCCCCAGCATGTTGGTTGGAGGTGGGGGACAACAAACTACTTGGGCCGGAAGTGATTCAGGATACTTCGGCAAGGATTGAATTGATACGGAGTCGCATTCGAGTAGCTCAGGATCGGCAGAAGAGCTATGCTGATGCAAAGAGATTCTTCAGGGAATTTTCAGTGGGGGATCATGTTTTGCTCAGAGTATCTCCGATGAAGGGAATTATGCGTTTCGGAAGGAAAGGGAAGTTGGCACCGAGATATGTGGGACCATTCCCTATTATTGAGCGGATTGGGCCGGTTGCGTATAGACTTGGGTTACCGGAGCATTTGCATCGGATTCATGATGTGTTTCATATTTCCTCGCTTAGGAAATATCTTAGAGACGATTTGGTTCATTCTCACATTGCTTTGGAGGACATCGATCTCCAGCTGGATAGCTCCTACGTGGAGGGGCCGATTGCTATTTTGGACCGAAGTGAGCGGAAACTGCGGTCAAAGATAGTTCCGTTAATGCGTGTTCAGTGGCGACATCATAATGTCGAGGAGTCCACATGGGAGCGCGAGGATGAGATGCGCGAACGTTATCCAGAATTGTTCTTACCAGGTACTTTCTAGTTCCGAATTTCGGAACGAAATTCAGTTATTAGGGGGGAAGTATGTAATACCCCGTATTTTCGTGATATTTATTTTTGGGGATTAATTGAATTAAATTTGTATTAAGTGAAATTAATCCGGATAAAAATATTAACGAGATGTGAGTTAGTATTTGATTATAATGTATATATTTGGCAATATATGAATATTGGAAATATTGAAATTGTCGCGAGATTGAAATACGACAATTTGGGAAATTTTGTTGGGACGCACGTAACAGTCGCGTCAGGAATATAATTATTTGAATTAAAAAGTAAATTTTATTTTTATCACCCGTATGGTCATTTTGAGTGCGCCAACGCGTCCGAAAGGGTCGAAATAGTCAGAAAACACTAGCCGGGGGTTAAGTTTGGGTTCCGGGGCATTATTGAGCCATACCGGTAACTTATAGGGGCATTTTGGTAATTTCGAAAATCTGGGAATTAAAACCCACGAAAATAAGAGATAAAAATCTGACTCTTTCTTTATCCACTAAACCCACTACTTACACTAAGGGACTTAATGGGCTACGGGAGAAGTTAAGATATAGTCCCAACTTACCAAAAACCAACCACACCTCCATTGTTATCATCCTTAGAGAAACTTGTAGAGAGAGAGAGAGAGAGAAGAGAATTCTGCAGAAAGAGAGAGGAAGAACAACTCAGCCTTCAAGATTCAACATCAAATTCGGAGAAAGATTAAGGCAAGTGGTTTAATTACAATTGATTCAAAGCCATGTTTTTCCATGTTTAGGAATTATCGAATTTATCTTGGAAGATGATATAGACCCATGAATTGGAAGTTTAAAACTATGAACTATGTTAGGGACTGCATGTAGAAACATTCTGGACGAATTATGAACTCAGAATTATGACCCTTGATGATTTAAAAGCGAATTTTAGAAGAATTTTATTAATGTTCTTGAAAGAAATAGAAATCTGGAATTCTTGATGAAGATTGATCCATATATAGCCCTTGGTTAATGAATTATTGGTTTTAGAACGTTATTAATGTTGTAGGATGGTTGTATGATGATACTATAACGTTATATTAGAGATTTATGCATTAAAATTATGTTTTGGGATGATTTGAAAACTGCAAAACGAAGCAGTCCGTAGCCATACCTGGTGCATTCGATCGATCGATGTTCATCAGTCGATCAATCGACCACCATCGATCGATCGAAAGAAAAGGTCGATCGATCGACCTTCCCAGAATGAGTAAAGTTTTTCCCTATCTAAATTTTAATGATGTTAACCCTTGAATAATATTGTTGGAGACCATATGATTACCCTTAACCTTAGGGTTAGACCAGTAGGCATGGTTATGAAATTTGGACCTTAATTAGAATTCAATTTGAGGAATTATTCTAAACTAATGAAATTCGATAAGTGAGTTAATATTTGGGTTAATAGTGTAAATTCGAATAATTTGATGAAATGAGGTTTGGGGCAGAATTAAGGACCTTAGGAATAAAGATGTTATACGTGGGAATAATAAGAACTTAATATTCTATTTTAGATAGGTTTTAAGTATCAGAAACTACGATGTGAGACGTGTCGACAATTTAACTTTTATATTATCGGGAGATGTAAAATGTACAAATTTGGAAAAATGGTATAAGGCTGTAGAATATACCTTTATTAATACTGAATTATCTAAGATGTGTGATTGCTTAGTATATGATTTTTATATGTATGACATACCTACCATACTTGCTATCACGGGAGGTTACGTTCGCTTAGGGCCTTCTTATCCTTGTGTTGCCCGGATTTAGATTGGTACCTCGAGGACATAGTTCAAGAGAACGACTTATTTGTGAGTTAATAAGCCAGCTGACTATGGAGCGTGGGTATGTACGTGACCATGGATATGTTGAATTATGTTCGCTTCCATTTTTGTGTGTGGTGTTTATTCCAACAATTCCTGAGAGATTCGGAATTTGTGATCCTTATGTACGTGATGTACCGGGATGGATAGCAGAGTATGTGTGCACCGCAGCTTAGCCTTTGGGTGCTTGTATTGTATATTTATGATGTGAATAATATACGGTTAAATGAAAAGTAAATTTCTATGTTAAATTGTGGGTATAGTAATTGTAATATATGAAAAGATAAAAGGGGACAGTTATCAATAAATGGTTTTGTTAATAATTTGAAATCCGTGAATTAGAGTAGAACTCTCTATTTAATTGTCAAGGTTGGAAATTAAACGTGAACCGAGTAGAAGTGTTAGAAACTCTTTGGAATTAGATAGTTATGAGAAAACACATGAATGGGTACAGGAACGTTAGGAGTGCACAGTTAGACGAGAGGTGAGTATTTCATGTGAGAGCACGTCCTAACATGTATCTTGCATTTATTATTTTAATTATTATTAAAGCACTTGCTGTTTTTAAAATACTCTCCACATTCGGGCTCTGACCCGTTTGCTTTCAAATCTATCTTTTTGTAAAAACCATTTTAGGTGCCCAGCCACAAGGACACCGTGCTTAGGATCCTCATACAGGTGACGAGCTGTAGCTGTTTGTGGAAGTTACAGGGACTTGCTTTTAGACGCTTCTGTCATTTGGATTCCATGTTCAGTATTCCTCAGTTGTAGGGCATGTTGCCCAAATTCTATTAGAGACATTTCCATTTCAGTTTTCAGACTTTGGCATGTATTAATCCAGTATTCAGTATTTCGTTACTTATTTCAGTTGTGGGATTTGTTGTGAGGAGTTTTTCCTCCGGATTTATTTATATCATGCGATGGTTATTCTATTATTTCGTTATGGTGAATGGTGATATTATTCTTGCTTTAAATCTTTTACTGCATGTTAATTAGACTTTAATTAAAATTTGACAACTTACTTTTAAATACTAGGTGGTTAGTAATTATTAAAATGTTTTCGATAGTGATGCTATTAACTGAACCAACTTGGCATTTTGAATTAATGTAATAAAGGAGTAGCTACCCGGTATTTAATTAGTCGGGGTGTCGCAAGGTCACCTTTGATGATAGGAGTAAATCTAAAATTATGGAAAGAGGCACCATTGAAGTTTCTGGTTTTCCAAAGCTATAAAATTTTCTTTATGTTGATGGGATCAAAGCTAATTTGATAAGCATTAGACAATTATGAGATGAAAACCTAGAAGTTAAGTTTAGCTAGACAAAGTGCACTATTTTTTATAAACTTTGTGAGACTATACTACAAGGGGTGAAGACTAGTGATAATTGTTATGGGATCATTCCAAAGTCTTCATTAGTTTGTAATAATGCCAATGTTTCCAATGTCAACCTTTGGCATCAATGTCTAGGTCATGTTAATTTTATAGATCTCGATCATGTAGTGTAGAAATACCTAGTTCATGGTTTGTCATCATTAGCAAAACCATCATCCTCGATTAACGGTCCTTGTAAAATTGGAAAGAAAATTAAACGACCTCATAAGAAGTTGAAATCTATTACCACCTCTCGTATCTTAGAATTTATTCACAAGGACCGTATAGGTCCCCACTCGTATAGAGAGCATAAGAGGAAAAAGGTACATCCTAGTAATGGTAGACGACTTTTTAAGATATTCAATTGTTGGTTTTCTTAGGTAAAAGTTTTATGATGTTGAGTTGTTGACGGTTAAATGTCAAGTCTTACGAAATTAACATGGTGTCACCATAAACCATTTTTGAAGTGATAATAGCACTATATTTTAGGAGTCTGTTGTGAATGCCTTTTGTGATGAAGTTGGTATTAATCATGAGTTTTTGATCATTCGTACTCATTAAGAAAATGGCATAGTCGAGAGGAAGAATCGAACCAAGAAATGGCAAGGTCCGTGCTTCTTGGTAAGAAAGTGCCTTGACGGATTTCGTAAGAAGAGGTAAGTACCGCACGTCATACGATTAATAGGGTATACTTACGTCCTAATACTAATAAAACACCATATAAATTGTGGATAACTAAGAAGCCCAACCTAGATTAATTTCGAGTCTTTGGGATTCCATGATACATCGTTAGGGATAGAAAGCTTCTAAGAAAATTCGACTCGAGGAGTGATGAAGGTATATTTTTATGTTATTCACCAAACAGTAGAGCTTATAGGGTTTACTAATTTTCTAGCTCTAAAGTCATGGAATCAATATATGTTACTATAAAAGATGATGCTCCTTCTACATTTGTTGATGTTAGTGATGATCCCTCTTGTGATGCACCCCCCGGTGTTGATCACATTGATTCTCATAATTCGGTGGGACCCACACTTGAGAAAAGCGATACATCACCTTGGGTTTTGTAAAAGTCATGACCTTTCCAATATTATTGGGAATCCCGACTTAGGCATCAAGACTAGAGCACAACTTAAAAATGAGGTTTCATACTTGTGTTATACCTCTAAAATTGAATCCAAAAATGTCAAAGAAGCACTTAAAGATGAATATTTGGACAATGCAAGAAGAGTTACTTCAATTCCAAAAGAATGATGTTTGGGAGTTAGTTCCTCGACCTAGTGATACTAAAGTCATTAGTACAAAATGGATCTTCAAAAATAAAATGGATGAAAATGGTGTCATTATTCATAATAAAACTAGATTAGTTACTCAAGGGTACACCCAAATAGAAGGTGTTGATTTTTATGAGATGTTTGCTCCTATTGAAAGGCTAGAGTCCATTCACCTTTATAACCATTGCATGTCATCTAAAATTTAAGGTTCGTTAAGTGGATGTCAAGAGTTCCTTCTTAATGGCATTCTTCAGGAGGAAATCTATGTGGAACAACCAAAAGGGTTTGAAGACCCTAAGCACCCAAACCACGTCTTTTACTTGAAGAAAGCCCTGTATTGTTTGAATCAAGAACCACGAGATTAGTATGAGAGGCTTACTTCCTTTCTCTTTGATCGTGGCTTCACGAGAGGGGGAGTAGACATGACGTTGTTTGTTCGTCGGGATTTGCCCAAGTGTATATTGACGACATATTTTTAGGGCGTAATATACCGCCCCAATATTTTATTTATTTTCCCTGCAGAAGTTGTAATAATATAAGGATACAGAGATTTGGATTATTATGACTGAGTTTGTATTTTGCTTTGAAGGCTTGATGGTAATTATTGGAAGATTGAGGGTTCAAATTATAATTTAGAGTGTTCAAACGAAAGTAGGATCGTTCAAACGAGATTTAGTTCTCGTTAGAAGCAGGGGATCGAACGAGAGTTTTAAGGGTCGTTTGAAGGTCGTCAGAAGCCATGAATCTAATGAGATACCCTTTTCGTTTGAATAAGGCTCAATTTCATTTTAATGACGCATTTTAAAACTATGTACATTAGATTATCCTTGTGCATTGTCACATTCTTGACCCTTGATTTGTTGAGTTGTTGAAATACAGTGACACCAGATGGGTAAAAACGGGATTTAGAAGGATTGGGGGTGTTTTATAAGGGGTGTTTGGCTCGTTTGGGTTTATTTTGAGTTGGAAGAGGAGAGTGAGGGGTGGGTCTTCCACCATTTTTGTGTGTTCGTCCACCTCTCTCCACCACAAACCACCATACCACCACGACCCCTCCACTTTATATATCCCATATTTATGATGTATTCCACCATCTTTGAGACACATATACCCATTTCCACCATTTTTTAGTGAAGCTACAAATTTTTGGAGCTTTGTTATGGGTTCTTAAAGATGGAAAAGGAAGCTTCCATGGAGCTAGAAGAGAGTTCTGTTAAGTCTTTGCTTGGAAGTTTAAATGGAGCACACATGAAGGATGCATTTGGTAACCACTTGAGGCCACATTTGCAGGTGGGGGTTGCTCCTCCTACACCAACTTCTCTACCACCATTTGAAGTATTTGAGGTGGGAAATCCTACTCTTAGTTTATTACTCTATTTGTGTAACTAGTTGTCTTGTTATTAGAATGTAGGAGTAGAATGTTTATGAACTTGGTGATGGGATTTCTAGTAAAATTAATAATAAACATTTTTATGAAATAAAAATATTAGAAAAATGTCTTTTGGTTGAGAATAAATGAAGACTTCATATTTTAAAGTTTCTTGAAATAAAGATTGGAATTTTATGAAAATAGTGCATTTTTCAGATGTTTGATGTTAAATATTTTATGAAATAAAATGTATGGAAATGATGTTCATTTTGCTAAAACATTTGGTGAAATAATGTTCCAAAGTTTCTTGCAAAAATGAAGATTTTATGAAAAATGGATACTGTTAAGTTTGAAGAAATAAAATGTCCATTGAGTCTTGAAAATGCATTTTTGAAAAGTATTATGAATTTCTAGAATGAAAAATATGTTTAACCTATTTAATAGGATTTTAGGATTTAAAATCCATCTCCTCATGCATATAAACTTGTAGTATTTTGATAATGGATATATAAACAAGTTTAAAGAAGGTTTGATGGGTTTAAACATGAAATACGAAAAATTAAAATTCTAATCTTCAAAGTATGTGAAAAAGGAAATATGGGTGATAAATGTAAAGTTATAAGACTACATGTGTTAATGAAAGAAAATGGTATTTTATTTATATAGTAGTCTTATATGTTAGTGATGCTTAGAAATAAAAGTGTTGACATAAAGATATTTCCAATTGAGAAGAATATTAATCCAAAGAGTTAAAGAGGTTTCGAGGTGTTAACAATGCTTAAGAAGTTAGTGTGAGTAACTTAATGGTGTTTTAAAAATTAACACTTGTAAACATGGAGTAAAGGTGAGCTTGGAAACAAATGGGTAAAATGGTAATTTTACGTACAGAATAAATTTTGTATGAAATAAAAATGATGAAAATGGGTTATAGATGATAGTCCTAATGAACATGATTTTTAGAATAAAATCAAAGTTAAAGTGTAAAGGTTATGAAATGATAATTTCAAAGTGTAACGCAAATTGGGATAAAACCCCAGGTTTGGATTCGACCGGGTAGAAAGGGAAAGATAGGAGAATGTGGACATTTATAAAATTTTAAAACACATTAAAAGGAACTCGAATGAAATCAGGATAATTAACAAGGGCCCGAATCCCGGGATGAAAGATCCAAAATCACTGACTAGAGCATATGGTGGCATCGCCGGTGGTATGGATCCCGTTAAAGTACATAGTTATTGGAAGATTTTGAGAAAAAGATAAAGGAATAAGGAACATGTCAATAAATGGGTTGTGTGGTGAAATGTATCAAGATAACCTAACTTGAATCAATTAATAAATGTTCCAATAAAGGTAAAATGGATGTGTAATGTCAAATTGATTAATGTCCATAAGGTAAAGAAAAAGAGTAAAGTAAGTGAGTAAATGGGAGGTTAAGCAACCTAAGTGGTTTAACTCATAATTAACACAAGGGTGTGTTATGAAAGATTTTTCAAAGGCTAAATGAGTATTTTCTAATATGGTGTTCGTGTGCGTTGAAATGGCGATTTTTAATGAAAATACTAATGTGGAATGGTTCAAATAAAAAGGGTAATTCCAGTAAAGAAATGGATTTCGGTCAAACCAAGTGGAGTGTTTCAAATATTTAACCGTGTGTGTTAAATAAGAAAATGAATTTCAAAAGAGAAAAGGGAAGTCTTTTACAAGATTAAGTTGAATTAATTTGGATAAATAAGGTTTTCAGAAGTAAAACTGTTTACTGCATTAAGTATATGTATATGTATGTTTATATATGTATACAGGGTAGTTTCATGTGCACATAGGCATAATATGTTAGAGTCTTCTTTCTGTCGTTCGATTCCATAATACATTTTGTATATTTCCCATTGCGCACTCAGCTCACTCCCTCATTTTGTTACTACAGGTTGAGTGTAGTTTCATATTTTGAAAGCATTATACAAGTAAGTACTCTCTTTTATATTAGTTTAGTAGCTCTGAATTATTGAACTCCGAGGTGCTCCCCATGGGTCCCTCGCGTATTTTGATTTTAAATCGAAATCTCATGCTAAGTAAGTGAAACATTAATTAAAAATAAAACTGAAATAGCAACATTATATCGGTTTCTCATTGCACTTCACACCTAACACTCGATCTGGACCGGGTTGACTATGGGTAACCTACATATACGGGTCGAGATGTTATAGTTTTTGGGTCCGCATGTGACTAACATACTCACCTCTTTGTAGGAGAAATGCAAAGTGAGTTTGAGATGAGTATGCTCGGCGAACTTAACTTACTTCCTAGGTTTTCAGGTGCGTCAACTAAATAGTGGGATATTTTTGTGTCAATCTTTGAATGAGAAAGATCTTGTGAAGAAATTTAATTTAGACTCCGCTAAGCATACACATACACCCATGAGTTCATCCGTTAAGCTTAGCAAAGACATCGAAGGAAAGGATATAGAGCATACTCCTTTTAGGATTATGATAGGTAGTTTACTCTACTTAATCGCTAGTTGTCTGGATATTTCCTTTAGTGTAGGAGTTTGTGCCCATTATCAGGCCGCTTTGAAAGAGTCACAATTGCTTAAAGTTAAACGTGTTATTAAATATGTGAGTGGCACCTTGTCTTTCGAGATTTGGGACTCTTTTGACTCCAATTATTGTCTATCGGTGTATTCGAATGACGATTAGGCAAGAGATGTTAATGGATGTAAGAACACCTCAGGCGAGTGTTTTTATTTTGGGAATGCACTTATCTCATGGATGAGTAAAAAAAAAACTCCATTTCTTTGACCATGGCGGAGGCCGAATACATATCTATTGGGAGTTGTTGCACACAAGTCATATGTATGAAGAAAATGTTGGAGCATTTCGTTAGTTCCCAAGGAACAATGACTATTTATTGCGACATTATGAGAGCAATCCACATTTTTTGGAATCCTGTCCAACATTCTAGAACAAAGCACATTAGGATTCCGTGAGCACATTATTTGCGAATTAGTTGAAGATAAAGTCATATCCTTATACTTTGTAGGCACCGAACGTCAATTAGTCGATATCTTTACCAAACCTCTAGATGCCCTTAAGTTCAAGGATCTTAAGAAATCGATAGGGGTTTGCTCCATTGATTGAGTTCAGAGACATAAATCTAGTTTATGGTGAGTTTTATGTTTATAATTATCCCAATGAACTAGATTTTATTTGTGTACATATATTTTCAAAATTCCAAAATTATTTTAATTTTGTTTTATAAGATAAAAGTTTTCATAAATCAAAACTTTATTTTTGTTTATTTGGGATATGTTTGTGAGATATTCGGGTCAAAATATCATTCCAAGTTCATGTGGATTACGATGGCTAGCTAGTCATGATTTCGTCTCACTTATGAGATTTATGCATTGTTATGACACTTTTACACTACACCAAAAACATCAATTTGGCACGCTTGCACAAGGAGAATCTGGCACAGTTCTAAACCGTGCCAAATTCTGGCGCGATTTAGTCCTCATTTAGCATGCTTTAAAATCGCACCAAAATCAGGCACAATTTTAAACCATTCCAAATCATAGCACACTTCATTAAGTCAAGCCAACTCAAATTTCCTTCCTAATTCAGAAACCCTGTCAACACTTATTTCTCTCTCCATTCTCTCTACGAGATTCGTTGTTCCCCTCCCCCTCCATCTCGATGACCCGCTACCACCCCACCCCGACTCACTCTCTCTCTCTATAGTGACCTGTTGTCATCCTAGCCACACCACAGGCCACGCTGATGAGGAACTCCACTGGGCAAATGTTCCCAGCCACACTGGATCTCAATCATCTCATTCATCCGCTTGTTGATGAGGAACTCGGTGGAACAGAGTCGCCTCAAGACCTACTAGTGGCCGTCATAGGTGTTCATGCCTAGCAATCCGTTAACAAGGTCTTACTTTAAATTGCTTACTTTAGTTCCTTATAATAACATTACTGAATTTAATGTATATATATACAACGTACATATGTATATCTGAATATATCTTATTCTAGCAATCAATGAATTATTTTCTTTAAAAAATGGGTATATAATATTACAGTACCTACTTTTCGTGACTCAATTAATGTGCCTTTGGTTGTTAGGAGGTTTCACAAATCTCGAGAGGAAGTATGGAACATGAAAATTTTGATTAAATCATACTTTGGTGTAACTAATTGGTGTTCTAGTTTCATTATAATTTAATTTTCTACACGAGTAATTACAGGTTGGGAAGGAACTTAGGATTGGGGAAGATGTAGAGCTTGTTATCCTCAACTTTGGTGGATAGGTAAATGACAACCAGTGACTACACAGCGTACTTACTAGAATATATTGCATCTCTCTCCCTACCTCTCTCTCTCTATATATACATATGTATATATCTTTATCTCTCTCTATTTGCCTTTTTACATACTGTATAAGAGTTTGGAAGGACTTCAATATTGCGGAGCAAACTGGCGGTTTTGGCAGGCCCTTCATCATGAATTTGAGAGACATTAGTGTTGATGATATCATGCTGGAGATTCACTTATACTAGGTTGGGAAGGGAACTAATGCAATTCCTGAAAGAGGTGCCTATGGACCTCTGATATCCACCATCACCGTAACACCCAGTTAGTATATCTCATTTATAGGGTTTTCTTCTTTTATTCTAACTTGTCAAGAGAATATGTAATTTTATTCTTGTAGATTTTGAGGTTGACACGGGAGGGGGGGCTATTTCTTGGAGCTATTATTGGCATCATGGTTGGTTCATGTGTGGTTCTCTTGCTGATTTTATTTGTACTTTGGAATAAAGGTTATCTAGGAAGAAAAACTAATGAACATAAAGGTCAGATATGTTACATAAGACATTAATAGGAAATTATCTCATATTATTACATTCCTCTCAAATTAAGAGCCATTATTTGGATTTGATATTCAAATATTTTAAGAAAATACTAGTATAATGTAATCAATGGTCTTAAACTATTATGGAATTTGGTATATTAATTTCCAAACATGACTCTTAATTGGAAACATCCTAAAATGATATTGTGACTCTTAACTTGAGAGTGATACGTGTACTGCTAAATGTGGCCATTACTTGGGAAGTGGACCAATAAAAATATGTCGTATGAAAATGGACACCTTAGAGCTTAGGGACCACAATGAGTCTTAAATAATGAGAAAAAAGAGAACCATTATTGTTTATATATTCTATAAACTTTTTTCTATTTTCCTTGAACTCTCAGCAATTTCTTATTTCTACATTCGTAACAGAACTTTGAGGAGTACTAGAATAAAAAATAGGTTATTTTACTCTAAGATAGATCAAACTACTACCAATAACTTTGACTCAGCAAATAAGATTGTTGAAGGAGGATTTGGACCAGTGTACAAGGTAGTTACACACCAATGCAATATGTTATTTCTAACCAAATGTCAAATTTGTAACATTCGAGACACTTGACAACACGCACACATGTGAAAAAATAACGATAATAAACAAAAGAAATATGTTCACTCACCTATGTCACATTATGTTGTATTATGCCTGAAATAATCATTATAAAATTCATTATGCTCACTTACAGGGTACTTTATCAGACCGTTCATAAATTACTGTGAAAAAACTTTTTGCCAAATCAAAGCAGAGAAATCGGGAATTTGTCAATGAGATATGCATGATATCTTCTTCACAACACCCAAATCTTATTAAGATTTTTGGATGTTCTAGCGAGGGTAAGTAGTTGTTGCTAGTATATGAATACTTGGAAAATAATGGTCTTGCTGGAACAACGTGAATGCTCTTTATTTCACCAATCATGTATGTTTGGGGACTTTGTGTTAAGTAACTACTGAATGATCGTGGCTAGTGCTAAAAATAAATGAATTTAATTTAGGTTACCGCAATTGCTCATAAGAAGGTCCCTAATCATATGGTTATCATATTCTGTTATTTTATGCTTGATCATATTCCATATAGACTAAATGATTCAATGGTGTTATTTTTTGTTTTCTTATGGAAATATACTTACTGGTGCATTATTTTGAGCAATTTTAATTTACCAAAGAATATATGGCACAAAAATATGCAATGAGAGGTTACTTGACTGACAAAGCTGATGTTTATAGATTTGGAGTTGTTGCATTAGATATTTTTAGTGGAAAAAGAAACAAAACCTACAGGCCAAAAGAGGAGTTCGTGTATCTTCTTGATTGGGTAAGTCGTGCCGTCATTCAATTTTTTCCTTTGTAGACAATATATATGGTTTATGTTTTCAAATATCTTTGATCGTTACTCTTTTCAAGAGCTAGTTATGTGAAAGTCATATTTTTTAAGAAACCACTAGATTTAATATAATCAATGGTCAAGATCAAAACCTATTTATCTAATTGAGGGATTTTGTACATTTATATGAGATGCCCTAAGAAGATTCTGAAATTCTTAATTTATGACCTTTGATTATGGGAGTAAATTGTACTTCAAAAATCATGGAACAGTCTACCCCTTAAAGTTATTAGGGAAAGTGAATGAACCTAAAAACACAGAAATCTCACAAGTTCCTTAATATGTCAAATGACAACTTTTTTCCTCTAAATGGCATCTTGCACATTGTGAAATACTTTTACACTTCTCATGTTTATTAATAAATTTATTGTTCTTACAAGACACTAACACCTCACACGGGACCAATGTAACTTGTAGGAATAAATCGCGTAGTCACGGTTCTCCCCGTTTGAGAATATGACGATAATTTAAAAAATATCTATATTAGGCTTAAAAACATGTCATTAAAGGGTGAAAACTCAAACCAGCACCCTGATTAGGCATAAATTCTTCATATTTATCCCCTTAATTTTGGTATTTTAATGATCCCGTGCATTATAAATAGCTTGGATTTGTCTTATATTTATGCTATAAACCCTTTTTGCCAAGTATTTCATAATTTTTGTATCTCTTGTGTACTTTATAGGTATTTCATACAAATTAGTGCGAAAGAGAATGCAAAACAGTGAAAGAAAGCAAGAAATTGAGAGTTCAAGGGAACTTTCGTAATTTTACAGCCATATTTCGGAGGTGGGGAAAACTAGAAAGTTGAAGAGATCTAAATTATAAGAACACTGGAAAAAACGGCAGTCAAATCGGAGCTCTGGATAAAAAGATATGGAAAGTCCAAGTTGAAATTAATTCTGGAAGCTGAAGAGTTTCAACTCTTGAAATTTCTTTTATAATTCCTTTTTATTAGTTGTAAAACGTGGAGAGGCATTGGAAAAGTCATATTTGGGTAATATAAAAAGCCAAGCCCTAGAGTAATGAAGAGAGGAAGACAGAGAGTTCTTTTTGGACAGATAATTTCATATTTTAGAAACCCTAGTTTGTAAGTTTGAAGAAAAGGAGTATTCAAGTTTCAAGTTCAATTCTCTTTCCAAGTTGTGGTTACAAATTTCAATCTTCAATCCAAGTATCAATTTTAATTCTCTTATTTGTTTCTTTATTTTATTTTCAATCCGATTCTCAATTGTTTTGCAATTCTCTTTTGAAGCTATGTTTCTTAGATTTATGATTCCATGCATAATTATAGTTCTGTTTTCATCTAACAAAACCATGTCTAGCTAAATTTTCAAGGGTTGGGATGCATGAACCCATCCTGAGGTAAATTACCCATGTAGAAAATAGAGTTCAAATTAAAAATTTACCGAATCATGTAGGGAGACTATACGAACATAGTAGATCTTTTTATCTCTCTTGCCCTAGGTACTTGGGATGTTTAAGAATACTATGCAAGTGTAATTGCTCTACACCGTTTTATATTTACCTTTGATTTCATATGATGCGGGCTAGTTCCCCCATATATGTAATGCTTAGGATCTATAAAGACTGGATTCAGTTAAGATTTTAATTTACAATTCTAGTATTCTATACGGTAAACTACTAGGGATTGGGGGATTGTATTCCAACCTATTTCCTCTCATACTCATATCTATTCTCTTTACAATTCTTAGTTGTTTTTGTGCACGTAGTTTATTCTAAATTTTTATTTCATCACCAATTGGAAATTTCAAACCATCACTCATCATCTTTTCCTTTCTTTTGAGGAATCAATTGAAGATTAAATAAGCTTTTCCTACGTTATTCAGAACTATTAATTTCTGTTCTATGTGGAGACGATCCCGACTTATCGAATTATTACTAACGCGACAGGCTTGCACTTAAGCCTATAAAGCACGCACTTTAGACACATTCGTGGTCGCTTCACACCCAAGAAACCTCGTAAGAGGCATGAACACCTCGCACGGGATCAATGTAACTTGTAGGAACTGAGCATGTAATCATGGGTCTCCCAATTTAAGAGTATGATGATAATTTGAAAATATCTAAAACATGTCGTTTGAGGGTGAAAACTCAAACCATCCCCTAAACAGCCCTGTAAGAGGCATAAATACCTCGCATGGAACCAATGTAACTTGTCGGAACTCACCGCGTAGTCACGGGTCTCCCGATTTGAGATTATGACGATAATTTAAAAATATCTAGATTATGCTTAAAAAAGTCGTTTGATGGTGAAAACTCAAACCAGTTGCCAAACGTCCTCATAGGAGGCACTAACACCTCACAAGGGACTAATGTAACTCATAGGAACTGACCACGTAGTCACGAGACTTTTGGTTTGAGAATATGACAATAATTTGAATAAATTTAGATTAGGCTTATAATATGTCGTTAGAGGGGGAAACCTAAACTAACCCTCAAATGGTCTCGTAAGAGGCACTAACACCTCACACGAGACCAATGTAACTTGCAGGATTTGATCGCGTATTCACGAGTCTTCCGATTTTAGATATGATGATAATTTAAAAATATTTAGATTAGGCTTAAGAACAAGACGTTTGAGGGTGAAAACTCAAACCAGCCCCCAAAATGGACAAGTAAAAGGCATGAACACCTCACATGGGACTAATGTAATTTGTAGGAACTGACCGCGTAGTCACGGGTCTCCCTATTTAAGAATATGACGATAATTTAAAAATATATATATTATGCTTAAAAATAATCGATCCCGTAAAAGGCACTAACACCTCACAAGGGACTAATATAATTCATAGGAAATCCCCACGTAGTCACGAGACTTCTGGTTTGAGAATATGATGATAATTTGAATAAACCTAGATTAGGCTTAAAAACATGTCGTTAGAGGGTGAAAACTTAAACCATCTCTCAAACGATCCCGTAAGAGGCACTAACACCTCATACGAGACCAATGTAACTCGGGCCGTGTAGTCATGGGTCTCCCGATCTGAGAATATGACGATAATTTGTAAATATTAAGATTGGGCTTAAAAACAAGCCTTTTGAGGGTGAAAATTCAAACCAACCCCAAAAAATCCAAAACGGTCAAGTAAGAGGCATGAACACCTCGCACGGGACCAATGTAATTTGTAAGAACTGGCCACGTAGTCACGGATCTCTCAGTTTGAGAATATGACGATAATTTAAAAATATCTAGATTATGCTTAAAAACGTGTCGTTTGATGGTGAAAACTCAAACCAACCCCCAAATGGCTCCATAAGAGGCTTGAACACCTCGCAGGGGACCAATGTAACTTATAGGAACTGACCGCATAGTCACGGGTCTCTCAGTTTGAGAATATGATGATAATTTAAAAATATCTAGATTATGCTTAAAACATGCCGTTTGAGGGTGAAAACTTAAATTACCCCCAAATGGTCCCGTAAGAGGCAATAACGCCTCGCAAGGGACTAATGTAACTCGTAAAAAATGTCCACGTAGTCACGAGACTTTCAATTTGAGAATATGATGATATTTTGAATAAATCTAAATTAGGCTTAAAAACATGCTGTTAGAGGGTGAAAACCTAAACTAGCCATCAAACAGTCCCGTAAGAGGTACTAACACCTCGCACGGGATCAATATAACTCGTAGGAATTTACCCTTAAAAATATGCTGTTGAAGAGTGAAAACCCAAACCAATCCCCAAACGGCTCCGTAAGAGGTACTAACACCTCGAACGGGACCAATGTAACTCATAGGAATTAACCGTATAGTCACGGGTCTCTCGGTTTGAGAATATGACGATAATTTAAAAATATTTAGATTATACTTAAAAACATGTCATTTGAGGGTAAAAACTCAAACCAGCCCCCAGACGGCCTCGTACGAGACACTAACACCTTGCATGGGATTAATATAACTCGTAGGAAATGACCACGTAATCACGAGATTTCTGGTTCGAGAATATAATAGTAATTGTAACTTGTATATGTAATTTTTTAGCTTGAATAAGATTTTTTTTTAAATTACTTGGTTAGTAATATCATCTCTTTTTTTGTATCCTATTTTTTTCGCAGGACAATATTTTATCATTAGCTTTTATCCACGTGGAACACACGAAGAATTCAATGGTTTACAGGAAGAATATTATTTATTTAATGTCGTTAATATTCAAGATTTTAATTTTTATGTGTTATGGTTTTGCCGAATTTTGTAGTTTTATTGTTAACTTTTTTGGTCATGCAGGCTTTTGTATAAATATTGTTATATTTTATGGTCGTGCAGACTTTACATTACGCAAGTTTTATATTAGCAGGTTTTAGAATGTTTAGAAAATAGAGAAAACTTTGCCCAATTTTTTGTTGATCTATCAACTATTAAGAATTGTAATATTTTGAAGCGTATATGTACATTAGTTTATCAACAACGTGGGAGATTCGCAATTTATGAATTTTCTTGATTTTCTTTGCAAATTTCCAACCAGATTTGGAATTTGATGATTTTCCATATTTGTTTTCAAATTATAATTTTTTTATTAATTGAAAAATCTAGCACGGTTTATAATCGTACCAGAAGCGTGTCAGATTCAATATCTAGTACGGTTTAAAAGTGTTTCAAAAGCGTGACAAATTAAAATCTGGCACGGTTTAAAAGCATACCAGATTGGGTAATCTGGCACGATTTTAAACTGTGCCAGAAACTCTGGCACCCCTGATTCTGGCGTGACTTTAAACAGTTCCAGATTTAAAACCATGCCATATTCCTATTTTTGGTATATTGTGACGCTCGTTTATGACTTTTCCATCTATGTTGGCCTCATATCATTGCCTTTTTCCACACACTTCTCACGAATTCTTTAGGATGTTAATCTTGCTTTACATATTCTAGGTGAAGTAAGGTGTTGTCTTTTCAATTTTGTCACCTAATGTTATAAGCGATAGATAAATAAGTTGTTTATGTAAGAACCATTGCCCATTTTTATGGATTGTGTCAAAATGTGTGATTAATGGAAAGGGGCTACGAAAAGAGCAAATTCTTTTGTGTTAAAAGCCACCATTGAAAAAGAGCCTAATAGATTATATGTTATATAAAAACTTAATTGCCAAGATCAATATTTATTCTTCATTGATGCTTTAATATATTGTGTGAAATTCACAAATAATTGCATTTGAGGGAGATTTAAATCGAAGATGAATGGATTTGCACAATAAGTCAACATATTGTGTTTTAGGTGATGCTATTGGTAAAAAAATCATCAAAATTCTAGGCATTTTTGTTAAAGTGACTTGACTCCAGTTGAATTCCCCTTTATTGTCACAAGGTTGATGTGAGTGCATAACATGTAGGAATATTGTTTAGTATAACGTGTAGGAATATTGTTTAGCATCTTGTACTCGTACGTTGTCTTAGGCGATGCTCTTATTCGGTTTATTCATGCCCATGGATTCCATTTCGAATATTTTCAACATTTCATATGATAAGTTTAGATAAAAAAAAATATCTTATTTTCTTTATAAGTTTTGTTTATTTGTCTTTTTCTTCTATTTTCAATTTTTTCAAAGTTTTTAGCTGTTCTGAAATCTCGATAGAACTTGCATTTAAACGAGAGTTGACCAAAACTCTTCCCTGCCAACCCTGACTTCTCATTCGAAGTTTTGTTTGAATGTCATTCCAATGACGTCGTTCGAATGAGACCACTTGTCGTTCGAACGATCGGGATTTTAACAGGTCGGTTGAATTTCTTTATTTTCGGCCGTTTGATTCATTTTATTTTTCCCCCGTTTAGTCAACTACTTCATTTTTCTCTCTTATTTTCTCTCACCCTTTCAAAACCATAACACCCCCCCCCCCCCCCCCACACACACACACACACTCTTTAAATTCCAAACCTTCCATCTTCCCTCTCTTCTTATATCAAACCCACACGTCTAAGGTTATCCTCCATTTCTACACTCTCATCATCCAATACTTCTAGAGATTTTTGAGTTTTTTGGTAGTTCTTCTTGAGGTAATCTCTCATTTCATCTCACATATTATGTACTTCCTTCATTTTTTTTGAGTTCATGTGTATTTGGTTTCTATTTTTGTCATGCAACATTTTTATATCATATTTTTTTTTCAAACATAACCCAGCTCATATGAAATCTCAAAAAAAAAAATTGGGGCTATATGTTTAGATAATAAATATTTTTTCAAAATCATAAAAATATATATATATTTTTTTTTTTTGCATCGGTTAAATGAGTCTTTGTGATTGTTTTTGGCATTGCTTTTAAATCAAACAAAAATTGATGTTAAAAGCTTCATAAAATATCATGTAATCTTTTTTATATTTATTTGAGCCTTATTATTATATCTTTGTTTCTTACGAAGTTTCGGCATTGTTATTGTTGTTGGTGGTTTTGGTGTATTAGTAGTATGGCATATTTAGGTAGGTTGTAGTGCTTAGATAGTCTCTAGCATCTATCTTCACCTTTATCCCATTTTTATGGCTCGTAATAGACGTCTAATGTGTGTTATTCAGTTCAATGAGGAACACTCCTCGAAAGACAACATAATGGTTCCTAACCTTCAACTTCATTTGGGAACTCATGCTAACCACACCTTTTTCCACACTTTAGGTTTCTTGACTAGGTCTATAGTTAGGGTGAAAATCATTAACCTAGTCTTTCTATCAGGAACTATCCTGTTTACTTGGCTTGCTACACGAGTTTGGTACCCTATGTTCAACCATTTACCCCGATCTTATCCGGGATTTTTTCTTTGCCATGCTTGTTAGTGAGCGAGGTCTAGTGTCTAAAGTTCGTAGTAAGGAAGTCCTTATTACCGTCGGCTCCATTGCTCGTTTAGTCGGTTTGCCCCGAGTGGCCAACTCTACCTATCCTTGGCCTGATGATGCAAGACTTGATCTTGATCATATATTTTTAGACATCTTTTGAGATTTTAGAACAAGGCACCTCCATCCTCTACCATAGGAACCTCAAAGCTGATTTCATGATCTATAATTGGATTGTTTGTGCGTGTCTCATTCCACGCTCAAACTATACTCGGATTATGCCCGATCATGTGCATATGATGTATGCTATCAGCGTTGGGGCTTCCATTAACCACCCAATACATATTTTTGGCGTTCTCTGAGTTGTTAAGATTTTTCCTTCGGCACCTATTAAACATGCCTTACCATTTGCCATTTTAGTCACTTAGCATTGTTTTGATGATGGTTGCCCTCTCCTTCCTATTGACATTCCTGTGACCTGTTATCAGTCTATAGACACTTAGTCTATTAGACGATCATGGAGTCATCTTCCTCGAACCACGTACCAGCCCACTCCATCCCATTCTGAGTCATCCCACTCAGGAGAGACATTTTCCCTCGCTCAATCCAGACCATCCACCTCTTATCGTCATCCCCTATTTGAGTCGGAGGAGCTTAGGTTGATGAGTTTATAGGTTGAGCAGATGTGCGAGTAGAGGCGTCAGGACAAGGCCATGATGTAGGATTTCTTTGCCTCTATGCAGTGAGAGAGAGAGAGAGAGCGTGTCGAAGAGCCCAGGCCCATAGAGAGGAGGCCCATGCACGTTGAGATTTCGTGATGATGCCGCATTTCGAGGAGCTTCGTCTTTATGAGATGTGATGCGGTGTAGGTATTTTGGGTACCGAATCATCATTTGGAGATGATACTTTAGATGATGCACCAGATGATCCGACCTAATGACAACTTTTATATTCATTTATTTTTATGTATTTGAGAGAGGGAGATTTCTACTTTTTATTTATTGCTCTCATTTGTACCAGATCTTGGATATCATTTTTTTATGCATTTAGTTTTGGATATTTGGTTATGGCACATTTGGATATTTAGAATTTTAATATTAATCCACGTATGTTGATTTTTCTCATGTGACGTTGTAGTGAATGATTCATATTCTATCTTGTGCTATGATTTTTGTGTTACTCATGTTAGTGTTTAATTTCATTTATATTATGCTTCATGATTTAATCACTAGCATTGCAGGTATTATTCTAACCCTTTGTCTTTTTCCAACATAAAGGGGGAGAACATGTTTAGGGGGAGTAACCCCATACATTTATAGGAGCACTTAATTGATATTTATATTTTATTTCCCCACGTGCATTTATGTTTTTGTTATTTCATATGTGTAGGCTATTTATATTGCAGATTCATGTCTACAAAGAATTCCACGTATCTGGGTTGTTAGGGAGTCGAGTTTGTCTATTCTCTTTTGGGTTTTGGGGATGGGCATTAGGATCGTCTTGACGACCTAGCTTAGCAAATTCTGAGTCTTTTTTTTTATGTTTTGTCCTGGAATAGCCCAAGGAGATTTGTAATGACAAATTTCCACATTTAGTCAATTTTTAGTATTGTCTATTTTTGTTGGAATTTTTTTTTATTGTTTAGGTGTCATACCATAATTCGCATTGAAGAAATTGAGCTACCCGAATTTCATGCCGCATTGAAGAGTCATGTCACAATCCGATCGCTCATATTTCCCAAAGGTATATGACACACTTTTAAAGTTTTTTGGATAATTATTTTATAGGCTTCCTATTTTTACAAAACCTTTTTAAACGTTATTTTATTTTTCATAACATTGTTAAGGACATTCTAATAAGGAACTGCAATCTCGTTCGAATGAGGTGATTCTATCGACTTCCAACGAAATCCCTTGAGGGTTTGTGGTGAGATCTCATGTGAAACCAAGTTCGTATCTCGTTCAAATGATATTTTCCATGTCTTTTGAATGAGACTACATGTCGTTTGAACGACTGGAGTAGTTATGGAAAATAATTATTATTTCAGCAATTTGTTTTTCTAAACTTCCCTTCCCCACTTTTTCCACTTTATTTAAAACATAAGGGGCTCCGGAGAAAACTGTAGAGAAGCTCTTTTATGATTTGTGGAAAGCCAAAATCTATTTAGCAAAATCTCTTAAACATCTGTATGATCTTTATGGATCATTATTCAAGAACAAAACCCAAAATCACTTCTCCCACATTCATCACCATTGTGTGCACTAACTTCCGCACGGGTGTGAGGCGACATTTGTCTTTCGATGGATATCGAGGCATAAGAGGTGTCGTGTAACGTGTTGGTTCTACACGTACTATGGACAGAGATGTCGAAGACGACATCAACAGTGCTTATAGGGTCAAGTATCTAAGTCTTTTGTGTCTTCTTGTAAAATCGTATTCGTAGTGGATTTTATCGAGGCCTATCCATCCCAGATTTTTTTCATTTGGATTTTCCTCGTACACCGTGGCATTGTGGTTGTGTGTTTTCTATTTACATATCAAATCCTGGTTGCTCACTTAGGTTTTAGTAATCAAGATTAAAAAATTAGAATGTAACAAACTGTTGGACAAGTAGTAATTGTAACTTGTGTTATGTGTTTGTTTCTCGAAGTGTATTTCACGGATTTAGACCTAAGCCATATAACCAAGATATTTTAATAAGAAATAAAATTAAATCCCAAAACCGATCAAGCGATGTCCAGGTCGAGATCCATAAGGTCGTAGTTATGCCTACTTCCACATGCACTCGCGAACCTCAAGTCACGGTCAGGGCTGAGCCAACCTGTAGCCACGAGGCTCCACAACAATTTGCTATTATTTCTCTCTCTTCCTCCTATTCACACACCAATAACAATACACTATAATACACGAACAAAAGACCTCCTCGTCCCTAAGGTTTTAACATAATTCTCACAATGCCCTCAAACAAATTAAAATTTCATTATATTAAAATAATTATTATAAAATTTACAAAAATCCTATAAATCTAATGTTTATCATTTAATTATACCTTTATTATTAAAATCATCCCAATTTATATATTCTATCGAAATATTAATCATTATTAAATCATTTAATTAATTAAAAATTATTGGCTATTACTGTCTTCTCCCCACAACAAGAATTCCCTCCTCATAATTTGCTAAAGCATAATCATAATAACAATAACAAGAATTTTATCATTAGGATATATATATACGAAGCATAATGAGAGATAAAATAACGTACCACCTGGACCGAATTAAATGCGCCTATGCTCTATAATAGGCGGTTTCACCTGAACTGCAAGCGGTGTAATAACCTCTGGTATCTCTTCAACATTTTCTAGTCCTGTCGACCTTGATCCCTAGGACACCTTGTAGTCCTATGTCATGTCTCTCCACATGTGTAACAAGAGGCTTTGAAATGGCCTAGCCGCCTAACTGACATTGGTTCCACATACTGCGGTCCCCCGACCTCAACCTTAAGAAGACTGTGGGTCCCTATAATCTTTATGTTGATCATGCTATACTCGAGGCTTTTGCCATTATGATGTCCCCGTTGATTCTTTTGACTCTCTTACTCCAACCTAGCAACATCTGGCCTCATCCTAGTCATATTTTAACCACTCGATTCTACTATCTTTCCTAATCTCTTATGATAGTTCACACGCTCCTACTGAAGCATCAAAGCGACATCCACCGCCTAAACATATGTGGTGTAAGTCGGATTCGCTAGCACAACCTTCTTAATCAACCAAGTCAAACCATGAATAAATCAATTCTTCTTCTTCTTCTTCTTCTTCTTCTTCTTCTTCTTCTTCACCTCGGTGTCCACCTCCTCTTGTGCAAACATATATAGATTTGTAAACTCTTTCTCGTACTCGGCCACGCTATGTGAACCCCGCTCCAAAGTAAAAAAAATCCTTCTTTTTCCAAACCTAATAGTATAAGGGAAATACTTATCATTAAACTTCCCCATAAACTCCCTATAAGTCAAACGATCCATTTGCTTAGGTGTGATCACATTCTTCCACCACTGTAAAAAATCACCGGTTATCTTAAAAGTAATCAAGATATGTTTATGCACCTTCATACAGTCCACCATCTGAAAGTCTCTCCTTTATTGATGAGACACCATTGAAAAAATTTCTTGGAAAACGTGCATGAATTATCCTTGTGAAAATTTTCCCCCACTTTGTCCCAAGCTGATGTGCGCACTCCCTGCCGCCGAACCATTCACTAGATGCAAACTCCAAATCTTGAAATCCCAAAAATACTACCCCACTTTGTGGGCACCGAACAACCCCATTGTTGTAGCAAAGTAGCTAATACTTTGAGCCAATTTTCACACTTACTGAATTCTAATTATATCCCAACAAATTAAGGCTATGAATCCATTACAACTGGGGATGACAACGGGACTGGTTTGGCCAAACTCGACCCCGAACCCGTTTACCCCACCTCGACTCTGTTTACCCCGCCCCCATCCCCGTCCCCGTCCTGTTTAAAAACCCTATGGGGGCCCCGAACCCGCCCCAAATCCACCCAAAATATTTTTTTGATATGTTTTTTTTATCTTATTTAATATCATTTTTCAAATGGATTTCAATTTTTTTTTTTACTTTTGTAATATGAGAAAAATGGTATTGTTCCATCTGAAGCGGGTTTGTTCCATCTCTCATCTGCAATGATATTGTTCCATGGAAAATGATATTGTTCCATGGAAAATGATATTGTTCCATCTCTCGTCTTAAACGGATTTACGTAAACAAGTCGCTGGAGCAATAGAGAAATAAATGAAGAGGGTTTGTTCATCCTACTTCGTGAAAGAAATGAAGGAGAGTGAGAAATAAAAGCAAAGAGCAGTAGAGAGAGATAAATCTGCTTACCGGAGCAGAGCAGAGCGGTGGCTAGAGGCGGGATGCCAGACGGAGAATAGCAGAGCAGTAGAGAGAAAGAGTCTGTGAGCGTGAGGGAGAGAAATGAGATGGGAGTCGTGATCGTCTAAGGGTAAAATGAAAAGAGGCATATACCAAATAGTTTTTCAATTTTTTTTTTAATATACGTTTAGTCCAAGTCTTTTTATTTTGCACAAATGTTGCTGGCGTGGATCTTTAATGATAAGAAAATAAGGGACTTTTTGATACAAAATAAAACGCTTGAACTAAGTGTGTATTAAAAAATATTTGATTTTTTTTTTATATTTGATCCAAATGAAAACCCTAAAAATTTATTCCTCTATATATATACCAAAGGGTAAATTTGTAATAATACCCCTAAGCGGGCGGGTTCGGGGTTTTTGTATACTAAACCCGCCCCCGCCCTCGCCCTGAACCCGACAATTTTTTTCAATTTCAAGCCCGATCCCAAACGCGCCCCGCTTATTTATCCCAAATTTCTGCCATTAGAAACGAAATCGGATCGAATTCCCGTCAAAACCCGTCCCCTTATCATCCCTGATCACAGCACACATTCTTGGAGTAACAGAACGGTGTGAGACTATACTCTGAACAGTTATTTAATAAAGAGATGCATAAAAAAGCAGGTTAGCCAAACTACATAAAATATTGTGCTTATTTTGAATGAGAGGGTAAATATTAAAATTTGCAACAAATTAAACAAGCGGACTGAAACAGAACTAAAATGCGCTGCATTCGTCAATATCGCCAGCTGAAAACGCGAAAAAAGCTTCTTCTGCAATTCTACGTTGTCATGCCCTTTTGTCATTGCTACGTTAGGCGAAGCAAAGTAGTTTCTAGGCTAATAAAGTAGTTCGGCCATAAAGTCATTACAGGCACTCTGGGTCGAAAGTTTTATTTATAAGATAGTCACTGATTAGCCTTGGAAGATGCTTTGATTGGCAGACCAACTCCACACCTTAAGACAATAAATTGATGGGATAAGCATGGGATCTGATGTGACATGTTCTAGGGGTGTTCAAAATATTGATTGGATCGACGGATCGATTCAAACTGAGTAGAACCGACTACTTTTGTTCGATCTTTTTTCTTAATTGGTTCGGTCTCGATTTATTTTTTTGGAGGACCGATCTAGTCGGTCCGATCCACGGTTTACAGATTCAAAACCCTGTTAGTACCGACCCGAATCGACTATATATAAAATAATATATTTTTACATATATACGTACATATATAAGATAAACAAATAGTGAAAATATTTATTTCAATATTTGATCAATTTAAATTATAGTTTAATCCAATACTAGTTTTGTTTAAATTGTAAATTTTGATATTTTCTAGTTTTTAATGTTTGAAAAAAATAAACTCGGGTATATTTTTATTATTATAAATGATGTAATTCATTAATGTGAGGACCGACGGGTTAGACCGAACCGACCCTATAAAAAACCGAACCGACTAGGGTCGGTTAACCGACATTATCGGTCCGGTCTCGGTCCATTTTTTTAGAAGACCGATCAAGTCGGTCCGGTCCGAAAAAAACCTTAAAACCGAACCGGACCGGACCGCGAACACCCCTAACATGTTCTGATTACATACGTCATTTACAAATTTTTTATGCAATTTATCAATACAAGTGAGAGAGACCACGACCCCTATATTAGAATTTTTTTATATTTTCAAGAAAAAAAATACAACAGTTTTTTTATTTCAATTTAAATATTCTAAGAAATATTTTCTGCAGATATTGGAATTGAAACAACTTTAGAAACCTAAAATTTTGGGGGGAAATCTGAATTTAAAAAAAAAACAGAAAATATTTAATAAAAAATATAAGGAATTTACAATTATTAATGGGAGTGGCTATCTCCACACCCTAAAATACTTCCCCAACATCCTTTTAACAAATAAGGATCAAAATATTTTCTCCTCTTTCATTAAAACATAACATCATTTTAAGTATTTAAATATAATAAAATTTTAAAACATAAATAAATTGTTTTTAAGAATAGTTTTTAGTGACAAAAATAGTTTTTAAAAATAAATAGTTTTTAACAAAATAAAAATAGTTTTAATGAAAAAAAAAATTAAAAAAATAAAAACTATATAAAAAAATAATTTCCAACAAAACAAAACAGTTTTTAACAAAATAAAATCATTTTATAACAAACAAACAATATCTTTAAAAAAATTGTTTTTAAATAATTAAAAACATGTAAAAAATAGTTTTTAGAAAAATAAAAACACTTCAGTGGAAAAAAAGACTTTTTAACAAAAAAACATTTTTATTGAATAAAAATAGTTTTAAAAAAAAATCAATAAAATAAAAAAGAGTATTAATACTAAAAACTTTCTGTAGGGAAATTTTAATATTTAGCAACAAAAAATATACCAAAATATAATAAACTGACTAATTTGTAATAAAGTCTAAAAAAAATAGTAATGGATTAAAGTGTTTATATTTTTTTTAACAAAATAAAAAAAAAATTAAACTATTTTTTAAACAAAATATACTAAATAATTTGTAATATAAATTATTTTTTTAAAACAAAATAAAAGCTTTTTTTTAACAAATTGTAATAAAACTGTTTTTTTTTAAATAAATCTGTTTATAATAGAAAAAACCTTTTTTTTAACAAATTGTAATAAAACTGTTTTTTTTTAAATAAATCTGTTTATAATAGAAAAAGCAGTTTAAAAAATTTTAGCAAAACAAAACAATTTTTAACAATATAGAAACAATTTATAACAAAATAAAAAAAGTTTTGTTTTGTTAGAAACTCTTTTTTTTTTATGTAGTTTTTATTTTGTTAAAAAAATCTCTTTCATTAAAATTGTTTTTATTTTGTAACTTTTTTTTGTTCATTAAAAAGCTGTTTTTTTTTTCATTATCAGTTTATTTGTCATTATTTTTAAAAACTATTTTTTGTTCATTGAAAACTATTCTGAAAAACTATTTATTTCTGTTTTAAATTTTTATTATATTTAAATACTTAAAATGATGTGATGTTTTAATGAAAGAGGATAGGGTATTTTGGTCCTTATATATTGGATTGGTTAAAATGGTGTGGGGGAGACATTTTAGGGTGTGAGGATAGTTACACCCTTATTAATATATATATATATATATACACACACACACACACACATAGATACATAAAATTTAAAATCTTGTCTTCACTTTGTAGTATTCTATATGGTAAAGTATGTGTACAACCTTTGCATATTTACTGATATACCCATATACACCCTCGGCCAGGCCGAGGGTGTCCTCCACCCAGACGAGGGCTTAGGCCCAGGATGAGGCCAATGACCACAGTACCTTTGCAGGAAGGATCGGCTAGGATGATCCTTCATCCAAGATCATACGACCCTTCAAGGGGCCGACCCCCTCATCATGGCCCAGACGACCCTTCAAGGGGTCGACCCCCTCATCAACCCCCTCATCATGGCCCAGACGACCCTTCAGGGGGCCGACCCCTCATCATGAGCCGGACGACGCTATGAGGGGACGATAGTACGAGGCCCACATCCAGCCAGGCCCAATGCAAGCACCAACTTTACTCTTGGCCTAGCATCATAGGCCGAGGGTGACATCATCACTGCGTGTGATTTGGGAGACGCGTGGAACAGTGCACGTGGGACTCATACAACACGTGGACTAGACCGTTATAACAATATCATCCCCTCACGTGAGGGAATATTATGTCATCATTGATTGCAAGTGGCACATCCAGGTATCAGTAGGGGATTGGCTAAATCATCATTCACATGCATCGTGCATGCTTGGGGGGTACACTACACCCCCCAAGCCCTATATATACTTGTCACCTTCAACCCTGTAAAGGGATGGATAATTGTAACCCTAGCTAAAACTCTGCTTGTACACACAATAGAGAGAGAGTGAGCTTATGTGCATTGTATCCAAGGCCATTAGTGCCCATATTTAGTGGATCACACACTCACGGTGGATGTAGGTCTAATTGGCTGAACCACTATACATCATTATCTTATTCCTCTTATGCTCATCCCCTTCTACACACACACATATGTAACTCTATGGATGCCATTGTTATTACTGTTTGAGCTCATCATAACTTATCTGGAGGTGTTGAATCTTAGCACGCCATCTGTGGGAACACGAGATATTTCAATCTTTTTTCTCTATATTTCGAGTTCTTAAACACCTTATTTTATTTGTGGGGATCCTTTGGATCGTCGTCTCATGAGTAAATTATGGTTATTGAGCTCTATTTTATATTTACACCCTTAAATGGGTATTTTGTATATTCAGATCTATTCTGGTCCATTTTTTATGACCTTGGATCTATCTTACATGCCCCTATGATATCATTTCATCTAAATAGTGTTGAAAAGCATCATGGGCTTTAGCCCCTTAAAAGTGAATGATTAGGGAAGAATGATGTTTACTTCTCTTTTGTTGATTCTTTGCCTATGATCTGGGGTTTATCATCATAATTGTGCCGATTAGTGCACCGATAGGATATTATGCCCTAGATAGACCCTAGTAGGCATTCTCTCCCCGTGTTTTGGGAGATGAACTCAGTTTCTGGGTTTCGATTTTGGGATTGCTCCCCCTGCCTAGCAGGGGATGCGGCAGGTAGTTTAAATACCTTCATGCTGCGGCCCCTGCTGGGGCAGGTGTTACAGAAGGTTCAGAACATCAAGGAACGGACTCAGGTGGTCTACAGCACAACCTTGATGAATATCATTCAAAGGCCACGACAGTACACCTATGTGTCGTACTGGTCGCGGCCTCATCAACAGTGTGCAGCAGTGCAACGCTGCATCCCCATTTCCTACTTCGTGCCGTGGCCTATTAGAGAAATAAAATGTGTAGTCTCTATTCAGAAAGGGGCTACGACCACTTTCAAATATTTGAGTGGTCCTTGGCAATATGGCTACGGCCATTATCAAACGGCCGCGGCCCTGTTCAAGCGGTAGCACTTCCAGCCTTTGGTGCAAGGGGCAAAAGGGTCGCGACCCATGTACAGAAGTCATATGAATTACAACCCCAGCATCATAACACAATACTGGCCTTTGACCTGTATGATTGAAGGTGGCGTAGCATTGATTATGTGGAGGTGGATATGTACAGATTAGTCAAGGGTACCGCGGATATCTACAAGTTCATTCAATCAGGAAAGAATTTTCAAATATGAAAGCAGTTGTGTTCAAGCATTTATTAATACGTGAGGTAATATGGCAACCTACCGCAGCTGAATGGCAACCTGTTCAAGAAACTAGATTGAAGCCGCAACCCCAAAGCCATGTTCCATTGGCACCGCAGCTTGGGGGATCATAGCCCTACAGGGTAGAAAATTTATGAAGTATGCAAGGCAAAATACAAGTGAAAAGTGCAAGGGAAAAGCACAACAGGCCGCGGCCTTCTTAGAGAAACCACTCACATAGTGTTGCCGCAGCCTTATGTCCATTACAGGTGAAGTAATATTCCAAACTCATCCAATCATTATGGTTGAAGATATCAAAGAGTTTAATGTATTCGCTAAAGCACCACGGAACCTCAAGACTTTAATTACAAAAAAGGAATTGAAAGTTGAGAAAGAGTGGCCGCAGCCACTTGTAATCACAACAGGCTGCAGCTATACTTGTGAGTAAAACATTTATATATTGGTGCCGCATAAAGCTCATCCAATCAAGTAAGCAAATCTCAAAGCTCAAGTTATATATCCAGTCAGCAGAACAAAAAAACACGCAAGTATTGGAACATTTATGCAAGTATGGAGCATGTAAAAGTGGTCGCAGCCTTGATAGTGAGGGAATCAGTAAATCTTGGCAAATATTAGCCTTGGTTAAGGAGTACAAAACTCATAAAGGGACGCAGCCCCATATTGATAGTTCCTAAAATTGAAAGGTTACAAAATCATGAAGCTGCATCATCACGATCATCTCCCTCCTCACCTTCCGTGGCAGTCTCAGTTTCCTCGTCAGCTACCGCTGCCTCAGCTTCTGCTCTGAGCCTAGCTTTCTCCTCGGCCACAGCCTTGATCTCAGCGATGCATTCTTCATGCTCAGCATCACTAAGTCTCCAGGAAAGAACCGTCTCCTTGGTCTCAGGGAAGTTCTTTATTATTCCCTGTCGTAGCTCCTGGTAGCCGCGGAGGTAGGCCCTATTATTAATGAGGAAGAAGTCCCTAGAGCCCTTGAATGACTCCAATGTATGGCCAATGGCCAGCTGAAGAGCATCACCATGATCTGCCTCCAATTTCTTTATAGTCGCGACACGGTTTAGGGCACCTTGGGCAGACTTGGCCTCCAGCTCCTCGTACTTCTTTTGAAGAAGTCTGAGCTTGTTATTAGAAGTTTCTGCGGCTTGTAAAGATTCCGCGGTCTGATCCTGGGAGGCTTTGAGGGATTTTTTGGCCTGTTTGAAGTTTTCTTTCGCTTCCTCCCTTGCATTATTTACAGCAGTCGAGTCCATTTGCGTTGCCTGAAGAGCCGCGGTAATAGACTAGAGTAGTTCAGTACCCTAAAATAGGCCTATGTCCACTGTGTTGCTCCGTTCTCATTAATACGTGAGGTATTATACAATATATTCGTTCCTAAAGAGGCTTACAAGTATGAGAATAAAGGAGAGTACATGATGATTGATGATTCCGGTGTGCTGGAGAGGTGGATACGATGTGGATGAACAGCCCCCAAGTTGTATACTGAGGTTGTGTAGAGAGAATTTGTACTGTAGAACCTGCCTCGGGTGTGTGTGGAATTGATCCCATCTCCAGTTTCGTGGTGTGGTCCTCTATATATAGGAGATATTCCCACGTACAATGAGCACGTGACTTACATAAAGTCGAGAGTTGTAATGGAGAGGGATGTGGCATGTAAGGCAAACAACGTGAGTGCTACATCCTGCAAGACTAGAGACACACGTGTCGCACCCTGTATTGGGTAATTCTGTGGCGTGTTATGGGGGGGGGGGGGAGGGATGCCCCCTGAGATAAGGAGGGTCGTGCCCCTGTATTTGGTAGGGCCACACACCGAGTTCAATAGGGGGCGCGCCCTATGTTGATAGGGGTCGCGGCATAAGAGCCTAATCAGTGTAGTATACCTTCCGCCGTAGGGTGCTATATTTGTACTATCAATAAGCCCCCAAGTCGTAGTGCCAAGAGAATTCGATTGGGGTTGCGGTTTAGTTCAGTTTTCTTACGTGCCACGGTATTTCCAAGGCGATGGGTCGCCTTCCGCGCTCTCTTATATAAATTGTTCAGGCCGTGGACTTCATTACGTTTCCACATCTTTGAGAGAAAATCAAGAGTGACTTTCTGTACGTCCATCTTCGTGCATTTTTCGACTATTTTTTAGGGCCATGTGCGGTGGTTCAAGGCAATTCAAGGCTGATCATTGCCGGTTTCTCTGTTTCCAGGTAATTTTTCAACCAACATCCTTTTTAAATAACTTTTGCAGTTTGTAATTCTTCTTTAAATACATGAACACATGAATTATTCCCTTCTGATCTTCAACACTTGAATTTTTTTAGATTGCTTAATAGAAATTTAGGGTTTTATTTGAATAATCTAGGGTTTTATAAATAATTGTAATTGTTGCTAGAATTCCCTGAATCGACCTTCATAATACGAAATCAAACAACTATGATCATATAAACTGCGTTTGTGTAGAATTATATTGAAATCAAATTGTTCTTTGATGTTCTTGACGTTCTTGATGTTCTTTAAACACACACTTCACATTCTGGGTCTTCGATCCTTAATTGAATCAAACATTTAGATAATACTATTTGAGTGAGAGTCCGCGGCATGGTAAAATATACCTTTAGTAATTTTAGTGATGGCTGCGACCTGTAGACTCTGAATAATCCCTTGGGTTTCAATTCATCCTCCGCGGCAGTTAAACCCCTAGATTCATGACTGCTTTTATTTTTAAGGTAAAGGTCGCCGCATTTGATCCGTGTTCGAGTGTGTAGCCTCGGCAATGTAAGCTAGCTTGTTAATTTAGGAGATGGTTGTGGCTTGTAGGGTTGGAGGGTAGTCCCTTAGGTTTAATGAATAGGGTCAGCAGTGTTTTATCCCACTAGTAACTACAATAGGGAAATAACCCTCATCAAACCAATATGTCGCGGCTGTAATTGTCTTTTAAGGCTTGAACCCCGCACTTCACATTTGGCCAGTTTTGTTGATCACTTCTATTCACTATTCGTATAACTAATCTTATCGGGGCTTCTTAAAGTCTTTTTCAAACCATACTGGCTACGACGCCTAACTGGGAACTCTGCTTTTCAGGTACTGCTGCAGCCATATGAGCTTTGACCCAGATGAATTTCTAAGAGATTTCTGTGCAAAACACTTTGGAGCTTCTCCTCCTGAACTTCCTTTTGTGCCTCCTCTGAGATCAATAGGGCCTTGCCAACTGAAGGATTGCCACAATTGCGTGATACTAGACTCAGACTCCGCAGACTCTGCCTGTAAGAAGGATTTTGAGTCCACGCCAATGGAAGAAGAATCCAATTCAAGTAATCATCCATTAGGTGTAGGATATGATGCTGCGGAAGTTAGGAATAACCCAGTTGGTCTATCTGGGAGGGATGAGAGACCCCTAGCTGCGCTTGATATCCGCAGCATCATGGCCCAAGACTAGGTTGACCAGGCGGCTGAGGCCTTCGAATTTCTAGAAAATTTTATATGATCATCACCTGCCGCGAACCAAAGACCTTACACAACTTTGGTTGATGATGGGGTTTGCTTCCCACTTCATGCATTTATTTACGGGTTGCGGCTGCCTGTTCCTATTCCCATTAGACGTATTTTTCAAACCATAAAACTGGCACCAGCCTAGTTAGATCCCAATGGCTGGAGGGCCATACTTGTCGCGATCATTCTTTGGGAGAACAAATTTGAAAAGGATACTACTCCCGCGGAGTTTTTTCACTTCTATCGCCCAAAGGAAAACTCCGTGAAGTTCGTCAGATACTACTACTTCTCCATTCGTGGCAGGGACGAGACCCTTTACACTGGGAGACTGACCAGTGTAAAGAACTGGACAGGTAAGTATTTCTACATCTCCGAAGAAGGCTAGGGGATTCACCCCCGAGGAGAACGAGAGGGAGAAGTCGTATAGACTACCGCGGCAGTGGGGGTCTCCCTATAAGTTAGGTATTTGGATCATAATCGCGTCCCTTCTTCATAGTTTCTTATTAATCTCTACTAACCTTTGAATTGTTATTCTGCAGTACTTGACAACTTACAACTGAGCAGGAGGTAAGAAAAAAGAGTTGCCAAGGTTACGGAAATTCCTGCTGAAAAAAAGAAATTCAGTGTCCTTGTAACATCTGAAACCCTATTCAAAGTAGGTTTCTTCCAAGCAAGTCCATTCCAAAAGACATGGCCGCGGGAGGTAATAATCTGATCATCAGTATTTATCTGCGGTAATTTTTACTGACTTCGAATATTTACTGATGTTATTTCCTTTTTAGGTGAGGAGGTTGACAGGGAACTGTTGGCCATGCAGTTGGCAGAAATGGATGAGGATGCCACCGTTCTTAATAATAATGCGCGGAGTAGGAATAAGACAAGGACCAAGACTAAAGCTCCATCCGCGGTACCTTCCGACGACTAAGATCCACCTGTCGTGGATAAAATGGAAATTACTGCGACCCAGCTAGAAGATGAGTCCCTCGGCTATGATGAGGGTGAGTGGCAGGGATGACCCTCCAGTCACCCTCAAGAAAGACGAGGGAGGATTTCATAGGATGGTTAATTCGAAGATCATAAGCCAAGACGAATCACGTAAGAGACAAGCATAGAAGACAGGAAGAGACATTATATTATAAACCAGGTGTTACAAATGCTTGTCCAATAAAAATAAAGTTAAAAAATATTTGTTATATGAAGAGGCTATGGGCTACAGACAGCCACCCTACTGAGCAGTATCAACAGTTAAGGTTTCAACGTCAATCATAGGAATTTCTTCAGTGACCAAAACAGGTCGATCCTCAGAGGTTCTGATGCCTTCGATGTGTACTTGAGACTCTATGAGGGGGTCTTCCATCTCCACTACTTTAAGAGAGGGACGGATGGACGACACGGCATCAAAAAATTTTAAGACGACCCACCGACAGGCCGCCTTAATACCTATTTCCAGGTACTCAAGGCCAAAGCCCTGAAACTCATTCGAAAGCTTATAAGCCTCAACAGCATCGACCTCGGCCTTCTTCACTGACTCATCAAGCTCAGCCTTGAGTTGGGCCCCCTGATTGATCAAGGCCTCATCCTTTTCTTTAATGAGATAGTCCTTCACCTTCAAGTCGACCTCGTGCTTCTTCACTAACTCATCCAGGACCCTGCATTCTCAGTCCTTGCACTCTCCAACTCTACCCTCGCAGTCTCCAGCTCGGTCCTCAGATCGGCCTCATGCTAAATAGCTCTCTCGAACTCATAGAACTTTTATTAATTCTTAGCCATCCACTTGGTGGCCAAGGTGAAGGCACAGACAGTCTATATAAGACATGAGAAATCTCATTAGAAAGCTGAGGGAACACTTCGTAAAATATATATGAATCAAAGGTGATGAGACAGATAAAATACCTGAGCCAACATATGAAGATCGTAGTCATAGACCTTGTCCGGGGGCATCTTTGATAAGAATTCATAATCTGCGATCGAGGGTGCACAAAACATTAAGGCTTTTGTCTCCCTCAGGTTGGCTATGAGGGAAGAGGGTTAAGCTTTGAGGAATGTAAGATTCTGGGACCAATAGGAACCCATACTGGAAGAGGAGCTGGTCCCCTCAGTGTGCGCCTGAGACACCTCTACCATCACCCTCACCCTCTCCCTCGCCCTCGCCCTCGCCCTCGCCCTCGCCCTCGCCCTCGTCCTCGTCCTCGTCCTCGTCCGTGAGTCAGGCTGAGAGCCCTCAGGAACTTCACCATCCATGCTTGGGGGGTACACTACACCCCACAAGCCCTATATATACTTGTCACCTTCAACCTTGTAAAGGGATGGATAATTGTAACCCTGGATAAAACTCTGCTTGTACACACAGTAGAGAGAGAGTGTGAGCTTATGTGCATTGTATCCAAGGCCATTAGTGCCCATATTTAGTGGATCACACACTCACAGTGGATGTAGGCCTAATTGGCTGAACCACTATACATCATTGTCTTATTCCTCTTATACTCATCCCCTTCTACACACACACATATGTAACTTTATGCCTGCGATTGTTATTACTGTTTGAGCTTATCATAACTTATCTCATGGTGCTGAATCTTAGCATCATCATTTACGTAACTTATTTGTCAAATTTCACGAACATGGTATATAGATATCAAGAACAATAGTACAATAACATGTAACCAATTTTTATGTCTGATGCATAAAAAAGTGTTTGTTTTTGTCGCTAAGGGTGTGCTTGATTGCAAACATGGAAAATGTGTGAAAAATAGTTCATTTGAAAAATGAGTGGAAAAATATTTGAGTTTTTAGTCTTACTTTTTGTATTTTTCTTGGAAACAGAATTATTTGGTGGTAAATAAGAAATACTTTCCAATAAAAAATGAGGTTTGAAATGAACACTTGTTATGTTAATGAGTTTTATTATTATATATAGTATTTGCAATTAAGTTACTACAAAGACAAAATATGAATTGAAATAATTATTTTTCATGAAAAAAAATTCACGTCAATCAAACACACCCTAATTTCTTTTGATTTCTTGAACGAGAGTCTATATTGTCCAATTCTTTTGCAACTCCCTAATTATGACCCTTCCACCACTCTCAGGCAAATTATCATAAGATTTTGCATAGTAAAAATTAAATCCATTAGATCAATAGTTGGTGTCAATAGAAAAACTCGGAGAGTTAAAATAATGAAATGTCATATGAAAAAGTTAATCGACTTACATAGTCAAATACTGTTGTGCGGAAGCGTGTGAAAAAATGATATTAATTGTGATCCCAAATAACAATGTGGCACTCTCATAATAAAAGTATAATGAATAGAAAGACACACACAGAGAAAGACATAATATTTAAGTTGTAAATCAATTTGGTTACATCCACTAATAACTCATATCACTTAACAAATGGGATACAAAATAGAACTCTCACAACTGCACTCCAAATGAAAAATATAATGTGTATTTTTTATACATAAGTATACTCAAATGAGTTCTCTACACTCAATCGTGTTGTCGGTGTTTGGTATGTTTCATTCAACTGAATTCCATCCTTCATATAGGGCCATTTAAGGAGACAAATGGGAGCAATTTGCGAAAGATAATTGGCTATAGAAGAAAGAGCCATCGAAAGTGAATAAACGAGTCAAAAAAGAAAATAAGAAAAAAGAAAAAGCTCTTTGCTTTTGCAGATTCTCCAACCTCTACCTTAACAAAAAATTTACAAGTCACTCTGTCAAACTTTTTCCAACCAAAATTTGACAATCCCATCTTCGCATAGATATGCAAAGCTCCACCAAACACGTAACCACATATTATCCAAAATGATCCGAGTATCCTCTAAATGTGCTCGTACGCTCCATACACCCGAATGTGTTTAAATCCGAAGAATATTGATCAAACTCAAACAGTGCTCAAACTTTATCCTAGTAACAACATTCGTCAGCATATCCACAGAATTATCCGCGGTTCCAATCTTCGTGAGGAGAATAGTCCCCTTATCCAAAAATTCCCGAACAAAGTGGAAATGAATGTCGATGTGCTTTGCCCATGAATGATGAACGTGGTTCTTTGCTAAGTGTATGGAACTCTGACTATCACAGAAGACATCCACATGATCTTGAATAATTTCTAAGTCTGCATGAAGCCAAATGGCTTCTTTAACGGCCTTTGTCGCTTCCATGTACTCTGTCTCTGTAGTTGACAAAGCAACTGTAGACTGTAGTGTAGACCTCCAACATACCGGCCCTTCAGCAAGCATAAACATACAACTAGTGGTGGACCGAAGTTTATCCAAATCACCAATGTAATCTAAATCCACATATCCATACACATGCTGACGAGCATGTGAATCCTTTTAAAAAATCTAACCAGCATCTACAGTACCATAAATGTATCGTAATATCTATTTCATAGTTTTCCAGTGCATTTTTCCTAGATCATGCATGTACCTTCTCACCACACTAACAACTTGTGAAATATCGAGCCTCATACACACCACTGCATACATCAAACTTTCCAGTGCATTAGCATAGGGAACATTAGCTATCTCTGAACGTTCCTTATTTGTCTACGGAGATTTCATGGAACTTAGCTTGAAGTAAGGGGCCAATGGAGTACTTATAGGTTTGGTATTAGAATGCATACCAAAACACTGTAATACCATCTTCAAATACTACTTTGGGGATAAACAAACAATGCCTTCGGAACGATCTCTTCTAATATCCATGCCAAGTATTTTCCTTGCCTCCCCTAGCTCCTTCTTCTCAAATTCACGACTTAACTGAATTTTGAGTTTTTCGATCTCCACCTTTCTCATAGAAACAATCAACATGTCATCAACATATAAGAGCAAATAAATAAAGGATTCATCACAAAGTTTACGAACATACATACAATGATCATAGTGGATCCTTGTGTATTGTTACCCAAACATAAATCGACCAAATCGCTTGTAACACTTCCTTGGACTTTATTTCAACCCATATAGCGAATATTTCCCTGTTTGCAAGCCCAATTTTCTTTACCAATAACCTTGTACCCTTTTGGCTGAGTCATATAAATTTGCACCTCTAAATCTCCATGTAAGAATGTAGTTTTCACGTCAAGTTGTGCTAACTCGAGATCAAACTTAGTAATTAATGCTAGCAAAATGTGAATGGAAAAGTTCTTCACAACCAAGAAAAATACCTCGTTATAGTCGATACTTACCTTTAGTGCGTAACCTTTCGCCACCAACCTAGTCTGGAATCTTATATTAGATTTTTTCGAGGATCCTTCCTTTTTGGTGTATACCCACTTGCACCCAATGGCTTTCTTCTCTTTTGGAAGTTGGACTAACTCCTAAGTCTGGTTCGTATGAAGAGATTGTACCTCCTCGTCCATCATTTTCTTCCAATCTACACTTTCTGAGCTTCTTTCAACTTCTCTGTATGTAGATGGAATGCCATCTTCAACCATGGGTAGTGCATATGTCACCATGTCAGTAGTAATCCATCTAGGTTTCTTTTTTTTATCTTTTTGGTCTAGTAGCTGCAATAGAATATGGTTGCTGAGGAGACTTATGGGTAGGAGCTTCTACCTTATATGTACGTGTATCATCATCTTCTGAATTTATGACAAGTTTGGCTGGAACAATTAGAGCCTCAAGCTCCACTTATTATGGAACTTCTTTGGTTTTGATCTCCCTAGGAGAACTCTTCAACATTGAAGATCATTGAATGTAACATCCCTCATATTTATGATATTTTTTATCTCGGGACACCAAAGTCTATACCCCTTCACTCTATCACTAAAGCCCAAGAATATGTCTTTCTTGGCTCTACGGTCTAACTTGCTTTTCCTAACATAAATATGCAGTGGAACTGAAAATATGTAAAGAATCATAATTTGTAATAGGTTTTCGTGTTTTACCCTCATTTGCAACTGTAGGTAACCTATTAACGAGGTGACATGTATATGTAATAACTTTAACCCAAATTGCCTTGCTCAAACTAGCATTGAATAACATGCATCTCACTTTTTCCAACAAAGTGCGATTCATGTGTTCGGCCACCCCATTTTGTTGCAGTGTGTATCTGACTGTGAAGTGTTGCACGATCCCCTCATCTGAGCATACTTATAATAATTGGTATGACTTGTATTCATATCGATTATCTGGCATTAATGTTCTATTTTTTCTGCCCGTCTGGGTCTCCATCATTTTCTTCCACTTCAAGAAAATCTTCAAGACCTCATCTTTATGTCCTATGGTGTACACCCAAACTCGTTTGGAGAAGTCATCCACAAAAGATACAAAATAGTGCTTACCTCCCAAAGATAAAACTTTGGTAGGCTCCTAAACATCTGTGTGAACATAATTAAGATTCCCTTTCGTACAATGTACTATAGTGACAAACTTTACTCGTGTTTGCTTGCCCAGAAGAAAATATTCACAATGCACAAGATTGCATGTCTTGGCACCTTTCAATAGGACTTGCTTCACTAATACCTTCAAATCCTCCTCTCTTACATGTACCAAGTGCACATGCCATAATCTTGTGGCATCAGATGCAACCTCCTCTAAACTTTATGAGACTGCTACTGCACCTATAACTGTATTTTTAAGGAGAAAATACAAGTTACTCTTCTTCATTCCCTTCATCACAACTAGGAATCCATGTGATACCTTCAGACCATCTCCTTTTAGTGTGATGTCATAACCCTTAGCTGCTAAAGCACCAAGTATGATCAGATTTTTCTTCAGGTCCGATGCATAGCGAATGTCTTCCAGCACTCTAACTATTCCACTATGCAACTTTAATAAGATTTTTCCTATCCCTTTTATTTGACAAACATGATCGTTGCCCATCAAAATAGCTCCACCTTCTAGCTTCTTAAAGCTATAAAACCACTCCCTATTGGGACACATATGATAGGAACAACTCGAATCCAAATTCCATATTTGGGAACTGGATCCAGATGGTAAAATAGACAAAGTAAATTCAGAATCGTCATCATCACTCACCACAACATTTTCAATTGGATTATTCGTGTCCTTCTTTAACTTAGGATAATATTTCTTCCAATGTCCTTTCCGGTGATAAAAGGCATATTCATTGTAGAGGGGGATTGAAGGTAATTATGAGATTAGTGATAATTCCCTAATTGGCAATGTTGTTTGAGATTAAGCAACCGAGGCAGCTCAAGCGTGGCAACTCAGCGAGGCAGCTTGGCGTGAAAACTCATACTTTAGCTTATTGTATTAGTCATATTGTATTTCTGTTTATGTTGACTGTAAGCTATAACAGTTGTAATGATGTAACGAGAATAATAATGAGTTTTAGTGTGAGGTCAAACGGTACTCGTGAGAGACCAGGCTTGGCAGGGCCTGGGAGAGCTTTCATGCTCTATCAAATGACCTCGACGTGGGAACTTTAGAGGGACTTGGTTTGGAGGATTGAGAAGCGAGGCACCGTTGGGGCTTGTCCTGACCATCTTAGATACACCTGGTAAAAACACCGAAGGACCCTGATTATGGAACCTCAGACGGAGTAGCTTTGAGTTCCATCGAGCGTTGAGTTGAAAGCCAAACAGCCCTCTACTTAATGTCACATCTACTGTAGGTGATGTCACTAGCTAGATAAACAATGTCAAACCTACACTTGAGTAAACCATTGTGGTATTTGGGGCTATTAGTTGGTGATCCAGGTCTGCGACAATAGCCCCCTGACACATAGTGGTTAGGGAAAAGGCATGTCTTGGCATTTAATGTTTATGACGTGGAGACAACTAGTGCATCAGGCATTTAATGTTGTGACATAAAGTATGAAGGATGTATTTCATAGTCTTTAATGACTGAGTTACCTCGGGGGTGGTGTGCGGGGGCTATTTAAGTACCCCAACCACCTTTGAGGAGAGGAGGATCTTTTGAGAGTTCAGGAGTTATTGCTAGAGAGAATACGCATCAGAGAGAGTTATTTCAACCACTGTTATTTATTACGAATCTTTTAATAATTGACAGGGATTCTAGAGGGTGTTTGGTGTGTTTTTACCTACCTACCAAGGTGTATCTAGGGTGCTTACTTCTCTCTCCCTCTAGCTGAGTTACCTCTAAAGTTCTTTACTATCTTCTGAGTTATACACGAGAGATTTGTGAGGTCAAACTGAGTCTTATCTTCATTGGGTTTGTGTTTGTATGTCCTATCATTAATCCAAGGTTTTGGCTAATTAACTTATCACTACCATACTCAAAAGGGGTTACGCCTTTATCTTATTTAAACTACCCTCTTACATTTGGCGACTCTGCTGAGGAGGCATTCTTCTAAGTAAGGAGTATGGCGCAAGATAATGCTAATCGAAGGCTCAACTTTGATGACATCAAACATAATGAAGAACAAGCTACGAGAGAACTAGAGGCCCTAAGGTATGGGGCTCCTCGAGTAGAGGTACCTCCAGTTCCGGGGACGTCAGGCATTTCGAGGGTGACACAAGCTTCCACGAGTGAGGGGTTGGGACCCACTCAGGTCGCGCTCCTCATGAGCAAGTTTTATAATTTTTTTCAAACTCCAGTATCTTCAACTATGCTGGGAGGATTCGAGGCTAATGCCTTCGTAACACCAGGGGTAGCCCCAACGGCCCCACCAGGTATAGGTGTTTCGGTAACGGTCCCATCAAGCATACCCTCCATTGTGAATCCAGCAGTGGGAACCTCAAGAGTTTCAACAGCCCCTACCATGACGTTTGTGCTAGCTACAACGGGTACCCAGCCCATGGTGCCATTGGTTGTTACCCCAGTGACATCACCCATGGAGGAAATGAGAAAGGAGATGCAGAAAGAGATGTTGAAGTTCATGCAAGCCTCCTCGCAATCTACTGGCGAGGTAGCTTCGATTTATAATGAGTTTTGAACACCCTATCCTCGGGAATACAACGATGAACCCTATCTAAAGGACTATATTCCTCCTATTTTTGAAAAATACACAGGAAATGGTGGGAACCCGAAGAAATATATTAAGCGCTTTGTTTAACATTTGGGGGCACATTGTAATAATAAAAGGCTTAGGTTGAGAGACTTTTCTAAGTCCTTAACCGATAAAACCTATACCTGGTATTCCAATTTGGCTCCCAACAGTGTTTCTACATGGGAAGAGATGTACGTGTTGTTTATCCAGAAGTTCTTTTTGGCACAAGATGAGTTTACTTTGACCCAACTGGGTAGGGAGAAGCAAAGAACTGGGGAAGAAGTGGTGGCCTATGTTTGAAGATTCAGAGAAAGATCCCTCAACGTGAGGGAGGAGGCCAAAAAATCCAAGTTATTGTAGATCTACGCTGAGGGGCTACTTCCTGAGTACATCTGCCATCTTATCAATGAGACACGCGAGGGAACTTTTACAGCGTTCTTAAAAGTAGCGAGAAATATCTCCTTGGTGGTGCGGCCCAACCCGGTGGCGGTGCACATGATGTTTAGGCAGCCGATGCAACTCGCGGGTGGGAGGTCTCAACCCCCACGAATAGGGTACACCGAAGGGGGAGATAGGGGTAAGGTACCGAAGAAGGATAATAAAAGGAATTTTGGAAAAGACAGGGAAGATCCACTACCATTACCTTGTCTAGTGAAAGAAGTTGTTAGCTATTACAACGCGATGGTCTAAGGGGGAACGATCTATGAGCCAAAGGACGTTCCCGCTAGGGAGCCCGATGCGACAATGAAGGTGGATCCAAAGTATTGCTAAGTTCATCGGAGGATCTAGCATCCGACCGAGAGCTGCTTTACATTGAGAAGAATCATCGACAAGTATGTGAAGGCAGGGACATTGCAAATCCCTCCACATAATGTCAACAACAACCCCTTTCCAACACATGGGGCCAATCTCGTGGTGGCCTATGATGAAGAGGCCGAGATAGGGGAAAGAGAGTCAACAGCGAAGCAAGAAGAGTAAGAAGAGGCTCTGGAAGATTGTACGAGGGGAATGGCTAATGTAGTGTTTGCTTATAATGAAGCAAGCGCCAAGGATGTGGAGTATGTATATGGTGTTTAAGGTAGACCCAACTCTAGAATACTGTGCAGTTTCAAAATCCCCAAAGTTCACAAGGATCTTCGACCAAGTGGGTATTCCAAGGAAGAGTAGGTTAGAGATAACCCAGGCAATACTTGATATTATGAGGAAGGGCGCAGTACCTTCGCTTAGATAGAAGGGACCCATGGCCAGGTTGGTAAGGGGGTTTCTCTCAGAAGTAACCTTCAGTGATGCAGATAGGGTTGTAAGGTTCCCTCATAATAGGCCATTATATGTGACTCCTAGTGTCAACAGAGTTAGATTCGCAAGGACTCTTATAGATGGGGGAGCTTCCATCAACATCATGCCAATCAAATCTTTCCATGCAGCAAACATTCCAAAAGAAAGGTTGGTCCCCATGCCTTTGATAATTTCAGGGTATGATAACCAATCTTCCAAATCCATTGGGTACGTTAATGTTGGGATTGTGATGGGAAATTTGAGTTCCCATATCAAGTTCCATGTAATAGAAAGTGCAACTTCCTATAATCTTCTAATAGGAAGAGTGTGGATGCACAATCAAGGGCTAGTTCCTTCTACGTACCACCAATGCGCTATGGCGAACATCAAGGAGACAGAGATGACCATTCGAGCTACGAAGAGGCCCTTCGCCATCGAGGAAGCTCACTCAGTAGATGAGGCATTTTACACCAAGTTGGAAGAGGATGTCTGGGTTCTAACGAGAAGAATGAAAGAAGCATGGGTTCTCTCGATTAGAGAAAGGATGGGGCCCTTGAATGAGGAGAGTAAAGAGGTTGCAGGTAGCATAAGAGCAATAATCGAAGAAGCTCATCAAGTGTTCCCTCGGCCCTAAAATATTCCAAAGTAGCTCAAAGACAGGATGAGGCCCAGAGTGGATCCGATAGAGCATGAGGTCCAACGAAAAAGTGCACTGAGACGGTTCTCAGGAGAAAGAGTGGATGAGGCTTCTAGAAAGAAGAAGAGGAAGGCAGTCGCCACCACCAGTAGACAAGGCAAGAAGGTCATCACCGAGGAAGGAAGGGTGCTGTATCGATTATAACGGTCTGAGCGGGTAAACGAGGAAGATAATGATGAAGCTGAGCCGATATATGAATGCTTTCTGGTAGATCAACGGGGACAGTGCATGGTGATAGATAATTCTAGCATACAGGAATTTGTCGAGGAAGTTGACGAGGAAACATATTATATGGAAAATCAGCCGAGGCCCCAGGCACAAGAGTTAGAGAAATTAAACCTGGCCAAGGAAGGGGAGGATCCAAGGCCCATCTTCATCTTGAAGTATCTCAGTAAGGAGAAATGAGGGGTCTTGGTTGAGTTGATTCGAGAGTTTATAGATGTCTTCACATGGAAATACACAGAGATGGAGGGAATGGATTGTGACACCCCGCCTAATTAAACCTTGGGTGGTCAAGCCTTATTTTAATATAAACAGGTTTCTTTAATGGTTCATTCTTAGCATCACTGTCGAACGCTTTTTAAAATATTTACTAACCACCTAAGTGAAATTAAAACGAGTGCCAAATTTTAACTTTCTTAAACAACCGATAATCCAAACCATACATTACCAAAACTAGATATGAATACGCAACATGTAAAAGAAATCTGAAAGCAGTTAAAGTCTTACCGTAAACCACGGCCCAAAAAGACAACTACAAATCCATAACTAGAATAAACTGTAATAGAAAAGGAGGAACGACATGTTCCAACAAAGAATAATAAAACTGAGATCCTGCACTAGATCTGAAAAGAAAGAAGCGTCTAAACAATCCCTGCAACCTCCACACTGGCTGCAACTCCCAAATCTCTGACATGAAATCAAGCTGGGTGTCCTTGTGGCTGGGCACCTAAAAGGTTTTTAAAATTTTACATAACAAGAGTTAGTACTCAAAACATTTGAAAATATTTTGCAAGCGGTTATCACAATTAAGTTATTGATTAGACATATTAAGGTTTCGCACACTCCCTTGAACCTCCTCACCTCTCTTTCATAGTATGTAACTATCGAAGAGACTTAGTCTACCTAGTTATACTACCCATAACTGTAGTTAACTCATTTACCGTTCGTTACCTTATTCTTGTAATAATTACAATATGCTATAAATTATTACCAGGACGTTTACTTATCATAACATTGTCTACTATTCTCAATTTGTAGATTATAACATTTTATCTCACAATAATGTATATAATATTAGTTACCACTAATATATCCTTATTACACACAAAGGACCCTTGGCTCGGAATAATTCATCGACTCCAAGTGAAAGTTGGTTCGGAATGGTTCATCGACCCCAACTATATACAAATATAAATATATACACATATTCTGGTTCGGGACTCTTTCATCGCGACACCAGTCCAAAGTTTGGTTCGGCATTTAACATCGACCCCAAATTTAATATAACTTTATGTTAGTTCGGAATGTCAAATCGACCCTAACATAATTAATTTAGGTAGTGTTCTCTTCACCCAATATCATTTATATAAATTCAGTAGGTACGCACCCGACCTAATAAATCATACCCGTACGTAATATATTTATCTTATATTCTCCGTACTTATTAATTACAATATAACTCACTATTGTATTTATTCGAGTATTCACGTAACTCTAAGGGCCCTAGTTACCCCTCCCTTAATTCAGTAGTTAAGTACATTTTAACCTACTGGTATTTTCTTTCCGGAATTAAGTCTCACTCTAACCGAAATTAAATTAACCATCTCAACTCACGGCGAAGTCAATCGTTCTTTAGTCATTCCATTTCTCCAATATTACTACTCAATCATAAGTGGAGGAACCCTATGGTACACCTACTGGTAATTTTCAAGTCTCCTTATAGGAAAAATATCATTTCTAAGGTTCCCATTAAGTAACGGCAATTAAAGAAATTTATACACGAATTCTCTATAGTTTAGACAGGGTCGATCGATCGAAGGAAGATGATCGATCGATCGACTGCTTCGATCGATCGATACTCTAGGGTAGATCGATCGATCAAGCAGTGACAGACCCAGTTCATCTTCTTCCTACGGGTTTCACCATTTTTACATCTCTAACTTTCATGATAGGCCATCAAATTCACAACCAACAATTTCTAATCATTCCTACATGTCCTGGGATGATTACTAACGATTTAAAATATCAAAATCATTATAAATCTTAGCTAAATTCACTGAAAATCTCTATAATATTCAAGAACCCTAAAACTGCATTCTTTATATTTTTCATCAAAGTTCCAGATTTTCATACGAATTTCTCATCAAGTTTTCTATGATATAAACATACTTGGTAATTCAAAAACGTCCTACATGCAAATCCTAATCAATCATGGATTTTTATCAACTGTTTGTTCCCAAGAATATCATAAAAATCATGTCCTTCCTCAAGCTTAAACATGGGTATTATAACTCAATTATTTTGCAAATAACCACTTGCCTTAAGGTCTGTAGGGTCTGAATTCGTGGTTGTTGATGATGATTGATGATGTTGGTGCCTCAATCCTTCTTCCCAACAATCTTATGGTGAAATCTTCCTAAGATGATCCCTCATTCCTTCTTGCCTAAGGAATTTGCCTCTCTCTCTCTCTCTCTAATGGCTATGGTGTAACTCTAATTGTCTAACCCTAGCCACCCCTCTTATAATCAGATTTAGGGTTATAAAAATTCGTAGGTCTTCTTTCCCCTAATTGTAAAGAGACCAAAATGCCCCCGAATGGTCCCGGTTTAGCCCGAACATGACCCGGCACTCAACTAGTACCCCCGGGTACACTATTTTGACTAATTCGACCCTTTCGGAATCAACCGTGGACTCTAAATTATCATTTGAGTCTCGTAAATATTTTTCTACTCTCATCCTTAAATTTTTCCAAGCTACATCCGGTACGTCCGTATAGTCACTAGACCGTACATATTAACATTGAAAATTTATTTTCATCTTTATTAACATAATATCTATTTAAATTACTCTACTCACGTAATTTAAATCAAACATATTTAATCACATTAAATTACTCTACTCACGTAATTTAAATCAGACATATTTAATCACATTAAATTACTCTACTCACGTAATTTAATTAAAGCGTATTTAATCTCATTAAATGACTCTACTTACGTAATTTAAAATTAAGCAGAATTACGGGGTGTTACATACTTCCCCCCCTTACAAAAGGAATTTCGTCCTCGAAATTTGGAAAAATACCTGCTATGAATAATTCTGGATATTGTTCTCGCATATCCTCTTCCCGTTCCCAAGTGGACTCATCCATATTGTGATGTCCCCACTGTACTCGCACTAAGGGTACCACCTTGGGTCTTAGTTTGCGCTCACTATAATCCAGGATAGTCACGGGTCTTTCTTCATACGAAATATCTGGCTCCAAATCGATTTCCTCCAGTGGAATGTGCCAGAAGGCTCTCTCGCTCCTCTTGTTTTTCTTCAGCGATGCTACATGGAACACATCGTGTATTCGCTGAAGATGTTCAGGGAGTCCCAATCGGTAAGCTACCGGTCCCACTCTCTCAATGATAGGAAACGGCCCTACATATCTTGACGCTAACTTCCCCTTTTTGCCAAACCTCGTAACCCCTTTCATAGGATATACTCGAATCAATACCTGGTCTCCCACATCTAATTCCATATGTCTCCTTCCGGCGTCAGCATAACTCTTCTGCCTATCCTGGGCTATTCGAATACGTCCTCGAATCAACTCTATTTTGGAGGAAGTCTCCTGTATCATTTCTGGCCCTAAAAGCCTGTTATCCCCCACTTCTAACCAACAAGCGGGTGAACGACAAGGTCTCCCGTAAAGCGACTCGAATGGAGCCATGCCAATAGTGAATTGGTAAGAGTTGTTATACGCAAACTCCACCAAAGGAAGATATGGCTCCCAATTTCCCCCAAAATCTTGAATACACATTCTCAGCATGTCCTCTAGCATCTGGTTTACTCTCTCCGTCTGGCCGTCAGTCTGTGGGTGATATGCCGTACTCAACCGTAACTCGGTGCCCATGGCCTCCTGAAAACTCTGCCAAAAGTGCGACACGAATATCTTATCTCGGTCTGATACGATATTAATAGGAACTCCGTGCAGCTTAACAATCTCTGAAATAAAAATCTGCGCGTACCACATAGTATCATAATCCGTACGAACCGGTAAGAAATGTGCGACTTTAGTCAAACGATCCACTATCACCCAAATGGAATCGTGGCCCTTCTGCGAGGTTGGTAACCCGGTGATAAAATCCATAGAGATACTCTCCCACTTCCACACGGGAATCTCTAGTGGTTGTAGCATTCCTGAAGGCCTCTGATGGTCAACTTTTATGAGTTGGCAAGTAACACACTTCGAGACAAATTCTGCAATATCTCGTTTCATACCTGACCACCAATATACTCGTCGCATATCCTGATACATTTTGTCCCCACCTGGATGTACTGAGAATTTTGACCCGTGTGACTCTGTCATAACAGCCTACCTCAAATCATCATCTTCGGGTACTACCAGTCTACCGTTGAAACGTAGTCCACCCTCTGAACTGATGGAGTAGAACTCTGCCCCCTTGGCCAGTAACTACCGTACTTTATCCTGACATAATGGGTCTTCTGCTTGTGCCCTTACTATCCGCATAACACTCTCGTAAGTGATAGCTAGAACTGCCATACATGCTCTTGCCATATCATCCTCGTGTCGGAGCTCACTCCACTTTGCCTTCCAAACTTCAGCTAACTCTCCGATAGGTCTTCTGCTTAACGCATCTGCCACCACGTTAGCCTTACCAGGATGATACTGTATATCAAATTGGTAGTCCTTCAAGAATTCAAGCCACCTTCTCTGCCTCATGTTCAGGTCCTTCTGAGTGAATAGATATTTCAATGACTTATGATCCGTGAATAGCGTAAACTGCTCGCCCAGAAGATAGTGTCTCCAAATCCTCAAAGCAAAAACAACCGCTGCCAACTCGAGTTCATGGGTGGGGTAGTTCTTCTCATGTGGCTTGAGCTTTCGTGACGCATAAGCTATAGCCTTCTCCTCCTGATGTAACACACCCCCAAGTCCTTGTAAGGACGCATCAGTATAGACTCGGTATTCCACTCCGCTCTTAGGCAAGGTAAGAACGGGGGCTGATGTCAACTTGTCTTTCAATTCATCAAAAGCTAACTGGCAACTATCACTCTATACGAAGGGGATTCCCTTCCGAGTTAGATTCGTCAACGGTCCGGCAATTTTTGAGAATCCCTTGATGAAGCGACGGTAATAACCAGCCAAACCCAAGAAACTGAGGATTTCTGTCGGTGTCGTGGGCTGTCCCCACTCCCTCACCGCCGATACCTTACTTGGGTCAACTGCAATGCCCCTGCTAGATACGACGTGGCTTAGGAACTGAACCTCCCGGAGCCAAAATCCGCACTTCTCAAATTTGGCATATAACTGATGGTTCCGCAATGTCTGTAGGACCAATCGCAAGTGCTCTGCGTGCTCCTCCTCCGTACGGGATTAAATCAGAATGTCGTCTATGAACACAATCACAAACTGGTCCAAAAACTCCCTGAATACCCTGTTCATGAGATCCATGAATACCGTCGGTGCATTAGTTAGCCCAAAAGGCATCACTCTGAACTCATATGACCCGTACCGCGACAGGAAAGCGGTCTTAGGTACATCCTCTTCACGAATGCGCAATTGGTGGTAACCCGATCTCAAATCGATCTTTGAGAAGTATGCAGCCCCTCTCAATTGATCAAACAAGTCGTCAATCCTCGGTAACGGATACTTATTACGTATCGTTACTTTGTTCAGCTCTCTGTAATCTACACACAGACGAAGTGAACCATCCCTTTTCTTCACAAACAGTACTGGCGCACACCATGGCGATGTACTCCATCGAATAAAACCCTGTCCTAACAGTTGCTGGATTTGCTCTCTCAGTTCCCGTATTTCTGAAGGAGCCATGCGATATGGTGCTTTGGCAATCGGTCTCGTCCCCGGTGTTAGATCAATTACGAACTCTATCTCTCTGCTAGGTGGTAACCCTGGTATCTCCTGAAAGACATCCTCAAAATCCCTCACAACTTGGATTGAGTCCAGAGAAACGACCACCCCATGTGAGGTCTCCTCCTCAATATAATATAAGTGAGTTCGCGATCCTCCCTCGGGAAGTGGCATAGCTACAAGGAACATCTCCTGCCCCGGGATAGAGAACACGATGGTCCTCTCATAACAATCTACCATTGCCCTATTATGTGCCAACCAATCCATGCCTAGGATGACGTCATATCCCTCCATATCCAGCACTAGAAGGTCCGCCGCTAGACTCAATCTCCCGACCATAATGTCCACACCCTTACAAATCGAGTGTATGAGGGATCCACTACCCATCGGTGACTCCACACACATAAGATGAGTGTCTGTTGTCGCTAATAGGCCGGCTGCCCGTGTAAATCTAGTGGAAATAAATGAATGCGTTGCCCCTGTGTCAAACAAAATATTCCCCTCAAGCCCATGAATAGGAAACATACCCGCAACTGCCGGCGGTGCTGGCGGTGCCGGCTGAAATGGAATGTCACGAATGTTGAACACACGCCCGTACTGCATCTGTCCTGGCTGTGGGGCCTGTACTGCTGCTGGGGCTAATGGTGCCTGTTGCCCCTGTTGGGCACCCTGCTGTTGTGCCCGGTCTTGCTGTGGACAATTTCTGCTCTTGTGACCCTGCTGACCACAAGTGAAGCACTGTCCTTGGAACTGTCTTTGTCCTTGGCCCTGTTGGCCCTGACGTTGGCCCTGTCGCCCTTGGCCTTGTTGTCCCCCATTTTGATGACCCTGGCCCTGTCGACCCTGAGGGACTGGTTGCTGAGGACCTTGCTGGCCCTGTCGGTCGAAGCGATACTTCCCGTGCTTAAACTTCTTGGAAGGGTTCCCCTGTCTGGAATCCTGTCCCAACTGACCTGCTGCCTGCTGCTGTGTTGTGCTGCTGCCACTACCTCCATCTACCTTGCCCGGTTGGCTAGGTTCACCCCTCTTACTTCCCTTAGTATGAAAATGGTGATCCTGACAGTGTAGTAGAGCGGCATTGACGACATCTGTGTAGGTTACCAATGCCGGATTACTAATTAAGTGCTGTCTGATTCTCCAGGTTAGGCCCTCCATAAATTTGGACTTCTTCCTCTCCTCATTGCTCACCTCGTTTGGCACAAAATTGGCCAAGCGGGTAAACTCCTCCTCGTAGTCTGCAACCGAGCGATCACCCTGGACCACTTCGCTGAACTTCTTTCTCATCTCTGACTCTACTGCTGGAGGAAAATACTTGCTGTCAAACCGCACCCAAAACTCAGAAATAGTCAAAGTATCTCTCTCCTCGATGGTGGTAACTGACTCCCACCACTGTAGGGCCGCTCCTGACAGACGGAAAGTGGCTAGCATCTGTTCCTGCACTCCGGTGCATTCTAGCATGCGCAAGTGGCGCTGGATATTCTTCTTCCAGTTGCACGCCTCCACTACATCAGTACTGCCCTGAAACTCGGGTGGGTGCCCCTTCTGAAACGTCTCCCTGACTCGTTGCCAAGTAGATGGTCCTGCCGGAACTTGCACTACCGGTGCCACAGGGGGTGGCACTTGGGGCTGAGGGAAGTGGGCTGCCATTGCCCTCATCGCTGTCTCAACTGCCTGAGCCACTATCACTGCGACCTGAGTAGTGGAGATTAGCTCGGGTGGGGGTGGTGGTATCGGTACCTGTGGCTCCTGATGAGCCTCCCTCACTACCTCTCTAGCTTCAGCCCTCTCTGCTCTCATTCTCCTTGGCGGCATCTGAAATAAGATTCAAATTGTATAAGTACACAGTTTATACAAAATTTAAGAGCAGAAGTACGATATCGCAACAGTGGAAATTTAGTCAATAATCCTTATAGTAGGGATCTAATACAAACAAACGTAACGCTGAATCGTAGTAAGCCGTACAGATCCTATGGACACTAGAACCTGATGCTCTGATACCATCTGTGACACCCCGCCTAATTAAACCTTGGGTGATCAAGCCTTATTTTAATATAAACAGGTTTCTTTAATGGTTCATTCTTAGCATCACTGTCGAACGCTTTTTAAAAAATTTACTAACCACCTAAGTGAAATTAAAACGGGTGCCAAATTTTAACTTTCTTAAACAACCGATAATCCAAACCATACATTACCAAAACTAGATATGAATACGCAACATGTAAAAGAAATCTGAAAGCAGTTAAAGTCTTGCCGTAAACCACGGCCCAAAAAGACAACTACAAATCCATAACTAAAATAAACTGTAATAGAAAAGGAGGAACGACATGTTCCAACAAAGAATAATAAAACTGAGATCCTGCACTAGATCTGAAAAAAAAGAAGCGTCTAAACAATCCCTGCAACCTCCACACTGGCCGCAGCTCCCAAATCTCTGACATGAAATCAAGCTGGGTGTCCTTGTGGCTGGGCACCTAAAAGGTTTTTAAAATTTTACATAGCAAGAGTTAGTACTCAAAACATTTGAAAATATTTTGCAAGCGGTTATCACAATTAAGTTATTGATTAGACATATTAAGGTTTCGCACACTCCCTTGAACCTCCTCACCTCTCTTTCATAGTATGTAACTATCGAAGAGACTTATTCTACCTAGTTATACTACCCATAACTGTAGTTAACTCATTTACCGTTCGTTACCTTATTCTTGTAATAATTACAATATGCTATAAATTATTACCAGGACGTTTACTTATCATAACATTGTCTACTATTCTCAATTTGTAGATTATAACATTTTATCTCACAATAATGTATATAATATTAGTTACCACTAATATATCCTTATTACACACAAAGGACCCTTGGCTCGGAATAATTCATCGACTCCAAGTGAAAGTTGGTTCGGAATGGTTCATCGACCCCAACTATATACAAATATAAATATATACACATATTCTGGTTCGGGACTCTTTCATCGCGACACCAGTCCAAAGTTTGGTTCGGCATTTAACATCGACCCCAAATTTAATATAACTTTATGTTAGTTCGGAATGTCACATCGACCCTAACATAATTAATTTAGGTAGTGTTCTCTTCACCCAATATCATTTATATAAATTCAGTAGGTACGCACCCGACCTAATAAATCATACCCGTACGTAATATATTTATCTTATATTCTCCGTACTTATTAATTACAATATAACTCACTATTGTATTTATTCGAGTATTCACGTAACTCTAAGGGCCCTAGTTACCCCTCCCTTAATTCAGTAGTTAAGTACATTTTAACCTACTGGTATTTTCTTTCCGGAATTAAGTCTCACTCTAACCGAAATTAAATTAACCATCTCAACCCACGGCGAAGTCAATCGTTCTTTAGTCATTCCATTTCTCCAACATTACTACTCAATCATAAGTGGAGGAACCCTATGGTACACCTACTGGTAATTTTCAAGTCTCCTTATAGGAAAAATATCATTTCTAAGGTTCCCATTAAGTAACGGCAATTAAAGAAATTTATACACGAATTCTCTATAGTTCAGACAGGGTCGATCGATCGAAGGAAGATGATCGATCGATCGACTGCTTCGATCGATCGATACTCCAGGGTAGATCGATCGATCAAGCAGTGACAGACCCAGTTCATCTTCTTCCTACGGGTTTCACCATTTTTACATCTCTAACTTTCATGATAGGCCATCAAATTCACAACCAACAATTTCTAATCATTCCTACATGTCCTGGGATGATTACTAACGATTTAAAATATCAAAATCATTATAAATCTTAGCTAAATTCACTGAAAATCTCTATAATATTCAAGAACCCTAAAACTGCATTCTTTATATTTTTCATCAAAGTTCCAGATTTTCATACGAATTTCTCATCAAGTTTTCTATGATATAAACATACTTGGTAATTCAAAAACGTCCTACATGCAAATCCTAATCAATCATGGATTTTTATCAACTGTTTGTTCCCAAGAATATCATAAAAATCATGTCCTTCCTCAAGCTTAAACATGGGTATTATAACTCAATTATTTTGCAAATAACCACTTGCCTTAAGGTCTGTAGGGTCTGAATTCGTGGTTGTTGATGATGATTGATGATGTTGGTGCCTCAATCCTTCTTCCCAACAATCTTATGGTGAAATCTTCCTAAGACGATCCCTCCTTCCTTCTTGCCTAAGGAATTTGCCTCTCTCTCTCTCTCTCTCTCTAATGGCTATGGTGTAACTCTAATTGTCTAACCCTAGCCACCCCTCTTATAATCAGATTTAGGGTTATAAAAATTCGTAGGTCTTCTTTCCCCTAATTGTAAAGAGACCAAAATGCCCCCGAATGGTCCCGGTTTAGCCCGAACATGACCCGGCACTCAACTAGTACCCCCGGGTACACTATTTTGACTAATTCGACCCTTTCGGAATCAACCGTGGACTCTAAATTATCATTTGAGTCTCGTAAATATTTTTCTACTCTCATCCTTAAATTTTTCCAAGCTACATCCGGTACGTCCATATAGTCACTAGACCGTACATATTAACATTGAAAATTTATTTTCATCTTTATTAACATAATATCTATTTAAATTACTCTACTCACGTAATTTAAATCAAACATATTTAATCACATTAAATTACTCTACTCACGTAATTTAAATCAAACATATTTAATCACATTAAATTACTCTACTCACGTAATTTAATTAAAGCGTATTTAATCTCATTAAATGACTCTACTTACGTAATTTAAAATTAAGCAGAATTACGGGGTGTTACATGGATGAGGAAGTAAGCTACCACAAGTTAAATGTAATGCCCTCAGCCATTCCAGTAAAATAGGCAATGAGAACGTACAAGCCCGAGCTAAATTTAATGATCAAGGAAGAGGTTCAACACTTACTAACGACGGGGTTCATCACACTGATACAGCACCCACTGGTTATCCAGTATTGTCCCAGTGGGGAAGAAAGAGAAAAACCAGATAAGGATCTGTGTGGACTTCAGAGAATTGAATAGAGCCTGCCCTAAAGATGATTTCCCTCTACCCTCCATAGATAGCCTGATAGATGCAACGGTAGGTCATGAGATGTATAACTTCATGGATGGGTATGCAGGGTACAATCAGATCAAGATGGACCCCGTGGATGTAGAGAAAATAGCGTTCGAAACCCCATTGGGCAACTTCATGTATAGGGTGATGTCGTTTGGACTTAAGAACGCCGGGGGTAACTTACCAAAGAATAATTATGGCCATTTTCCATGACTTCTTTCATAAATTTATGGAATTCTATGTGGATGATTTGGTCATCAAGTCGAGGAAAGAGGAGTCGCATCTGAGCAATTTGAGGACGGTGTTATCCCGTTGCAGGAAGTTTAAATTAAAGATGAACCCATTGAAGTGTGTTTTTGGAGTGACAAGTGGGAAATTCCTAGGCTTTGTGGTCGATTGACAAGGGGTGCAGATGGACCAGGACAAGCAGCGAGCGATCTTGGAAGTGCCGTGTCCAAGAACGGCGAAGGATCTGAAGAGTTTTCTCGGTAAGGTCTCCTACCTTAGGAGATTTGCGCCTGGATTGGCCGAAATAACACACTCACTAATGCAGCTGCTGCAAAAAAATACAGTTTAAATGGGAGGCGATTCACCAGGGGTCTCTTGACGGACTGAAGAAACTGCTCGTTTCACCACAGACCATGGTTCTCCCAAGGGTAGGAATACCATTGCAGTTGTATCTCACATCCACCACAAGGTCCCTGGGAGTTTTGCTGGCACAAGAGATCGATGGGCAAGAACGACGAGTTTACTACTTCAGCAGGATCATCCACGGACCAGAAGCCATATATAGTAGCTTAGAAAGGCAATGTTTAGCCTTAGTATTTATAGCGCAAAAACTTAGACATTATATGTTGTCTTTTATAATTCATATTATAACTAGATGTGATCCCATTAAGTATTTGCTTGTAAGAACTATATTGATTGGCAGGGCAGATAGATGGTTCCTTATCCTCTCCGAATATGACTTGAAGTGCATGGTTCCTCACACAATCAAAAGCCAGGCGTATACCGATCTTTTGGTTATTTTCCCTTCAGGAACGTTTGAGCCGCCCAAAGAAAGCATCCCAGGAGATGACTTGCAGGACAATCACCTAGAAGAAATAGATGAGGAATGGACAATGTAGTTCGATGGGTCATCAGTAGAAAAGAAAGGAGGAGTATGGGTATTCTCTCGAAAGGAATGGAGGAGATTTGCCTTTCTTACAAGTTAGATTTCCCTTGCTCCAACAACGAGGCAGAATATGAAGCATTGGCGTTGGGATTGCTAGAGGCTCTTCAAAAAGGGATCCGTTCACTTTGCATCAAGGGGGATTCAAACTTGGTGGTTCAGCAAGTGAATGGAGAATATGCATTAAAATACATGAGCCTGGCACCATATAAAATAATTATTCAGAGGCTCCTTGGCCAGTTCCATCGGACCAAGATCAAGAGGCATCCCAGAATGATGAACCATCACCCAGATGCCTATGCCACCATTGCCCAGAAGATGATCATGAGGAGCGATACAACTATAGTCATGATTCAACGAAGAATAGCTCCTTCGATGGTACAGTCAATTCTACTAATGGAAGAAGATGGGGACTGGAGGGGAGAGATTAAGAGGCAACTGGAGATCGGTAAAAGAATGATGGGGCTCAGAGATTTGGCCCAGTTCTTTACAAACCAGGGAAACCTTTACTTCAAAAATACAGGAGGATGGTTATCGAGGTGCATCGATCAAGAAGAGGCATAGCAAAGATTGAAGGAAAACACACGAAGAGCACTATGAAACAACTGAGATACCCCTGTACCGAAGAATGCAAAAGGAGGGGTATTTTTAACCTAAGATGAAACAGGATGCGGTAGAGTTACAATGGAAGTGCGATAAATGCCAGTTATTCTTCGAGGCGGTTGAATGTCACTTCGTGGAGGCTCAACCTGACTGGAGACAACCCTATATTGACTTCATTAAATATGGAGTTGTCCGAACGGAGAAAATTGATGCGATGGGACTCAAGCGAAGGGCCCCGAGATTCTACATTCAGGAGGGACAACTTTATCGAATGGGATACTTCAACAGGCCATTGCATTGTATCACAAAGGAAGAAGTGGTCGAGGTCCTCAAATAGGCGCACGATCCAGCTCACATAGGGGGGCCAAGTTATATGACCAGTTGATGATTTTGGGGTACTATTGGCCAACGATGGAGAAAGATTCTACTGAGTTCATAAGAAGGTCCAAGGCTTGCCAGCTTCATGGAAATATGATCTATACCCCATCGATGGACCTACACGCCCTGGCAACGCCTTATTCTTTTCACACTTGGGCGTTCGACCTGGTAGGGGAAATACACCCTTCTTCGAGGGGGAAGATATGGATCCTAGTAGCAACGGAGTGTTTCATAAAGTGGGATGAGGCGATACCACTGAGAAGGGAAACAACAGGAGTAGTGAGAAACTTCATCAGAGAATATATCATTTGCCATTTTGGGATCCCAAAGGTTATCCTTTCAGACAACGGAACCCCTTTCGTCAATTTAAAGGTAACGATGATCACAGAAAAATACTCCATTGTCCATCACACTTCGACGGTGGCATACCCAAAGGAAAACGATCAAGCCGAAGTGACTAACAAAACTTTGGTCAATATCTTGTCTAAAACGATGGAGGATTTCCCAGGATCGTGTGATGACAAGATACCAGCTGTTTTATGGGCCTATCGGACGACTAAGAGGAAGCTTACAGGGTATACACTGTTCTCTCTTATCTATGGGGCTGAGGCAATTCTCCCAGTGGAGTTAGAAGTTCCCTCGGCTCGATATGCTTTGCGAAGCAGCATGCTCCCTCAGAATAGACATGTGCAGTTGGAAGCGTTGGATGAACACATAGATAGTGCGATGAAATATTTTCAAATGTATACGAGATAACTCTCCAGGGCATATGATAACTTAATGAGACCAAGGAAGTTCGTGGAGGGAGACCTTATATTGAAGGCAGCCGTGAAACATATTAGGGGGCTTACTCTACCAAAGTTTACAGCAAATTGGGAGGGACCTTTCATCGTAAAGGAGGCTCATGACTCATGTTATTTCTTAATTTCTAAGATGGAAGAAGATAGACCATTTAATATTAAAAATAAATGGTTAAAAGTTTATCATGTGTAGGCAATTATGTTTGACCACTGATGTAGTTAACTGTTATTATGAATACACGAGTCTTTTGTATGAAAAGTATGCAAGTTATTTTTATTATAATTCAAGTAGTGACGAAAGGATTACAAAATTTCATGTTTCACAATCTATGTAAGCAGTTGTAACACAAAGAAATGGCATGAGAATAAGTATCGTTTTCCATTCATAAACTTTGGGGCATTACAAAATTGGGAGCTATTGCCCAAGAATTACATGACAGGAAAAGAAAAATATATACAAAAGTTCATTCACCAAGAAGGAACCAAGGATCAGGAGAAGAGAAAAAATCTCCAGGGAGGCCCAAAGACGCTTCTTGGCAAGACTGTTGAGCATTGATAGAGACCTCCAACCTTATATGCGCCTGCGTTCGCTCAATCAGGAGTTTATCTCATTTCGACTTCTTCGTGCTCAGAGCTTCTTCGAGGTCCCCCACCTCTTTGTCAATGATTTCAAGAAGAGGCGCTAGCTCGGCTAACTTGACTTCCTCGGCCCGCTGATCCTCCTTATGTTTTCATAAGAGCTCCCTCTGACTGTCCAACCGCTGAATCTTCAAAGTCTTCAAATACGCGATGATCCAGTTAAAACGGAACCCGTTACAACCTAACTCCCTCAGATAACCCAGGAATTGGTTGAGGAGGGGTCTGGTAATGTTTCCAGTTGAAGTATTGGCAATTTCAGCAACGACGGTGGCCATGTCTTAAAGCCTGTAGCTCATAACTGAGACGTTTGAACGTAGGCAGTCCACCGTGAAGGTTTGAGGATGATAGCTCACAAGTTTCTCAATTTCCAAATGATGGTTGGCAGGCATTTAGGGAGAACGTTGGAGTACCATCAGGCAGAAGGCGTGAGGAGCCAAGTCAGGCAGAGGATTCGCTCTCGGCAACAACACCTGTCGTGGAACCTTGATCATTATGGCTAGATTCTTCGGAGGCAACAAGTTCACGATAGGGCGAGGCAATAAGCGAAGGAACTGGTGGAGAATCCTCCCGAACAACCTGGAAACAATTAGATTAAAAGAAGGAGTTCATAAAAAATCTTAACAAATGTTTTCGTTATTAAGTCACCGATACAGGTGAAGCTTATGAAAAATCTTAACAAGTGTTTTCATTGTTAAGTTTCCAATACATGTGGAGTTTATGAAAAAATCTTAACTGGTGTTTTCATTGTTAAGTCACCGATACAGGTGGAGTTTATGAAAAATATTAATAAGTGTTTTCGTTGTTAATTCACCAATACAGGTGGTGCTTATGAAAAAAATCTTAACAAGTGTTTTCGTTGTTAAGTCACTGATACAGGTGAAGCTTATGAAAAAAATCTTAAAAAGTGTTTTCGTTATTAAGTCACCAATACAGGTGGAGTTTATGAAAAAATCTTAACAAGTGTTTTCGTTGTTAAGTCACCAATCCAGGTGGAGTTCATGAAAAAAAAACCTTAACAAATGTTTTCATTGTTAAGTCACCGATACAAGTGGATTTTATGGAAAACCTTAACAAGTGTTTTTATTGTTAAGTTACAAACAGAGGTGAAGTTTGAGAAACTGAGAAATACAGAGAAACTAGCGAAGTACCTCAGCAGCAACAGCAGCGAGAACGGGAGTCACCATAGGGGCCATAATGGTAGAACCCGTTGGGGGTGGGCTCATCGCTTCAGTTGCTTCAACGGGGTCCTTTTTCGAAGAAGCTTCAACGGTGGTAGGCAAACTTCCCTCTCCAACATAAGGTACTAAATTCAGCACGGGCGCATCATTGGAAGGAGACGCTGAACACTCAAGAGATGCCCTAATGGGGGCAGCAGCACCAACCTGGGCCTGGGAAGGAACCATGTCACTCAAAGCAAAGGGTGGAGAGAGACTCGGAGAAAGATGCAAATGTAAAACTAAGTGTTAGACGCAAGGGACCAACATAAAAGAATAAGAAACAGAAATGCACCTAACTTACCCCCGTTATGGCACTGAAAATAGGAACTGCGGTAAGGACAATGTAGGAGGAAGGAGAATGCTAGCTATTAGTGATGCCACTTCCACCTAAAATGGCCAACATGTTAGAGAGGATAAACACAACGAGGAAACAAATAAAAGATGTGAGACTTGGCAAGAAATTTACCTGTGGGTCACTCTCTTCTACCACAATGAGGGGCAGCGATACCTCTTGCTCCAATGGCAACCTAGAGGAGGTAGCAGTAGTTCCCTCTGGTTGCCGAGGCACTTCAACAGACTCAATGGTGGTAGCTTCCGTCGCAGCTTCCTTGGCCCATTGTGAGGATGAACGATGAGAGTAAGTCAGACTTATTAAGGGGGAACGGGTAAGAGTAGTGTCTGCTTGAGAAATACCGCAACGCCCCCCACGAAGCGGCTTACAGGAGGACTGGGGGGACAGGGCCTTTCTTCTTCAACTCCCTGCACCAAAAAAATTTCTTATTAAGAAATGAGCAGATGCAACACACCTTAAGAGAAGTAGAATAACAAACAAATAATGCACACATACCTCATATCCAGAGGGAGAACGAGAGGGTATAACAACTGGTGAAGGCAACGAGGAGGTAGCAACTGAAGGAGCTGGTGATGGAGGTTTCTCAAGCGTTTGTTTCTTCTGGTACTTTATACCCGGTGTTTTCTTCCTTGAGATCGTTGTACCACCACTTTCAGTTACCCTCGACCTTCTTCTCCTTTTTGTCCAGGGATCACTAGGATCAACCAGGATTGTGGGGAATGTACCCGGAGGAGGAACGGTGATAGCGCGTTATTAAAACTCAGCATGTATTCTGTCGACTTCTGCTTGCACCTGCCTCCTCAACTCTTCAGCCATCTCTGGAGACATGGGAGGAGGAACGGAGGCAATAGGAAACGACTCCAAGGGAGTTTGTGCTTGAACTTGGGGCTTGGACTTCTTAGACTTGGACTTCTGGGCCTTCTTAGCAAGTGGCTGAGAAGGCCCTTCTCCCGTGGAAGCTTCGATTGAGGGGGTAGATGGTTTGGGGGTTGCAGCGGCCTTGGGTTTGGGCGTAGCAACAGGGATCATGGGGCAGTACGGAGGAAGTTCATTGGGAGGCTCTTTGGGGGTCTGGCTTAGGGGGAACTCAACCCCAAGCACGGAGTTCCCCTTAAGACCCAGTTCAGAAGAAGAGAAGGAAAGGACTGGAGGATATTGAGGGGGGGGACTGAATGTACTCACGGATCATTTCCAACTGCTCTAAATGGAACTTAGTGGTAAAAGAAGTGGATACGTCTCCCTTCCTATTAGCACTAGGAAGGGTGACACGATCATCGATAGTGGACGTCACACCAAGCACCGCTGCTGCAGTATAAAAGGTGCAGGCTTCAGCCAAGGTGGCCTTTGAGTGGTTGTCCTGGAACACAAGTCGAGGGGCCCCCTAATCGAACCCAAACTGCCTGCTGCATATATCAGGGTTGTAACGCTCGAAGGTGTATCCCCATTCAGTGTAGTAGGGGAGAAACCCCGGGGTGAAAAGAAGCACTACGGCTTGCGAGGGATCTTTTACAATCGGATGGAACTTGACCGTTGTGGCTGCACAGGGAAAGAAGCCCCAACTATGGGCAAAGGTAGACTCACTATATGGCCTCATCATGAAGGAGTCTAAATGATCAAAGACCTCCATTATCTCCTTTAGACTTTGCTTCTTGTGGAAATATAGGAGTCGTAGGGGCTTGATACTGCCCACAGGTAGAGGAATAGACTTGGCGACGATGGCAGGAAAATGGGTGTAAATAAAGCCCGTTAGAATAATGGTGTTGGCAAAATTAACCAAGTTGTAACGGCCCAGTGATCGTGCCATGTCTAAGTATGTTCGATCTAATTAGGTGTACAGGGACCCCAAAGCGATGACGGCCAAGGGAAGGTTGAACCCCCTGGACAAACGAATGGAAATATTTATCAGATCCCTCCTGGGATGATCATTGGGTTTATCGGTCAGAAAGAAGCGTGAAATCAATATAAGTATGTGGGCTGGTAGTTCCAGGGATGTACCTTTACCCCGGCCCGTTACATCACTGACATCCTTCGACGTCGGAGCTTCGAAAAAATAGTTGATGAGGGGGGAAAATGTGGCTTTGTTCGAGGAACTCGTCCAACGGCGGAAAATTCGATCCAACTCAACTCGATCAGCAGCTTCTTCGACATCTAGAGCCTTATCATGGTAGGTGAATTCACCTATGGGTTCAAACCCAAGGAGTTCACAGACGTCCTCCAGTGTAATGGTGAACTCCCCCCACACAGCGAAGAAGGTATGGGTTGTGATGTTCCATCGGGAGACTAGCACTTATAACGTCGCATTGTGCTTTGAGAGGGTGAACTTCCCAAACTAGTATGCGTGATGAAGCCCAACCTTGGCAAGAGCAGCAGTGTAAGAGCTCTGCATGTGTGTGTGCCAGGTAGTAAAATGGGCTGGTGACCCCCCGGTGCTTCAAAGTTAATTTGAGAATAGGGGAAGTCACCACGGTCTAAGCAAAAATAAAGAGTCCCCTCTGGGGGGTAGATAGACCCACTTTGATGAATCCACTTCCTCATCACCTAATAGTAAAGGGTCGAACTTGGAGGAGAAATGGCAGGTCTTGCATGCCTCAGAAAATTCATCATCTTCTTCAAAGATAGGCGCCCGATGATAGAAGCGTAGCTGCTCTTGACGAGCATCATTCAGGGCAACGACGCTAGGGGCGGCAGCAACACCAGAAGTGGCGGAGGGGGAGCCTAGCTGAGTGGTGGTAGCAACCTTGGAAGCACTTGGAGAAGCCATAATAGAGTGGTGACAGATGATATAGCTGGGTAAGAAGGACTAAGAACAAGGAGGAAGGAGCATAACCGCAGGTGGTGGTGCAAAAGATGAGAGAAAGAGGAGACTAAGTAAAGAATGGGGCAACAATGGAGGTTGCACAGAGTTCGCACAAAGTTTCTCTCTCTACAGAAAGCGGGGAGCTTAAAGAAGATGAAGTAAGGATAAGGATTTTGAAATAAAAGAGACGTTTGAAGGGTTTTAAACCCGACTTTTAAGTTACCCGCCATCGCACGTGCACGGGCCGCCTATAATCATTTCAAATGAATACGTGGCACTTCGGGAAGGGTCTCGACAGTTGAAAAGATAGCGCCACATCATTAATGAAGTGACGCTTTGAGAAAGGAAGGGAGTTACCTTCTCTAGCAAGTTTGAGTTTTAGCGCCATAATTTTTTGTCAGACATATCCAATGACCCCCAACGAAGACAGTGCCTCAACAGTTCAAAAATGCTACGATGTCCCCTCGCCACATGTCCAAACGTTGTTTAAATTGTGACTCAATTACATCGGGGAGAAATTCTTTTTTTTCGAACATAGTGAAGCATCACAAGGGATAATTTCACTTTCCAAGAGTCCAATCAAGTATTCGAGAAGGTTAGTAGGGCCTTTCGGATAATTTTAAATAGTAAAGCTAGAACGGTTGAGGCTCAGCATGAGGAAAAAGTGGCGATGTCCCTTCGCCCAAGCACCAATAAGTTATGACGCTTCGGCTCAGATACATCGGGGAGAATTTTACTTTTTCCAGGAGATTATAACTCTGCGGTTCTAACGAGGGAGAGAAGGCCAGAATTTTTTCACGAAGAGAGAGTTCATCGGATTGAGAAGTTTCGTGCAGACATTTCTTGTTCTAACAAATCTCTCCACGAAGGGGCAAATGTAGAGGGGGCTTGAAGGTAATCCTGAGATTAGGGATAATTCCCTAATTGGCAATGGTGTTTGAGATTAAGCAACCGAGGCAGCTCAAGCGTGGAAACTCAAGCGTGGAAACTTAGCGAGGCAGCTTGGCGTGGAAACTCATACTTTAGCTTGTTGTATTAGTCATATTGTATTTCTGTTTATGTTGACTGTACGCTATAATGGTTGTAATGATGTAACGAGAATAATAATGAGTTTTAGTGTGAGGTCAAACGGTACTCGCGAGAGACCAGGCTTGGCAGGGCTGGGAGAGCTTTCATGCTCTATCGAATGACCTCGCCATGGGAACTTTAGAGGGACTTGGTTTGGAGGATTAAGAAGCGAGGCACCATTGGGGCTTGTCCTGATCATCTTAGATACACCTGGTAAAAACACCGAAGGACCCTGACCGTGGAATCTCGGGCGGAGTAGCTTGGAGTTCCATCGTGCGTTGAGTTAAGAACCAAACAACCCTCTACTTAATGTCACATCTACTGTAGGTGATGTCATTAGCCAGCTAAATAATGTCAGACCTTCACTTGAGTAAACCACTGTGGTATTTGGGGCTATCGGGTAGTTGGTGAGCCACCTCTGCGACAACAGCCCCTGACACACAGTGGTTAGGAAAAAGGCATATCTTGACATTTAATGTTTATGACGTGGAGACAACTAGTGCATCAGGCATTTAATGTTGTGACATAAAGTATGAGAGATGTCTTTCATAGTCTTTAATGACTGAGTTGCCTTGGGAGTGGTGTGTGTGGGGGGGGGGGGGGGGGGCATTTAAGGATCCCAACCACCTTTGAGGAGAGGAGGATCTTTTGAGAGTTCAGGACTTATTGCTAGAGAGAATACGCATCAGAGAGAGTTATTGCAAACCAGAGGGTTTACTCATTCACCATTGTTATTTATTACGAAGCTTTTAATACTTGACAGGAATTCTTGAAAGTGTTTAGTGTGTTTTTACCTGCCTACCAAGGTGTATCTAGGGTGCTTACTTCTCTCTCCCTCTAGCTGAGTTACCTCTAAAGTTCTTTACTATCTTCGGAGTTATACACGAGAGATTTGCGAGGTCAAATCGAGTCTTATCTTTATTGGGTTTGTGTTTGCATGTCCTATCATTAATTCAAGGTTTTGTCTAATTAACTTATCATTACCATACTCAAAAGGGGTTACGCCTCCATCTCATCTAAACTACCCTCTTACATTCATATTTTGTAGGAATTCTACCCGAAGCTTATGCTCCACCTCTCAATTTAGATTGAGATCTTCCACATCTACCATTCTTCTTCTCATTTGTTATGCCATAAACTGTCATTGCTTCAGATGTTGAGTCTCTATAAATCTCCTTATCCTTTTTATGAACATCATTATTCCTTAAGGTATTTGAGACGTCAAAATATTTTATTTCCTTATTTCCATACAATAGCGTGGTGATGAGATGTTCATACGCATCAGGTAGAGAATTTAGCACTAAAAGTGTTTTATCCTCATCGTCAATTTCAACATCTAAATTTTGCAAATCAACTATAATTTTGTTAAAATTGTCCAAATGCTCAAACATAGAAATACCTTCTGCATACTAGAATCAGAAGAGTTTCTTCTTCATAGAGCCCATTTTCAATGATCTTCATCATGTATTTATCCTCCAATTGTTTTCATAATTTTTGTGCCGAAGTCTCGCGCATATAAGGATATATTTTATCCTTGCCAAGATAAAGACGAATATGACCACAAGCCTTGCGGTTGATTTTTTTCAGACATCTTCCTTCATGTCTTCTGGCATATCTCCAAGAGCAATCTTCAGCTCTTGTTGGACTAAGACATCCATAACTTCACATTGCCGCATGCTGAAGTTTCTTTACCCATCAAATTTTTCTACATCAAATTTTGGGGTTACCATTTTTCAAACGATCACGGTCACCAAAAAAAATGCAGATTAAAAAAATTCCAATTTTAGAAATTTTTTCGGGCTGTGAATAGTAACCGTATAAATAGTATTGTATAAATAGTACTATACGTATGGTTACTTCTCCATAAAAAAATATCCAAATGCCCATATCGGAGGGCCTTGGCTCTGATAACAATTTTTCGTACAGAAGCGTGTCAACAAATGATATTAACCGTGATCCCAAATAATAATATGGCACACTCACAATAAAAGTATAATGAGTAGAAAGACACACATAAAGAAAGACACAATATTTAATCGATTCACCAATTTAACTACGTACACTAATAACTCAGACCACTTCAAAAATGAATTACAAAAGAGAACTCTTATAACTGCCCTCCAAATGAAAAATACAACTGTGCTGTTGGTGTTTGGTATGTTTCATTCAACTGAATTCCATCCTTCATATAGGGCCATTTGAGGAGACAAACGGGAGCAATTTGCTATAGAAGATAATTGGCTATAGAAGAAAGAGCCATCGAAAGTAAAGAAAGGAGTCAAAAAAGCAAAAAACAAAAAAGCAAAAGCTGTTTACTTTTTGAAGGGCTTTGCAGATTCTCCAACAAATACACCCATCCTGGTAGTTAAAGACCATCTTCAATGCTTATTTCATTTTATGTAAATTTATATGATAAAAATATAAAATATATATTTTTTCAAGATATAATATTCAATGAGAATTTCTACGTGCATAAATTTTTAATTAAAATTTTGATATAACACAAATCAATATAATAAGCTCTCACATTATCTAAAAATGATCTATTATTTATCATAACGTGGAAAGACTTTCACAAACAACGCTATAAAAGACAAAAAGTAATCAAAAAGTTTCTACCAATATAAAAGAAAATTGTCTAAGTCACATAATTTTTCTTAGCATTACCTACACTAACACAAAAAAGATTTTAGACAGCAATCAATATAACATAAGTTCTACTTTTAAACAATATGTCTATACAGTATCTAAACAAACCCCGCCCACGAAGCAATAAGCATTGGGTCCACGTCTGCGCTCCACTGTTATCTGACCTGCAGTCCCATACTCTGTTCAATAATAAGGCAAATTTATATTCCGAATCTTAAAGTCCCCAAGTCCGAAACCCAACCACGTAAACTAAGATGCCCATGTGACGGAGTTTGGAAGCTTTGTTGATTTACAACTGTTTTAAGTCCACTGCAATGCAAGATACTGGGCTTACGGGACCCATACGCCACCCATAACGACTATAAATGTTTTCACATGGAGCCATGTCCTTAGAATCTCTACTTGATTTTCGCCTTCGTTTTTTATATTAGCCGATTCTAATAAAAATATAACAGTAGGTGCATGTGTGCAACGAGTAAAGAGCTAATATTTTTTTGAAAAAAGTACTCTTAGATCTTTACAAATAAATTTTAAATACTAAAAAAAAATTTAAAAAATTTTAAATACTTAAGTCCATTAATTCTCTTCTTGTAGAAGTTCACGCTAGTGACATAACAACTGGACCTAATAGTAAATTATCCTTCAATATTTAAAAATTATTACTAAGAGACCTATCTAAATTACCCTATTTTTTTAGTGGATCTTGATAATAAATTGTTTAGTAACTTTGTGTTTTAACAAATGCTAATTGTATGTGGTACTCGTGAGTCCATATTGGAGTTTTTGTATGATATTTTATTTTCTTAAAAAATTATTGCTTTTTGTACATTCTTTTTTTTATGAAATGTAAATTTAATTAGAAAAGGCAATAGCCCAAAAAACATACAATGAGTCCAAACAAAAGTCCCAAGACCTAACAAAACAAAACAGACCTGAAAAAAATGACAACATGTTGCCAAAGAAATGGACACGCAGGGCCACACACCCACAAAAATTATTGCTTTTTGTACATTCATGTAATCTTAAATTAAATAATCTACTTATCAACTTTTACCCAATCTTGTTTAACCCACAAATTTTCTCTGGACATCCCAATTGAAAAATTTCTTAATAAATCACATTATTAGTCTGATATACTTCATAATAAAAGTTTATTGTCTTCAAACTAAATTTTGTACCTCATTTACCCTGTAGTTTTATGTGGGAGTGAGAGAATCATGAAAAACACTTAAGGCTCGTTTGGTTCGAAGTTTGGAAAGGGAATGGGAATCCATGATTCCAGAAATTCTAAATTTCGGGAATCTTGATTTCCTTTTCTTTGTTTGGTTCAAGCATGAATTCTTTTTTTCGAACATCTAAAATTATTTTTATAAATTAGGAATAAATAATATTTAACTAAAATACAATTCTACTTGATTTGAGTGTGTGCACATGAGTGTGTGGTGTGTGTGTGATTGTGTGTGTGTGTGTGTGTGTGTGTGTGTGAGAGAGAGAGAGAGTGTGTGTATGTGGAAGAGAGAGAGAGAGTGTGTGTGTGTGTGTGTATTTATATGTGTGATAGTGTGGGTGACAGAGAGAGAGAGAGAGAGAGAGAGAGAGAGAGAGAGTGTGTTTGTGTGTGTGTGTGAGGGAGGGAGGGAGGGAGGGAGAGTGTGTGTGTATGCGTTTGAGTGTGTGTGTGTGTGTGTGCGTGAGAGAGAGAGAGAGAGAGAGAGAGAGAGAGAGAGAGAGAGATAGTGTGTGTGTATGTGTGTGTGTGATAGAGAGAGAGAGTGAGGGAGGGAGAGAGAGAGAGAATGTGAATGCGTGTGAGAGAAATAGAGAGAGTGTGTGTGACAGAGAGTGTGCGTGTAAGTATGTGTGTGTGTATGTATGTATGTGTGTGTGAGAGTGTGTGTATGTGTGAGGGAGAGTGTATGTGTGTGTGTGTGAGTTTATGTGAGATGGTATTTTTGTCTCACCACAAAAGTAAGGTAATATGTCCGAGAATATAGGATTACCCCCATTGTAGAGGGGAAAAGAGAATTCCGATTTCATGGGAATTCTAAATTCCAGGAATTCTAAGTTCACCCTTAAATCTCCAACCAAACATTGTAATTCTAAATTAAGGGAATTTTAAGTTCCAGGAATCATAAGTTCCCTTTCAAAACCTTGAACCAAATGAACCCAAGGCTCGTTTGGTTCGAGGTTTGGAAAGGGAATTTAGGATTCCTGGAATTTAGAATTCCCCTCATTTAGAATTACAATGTTTGGTTGGAGATTTAAGGGGAACTTAGAATTCCTGGAATTTAGAATGCCCACAAAATTGGATTCTCTTTTCCCCTCTGAAATGGGGGTAATCATATACTCCCGAACATATTACCTTACTTTTGTGGTGAGACAAAAATACCATCTCATATAAACTCATACCTACACTCTCTCTCTCTCACACACACACACACACCTCTCTCTCTCTCTCTCTCTCACACACACACACCTCTCTCTCTCTCTCACACACACACACACTCTCTCTCTCTCTCTCTCACACACACACACACACACACATACACTTACACACACACACACACACACACACACACACATACACTTACACACACACACACACACACACAGATACACTTACACACACACACACTCAAACACACACAAACACACACACACTCTCTTTTTCTCCCCCTCTCTCTCTATCACACACACATACACATGCACTATCACACAAATAAATACACAAACACACACACACTCTCTCTCTCTCTCACACACACACATACACTTACACACACATACACACGCACACACTATCACACATAAACACACACACACTGTCTCTCTCTCTCTCTCACACATACATTTACACACACTCAAACACACACACACACGCGCACACACTCAAACCAAGTAGAATGGTGTTTTAGTTAAATTATATTTATTCCTAATTTGGAAAAATAATTTTAGATGCCGGGAAAAAAGAATTCCTCCTTAAACCAAACAATGGAAAGGAATTGAAGATTCCAAGACCTGTTGCTGGAATTATGGATTCCAATTCCCTTTCCAAACCTCGAACCAAACACGCCCTTAGGGGGTGTTTGATAACACTAATTTTTCATGAAAAATGCAATATATGGAGTCATTTTTCATCTTTTGGGGGGTTGGTAAACAAAATTTTCTATGAAATTGATTTCTTTAAAACAAGTCACGTAACCATTTTTTTCACATAATGATGGAATTAAAAAAAATCCTCCCGCCTTGTTATTCATTTTTTGGGAAGAGAATTGTCACACAAAAAAAATTGATAAAAAATCCAGAAAATAAAAAAAAATCAAAAATAATAAAAAAAACATCCAAAAAGTGAATAAAAACCCAAAAAAATGAAAAAAAAAATACAAGAAGTGAATAAAATGCCAAAAATAATGAAAAAAAATTCAAAAAGTGAATAAACACCCAAAAATAATGGGAAAAAAAAATCCAAAAAGTGAATAAAACCCCAAAAATAATGAAAAAAATTCAAAAAGTGAATAAACTAAGGGTGGCAATTCGAGTCGTGGGTCGTGTTTCGGGCCGACACGATACGACACGACAAGATTTTTTCGGATACGAACATGATACTACACGAATTCGTATTTTTTTTAGTTGACACGAACATGACCAAAATAAAAAACAACACGGCACGACACGACACGACACGAATACCAGAATTTCTTAAATTTCACGCCTAAAAAACACGATAACACGCCACGACTTCGTGTAAAAAAATGACATGAACACGACATATCATGTCAATTTTGGATAATTTTGTGTCGTTCTGTGTCGTTTTTTCGTGTCGTTTCTAAAATTACCATACATAAATAAAATGACAATTTACTATTAGACCACTTGTTATGCCACTAGCGCGGACTTCTACAAGAAGATAATTAGTGGACCTAAGGATGTGTTTGATAAATAAGATGAAAAATAATCGCTAAGAGTCAATTTCCATGGAATTGAAAACTTGGAAATATTTTTCATGGAAAAAATTTGTTGGTGTTGTTTGATTGCAATTATTTTTCAGGTGAAAATGTTCTATTTTTCATCTTTTATGTGTTTGATTTTCAATATTTTTCATGGAAAAAAAGAGTAGAAAATATATATAAAAAACAAAAAAATAATAAAAATTCCTGAAAATTAATAAAAATACCATAAAATTAAAAAAAATAACCTAAAATTAAACAAAAAACACAAAAAATGAATAAAAATACGAAAAATGAAGAAAAAAACTAAAAAATAAATATTAACCCCTTAATTAATTTTAAAAAAACAAATATAAAAAAAAGACAGAAAAAATGCATTAAGATTATTAAGAAAAAATAAAAATAAATAAAAACCAAATCCACCATGCCCCCTCCCCCACCCCAACTGTTTCGTCCCCCCCGTGTTGCCAGGTCTGTTTTTTTTTTTAATTCTCCGTTTTTTTTTTAGTTTTTTTCAAATATGTGCATTTTTAATACTTTTCTTGGGTATTTACTTATTTTCATTTTTTTAATTTTTGAGCACTTTTATACATTGTTTTATTTTTTTCTTAATTAATGAAATTTTCACTTTTAAATAAATTTTTGGGTTTTTTTAAAATTAATTCAGGGGTTAATATTTATTTTCTATTTTTTACTCATTTTCTGTATTTTTTCATTATTTTTTTATTGATTTTTTTCTGATTTTTTTTTTATTTTTCTGGTGTTTTTTTAACTTAATTCTGGGAGTAATATTTATTTTCTGTATTTTTTAAATTTCCTGAGCGTTTTTTCGATTTTCTGCTATTTATTTTCTAAATTATTAAGTTTGTGACTTTTTAATAAATTTTTGGGTGTTTTAGAAATTAATTCCGTGGCTAATATTTCTTTTCTTTTTGTATCCAGTTACTGAATTTTTTTCATTATTTTTGGGTTTTTATTCACTTTTTGTATTTTTTATCATTATTTTCGGTTTTTATTCGCTTTCCGTATTTTTTTTCATTATTTTTTTGGCTTTATTCACTTTCTCGATTTTTTTTTCATTATTTCTGGGTTTTTCTTCATTTCTGGAATTTTCCCATTATTTTTGGTTTTTTAATCACTTTCTGGACATTTTTCATTAATTTTGGGGTTTTATTTATTTTCTGGACTTTTTTCATTATTTTCGGGGTTTTATTCAGTTTGTGCATTTTTAAATTAGTTTTGGATTTTTATTCACTTTTTGGATTTCTTTTCATTATTTTTGGGTTTGTAATTCGATTTCAGGATTTTTTTTCATTTTTTTGGGTTTTTATACATTTTCTGGATTTGTTTCATTCTGGGGGGGTTTATTCACTTTTTGGATTTTTTTTCATTATTTTTTGGGTTCTATTCACTTTCTTGATTTTTTGGGTTCTATTCACTTTCTGGCTTTTTTTTTCATTATTTTTGGGTTTTATTCACTTTCTGGATTTTTTTTCAATAATTTTCGGTTTTTATTAATTTTCTGGATTTTTTCATTATTTTGGGGGTTTTATTCACTTTCTGGATTTTTTTTTCATTATTTTGGTGGTTTTATTCATTTTCTGGATTTCTTTCACTATTTTTTGGTTTTTACTCATTTTCTGGATTTTTTTCATTATTGTGGGGTTATATTCACTTTCTGTATTTTTTTTCATTATTTTTGGGTTTTATTGACTTTTTGAATTTTTTTCATTATTTTTGGGTTTAATTAATTTTCTGGATTTTTCGTCAATTTTTTTGGCGTAGCAATTTTTTTTGCCTAGAAACTGAATAACAAGGTGAGAGGAAGTTTTTTAATTCCACATTTTTGTGGAAAAAGTGGTTACGCGACTTGTTTTAAGGAAATCAATTCCTTGAAAAATTTTGTTTATCAAACATTCAATAGATGGAAAATGATGTAATACCCCGTATTTTTATGGCTTTCTATTATGAGGTTAATTAAATGGAATTGCTTTTAATTATGCGATTTATTAAAATTAATTTGGGATAATTAATTGAAAAAATTAACTCGGATTTAAATGCTAGCGAGACGAGAGTTAGTATTTGGTTATTATTGTGATGTTGAATATTACTGAGTGATTATGGTAATTTGTGATCATTGAATTTATTAAAATTATCGTGAGTTGAAAATATGACAATTTCGGTTGGGACGCGCGTGCCAGTCGTGTCAGGATTCAATTTAATAGATTTAAAAGTATTTTATTTTTATGTCACCCGTATAAGCTTTTTGAGTGTGCCAACATGTCCGGAAGGGTCGAGATAGTCAGAAAACACTAGTCGGGTGTTTAATTTGGATCCCGGGGCAATTTTAGGTCAAATCGACAATTCAGAAGAGTATTTTGATCATTTTAAAAATTAAGGAATTAAGACCCACGAATTTTAGTGTTTATTTATTTATTATTGGAAAGGCCATTAGGGTCATGATCAGCCAAAAACAAAGGGGTGGACTACATGAGTTAGAGGAGAAGTTACAAAAAGTCTTCAAACCAAAACCACCACCATTTTCGATGGAATTGTGACCGAAAAGAAGGAGAGGACCATCCCTTGAACACCATCAACGAATCAGAACATCAAACTAAAGGCAAGTGATTTATCTTGCAAATATTCAAAGCATATATTTTACATGTTATTATAGAATTGATGATTTATCATGAATAATGAAAAGTTGAATGGATTTGACAGGTTTAAATCATAATCTGGGTAGGTCTTGCATGTAGTTTAATATTGGAGATGATAACAGCCATGAATTTATGATTTATGGGTAGAGAATTATGAAATTTCATTGAGTTATGTGATGTTCTTGAAGAAACAGGAAAACTAGGGTTTTTATATGAAAATTGGGTATTTTAATCCAAGAAATTTAGGTTCTATGTTGATTTGATGATTCTAAAACGTGGGGAAGGATGTGAATATGTTAGTATGATAATTAGTATACTTAGTTCTGAGTTTTGGATGTTAGGATGAAGAATTTGAGGTGTAAAAAGAGGAGAACCCGTAACTGTTAAGAAATTCTAGGCTGATACCTGCTTGATCGATCGATCGACTCAAGAATGTCGATCGATCGAACCATCGATCGATCGACCCCTTTTCTTCGATCGATCGACCCCTTCTGATTTTTGACAATTGTTTCTCTTTAAGGTTAATGATTATTCCAAAGCCGATGTGGGGTATTAGGGTGATTAATATAATATTGTGGGGCTTAGATAAGGTCAGTAGGGTCTTAGTTATTATCGGAGTATGTTATAACTTATGGAATTGATTGCTATTGCTTACGAGGGTCTACCGAGTGAAGTACGATTAGAAAGCGTTCAAATTGAAACTATAATGGGAATTTATGATGATGTAAGGTTAATGGCAGGAACGGTGTGACTTTAAGTGTTGAGATAACACCAGAAATTAATAAGAAACCTAGTAACCTTTTGAGATAGGTTTAAGTACTCAACTTGATACAACGAGAGAGTTATCAAGCTGAACATATATACTACGCATTATGTTCGGGGTAAACTTGCTACGTACGAGACATTACTAGATGGAATGTGTGAATACTTATATTGTAATATGATTACTTAGGTTGTGTGAATGCCTAGTGTATGGATTTCTTATGTGTATGACATACCTGTCATACTTGTTATCACGGGAGGTTAGTATTATTTTGGAAAAGGACCCTCTTATCCTTGTGTGCCTATGGGGGGATTTAGACTGGTACCTTAAGGACATAGGTCTGTGAATGACTTATTTGTGAGTTGATGAGTCAGCTGACCATGGGAGCGTAGGTATGTGCGTAACCCATGGGTATGTGAACTATATTCGCCTCCAATATGTGTGATTTTGCTTCTTGAAACGGTTCTTGAGAGATTCGGAACTCGTAGTCCCTATGTACGTGATGTACCGAGATTCGATAGCAGAGTATGCGTGCACCGCAGCTTAGCCTAGGGGTGTCATATATGTATTTATGTACTGAGAGTGATATACTTATGTATTTGTGACTGGTTCATTGTTGCTTAGTAGATGTGAATAACTAAGATATTTGAATAGGTTAAGAGTGAGAATTTAATTAACACTTGAGATAAGTAATTTAATGAATGTGAACATGGGTTATAAATATGGCTTATTTGGGGGTTACGTGTAGAAACTCTATGTTAGAATGCAAAGGCAGGAGTGGTACAAACTAGTTAGATAGTGACATAATTAGGATGGGTTAAAGGCATACGTTAGGCGTGCACAGTAGTTGAGAGGTAAGAAACTCATGTGAGAGTACGCAACTAACGTGTTTATAATATGTATTGTTTAATTGTAATTTAAACACTTGCTAAACTTTTAAACTCTTTTCACATCGGGCTCTGACCCGTCACTACGCCAAAAATAGGAATCTGGCACGGTTTAAAACAGTGCCAGACGCAATCTGGCACGGTTCAAAACCGTGCCAGAATCAGGCGTGCTAGATTTTCTGGCGCGGTTTAAAACCGTGCCAGATTTTCCAAACTGGCACGCTTTTGGCACGCTTTTAAACTGTGCCAGTTTTTTTATCTGGCACGCTTTTGACACGCTTTTAAACCGTGCTAGATGTTAAATCTGGCACGCTTTTGGCACATGCCGGAACCGTGACAAATTGTCTATTTTCTGGCACGCTTTTAGCACGGTTATAAAGCGTGCCATATTATTTTTTAAGCGTTCTCATTTTTATAAATTGGCACGGTTTAAAACCGTGCCAGATTTTTCAAGTAATTAAAAAAAATAATAATAGGAAACAAATTTGAAAAATCTGCAAATTCCAAATTTGATAGGATAAATATTTATTATTTGAAAAACAAAATCAAGAAAATTCACAAATTATGAATATCGCATGTTATTGATAAACTAATGTGCATAAAAACTTCAAAAAATTACAAGAGCTAATAGTTCCCAGATAAAAAAAAATTGGGCAAAGTTTCCTCTATTTTTTGAGCATTCCAAAATCTGCTAACATAAAATCTACCCATATAAAGCCCACACGGCCATAAAAGTCGACAATAAAACTACTATAGCCAGTATGGCCATAAAAGTAAACAATAAAACTAATAAAGCCTGCTCAGCAATAACACAAAAAATAGAATCTTGAATATTAACGACACTAAATAAATAATCCCCTTGTTGTAAAGCATTGACTTCTTCGTGCGTTCGAAGTGGAAAAAAGCTAGCGATCAAATGTCATCCTACAAAAAAAATAAGACACAAAAAAGATACGAAATTAGTAACCAAGTCATTTTTAAAAAAATCGTATTCAAGCAGAAAAATTGAATATACGAGTCACAATTATTAATATATTCTCAACGGCCTGTTTGAGGGTTGGTTTGAGTTTTCACCCTTTAACGGCCTGTTTTTAAGTCTAAGTGTTGATTTTTGAAAACTATTATCATACTCTCAAACCGAGAGACCCACGACTACGCGGTCAGTTCGTACAAGTTACATTGGTCCCGTGCGATGTGTTCGTGCCTCCTACGGGGTCGTTTGGGGGTTAGTTTGGGTTTTCATCCTTTAACGACTTGTTTTAAGTCAAAGTGTGATTTTTATAAATTATCGTCATACTCTCAAACCGGAAGACCCAGGACTACGCGGTCAGTTCCTACAAGTTACATTGGCCCCGTGCGAGGTGTTCGTGCCTCTTACGGGGTCGTTTGGGGGCTAGTTTAGGTTTTCACCCTTTCACGGCTTGTTTTGAAGTCAAAGTGTGATTTTTGCAAATTATCGTCATACTCTCAAACCGGGAGACCCGGGATTACGCGATCAGTTCCTACAAGTTACATTGGTCCCATCCTAGGTGTTCGTGCCTCCTACGGGGTCGTTTGGAGGCTGGTTTGGGTTTTCACCCTTTCACGGCTTGTTTTAAGTCTAAGTGCGATTTTTACAAATTATCGTTGTACTCTCAAACCGGGAGACCCGGGACTACGCGGTCAGTTCCTACAAGTTACATTGATCCCGTGCGAGGTGTTCGTGCCTCTTACGGGTCCGTTTGGGATTGGGTTAGGTTTTTACCCTTTAACGGCTTATTTTTAAGTCTAAGTGTTGATTTTTGCAAATTATCATCGTATTCTCAATTCGGGAGACCCGAGAGTACACGGTCAGTTCCTACAAGTTACATTGGTCCCGTGCGAGGTGTTCGTGCGTCTTACGGGATCGTTTGGGGGTTGGTCTGGGTTTTCACCCTTCCACGACCTGTTTTGAAGTCAATGTGTGATTTTTGCAAATTATCATCCTACTCTCAAACCGGGAGATCCGGGACTACGCGGCCAGTTCTTACAAGTTACATTGGTCCCATGCGAGGTGTTCGTGCTTCTTACGGGGTCGTTTGGGGGCTGGTTTGGGTTTTCATCCTTTAACGACCTGTTTTGAAGTCAAAGTGTAATCTTTATAAATTATCAGCATACTCTCAAATCGGGAGACCCGGGACTACGCGGTCAGTTCCTACAAGTTACATTGGTCCCGTCCTAGGTGTTCGTGCCTCCTACGGGGTCGTTTGGAGGCTGGTTTGGGTTTTCACCCTTTCACGGCTTGTTTTAAGTCTAAGTGTGATTTTCGCAAATTATCATCCTACTCTCAAACCGGGAGACCCGGGACTATGCGGTCAGTTCCTATAAGTTACATTGGTCCCGTGAGAGGTGTTCGTGCCTCCTACGGTGTCGTTTGGGGGCTGGTTTGGGTTTTAACCTTTCACGGCCTGTTTTTAAGTTTAAGAGTTATTTTTGTACATTATCGTCGTATTCTCAAACCGGGAGACCCACGACTACGCGGTCAGTTCGTACAAGCTACATTGGTCCCGTGCGAGGTGTCCGTGCCTCTTACGGGTCCGTTTGGTGGCTGGGTTAGGTTTTCACCCTTTAACGGCTTGTTTTTAAGTCTAAGTGTTGATTTTTGCAAATTATCGTCGTATTCTCAAACCGGGAGACCCGGGACTACACGTTCAGTTCCTACAAGTTACATTGGTCTCGTGGGAGGTGTTCGTGCCTCTTACGGGGTCGTTTGGGGGTTGGTCTAGGTTTTCACCCTTTCACGGCCTGTTTTGAAGTCAATGTGTGATTTTTGCAAATTATCGTCCTACTCTCAAACCGGGAGATCCGGGACTACGCGGTCAGTTCTTACAAATTACATTGGTCCCGTACAAGGTGTTTGTGCATCTTACGGGGTCGTTTGGGGGCTGGTTTGAGTTTTAACCCTTTCACGGCTTGTTCTAAGTCTAAGTGTAATTTTTGCAAATTATCATCCTACTCTCAGACCGGGAGACCCGGGACTATGCGATCAGTTTCTACAAGTTACATTGGTCCCGTGCGAGGTGTTCGTGCCTCCTATGGGATCGTTTGGGGGCTGGTTTGGGTTTTCACCCTTTCACGACTTGTTTTTAAGTCTAAGTGTTATTTTTGCAAATTATCGTCATATTCTCAAACCGAGAGAATCGTGACTACGCGGTCAGTTCGTACAAGTTACATTGGTCCTGTGTGAGGTGTTTGTGCCTCTTACGGGGTCGTTTGGGGACTGGTTTGGGTTTTCACCCTTCAACAGCTTATTTTTAAGTCAAAGTGTTAATTTTTGCAAATTATCATCGTATTCTCAAACCGGGAGACCCGGGACTACGCGATCAGTTCCTACAAGTTACATTGGTCTTGTGCGAGGTGTCCGTGCCTCTTACGGGGTCGTTTGGGGGCTGGTTTGGATTCTCACCCTTTAACGGCCTGTTTTTAAGTCTAAGTATTATCTTTGCAAATTATCGTCATACTTTCAAACCGGGAGACCCACGACTATACGATCAGTTCCTGAAAGCTACATTGATCCCGTGCAAGGTGTTCGTGCCTCTTACGGTCCGTTTGGGGGCTGGTTTAGGTTTTCACCCTTTAACAGCTTGTTTTTAATTCTAAGTGTTGATTTTTGAAAATTATCGTCGTATTCTCAAATCGGGAGATCCGAGACTACACGATCTGTTCGTACAAGTTACATTGGTCTCATGCGAGGTGTTCGTGCCTCTTACTGGGCCGTTTGGAGAATGATTTGGGTTTCACCCTTTAACGACCTGCTTTTAAGTCTAAGTGTCATTTTTGTAAATTATCGTCATATTCTCGAACTTGGAGAACCGCGACTATGCGGTCAGTTCGTACGAGTTACATTGGTCCCGTGCGAGGTGTTTGTGCCTCTTACGGGTCCGTTTGGGGGCTGGTTTAGGTTTTCACCCTTTAACGGCCTGTTTTTAAGTTTAAGTGTTGATTTTTGCAAATTATCGTCATATTCTCAAACGGGGAGACTCGGGACTACTCGGTCAGTTCGTACAAGTTACATTGGTCCCGTGCGAGGTGTTCGTGCCTCTTACTGGGCAGTTTGGAGAATGATTTGGGTTTCACCCTTTAACGACCTGTTTTTAAGTCTAAGTGTTATTTTTGCAAATTATCTTCATATTCTAAAACCGAGAGAACCGCGACTACGTGGTCAGTTCGTACAAGTTACATTGGTCCCGTGCGAGGTGTTCGTGCCTCTTACGGGGTCGTTTGGAGGCTGATTTGGGTTTTCACCCTTTAATGGCCTGTTTTTAAGTGTTATTTTTGCAAATTATCGTCATATTCTCAAACCGGGAGACCCGTGACTACGCGGTCAGTTCCTACAAGCTACATTGGTCCCGTACGAGGTGTTCATGCCTCTTACTGGTCCGTTTGGGGACTGTTTAGGTTTTTACCCTTTAACGGCTTGTGTTTTAAGTCTAAGTGTTGATTTTTACAAATTATCGTCGTATTCTCAAACCGGGAGACCCGGGACTACGTGGTCAGTTCCTATAAGTTACATTGGTCATGTGCGAGGTGTTCGTGCCTCTTACTGGGCGTACTATGATAACTAGGTCCCCAAGTGCAAAAGCATTATTTAACTAAATAAAAAGTACTGTTTATATGCATAGGACATGGAAATTAATATTTCATAATTATGTTATACGTTACCTTAATGAATTCTTGATTAAATATAACCTCTGCCTCAAAATCTGGGACTGAATTTCCAACTAGTTGAAGTTCCCCCTCTGTAAAATGATTAGAAAATTTAAAATGAGCACCAAAATAACATACCAATAGTATCTACTAAATCAATCAAATGTTACTATACTATCCAAGGAGAAAAGCACAATCGATAGATATTATTTGTCACAAGTGGTATTACTCACCTCCCACACTTTTTCACACTCGATTGATATTCCTTGTGGTTGAACACTATTTTTATGTTTCAGTGAGAGAAAGATGTTTGGGTGCATGAACTATCGGTCAAAACATTGGAGTCCATTCCACATTGTACACCCGGTTGAACAAATGCATTAGAATATCTCCGTTACAAGCGATCTTTATCTGGTTCTCTTGGCAAGTGTCCCATAGGACTTGTGCATCCTTAAAGATCACTTCCCTACGTCAACACGGGGAAGTGATTACAATTTAAACTATATAAGTTATTTAATTTCAACATAAATATAAAAAATCAAAGCAGAAACATACATAATAACAAGATAATCTGATAAACGATTCTTAATACTCACATTACATAAGTAGACAGTCCTTAAAAATGAAATGACTTTTGTATCCAGATTTCCAGTAGAAGTTTTCACTTGAGAGGAATGAACCTCGACGAGTGGGTGGTATTAATACCAGGGCGTCCATGCTTGACTGGCTTATACGATATCGAAAACTCAGCCAAATAGTGCCCAATCATTTTAGGCTTGATTTCAATCTGATTGAAAGTCTTTCCATTATAAACACCAACCATGCTTCCAATCATCTTGGGTACAATAATCATATTACGTAGGTGAGTTTTCACAAGTTATGTCTTCTCACCAGCTGGGGCCTCCCATTTCTGATTCAAAAAGACCAGTATAACAAAACATTTTCACAGTATTGTCAGAGCATGAGGAACTGAAAAGGATATTAAGGAACTATAAACTATTACAGAATAAAAGCCGGTTCAAGAGGGAAATCGTCAATAAAAAGAAAAATAGGCGTCCTCAAGTAAATTCAAGATACAGAATTCGTAATCTTAAAACAAGTGGCATGTGCTGCAAATATGCTTAAGTTAATGTTTCAATTGGTGTTGCTCAAAACCTTAGACAACAAATTATTTCCTCTTGTTTTCTTAATTTCCCAGTAAGAATTATAATATATAACTTTGATGTTGCGTTATTGGGTTTGGACTCATCAACGACTTAGGGTTATGCTTTAACGATTATGGAATAACTATGCACAATACTCAGCTTGAGATATGTAACACCCCCTTGGCAGAACCACCAAACCAAAGGCAGCCCTAAGTAGAACAGAGTTAGGCGCCTTACAGATTCAATAAAGACAGAAGTGGTATTTGCGTCTATCCATCATTTTATGAAAGGATATTATCATTATTAAATCATGTTTTAAAAGCCACCTTATCACGGGAACTGACTCATTAATAGTAATACCATGTGCTCATAAAAATCTAACTAATCCATAAAAACTGGAATTCAAGATCTCATGACATGAGTGTAACTTTTAGATTTCTCAAAAGACAGGCATGTAAAATTCATCAATGATGCCAAACAAAAATACAATAATTTCATATATCATCATTGCACGAATAAATTTATACGAGCCGCCGCTAAGTAAATGGCCGATCATTATCTTTTACATAGTATTACCTCCAAAAAACACATACTTCGTAGATAATGGATTCTTTTCACTTCCACAACAACATTGTTAATGTGGCTTGATTTATTCTAAAAATATATAATAAAAAAATTGTCATAAAACACTTTCCCTATTTGCTTTTGTGATGATAAAGCCAGTTAACCAACATTTCAAGATTCAGTTTTGGCTATCTACTATCCATACAATCCTTCTTATTATATAATTCAACTCTCTAATTTCAGTTGAATTTTTAGTTAATAGCTACTATTTTCAGTAGATTTCAAGCCAATAAACACACATACAGAGTCCAGTAAGGCAAGATCTGAGAATAAGTTGAATGAAAGAAATAATAAAAATACGCACCGCTTTGCATAGCTTCATAATAAAAGCCACGGTCTTCCTCTTCAAACCCCTCTGGAACCTATCATTTTATCATTATAAAAATCACATTTAATTTCTAAGATATGAAAAATCAATATATAAAAAATTTATTTTTGATTACCTTCTGCGAGCTCGGGCAGTGAAAAGCTTAACAAGGTCATTAGTGGATATATCAAGAAGAGCATCCAAATCAACTCCCCTGAAACTGAACTTCTTAAGCATCCTCTTCTTCAGCTGTCTAGCTACCACGTCACTCTCAACATCCTCCATGGTTACTGCTGGAGATGAAATTAGATATCCCAATCCGAAGAATCTCGCTTGGTCTGTTGCGGCTAGGGTTTTAACCAATAAAATTCGTAACTTTCTCATGTACCACCGACCTAGTACATGGAACCATTAAATCATCCATGATACCCACAAACCCTTGCTTCGTTAACCAACAATATCAACACACAGCTGAAACCATTCAATCGAACTTTGTGTGGGATCAGTCTCAAAGAGAGGACGATAGATTGGAACCTAAGTAGAGAAAGAGGAATTTTGGTAGAAAGAACTTTTTGTAGAGAAAGAGAGGGGAGGATGTGTTGGCTCCAAAATGAAAAATGAAATTAGTTTTAGTATTATTTTTAATACTAAATTTTGGCACGTTTTGGGCACGCTTTTAAATCGTGCCAGATTCTGACACGGTTTTACCCCGTGCCAGATTGGGCATAAACCGTGCCAGATTCTCCTTTGCCTGAGCGTGCCGGATTAGCATTTTTGGTGTAGTGCGTTTTCCTCCAAATCTATTTTCGTTTTTTAAAAACATTTTAGGTGCCCAACCACAGGGACGCCAAGCATAGGAGTTTCATTCTAATGACGTGTTGTAGCTGCTATGGAAGTTACAGGATCTTGGTAGTAGACGCTCTCATTTTTATCCTTAATTCCTTCAGAGTCATTGTACCAGTTAAGGCATGTCGCCCATTCTTATTTAGAGGTTGTAGTTGTAGACTTTCATTATTTCAGTTTTCGGTTTATTTATTCAGACTCTTGTATTGGGACTTTATTTACTCTGGCATTTTATTATTGGAGTGTTTACTCCAGACTCAGTTGATTTCATTTCGTTGGTTATTCATATGAGATAGTTTATGCGATGGATGGTTAATAATTAAATTCTTGGTTATTTGTTTACTTAATTAATAAAATTTGGCACTTCTCTTTTTAAATATTAGGAGTCTAGTAACTAATTATTTTCGACAGTGATGTTAAGACTGAACCAACTTGATATTTCGTATTAATTTAATAAAGGAGTAGCTACCCGGTATTTAATTAAATGGGGTGCTACAGGTGGTATCAGAGCATTAGGTTCTAGTGTCCGTTAGGATCTGTGCGGCTTATTATGCTTCCAGCGTAGCTTTCTTTGATGTAGAGCCCTATGTTTAGGATTGTTGATTTCTTTGGTGAGATTTCGTTCTCCTGCTATGACGTATATGATAGTGAATCTTAATTACAATCGGGTGTGTTCATGCGCCGAACAATGTAGTACATCAGGCGAAGACAATCGGGCGAACATCAGGAGACAAAAGATCAGTTGAGGTTATAGTTTATTAAAGAAGGATGACCGTAGTCGAAGTCACCATATTATGGCACGGAAGTCCAGGATGGTACAGACGACCAAGGCGCGACTTGTGAATTCTAGGCACAACTAAAGTAGAATGTGGGGTCAAATGAGACTCACCCAACAAGGTTGGAATGGGAGAGAAAGAGTTAGGTGAAAAGTTAAAGAGGACCAGCAGTGGAAATACTCGAAATGCGGAGATGGCGTGTACTAGCCAAACGAACGTAATATATCCAAAGTGTTGGACATATATCAGGGTATGGCTAATCGAGAGTGAAAATTTTGGGTAAAAATTTTTCTTGGCTCGTAAGAGAGGAGTTTCAATGGTGAGAGACAATCACCACACTTAAAAGTGGAATGTGACATCGAGAGAAGGCGTACACGTATGGTTTGACCATAAGTTACTTCACAAGATGTTCTGGGTGAAAGGCGAATGTTATTCTGAACTCACACAAAGAGGGCCGGACAGAGGTCACTTTGTGAGAAGAAATTTAATCATTTAGCGAACCTTATACCGGGTGAAGTAAGTAAAATGGAGAAAAGGACATTAAAGGGAGAATCTGCATACAAGAAGAATTGTGTTAATATGGAGAGGGAAACGATGTCGCATTGTGTTAATATGGAGATAAACGCTTCCTTGTGTGGGGAGCTACAAGAATAAAAGAATTCAGATAGAGTGAGACTGGGGGAAACGGTGTCAGTGAAACACCATAAGGGGGAGACCCATCAGGGGACCCGTTTAAATGATTTGGGAAGCTGTATTGTTTATCGAGCGAATGTGATTTTAGGAAGAGATTTTGAAACCAGTAGCATGTTCCTTAGGGCCATCAAAAGCTAAGGGAACAACAGAGGTAGCCATTAGAGTCGAGACTACCAACGTTCGAGAGAAGGGCAACCTTAACATGGTCAATGTGATCGGAGATGAGTGGAGTATGTGTAAAGGTATTTTGTGGGGGAGTGAAACCTGTGTGTTAAAAATTTTCCTAAGAGAGTAGATGAATAAAGGGTATGGTACCTAGCAAGGACAATGGTTATTAAAATTTTCGGTTGGTACGGACACGTGTGTTAAGTCCAGGAACCATTTGAACAGCCAGGGCGATTGGTAAGATAGACGTATGAGTTATATCCTTAGATGATGATGCGTGTTGTATGTGATAAGAACGAGTTACTACATTTTTATTGTTTTTATATTTGCATGAGAGACGAGTTTAGTGAGTATCTCGACAATTTTATTATTTATGTGAATATTTTTCCTGGTATCGTGGGGTTACCTTTATTGTTATCCGCGAAGGATGTATGGGGGTATTGATAGTGGTATATACTTCATTGAAATTACTCGTTTTAGTGTTGTGTTATACGAGTACGATATTATCCTAATTATGGTTTTATGAAAATGATTAAATCGATTGTGTGCGATTATTGCTAGTCCATCGGGGTTACTACCTTGGGGTAGAATATTTTGTTATGGCACAGCCCCATCTGCGAGAGGGCCGAACTTGCGTTTATATATTTGTATATAGTTATATATATGTATTGTTGAGACTTCGAGAAGTATAATGGTCTTGGATATTTGTTCCCGGTATGAGTAGGGATTTCATTGTTATGATGCGGAGTGTATTTAGTTTACTATTCAGCGAAAAGATTTAGCTAATTATTATAAATAACGCTCAGGATGTAGTAATAAGAAGAATGCATTGTTTTAACACCCTTTGGAGACGTGGGAGTTAATACTCATAGTTGTATGTTTGGGGATGGGATTTCGAGAGCCCCGATTATATTTGCATGATGTTTATGGAAGGTGATTTCCATCAATGTTAAGAAACAGTGTCTTTCGGAAGGAGTTCCTTTTTAAAGTGTAATTATGGAAGGAGATGTAACTTGATTATCAAGAAACGGGAATATAGGGGTACCTGTTATGGACCGAGGTCCTAACAGATCCCGATGATCGACAATGCTAGGGAGTAGTGTATCGGGGGGTTCCTTGTTTGGATTTCTCTTTGCGAGACATCACACACATGAAACTTAGCGTAAGGTTGGTAATAGGGAGATGTTTGACCATTCATCCATTAATTGGGTACCTCGATCGTTATGAAAGTAAGTAGTTATAACTGGAAGTAACAAGGGGTAAATTTACAATGTAAGGCCAGTAGAGCCAGTAGTTAGTGAATTACGAGGTAAGTACTGGTAATGTTGGTTTTGTTACGGCGGGTTGAAGAATGTATTGAGGTTAAGGAGGACGTAGGATTTCAAGTTCGGGGTGGTTGAGAACTCCCAAGTGGTATAGCCACGTTGCAAATGCAGGAGCAATAAAGAGTTTGGAATACGTATGAAGCGTATACGATGTTTAAAGCCGTATGCATGGGGTATTAGAGGAGTAGACATCTTGGTTTACTAATGTAGTAATCGCCGGAAGAAGGGATATAGATGGGTGAAATTATTACTTATGGGATTAAGCGTCGTAAGAGAAGGCGTTAATGAGTATACTCATGTGTGAGCAGTGGGGCACGTCCGAATTTGGTGAAAAGGCAGCGGAAAGCCATTTAATAAGGGGATATCTCTTGAGAAGGCAAATATTTAATTATTATGGACAATTCGAAGTAGAGATCCGACCAATCGAATGTTGAGGGTGACTCAAGAGTAAATAGAAAGATGATGTTAATAAGGTATAAAGAGTCCAGATGTGCACAATGTGGTGATAAGTGCAAGAGTCAAAACTTTTGATATATACGCCGAGAGAAGAAGAAGATCATTACGTAAGTAGTAGAACGGTTGGGGTTAGATGACCAACTAGATAATTCTGTATCAAACCGACAATTCCAGGGATAAAGAGTCAAGTTGGTAAATTTCCTTGTGGGGTTGCCAATTTATAGATAAGTATCGAGTTCCTTCGAATATGTGGGATAGGTTGTCCAGAAGGAGATAAATTTTTATATACTTGGGTGATTTACACTATTAGATAGTGGACACGCCGATACATGGTCCTACTCAATTTTATTCAGAACCAAGAGGAAATCCCCGAAATCCACCTTCAATGTGGGGTAGCAAGAAGTAGTGGAAATAACACTTCGTTCTGAGGGTTGTATCACCTATAGCCCGAGGTGTAGGCGCAAGGTGATTGACGACTGGTGGATTGTATGAAAGAAATTTTGGGATTCATTGTGATCTTTGCATTTCCAAATCGGGAATATCTAGTAAGTGAGGTATATTGTGGTAATGGGGAGAAGATATTACCTAAATGGTAGAGTTGGGTGAAAGCACCCATATCTATTTATAGCGGACAAGGTGCTTACAAATGCTTTGTGTAACATCACCCGGCTGAAGTGGTTTTCCCTTGTGTAAATGTCACAACGCAGGGAACAGAGATTTAAAGAATGGGCAAGAGTAGTCAGATGTGTTAATGATTTCTTCCATGATGGGAGTTTCGTGTTTTGATAAACGCGGGAGTTAATGCGTAGTGAGGTGCGGACTCACAATAATACTGAGATAATACGGCCAATGATGTATAGGCTATTTTTATTTGAATGTTGTTTAATAAGAGCACAACGTGAAGTGCATTTATTGAAGTGTAACCCTAAAACTGATAAAGTATCTGTAACAACCCGCGTAATTTTCGGGGTATTTTCGAAATAAAGAGAAAAAATAAATTTTGAGATAAAATTATTTGTATTGCTCAAATATGTTGGTTATTATTTTTTAAGAAGAGAATTTCAAACGATTTCGAAATCGGAATTAAAATGGAGTTTTAATTGAATTTTTATTATATAGAAGAGTCCTCAAAACATAAAACTCTTTAAGACTCCTCAAAACATAAAACTCTCTAGCAAAAAAAAAATATTTAAAAATATTGAACAGTCCGATCGAGCTGAATTTTTTTCTGTAGCTTCCTCTCGTCTTCAGCTATTTCTCTGTAAAATTTCATCTAATTCCAATGGTCCGATCGCCCGAAATAAAATATTTGGTGTTCGTATCTGATTAGAACTCTTTTCTTAATCAAACTCTTAGTCCTTTATATATCAAGAAATTCGTGGCTTGGCTTCTCAAATCACTTTTTCTCAAACTTTTCAACCAGAAGACCTCTCCAAAATTACTCCCTTTCATCTATAAACCATAGCCCCAAACTTATTCAAGATTTCAACCTTAGATTAGAAGGCTTATTTGTTATTTTCTCGAGTTTGGGTTAGAACGAGATTTGATTATTTTCATGAGAAGAACGTGATGGCGTGATCAGATTTTGAGGATGAAATTATATGATGATTCATGTCATGATTTTGAGGTATGGGGTTTTACACAATATGCTCCTAAATCTCGCAAGTGTTTATTCCGTTGAATTCTCGTTAATTGAACTCATATTTTGAATTGTTAAATTCATTGAAATCTGGAAAAAATAATTGTTGGAATTATTTTGATTCATGTTGTATTATTCATGTTGTTGTTGAGCACGTTGTCATGAGATTTTAATATGGCACGGACGTTGGGCACCCGCCAAAATTCCTGCTTCCAAGGGCTATGACTTGATAAAGCATATGCGGATGGGGTGAGGCCTGGTGACCCGGTTAATGTGTTGTTGCGAAATTTAATGATAAAATGCTATTGAGATTCACATTTGATTTGAATAATCGTATTCGTATTGTGACATTTTATTCAACGCTAACATATTATTGTTGAGCATCTTTCCTCTCGTATTGTGTACTTCCCCATATTTTCTTTTAGTGGCAGGTTAGCGCGGATTTTGGGCGCTTTGGATTTGATTGGGATGATTTATAGCGAGGATTATTTTGGGAAGAATTTTAATACAAGAAGAGAAGACTTGGTATTTATTTTAAGAGATTTGAGATTAGTGGTTTCTTTTCTATTGTGGGATTTAGATGCTCTATACCTTGTTATTTGTAGATTTGAATTAGTTTTATCGATAGTAGCGCTCCGCTCGCTCTCCCCGGGTGGGCGGGGTGTTACAGAATGGTATCAGAGCTTAGGTATACGACCACCCTCGGGTCTTGGGTTTTGGGTCTATTGCGTTTATGTGGCGCATATTTTTGGAGATAGATTATTTTAGATAATCGTTTCGCGTTAGGTATCTAGATTAGATGTGAGGAATTTATTTTCGACGATGAAATTATTTTTAGAGATTATGGCCTGATTTTTGAGAGTTAGGTATTCGGCGAATTTCGAGGGCGAAATTCCATTGTTAGTGGGGAAGTGTAACAACCCGCGTAATTTTCGGGGTATTTTCGAAATAAAGAGAAAAAATAAATTTTGAGATAAAATTATTTGTATTGCTCAAATATGTTGGTTATTATTTTTAAAGGCGAGAATTTCAAACGATTTCGAAATCGGAATTAAAATGGAGTTTTAATTGAATTTTTATTATATAGAAGAGTCCTCAAAACATAAAACTCTCTAAGACTCCTCAAAACAAAAAACTCTCTAGAAAAAAAAAATATTTAAAAATATTGAACGGTCCGATTGAGCTGAATTTTTTTTTGTAGCTTCCTCTCGTCTTCAGCTAATTCTCTGTAAAATTTCATCTAATTCCAATGGTCCGCTCGCCCAGAATAAAATATTTGGTGTTTGTATCTGATTAGAACTCTTTTCTTAATCGAACTCTTAGTCCTTTATATATCAACAAATTCGTGGCTTGGCTTCTCAAATCACTTTTTCTCAAACTTTTCAACCAGAAGACCTCTCCAAAATTACTCCCTTTCATCTATAAACCATAGCCCCAAACTTATTCAAGATTTCAACCTTAGATTAGAAGGCTTATTTGTTATTTTCTCGAGTTTGGGCTAGAACGAGATTTGATTATTTTCGTGAGAAGAACGTGATGGCGTGATCAGATTTTGAGGATGAAATTATATGATGATTCATGTCATGATTTTGAGGTATGGAGTTTTACACAATATGCTCCTAAATCTCGCAAGTGTTTATTCCGTTGAATTCTCGTTAATTGAACTCATATTTTGAATTGTTAAATTCATTGAAATCTGGAAAAAATAATTGTTAGAATTATTTTGATTCATGTTGTATTATTCATGTTGTTGTTGATCACGTTGTCATGAGATTTTAATATGGCACGGACGTTGGGCACTCGCCAAAATTCCTGCTTCCAAGGGATATGACTTGATAAAGCATATGCGGATGGGGTGAGGCCTGGTGACCCGGTTAATGTGTTGCTGTGAAATTTATTGATAAAATGATATTGAGATTCGCATTTGATTTGAATAATCGTATTCGTATTGTGACATTTTATTCAACGCTAACATATTATTGTTGAGCATCTTTTCTGTCGTATTGTGTACTTCCCCATATTTTCTTTTAGTGGCAGGTTAGCGCGGATTTTGGGCGCTTTGGATTTGATTGGGATGATTTATAGCGAGGATTATTTTGGAAAGAATTTTAATACAAGAAGAGAAGACTTGGTATTTATTTTAAGAGATTTGAGATTAGTGGTTTCTTTTCTATTGTGGGATTTAGATGCTCTATACCTTGTTATTTGTGGATTTGAATTAGTTTTATCGATAGTAGCGCTCCACTCGCTCTCCCCGGGTGGGCGGGGTGTTACAGAATGGTATCAGAGCTTAGGTATACGACCACCCTCGGGTCTTGGGTTTGGGGTCTGTTGCGTTTTTGTGGCGCATATTTTTGGAGATAGATTATTTTAGATAATCGTTTCGCGTTAGGTATCTAGATTAGATGTGAGGAATTTATTTTCGGAGACGAAATTATTTTTAGAGATTGCGGCCTGATTTTTGAGAGTTAGGTATTCGGCGAATTTCGAGGGCGAAATTCCATTGTTAGTGGGGAAGTGTAACAACCCGCGTAATTTTCGGGGTATTTTCGAAATAAAGAGAAAAAATAAATTTTGAGATAAAATTATTTGTATTGCTCAAATATGTTGGTTATTATTTTTTAAGAAGAGAATTTCAAACGATTTCGAAATCGGAATTAAAATGGAGTTTTTATTGAATTTTTATTATATAGAAGAGTCCTCAAAACATAAAACTCTTTAAGACTCCTCAAAACATAAAACTCTCTAGCAAAAAAAAAATATTTAAAAATATTGAACAGTCCGATCGAGCTGAATTTTTTTCTGTAGCTTCCTCTCGTCTTCAGCTATTTCTCTGTAAAATTTCATCTAATTCCAATGGTCCGATCGCCCGAAATAAAATATTTGGTGTTCGTATCTGATTAGAACTCTTTTCTTAATCAAACTCTTAGTCCTTTATATATCAAGAAATTCGTGGCTTGGCTTCTCAAATCACTTTTTCTCAAACTTTTCAACCAGAAGACCTCTCCAAAATTACTCCCTTTCATCTATAAACCATAGCCCCAAACTTATTCAAGATTTCAACCTTAGATTAGAAGGCTTATTTGTTATTTTCTCGAGTTTGGGTTAGAACGAGATTTGATTATTTTCATGAGAAGAACGTGATGGCGTGATCAGATTTTGAGGATGAAATTATATGATGATTCATGTCATGATTTTGAGGTATGGGGTTTTACACAATATGCTCCTAAATCTCGCAAGTGTTTATTCCGTTGAATTCTCGTTAATTGAACTCATATTTTGAATTGTTAAATTCATTGAAATCTGGAAAAAATAATTGTTGGAATTATTTTGATTCATGTTGTATTATTCATGTTGTTGTTGAGCACGTTGTCATGAGATTTTAATATGGCACGGACGTTGGGCACCCGCCAAAATTCCTGCTTCCAAGGGCTATGACTTGATAAAGCATATGCGGATGGGGTGAGGCCTGGTGACCCGGTTAATGTGTTGTTGCGAAATTTAATGATAAAATGCTATTGAGATTCACATTTGATTTGAATAATCGTATTCGTATTGTGACATTTTATTCAACGCTAACATATTATTGTTGAGCATCTTTCCTCTCGTATTGTGTACTTCCCCATATTTTCTTTTAGTGGCAGGTTAGCGCGGATTTTGGGCGCTTTGGATTTGATTGGGATGATTTATAGCGAGGATTATTTTGGGAAGAATTTTAATACAAGAAGAGAAGACTTGGTATTTATTTTAAGAGATTTGAGATTAGTGGTTTCTTTTCTATTGTGGGATTTAGATGCTCTATACCTTGTTATTTGTAGATTTGAATTAGTTTTATCGATAGTAGCGCTCCGCTCGCTCTCCCCGGGTGGGCGGGGTGTTACAGAATGGTATCAGAGCTTAGGTATACGACCACCCTCGGGTCTTGGGTTTTGGGTCTATTGCGTTTATGTGGCGCATATTTTTGGAGATAGATTATTTTAGATAATCGTTTCGCGTTAGGTATCTAGATTAGATGTGAGGAATTTATTTTCGACGATGAAATTATTTTTAGAGATTATGGCCTGATTTTTGAGAGTTAGGTATTCGGCGAATTTCGAGGGCGAAATTCCATTGTTAGTGGGGAAGTGTAACAACCCGCGTAATTTTCGGGGTATTTTCGAAATAAAGAGAAAAAATAAATTTTGAGATAAAATTATTTGTATTGCTCAAATATGTTGGTTATTATTTTTAAAGGCGAGAATTTCAAACGATTTCGAAATCGGAATTAAAATGGAGTTTTAATTGAATTTTTATTATATAGAAGAGTCCTCAAAACATAAAACTCTCTAAGACTCCTCAAAACAAAAAACTCTCTAGAAAAAAAAAATATTTAAAAATATTGAACGGTCCGATTGAGCTGAATTTTTTTTTGTAGCTTCCTCTCGTCTTCAGCTAATTCTCTGTAAAATTTCATCTAATTCCAATGGTCCGCTCGCCCAGAATAAAATATTTGGTGTTTGTATCTGATTAGAACTCTTTTCTTAATCGAACTCTTAGTCCTTTATATATCAACAAATTCGTGGCTTGGCTTCTCAAATCACTTTTTCTCAAACTTTTCAACCAGAAGACCTCTCCAAAATTACTCCCTTTCATCTATAAACCATAGCCCCAAACTTATTCAAGATTTCAACCTTAGATTAGAAGGCTTATTTGTTATTTTCTCGAGTTTGGGCTAGAACGAGATTTGATTATTTTCGTGAGAAGAACGTGATGGCGTGATAAGATTTTGAGGATGAAATTATATGATGATTCATGTCATGATTTTGAGGTATGGAGTTTTACACAATATGCTCCTAAATCTCGCAAGTGTTTATTCCGTTGAATTCTCGTTAATTGAACTCATATTTTGAATTGTTAAATTCATTGAAATCTGGAAAAAATAATTGTTAGAATTATTTTGATTCATGTTGTATTATTCATGTTGTTGTTGATCACGTTGTCATGAGATTTTAATATGGCACGGACGTTGGGCACTCGCCAAAATTCCTGCTTCCAAGGGATATGACTTGATAAAGCATATGCGGATGGGGTGAGGCCTGGTGACCCGGTTAATGTGTTGCTGTGAAATTTATTGATAAAATGATATTGAGATTCGCATTTGATTTGAATAATCGTATTCGTATTGTGACATTTTATTCAACGCTAACATATTATTGTTGAGCATCTTTTCTGTCGTATTGTGTACTTCCCCATATTTTCTTTTAGTGGCAGGTTAGCGCGGATTTTGGGCGCTTTGGATTTGATTGGGATGATTTATAGCGAGGATTATTTTGGAAAGAATTTTAATACAAGAAGAGAAGACTTGGTATTTATTTTAAGAGATTTGAGATTAGTGGTTTCTTTTCTATTGTGGGATTTAGATGCTCTATACCTTGTTATTTGTGGATTTGAATTAGTTTTATCGATAGTAGCGCTCCACTCGCTCTCCCCGGGTGGGCGGGGTGTTACAGAATGGTATCAGAGCTTAGGTATACGACCACCCTCGGGTCTTGGGTTTGGGGTCTGTTGCGTTTTTGTGGCGCATATTTTTGGAGATAGATTATTTTAGATAATCGTTTCGCGTTAGGTATCTAGATTAGATGTGAGGAATTTATTTTCGGAGACGAAATTATTTTTAGAGATTGCGGCCTGATTTTTGAGAGTTAGGTATTCGGCGAATTTCGAGGGCGAAATTCCATTGTTAGTGGGGAAGTGTAACAACCCGCGTAATTTTCGGGGTATTTTCGAAATAAAGAGATAAAATAAATTTTGAGATAAAATTATTTGTATTGCTCAAATATGTTGGTTATTATTTTTAAAGGCGAAAATTTCAAACGATTTCGAAATCGGAATTAAAATGGAGTTTTTATTGAATTTTTATTATATAGAAGAGTCCTCAAAACATAAAACTCTCTAAGACTCCTCAAAACAAAAAACTCTTTAGCAAAAAAAAACTATTTAAAAATATTGAACAGTCCGATCGAGCTAAATTTTTTTTTGTAGCTTCCTCTCGTCTTCAGCTAATTCTCTGTAAAATTTCATCTAATTCCAACGGTCCGATCGCCCGGAATAAAATATTTGGTGTTCGTATCTGATTAGAACTATTTTCTTAATCGAACTCTTAGTCCTTTATATATTAACAAATTCGTGGATTGGCTTCTCAAATCACTTTTTCTCAAACTTTTCAACCAGAAGACCTCTCCAAAATTACTCCCTTTCATCTATAAACCATAGCCCCAAACTTATTCAAGATTTCAACCTTAGATTAGAAGGCTTATTTGTTATTTTCTCGAGTTTGGGCTAGAACGAGATTTGATTATTTTCGTGAGAAGAACGTGATGGCGTGATCAGATTTTGAGGATGAAATTATATGATGATTCATGTCATGATTTTGAGGTATGGAGTTTTACACAATATGCTCCTAAATCTCGCAAGTGTTTATTCCGTTGAATTCTCGTTAATTGAACTCGTATTTTGAATTGTTAAATTCATTGAAATCTGGAAAAAATAATTGTTGGAAATATATTGATTCATGTTGTATTATTCATGTTGTTATTGAGCACGTTGTCATGAGATTTTAATATGGCACGGACGTTGGGCACCCGCCAAAATTCCTGCTTCGAAGGGCTATGACTTGATAAAGCATATGCGGATGGGGTGAGGCCTGGTGACCCGGTTAATGTGTTGTTGTGAAATTTATTGATAAAATGCTATTGAGATTCACATTTGATTTGAATAATCGTATTCGTATTGTGACATTTTATTCAACGCTAACATATTATTGTTGAGCATCTTTCCTGTCGTATTGTGTACTTCCCCATATTTTCTTTTAGTGGCAGGTTAGTGCGGATTTTGGGCGCTTTGGATTTGATTGGGATGATTTATAGCGAGGATTATTTTGGGAAGAATTTTAATACAAGAAGAGAAGACTTGGTATTTATTTTAAGAGATTTGAGATTAGTGGTTTCTTTTCTATTGTGGGATTTAGATGCTCTATACCTTGTTATTTGTGGATTTGAATTAGTTTTATCGATATTAGCGCTCCGCTCGCTCTCCCCGGGTGGGCGGGGTTGGTATTTATTTTAAGAGATTTGAGATTAGTGGTTTCTTTTCTATTGTGGGATTTAGATGCTCTATACCTTGTTATTTGCGGATTTGAATTAGTTTTATCGATAGTAGCGCTCCGCTCGCTCTCCCCGGGTGGGCGGGGTGTTACAGTATCAAGACTGTTAAACAAGCTTTTTGCGAAGCGAGGGCTTTAGTGATTGGGCCTTTCTATATAATTTGTTTTGAGTACTAGAGGATACCTAATTTTTTCAGGTATGCCTAACTTTTTCGAATTTCAGGATGAGATTTCGTTATTAGGGGGAAGTATGTAATACCTCGTATTTTTATGGCTTTTAATTATGAGGTTAATTAAATGGAATTGCTTTTAATTGTGGTATTTATTAAAATTAATTTGGGATAATTAATTGGGAAAATTAACTCGAATTTAAATGCTAGCTAGATGAGAGTTAGTATTTGGTTATTATTATTATGTTGTTGAATATTACTGAGTGATTATGGTAATATGTGATCATTGAATTTATTAAAATTATCGTGAGTTGAAAATATGACAATTTCGGTAATTAAGTTGGGACGAACGTGCCAGTCGTGTCAAGACCCAATTTAATAGATTTAAAAGTATTTTATTTTTATGTCATCCGTATGAGCTTTTTGAGTGTGCCAACATGTCCGTAAGGGTCGAGATAGTCAGAAAACACTAGCCGGGTGTTTAATTTGGATCCCGGGGCATTTTTAGGTCAAATCGACAATCTAGAAGGGTATTTTGATCATTTTAAAAATTAAAGAATTAAGTTCCACGAATTTTCGTGTTTATTTATTTATTATTGGAAAGGCCAATTGGGCCATGATTAGTCAAAAATAAAGGGGTGGACTACGTGAGTTAGAGGAGAAGTTACAAAAAGTCTTCAAACCAAAACCACCACCATTTTCGATGGAATTATGACCGAAAAGAAGGAGAGGACCATCCCTTGAACACCATCAACGAATCAGAACATCAAACTAAAGGCAAGTGATTTATCTTGCAAAGATTCAAAGCATATATTTTACATGTTATTATATAATTGAAGATTTATCATGAATAATGAAAAATTGAATGGATTTGACAGGTTTAAATCATAATCTGTGTAGGTCTTGCATGTATTTTAATATTGGAGATGATAACAACCACGAATTTATGATTTATGGGTAGAGAATTATGAAATTTCATTGAGTTATGTGATGTTCTTGAAGAAATAGGAAAACTAGGGTTTTTATATGAAAATTGGGTATTTTGATCCAACAAATATAGGTTCTATGTTGATTTGATGATTCTAAAACGCGGGGAAGGATGTGAACATGCTAGTATGATAAGTAGTATACTTAGTTGTGAGTTTTGGATGTTAGGATGAAGAATTTAAGGTGTAAAAAGAGGAGAACCCGTAACTGTTAAGAAATTCTGGGTGGATACCTGCTTGATCGATCGATCGACTCAAGAATATCGATCGATCGAACCATCGATCGATCGACCCCTTTTCTTCGATCGATCGACCCCTTATGATTTTTGACAATTGTTTCTCTTTAAGGTTAATGATTATTCCAAAGCCGATGTGGGGTATTAGGGTGATTAATATAATATTGTGGGACTTAGATAAGGTCAGTAGGGTCTTAGTTATTATCGGAGAATGTTATAACTTATGGAATTTATTGTAATTACTTACGAGTGTCTACCGATTGAAGTACGATTAGAAAGCGTTCGAATTGAAACTATAATGGGAATTTATGATGATGTAAGGTTAATGGTAGGAACGGTGTGACTTTAAGTACTGAGATAACATCAAAAATTATTAAGAAACCCAGTAACCTTTTGAGATAGGTTTAAGTACTCAAATTGATACAACGAGAGAGTTATCAAGCTGAATATATATACTACGTATTATGTTCGGGGTAAACTTGCTACGTACGAGACATTACTAGATGGAATGTGTGAATACTTCTATTGTAATATGATTACTTAGGTTGTGTGAATGCCTAGTGTATGTATTTCTTATGTGTATGAAATACCTATCATACTTGCTATCACGGGAGGTTAGTTTTATTTTGGAAAAGGACCCTTTTATCCTTGTGTGCCTTCGGGGGATTTAGACTGGTACCGTAAGGACATAGGTCTGTGAATGACTTATTTGTGAGTTGATAAGTCAGCTGACCATGGGAGCGTAAGTATGTGCGTGACCCATGGGTATGTGAACTATATTCGCCTCCAATATGTGTGATTTTGCTTATTGAAACGGTTCTTGAGAGATTCGGAACTCGTAGTCCCTATATACATGATGTACCGGAATTCGATAGCAGAGTATGCGTGCACCGCAGCTTAGCCTAGGGGTGCCATATATGTATTTATGTACTGAGAGTGATATACTTATGTATTTGTGACTGGTTCATTGTTGCTTAGTAGATGTGAATAACTAAGATATTTGAATGGGTTAAGAGTGAGAATTTAATTAGCACTTGAGATAAGTAATTTAATGAATGTGAACATGGGTTGTAAATATGGCTTATTTGGGAGTTATGTGTAGATACTCTATGTTAGAATGTGAAGGCAGGAGTGGTACAAACTAGTTAGATAGTGGCATAACTAGGATGGGTTAAAGGCATACGTTAGGCGTGCACAGTAGTTGAGAGGTAAGAAACTCACATGACAGTACACAACTAACGTGTTTATAATATGTATTGTTTAATTGTAATTTAAACACTTGCTAAACTTTTAAACTGTTTTCACATCGGGCTCTGACCTGTTTTCCTCCAAATCTATTTTTGTTTTGTAAAAACATTTTAGGTGCCCAACCACAGGGACACCAAGCATAGGAGTTCCATTCTGATGACGTGCTGTAGCTGCTGTGGAAGTTACAGGATCTTAGTAGTAGATGCTCTCATTTTTATCCTTGATTCCTTTAGAGTCATTGTACCAGTTAGGGCATGTCGCCCATTCTTATTTAGAGGTTGTAGTTGTAGACTTTCATTATTTCAGTTTTTGGTTTATTTATTCAGATTCTTATATTGGGACTTTATTTACTCTGGCATTTTATTATTGGAGTGTTTACTTCAGACTCAGTTGATTTCATTTCATTGTTCATATGAGATAGTTTATGCGATGGATGGTTAATAATTAAATTCTTGGTTATTTGTTTACTTAATTAATAAAATTTGGCACCTCTCTTTTTAAATATTAGGAGGCTAGTAATTAACTAATTGTTTTCGACAGTGATGCTAAGACTGAACCAACTTGATATTTCGTATTAATTTAATAAAGGAGTAGCTACCCGGTATTTAATTAGACGGGCTGTTACAAATGAATCCATATATTATATTTTCCATGAAAAATTAGTGTTATCAAATACACCCTAAGGGTGTATTTAAGGATGTATATTAAGGAACTTGTAATAAAACCCGGTGTAGAGCAAACCCCGGTGCCAAACACTCCAAGCAAGGATATATATTAAGGAACTTGGAATAAACTATTACGGGTGTAAACCAAAAGTGTTTAAGGATGATTTTCTTGGAAAACAAAACACTCATAATGTGAACCTTTTCATAGAAAAATTAAACACTCTCTAGGAGATGGAAGAATATGAAAAGGTTGGTTACAAAGAGTTGGTTCCCGCACATTAGTAATTCAGAAAAAATTAGTGGGAACAAAAGAGTGGGGTAGCGGAGAAAACTGTCAAAAAACTCCCCAAAAAATTTCATGCCGGAAATCTCGTTCGAACGACCCTTCTAACGAAGTTCCAGAGGCCAATGGGAAAAATTCGTTGGCAAACTCAATCGAACGACATTCTTGTTCGAACGAAAAACTCGTTCGAACGACAATATCGAACGAAGCCCCAGAATGACCAAAATTTGATTTTAAGCCCACAAACTTTATTTTAAAGTTCTAAAGAAACCTTCTGAAAATATACCTGAGTTCAAAATAAACTTACACCCTTTATAAAATTAATCCAAGTCTTCATATACATATAAAATTACATTCATACCTTAGGAGCATTGGAATAATGTTGTTGACGTAGAAACGAAGCACACAAAACCCGACATATGATTGAGCTTTATAATCTTGGTCGATACGTCTTCAACTAACACGACCGAGGGTTGGATGGATACACTTGAACACTATCCTATGACTAAAATATTTTTGTCCGGAATTGAACCAACACTATATTAAGACTCAATTGGAGACTTGTGTCCTTACCGAATAAAAACCCAAAAATAATGAAAAAAATACAGAAAGTGAATAAAACCCCAAAAATAATGAATTTTTTTCCCCATAAAATGAAGAAAACCCCAAAAATAATGAAAACAATTCCAGAAAGTGAATAAAGCCCAAAAACAATGAAAATAATACAAGAAGTGAATAAAAACAAAAAAAAAAAACAAAAAAAAATAGAAAAAGTGAATAAATCCCCAAAAATAATTTTAAAAAATTCTAGAAAATGAATAAAACCGCCAAATTAATGAAAAAAACACAGAAAGTGGATAAAAAAAGAAAATAAATATCAACCCCGGAATTAATTTAAAAAAAACCCAAAAATTTATGAAAAAGTCAAAAACTTATTAATTAAGAAAACAAATAACAGAAAATTAAAAAAAGCTCAAAAAATTTAAAAATAAAATAAAATAAATATTAGTCCTGGAATTAATTTAAACAAACACCAGAAAATTAAAAAAAATGGTCAGAAAAAAATCAATAAAAAAACCAAAATAATGAAAAAGTACTGAATATGAGTAAAAAAATAGAAAATAATTATTAACCCCTGAATTAATTTTAAAAACCCAAAATTTATTTAAGATTCATAAATTTCTTAATTAACAAAAAAGTAAAAGAATATATAAAAGCACTCAAAAAATTAAAAAAATGGAATTGAATAAATACCCTAGAAAACTAATAAAATTTTTTATATTTTTTTCTTAATAATCTTAATACATTTTTTCTTTTTTTTTTATATTTGTTTTTTTAAAATTTATTTCGGGGTTAATATTTATTTTCTGTTTTTATCATATATTGATATCCATGTTATCTCATTTCAAACTCGATATGTCACGTGGTATTTTCTTTGTCTCATGTGTGTAGGTATGAAGATTGAAGATCTATATGTTGCACACCCTGATGAGAAAAGATTTGAGATTCCTGAAGATTTGAATAACAAACGATGAAGACTATTCATTTGTACCTTTTCCAGTTTTGGGTTCATGGGAGGGTAGATTTGTATAGGCAATTTCATATTTGATAATTCGGATTTTTTATGTATGTACCGGCATAGACATAGGGGGAGATTTGTAAGGACATTTTTCTCATGTCCAACATGTTACATTTGTGTATGTCGTACGCCGCTACATTTGGCACGTCACCTCACGATCTCACATGACGGCCTCTATCCGAATTTTGGGAATCAAGCATTCAACATCTCCATTAATGTGTCCCACATCTGCCTCAACGACTTCACGTTCCAAGATTTTAGGGACTTAATGCAAGTGGTACGCAAGGGAAGTCAAAACAGTGAAATAAGGCTTGATAGGGAAGTTCAAGGGCATTTTCGTAATTTCACATCCATAGTTCGGAGGTCTGGTCAACTGGAAAGTTGAAGAGCTCGCCGCAACGAAGATACTGGAAGAAACGGCACCTCAATCCGAGCTACGATGAAGAAGTTATGACCTTTTGAAGTTGGAGAAAATTCCTTGAAGAATGCTGTTTTTTAACCCCATACCAGAATGGTACACCCAAACCGGTTCGGTGTACCCCAGATGGGGTTCGGTGTACCTGTACGCTGATAAGATTTTTAGAGTTTTAAAAAAGCGGAACTCTTCATCTTTTTTCCTATAAATACCAACTTCGGGGGAGTTGTTTTGCAAGACTTTAGAAGACGTTTTTGAGAGTCCAAATACATCTAGTCTTCATATTTTTGAGTCCCAAGACTCATCTTTTGATTCACACAATTCTTCCAATCCTTTGTGAATCTTTTTGGTAACCCAAGAACACAACTTTGGTTTTGTTCAACCCTTGTGGAGAAGCCGTTCTCTTCTTCATTGCTGCCCTCCTGGAAAGGGAAAATTCCAGCCGCCGACTACAGAATCCGATACCCGAGGGTAATTCTTAGTCAACTTGTATTTTCATTGTAATCCGATTGTAAGCCGTTTTCTTACAAATTATAGTGAAAATAAATGGTTTTGCCCCTGAGGGGGATTTTTCCTTAATTGCATGTGTTTGAATGTTCTTGCGTAGATTATCTATTTATTCAATCACATACTGCTGCATGTTTAGGGTTTGTTTGTGTTAAAAGGATTTTATATATGGTTTGATCATTTGAACGCGAGCACACACGTTTCTCAAATTGGTATCAGAGCGGGTTACGCTAATTTATCGCGTGATCCTGATTTTTCAAGGATTTATTTATTTTTTATACAATTTGACTTCTCACGTCGTCAAATTGGTATCAGATCCTGTTGCACTAAGTTATTGTGTTTTGATCCTTATTTTGCACAAAAATGGCTTTTGATGGTTTTGATGATCTTCGATGTCAAATTTTTGAAAAAATTAATTGGAAAATTCACACGAACTCTTGTTTTAAATCTTCTATTGAAAACGAATCTGAGAGGTGTCCTTGTTGTGAGGGTGTTGGTCACACGTTACATGAGTGTACCACAAATTTAAAGAAGAAATTGAATAAACCGATTTCTCATGTTTCTACCCTTAGTGATTGTGATTCGAAAGAAGAAGTTTTTTATGCTTCTAGGCGAGAGTTTCCCATCCGTGTGATTAGTGATGATAGTGAAAGTGATGGGAGTGTGGATGAAAGTGAGGAGGAAAGTGTAGATGAGCATGACTTGCAAACTGCTTACAAAGAACTTAGGGCTCATGTGAAAATTTTGAAAGAGAAGCTTGAGTACGTCGAGGGTGAGAGAGATAGTCTTAGAGGGTTGATGGAGACTATGAAAAAGCAGCTTTTAGAGTGTGAGGATTCTAGACGAGTACTTGAATCTAGGATAGGTGAACTTGAGATGAAATTGAAAGATTCAAGTAAGGTGAAATTTGATTTGGAGTCTAGGTCTGAAAAACTTGATAAGATTTTAGGCACAGTCAAGATCAAAACGGACAGGGGTGGGATTGGTCTTGAAAAATATGTTGCACCCATTCCCACACGTGTGAGAGAGCCCCCTAGGATTGTTAAGAAAGAGACACCTAAGGTTGTTAGGAAAGAGCCCCCTAGGAACATCGTGAGAGTGCCTCCTAGGATCATTAGGAGAGACCCACCTAGGCAAATTCGGAGAGAGCAACCGAGAAATTTGAGGAGAGGGCCACCTTTAGGTAACACACACCGCCCGATTTACACTTGCACACATTGCGGTAGGCAAGGTCATATTAGGCGATTTTTTTACAAGCTTTTAAATGGACCTAGGAAGGTTAATGAAAGAATAAATTCGATTCCTAAAACCCCCACACTTCGTTACACATCAATTTGGGTTAGAAAATCGGATTTAGAGGCTTATGGTTTATTTGTCCACGATTCCCGTTTGCTTGCACGTGATTCACCCCATGTGAAATCTTTTGGTTGATTGAGATTTCATGTTTGTCATACACTAGTTGTGGTTTCATGATATATTTTTACTAGTGTGATGACTTGTACTTTTTGTATAAATTCTTGTTTTTGAATTTTTTTGAAAAATACAAAAAGATTTTATTTTGAGAAATTTTTGAGAAAATCCAAAAAGATTTTTGTATTGCACCGTTTATGGATGAACACTTTGGATGACCAAGTCACATCATCATTCCATTTTTTTCATGTGACTATTTGATAGTGTTTTGAGATAATAGGTCAATTCATCCTTGTGCTTTATAATGTTTGGGGTCATTAAGATGTATTTAAGTGTTACTTCCTACATGTTTGACTCATGTTTCCTTTATTGCACACATGCACGGATTTGTTTGATTATTGTACTTGTCTTATCACATGTTGGTTGGGTGTTTTCACTTCAATCCTGTCCTTAAAACGAACCAAGCGCGATAAATGTTTATAAGGAAATTGTGCATATAAAAACCGTTTTGTGAGTTTGTGTGCTTTGTTTGAATAACGGGGAGGGGCTGCGAAAGGTAATTATCTATCCTTTGCGCAAAAGCCACCGTTAAAAAGGACCTAAAAAATTGAGGAATTTTATTATCCGAGGTCCAAAGAGGTTAAAAGAGCCCGAAAAAATTGAAAGGCAATAAAAAGATATTCATGCCAATTATGGGCCATTTAGGTTTTTGCACCAATTCTCCAATGTTTGAGAATTTAGATTACCTCTACAAGAAAATATATATGAGGGAGTTTGGTTGGAGAAATTAAAACGGGTTTGCACGTCCTTGAAATTTTTGAAAATGCACTATATAGTTTTGGACGTTATTGTTGTGGAAATCATTTGACTTTGATTTGTTGATTTGCATAAAACGATGTCATCTAAATTCAACAAACGTTTACACTTAAGGATACCTTTGATGTTCATTCGTTAGGAGTACACGTATGCATCGTGCACATATGATTGATTGAGTTGATTTACCTATCGAATGTGTTCACACCCATTCATTCCATTTCCATGACTTGGTTGTTTGAGTCTAAATCCATGGTGTGATTTTTGTTTCATATTTGTTCATATTGGTATCTTATTTTTGTACGAAAATTTGAAAAATCAGAAAATAGTTTGTATTTTTTTTGTATACCGTGACACCCCGATTTTGCTTATTTGATTCATTCTTCTCATTTGTCTATTTGGGGACATCATAAAAAGGGGGAGAAAGAATTATCATATTATGGGGGAGTTTGAATTTTGGGGGAGTTTTTGAGATGTTGCTTATGTTTTTATCATATATTGATATCCATGTTATCTCATTTCAAACTCGACATGTCACGTGGTATTTGCTTTGTCTCATGTGTGTAGGTATGAAGATTGAAGATCTATATGTTGCACACCCTGATGAGAAAAGATTTGAGATTCCTGAAGATTTGAATAACAAACGATGAAGACTATTCATTTGTACCTTTTCCAGTTTTGGGTTCATGCGAGGGTAGATTTGTATAGGCAATTTCATATTTGATAATTCGGATTTTTTATGTATGTACCGGCATAGACATAGGGGGAGATTTGTAAGGACATTTTTCTCATGTCCAACATGTTACATTTGTGTATGTCGTACGCCGCTACATTTGGCACGTCACCTCACGATCTCACATGACGGCCTCTATCCGAATTTTGGGAATCAAGCATTCAACATCTCCATTAATGTGTCCCACATCAGCCTCAACGACTTCACGTTCCAAGATTTTAGGGACTTAATGCAAGTGGTACGCAAGGGAAGTCAAAACAGTGAAATAAGGCTTGATAGGGAAGTTCAAGGGCATTTTCGTAATTTCACATCCATAGTTCGGAGGTCTGGTCAACTGGAAAGTTGAAGAGCTCGCCGCAACGAAGATACTGGAAGAAACGGCACCTCAATCCGAGCTACGATGAAGAAGTTATGACCTTTTGAAGTTGGAGAAAATTCCTTGAAGAATGCTGTTTTTTAACCCCATACCAGAATGGTACAACCAAACCGGTTCGGTGTACCCCAGATGGGGTTCGGTGTACCTGTACGCTGATAAGATTTTTAGAGTTTTAAAAAAGCGGAACTCTTCATCTTTTTTCCTATAAATACCAACTTCGGGGGAGTTGTTTTGCAAGACTTTAGAAGACGTTTTTGAGAGTCCAAATACATCTAGTCTTCATATTTTTGAGTCCCAAGACTCATCTTTTGATTCACACAATTCTTCCAATCCTTTGTGAATCTTTTTGGTAACCCAAGAACACAACTTTGGTTTTGTTCAACCCTTGTGGAGAAGCCGTTCTCTTCTTCATTGCTGCCCTCCTGGAAAGGGAAAATTCCAGCCGCCGACTACAGAATCCGACACCTGCGGGTATTAACTAAAATTTGGGATTAATTAAAATTGGTTTTTATTTGAGAAGTTGCAATATTTCCGCTGTAGCTACTCTCTCAAAGAAAGTGAATAAAACCCCGAAAATAATGATAAAAAAATACAAAAAGTGAATAATACCCCAAAAATAATGAAAAAAATCCTGAAAATGAATAAAATGCCAAAAATAATGAAAAAAAAAATACATAAAGTGGATAAAAAAAGAAAATTAATATTAACCCCAGAATCAATTTAAAAAAAAAAACCAAATTTTTTTTTAAAAGTCAGAAAGTTAATAATTAAGAAAACAAATAACAGAAAATTAAAAAAAATGCTCAGATAATTTTGAAAATACAGAAAATGAAAAGACATACTTAAAATAAATATTAGTCCAAGACTTAATTTTAAAAAATACCAGAAAAAAGGTTAGAAAAAAATACAGAAAATGAGTAAAAAATAGAAAATAAATATTAACCCCTGAATTAATTTTAAAGAACCCCAAAATTTTATTTAAAAGTCAAAAATTCATTAATGAAGAAAAAATAAAAGAATATATATAAGTGCTCAAAAAATAAAAAAAATGGAAATGAATAAATACCGTAGAAAACTAATAAAAATGCAAATATTTGAAAAAAAATTAAAAAAACAAGAGAATTAAAAAAAAATAGAACAGACCTGGCGACAGGGGGTGACGGAACGGTTGGGGTGGGGGGCGGGGGCGTGGTGGATTTGGTTTTAATTCATTTTTTTATTTTTGTTTAATAATCTTAATACATTTTTTTTTATATTTGTTTATTTAAAATTCATTTTGGGGTTAATATTTATTTTCTGATTTTTTTATTTATTTTCTGTATTTTTATGTTTTGAATTTTTATTCAGTTTTTGTGTTAAATTTTATGGTTGTTTTTATTAACTTTCTGGTATTTTTATTATTTTTCTACTTTTTTTTCATGAAAAATATTGAAAATCAAACACATAACAGATGAAAAATAGAACATTTTCCAGCTGAAAAATAATTGCAATCAAACAACATCAATAAATTTTTTCCATGAAAAATATTTTCAAATTTTCAATTCCATGAAAATTAACTGTTAACGATTATTTTTCATCTTATTTATCAAACACACTTTTAAATCTAAACACATACATCTAATAAAGTGTATTGATTTTTAAGTGAAACTTTAATTCTAGAAATTCTCAAAACTATAGATTATTTGAAGTAGAAAATGTCACACTCAATGTTAGACCATATGCTTTACAAGTGTTACAATGATAATTATGGGGTGTGATAATGGTAATACTTATTCTTCTATTTTTTATATTTTCATGTGATGCGGCTTTATAATAATTAGAATTTTTTTTTATATATTATCAAGTGGGTTTGCTCTTTTATCTTTTTGCTGCCAGGATGTCTATGTTGAATGAGAGTGCAAAAAATTGCCTATTTAAAGACCACGATTATCTACACACTAAGCTAGAAAAGAATGGTATAAGTCCCCTACACACGTTTCAAATATGGGTTGATTGAGTACTTCGCAGGGAACAAATTTTAATCTAACAACTGAAATCTAGTTTGAGGGTCTTTCCAGGAAACTTACAAAAGTTGGATAGAAATCCCAAAAGACAGATATAATAAAACTATGTTAAAGAATCTAGCATGAGCTACGTAGTACGGATGGAATCTGGTCATTCTTTTTAGATGTACAAGTGAAATAATAAAATTATGTTAAAGATAAAATGGGCTGCATTGCCGCTTAGACTTAAATATAAAGAGGACTTCTATTGTATTCGAAATTTTGGTTGAATTTTCGATTGAAATTATACGTGACAGTGTATTATTAATAGATTTTTTAATTTCACTAGCGTGGATCCCATAAATCAATTAATAAAAATTCACCATCTAATCCGGTCCATCCACTTTCGGTCAAAAATTAAGTCTGAATAGCATTTTTGAATTATAAAAGGATGACCGCGTGTTTAAATTAAACTAGTTTTAAATCTAGCGCGATGCGCGAGCATGGTATGGTTTTATTTGTAAAATATATGCAACATAAATAATATTATCCTTATATTTAAAGTAATATTAATATGAAATGAATAAAATGTTTGGGACATATGAACATGCCTCTATTTTAAAATTACAAATTAACTATATATTTATATTTTTTTAGTAGGGATGGTTGTTCCATGATTAGTATAAACTAAACATTGAGATACCTTCTTTTATTTAAGATATAATTATATTTTTATGTCCATTTGACACATTATATAAGTATTAATTAATAATAGATGGAGAGAAACGGGATACTCCTTCATTATGCATATATGGAGAGAAAAGGGATACTCATTCATTATATATATATATATATATATATATATATATATATATATATATATATATATATATATATATATATATATCACAATATTTTACTTAGACACATAACAACTTTAAATAAATTATACTTGAACCCCTATTTTTTTAAAGTTATAATGAATTGTATCGTGAACATGATAGACGGAACATGTAAATGACAAACAATTAGAACTTGTGTGTTAAGAAAATAAAGCATAATTGGTATAATTTGTATGAAAGGAAATGTATAAATGAGATATCAAACCTTATAACAAATAACAAAAATAATTGTGCAATAACAATATGAATAGAGAAAAACCCAAAAAGGAGTATTGTATTTTTTATATGTAAAAGATAATATAATGAAACATGAAAGCATACCCCACTTTCTTTAAAATAGGGCAACATTGATGATATACTTCTCACTAACTAAACTCACATTTCTATATAAAGATTCAATCGAAGTTATCTTAAAAAAAAAAAAAAAAAAAAAACTATTTCACTCTTTACAAAAAACATTCTACTTAAACAAAATCAAAGTCAATTCTATGGCTCCATATCAATTCTCAAGGGTCTTTTACTGTTTGGGGTCCAGTAATTTTTACTATTTAGTGTTTTGTTTCATTTGTTTACATTCTACTTGATTGGGGTCCAAAATCGACGAAACTCATTAATTAACTGTTTGACGGTCAGTTGACTCATTATTCAATCAAAAAGACTATTTTATACATTAGTATAAGTATGTATTAGTGTATTAAAATAAATTCTACATTATATCTTATTGCTTTAAATAGTGATTAAGAACGACCTTTGCCTCCAAAGCTTAAACAAAAGGTAAAAACCAATAGTGATTTGGGAACCTCCAAACCCTACTAATATTAACTAACAAATTAATGAATGGAAGAAAAGAAGGAAATGACCCGCCAAGAACTTTAGCCGATGTTTGAACATATGTGTCAACCATTTGTTCAGGAGAAGGTTTGGGTTTTTTGGTATAGTTATCAAATCGCGAATCGTATCGTGAATCGTTTATCCTCGAATTGCGAATTAAAAACCAAATGATAAAAACGTAGTAAAATATACGTAAATGAGATTTAACACTTAGAATTGGTAATTAAGCGTAATATGGTAAAAAACTAATCGTAGCACATGATAATATACCAAAATATATCATAAAAGTTAACCGTATCACATGTTCTCATTCATTTTAAGCTTAAAAATATAAAAAATAAAAATATATCATAAAACAACCTACATATTAATTTAAAACATCTTACATATTAATTTAAAACAATAAAATAAATACTAAGGTTAATTTAAAACAGTAAAACTAAAACAAATACTTTCAAAAATTTTAAACAGCCTACTTACTAAGATTAACAATATTAATTTAAAACAGCCTACAAAATTACAACAAAATTAATTTAAAACAGTAAGCCATATTAATTTAAAATGATGAAGCAAATACTAAGATTAACTATAAAATAATATTAATTTAAAACAGTCTTCATATTAATTTAAAGCAACAAAAAAATATACCTTCAAAGATTTTATAACAAATACAGTAGTTTTATAATAAAAAAAGCAAAAGATAGAAGACACTCAGCCAAGAGAATAGACAAGAAAAGTCAGCTGATAATAACCGAGCCAAGAGAACATGTTTTTCTCTAAAACTCAGCATCTTAACGGTATCCTTTGTTATTTGCTTCTTTTTTTTTATTGTTTTATTAAAACATACGCATGGTTATAAGGTAAAAAAAATCACGAAAAAAAATAGTGAATCGGATTCGAATCGGGAATCGGATTCGAATCGGGAATCGGACCCGAATCGGAAGATTCTAATTGTGAATCTCCGATTCGGTCCGGTTCTTTAAACAATTGCGATTCTCAACTCGATTTGAATCATTTTATGTGTGAATCGAATCGAATCGAATCGTACATTTCGAATCGCGAATCGTACGATTTTCACAACTATGGTCTTTGGGGAAGCCCATGGTGATTGGCAACGGTTTAAAATAATGTTTATAGATGGGGAAAATAAAGAGGAGTTAAAGAGACTGAGGGGAGAATGAAGAGGTGCCCTTTAGAGTGGAAAATTTTAATTCCAAAAGATTCATGAAACTAACGCTTCTTTTCTTCTTAGGCAGTGGATTAATGAGATAACACGTGGCAAAACTACAAACGGAGACACCATTATATATATATATATATATATATATATATATATATATATATATATATATATATTAAGAATGATGAAAAGACTATTGCAGTTATTAGTGTGTACACATGGCAGATTAACATGAGGAGACGCCATTATATATATATACTAGCATATAAGCCACGTGATACGTGGCCAAATTTATTTAACTTTATTTTTTGTTATTGTAACCTAATACACAATATATCTTTATGAACGTTTAAAAAAAATTAACTTGCGATTGTTGTGAAATCTAAGATCAATTTATTTGAAGAAGAAGAATAATGTGCAAAAGATTAAAACCTAATTTATTTTTAGAAATTATACGAGATCCAACTAACAATTAGATTTGAGTATAGAAATTAAACTAAAAAAAACTGAACAGGAGCCTCAATGTTCTTCTCTCTCATTCCGTCATTACTTTTCCCATTCAGGTCAACCCATTTACACCTTCAATATATGCCAGAACCCATTTACCAAAACCATGTTAATCTATATAATAAGGAGTAAAATTTTTTGCACTATTCAATAAAATCATAACACAATCAGGGGCTACGATTGAGACACCAAAGCAACAATCCAACGGTTTTGATGAAATGAGATACATTTTACTCTTTTACCCCATTATTATTTGGTTCCCCCTCTTTTGTCCCATAATTGTTCATTTTCAAGATCCACTTTAATTCAAAAACAAGGGTAATATTGTAACTCTCTCTTTCTCTCTCTCTCTCTCTCTCCGTATACCCCCCAAAGACCTGCTATACTCGATTTGGGCGCACTCCCCCAAATGTTCTCTCTCTATCAGGGCCATGGTCCATGGAGGTTCCATATGCACCGCCCACCATCATTCTTCCATTCTTCACCAGCATAAACATCGGTCCACCGCGTCTCACTGTTTGTTTTTTCTTCCTATGTTTGTTGGTTGTAATATCAGGTTCTTGGTTCCTATTTTGTTTCCACATCCAGCACATTTGAAGGTATGGATCTAAATACTATATCTCTCTCTTCCACTGCTAGCACTACTAGGTATTTTATAGATCTGAGTTTTTATCCATATCTTTGTCAAAAATTAAAGGTCCGAGTTTTTGGGTTATAGTGTTTTTATAGATACAGGTATTTTATAGATCTAGGTTTAGTGTTTTTTATTATTTTGATTTCAGTTTTATTGTTTAGCCTAACAGGGGCTATGATTTAGTTTCACTGTTTCACTGTTTATCCATAGGATTTGTGATGTGTTTTTGGTGTAGTAATTATTAATCACTATAATATTGGCTTTATCCCCTTCTCAATGTATATTGTATTGTGGTTCTTTGATTTGGTTTTTTGGTGTTTTATCTAGGGTTTGGACATCTGAAAATATGAAAATATGATGTGATTTGAGTACATCTGAAAATATGAAGCACTATAGGTGATTGTGTGATTTGTATTTTTAATCTCTTTATGCCTCTTTACCGACTCCATCATTTCAAACATGTTCATTCCATTACCGTCTCCAATAATTTAATATCCCCTTGATCTGTTGGTTTTGATTTCATAGAACCCTAAATCATAGTTTTTGGCTCTAGGATTGGTGATACATGATAAGGTGTCTAATAGCTCTCCACAGCATAATGGATATTTTAATAGGGATAACCCTTTTCTAAATGAACTTATTTGACCAAGAATAAGGTTTATGCCCTCTCGAGGTTCATTTGCACTATGGGTTGAGGATATCTCCGACTAAGCTCTTGGGAGTCCCACTTCCTCCTAATGTCGCATAAATCCTTCACTCTACATGAGTCATAAAGCCATGCATCCTATTTACTGTCCATCTCCCCTGACCTAATGCTCTATAAAAAGGAAGGGAGAATCTCATTTCTAATTTTCGGCATCCTTCTACAGGTGTGAGAATCACTGATGGCATGAATTTTATTAAGAGTTGTGTGTAAAAATCCAACTTTTTCCCGAGTATGCTATATGGATAACTGTGTGTAAAAATAAAAAATGAGTTGTGGGTAGATGTGTTTAATAAGGTAAATGCAGTATCATTGTATTATAGTCTTATGCACGGGACTTTTCTCCTGCTCACTGTGGTAGTATTCTCCCATGGTTTATTAGGAAATCAATCATATAAACTTCCCAACATCATAAATTAGTGCCTATATATTTATGGTCCATTGACATAATCATATAAGATAATACACTTATCCTCGCATTATATTTGGCCACATGCAGTCTTCTGTTCGTATCTTTTGCACCATGGGACGCTCCCATCTTTGATGTTTACCTTTTCCTTTATATACTAAACATCATTCATCAACGCTCTTATTTGTTTACGTTTGTTGATTATGGGAGACACAATATTTGGCCTTCATGTACTGGGCCCATAACGATGCAGTACTACTGAAACTCCACCATAATTTGGTCGCAAAAGCCTCGAACATCAATCTGTAATTTGGTCGCAAGAGCCTCAAACATCAATCTCTAAAGTTGAAATACAATCTTTTATCATTCGTGGAAGGATCTGTACGATCTTTACAGCTGCAATACAAGTTGTACAGGTTCATGGATACTGTACAGTTGCATATACATTCTTTAGTGTGTGGTATATATAGCATTTATTCAGTGTGTGGTATATATAGTTGTTTATTTAGTGTGTGGTCAGTGTGTGTTGTATACCACACAGTTTATGAGTATTAATAACAAAAGAGAAGTATATAGTAGTTCCTCTTATCTCCCCACCCCCCACCACAATTTAATGTTGTTTGTTTTAGCTCTTAATTTTGTTTGTAATTTTATTGATCAAGCTAATAAGGAAAATGATGAGGTCTATACACAACTGCCTTTACTCACTCAACAAGGGGTATGATTCCCAATTGTTGCAATTCAGTCTTACTGCTGGCTAAATTTGTGAAAAAGATTAGTGTTTAATCTATTTATTTAGGTTTAATCCAATTAATTGAAAGGGAAAGTGTTGTGCATGATGTTTGTGGAAGTTTTATTCTGTTTGTGCAAGTGTTCTTAAACATACATATTTCCCTAAAGTTTACATTAAAGTTGTATTTTGGCTTTGGCTCAAAATTTATAAGTTCTTGGTTTATCCAGGAAGTTTTCACTTCTTGCCCTTCGTCCTCCCAATAAATTTTAGAGATTACAACTCAGCCTTCAATGCTCTACATTATCTTAGAACAAACAATTTCTCATCAAACTTGATAATAAGTTTGTTCCAATTCAAGTACATGTACTTCGTGTCGATTCAATGCTTTTAAGCATGATTAAAACATCATCACCCAGCGTTCTTGGTGCTTTTGATCACTTTTGGTTCTTACATGCGAACTCGACACTTCTATTGCATACTGAGTTGAGGGTTGTATAAATGATAGTCAATGTAGATTCTTCGACATATTGTTTTAAGATTTTAAATTATGCTTAAAAAATTGGGTGGGTTTTCTAATTTGCAGGTTATTTGACATAAAGAGATTAACTTTAGCAAGTTCAAGAATAGAAGAGAGGTTATCCTTCATGGCAAGTCTTTGAAAACTTTCGCAGAGAAAAAACTCAAGAATGCGAATGGAAAGAAGACCTCTGCTCTCGAAACCCAACCATCTAACGGCGAAAAAAAAAGGCATGGATGCTTCTGTAGAAAATGAGTATGTTCCCTATCCTGCAACTCCTATATTGCAAGAGAAGAAATTACCAGAGAGTGGGATAGTCAAGCGTGGCAGCAGGAAAATATAATATTTAGGTACTCTGTTACAGTAAAAATACAACACAACACAGTTTCACATAGTTATTTGGTCAGGGTATTTGTGTTTAATTTTAAAAAATAATGTATTTATCTTCCATTTTATATTTGGTGTAATATGTGCATGTTGGAATGTGATCTTTTGGGTGGTAACATATATGAGTTATATAATTTTCTTGGTTGGTTTTATGGTTCAATTAGATATATATAAGGCTTTGAAGTTTAAACAAAGAACTTGGATCATAAAATGTGTTTTCATCATTCTGTCTGAGTGATGCGTAACAACAGTATCATGAGTGATGCGTAACAGCAGTATCAGTAGGGAAAACTCACACATAGCGGTGTTTTCATATTCAGTGATGTGTTTTTAGATCTATTCAGTGTTCTATTCAGTGATGCATTTTTGATGATGTGTTTTCACATCTACTCAGTGCAGCGTTGCCACATCTATTTAGTGATGCATTTTTAGATAAAAAAAAAGTGTTTTCAGAATATGTTTTTTCATATTGGTATGCTTTTTCACATAAAAAATCCCCAGGTGTTTTTATTTGGCAATTTTTTTATATCAGATATTTGGTATGCTATTTGTTTACATGAGTAGTTGTTTGTTGGCATAATATTTCTTTCATGCGAGCTGCTGTTTGTTCGCATGTTTACATCAATTGTTGTTCCTTCCTTCATATGTTCCCATGTTCGTTTTCTCTATTATCCATCATGCTTTATGTTTTGAATTCCATGCTTATATGAACTCCAAGTTGCATATAATGTATCTTTATAAAACTCACTCCAATTTTCCATATATCTGTGTTCTTATTGGTATGACATTTATGTACACATTTCATATACAATATGTATATGAAATCTGTGGTTGTAATTTATTTTTAAGTCTATGAAATCCACCCCCTCTTATTAAAGAACTGCAGCAGCTCGAGAGGTACCTTCATAGGTATGCAGATTGATCATTGATCCACCAAACAAATCATACTCGGCCTAAGTACAGTTAAATTGTTGGTATTGATGGTTGGTTATTAATACACGAATGCTTTGTGTATGATCTGTTCTGAATACCTGCTCATGTTCTATTCATGTTCTGTTCTGAATACCTTCTCATGTTATGTTCATGTTGTATTCTGAATACCTGCTCACTTGATAATTGGTTTGATTTTTAGACATTCGGGATATATATAAACTATGAATGTTGTTGTTCGACTATATATATGTTGCAGTTCTACTATATATATTATAGTTCTACTATATATGTGTTGATGTTCTACTATACATATACACTATATGTATGACATTGGCTCATCTAAGCATGTTATAATTATGCGATCTCAAGCTTGATATATTTATACCTGATACATTTTCCTGCTTTGTTTGCCTCAGTAATGACATAGCATGTGGGTGATGACATAATGTTGAAAAAATGCATCCATTGAAGTCTCTGTGAGTTGCATTACAGAATTAGGGCTGCATTAGTTTACCATTTCTATTCGACCATTTAATTATCTTCTTTTAGTAAAGAATTTTGTTGCCTTAGTAAAGAATTTTGTGTCGCATGTAAATTGTGTAATTACTGGCAGATGCCAATTGAAGGGGACATTTTGGGTTGCATCAGATCTGTTTCTGATTAAATGGATCAGATAGTTTTGGACTTCCTCATACAGAACATAAATCAAAACGTTATTTGTTCATAAATTGCAAAACAACCTTAAAGACTGCAGTCTTGCAACAAAATGCATAGTTCAGGAGGGGGAGAATTGCATTAAAAATAGTTCAAAGGTTTTGTTGCCAGAACTTCATAGTTAATGTTTTTATTTGTTTTTTCTTTTTTGACTTTCTATTTATCAAGTGTTCTGCCACTAGATGGGATTTGTAACCTAGTTATGGTACTGATCCATATGAGCTCCGATGTAGAATGTTTCGATACAGGTCCTGTTAAGGAAACCAAAACTTAAGTTCCTTAGAGTAAGAAATGTGAACATTGAATGAATATCATATTATTAGATTCTCACATGCCATGGCCTTTTTGTTTCTCTCTTGATGCAGGAAATCACATTCATTTAAGTCCATACCTTTCTTATATCAGTGGGGCATTGGTAGGGTGTGCAGCTATAGTTGGATCGTATCCATTTGATCTTTAAAGAAATATATTATCTTCATAAGGGGAGCCAAAGGTATTGGGATCGTATCCATTTGTTGACATGACTTTCAATTTTATTTATGGGTTAACCACCACTGAGTGGCATTCCCTTGCCGGTGTTAAGCAATAAGATTGATAAATCATGAGCCCTCTCTAAGAAGGATTTGACTAATCAGATGTGGATAACATCTATTACTAATAGAGAGGTATGCTTCTTTATGATCTTATGCAAAAGCTCAACCAACATTGATTTGATCACCGATTGACTCATTAATCATTCCAAGTCAAAGAGATAAGAGAATTAACTTTGTTTTGTTATACCTTAGATTTAAATCTGTCAAAATATCTGATGGACCGATGTTTGGGAATGGGAACGACGGTACTAAACAGGTATTTAAAACTGCATGTATTTTATTTTTCTAAGGTGTATAGTTCTGCTTGGGAATGAGAACTATGGTACTAATTAGGTATGTAAAGCACATTTTGCCTTTTGATATTTTTTTTGAATTATTAGTATTATTGTTATATCGTGCTAAAGACTGTTAAAACTTCAAGACTGTTATATCGTGTCGGTTATGTAGTGTTTGTTTTGGTTTTGAGAATTACGATTACATTTGAAATTTAAAGCCCCGTGAATTAGTCCATGCTATCCATATAATAAATTAGGAATACTCATCAATAACAAAACAGGGAATGCACTGGGGTTTCCTTATAGGCCCAACCATCTTATATATCTTCTTACATCTCTTTGATGAAATTGTGCTCCTTTACAATGAAACTATGCATCTTCTTCCTCCACGCTAAATTAAATGAAATCTCATGGGTTGCAAATATATTTTTTGTTACGTCTAATTTTACATGTGTGTATGTGCTCGATGTGATTTGTGATGATTTATAACTTTGGGATGATGTTACCATAAACAGTATAATATGCCTGCTACATGTCTATTTTGATATTTAGCCGAGAAAACAAATTGAAATCTATGGGAATGGACCCGGTGGTAGAAATTCTTTAGTCTTCTACAGAGATCAATTCTCGAGCCTAGGTGTATTGTGGGCCCCGGTAATGGATGAAGCTGGCTGTAACAGTCTTATCAGGTTAGCGAGCTACTGTTCATGCTTTACTCCTTTCCAAACATTGAAAAAACGTAATGGTACTTAGAGAATGAGTTTTTGTCTCTTTCAGGTGTTCTCAAATCAAGGGTTTCAAAGATAAAGATACAATGGCTGTAACAATCTTAACAACACTATCACGGCTAAATGAATGAAAAATATCATGCCAATGACGATCGACAACCATCAGAACCACCATGAAGGTTGGAGGAAACTAGTGATAAACACGCATCCAGCGGTATTCACTGGGATCAACACGAGCACAATGGTTCAATCAAAACGGTAATCAAATCTCGCAGACAACAAATCTTGCGGAAATTACCATGTAGATAACCAAAAAACCAAAGAAAATCCGGAAACAATGGTCGACTGTAACTGTCTTAGCTCTGTCATTGGAGGCACACGAGCACTTAAGACTTTTTCTTTTGCTTTTGGCATATTCATTTACTGTCTTTGCTATTAAAATAAACCATACATAAAAATAATAGTGTTGGATTGGTTGGCATATTCATTTTCTTGATTGGCATATTCATTTTTTATAATTGTTGGATTGGTTATTCCTTAATACGGCGGATAGTCCAATAAATAAAGAAAATCATGTCCATTTTTTTTAAATTGACACTGATTATTTGTGGCACAATGTGAATTTGGTTAATGAATATTGTAAATTTAATGCTACATGTGAATTTGTTTGATGCATTTAGACTATTTGAAAGAATTTTGTTGGACCAATTATTATTTGCTAAGTAGGGTGGATAGTCTAATAAATAAAGGATATTATGGTCAATTTTTTTAAAATTACACTTTTTTTTTTGTTGGGGTACGAATTTTTTTTGTTTTGCACTTACGTAATTTGAAATTTTTTATTGTTTTGCGATTAGGTATTTTCAAAATTTTGGTCGTGCCTTTAGGCACGGGCATTCCGCTAGTATATATATAAAATAGCTTATGTATGTTATAAAATATATGTGTGATATTTTTACTTTTTTATGTATGATATTTTATGTATTTTATGTTACATAATATGCATATATTTCATGCATGCGTGGACATGCATGAAATATCATGCTAAAAGCATATATTATATACTATTATATATAAAACTGTTTTTGTATACAAAAGGTTACGACGTGACAAAAAAATCCTCAAAAGATAGATAAAAACCTGTTTATATAGGTTTTGTATACAAAGTTTTATATAACATGGCATGAATAGTGAAAAGACCCTCCCCCTTTATTATATATATATACTAGCGGATGCTCGTGCCGAGGGCCCATCGATAATTTTTCCCTCATGATAAAACCCAGCTAATAATAACCCATCTTTTAAAAAAAACAAAAAACCTTTAAAAAAAAAAGAAAAAAAAATAGTTAAAAAAATGATTTTTTTTAAACAAAAATATATATTTTAAAAAATATTTAATAAAAAAATTAAATTTAATTGCACGTATTTAAACAAAATTACTAACAAGTACTTAAAAAATAATAGTATAATAGTATATACTTATATATTTTTTAAATACGTGTTATTATTATTTTTTAAATAAATCCTATTAAATTTAATTATTTTTTTTAAAAAAAATATTTATTTTTTCATTTAAAAAAAAAATATATATATATTTTTTAAAGGTGTTTTCTAAAAAAAAAAGACGGGTTATTATTAGTTGGGTTTTATCACGGGGAAAAATTTATCGTCGTGCCCTCAGCACGGGAATCCGCTAGTATATATATATGGTGCCATGGTTTTTGAAAAAATATCTCCATTTTTCAATGCATGAGATTTTCTCATGTCATGCCCATGCATGAAATGCCACCCTAAAAGCAATTTTTTTATTTTTTATTCTTTTAATTTTTTTTAAAATTATGGGGTGGGTTTTGATTTTTTTTAAATTATGGGCTGTGTTTTAATTTTTAAATTTTTTTTATGCCCTGGGTTTTATCTGGGAGCAAATTTATCGTCGTGCCCTCGGCACGGGCATCCGCTAGTGTGTGTGTGTGTATATATATATATATATATATATATATATATATATATATATAGAGAGAGAGAGAGAGAGAGAGAGAGAGAATATTATTTTTAATTTCAAATATTTTTAATTAAATTGCACTTTTCTTGCCTTTTGACACTAACCCACGTCGTTTCACAATCGAACTTGGGCACTGACAATGGTTGAGTCAAAAGATTAATTAAGTAATTAATTAGATAATGAATTAAATGGCACCTTTGCAATAAATAATTGTAGTAAAGGAAATGAATAAAAACTTCATGCAAGTCAAATAATAATGAATAAAAAAAATCGTAATAAAGAAAATGACACACCTAGATAAATAACAACTTTGCAATAAACAGTTGTCTTTAACAAATACACCAATTCCGCATAACCTAAATCAGAAAATCAAAACCTAAATCGGTAAATCAAACTTTTAGATAAAATTGTACAGAGTGAAAATTGTACAGAACCTAATCCCTGTCATGAGAAATATAAAAGATATATGTAATCATATATGCAAAAGATATACGTTTTTAGCCATCTGATTATATGTATGAAAACATTAGACCAAACATACATGTAATCATATTGGAATCAAAGTTATGGTCCCTGTCATGAGCTTTGCTGCCTATACCTCCTACGCAAAGTTGTAGCCATTGTAATGAAATTTGTGAAATATACTTTGGATTTGGGTTTTCAATTTCTTAATTTCCTACCCATTTATATCTGAAAAAACAAAAATACCCACCTACAATGTATCATGGAATAGCGTGAATGCTCCTTTTCCTTGAAAAGAGAAGAGTTCTTGAAGACTTAATGGAACGTGAGGAGTTGGACTAAATTCATTGTATTGGAGTGTATAGAAAGATGAATTATGGATTATGAGAAACTCTCATTTATGATATGCCATGTGTCAGTCTCACACGATTTGGGTCTACAATTTTTATATAGTTATATAGACTAGGTGTAAACCCGCGCGATGCGCAGGCGAGACACACTGTGCGAAACATATTCGAAATTAAGAAAATATGTATTAATCATGTCATGTTCTTGTGGAAATGTTTTGGCATAAAATTGTGCATATCGTGTTTGTGTTACACTCTGATTAGTTTAGATGAAACAAAAAAGAATAAATTTTCTAATTCAAAATATCATATTCAAACTTATAAATAATAATAGAGAATTAAGATAAAGGTTATGTTCCTTTCTATATTTGGATTTTTAGGACAGTGCTTTTCAAGTTTATAAATCTCATCCCTGTGATACAATAGCATTTATTTGTGTGGTCCCTTTAGCGTTAGAAGTTCATTTTTTTTATTCACGCCAACGACACCATTTTTCACCATTTTAATGGTGTTTTTATATAGGGACTAAATTTATAAAATTATGTGGAGTGTCCTATTTTTATACACTTTGAAAATTATGAGGGTCTTTACCAAAACCCCCCAAATAATAAATACCTTTAAAAAATGGAAACCATTGTAGATTGAAGTGAAATTTTGTATATTATTGTTCCACGTCATTTTCTTTTAAAAACAAATGATGAGGAGAAGTTCATTATTATTTTGGTGATGAGTAGAAGTTTGTAGTAATTTGAACATGTAATGAAATCTAGCCCGATTTCTTTTAAAAATAAATAATAAGATCGCATATTTAAAAACAAAATAAAAAAAGAAGAAACCCTAAAGAATATTGGTGATGAGAAGTTTGTCAACAGAGAAAGATTGCAGACATTGATCTAACTAAGTGTTGTCCCTATACAAATATATGATATATTAAGTCAAGAAAATCATAAACTAATGATGTTTTTTGTAGGGAAACCATATATGAGCAGTTCTATAAAAATAAATCTTCATTCCAGTCATGTTTATGATGAGAAAAGCTTGGATCTAGACTGGACACCAAAGAACACCAGTGATAAAATATTAAGCAACCCATGATTTAGGTTATAAACAAACACAATACCCAATCATGTTCTTGGTAAACAAACACAGCATCTCACCAAAAAAAAAGTAAACAAACACAACACCCCATGGTTTCATCTTTTCTTCTGCTATTTGATAACGTGTTTTAGAAAATAAAAATTAAAGCTGATAACCAACTAAATAAACCACGATTTTCCTCAACAATAAAGAATTAACATTAAAAATGAATAGGGGTTGACCCCAAAACAAATCTACAATAGAAGAGAGGAGGCATATAGAGTCTCTCACCTCAGCAGAATAATGGGAAAAGGGAAATGAAAATTGATAAATCATGAATGGATCTAAAACACCAAAAAGTACTCTGTTTAGCCAACCTCATGTCCCAATCGAAGATGGGTTTGCAGTAGTCGGTCCCAAGTCGAATGCGTGGAGAGGTTGTTTTTGGGGCAAGTGTCCGCCTCCTCTGGTGGTTAGTTGAAACCCTGGAAATTAAGGCGATGTTTGAAGATATGGTGGAAGGCTCCATGATCAGTGAGAAGGAAGGAGCTATTTTGATTTAGAGCGTATATATTGATATGTGATCCATGTGAGGATCTAATTAGGGTTCGGGTGTTTTGGGAAAGGAATTGGTGTATTGGAATGATAGAAGACCCAATTGGATAAACGAAGGAGAGCAGATGTGAGTTGTCATCGAGAGTATGCCCGAATCAATAATGGAGAAGAGAGAGAGTTACTTTAAGGAGAGAATAGATCAAGTATCGATACATGAAGAGTTTGTAACATGAATGGAGAGGGATGAATAGATTTAAGAAGATAAACAGGAGGGGAAACCGAGAAGGTGGGGAAATCGAAAAGTCTGAGCGGGTCATTGGTGGTAAATGAAAAGGGTGAAGAGGGAGAGGTATTTTAGGATTAGCTCTTTGTAGATCATTTGAGTGTACACGTGGATACGCTCTCTAGCGAGGAGCAATAAATTTCTTGTTTTGCATTTTATAGTAGTAATGTAGGCCACGCGATGCGTGGCCGAATACCAACAAATCAATCAAGACTTGTATAGTTCACTCGGTGTGTCATATAGTATTTTCCAATTTTAAAATATTAAGAACTAAAATAAAAAATTCCAAATATCAGTAACGACATAAATAGTGTTTTAGACATCTTAAAAAATCCTCTTGTTTTGGTAGCCTCCTTGAGATATGATGCAATGAACCTTTGATTTGGAATGAATTTGTTTAGTTACAAAAAAATAGAATTCAATTCCTTTTACACATCAAAGTCTAAAATTATGTAATCAAATACTAAATTTTGTACCTAAACCTAAAGTAAAAACGAAAAAGCCCTCAATAAAAAAGCGATACAATCAATCTCCAACAATATTAGTAAATTAACCAATGTGACCTTCACCCTCAAAATCATGTAATTCAGATAACTTGTTATAGGTATTTAAAGAACAAAGGAAGATGGAGGGGTGAACTCTTGATATTTCCAATAAAGAAGGGAAAACCCCCTAAAAAAAGTGTAGACATAAGTTTAAAACACTACAAATTTATTGTACAAAGCACTACAAATTTAAAACATAAAACTAAATCAAATTAAGTGTAGACGTAAAGCAAAATAGAGATTAAAAAAGTGAAAGGAATAAAAAGATGAAACACAATACCATCGAACAATATTTGGAATGGTGTCGATTGACATTAGTTTCCATGTAATGTCAAACCATTGCCCTGAAAATATATATCATTTTTAAGAAAGTTTTTACACTCATCAATTGATAAGAACATAAACATTTTGCTTATATAAAATATATAGGTCAAGGAACATAAATTTTCATAGTATCAAATTCAAAATAATTATATATTATCAAAGAAAATAACGAACTTGCCATTAAGATTGAGGAATATAGACAACTTGCCAACAACAGCAACTGTAACACAATTGCATAATGCCAATTCAAATAAATATACTAAATTATAAAAGAAAACAAACAACTTACCAATTATGTTTGATAAATTGGAGTCTCGGCCATTATATTATCATAATCAATTAACAACTGGAAATGAAAACAACCTTCGTATCGATTTTTATGGCTTAGTGTGCTTTCAAGCTATTTCAGAATTTTCCAAAATAACTCCAAAGTGAAACTATGTTAATTTTTGCGTTTCCACAATTATAAGTCACCTACCTGCCCGAATATTTACATATCAAAATATTTGCAAATTGAACACAACGGTAGACAAAGTAATTCAAGATGTCTTAAAGATAGACATTCCATTTTAAAATTAGGGGTCAAATAATAATTCAAGAAAAACTAATTTTAATGCAACCAACAATTATGTTGAAAATATGTTTGAAGCCTCTTGACAGATTCGTCAACATTAATCCTCGAATTGAAGCTAATGATATTAAAATCTATTATGTGTTTATATATAGATTTTTTTAAAATCTATTACGTAAGTGAATATATATTTACCCCACCCTTGAGAAGAGTTAACAATATACTACTTCCAGATTCATTTTATTGTAATTTGTAAGTCTCCAATTTATTGATTAAGTTGTCTGAACTTTTTCCTATATAATTAAATTTGAAATTTGTTTCACTTTGTTTTAAATTTGTTCTAAAAATTAGATTTCATTAAAAAAATAACCTATAATGCACAACAATAAAAAACGATTAAAAGAATAAAAACTTAAAATGCAAAACTGGGAGTGTGAAAGGGTAAATAACTCTAGATGTCTTGATTCCTTAAAATTTGTTGTAATGGGTGGTAGAAGACATGTATAAAACGGAGACATAAAGAGGGAAGAGGATAAGTGATCGTCAACTCTAAATAGTCTAAGCAAGAGAGAAATAATCTTTGAATATATAGGACCTTTGGAAACCTAAAAGAGAGCCCGACTCATAAAGACGAAGTAAGATAGAGTCTTACAATCGAGGAGGTGGAGAGTTACATTATATGGATACATACAATGTTTAGATAGAGAAAAGACTCTCTTGAAAAAAAAAATTGGGTTTGCTAATTTCATATCTTTTTAAAGCCACATGGAAAAACTAAAAATTAAGACACCGTTTTTAAGAATAGATAGATGAAAAATGTTGGAATACAAAGTGGAGAGACAAATTCATTTACCAAGCCTCGAATAATTTATTACTGTCATGTGTCATCCTTAGAGGATTTGGGTCTACAGTTTTTATATAATTATATAAATTAGGTTTTAGACTCGCGCGATACGTGAGCATATTATAATTCTTGTGTAACCCACAACTCAATAGGCGTGTCATTATAAATAAATAATAAAATACATAAAAAAGATATAAAAAATGCATCAAACAATGAGTGTTTATATAAAATTCTTACAAAATCACTTCACATTCCTATAGGTAAAGTAACATGAGTATGAAGTTAAACCCATAATGAGCTCTAATAAAAAAAAATTGTTAAAAAATTTATTACACAACAAACCTTCACAATTAAGCATGATTGAATTGTAATTTGTAGAAACATCAATAGGTCTCTAAAACTACTCTTGCCAACCCATGAAAATATGTGGTTAACAAATATTCCTAACAGATTATTAAATTAGAAACTGACTTGAAATTAATTTTTGTCTGTAAAATTAGTGCTCAATCGTATACATCCTTTCACCACAACTAATTTGTATACAGAAAAATGTGATGAAAAAAAATCATTATATCAGGTATTAGATTCGGTATTATTATTCACCAACACCTGAAAATAGCATATATACACTTTAAATATATATATATATATATATATATATATATATACACAAATATTCACTAATACAATAGTTTACTCAAAGAGAAAGACACGTGTATTGGGTCTTTCATAATTAGCCATGCTTAACCAAAAGTACTGAGTGACAAATACTGCCACATTAGAATGAAACAAATGTTCTGGTCAATCAATGTTAATTCAGTTTTCATTCGTAATTTATTAGCAAATTCATAGGTTAATTATTTGTTTGATATGATTATCCCCAAATAAAGAGGTCATGTGTCTCTAATATCCATGAAGATCATCCAGTAACTATTCACTATCCAACAAACAAAAACTCTTAAAAAAGCCAAATTAAACTGCATGTATAACCCATATAAACTTTATAAGCTAGATTAAGTGAAATTACATATTAGTGGGCCCTTTATGAAGGACCACACATTAATCTTTCATTAAGGAACACACTGCCAACAGATGATTGGTAAGAAAATGGGATGAAAATGAGAGAAAGAGCGAAAGTACAAACTTTCAAAACCATCAACATTAACAAACTCAACAAACAAAGTTATAACATTCATACAAACATTTAATCAGCACATGAACCAAGCGTTTATAGAAAAAAAAAGTGCAAAACATGAAAAAGTAAAAGAAAAATGCGGCGTTAGATGAAGTTTGAAATGCAAAAACCTAATATGAAAGGCAACTAAAGAGAAAATCGAGAAAATGATAAAATTGTTGTTTTATATATCAGCCAGTTGTTTTTGGAGAAAACCATTGTAAAACAAAAGTTCTAAAACTTAAAAAACTAAAACCATACCACATACCCAGCCATCCAATCTAGAATTGAGACACCCACCTATATCTCTTCCATAAAGGACCATAATAAATCTGTTTAGAATAAATCAGAGGAAAAAAAATTGATATCATGTCCACCCATTTATTCAACAAACAAACAATAATAATAACAAAAAATGCTTATATATAATTAATTAGATCATACCTTTACAAAGATGATGTATAAGATCCTAGTAATCACTATGTATTTGTTGATCGACTAAACTCCAAATTGAGACTGACAACTCAAGTGGAAAAGTAAATAATGACGATGAACGTACAATCGGAAAGAAGATTTGGAAACACACCATCTCGTCTTCTGCTCTCATTGTCCTTTCTCCATCTCGTTTTCTTCTCCCCAAAAATGAATATACATGAAGAGAATGGGGGTATTCTAAGAAGCTGAAAACCAAGGTCCATAATTGTCTTGGAAATTGTAAATATAATGGTTAACATTAATCCCATTCATTCGAATGGGTGGGGATTAGAGGTATTGAAGTGGCTGTTACGGATGAAACAATGTGTGTCTTGACAAAAAGGGTATAAAGAGTAATTCAATAGTGGTGACACGTGTCTAGCATTTTAGAATAGAGAATAGATGTGCCACGTGGATAGCCTTAAAAGAAGCTATCATTAAATGCTTGTTTAGCATTTTATAGTATATAGAGATTAGATGGTATCTAGTATTGTTTTTAAATTTCATTAACATAATAAAAAAGGCTCTTTTTTTAGGACATGTTTTATTTCATTGTTTTGTCATGTTAAATGATTTTTTTTGGAAAAATCGATTTTTTTCACTTTTAAGTTATTTGATAGACCAAATTCACAGTAAAATTATTTTTCACCTTTAGAAAATGTACAAAACCTCTGAAGCACATTTGGCACCCAATAATTTTTTTGGGTGGAGGGTAGATTTTACTTTTTCAATTTTTGGTGGTAAATGTGAGTTACCTTTTTCTATTTTTTTAAAATTGTCTTATATATGTATATAATATATTCCAAAAAATTATTAGCATTATTATTAATTCAATGGCACACTTTCGAAAAATTATTTATATGTTTTCCATAATTTAATGTTCCACTAATTAATAATAAATATTTTTAATTTTTTAATATTTTTTTAATAAAAATATTAACATTAATTAATATTAATATTTCACTAAAATACTAACATTATTTTTGTCAATTTATAAAATACCGCAAGTGCACGGGCTATTATAGAATAGCGAGTGTAAGTACGCGTCGAATCCATAAAGATTTGTCAATTTTTCATTCAAATTAATTGTGACTGTCCAACTAGATTAAATGGGTTGAGAGATCAGAGGTAATATTAAACTAAGCTAACACAATTAAAAAGTGCAAGTACAAAAGATATAAACTAGTGTGTGAGAAACTAGGACATTGGATCCATTTATCACGTTTGACTAATAGTATTCAATAATTTAAACTCGTCATTCCAGATTTTATAACTCAAATTAAACCGACTCTCGTCGTATTTAATTCGGAAAATAACACGGTTAAGTTCACACTAAAATTTAATGTCTCTAAATTTAGACGACTAAAATCCATATTCCCTAGGTTTAGGTTTAAATAACATGGCCGTTCTCTCTAATTTTGACTCTCTAATATTGGATGCCAGGGTCCATCCAAGATTCTCCTAAGTTTAGGTTTAAATAGAACTCCACTGTATTGTCTACCTCTTCAATGGTCGGTCGTTGCAGGATCTCCAGAATCACTGACTTTTTAATCTCCATTCTAGTCACACACGCTAATCTTTCTAAGGCATCGACTGGGCTATTGTCTAGCCGAGGGATCCTTTTTCACTTTACCTCATTTCATTTCTTCAGTATTGCTTTTTTACTTTTCTAGATACTTTTCTATCCTCTCATCTTTTGCCTCGTACACCCCCAGGATCTGGTTCACTACCAATTGGGAGTCACTATAAACTATCATTTTCCAAACATTTAATGCCTTGGCGTGGGAGAGTCCTGCCAGAAAAGACTCACATTCTAACTCATTATTGGATGCCTTGAAACTAAATCTCAGGGCTTATTCAATGTCGGTCCCATCTGGGACCAACACTATCAAGTAGGCTCCACTCATGGTCTCGTACGAAGAGCCGTCTACATATAGGCTCTAATCATTGTCTGTTTTAGAGAAAGTACCCTCATCCAGCACTCAATTTTTGAACAGGAACCTCTCTTCTTCATTCTCGACCACCACAGTTCTAGGCACTCTTGTCTCAGCCTCAGTCAAGCTAGCACTTTCTTTTTTGGGCTCATTTGTTGGATCAATAAACTCTTCGATGTCATCCTCATCCTATATGAACTCGACCATAAAATCGGCTAAAGCCTTCCCTTTGATGTCTTATCTCGACTGATAGACAATAACAGATTCCCCCAACTCTATTGACTAGGTCATCAACGTACCAAATTTCTTAGGTATATGGATGACATGTCTAAGTAGAGAGTCTGTAAGGATGACCATCGCGTGAGCCTGGGAATAGGGTTTTATTTTCCTCGACGCATATATCAAAGCATAAGTTGGCTTTTCCATCTTTGTATACCTCTGTTCCGCCTCTTAAAGGGCGTCGCTGTTGAAATTGATTGGCGTTTACTCCCCCTCATCATATTATACAATGGATGCATTGATGGCTGACTTGGATACGACTGGGTATAGATATAACTTTTCTCCCGGAACAGGTCGGGATAACAAAAGTGGGGAGCTGAGGTAAGCCTTCAACTCCTGAAAGTCTCTCTCAAACTCCTTATTCCACTCGAAGGATTTTCTCAACACTTTGAAGAAGGGAAGACATGTGTCTGTATCCCTTGACACAAACCTATTCAATGCAGCAACTCACCCAATCAGTCTTTGAATGTCTTTTATGATTTTTGGAGTCTTCATCTCTACTAAGGCTTTAATTTTTTTAGGGTTAGCCTCTATCCCTCGTTGATTGACGATAAACCCTAGGAACTTGCCTCATCCAATGCTAAAAACACACTTGGTGAAATTAAGCTTCATTCGATATTGGGCCATAGTGATGAAATTGCGCTCGAGGTCGGCCACATGAGTCTTGGACTTAAGGCTCTTGGTTAACATGTCATCAATATATAACTCCATGGTCTTTTCGATTTTATCCTCAAACATCTTATTTACTAGCATCTGATATGTTGCCCCGATATTCTTGAGGCCAAAAGGCATAACCTTGTATTAGTATGTACCATTGTTAGTTATAAATGAGGTCCTTTCAGCATCAGCTAGGCCTATAAATATCTGATTATAGCCTGAGTAGGCATCTATAAAACTCATCACTTCATGCCCAGTCGTGGAATCAACCATTTGATCTATTATTTCCAGGGGGAGATATCTTTTGGGAATGCCTTATTTAATTTAGTGAAGTCAACAAACATCCTTCACTTGCCATTAGGCTTAGGCACAATGATCGCATTATCCAGCCAATTTAGAAAGACGACATCCCTGATGAATTCTGTCTTCTCTAAGTTCTTCACTTCATCTCCTTTGACTTCATATTTCTCCATGGAGTATATCCTTTGCCTTTGTCTCACTGGCTTGACTCCTTCGTCTACATTCAATTTATGGCGGGGATCTCCGAGTCAATCCCTGGCATGTCTGCATGACTCCATGCAAAAATACTTTGTCTCTCCCTCAGTAGTTTGATCAACTCTTCTTTAATTTCTTTTCTCATGGCTCTGTCAATTTGGACAGTTTTTTAGGCACGTCCTCATTGAGGATGATGGATTCTACATACTCGGCGGCCTTATCCTTTTTTAGTTTTCCTGATCCCTAGGGTCGAGAGTATTGATATTATAAGTGGTGGTGGCTCTCTTATGATCTTCTCTTTCCTCAGCCGATTTGAAATAGCATTTGCGCACCTCTACCTAATCACCTTGAATTTCCCCTACTCCATAGGGATTCGAGAATTATCATTTAATGAATGGTTGAAGGAACTACCTCAAATTCTTTGAGGGTTACTCGTCCCATTATGATGTTGTAGGCTGAATAAACATTCTCGTCCATCATAAACAAATTTATCTTCTTTATGCGACGTCTCGACTAAGTCTCCCCCATGCAGACATCCATTTCATAAATCCCAAGAGGATGGACTTTTTCTCCACTAAAGACAATTAAAGGCTGATGATAAGGGATGAGTCTCTTGTTTCTTAGTCCCAACCCTTAGAAGCACTCCAAGAACATTAAATCAACCGAGTTCCCACCATCAACTAATATTCTTGGAACCTCGTTTCCATGCACTCTCGTTATGATCACCATAGGTTAGTCGTGGTGGGCTAAGATCCCTTTAAAGTCCAACCTCTAGAACCCTATTACTAAGGTGTTCATGTCAGCTTTCTTCCTTTTACTCAACTTTGAATCGATTGTAGTCGAATTTACAACTTCTCTCTTTAGGATAGCCTTTGCCTTCGCAACATGGGATTTAAGGTCAGCTATATCTTTAGGCCACCTACCAAACCACTGCATATCATTTTCACTTCATGAGAAATCGAATGCAACTGACCCTTGGAATCAGTTTTCTTCGGTGGGAGGTCAGGTTCGGCCTCATCATCATGTGAGGCATCATCATCCTTGTTTATCAGAGCATCCTGTTTACACTTATCATCCCGTATCCTTCAGGTGTCATCTCAACCATCTCTTGGACCACTCCTCTCCACATATTTCTTGAGTTTCCCTTACTTTAACATCTTTTCTATCTCATCTTTAAGTGAAAAGCATTTATTAATGGTGTGGTCGTGATCCCGATGGAACTCACACCACTTACTTTTATCCCTCTTATGAGGAGAGGCCTTCAACTTTTCTAGCCATCTCAAGGATTGATCATTTGTTATTTCATTCGGGATCATCTCTGGAGTAGCTGTCAATGGGGTATAGTTAGTGAACTTGCCTTTCGATTCCTCTTCTTGTCACCTATTCCTTTGAACTTTTGGGATATACTTCCACCTCCTCCTTTATCATTATCTCCTTTAGCTGCCATGGCCTCCTCCGCATTCATGACCTTCCCGGACGTAGCCATGACTTTTACCATAGATTTTGGAGGATCTTCAGCTAGCTTCCATAGGAGCTTTCCCCTTTGTAATCCTCCCATCAGGGCAATCATCGCAATACTTTCATCATAGCCTTCCACCTCTAATTTTTCTTCTTTGAAGAGGGTTATGTAGTCTCCCAGAGACTCGTTTCTTACCCATTTGACATACAATAAGTGGGTGGTCTTTTTAAGGGGCCTCATTCTGAAATAAAAGTTATGTATGAACCTCTCGGCCAATGTCTCAAAATTCTTGATATAGTTCTTTGGGAGAGAGGTGTACCACATATGCACAACATCAATTAGAGTGCTTGAGAAGGCCCGACATCTCATCTCATCTGAGACTGAAAAAGATGTATGCATATGATTTGTACATTTCCATGTGGTGGACTGGATTGGTTCTTCCATCATATTTCGGGGTGACAATCGGTGGCTTGAACTTAGTCGGGGTAGGGTAGCTTACCATTCTAGATACAAATGGTGAGCCTTCCATGTACCCCTTCTGCAGAGGGTCTCATATCTTCAAGATATCCCCAATCTTGCCCTTAAACCTCTGAATAGAACTGTTTCAAGGCTTATCATCTGTGGCACCCCGCCTAATTAAATACTCGGTGATCAGACTTTTATTAAATTAAATCGAAGTGACCGGTTGGTTCATTCTTAGCATCACTGTCAAAAATAATTTTATTTTATTTATCACCTAATAAATAATTAAGCTAAGTGCCAAAACATTTAATTTGAATTATACCCAAATAATCTGTTAATATATTTTCATTATTAAAATAAAACTATCTGCATTCCACCAGAATAAAATAAAAACTGAACAAAAAATAATTACTGAATTAAATAAGACTGGATAAAACATTCCAATTCAAATTCTCAAGCCAAACGTGTAATACTACTCAATCCAACAATAGAAGAAATGCTACTAAGAAAAAATACAACCTTTGAATAACAAAGCTGGAAGCGGTTGACACATGCCCTAACTGAAATGTCTGAACAAGAACTAAATGGAAAGATAGAAGCGTCTAATCTCAATAACCTACAGCTTCCACAATAGGTGCAGCTGGCCAAATGATCCATGCGTCTAAGTCTGGTGGCAACCCTATGACTGGGCACCTGATATATATATATATATATATATATATATATATATATATAGCAAAAGAGAGGAGAATAGCAAGTGACAGGTCAGAGCCCGAGTTGTAAAAATATTTGTTTTAGCAAGAATTTAAAACTGCAATGCAGCAAGTATTATGTGCATGTTAATTTCGAACTCTCACATGAGAATCTCACCTCTCATCTATTGTGCACGCCTAACATACATATACTCCCTATTAGTTATGCTACCCAACCTAACTAGTTCGAAGTCATCATACCATCATCTACGTCACTAGTAGTATATTCGTATCGCCCATACAATACGTTATTATAATAGTTTATCCCTCATAACTAAACATCACTATTCATCGTCTGACCGGTTAATCTTTTACTAACTAAGATTAATTTTGTTTCTCATTATTACTATATCTACTAGTTTCATATGTATACTACACTTGCACCGCTTGGTTAATACCATTTGGGGCAAATCAATTATTATTATTACCGTATCTACTAGTTTAACAAAGTAGAAATATCCACAAGCACATAAATATATATACATATAGTCACATCATCACTATATATATATATATATATATATATATATATATACTAATCATGTACCCCTTATTTAAGACCACTTGGCGCAATGCATACTCTGCTATCATGTCCCGGTGCACCACTCACTGCATAAAGGACAATTGGCTCAGCGTCTCTCATGAACCATAAATCTCATAACACAAATATTGGAGGCAAGCATACTCACCAGCTAAATGGGTCACGAACATACCTACGCTCCCATTCAACTGTTGAAACTATCCCATATAACAGATAACACGTATCCAAGTTCATATGCTCTGGGTACAAGTCAAATATCCCCCCATTGGGTCACCCAGGATAAGACGATCCATTGCACGAAACCTCCTCCCAATAGCAAGCAGCGTAGGTATTCTATACACACAAATACAATCATATAATAGGTATTCACACATCCTATTAAAAATTTATTAGGTATTCACCCAACCCATACATATATTTTCCATACGTAGTATTCTCTCATTACTACTTATAATATTATTATTTCGATTATTCTCTCTTTTAAAATTTCCACGATTAACTCACATATCCCATTTTATAAAGTATCATTATACAATTACCTCCCAATAATTCTTCAGTATACTAAATTTATCAACTGACATTTTTTTCCTTACTCAAAATAACTGTGTAACTCGAATTGGACTGAGCTGAAAATTTCTCAATTTTTTGGACCTGTCGTTCGAACGAGGTCAGATGTCATTTGAACGACATCATATTTCTCGTTCGAACGAAGCTCAATATCTTTCGAACGAGATTCAGCATTCTTCTCCCCCACCAGACCTGTTACATTCTACACACTTAACAGTTCTGTTTTCCACCATTTTAAGCATAAAACCTCTAAAATAATCAGCCCAAACACCAATCATTCAATTCCCATCAATTACCTAACATCTATACATGATTTACAACAATATATCATCATTTAATCATCACTAATCATTAATAAAATTGAAATCCCCAAATTAATATATCAAGAACCCTAGTTCTCAAATTTATACGCAACACTCCAAATTAAGCCCAGATTTAATCATCAAATTATCATAATTTCGTAGACATAATCCTATCTACATGAGGGAATCAAGCTTTATTCAAATCAGTCCTAATTTATGATCGATTCTCCCAAATTTTCAACAATATTCATCTTCATAAAAATGGGGTAATTACCCAGTCTAAAAAGAACACAATTATTGCTAAAGAAAGCAAGCATTAAACACTTACCACGATTATGATGTTCTGATCCATGATGAAATTGTCATAGATGTGTTCCTCGTGTTTCGATCTATGCTTTGGTGGGATTTGTGATGTGAGTCCTTGAGTTATGCACCAAGAACACTTATGGACTCCTTCTTCCTTCCTCTGTGTTTCTCTCCTTTCTCTCTCGTAGGTTTGGAACTGGCAGACCCTCTCTCCCCCACGTTTACTGTATTTATTTTCTTTAATTTTCGTCCATAATATTTCCCCCAAAATCAAAGGACAAAAATACCCCTACGGGGTGCCGGTTAGGCCTAAAAATATTTCGGAGTCCAAATAGAATACACGAGTAGAGTTTTCTGACTATCTCGGCCCTTCTTGATTCAATGGTGCACTCGAAATGACCATACAAGTTACTTAAAAATAATTCACTTCTTTAATCCATTAAATTAGTCCCGACACGACTCACACGCGCGTCCCGACTTATAATACCAAATTTTCGTATTTTCCACTCTCGACAATTTATAAAATTTCATAATTCCATATTATGTATTCACACAGTAATATACCATAATTTTCATCAATAAGTATTAACTCTTGGCACGCTAGTTAATAATTATTTTAATTTGAATTACTTAACTAATAATTTAATTTCTCACCTTTTTAATTTAATTAATCCAACAATAATAATTAATCTCATAATTATTTAATATTATAAAAATACGGGGTGTTACATACTTCCTCCTTACAATGGAATTTCATCTCGAAATTCGAAAAAAGTATACCAGGTACAAACAAGGCTGAATATATGTTGCGCATTGCATCATTGCGCTCCCAAGTGGACTACTTCGTACCACCATATACTACGCTATCAAATTCCTTCAATAATGAACACTCCACTTATATTTTTCCTAAACTCCGGGTTACCCTGTCACGTAGGTTCTTACCCAAGTCTTACCATTCAAGTTTCACTACTTAAACTTTATTTTAGATATATTCGTTGTCTATCCTTCTACTATTCACACCTTAGTAGATTAATTGTTATTTAGATTCAGGCGATCTCCTCTCGCGACGATCGCACACGCGTCGATTACACATATTATATACTATAGATATCAACTCATCTAGAATCTTCGCAATAGGATTTGTTTCCCCCACCTTTAACCAACGATCATGAGAACAACAAGGTTTACCGTGCCAAAACTTGAATGGCACCATGCCCAAAAGTTAACTAATATGAGTTATTTTACACAAACTCAACTTTTGGAAGGGACTACTCTCGTCCTCCCCTAATATCCAAGGGTACACATATAATTTATTTTCCCAATCATTTGATTTGTTCGCTTGTTCTGCCCATTTGTCTGGGATGATAGGTCGTACTCAACCAAAACTCGGTATCCAAAGCCTCGTGAACCACCTTTACATAATCAAAACACAAAGATCTTGTCCCAATCGGACTCTATATCAAGCGGTACCCCACCTAACCTCACTATCTCGATTATGAGGATCTGCGCATACTGTCCTTTAGTATGACCAGTCTTAACTGGCATAAATTGAGCTATTTTTGTCAACTGATCCGTTATCACCCATATAGTATCATATCCCCCTCCACGATAAAAACCTTGGGAGTACTCTCTTATTCCTACTTCGAAATCCCTAACGGTTGAATAAACCCCTACCGGTCTCGGGTGGTCCACCCTTTTCCAACGGACAGGTGACCCATTGCAAAATGAATTTAGCAATATTTCTCTTCATTAAATCCCACCACCATTGTCATTAATAACATGATACATCTTATATCCTCTCAAATGTGCCTCTAACCGTGATCCATGTGACTTTGGTTCACCGCATGTTACAGGTCCTTCCCCTTCTCTAATAATGAGTTTCTCATGAAACGTTAGCCTCTATCAAATCTTACGGAATATACTTCATCTCCCCGGGGCTACATGTTGTTGAATTCACATGACAATCACCATCTACGGCCTAATATAATACCACTATCATGAGCGTATAATCAAGTCATGCTATCTCCACTTCTACCTTCATTTACCTTATCCCATACGTTCCGAACCGAAACAAAGTCAAGATTCAATTACCTAGGGAACCCATACACCCTATGCCTTGCATATTTTCGCACAAATAAAATATATTCTCACATTATAGTGGAATTATCCACTCCCAATTACTCTCATATATATACAACTACTAAGGTACGAATCACATGTACTATAATCCAAACTTCTCTCGACCTCCCGACATTCGCTAGTTTCATGAGTGGGATGTCTCGCAAAGCAAAATCCAAACAAGGAACCCCCCGATACACTACTACCTAACATTATCAGTTGTCGAGATTCGTAAGGCCCTTAGTCCATAACATGTACCTTCCCACAACCTCCGTATGTTGACATACAAGTTTACTTATGTTTGTAAAAAAAATATCATGAAACATGGAACTATCACTATCTCAAGTTTCGGCGTTATATAAAGCAAGTTATCTTTCGCTTCTTGATAAAGAACACAATGTATCCTGAGTCACATCAGTAAATAAATCCCTACACCGGGATCACATCTAATGATATAACCTACTCACAGAAGTCTAAGATATTATGAAATTTTCATATATATATATATATAGGCCCATCCCTATTTCAGGTGGCACCACATAAAAGTAATTTTACTCACCCAGAGTATCCAACACGATAGTCTTATTACTCAATCTACTATCGTTCAAACATTTGATAATTATCAATAAACATTACCATAATAAGCTCTACTTTGCTAATTCAATGTAGTAATAAATTTTTAACAATGAAATATGCTTTTTAGGGCCCACCCGTCTCACTCACGGGCGACATCAAAAGGCCCCATTACCCTTAGTAAATATGTTTGTAACGAGATTTTTAAAACAAACGTACACACTAAACTCGACTCGCACATGAACTTTAGTGTTAAAAATTCATATATGTATTGTGATACACTCATGTCACTTGACCTAATCCTTTTTCTCGAAAGGACGAAACAAAACTTCATCAGGCTCGCTTGGTCGTAGGATTCCAACACGTAGTTTCCAACACGGCCCATGAGTATCTGCAATTTTAATACATCTAGTATTTCATCCCATAGTTGCCCCCTCCTTGCTGTGGGAAAATTTATTCTGTTCTGCGGCTTACACACCCATCACTGAAACATTGGCCTAAACCTTGACACCTCAATTATGGTCTTACTAGCCACCCTATTTCATCCTGGGCCCCATCGACCCTGAAATACAGTATGTTACTATTACTGAGGACTCTACTGGTCCTGCCTGAACCCACCACTCTTAGGTTGTAACTCCTTGAGCTCAATTCTCTTAACCCAATTCCTCCTCTGGCAATCTCACTCCTCCAGTTGTCATACCTAATTGACATAGTTTACCATCCTCAAATCTTATCCATTGTACTTCTCAATCTGGACACATTCAACATTGATAGTCCCACTCTCTACACATAGGGAAATTCACGAGCCATGTCCCGTCACTGGTCCCACTGACCATCTTAGAATGTACTTCGCTCAGACTGGCAGTCTGAGCTCCCAATTGTTCTCCCATTGTCCTTTTAGCTATGAGGGCCTGTCAAAACTATAGTGGGCCTCTACAACCCTGATTGACTTCATCGTCACTTTATAGGAAGTTAATAAATTGAAATTATCTAAATGAATTCCCTATTGGGCATACTCTCATGTGGTGTTTCACTAACATCTTCAACTTCAGTTTTACAAATTCTCTTATCTTCCTAGCTCACTTCTTCTGGGAGTTCTAAAATAACTTGCAAATGTATAACCTTGATGACATCAACATCAGTCATTCTAGTTGGATTTATCATCCAACACTGTATTCTATGGACGATCACTCTTTTCCAGGTACGAAATTCGTTAGGCAATTCAATCTATCTCTCACGATCGGTCTCTAGCCTACCCACTATGCTAAGTTTCAAAATTTCACTTGCATCTCTGTCATAACATCGAATGGAAGACCTTGTGGTCAAATCGTACCCAAATTTCTCTTTACATTTCAAATATGCTTCTTTATACGTGGTGATTGACTCTAATCACTTTATGTCGCTCCTAAGAGCTATAAATTAAAATCTAATTTTAATTTCGACTGTCGCTGCACTCCACTCGACACAATTGCCTTTGGATTTTCTACTTCCAATGGCTTGTTACACTTTCTATCTTTCTTCTCTGTATCTTCACTGATGGCCTTTCAAAAGATTCCTTCTGATTTCCCCTTGTCGACTATGCTAGATAATCCTGAAATCGCTCCACCGTTACCTAGGACTGTGCCTGGGGAACCCTTTTGTTCTTGAGTGCTGATTCTGTTATCACTTGCTTAAATAATACTCATGGTGACTTTTGTCACGTCCACCATTCCCAAATTACTCTATGTCTTCTGTCGGGCTTCTTCTCCTGCCATCCTTCTTAGGTCCTCGCTGGTTGTCCTATAATGTTCGGTGCTCGATGTACAAACGATTTCGTATAATGAGTCACATCAATTATAATTCTTAGCAGAAGAACGTAAGTCGCATACGTAAGGGAAGAAAATAATCCTGTAGTAAGGCTCTACATAAAAGAACGCTATGATGAAATGTGAAAAGCTGTACAGATCCTAAGGACACTAGAACCTGATGCTCTGATACCACCTCTGACACCCCGCCTAGTTAAATACCGAGTGATCAGTCCTTTATTAAATTAAATCAAAGTGACCGGTTGGTTCATTCTTAGCATCATTGTCAATTTTTTTTTTGTTTTATTCACCTAATAAATAATTAAGCTAAGTGCCAAAACATTTAATTTGAATTATACCCAAATAATACGTTAATAAATTTTGATTATTAAAATAAAACTATCTGCATTCCACCAGAATAAAATAAATACTGAACATAAAATAATTACTGAATTAAATAAGACTGGATAAAACATTTCAATTCAAATCCTCAAACCAAACGTGTAATAATACTCAATCCAACAATAGAATAAATGCTACTAAGAAAAAATACAACCTCTGAATAACTAAACTGGAAGCGGGTGACACATGCCCTAACTGAAATGTCTGAACTAGAACAGAATGGAAAGATAGAAGCGTCTAATCTCAATAACCTACAGCTTCCACAATAGCTGCACCTCGCCAAATGATCCATGCGTCCAAATCTGGTGGCAACCCTGTGGCTGGGCACCTGATATATATATATATATATATATATATATATATATATATATATATATATATATATAGCAAAAGAGAGGAGAATAGAAAGAAACGGGTCAGAGCTCGAGTTGTAAAAATATTTGTTTTAGCAAGCATTTAAAACTGCAATGAAGCAAGTATTATGTGCATGTTAGTTTCGAACTCTCACATATGAGATTCCCACCTCTCATCTATTGTGCACGCCTAACGTACATCTACTTCCTATTAGTTATGCTACCCGACCTAACTAGTTCGAAGTCACCATACCATCATATACATAACTAGTAGTATATTCGTATCGCCCATACAATACGTTATTGTAATAGTTTATCCCTCATGACTAAACATCACTATTCACCATCTGAGCGGTTAATCTTTTACCAACTAAGATTAATTTTATTTCTCATTATTACTATATCTACTAGTTTCACATAGTAGAATTTTCCCAAGTTTATTCATATATATAGTCACATCACCTCTATATATGTATACTACACCTGCACCGCTTGTTTAATACCACTTGGCGCAAAGAAATTATTATTATCACCGTATCTACTAGTTTCACAAAGTAGAAATATCCACAAGCACATAAATATATATATACATATAGTCACATCATCCCTATATATATATACTAGCGAAATGCCTGTGCCTAAAGGCACGACGAAAATTTTCAAAATACGTAATCGCAAAATGACAAAAATTGTCAAAGTACATAACTGCAAAACGGAAATAAATTCGTTCTCCAAAAAGAACAAAGTGTAATTTTTTTTTAAATGGCCATAATAAAAAATGGCTAAATTTTTTTTAAGTAGTAAAAATATTATTTTTAAAATAGTACAAAAAATCAATTTTCAACCAAAAATAAAATTTGTAAACAAAAAAAACTCTTTTTTAAGAAAACAGTTTCTTAAGAAAATAAATTCTACGTTTTATAAATAGTTTGTTAATGAAATAATCGATAAGATATTATGTTTTATAATTAGTTTTTTTTATTTATAAAAAGCTATTTTTTACTGAAAATATATTATTTTGTTTTTTATCAAATGTATTTGTTTCAGTTGGAGGTAAACAAATTAGACATTTAAATTTTATAAATCTAAGGGTACAATTGTCATTTACTATTAAAGGGTGTGGGGGAAGACGCAGAGAGTGCAAAAATAGCTACTCCCAAAAAATATGGTTAGTAAGTACTTAAAAATTTTAGCCACAACACTGCACATTATGTCATGCTTATTTTAGGTTATTTTTAGACAATTGTGGCATGTAAAATTTGTGTCAAAAATTTAACCCGTGTTGTGTCTTAATGTGTTATTCGTATATTATTATACTTAACTTAGATAAAAAATAATTTTGTGTTTGTCTTAATGTTTGTTGTGTCGTACATACACATGTAACTTTTTTTCAAGTTAAAAAAAAGGCTTCCTATGTAAAAACAAAGGACCTAACATGGTAGAATAAATATTAGTTGGCAGAATAAAAAGAAGTAAAAGACTTAAAAAAACATAGAAACAGACGCAAGATAACCTAGAAAAGATGGTCAGTGGGCCTCGCAATATATTTTTTTAAACCTATTATGTCTCTAATAACCTTAGACCACTAAATGTTTCATCATGGTGCTGCAAATTGTATAATAATAAATAATATATATGTAGGGTAGAACATCTATTATATATTATAAGAGATAAAAAAAAAATAGCTCAACTAAAGCTACATGCCAAAGTTACGATTATCCATAGAATCACCATTTTAATAGGTTTACATGTGTCCAATTCTTGGAGTTAACTCTTTACTAAAATTTACAATTTAAAAACTTATCAAAGTAATCATTACAAAAAAATTAAAGAAGGAACATGAATTACATAAAAAAAGTAACATTTAAATGCATGAACAAATACACAGACACAACAGTTCAAAAAGTAATTAGATTTGAAAAAGTAAAAAAATTAGATTTGAAAACAAATTTTGATCTGCAAAAAAAAAAATATATATTTGAAAAACATAAATAAAAAATTATCTAAATAAATGCATCAACTACGCAGACACAACAATTCAAAAATCAGTTTAAATACATATATGAATGCATGCTGAAACAGGCATTCTTTTAGCAGGCGTGTGTGTTTTAACACCTACTTGGACAAATGAGAGTTATAACATTTAACAAACCCAGTTAACATTCTTCCACCATGCTTTTGGATAAATGGATTTTGTGAATACTTGGACCAGTCTAACATGTTTTAGGTGAGCTGAAGAAGTACCTCATTGGTTTTCTAACATGAGTGAACAAAGTGCATCAAGGTTGAGTAGGTTTGTGTTTTACTTTGAAGAGAAAAAAGTGGGTTTATGTTGATCGTGGGGAAGATTTTTTTATGGGTGGGTGTTGGGTTTTACTTTGAAGAGAAAAAAGAGTGAGACTATTTGAGTTTGAAAGTGAGTGGAGTTAAGGTTAAAACAGAGCATATGCCATTAATAATGGGACACACACTGAATTAGTATAAAAGAAGTTCAAAACACTTATCAATCCAAAACAAAGAAATGGAAGCTTATTTATCGACATACATATATCATTATGGTATATTCATAGAAAATATACTCAGAGGCCATACTAACATAAAACAACAATAGGGGAAGCTTTTTTTCTTCATTCACACTCTTTAATACCACCAAAAAAAAATAAACCAAGGCAAAAAAAGACAGATCAATAATCATAATCCAATACATATGAGAAGCACCATTTAAGAGTTATTCTTAGAAACACAATAAAAAATAGGTGTTTGAATACAGTGATTCTTTTCCTTTAACATTTTTTGTTGGAATGATTATTTTACTTTTAACATTATTGTTTTACTTAACAATTATTATTTTGAATTAAATGGGTGTTTGACATAACAAATACATAACAGATACCAAGGTGAGCAAAAATTCTTCATTACACAACCATCTCACCCAGAAGATCAAACTACAAAAAACAATAAATAAACCAAAATCAACAATCCACAAAAAACAATATTAACCAAAATCAACAATCAACCAAAATCAGATCTTTAAGATCATATCTTTGAAGGGCACCGTTTAATCAAGTGGAAATACCCGTTTCTTCGTTTCTCTTTCTTACCATCATCTTCATCCTCTTATGCTCTCTACCGACTTCACCGCCGGTGGCGGAAACGAAAACTACACAATAAAACTCAAACGAAAAACTTCAAATGAATACACACAGCAGAAGAAAACCACACAATAACTATATTAAAAAAAATCCTTCTGATTAAAGTGGGGATTTTAAAAGGGAATACCTTAAATATGATCGGTGATGAAAGGTCTCACAAATCTGTCCAAAAGAAGTCAGGCGGCCAGAGCGGCGACCAGAGCTCACCACCGTAGATCACAACATCAGTGGACAAATCTTCGATCGGAAAATTTACAATATAAAGAAGAAACAAAGAAAATTATAATATAAAGCCAAAATGCAACAGATCTTAAAAAAATCAAGACGCAAATTACATAAATCAAAGAAGTCAAGGCGGGCCAGAGCTCACCGGACATCATCACATTGGCGGCCGGAGATCACCGGACCTGATCAGCCTTGGGAGCGGTGGGGTCCATTATATGCTCCTTCCCAAGTGGAGTGTCATGCTTCGGTGCGGGAAACAGTCGAACACTTGAAAATGATTTTCAAGTGGGTTTTGCAAACAGTTGTTGCTAAGAGTCTTTCATATATGCAGCATATATGCATATATCTTGCATATATGCAGCCATATATGCAAGCATATATGCATATATGGCAGCATATATGCAGTATATATGCTGCATATATGCAGATATATGCATATATGCTTGCATATATACAGCCATATATGCAAGATATCTGCATATATGTAGCCATATATGCAGATATATGCATATATGCAGCTTGCATATATGCAGATATATGCATAAAAGCAATCTAAATCCGAAATAAAAGAAAATAGAAAAAAGCTACCCATTAAACTCAAACAAATGCAACAATTAGAGGGGATTGGTTTACCTCAATAACTTGAATAATGATAGTCACATCATGTGGTATTTTATTAAGTGCCAAAAGAAAAACTTCATTTACTTCATGTTTCCCTAACTTTCCTGTAGAAGAATAATAGAAAAAAGTTAGATGCATAATAACTGTTATAGGACTAAAAAAATATTCATGAAATTGGGAGCCTTTTTATCAAACCCGACCATTCAATTGTAAGCATAAGCTTCTTACAAATTAATTCATCAAATTGAAGTATACTATAAGATGGAAACTATTATTCCATACACTTACAGTTTTACCATTCAAATGAACATACTCGCATCCATATAAACTAATTTCGTAGTGATAAAAAACCATTCAAAATCAAAAGGTCTGCATTCAAAATCTCCAATTGAAGCTTTAATCCACATCATCACATATGTTCGTGTCTGAGAGACAGACATGTGCATGTGACAAATTTGTGCGTGCATGTGTGACAGATCTATGTGCGTGACAGATATGTACGTGTGTCTATGTGCACGTGCGTGTGCGTGACAGATTTGTGTGTGTATGTGCATGTGTGTGTGCGTGACAGGTCTCTGCGTTTGTGTGACATGGTTGAGTTTGATAGAATTTATGAGGTATATGCATATTAAGCTGCTGATATTAATATTAGCATGAGTGAATCTCCAAACTCAGATTGTGAAATCAGGTTGTCTAAAAACTAAAAAAAGAAAATCTGAGGCTGCTTGATTGAACCTAAAATCAGTATATCTCAATTAAAGCATGGTTTCAACTCTTTTATTGTATGAATAAAAGGGAAATGAGAGGCACTATAAACATTAGAGCATATTTAAAATAAGAGAGGACACACAGTCTTCAATAATGACAGGTATGAGTAAAATGGGATATCCCCTGATGCTGTATTCACTTGTTTAAAGTTAACTTGTCTTTGTACAAATTTGTACCCATCATAAGTAACACTTTTTTTGTTTGCACCAAACTTATGGAATCTCACCATCATCTATTGTTCGCCAGACGAGACCACAAAATTGTCCGCTCCAAGCAGATTAGGGCTTCGTCTTTCTTAAGATATACTTGTGCTGAAGACCAATACATTTAATCCGAAGGCCTTTCCAAACAACACTGCTAAGTGACCAAGGACACCTAGCTCAATCATCAATATATGAACTCCAATCATCAATATAAAATCCAAACAAAGACTAATGAAGCAAAATAAGTAGAAAAGAAAAAAAAGATAACCATACCTCAAATGATTTCTAAGAGCTATATGCAAACTAATAACCTGAAACATTTAGAAACTATAATTGATACAAAGAATTATAGTATTAAAGCAGGCTTCACATATTCATTATTTATCAAAAAGAGGGAGAAATTAGTGATTACTTTCAGGCCACTCTGTAAGTGTGGGATCCTCCTAAGATGGTGTTTCTTTGCGAGGTAGGGCTTTCTTTTTTGTCTCTACTTTGTGCTCTATTTCACTGCCTGTAAGTGCAACTTTTACCCTTTCCAAATCTTCATGTGTAATTGTATGTGCATCCCTTTGAAATAACTATTGAGCCTGCTCATAAAACCACATCATGAAATTATCGAGAAGAACATTGCTTGGCTTCATATCACAGTGAACTATTGGGGTTTGACATTCATGATGAAGATAACGAAGACGAAAATCAATATCAATTGATATATTAAGCATGTAGTCATAAACTGTTTAGGCATGTACTCATAAACTAATGCCTTAAAATCATTACCTCGATGGTCAGGTCCGAAACATGCAGTTAGAGCAATTAATAGACTTTGATGCTATTTCTATAGGCCGCGCTAGCTGTTTCGCGGACATGAGCGAATAACATATATTGCTGCGCAAGCATATATGCATATATGGCTGCATATATGCAAGATATATGCATATATACAGCTTGCATATATGCAAATATATGCATAAAAGCAATCTAAATCCGAAATAAAAGAAAATAGAAAAAGGAAGATCTAAACGAATTCAGACCTGCTCGATCCATAAATACTCGATCCAATTTAGACCTGCTCGATCCATCACTGTATGCATATATGAGTATGCATATATGTTGCATATATGAGTAACCATACATTATGCTGCATATATGCATACAGCTTCTGCATATATGCAGCATATTTGTTCATAAGTGATGATTGATGCGTAATGTACCTCTTAGCAAGATTGATTCAGATGAACATGGGCTTCTTCGAGCGGTATCTGCTGCCCTATTATAAGAATAAAAATTAGATTAAATTTATAGAAAGAACACTAATTTATAAAGGAATGACAATTGATTCGAAGAAAACAATATATCGAGTCCTTACTCACCAAGTAATTATAAAAGAACTTCCGGATAAACGATGTTTGTTGTTGAATTTCCTTCGTCACTTGGAAGGAGGATCGAGATGCGATTAGCACTCGTGCAACGTGACAAAGCGACGTACAACTGGCCATGACTGAATACGGGGGTTTGCAAGTCAACCCCAACATACTTAACAGATTGACCCTGCGATTTATTCATAGTCATGGCGTAAGCTAACTTGATTGGAAATTGGCGGCGAGTCATCTTTATGGGCATTTCAGCAGAGGATGGCGTTAAGGAGATTCTCGGAATGAATACAGTCGTACCGAATTTATCCCCCAATAGGATTTTGGCCTCGATAACGTGCTCCACACACCTTGTGACTATTAAGTGAGTTCCATTGCAAAGTCCATCTTTGGGCGCAATATTTCGTAACAACATTATGGGACATCCAACTTTGAGTTCCAACTTAAAAAGTGCCAACCCCGATGGGTTTAGAGCATTTAAAAACTCCGTGGGAAATTGGTTGGTTATGCCTTGGTTAGTTGCATCGGGGCACTTTTTATCCGCAGTGAAATACGTAACTGCATCGCCTGGGAAAGTATTGAGTGCAGCAGTATTAATGGAATTTACATCATCGTTTCGGGCAGAGAGAATTGTCCTTTCATTAAGGAAGGCAGATGTAACAGTGCCATCTACGTTCAGCAATGGATATACGAACCCTATTAAGTCCTCAACATTCTTACAACGGTGTAATGTCGATGGCATGCTGACAGTTTCCTCAGGATTTGTCCCAATCTGGTAAAGAATAAAAATATACATTCTTTAGTAAAGAATTAAAAAATAATCTATATGTAGATGTGATATTAATTGGGAACATAAATACATCGTTTAGGAAATTTGAAAATTGTAAAGTTTCAACATCGGTACCATTGAGCCGCATGTTCAACTCCAAGGAAAGAACATCAATATCTTTCCACAACATTGATCGACGTAAAGATGCTCCAATTATTTGCTCTCTAACGGCTTTGGGTATTACGGGTAAGATTTGGCGAAAGTCACCACCGAGAACAACTGTAATTCCTCCAAAAGGCTTCTTATTATCTAGTATATCTTGCAAAGTACGGTCAACAACCTCAACGCAGAATCGATGTTGCATTGGCACTTCATCCCAAATTATAATCTTGGCTAATTTAAACAACTCCGCCTGAATCGATTGCTTTGTAAACCCACAATTTGAATTTTTGAGAATGTTAAGGTGAATACAAAACGTAGAATGAGCAGTACGACCACGAACCAATAGTAATGAAGCAATACCCGAAGAAGCAACGGTAATCACTATGTGCTCCCGACCTCGACAATAAGACGAAATTGTATTGTACAAAAATGTCTTACCCGTACCCGCTCCGCCATTCAAAAAGAAAGTTGTTCCTTTAGACTCTAATACGGAAGTTGTAATTGCGTCAAAAGCCCTTCGTTGCCCCGGATTAAGACGTCCTACATTAGAATGCAGAATAGCGTTGTCGGTATCTCGCTGAAGTTGTCGATGTTCCCATATTAGCCTATTCTCTCCCGTAGTGCTCCAATTTTTTACAGGGAGAGGCATGGGTGGATAATCAGACAAAGATTTGCCTGTTTCCTGGAGCAAGTCGTTTAGAAGATACAATCCGTAGTCGTTGATTTCAGAATCTGTTGGAGATGCAACTCCAAATGAGGTACGCAGCTTGTGAGCAAGGTCATCACATATGCACGATGCGAATTGCTCCCATAATAAAGCAGGATCTAACGAAGAGCATTGGGTTAGAATAACATTGAAAAGACGCCGAAGTTGATAGCCTGTCTGCATAACCGACGCCTCTTGCAAACATTGTACCCATTCATCATCATCTTCTAAAAGTCCCAATGCAACACATGTGGACTTGAAAGAATCGTGTAAGACATTGTTTACCGTCCGTAAGCACTCAAATGAACGCGGACCTTTTACAACGGTTAGAAGTAAACGCAAATAGAACCTTTCTCCTGAATTTGGGCTCGCAAAGTACATTCTACCAATGAGACACCTCGACTAATTAAATACCGGGTAGCTACTCCTTTATTAAATTAATACAAAATGTCAAGTTGGTTTAGTTAACATCATCACTGACGAAAACATTTTAATGATTACTAACCACCTAGTATTTAAAAAGTGAGTTGCCAAATTTTTAAATTAAGCCCGATTAACATGCAATAAAAGAACAACATAATCCATTCACCATAACGAAGTAATGAAATAACCAACAAATAATAATAAATCCGGAGGAAAACTCCTCACAATAATCCCACAACTGAACTAAATAAAACAAAGTATCCTGAATTAATTACATTCCAAAAGTCTGAATAACTGAAATGAAATGTCTCTAAAGAAATGGGCGACATGCCCTATAATTGATGAAAACTGAATAAAGAGTCAAGACAAATGAAGCGTCTACTAGCCAAGTCCTGTAACTTCCACAACAGCTACAACTCGTCACCTGAATAGAATTCCTATGCATGGTTTCCTTGTGGCTGGGCACCTAAAATGGTTTTTACAAAAATAGATTTGAAAGCAAATGGGTCAGAGCCCGAAAGTGGAAATTATTTTAAAAATAGCAAGTGATTTAATAGCATTAAAACAATGAATGTAAAATACACGTTAGGACGTGCACTCACATGAAATACTCACCTCTCGTCTAATTGTGCACCCCTAACGTATAGCACCCATCTAAGTGATAATATAAATCTAACCAAACCGTAATAAGTTCTACCCCTTACTACTCGATTCTCATTATGCATTCTAGTGATATCAACTAAATAGAGGGCTTTACTTAAACTCGGATTCTCAATTATTCGCATTACAATTCACTATCGGTTAACCCGTTATATTTTCTCAAAACATTACCATAATTATGTTCACAATACCAACATGATAGTTCCCATTAATTTAGTGTATATTATTCACGTCATGAAGATATAATACAAGCACCCCGAGACTAAGCTGCGGTGCACACATACTCTGCTATCCATCCCGGTACATCACGTACATAAGGATAACGCATTCCGAATCTCTCAGGAATCGTTCTCAGATAATAGCAAATCACAAACAATGGAGGCGAACACAGTCACATCACATGGGTCACGCACATACCTACGCTCCCACGATCAGCAGACTTATTAACATCCCAATAAGTCATTCTCTGACCTATGTTCTCGAGGTACCAATCTAAATCCGAGCAACACAAGGATTAGAGGGCCCTAAGCGAACGTAAACCTCCCGTGATAGCAAGTATGGTAGGTATGTCATACACATAAAATAATATACATATACTAAGTATGCACACATCTTAGTAATCACCATAATTTATTTGTGGTACACTTCTCATTCTTGTACCGACTTATAATGCTGCACAATTCATAAGTTCCCGATTAATTCAATTATTTAAGCCGTTAATAATTCTCGCATCGTAATAGTCACTCACGTCCTATTCCACAATTTCCATTCAAATCAATTCACACTTCTATGTCTTACTCCTCAATATATCCCAAATGTCCCAACTATATCAATTTATCATCAAGGGAAAGTTATTTCTACAATTAAACAAGGTTACGGGACACGCGAAATCAAAACAGGCCAAAAAGCCCAAACTGTTAGCTCGTTAGAAGTCTCGTTCGAACGAGGCTGTTCGAACGAGAGTTCGTTCGAACGAAGTGGGCCTTATAACGAGATCTCGTTCGAACGAAAGTCATCGAACGAACATCCCTCTCGTTAGAAGTCAAACTATCAACTCGTTAGAAGCTCGTTCGAACGAACTCGTTCGAACGACCTAGGCAGGTCTTCGAGAGGTTAGTTTCGAGCCCAGATTTTCCCAAATTCGTTTTTTTAACTTTTCTTCACCTCTAACCTCATCTAAACATCAATCCAACAATTGTTCATGGGTTCTAATCATTCCTAAACATACTTAGTTCATATATTAACGTTTATATAGGGCCAATTCTTCCTAAACATCATTGAATCATCAATTCCCTTCATTTAACCCCAAATCTAATGAACTTGAACCCTAAAATTTTAAAGTCACCAATGGGCATAATTAAATCCGTTTTGTTATGAACAAGGTGTATTTCCATCAGAATAATCGTCCTAACACAATTCTACATGCAATCCTTTCAACAAAATATAAAGTTCTAAATCCAATTAATGGGTTTTTATCAAACTCCCAAGAACAATACAAATTTTGTCAATTTCCTACGCATGGAATAAACATTCTTTGTAATAAACAAAATTAAACCACTTGCCTTATGTATATCTCTGATTTTGATGTTGGATTGATGAATTATTCTCTCTCTCTCTGCAGGATTTCTCTTCTCTTTTCTTTCTACAAGCTCTTCTTCTCCAAAGTGACAATAGTGGCTAGGGTTTGCCTTAGGAAACTCTTGGAACTAATTCTAATAACCCCCGTAGCCCATTAGGTCATAAGGTGTAGTTAGTGGGTTTAGTGGGTAATTACCAAATCAGATTTTTATTTCCTAATTTTCGTTGGTTTTAATTCCCAAAAATCTAAAATTACCAAACTACCCTTATACGTTGCCAGCATGACCTAAAAATGCCCCGGGACCCAAACTAAAACCCCGGCTAGTGTTTTCTGACTATTTCGACCCTTCCGGACGCGTTGGCGCACTCAAAATGACCATACAGTTTATAAAAATAAAATTCACTTTTTTAATTAATATAATTATATTCCTGACGCGACTATCACACGCGTCTCAACAAGATTTCCAAGTTGCCGTATTTCTATCTCACGACAAATTCAATAATTTCCATATTCATATATAGTCATATATACTCATTAAAATCAAATACCAACTCGCATCTCGTTAGTATTTTTATCCGGAATAATTTCCAATTAATACACATTTAATTCAATTAATCCCATAAATAAATATCGTAAAAATATTATCCGGATTAATTTCCAATTAATACACATTTAATTCAATTAATCCCATAAATAAATATCATAAAAATACGGGGTATTACAACCAATTGAAAAAGGTGATGTAGGTGACCTTGGAGCCCAAGTCTTTGTTACTTTGTGCCAAACAAAGTGTTGGGGGAACTCTTGATAAGTGAAAGCACGGGCGGATTCATTCGATGCACAATATTCAAAAAATGCCATCAAAGAAGATCGTTGAGTCGAAGCCCGATGCACTATTTCATCCATCGACTCATCTGGATTGAACACAACATGATGCATTCCAGGTAGGTGAAGTTCCAATCGGGTAACAAATGGTTTTTCTGCATGCATTGGATTACCCAATATTCTCGAAACTGCCTCGGGGGGGCCAATGTACCTAGCATCCAAGTATTGTTGGATTTCATCACCACCTCCCAAGACTATAGTAGTGCGATCATGTCCCTTATAGATATACTTATTAATGTACTTGACGCATCTCAACCCTGCACAAACTTAAAAATTAATGTGGCAATTGAACATACTGGAAAGATGAGGATTATATGGCACAACATCTCGATTATCAACATGTTTTCCATTTGCCGTAGTATAGACGCAACCATCATTTATACGACGATAAATTGGATACCCATCGTTATCCATAGTGGTCGACTGTGAGAAATCCCGAGGATATTTCTTTGTGCATTTACCATTTATCCATGCACGGAGCATGAGGAGACTGTAAGCCGCAAGGCCCATGGACCATACAACCCAAAATTGTTTCAAAAAGGGCTGGATTTTCATCTCTGTTAGGAAACTCTGCAGAAACAATCTTATCAACTTGTGCAGGTGTTTTAATCTTGTCCGGACCATCAAGAAAAATTAAAGCGTGTATGTGAGGTAAACCTCACTTTTGAAATTCAATCGTGAAGACATGTGCCACTTTTTTGCCGAATATATGATTATTCTCAATCTCCTTCATTAAAGCCTTCCTCTTGAGTTCAAACACACGTGCCACTAAGTCTGGGCGAAGGAAGGCATTTTGAAAAGGCAGGAGTTCCTTTGTGATCTCTGGCCATTTAGGGTTTGCCGTCATCGTGAGAAAAACATCCGGGTGATGATTGAAACGCGTAATTGCCATAGAATCTTGATAAATTTCAAACATATTTCTCGCGCTCCCGGTAAAAGAAGATGGAAAAATCATTCTTTTGCCAATTTGACCCGGTTGTAACCCGCTGGACATACCATCAGTGAGATCTTTGTACAACTCCGCCCGAAGTTTTCCTTGATTTAGTCGGTGGTACGTCAAACGGTTTTGCTCAGTTGAAGCCCAACCATCGACAATGAACTCTTGAAACAATTTCCCCCCTCTGTGTATCGTGGAGTACTCTGAGTGGTGTTGAAACATTCGATAACAAAAATAATTCATTTGAGTCAAACGTGTTTCCTTTTCAGTACAAAGTTCCACGTCCCACAGTTTCATGTCAAGGTGCCAACCAAGTTCACCGTGAGGAAATAATAAGGCATAGTGCAATGGAAAATATGCTGGATGGCACTCGTTAATCTGCATCAATTGACTACCCCCTTGAGACGAACTATTATGTCACGTATGCCGCTGACATTAGAGCCATCACCCGGCAAAATAACAACAATCTCAGCAGCGGATGGCAAATTATATGTGCGACGGCCCTTTGAAGAATTGTAGTGGAGATAAGCAGGTAAGCTCTGACCCACCCTATTTGACCTTTCCAAAATCGAAAAAGCCTCGCGATATTTCGACGTGAAAGCATTATTCACCAACAAAGACCCTTGAAGTGTACTTAGAACATCCCTCCTCAAATGCGGATTTCTATTATGGCAGATATCCAAAGCCACATCTAGATCGTATATGTACAACTGAGCATAAGTAGCCTGATGTTCCAATCCAACACATTACACCAAATCTGCCCATTTGTCAAGGTCATTGACCCTGACAAATCACCCTTGTCAAGGTCAATGACCGTGACATTTCGAGGCGAGACAACTTTTTTTGTCACGGTCGTGTCACGGTCATTGACCTTGACACAAAACTCGCGTTTTGTGTCACGGTCGTGTCGCGGTCAATGACCGTGACACGTTTGTCACGGTTATAAACCGTGACAAAGCCGTGACCCTTTTTTAAAAAAATTGTCACGGTCATTGACCGTGACAAGCCCGTGACAAATGTTGTCACGGTTTTGTCACGGTCAATGACCGTGACAATTCTGGGCAGAATTTAAAAAAAATCTGCTGGGCAGTATGGCCACCGCCACTGCCCAGCAGTATATTTGTACCTGTTATAGCAACGTTGTACCTGTTCCAAACATCATATATCCAACACAAACTAAAGATAATGCAAATATATATTCACGACAGTATAATCCAAATCTTCAAAGTAAAAATAATATACATGACGATATAATCCAAATATAATTAAAATGGACAAACTTAAAAATAATGTTACTACATGTCTTAGATAAAACTGAGGAGGTGAGTAGGCCACACGACATACGAATTGACGCACCCACTAATATACGTCGTGCTGCATTGTTCGGGCAACCATAATAGGGAGTTCTCCTTCCCGGGTATGACATGCGTGACGAGCACCCTGGACTCCATCTCTTGAAGCACACGTCCATGGACTAGTCCACCCTCGACGATGTTCGGGTCCCTCAATCCCCGCCCTATCCGCTGGCCATCAAATATGTCCAATATGAACACGCTCGGCCAACCAATTGTCGATAATGGTCTGTTGGAGGGCGTCAAATAGGGAAGTGGATCGTCGAAGTACGAACGTGTCGGTGATGAAGCAGCGAGGTCCACGTCCTCGTCATCCTGCGCCTCGTCCTCCCGCACCTCCTCGTCCTCCCGCACCTCCTCCTCCACCGCCTTCTCCTTCCCTTTCCCTTTCCCTTTCTCTTTACGGTCTCCACCCAACGTACGCTTCATGAATGCGTACATATCTTGGACCGTCGCCTCCAAACGGGACAGCTTCGCGTCGTGTGAATCCACCGTTCGAGCCAACCCGGTGTCGCTCGTCTCCAATCCGATGATCCTAGATTTGGCCACCCGCGAGCTCACTCCCCTTGTCCTCCCCTTGCGATCAGAGCCAAGCACTTGGCTGAGTGCGTCTGTGGACAAAGATGCCTTGTCGGCATCAGACTGCGACTCATGCACTTCCTTAAGCTTTGCCTGAAATGACAAAAAGCACATGATTAGTAAAATAAGTAAACTAAAAAATTATAACGTAATTAACAATAATTAAACTGTCGGATTACTTACAATCGTGGCCGCGACGCTCGGGGACACCTCCTTGTCCTTCCCCTTCTTCGTCCGAAGAGCCACATAAGTATCGAGCCTATGTGGCTTACCCCCTGGCCCACTCCCTACCCCCTGAAATAAAATAAAGTAAAGTAAAATTAGTATCGGCCCCGCAAAGTAAAATAATATCCAATAATATATTTCTGTAGTTATAGATAAATTAAATATTACCTTCATCCTATGCTCCACCTCAGCGTAAGAGGTCCGGCCGGAGTAGTGCACGTCCGTCTTTTTAGCCCGATTTTCCCTCCCCGATTGGCGAGATGCCAATTGTCGATCCTCGATCTCATTGTCAATGAACTTTTGCCATTGTGCCAATGAGATCGGCTCCTTGGGCGGGACGGATCCGCGCCATTGTAAAATGGTCTCTCGTGTTTTTCCAAAGTACCGTGTCCGCATATTTTTTTTTCCACGTCTTGTGTTGCTCCCTCAACTGCTCGAAGACGGAATCGCGTAGCTTTGGATCCAAGTTGAATTGTTCCTGTCCAACAAATACAATGTTAGTTGCGAATAAATATAAATATAAATATAAATATAAATATAAATATAAATATAAATATAAATATAAATATAAATATAAATATAAATATAAATATAAATATAAATATAAATATAAATATAAATATAAATTGAAATTGAAATTGAAATATTCATATAAATATTACCTGTAGCGCCGCCCAAACAGCTAACTTGAGCTCATACGGCACCTCCTTCCAACTCATAAACCCCGGGCCGATGACCGTCTTTAGCAGCTCGAGGGATCTCGCTAAAAGCTCCGACTTGTTTTCGACGGTAATCCCAAATTTTCCATATTTGGGGAGCCTAGGGGCGGAGGAGCCCTCGTCGCCTCCGCTACCACCGAACCCAGACGACGACATCATCATAAACAGCATCATCATCTTCGCCCTAACATCTGAAGGAGACATTTTTGCTGTAAAAAAAATGTTATTAGTACAGATAGAAAAAATGTTATTAGTACAGATAAAAAAATGTTTCGTCTATATTATAACGTATGTGTAAGTTCCGTCAATACCACCCCCGCCACACGCGCACACACACACACACACACACACACACACACACACCACCCCTACCCACCCCACCCCACCCCCGCCACACGCACACACACACACGCACACACACACACACACACACACACACATATTTTGAATGAAAATATCAATTATTTATAAAATTGATGTCTACTTTTAGTGTTGTGTATATATGTTAGTCTACTTTTGCTTTTTGTTTTTAAATAATCAATTAACCAAATTTCATAATAGTGAATAAGGGTTAATCCTAGCCATTGATTAAGTGTATTATTAGTAAGTACAAAAAATAAATATGGACTCTTAATCTAGGATATAAGGAGTATTTGTTAGTGAAATAATAATTTAGTGATAAAAACACACTCGAACACTACCAAGTTTTGACGACACGGGTCTCTAGAAAGAAAAACAAACATTTCCAAATTACACGTCGAAATAATACAAGTGCATGCTTTGCAATCAAAGGTATTTATCTTTAGGGGTTTGTAAATTTAGGATTTATTGTAATATGTATTTTGAAAATAGGACAACAAACATTTTATTTATGATTTTAGTCCCTATTTTTTAATAAAACCGCTGGCGCGGACCCATATTCATAAAACGTTAACCAATCATAACATGCCACGTGTCCCTTTAATTTGAAAATAGGGACAAAAAATGGAAACAAAATGTTTGTTGTCCTATATCCATAATCAATATTATTTTAAGTCCTAAAATTACATAATCTATTATCTTTATAAGGATAAAATTATCTTAAAATGATTGGTAGGGAATGTCTATGAGGTGGATGATAATTTATTTGATATTTTATTTTATTTCTTTTGGTTAGGTTATTAAGACTTTATTTGAATTGATATCTTAGTAATTATTATTTAATATTTATTTTGAGCAATTATCTTATAGTAGGATTATTATCCTAGAAACAATTCTATCAATTCAAATAAATAGATATCAATTCAAATACATGTCTTGGATATCAATTCCCACTAGGGGTGGCAATTCGTGTGCGTCGTGTCGTGTTCGGGTCGTGTCATGTCGGGTTCGTGTTAAGTATTAGTCAACCCTAACCCGACCCATTTAACTAATCGTGTCAGATGAGCAAACACTAACCCGACCTATTTATTATCGTGTCGTGTTCGGGTTGACCCGCATAACCCATTAAGTAAAGTATAAAATAATTTTTTTCTTCTCTCTAAACCAATCATAGCACTCATACGCCTACAATAACTTAATTTAATTAATTTCAAATTCTTGCAACACATAAATAATTTATCATCCGAGTTCGTGTCGAGTTCGTGTCGGGTATCGTGTCGTGTCAAAAATTGCCACCCCACCCCACCCCTGCCCCCCTCCACCACCACACACCACCACCACACACACACACACACCCCACCCCACCCCACCCCACCCCCTCCCCCACCACACACCACCACACACACACACACACCCCACCCCTAACCACTCCCTGCCCCACCCCTCCACCACCCCCTCCCCCACCACACACCACCACACACACACACACACACCCCACCCCACCCCACCCCACCCCTCCCCCACCACACACCACCACACACACACACACACACCCCACCCCACCACACCACACACCACCACACACACACACACACACACACCCCACCCCACCCTCCACCACCCCCTCCCCCACCCTGCCCCACCCCCTGCCCCCCTCCACCGTCCCCACCCCCTCCCCCTCCCCCACCCCATCCCACCCCCTCCCCCACCACCACACACACACACACACCCCACCCCTAACCACCCCCTGCCCCACCCCTCCACCACCCCCTCCCCCACCACACACCACCACACACACACACACACACCCCACCCCACCCCTCCCCCACCACACACCACACACACACACACACACACCCCACCCCTAACCACCCCCTGCCCCACCCCTCCACCACCCCCTCCCCCACCACACACCACCACACACACACACACACCCCACCCCATCCCACCCCACCCCCTCCCCCACCACACACCACCACACACACACACACACACACACACCCCACCCTCCACCACCCCCTCCCCCACCCTGCCCCCCTCCACCGTCCCCACCCCCTCCCCCACCCTGCCCCACCCCGCCCCACTCCCCACCCCCTGCCCCCCTCCACGCACACACTTACACACATATATATATACACATACACACAAATATACACACAAATATATATATAAATGAAAGAGAGAGAGAGAGAGAGAGAGAGAAAATGGACCTGAAAGTAGAGAGAGAGAGAGAGAACAGCGTCGAGAGAGAGAGAGAGAGAAATGGAGGGAACGGCGCGGGAGGGAAAAAAGAAGGGGGGGTAGGGTTTTTGCTGAGAATATTGTCACGGTCGTGTCAAGGTCTTTGACCGTGACAAGAATTTAAATAATTGTCACGGTCAATGACCGTGACAAGTCCGTGACAAGTAAATTTGCCACGGGCTTGTCACGGTCATTGACCGTGACAATTCGTTGTCACGGTCGTGTCAAGGTCAATGACCGTGACATAAAACGCGTGTTTTTTTGTCACGGTCAATGACCTTGACAAGGCTGGCCAGCTGAAAGGTGACAATTTGCCCATTTTGGTGTAGTGACATCCGGTATTAAGGATCCAGTGTGATGACGAAGCTCTCCATGAATCGTGAAACTCAATGGACCCCTGCCCCCGATTACCCGATCATCCATTTGGACACCTAAACTTGTAAACGCATTTGCAGCATTATACTCTCTGGTGTAAGTATGAAAGGACTTTGAACGGTCATCATCACCATTAAATAAAAGCTTAATTTCAGCAGGTGGTTCAATGAGTGGGGGTAGACAAATTTGGCCCTGCAAACAGCACTTCCCAAACAATGGTCGCCTCATTGAAGAATCTGACAATCTTTCAGTCATCCAGTGTAACGCATCACAGTGAGGGCATCTTACGTTCATAGCTCCCAGATCATGTCTTTCCAAGGCAACATACGAACGACTTAGTCCGTTGGTATAGGCTCCATTTTGAAAAGATGGTCTCCTTGACCTGAATATGAGAAAAATAGTGTTAAACCCTAAAATATGTATTAATAAAGTTCATATATGTTGAATTGCATATAAGTTGCATATATGCAGATGCATATATGCTGCATATATGTTCCGTAACAACATATATGTGCAGCATATATGCTGTTACTGCACATATATGCAGCATATATGTTGTTGCTGCACATATATGTAGCATATATGCACATATATGCAGCATATATGCATCTATATTATGCTGTTGCTGCACATATATGCTGCATATGTGTGCATATATGCTGCATATATGTGCAGCAACAACATATATGTGCATATATGCAGCATATATGCATCTGTATATATGCTGCGTACATGCAGATGCATATATCCTTCGTATATGTACAGCAGCAGCATATATGTATGTAGATGCATATATGTATGCAGACGTGCATATATGCTGCATATTAATAAAGTTCATATAGATTAATAAATCATTAGATGTACCTTATAATTGAAGGGAGAAGTGAAGGCCTAATTGAAGGTGGTATAGTATTTCCCTCCGATGGATTATCTTGTAGCGGAACCCCGGGGCATGAACTTACTTAAGAATTACCATTCGTATCCCGATTAGATAAATCTTGGGGGAAAAATATCTGAGATGAAGTTAAATTTTCTGTTTGAATGGTAGAAATTAAATCCACATTTAGATTACGGGGATCGATATTATGGATAAATTGAGAAGGGTCTACCGAAGGTGGAATGTCCGTCACAATATTGCATGTTGGGGGTTGGTTACGTTGTGGGAAAAATTGTGGTGTAGGGGTATTTAATGAAGTAGAAGGTTGATCCTCAATACTTTCACACTGTAATAAAATATGTTGGTGTCGTTCCCGTCCACGTCGGCGTCTTTGACCCAAGATGCGATTAGATAATTCCTGACACGTTAAAAAGATGAAAATATTTAAGACTCGCAATTACGGCATTTTTAAAACTATAAACTGAAATTCATTGCAGAAGAAAGATATCACACCAAGTGAGGGGGGTGGTTTTCTTTCCCTTTACCCTTTTCGTTAACCGAAAGTTGCTCCGTGTATTTTCTCTTCTGAAAAAGGAAAATACAAATCTTATATTAGTCAAGTTAAATGATAAAGAGACAAAGAATGAAATGGGTGTTCCACCCTAATTAAAGCTTGTTTAAATACCTCTCTAAGAATGATGTCCGCTTCCGAAACATCCCGGATGACAACACCCTTGTTTGATAAGGGGGTTTGGTTACGTCTAGGGAAACATTGAGTGTAGGGGTGATTAATGACGGAGAAGTCATAGAAGATGGTTTAGCCATAGTTGGAGTTGTTTGATGGGGAAACAACATTTGTTGGGATCTTTCTCGCTCGCGTCGGCGTCTCTGACCCGAGATGCGATAAGATAATTCCTCACATGTTAAATAGATGAAAATATTTAAGACTCGCAATTACGGCATTTTTAAAACTATAAACTGAAATTCATTACAGAAGAAAGACATCACACCAAGTGAGGGGGTGGTTTTCTTTCCCTTTACCCTTTTCGTTAACCGAAAGTTGCTCCGTGTATTTTCTCTTCTGAAAAAGGAAAATACAAATCTTATATTAGTCAAGTTAAATGATAAAGAGACAAAGAATGAAATGGGTGTTCCACCCTAATTAAAGCTTGTTTAAATACCTCTCTAAGAATGATGTCCGCTTCCGAAACATCCCGGATGACAACACCCTTGTTTGATAAGGGGGTTTGGTTACGTCTAGGGAAACATTGCGGTGTAGGGGTGATTAATGACGGAGAAGTCATAGAAGATGGTTTAGACATAGTTGGAGTTGTTTGAAGGGGAAACAACATTTGTTGGGATCTTTCTCGTTCGCGTCGGCGTCTCTGACCCGAGATGCGTGCGGAAGTAGGTGTCGTTCCCTGATAGTTTCAAAACATAGGAAGTATAATCAAAAGAAAATACGTGTAAATAATGCATACAAAAGTTAATTGAAGGAAAATAAGAATCAACAACATAGATAAGTGAAAGAAATACGAATACGAATACGAATCAAGCACAAAATGGAATAACATTATACAATTAGTGAAACATACTTTGTCAGAATTGGTTATATCATCCATTGCCAATATAAGATTCCAGTCCTGCATAATTAGAAGAACCATATTAAACATAAATGCAACATACCATAAAAAATGGGGAAGAATCCCTAATTTGAAAACCGATTTGAAACCCAATAATATAGAACAAATCAAACCGAATATTAAACACACATTCAACAAATAATCAAATCTAAATTAAACATAAATGCAACAATTATTCGAAAAAAAAGAGTGGGAGGGAACGAAATCAAACCGAATATGGAACAAATCAAACCGAATATTAAACACAGATTCAACAAATAATCAAATCTAAATTAAACATAAATGCAACAATTATTCGAAAAAAAAGAGTGGGAGAGAACGAAATTCCCTAAATTGAAACCCTTAGGTTCGAAAAAAAAGAGTGAAAGAGAACGAAATCAAACCGAATATGGAACAAATCAAACCGAATATTAAACACACATTCAACAAATAATAAAATCTAAATTAAACATAAATGCAACAATTATTCGAAAAAAAAGAGTGGGAGAGAACGAAATTCCCTAAATTGAAACTCTTAGGTTCATATTTCGAAACTGAAATTTAGAGCCACAATTTGAATGGGGAAGAAGCCCTAATTTGAAACCCATGAAACATGGGGAAGAAACCCTAATTTGAAAACCTAAGCCACATATTAAACACAGATTCAATACATATATTAAACACACATTCAACAAATAATCACATCTAAACCTAATATGGAACAAATCAGCCACATATATGTATGAAACATCTAAACCTAGCTAGCCACATATATGTATGAAACATCTAAACCTAATATGGAACAAATAATGAAAAGGGGGTACCTAATCGAGGAAGAAGGTGAGGCGGAGCAGGGGCGTAAGCGGAGCTTGGGAGGCAGCGGAGCAGTGTCGGGAGCAGCAGCGGGGGAGGAGAAGGGGCGGAGCAGGGGAGCGGGAGTGGGGGCGGGGATGGCAGTGGAAAGAAGGAGGGGGTACCGAGGAGTGCACTGGAGAGGGGAGAGGTTGGAGGAGGGGAGAGGGAGATCATGGGGAAGGGGAAGGGGAACGGGGGTAGTGAGAATGAAGAAAACGGGGTTGGGAGATTGAGAGGGGGTGTTTTACTTCATTTGCCACCTCATAATGGATTCAATCCTACGTGGCACAATCCCACACCATTAGATCGCCCAAAAAAATGCGATCTCAACCGTTGATTTTTTGGAACAGTAAAACACCCCCCTCTCATATAATATATATATATATATATATATATATATATATATATATATATATATATATATATATATATATATATACTAATCCTGCACCCATTGGTTAAGACCAATGGGCGCAATGCATACTCTGCTATCATATCCCGGTGCATTGCTCACTACATAAAGGACAATTGGCTCGGCGTCTCTCACGAACTATAAATCTCATAACACAAATATTGGAGGCGAGGATACTCACCAGCTAAATGGGTCACGCACATACCTATGCTCCCATTCAACCGCCGAAACTATCCTATGTAACGGATAACACGTATCCAAGTTCATATGCTCTGGGTACAAGTCAAATATCCCCCCATTGGGTCACCCAGGATAAGACTGTCCACTGCGCGAAACCTCCTCCCGATAGAAATCAGCGTAGGTATGCTATACACCCAAATACAATCATATAATAGGCATTCACACATCCTATTAAAAATTTATTAGGTATTCACTCAATCCATACATATATTTTTCATATGTTGTATTCTCTCATTACTACTTATAATATTATTATTTCGATTATTCTCTCTCTCGAAATTTCCACGTTTAACTCACTTATCCAATTTTATAAAGTATAATTATACAATTACCTTCGAATAATTTTTCACTATACTAAATTCATCAACTGACATTTTTTTCCTTACTCAAAATAACAGTGTAACTCGAATTGGACTGAGCTAGAAATTTCGCAGATTTTTGGACTTGTCGTTCGAACAAGGTCAGATGTCATTCAAACGACATCAGATTTCTCATTCGAACGAAGCTGAATCTCGTGCGAACGAGTTTCAACATTCTTCTCCCCACCAGACCTGTTACGTTCTAGACCCTTAACAGTTCCGTTTCCCACCATTTTAAGCTCAAAACCTTTAAAATAGTCATTCCAAACACCAATCATTCAATTCCCATCAATTATCTAACATCTATACATGATCTCCAACAATATATCATCATTAAATTATCACTAATCATTAATAAAATCGAAATCCCCAAATTAATATATCATGAACCCTAGTTCTCAAATTTATATGCAACACTCCAAATTAAGCCCAGATTTAATCATCAAATTATCATAATTTCGTAGACATAATCCTATCTACATGAGGGAATAAAACTTTATTCAAATCAATCCTAATTTATGATCAATTCTCCAAAATTTTAACAATATTCATCTTCATAATAATGGGGTAATTACCTAGTCTAACATGAACACAATGATTACTAAATAAAGCAAGCAATAAACACTTGCCTCGATTATGATGTTCTGACCCATTGATGAAATTGGCATAAACATGTTCCTCGTCTTTCGATCTACGCTTTGGTAGGATTTATGATGAGAGTCCTTCAGTTATGCACTAAGAACACCTATGGACTCCTTCTTCCTTCCTTTGTGTCTATCTCATAGGTTTGGAACTGGAAGACCCTTACTCCCCCACGTTTACCTTATTTAGTTTCTTTAATTTTTGTCCATAATGTTTCCCTAAAAATCAAAGTACAAAAATACCCCTACGGGGTGCCTGTTAGGCCCAAAAATATTCCTGAGTCCAAATAGAATACCCGAGTAGAGTTTTCTGACTATCTCGACCCTTTCGGATTCAATGGAGCATTTGAAATGACCATACGAGTTACTTAAAAATAATTCAGTTCTTCAATCCATTAAATTAGTCCCGACACGACTCACACGTGCATCCCGACTTAATATACCAAATGGTCGTATTTTCCACTCTCGATAATTTATAAAATTTCATGATTCCATATTACGTATTCACACAGTAATATACCATAGTTTTCATCAATAAGTATTAACCCTTGGCACGCCAGTTAATAATTATTTTAATCCGGATTAATTAACTAACAATTTAATTTCTCACCTTTTTAATTTAATTAATCCATCAATAATAATTAATCTCATAAGTATTTAATATCATAAAAATACGGGATGCTACATCATCTACAACTATAGCCTCTACCTTGGCCACAACAACATTATCACCGACCCCTTTTTTTTCGACCATTCATTGTAGTGGTTCTCTGCCAGCCGTCCTTTGATGACTATTAACTTCTCTCTGCTCCTCATCTCAGCCATAAGGTCCTTGGCGACCAGAACATTCGTCTTTTCTTGTTGAACCATCTATACTTTGAGACTTGGAGAATTGATATCCCAAATCATCCATCGAGCCGAGTCTATCAAAGGAAAATCCTCGGTTGAGCCTATCTAATGCTGAGGCATGCGACTGGTCTTCTCGGCTTAGTATGTCACTGTTTCCCCTATTGACTTGAATTGGGAACACACTATCCCCAAATATTTCATAGGGTTCCCTACATTTCACATCATAATCATCACATGCATCGTCTGGAGACTCTAAGCCTTGCCTCCCCAGGCATAACCACCTAGGGTCAGCTACATCCCTTTGTCTCTATTATTGCACTGCCTCTTTATATGGAGCCAGGGGTAGTCCCCCTGTCGCTAAATTACCACCGTCCTTGACGGCCGAGTTATCCTCCCTGCCCCTGTGCCAGTGGGCCTAGTTAATATGTTTTGGCTGAAAGAAGTTAGTTTCTCCTGCATCTTTATCTGGATGGCCATCAATGAATGTAGTGCCTCCGCGACCTCAACCATCTCTAATTGAGGCAACGCTTTGTTGGAACTGGGGATAACGCTAGGTGTAAGTTCTGAAACCATTGAATTTGGTGAACGAAATGAATAAGTGGTGCACCGAAAAAGCTAAATCAAATGGAAGAAATCTTGGAAAACTCAAACCAGGTCTCTTTTAATGGTGGTTCAAGCACAACCAAACGTGGAGTTGGACCACCATTAGAGAATCCAGTGAGGAGTAATCTGTAAAAGAGAGTAAGAAGATGATGATCTCGCTTCCCATTGACGACACCAACTGATGATACCAGCTATCATAACACCAAGTAATACAATAAGAGATCAATACAGAACAACATTAAAGGTGTAATAATAGTGAATAAATAACAATATAAATAAAGTAGAAGGTGAGGAAATGGAAACATAGAGACTATAAAGTAAGTCGTTCGACCATGTGGCCTACTCCACTATGTAAGTGTGAGTGAACTTCACTATGAAAATGGCTCTAATGTCCTTGTAATACAAGTCACTCAACTTTCTGTCTCTATTATGATTTCAATAGAGTATTGGCTAGGGTTTTCAATATGCGATCCTTTAAATTGTTGGAGAAGACAAGTATATATAGTGTCTAGGTATGTAGTGTCCTCCTAAGCCTATAATAAGTATGTGTAGTATGTAATAACCAATAATAAGAAGCCACCTGTCAATGTCACATGTAGATAATGATGATGAAATATTCCCTCACGTGTGAGGGAGATCTGGTTATAACAATTTTGTATATGTGGGATTAGTAACCCACGCGCACTTTTCCATGCATTCCTTAATCCACATGATCTACCAACTATTAATTGTCAGCCTTCCAGGCCAGATGGAGGCTAAGTTATCAACTTGGATCCTATTATAGTATGGTAACTATTATCCTAAGATGTCTTTAGTCAACCACCGTCTTCTGGGTGATGGAAGAGGATGAGAGTACTTGAGTCATAAGTCCATTGATATTGGCATTATTGCCTGTGTTCTCAGATGAGACCGGGGCCTCTAGTGATGTGTTCATGGCCGTGGATGAGTCACAAAAATGTTGTGCCTATGGCCGAGCCATAACTTTCCCAAACTAGAGGCCTGGCACAGGTCGACCTTGGCTGAGAGGGTTTAGCCTGTGGACGAGGTTATACTTGGTATATCAGCCGCGTAAGTATAAAGGATTGAAAACTAGAGAATAATTTATACACATCCTATTTATGTTCAGGAATCAATTGTATAAATTTGGTGAAATTTATAGTTAGATTTGAGCATATTGTGAGAAATAATTGTATGGAATCAAGATATTTTATCTACGCATATAATAGAGACTATTTTTTGTAATGACCTTTTTTTTTCTATACTACTTGTGATGAATGGATATTTTATAAACTCTAATAGTGAGGTCGAGGTCTGTTAAAGGTCACGGCTTAATAAACTCTCTATAAATAAAAATTTTAAAATTCTATTATGAGATTAAGTGAATTAAACCCTCGGACTAATGCAGCAAGGCCGCGAGCGTTATAGATGCCATCAATAATAAGGGTAAGGTCCCTGCTAAAGGGTTAGTATCCAACTAGATAAATTGGATCATGGACTCTTAAGGGGAGGATGTCTCCCTAATGACCAATCTTCCGTCGCAAGACGTCTTGTTGATAGCTTGGCCATGCACACCGCTTAGCACTTTCTCTCGTAAGTTCCAAACTTAATTCATTTGGTCTTTTTTGCCTCAATTTTCATCATTATAATTACCCTTCCTTTCTTTATTCTGCAGTTTATGGTCGACTTCGTCAATCTACTTGATAGGAGGTCTGAGCAAAATAATGCAATGGACGACCTGGGAAAGGCCCTGACGACGTAAAAAAAAGCCCTAAATGCTTCCAAAGATAGGGACAATGAGAATAATGCTTCTATGGAGGGAAAGTACACTAAGGTCGCCATTTTGATGTCCAAGGTAGAGATGTAGCATCACGTATTTTTGAGGATATAGGCTTTAATTAAATTGGTGATTTAGCATTTATTTAAATCGGTGATTTGGGATTTATTTAATTTGGAGAAATTATTTAATTTGGTGATTTAAAGTTTAAATTAATTCGATTTATTTTAATTTCACGCGAGCCGTATTTTGAGGTGGAAATAAGATGATTTTATAAAGTTACTCGAATGATGATTTAGAGGTCATGGTTGATTCCTAAAGGGTTAAAATAGTCAAAATAATATACCCGGGGAAATAGTTTGGGTCTCAGAGCAATTTTTGGTGAAATCGGCACCGTAGTAGGGCATTTTGATCATTTGGAAAAATAGGGTAAAGAGACCTATGAATTTACAAAGCCTTATCGGTACAAATGTGGGAGAGGGTTGAGTTTGGAGGGTAAAAAAAAAAAGAGGCCAGTAGAGGAGAAGGATGGGCCATTCTTGAAGTTTAATGATTGATTCTTGAGAGATTCAAGTTATTCTTGCACCACTAACATCATTGGGGAGTGGATTGAAGGGGAAGGCAATCAAATCCATCATCAAATCGCAACATTAGACCTTCAATTAAGAGGCAAGTATTTATCTTGTATTTATATTCAACATGTTATAATACCCATGTTGAATAGGGTTTGATTTACATGTTTTTAGAAGATTTAATATGAATTTTGGTGGGTACAATCCATGAATTGAATTAGGTTTGCATGTAGTTATATTTCCTTATTGTAATGACACAAAATCAGAGGGCTTGGGATGATTTATAATGAAGATATCTGATTTCTTGATTAAAAGATATGAAGAACATGAGAAACTAGGGTTTTTATGTATTGTTAGAGGATAGTCGATTCTTAGATCAAATTCGATATGAATTAATGAGTAATTTACATTGGAAATCAATCCTATGCATCTTTGTAATGCTTAGTTATGTTTTCTTGAAATTTGGTGAAGTTTCATGGAGAGTTGAGGAAGATATTGGGTTGAGAAATTGCAAAAACGTAAGGAAGAAGAGACCTACTATATTTCGAATCAATTCGACAGGCGAAGTGATTCGGCCTCCTGGGTGAATCTATTCAGCTGCCTAGAATTGGCTAGTTTTGCCTTTTGATGTTATTTTCTCTTAAGATGAATTATGAGAAACTTGGGGTTAATCCTATAATTAATTAAAGACATAGAGGAGGTTAGTAGGTATATGTTCGAGACTGTATTAAATTTGAATGTGAGTAAGATTGGAATTTTAAAACCAACGATAGGAAATTGAATAAATTACAAATCAAAAATTTGGAATTTGGTCTTCGGGAAGAGAGGTCCATGACCTAGAGCTATAGTAACTACTGTATTAATATAATGGGTAACTAGGGGCCCTTCGGGTAGATAATAACTCTCGGGTAAAAATAATTGTGAAGTATAAATGTGAACAAATTATACGGTGAGTATTCAAGAGATAAACACTACGTACTGGTGATTATTATAGGTGAGAGTATACCTATACGGGTTATATTAGGTTGAGTGTATACCTATACGAATTTATTATAGGTCGTGTGTGCGCGTATATTGAATATACATATGGTTAGGTTGTGTGTATGCTTATTATGTGCTTTTGTATATGGTAACATACCTACGCTACTTGTTATCACAGAGGTTTTGCGCAGTGGGTGATCCCACATTGACGATTCTAGTGAGGTCTAGATTTATGACTCAAAGCATAGTGCTGATAGTGGATAACTTTGTGAGATAAATAGTGATACCGGCAAGTCGTTTGGGTACATTAGGTATGTGTGCATCCCCAAGGACTTAGTACTATATTCGCCTCTAATATGTGTGATGGGGTGCAACACGAGAATCTTGATAAAGACCAACATTACTATATTCACCTACTACTTAGTAACAACGTTGGATACCAACATTATTGCATTTGACAAAGGTTGTGATAAGGCATTTACTCATGCCTAGAAGCAACAGGGCTTTGTCTAGAAATCGTTTAACAGAAAAGGGTGGGGATGATGCCTTAGAAAAGGATTGTGTTCCTGTTGATTCTGAGTTGTTTTCCTAACATGATCCTAGTTCCCTTCCCAACTTAAAGGAAGAAAAATAGGTCACTGACCATAATAAAGAGGTCGCCAACCAGAGCAAGGTTATTTCAGAAAGAGCGAGTCTTTCTAAGTACATTAACTTAGGATCTTTTTGTAATTTATTTATAATGTCTTTTCTTTTATCCAGATTTGTAGTTGTAAGGGCTTGACCCGCTTTTTTGAATGAAATGATTAATCAATTTCAACTTTATTGTATTTTTTAGCTTCTGTTTTATACTTGCTTACATGTACCCTGCATCTTATGTGTTATATATTTTTCAATCACTTCTTTTATCCTTTCAACCTAATAATATCTTGGACCTACTACAAGTTGTATGATAGAATGAACATATGACTTCATTTATGGAAATTATACTCTTGGGTGAGCTCAAACAGGCTTTATGGTTGTTAGCCAAGCATTGTAGAGAATTACAAGTGCTTATGATGACTACGCTAATTTGATCATGAATCTTCAGGTTGATCTAGGAAATATTAGAAGCATAGAGTGTCTTCTATTGAACACAAATCTCTCACTAAGAGTGGAGCTTGAAATGTCCAAATAGGCCTTCAAGAAAAATGAGACGATCAGACACGGATTGTGTCAAAGGATTATCTGGTCGAGGAATCATTTCAAAAATAGTACTCATGACATTTGGACAAATGGTTATGATCAGGGATGGATAAATTCTTCGCTGCACTTAAATGAAGCCAGGAAGTGGCTTACAGGAATGACTGGATAAACACTCTGGAAATTTGTAAAGTCTGCAAAGATTCTTGGTTTTGATATTTATACCATGTGAACTCTCATTTTTCTCAACTTCCTCCCATTAGGAGCGAGGAATCGTGGATAATATCTTATGTAATTCCCATATAACTAGTTAAGGACTACCTCTCCACCCATGATAATGACTACGAATTCCATCCCAACCCAAATACTAGTTAGTGAGACGCCATAGCCAAATAAGTTAAATTATAGCGAGGATATGTTCTTATGGTCCTAGGTTTTAGGATCATGCCATCACACTACCTTAGTCCTAGCACCAATTTATGGTGAGAATGTTCTTAGTCATTGGCCAATCCACCCATTTAGGAATTTTTTCAACCAAATCTAGTCCGATTACTTAGTGCCCAGAGATAAGGGTGTAAACGAACTAAGTCGATCCAAACGATAAGATGATCAAGTTTGGTTTGAAAATTAAATGAACTTAAAAATATGTTTAGGCTTGGATTGTTTATTGCACAAGTAAAGCTCAAATGAACTCGAGTTGATCTTGAGTAGCTTGATTTTTCACAATATTGGTATGATTATTAGTAATCAAGCCAAATTCAAGTTGAGATCAATAATGTATCGAGTTTGAACTTTTTTATTCATGCTTGGTTTGTTTATTTTACGAGCCAAGCTTGAACGAACACGAGTCAATCTCGAGTCTTGGTTTGTTTTACATCTTTCTTGGATAATTCATGATGTTGGTGTGTTAATAGTAACGAAATATGTAATATTAAGATTATGACAAAGTGTAATCACATAAATAAGATATAAAAACAATGATCTTATCAAATAAAAATGAGATTAGTTTTCGTTAACATTAAACTGCCAATTGAAACAATAAAAAAAGTAATTGCATTTACCAAACTTAAATATTCAAAAAGTTTAATGGAAGTAATTTATTAAAATTTGTGTAAAAACATAAAAATAAAATATCCTAAGATTGGGTACATTCCAATCCCTGGGTATCTCCCTTACTTCCATTGTTTCAAGATGGTATGCTCCCTCACTCTACTAATTAACTTCCTTAGTTCATAGTCCCGAACAAAAAATCATTTTTAATTGGCGTACTTGTTATACTTCTTTGCCATCTGTTGTATATAGGATTCTAGTTTAATCAAGTCTTACTCCATTATTTTGTTTGCCAGGTGAAGCTCGATTCTAATTATCTCATCGTTTACATTCTGATCAACCACCATTGTGCTTATAGTCACCAATCAATCTTCTAGCAGTATTGTGGCTTCCATTCTATAGGCTATGGCGAATGGCGTTTCCCTAGTTGACCTTCTAGGAGTTATATGGTTTTCCCAAAGGACATGGGGAGCTCATCAACCTATACTCTTTTTGATCTTTCTAATATTTTATTCATTCCTTCGAGGGTTATTTTGTTAGAGACTTCATTGCTCTGAGGGTATGCCACCACACTATGGTAGTGTGTAATGTCGTGGATGTTATAGAAGTCTTAGAATCTCTCAAATTGTGTTTTTTGTCGATGATAAAAATCCATATCACACTAAAACGGGTTATAACATTTCTCCAGATTAACCTCATCATACCCATATCTCTTTTATTTTCCAAAAGTTTTGCTTTGATCCATTTTATGAAATAATCTATGCTGACCAAGAGGTACTTCTGATTTCCAAGTGTTGTAGGTAGTGAGCCTACAATGTCTAACCCTAATTATTCTAAAGGCCATGGGTTGGTCAAGGTATTGAGGTAGTTGGATAGTTGGTGGAGCATTGGCGAGAAAATTTAGCACTTCTTGCACTTCTTCACGTATGAGACAATGTTCTTTTGCGTATATAGACACCATTATCCATCTTTAAATATCTAAATGTGAGGTATCTCCCACCAGTATGGCTCCCACTAATTCCATCGTGCAACTAATAGATAGCTTAGTCGATGCCACTAGGATGCACATATTAGAGATATGACTAGGTGAAAGATCTTCTATAGATTTTCCCCTTACGGGATAAATAAAATTAAGCAACACTCTTATCTAATGATATTTATTCTTATCCAAAAAAAAAAGTGTGTCTTCTTGTAAGTATGTGATGATCGGGTCCATCCAATTGGGATCCTTATAAATAACGAGAAATTTATTGGCAATTTATATCTTCAGGATGCTCGGCTGAGCCAAATACGCTATTTTAATCACTCTTTTGAGGTCAGAGTCTATGGACGAAGATAAATTGGATAAGGCATCTACGTTACTACTGTTTCCTTTAAGTAATTACTAAAATTTGATGAGTGTGTACTTGGGGACAAAAACTTTAGAAATCTAGAGGTAAGCTGACACGCGTTCATCCATAAGATTGTAGTCTTCTAATATCTTATTAATTACAAACTTGAGTCATGATATAAGTTAAGGTGCCTGGAACTCAAAGATAGAGCCTTCTTTAAATCTCTGATAAGGGTCTCATAATTCGCTTTATTATTAGACACCATTATCCATCTAGTAAAAATTCCATACTCGAGGTTGGTTTTATTTGGGGTCACCAAGATAATTCCTACTCCCATCCTTTTCCAATTAGATGCACCATAGACATAGAGGGTTAACTTATCATGTTGGTCGGGCTCTTTAGTGATCACTTTATCCGTGACTTCCAGTTCATTTGGTTGATTCCCTTTAGCGGATTCAGTGACAAAGTCTACCAAAACATTTCCTTTCGCGACAGTTCTAGGTTGATAATGGATATCAAACTCCCTAGTTCCACCAAAAATTTGGACATCCGTCCAGAGAGTTTGGGATTTTTAAGGACTTTATTTAATGGAAAGGAAGTTATGACTACAAAGGAGTGAGCCTTAAAGTAGTGATGCAACTTGTTCAAGGCTATAACTAATGTGTAAGACATATTTTCTAGTGGTAAATAATGCTTCTCGACATCCATCAATATCTCATTGACATGATAGATTAGGGCTTGGTGCCTTTCTTCTCACTTACTAAGGTCGATCTAATTTCATGGATCGACACAAAGAGATACACATAAATTGGGTCGCTTGGATTTAGGACCATGAGTAGAGGAGGCCAACTTAAGTATAGCTTAATTTCCTTAAGTTCCCTTGATAATAAAAAAACCTAAACTTGTAACTACACTTCTTAAGGAGTATAGTGGCGAGTCTGGGTATCGAATCCACAGGGAATGGTTTATAGAATTTAATTGATTTATTACTTCTAGAGAAAAAATGAAAAAGATGATGATGGTTCACAAGGGGAAATAAGTTGGAACAAATTTATAAAACTAATTAAAATGAATGAGGAAATAGGTAGGAATATAATCCCCCAATCCCTAGTAATTACCCATTAGAATACTAGAATTGTAAATTATAAATTTGAATGAATCCAGTCTTTATAGATCCTAAGCATTACATATATGAGGTTCAAGCCCGCATCATATGAAATCAAAGATAAATATAAAGCGGTGCTAAATAATTACACGCACATCATATTCTTAAATATCCCAAGTACCTAGGGCAAGAGAGATTAAAAGATCTAGGATGATTGTGAACTTATCTTACACGATTCTTTCAAATTTAAATTTAAATTCTATTTCCTACGTAGATAAATTACATCGGGATGGGTTCATGCATCCCAACCCTTAAAAATTAGCTAAACATGATGAAAACAAAAGAAAACTCTAACAAACATTGTTAACAATTTGCAAAACAATTGAGAATTGAATGGAAAAATAAAATAGAGAATAGAAATTGATACTTGTATTTAGCAAGAGGAGAAAGAGATGAATTTGAATCCAGCAAAACTTCTTCTTCAAACTTACAGCTAGGGTTTATGAAAACTTCTACCAAAGAAAACTACAATCTAACTTTCTCTCTCTAATCCTACTCCTACCCTCTAGAATTTGACTCCCTCTCTCTAGAATTCAACTCCCTTTTGAAAATGAGGTAGGGCTTGGTCTTTTATAGCACCAAGTTGCATGAATTTGGCATCAAATTTCGCTCGTGGCACAAGTTTTCCAAGAGTTGCACTGCATTAAATGCATAATTAATTACAGAAATCCGCACATCCAGACTCTTCATTATCGCGCAACTTCAAAACATCGTAACTTCTTCATCGTAGCTCGGATTGAGGTGCCGTTTTTTAAAGTATTCTTGTAATTTAGAGCTCTTCAACTTTCTAGTTGGCCCCACCTCTGGACTAAGGCTGAAAAATTACGAAAATGCCCTTCAACTCTCCATTTCTTGGTTTCTTTCACTGTTTTGAGTTCTCCTTCACACTAACTTGCATGAAATACCTGTAAAACACATGAGAAATACACAAAACACGAAATACTTGCCAAAAAAGGTTAGTAGCATAAATAAGAGATAAATACAAGCTAGATACACAGCACGGGATTATAAAAATACCACAATTAAGGGGATAAATGTGAAGAATATTAAATGATACGGGTTTGATCAATCTCCACACAAGTAGGCTCGAAATCTCACCGGGTTTGATCAATCTCCACACTTATTCGTAAAGTCGTCAACTTTCTTTCAATTTCCATCTTCGGTCAATTTTGGCTTAGTGCATTATGATATAACAATTTGAGACTTTAAATAGAATAAAAGTGACATTTTTGAAAAATTTAAATTCCAATTTTTATTTATTTTGAACAAAAATATTTTTGGCTTTTTTTTTTTTTTTGAAATTTTCTAAAAAACACACTTGGAAAGAACATGTGATTGAATCAATTAATCTAAACAATAAATGGGAAGAATATCCCACACCCCCTAACTTAAATGTTGCATTGTCCTCAATGGAAATCAAGAACACAACATAAAGAGAGGAAAAGAAAGATATTACCCAAATGGAGCGATCCCTGATGAGTGCAAGTCCATTGAATCTACAAAACTTGTTAGAACCAAGCATAACAAAAAGAATAACAAAAACTTAAACTAATGACACTACACTATTAAAAAAGGAAAGAAAAAGAAAAAAAACTAATTATGTACAACCTACGATTTGAAATTCTATTAAGTTATACACTAGAAGTCGAAAAATTTGAGGGTCCACCCAAAATACAATTTGACTTTGAGGGATTAATAGTGTGCCCTCACTATAAAGCATGCCTCCCGAAAAATAAGAATTCCGTTTGAAAAACGGAAGGCATGTGCAAATTTAAAAAAATGCACCATCACCAATTAAAAAATTTAGGGGGATAATGAGGGATTTGAGTGTACAGGGGGACAAGTACCATTGGGATGCAAGAAAAATAAAATCACTTCCCAAAGATTTTTCAAGTAGTATGGGAAGCGGAGAATACCAACTAAAAGAGTCCATCTTGGAAAACAATTCAAGTATAGAGTCCTTGTCCTCAAAATCTTCTCCCTCAAAATTTTCAATTGGATCTGGTGGAGTGACACGTCCAAGTGTATGGCCCATAATATGAAGCATCTCAAAATAACATTCCCATACAAGAAGCGGATCAACATCCTCAAGACATTCATCCAGTTCTTGCGATGGATTTAATGGTTCGATAATAGTGGGGACACAAGGAGACAAATGATCCTCAACCTCAGTAGATTTTGCAATATTTATAATAGGTTGAGATTCAAAAGAACTTGTATCACTCTCAATGATTTCATTCTCAAAAGTATTAGGTGAAGCGCAAGCCTCGACCTTTTCTAAGTTGTCCAAATAATCATTCAACTCCTTGCAAGTTGCTATAATTTTCGACTCGAGAACAGCACGGTCATCAGATTGCTTTTTTATATCAAGCAAGAGTTCTTCCAAAGTAGGCTTCCTTGGTTCTAGCACCTCGAATTCCTCATTTGGTTGAAAACTTACTTCATCTTCAAAACTATCGGAAAAAAAAAATCCACATTGGGTTCAAATAATGCATCTAACTCTTGCTCCCAATAACGATTTTTTTCGCGATATTCTTTTTCAAGTCTTTCTTCTTCAAGCAATTGATTTTGATAAATTTGGAGTTTCTCAGCACTAGGCTTGTATTTAATATAATCATCTTTAGTGATATTGATCCAATGGTCATAAGTCTTGAGTGCCTCCTCCTCTTCACTATTAGCATAACAATTAAAGCCACCAAAAGAGTTAAAATAAGACATTTCAAAGTGGGCAATTAAAAAACGTGACACACATTTTTCTTTTGTTATTTATTTATTTATTATTATTATTATTATTATTATTATTATTATTATTATTATTATTATTATTATTATTATTATTTTTTACGAAGCAGTAAGTCAATTATAATCTATAACAAACACACCCCGGCAACGGCGCCATTTTGATCGAGTGGAAAACCAAGCGTCCGTGTAATACGCTAGTCGTTGTTATCGGCTTCCAACCTCAATACAAAAAAAACCTAAACATTTAACTACACTTTTATGGAGTATAGTAGTAAGTCTGGGTATCGAATCCACAGGGAATGTTTTATAGAATTTAATTGATTTATTACTTCTAAAATAAAAGTGAAAAAGATGATGATGGTTGACAAGGGGAAATAAGTTGGAACAAATTTATAAAACTAATTAAAATGAATGCGGAAATAGGTTGGAATACAATCCCCCAATCCCTAGTAATTACCCATTATAATATTAGAATTGTAAATTATAAATTTGAATGAATCTAGTCTTTATAGATCCTAAGCATTACATATATGAGGTTCAAGCCCGCATCATATGAAATCAAAGATAAATATAAAGCGGTGCTAAATAATTACACGCACATCATATTCTTAAATATCCCAAGTACCTAGGGCAAGAGAGATTACAAGATCTAGGATGATTGTGAACTTATCTTACACGATTCTTTCAAATTTAAATTTAAATTCTATTTCCTACGTAGATAAATTACATCGGGATGGGTTCATGCATCCAAACCCTTAAAAATTAGCTAAACATGATGAAAACAAAAGAAAACTCTAACAAACATTGTTAACAATTTGCAAAACAATTGAGAATTGAATGGAAAAATAAAATAGAGAATAGAAATTGATACTTGTATTTAGCAAGAGGAGAAAGAGATGAATTTGAATCCAGCAAAACTTCTTCTTCAAACTTACAACTAGGGTTTATGAAAACTTCTACCAAAGAAAACTACAATCTAACTTTCTCTCTCTAATCCTACTCCTACCCTCTAGAATTTGACTCCCTCTCTCTAGAATTCAACTCCTCTTGAAAATGAGGTAGGGCTTGGTCTTTTATAGCACCAAGTTGCACGAATTTGGCATCAAATTTCGCTTGTGGAATAAGTTTTTGCCAACCAATCACCATAAAATCTGCATAATTAATGACAAAAATCCGCACATTCAGACTCTTTATTATCGCGCAACTTCAAAATATCGTAACTTCTTCACCGTAGCTCGGATTGAGGTGCCGTTTTTTCCAGTATTCTTGTAATTTAGAGCTTTTCAACTTTCTAGTTGGCCCCACCTCTGGACTAAGGCTGAAAAATTACGAAAATGCCCTTCAACTCTCCATTTCTTGGTTTCTTTCACTGTTTTGAGTTCTCCTTCGCACTAACTTGCATGAAATAACTGTAAAACACATGAGAAATACACAAAACACGAAATACTTTCCAAAAAAGGTTAGTATCATAAATAAGAGACAAATCCAAGATATTTACACTACACGGGATCATAAAAATACCGAAATTAAGGGGATAAATGTGAAGAATATGTGCCTAATCAACATCCATCAATATCTCATTGACATGATAGATCAGGGCTTGGTGCCTTTCTTCTCACTTACTAAGGTCGATCTAATTTCATGGATCGACACAAAGAGATACAGATAAATTGGGTCGCTTGGATTTAGGACCATGAGTAGAGGAGGCCAACTTAAGTATAGCTTAATTTCCTTAAGTTCCCTTGATAATTAATCATTCTAAGGATCGTTCTTTTCCTTTCTAAATAGCTGAAAGGAAGTTCAACACTTCTCAAAGGACTTGGGGATGAAGCGATTATGTGATGCAAGAATCTCGGCCAAATTATGCATGTCCTTAATGGTCTTGGGAGGTAGGCTGGTCCCTTATTTCCTTAATTTGGTATGGGCTTTCTTCGATTTCTCTTTGGTTGTCTACATAATCTAATAAATTTTATGACTGGACTCCCTAGGAGCATTTATCTGCATTGAGATTTATTATGTAATAACTAAGGACATAAAACATCTTTGCCAGGTTTGCTATGTGATATCCCTTATATTTTTCTTTTTATAATCATGTAATCTATATATATTTCCATGATGTCACCCATCTTATGCTTAAACATCTTGGTGGCTAATCACTGGTAGGTCGTCCTTGTATTTTTTAATCCAAATGAAATGATTGTGTAACATTATTGGCCAAGAGTAGTCATGAAAGATGTGTCTCCTGGTCAGGACTGAACAAAGGGATTTGTTGATAGCCGGGATGATCACCCAGAAAGTTCATCCATTCATGGTTAGATATAACATTGACCAACTGGTCTATCTTTGATAGGGGAAAGTTTTCCTTGGAAGAATTCTATATAAACTCTCCACTTTCCATTACTCTTTGTGACTATGACCGAGCTTGAGATATATTTAAAGAATGAACTTTTTTAATAAACGTTGGCTCCAAAAGTTTCTTTACTTTCTCTTTTAATGCCTTTGCCAATTTTAGGGTTGTTCGTCATGCTTTCTTTTTGATCGACGAGAATAATGGATCTACATGAAGTCCCTAGCACATTACTTCGGGTTTGATGTCAGACATATCATATGGATACCAAGTAAACACATCCTATAACTTCATGAGGAAAAATACCGTCTCTTCTTTAGCCTCATTGAATAGTGAATTGTTGATTTTTTCTTTCTTCTTCTCCGATTTAGCTCTTATAGCAACGATAAAGCATTGTTGAGAAGAATCTTGATTCCTATGTATCCCCATTACCCCTCGATCGATAATACATTTAAACTTATGATAATAGGTGGATGGTGCTTCCTTCATGACATGGGTCCATCCCCACCTCAAATTTAAATTGTATGGCGGCGCAATGTGTACTATTAGAAACTTTATTAATTTGGATATGTTTTTTGTTCGTACTGGGAGATTGGCCTTTCCATGGGGCATCATCATTTTTCCATTGAAGCTGCTCAAGGGGATGGTCGCTTCCTTTAAATTTTTCATCTTCAAGTTGAGATTTTTAAATAAACTTCTGAAGAACTCCTCTAGCATACTAATAGCTTATCCACATCCCAGTTGGAAATTGTGAGAGTGATTACTAATGCGTTATGATGTGGAGTTTTTATTCCAATCAGGTCCTCCTCAATGAAGACAATATGCTTGGCATAGTCGATATCTTTTAGTCAGCGGCGTTTGTTTGATATGGTTTTAGCATGTTCGATCTAGAAATCTTCTATAACCTTGTAAACTTCTTCAACTCCATACTTATGGTGTTTCTTTGATTATGATTAGGGTTTAAGGCACCATGGATAACCGTGAACTCATGTCCCATCTCATCATTATCCAGGACATTTTTTGAATTTTGGTCGTGCTCAGCGAGGGGACTTTATGTTCTTTTTCTCCAGATATTCATCTAAATGACTTACCCAGGTAAGATTTTCAAGGTGCAAGATGGGTGTGCCTTATAATTATCCATCTGGTGCCCATGCTCTTTGTGGTAAGAATATCTTATGGTTGAATTTCTCTTTGATGGGCCCCCTTCTATCTCCCTCATCCACTTGAAGTAATATTGATCATAAATTTTGTACAGTATCTTGTTAAGAGACTTTTATAAGCAGTGCTGTTTGCACAGTGAGGCTTTCTAGAATATGACTTGTCATCACCCATAGGTCCGTCGTTCTACTCTTGACCTTCTTCTTGGAGGTGTTCTTCTTATCTCCATTATTGATCTCCTTTGGCCAACCATTATCTTATTAATTGACCACTATTAGCTTATTTATATTATTAGGCTATCTTCTTTCTTGGTGGGTACTGGTGCATTATGAAGTTATTTTGTAGGTTGATCTTGAATGAGGCCACTACCACTTATTCAGAACAGTCCTCCACTTCGTTTTAAGTTCTTAACAATGCCAATAATATCCAAATAGGTTTTTAGGGTTTTTTTCTTTATGATAATTAAATCCATCCTCTTTGGATGGATGTTGATGGTGACGAACCTTATAGTGAAGGCATTTACGAGCTATTTAAAACTGGTGATTGACCGATGTGGTCATTTCTCAAACCATTTTTATGCAACATCCCCTAAATATGAAGAAAAGATGAGGCACATGAGTGCCTCGTTATTTCTCTAAAAGATCCTAGCATGTTGATACGAACAAACAAGGTTGCTGGGATCAGTTTTCCCATTGTAGATATGAAATTATAGAGGGATAACTTCTTAGGAAGCTCAGACCCTCAATCGACCTTGAGAAAGGGGATTTTGTATGACTAATGAGGGTTCTTCTAGCCATCTACTTAATGGAAATGGACCCTTAGTTGATTGAATGTTCGTCTATCTTTTTTCGAATGAGGTTGTAGAGGTCTTTCTTGTTACGATGACTCATGTGGTGGTCTCTTATGTCTAAAGATCCCATCCCGATGGAATGATTTTGATTGTGCCATGAAATTCTTCCTCAGATGAGAGTTTTACTCACTAATGGATAGAGGTTCAAGTTGTGACTTAGTGTTTGCATTTTTCCTCATGGAGTCCATGCTTAATATTTTCTAGGCCACGTTCCATTTATTCATTCTCCTCTTTTTGGTGGCATGTGGCTTCCCCATTCTATCTAAAACATTGCTTATAGACGTCCATGACTCATGATATCTAGTTAAATTGGGGTGGCTTATTGATTTCCACAATTTTATCCTGACTTGGATAGTAGAGAGATTCGGGGTATGATAAATCATGTTAGGTTAGATCTTATACCGGATGCTAGGGGCCTCATAACCATTATTGTTATCTCACTGAATGTTGTGAGATGTTGAGTGTTAACTATGTGAAGAAAACATGATTGGTTTCTAGTTGGCTTTGCTTGGTTGAGAAATGAAAAGTGTTTCCCATAAACGTCACCAATTGTAAGTGGTAAAGTTCTATAAATAGTTTTCAACACAAATAAAGTCGAGAAAAAAAGTAATAAGTCACAATCACACGGGAACAATATATACGCGGTTTTAAAATGTGCCTACGTTCATACGGTGTTTCTATCTCTACTAATCCTGTTATGATAATAATGATCACATTCCTATTTATACCCAGGGTAAGGGTTAGATTTATAAGATAAGAAGATTGAGTGGTATAGGACCCCATGACTTCATATAGCTATCCAAACTGATTAAATATATTTAATTTCAAGATTTGTGTAGATCATCATTACCAGTCTTTATCCTTTTGCTTGGGATCTTTGATAAGATCCGAAGATACATTTCCTCTCCTCATCTATGGTCAAATTATCACTCGTAAAATGATGAGTGATGAAGTGGTTAGGGATATAACTTTTAATGAATAAATGCTACATTTAACATTTTGAAATAGTAGCCATCTTTATTTTATAGTGAAAGTCATCACTTGCTCAAGATTTTTTTAATCAAAGCACTCTCTCAAAGATTTCAATCCATCCAAAATTGGGTAACACCATGTATATGAGACCTAAAAGGTTTTAACCATATTGGTATACATTGAGGGTAAAAAATATGTTGTTAAAAATGTTCTTACAAGCATATTGGATATTTCACAAGAGATAAAGATTTGCAATGTTTGTCTTGTGATTCATTATTCTTAATTGAACTTAAGCTTGGATCTCTATGTCAATTTTATTCATTTATTTTTGTTATGCACAAACGAGATATGATATTATGTTCTTGGTTGATATTACCACATCATGTTATTATCCATTAAGATAATCCTTCCTTGATTATGAACATTGTCTTTTATCTGAAACATTTTATAAGTAGGATGACATATGTATATATCGTTCCTTATCCAAAATGGTCTAGGATTGTGTCTCTATTTTCTTACCTTTGTGGATATTTATTTGTGAACCCTTTTTCTTAGAGAATTGGTTATGTAAGTCTTTATGATCTTATTTTCTCATTATTTCTCGATCATTCTTGATATTATGTATATCTTACAATATGATTTATTTCCTTTCCTTTGTCTACTGCATGAAAAAGGGGGGAGAGCTTTATGAAGATAAGTGGCTTATTATCATGTGGGAATTACCTTATTCAAGGGAGTAACTTATGAGAATATGATAGTTAGGATGAGAAATATGACCCTAAATTATTGCCTATATATTTTGTTGATACTAATTTATAGCATACTGTCTCTCTTTACACATTGGTGTGTTGATGAGCTTTTGCTAGTGTGTGTAGGGAAAACAATGTTCAAGCTCAACGTTGAAGATTTGAAGAGTGACTTGTTCTTTCTAAGATTCATGGGATGAGATCTACTTTATGTGCCTTTAGTCGATCTTGTTATAGGTGTTAGTATTATTTACGTGTTTCTTATCTTTTGTGTTTTTCACAGAATAGATAAAGGGCGATATTGTAATAGTATAGTATCCTCATTGTGCCATAACTTAGAAGATTGTCTTATTTCAATTTTTAAAACACTTTGTGTCCAAGAGGTCTCAAAAAGCATCATCAATGCTCAAGACATTGAAGTCATCATCTTTCACCTGATATCATAATGATCACTTCAGGATGAAGGTAAGCATGATTTAGCAGACTTTGTATTCATGGCCTTTGAAATTCAGATTGTTCATAAATTTTTTAAAACTTGGTACTTGATTTCATGCATTTTACCTTAATAAAATGTTATAGCATTTCAATCCAGGAAAATCTATTATAAAAAGACAGTTTAAGAGTCGCAGGATTTTTCGCTGAAGCGAGGGTTTCTCTTTGCTGATTACGAGTGTCTTGTGTTTTAGATAAAATTATTTTGGGCATAAACTCGACCTCCCTCATGGGTAGTTCATTATTCTGTCGTGTTTCGTTAAAACGACAACGTTTTTTCTGATCGTGCCTAAGGTCCTTTATTTTGTAAAAATTTCCTTGGTTGATCTCACAATCTACTTCACAAATGCTTTGCGTGAGAAACAAAAGTTGTCGCTGCAATGAACCACTAATGAGGGTCGTCAACATATTTTCACTTTTTTACAAAATAAAAAATCTTTCCGAGATGTTTCCACAAAATGATTTTTAGGGCTGATGGGATCTTTCAGTGTTATTTCCTTCTCTTCCAAGTCAAGCGGGAACATGTGCCAAAGATATATACATCATTAGTATTTTTTTTCATAAGGTTTATAATGTTTTCAAATATAAAAATATCTTAAGAGAAAAAGTCTTTGATTTTGGGGTTTCTATTTTAAGAGCCTAAATTTTTTAAGAAGAGAATATTAGTTCTTTCTTATCATTCTTTCTCTTATTTACACTTGATCATCATTGTCTTATGAGTGATCAATACCAAAGAAGAAGAAGAAGTAAATTTTGGGAAGACAAAAATACTGTTTGTCAATAAAATATGTTTAAAGTTAGTATTTTCAATCCTTGGGAGCTTCTAGTGATCATGTGGTTCTTTACAAGACAACTTTGAACTTGGTTAAAGGCACCCTTGTTGATCGTTTGATCATAACATCAGTGTGTTGAGATTCTCTTTGATGCATAAGATTTCTCTGGCTCGTTAATATTGGCGGAGAAAAGGTGCGATCGTAGTAAGCATGTTGTGTGATCGTAAGAGGTTTATCCACTTTGTAAGTCTATACCAAGTTTTCGTGCGATTGTTGTTTTGGACCGAGGTTTTTCCCACAGTGGATTTTTTCCTCATACATCCGGTGTTGTGGAACGATTTACTTTTTCACATTATTTATATTTCAAATACTTAATTGATATTAACATTTATTGTGTATATGAAAAGATTAATATTTTTTTCGCTTATAACTTAAGGTTGTACTCATTTTGAAAATTGATTAAAATTGAATCTTAGTTTTAATTGGGTGTAGTGTTTCATTTCAAGTAGCATTAACCCAATAGATCAGTCTCAAGTTCATGATATACATTAAGCAACCGATTATTCTCCATTACTGAAGTTGTGAAACATATTCTCCAATACTTTTGTTTAATATAATGTGTTTCATAAGGAGTTATAGGAAGTGTAGAATCATATCGATAAAATTTATGTAATACATTATGTAATGTGATTGTGACATTTTGATTTCCACGGACCCTTATTATTTAAATTCCCAATATGAAATCTACAACTCCTAGGTCATTCATATAAAATATTCCCCACAACATTGTCTTTGTAATTTTCATAATATCACTACAACATTTCATCCATATTGTCGCAGCTCTTAATCGTGACAATGATAGTTGTGAAGGTTAAACACCGTGACAACTCTGGGCGATACAAAAAACTATGTCACGATCAAGGATTGTGGAAAAATCCCTTTTTCATAGTCCTTTTTACACCAATGAATCATGCAAAAAAAGTGGGGATACCATAGACTTGTCACGGTTCTTGACTGTGATGACACTTGATTTATCACAGTCTTATCATGGTAATAGACCATGACAATGCTTCCTATGTCATGGTTTTGTCATGGTCCATGATGGTGATAAGTGAATAATTTTTCATGCGCACTGGGTCACTTTTCCGTGCGCACAATTTTTACCAGGGAGAAATGTGTTACCCTACATGTGCATGGGTACAAATTAAGGCCCTGAACACGGGCCCCTATTGATGTCACGATCCTTGACTATGATGAAACAGTAAAACATGAAAAAATAGTTTGGCATTAATACTGCTCGACAAGAAACTTATTTAAAAAAATGTCAGATTTTTGTTCAACCCAACATCAACATGATCAACAATATAATACGACATAACAATGAAATCAAAACAAAAATACACCAGTTATATATATCAAATCAATTTAAATATATTTCAAGTTAATTACATCAAAAAATTGAAAGTTTAATTACATCAACCAAGTTTATCAATTGTATCATGCTATAAAATCTTAATAAGGCTCGAGGAGAAAAGTCGGGCAAAAGATGTATGCCACCCAATGTACTGTCAATATGTCCAACATCGGCTTATTGGCCCAACCACAGTACCTCATCCTCTTTCCCCATAAAAATCTCAGTAACCTGGACCCGGGATTCAAAATATTATATTGGACGACTGTGCACCATGGTACCCAAAGTTATGCTCATAATAATCACTCCCTTATCAATTCGGTCGTCTCCATGCATGTTAAGGATATATACTCGCTCCCCAGCTGTATCAAATGGATTCGATATAGTTTGGTTGGGGTAGAGTACATATTATACGGGGGTGATGAGTCAGTTGGATTCGGTGAGGGGGATGGAGTGGTGGTCCCTTCACCCATATTCCCCTCACCCTTTTCTTTATCCGTCGCCTTTGCCTTCCCCTTCCCTTTATTCATGATTGTGCATTTGAGCCATTCTAATATGTGGTTCCTCATTTGTTGGAAGATTTCCAATTTCAAGCTCGTTTATGAATTATATGTGTCGTTCTTGGAGGAGAACCCACTATTACTACAAGCAATGCCCATTATCTTTGAATTTCCTATCCTAGAGATGACACCCCGAGTATAGCCTTTTCAATCTGGGCCCAACACTTAGCTCAGTGCATCCGTACTCAGATTTGCCTTGTCGACATCACTATAGGTGTCGCACACTGCCTTTAGTCTCTCTTAAAACAATATAAAAACATGTTATTTACTATGAAAAAGTTTATTAATGAACAACCTAAAATCGATAATACAATTTCAATTATAAATCATTATGGTCTCGGCGACCTAGGATTAACAAGATCGCCCTTCTTTGTCTGAATTTTTATATAGGAGTTGATCATATATGTATTTTCCTACGACCACTCCCAGACTCCTGCAAAATATGACCAAATTAAAGCAAAATATGATAAAATTATAGTAATTTACTTACCACTAAACAAAATGTAATTTTAAGAAATTTACATACCATCTTATGCTCCACCTTCAGGTAAGATGTCCACCCGTAGTATTGAATCTTCTTTGATCGGTTAGTCCTCCCTAATTCACGGGAGGACAATTGTCTCTCAGATGCCTCATTATTCATAAATCTCTTCTAATTAGCAAATTTGATTGGCTCCTTCTTTAGGATAGTGTCCCTTACATTACAACACGAACTCTTAGTCCTTCACGAAATAGTGGGTGCATAGGTTCTTCTTCTATATCTTCTATTGCTCGCCTACACCCGCCAATACACTTTCCTATGCTTCCTGGAGTAGGTTGAATTATTGTTGTCGAACAAACATATAATATAAGAAAGTTATTCAATAAAAATGAAAAAAAACATAATAATAAAATCTTATATGAAAGTAAAATATTTAATTGAAAATATTGAGACTTTCATACTTCTAAAGCCCCCCAAATGACCATCTTTAGCTCCACGAGAATGGTCCTTCAATCTTTATACTCGGGACCAATTACTGATTTCAACAACTCTAACGCCCTCATATGTAGAATAGGCTTGTTTTTTACTACTCTCCCGCACTTGTTAAACTTGGTGCGCTTATTATTAGACAATCCCTCATCACCCCCTCTTTTTCCCAGGATCCGATGGCCTGATGAAGACATATTTTGCAAAACAAATAGGCTTTCGTAGCATAATATGTTACATAAATCAAATAGAAATACTCAAGTTAGGGATATAAAAATAAAATGAAAATACTCAAACGACTATTTTGATATAGCAACCAACATTAGGGTTAGTAAAGAATAAATTAATTTTTGACATTATTACAAATTACATATTACAAATCCTCAATACATTTTACAACACAAATAAATTTACTCATGTAAAGTATCTATAAATTGTTTCAAGTTTGAATTGTCATCCAAAATGGATTGATATTCAGTAGGAGAAGCTAGGTCATCCATGCTAGTGGTTAGAGGCTTTGGTTCATGTAAGACAACTGACCACGATTTGTTATTCATATACTTCGAGTAAAACACTTACTTGAGATTTTCAAATGCACAAACAAACAACTCATCATTTATACGTTCCTTGCTCTTCATCTTGGACGAGTCTACCATTATCAAATTGGTGCCCAAATTGACTTTACAAGAATTTTTTTCCTAAACTCTTACCCAATCACGGTAAAATAAAAGCTATTTGAAATATATATAGTATAATTCAAAAGGTTTTAATTATGCCATAATAAGTCATTTATGCTTTAACGAGGTTTTTATCTTTTGCATTCGCCTTAAAATACATAACAGCCTTATACGAAATGCCGGTATTTTGTAATAACGTATTTTTCTCGTACAACCTCAACGAGAATATAGGACCATTTAACCGATACATCTTATACTCATGTGCCATGAAATTGGGTCCAGTGGTGAGATGAGCAAGTCTTGATGTGGCATCACCCATATTCAGCAACAAAAATTATGGATTACATAAATTAATTTGATTACTTTCAATTCTTGCAATTATTTACCATTTAATAAGGAACGTTTGACATAATAATTACCTCATGTGGCATCCAAAGTCTAAAATCACCGTTTGAATGTGAAACTATCATTTTTTTTTATTATACTCGGACATATTATAATTTCTACATTGAATGATTAAATTTATCAAGAATTTAATCAAGTATATTAAATAATGACACAAAGTAAAATTTCAACATGAACCTACTTTCTTCACTCATTGACATCTTCATGGTTTCAAATATATAACGAATCACTTGATCATATTGTAAACTTTCTAGTTTAACTCGTTTGCCTATGGCTTGACCACCCTCATTGGTGAACTCATATCCATCATCTATAATGTGAGGGTCAGGCATATATTCCTTAGCGATCACGGATGCCTCCCCAGTAATGTATTCCTCCATGATGGATCCTTCAATATACCTCATATTCTTAACATAATATTTGAAAACGTTCATCAACCTTTCAAACGGGTACATCCATCAATATCTTACAAGGCCACAAAGAATCGCCTCACCGCATAAGTGTACCAAAAAGTTAATACTTATGTCGAATAACTTAGAGGGGAAATAATTTTTCGACACACAAGTTTCTTTAGCTAAAGTTGTTTTTACATCCACAATGTGTTTTTAGTTGACTAATTTTTGGTGTAAAAGTATGAAGTAAAGTCTAATCATCATAATGGCCCACCATAAATCCTTATACTTAGAGAAACAATTCTTAAACAATAAAGGGACCAGTTGCATCATCACATGCCCATTGTGAGACTTGAACTTTTATAGATCGTGTGGGGGAATAACTCACAATCCTTTGCAATTTTGATGAAAAATTAGAGGGGAATTTCAAATTATGTTGTGTGTGTACAAGCCTTTCCATACATAGGCTTTTAGATACACGATACATATCCGGATATGACCACTATGGTTAAAATCTTAAACCGTGTATACATTTTTAAATCCCAAAATCCTTCACATACCTATACCAATTTGACAACTGTGGTTGAAACCCCAAGCCATGTGTCCTGATTTTGCCCAGAATCTTTCACATTTTTAAATAAACCCGCGGTGATATTTTTGAACCAAAAAAATTACATTTACATTAATAAAACACATTTATTCAAGCCCAAACAAATATCAAAGTCAAATATTCACATTGTAAAAATGTTCAAACCTAGATTTGGCACAATTTATTTCTAATAATATCAAATCCATACATATAAATACAAATAATTTACAACAAATAAACACATATATTCATCTTTAAACAAATATTAAAGTCAAATTGTTCAAAACTAGGTTTTGCTCATACTATTATCTAACAATATTGAGCCATGCATGTAAATGCAACTATTTTACAAAAAACAAACACATGTATTCAGGAACTACAAGTGCACACACAGACACAAACACAAACACAGACACACAGATACAGACACACACACACACACACACACACACACACACACACACACACATATATATATATATATATATATATATATATATATATATAGAGAGAGAGAGAGAGAGAGAGAGAGTCACCTGTAAGGACTCCTTATGGTGCAGACCCCGGTACATACCATTTTTTAAATTAGTAAAAAAATAATTTTTTTGATGAAACTTCATGAGTATGATCTCCATGGTGAGAAGACCATCTCTAATTTTTTTTCATCAAAAAATTCAATAAAAAACCGTTGAGATGAGGTGTTATGTCAAAAAATGGTATAAATATACATTTTCGACCGTTGAAATTTTGGGTCGGTACCAACCACTTGATTGATTGAATTTTTTTATGAAACATCATGGATCTGATCTTCTCACTCTAAAGATAATATCAATGAAGTGTCATAAAAAAATTCAATCAAAAAGTGGGTGTGATGATCTTCAAAATTTCAACAGCCGAAAAAACATATTTATACGATTTTTACATATCACCTCATCTCAACTGTTTTTTTATTGAATTTTTTGATGAAAAAAATTGGATATGATCTTCTCACCGTGGAGATCATATCGATGAAGTTTCATAAAAAAAAAAATCATTTTTTCACTATTTTAGAAAAATAGTATGTACCGGGGTCTGCACCATAAGGAGTCCTTACAAGAGGGGGCGCCTCTCTCTCTCTCTCTCTCTCTCTCTCTCTCTATATATATATATATATATATATATATATATATATATATATATATATGTGTGTGTGTGTGTGTGTGTGTGTGTGTGTGTGTGTGTGTGTGTGCATGTGTGTGTGTGTGTGCGCATATATACATGACATTTCATATATATACATATTACAAAACCTATACCTAGTGGTGAAAATATGTAAATCATACCTTTGGGGTGAAAGAATGTAATACCCTATATTCTTATATACTTAAATAAATATTATTTGAGTTCTCGTGATGTGTGATGCCAGTATATATGTAAATATACATGTAGGTATAATATAACTAAATTCAAAATTAAGACACAGTAAAACATTAATAAATATTTTGAACGTGACTGTGTACTATGAGAGACTATGGATTGATCTGGATTTTATATCGAGGGTTTTCTTGTTTTGATTATCCCCTTGACATTGAGTTCCAATGACTATGAAGTAGTCATGTAATGTCGTGTTACACCTAAACAAATTAATTATGAATTAAGTAGTTTTTAGTTTTAATTGATTAATATTTTGTATGTGTGGAATTTATTACTATTGATTTATAAAGATGATGATTTATGAGAATTGGTAACATTTAAAATAATGTTATTTAACTTAAAATAAGGTATTTTGTGCCTACTGAGATAGTATAACGAATTGAGGGATTTTTAGATTTGTTAAGTGTTAATTCGGGCAAGCTACTTAAGGACTTATTTTAGTCCCAAGCCCAATTTTAATTTTAAGAGGTATTAATGAGTAATTGGGAGTTTTATTTAGCATATAAACATAATTTGGAGATCTTACAACTTAAAGAGAAAGACTCAAAGAAAAAGGAGGAAATTCTAGAAAACTTTTCCCTTTTTAATTCATCAAATTTTTTGGCAAGTTTAATTAGAATATTTATATGATTGATCTTGATTTAGATTATACCTATCTATGTAATTATAAACCCTAATTATAATTTAGATATGATTTATATTAATTAATTCTATAAAATAATTAAACCAATTAAGTTATAATTAATGTCAATTAATTGGTTTGATTGATTTCTATTTAAATCTGAGTTGGAATTATTAGATTATTTATAGGAACTGACTTTTAGTATGAATCTTTCATAAACCCCTTGAATATATGAAAACATATGTATATATTGGAATCAAATTGATTAAAATTGAATTTCCAGGGTTCTTGAAATAGAATAGGATATTATAATTAAATCTTGAATTGAAATTAGGACTTTGATGTTATAATCATATTTAAATCATGTTTCATTCCTTGTTACATTTCTTAGATGTTATATGAATCCTATATAAAGGTTCCCGACCCATTAATGGTGTTTTAGTTTAAGTTTTGTTGAGTTGAGGAATATGTAGTCCGCAGCGAAGTTTTTGGGCATATCATAGCGGTCGGTTGACAGGTAGATGATTGATCGACAGGTTATAAAAGTTATTTGGCATTTTTGCCTTTGGGTTGTTGGTTTGAATATTTGGGCTTGGGGGTTAATTTATGTTTGTCTTTGTATTTAATTAACTTTAGTAAAGCATGTTATTACGGTGGTTCATAGGTTTGTAATATATGATCAATTCATTATTTACCTAACTTTATAAAAATACTAAAGTGAAAGATTCCTAAATTTTGTTTAGATTTTCATGTGTAATGAGACTCTATTTTATTATGTTACATGTGTAAAATGCATACATTGTGTGTACTCATGGATATCGTACCAAGGGGGATTCTATTATGGAGGTACGTACGATGCGGATCGTGATGGGGCTTCGATGATTAAACGAGTAACCCTTAAGTTATACTATTCTATGTTTAGGTTATTATTGGTTTTTCTTTTCCAATAGTCTTGAGCAAGGCGAACAGGCTTGTCATACACACACAACCTCCTAGAATTCTTAACACTTCCTTTAGTTTTTCTAAGCTAGGTACCAACTTTTCATTTATGTTTGCATTTATTATACTTAGAATAATTTTTAGGTACTACACTACTTTCAGTAATATATTCCTTGGCTTCCATAACCGCGACAAGTTTCCTCTTTTCCTTAAATAAAATAACCTCTTCATTTTTAATTCTAAAAGTAAGGTCTTCCATAGTCATATATTTGTATGTTTAAGGTTGTTCCTTAATTCTTTTTAAGAAGGGAACAATTTTTCAATTACAAGTGAAACATGGGAACCATTAGTCATACCCTATGTATGAATTTTGTGAATAATAACTGTGACAACCCGGCTACTAAAATAATAGGTGGCCAGCCCAATACTCCAATAATCACAGGAATCATAGATGGTCCATTCTTAGCATCACTGTCGATTAACATAATAGTATGAGATAACCACCAATCATCTTAGAAAACGGATTGTCATATACAAAAAAATTTGAAAGTAAAAGAGAAACACTTAGACAATCCCATTGGTAAAAACGGTGGGTATCAAAAATCGATGAATAAAGTATGACAATACAATAAATAATCACCGAATAAGCTGTCGGTGCACAGACCAATACAACAATATATTAAGTATTACAATTCAATATTTACAATATAATGAATGAGTGCTAAACCTTGGGCAAACACGCCCGAATAAATATACTGAACATAACTAGAGTACAATAGAGGGAAGCGTCTAGAACAAGTATCCTACAACATCCGCAATATGCCGTAGCTCCATGACAACTAGAAATGGAAATGTAAACACGGGTGTCCATGCGGAAGAGCACCTGTAACGGCAAAGAATATGCAGAAACAAGGAAATATAGAAATCGTCCAGGGTCGGGTTTGATATGATTACCATGTGACTAAAATGCATGGCAGGTAAGTGCGTAAATCTCTCGCAGATAATAATAGTATTCCTCACCCCTCAATCTAGCAGCAACCTAACGCAATATCATGAGATGTTCTAGTTAACCCTAAGTACTAAGGGCTAACTTTTCCCCATTCTCAACACTATGCCCTATTCGTGCGTGGGGTGTCTCGCAAAGCGAAATCCAAACAAGGAACCCCCCCGATACACTACTACTTAGGCAAGGTTGATCGTCGAGATCCATTAGACCCTAAGCACGAAATAATAAGTGACTACATGTGTGTGCATAAGTGTGGGAGGTCACATTTACAGCTACACAAAGAAAATATAAAAGTAAAACCCATCCATCATCTATTGGCACAATTCCTAATTCTATCCTTAAGAATATACATATAAATGGTACAACACTTTATCAAATGTTTACCAAATCAATTTCATCTTACACTAATTCATTTCATGAATTTATTCCTTATCAGGAAATATAATCATACTTTTTATGCTCTAGAGGCATTTATCTCAATTGTTCACTTTGAAAAAATATCTTCCTTATCAGGAATATAATCATCATCATAGGCTCTTTATGGCCTTACATCGTGCTCTTTATGGCACTCATCAAACATCAAGTCCAACTTGATTTAGAATAGTTATATTCATATATATATATATAATGATTCTAAGACCGCCCGTCCGGGTTTCCCCACTGTGCGCGCCCCTAAATGGCTATCATCTTCCAGGGCCTCCAAGACAACCTGGGATCCTATCGAAACGTCGGGAAGCGACCATGTGCCTGCGGGATAGTCAAGACCACACCCGGAATCTCCTAACCAGCGCAGAAAATATAAACAAACGCTCACATGGCCTAGGGACTATATCCACCCTGCATCATTAGCCAGGGGGCTTCACCACGACGCGCGCGACTTCCCTTATGATAGCGATTTAGGGAGGTGTGTATCCATAAATTATCATTTATGAAAAACATTACTTTTTCCATTTGAAAACTCATATTTTATATTTCCAAAAATCATTCACTTAGCCATTAAGCACCAAGTTTTAGAAGGTGCATTATTTTTTTATTAAGTCATATTTGATTAATGACCTAAGACCCCAAAGTGCCATTAACCTCAAAATAGCCTCGAATAGTTTATATAATTCATAAACCCTCAAAGTGAGTCTCCATAATGGAGTGTCTCCCAAAAGCCCAACATAATATTTTAACTTCCCATTTCATCTCTAGGTTAATTTCCTAAATCATTTGGAATCAACCTACGCAACTTATCCCTCGGGTAAGCCTAAATATCCCATTAAATCCTAGGGCATTAGTCTATCCAAAACCACCCTCTAGAACTCTTAATTACTTCCCAAATGAAGGTTCCTACCTTGGACCTAAAAGAAAAAGGGCTAAAAATCAAAATAATAAATTCTCACAAAAACAGGGGAACCGAATCGATTCGCCCCTTGGGCCGAATCGATTCGCCCTTGCGAATCGATTCGCTAGACAGCCGAATCGATTCGGTGAGCAAAAACGGACCTTCTACAATTGCCGAATCGATTCGCTTTAAATCCAAATTGATTCGGTCTGCAAGACCTGTATCCCTCTCCTTATCCGAATCGATTCGCCCATAGGGCCGAATCGATTCGGTCCTGGGATTCTGCCCAGTTTGGGCGACGGGTTACATAAACCTAAAATCCCAAAACCTCCATTCTTTGCTTCTACCCAACATCAACAACATCTAATTCTACCAAATCATTCCTACACCATTTACAACTAATAATATATCCTCAAATCAAATTAAAACTAAGATTTAAGGGTTTAATCATCAAAATCAACAAATACCCATTTATGGTTTAAACCTCCCAGAACTTAACTACACATGCAATTTATCACATTAAATCAATATCTAGCAAGTAAGAAACTTTCCTCGAGGTTCGTAGTCTCTGAACACCTCCGGTAGCGACGGATTCCAGCCCAACTCTTCCATCTCTCTCTTTCTCTCTACTTTCTCTTCTCTCTCTCTCTCTCTCTCCTTTGGCTTCTCTCACACAAATGAAGAAAAAGAAAGGGGGTGGGGGATTTATAAGGGTCAAAATATAAACCCCCACTCCTAATTGCTAATACACCACTAAAATGACTCGTAACTACCTAATTGAGTCATAACCCCCTTAAAATGCCTAAATCTCAAAAATTACAACTGGGCACTTATTTCGACTATCTCGACTATTCTAAAAACAACCGCACCCCCTATTTTGGCATTCGTGAAAGTGTGAACTATTTTTACGTTCCAATTCCATTTTTAATTCATTAATTATACCCGATTTAAATATAGGTCATAACCGCCGTTTTACATATAACGACGCAAAATACACAATATAACACTATTTGCCTTCTCATAACGGTAAATAGTCAGAACATAGTAAATATTATCCCTAAGTCTCATGGGAAATAATATTTACTCCAACATTCCCTATTTTATAAAATTAGCCCATTAGGCAAAATAGTATAAAATAGTCCCTTGAAAACCTGGGTTGTTACATACTCCCCCCTTTAAAGGGGAATTTTTCCCTCAAAATTTAGGCGTAACCCATAACCATAAAAAGGGTATACTATAATAAAAACCGTGCTATCATACTAGCAAACCCCTGAATAGAGATGTCCCCATAGGACTCAGACTAAGGTCATCGCTATCGATCTCAGAAACTATCGATCCTACCCTTTTACTACGGGAGGAGATACCCACACAAGCTCGACACTAATTGCCTTACTTTCCGAAACACGTTATACCTCTACTAGGGAATAACTACACTAACTTACAATCGCTAACCCCAACACTACTAACTTCTATTCGCGTTGGTGTACCCCTCAGAGGTCTACTTGCTCACTGAGCCCAATCTAAAGGAAGGTTCCCGGACCACTCCCAGTCCCAGGAATATACTATTCGCTGTTTCCATTCCAACGAGTAGACAAGGCATATTGCCATCTACACTAGGCTATGCACGGCCTAACGTTTATCGAAGACGATCCGAACCATTGCAAGGAAATTCGATCCCTAGAATTCCTACTCCGATCTTACCTTAAATCACATCCACCCTTCCACTTACGGGTGGTAGGATATACCCCATATCCCAACGGTTCCCATTCTTCCTGGAGACTTTACCTATACCTTGACACCAATGTCTCGTCTCGGTGAAGCTCACTCCACTTGGCATTCCATGCCACGAATAAACTATAAGATGGTATCTACTCGGTGCCTATACTACTCCCGTTCGCATTGCCTTAGCGAAAGGAAATATCCTAACGATAGTCCTTCATGGTCACAAACTTGTTATTCGTGAAAAGACTCCAAATTCTCGCCCAGGAGAAGTGCCTCTAAGTCTTTAAGGCAAATACTACCGCCCTGAACTTAAAATCAAGCGTGGGATAACACTTCTTAAAAGTGTGAGACACACGAACAGTAGGTCCATGTTCCCATATTAGCACATCCAGTTCCTGGCAAAGACTCGTTCATTAAATCCACTCTCGATCATAACAACACGAGTGAAGGAGAAAAGTCAACTTATACTCCAACTCCTCCAAAGGTAGGTTACCCATGTAACCCTTCTAACTACGAGAGGCCCCACCACTAATGGCCTAACATTCTAACGAGCTCGAAATCCCATACTTCTCGTCTAGGGACCAAATTCTACTTAGAGTTAACCCACAACTTATTGTGGTCAACTCCCAACCATCTTCCTAAACTAACGCCGCATGCCCTAAGGGCCTAGCGTCCTAAGAATCCTAAGGTCAATCTATCTATCCTAACCTACTTGTATAAGTATAATACTAAATATCCCTAGTGTCCAAGACCTTTCCCGACTTCCGACATTAGCTTGGTTTCATGCGTGGGACGTCTCGCCGAAGCGAAATCCAAACAAGGAACCCTCCCGTTACACTACTACCTCGCATTGTCAGTCGTCGAGAAGTAACGGTCGAAGACACATGATCGGGATCGACGGAATCCTTATTCGAAACTCTACTACTACATGTAAACGTCTACGTCCTACCATAACTATCGACTGAGGCATTTACTTTCAGTAAGATGCCACCAATTCTCTACCCCAAGAGACACACATATCTCTAAACAAATGGCCTTCTCATAAAGACACATCCATAAGTCCCTATCGGACATCCATAATCTTAGTCTTACCCCCCACGTTAGTCAGAGGAAAACTATCATAGTGCTCATATATCGCACATGAACTTAGCCCTTAATCACTCATATACGTGATTCTTGGCTAAACCTTCCAACCCAGCGCTTAACCAATAGAAAAGAAAAGGAGAAAAGAACAGAAAAGAAAATGCACATCTCTCCACTCCCAACGTCGTTAAGGTTCATGCGTGGAGCGTCTCGCCGAAACGAAATCCAAACAAGGAACCCCTCCACACAGTCACCTTAACTAGCCAGTCATGGATATAAGGCAATAGCATACACAAGAAAAGCAAACAAGCAAGCAAAGAGAATAAAATAAAAATAAAAAAAATAAAGGAAACTATCTACACACCGTAAATCACCTCTATAAAGTCTCAACCCGTATCCAGGAGAGATATTATAGAACAACTAGTCCTCCTCCTAGAACTAGAACTAGGATAGCCTCGCGATATATTCGCTTGCTATCACCCCAACCAATCTAAGAATATCTCTACTCGTATGATATAATACAAGTAGCGCGTACCGCATATATCACCACTCGCCCCATAACGAGTGTGAAGGAAGATACAGAACTCCCCTATCATGGAAGTCACATAGATATACTTACTATATATAAAATATGTACCGATACCATCACAAGCTCGATATACGCACCCGAATCTAGGGCTAACACCAAACTACTTCCACCAATGACTCAACTAGGAGTCCTATCATTGCCGGTTATCTTCAATCGACAAGATCAAAACGCATACTTCCCTTGACTTCTTCAGCAAGTAGAACATTCTACCAGCTTCCCCAACCTTAGCTCCACGAGCCTTCCCCGAGTGGATGTCCACCATTGGGGTCTCATGAACACTATTTCTCCAAAAGTGTTTCCAACACTTACTTACGAGCCTAGCATTTCCACTGAGAGGCTCTCTCTACGGGCAAAAACATCCTATCCCACCATAAAGAGGCGACTATCATATCCGCCACTTCAACCTTACTCCTAAGGGTGAAAGGTTTTCCTAAAATCCTCATACCTGAGCACTCCTATACCCAACTCTAGGCCAAACTCTCGGGTCTTACGCTCTCACCGAACGAGGTTACACTTCCCCGATCCAACCAAACTTTCAACATGTGGTCCTAATAAGAACCTCTCAACTCCGAATTGACATCGTTCGGAGTCCCAAGCATAGTACCACTCTCTACCGACAACGGTACTTGGGAAAACTATTTTCACTGTGCTCAGTAGTCACGGCGGCAATATAAAATAATGCTGCAAAGGGAGAGACCTCCAAATCGGTCCTTATTCACGACCACAGCCTACAGCTTATAGTAATCCCATCCTATGACGCCTTCACAACGGCCTTCCTCAGCGCCCTTCATCTAACGGCTTATAAGCCTCACACGATCGCGCAGAAGATCTTCGGGGTTCTCATTCCATAGCAGGAGAACGAAATCTCACAAAAGAATTCAACGACCTTATTCCTAAGGCTCTACATCAAATAGAGAGAAACGCAGAAGACGTAAAACGTCCGCACAGATTCCTAAGGACTCTAGAACCTAATGCTCTGATACCATCTGTGGCAACCCACCTACTAAAATAATAGGTGGCCAGCCCAATACTCCAATAATCACAGGAATCATAGATGGTCCATTCTTAGCATCACTGTAGATTAACATAATAATATGAGATAACCACCAATCAACTTAGAAAACGGATTGTCATATACAAAAAAATTTGAAAGTAAAAGAGAAACACTTAGACAATCCCATTGGTAAAAACGGTGGGTATCAAAAATCGATGAATAAAGTATGACAATACAATAAATAATCACCGAATAAGCTGTCGGTGCACAAATCAATACAACAATATATTAAGTATTACAATTCAATATTTACAATATAATGAATGAGTGCTAAACCTTAGGCAAACACGCCCGAATAAATATACTGAACATAACTAGAGTACAATAGAGGGAAGCGTCTACAACAAGTATCCTACAACATCCGCAATATGCCGTAGCTCCATGACAACTGGAAATGGACATGTAAACACGGGTGTCCATGCGGAAGAGCACCTGTAACGGCAAAGAATATGCAGAAACAAGGAAATATAGAAACCGGTCAGGGCCGGGTTTGATATGATTACCATGTGACTAAAATGCATGGCAGGTAAGTGCGTAAATCTCTCGCAGATAATAATAGTATTCCTCACCCCTCAATCTAGAAGCAACCTAACGCAATATCGTGAGATGTTCTAGTTAACCCTAAGTACTAAGGGCTAACTTTTCCCCATTCTCAACACTATGCCCTATTCGTGCGTGGGGTGTCTCGCAAAGTGAAATCCAAACAAGGAACCCCCCCGATACACTACTACTTAGGCAAGGTTGATCGTCGAGATCCATTAGACCCTAAGCACGAAATAATAAATGACTACATGTGTGTGCATAAGTGTGGGAGGTCACATTTACAGCTACACAAAGAAAATATAAAAGTAAAACCCATCCATCATCTATTGGCACAATTCCTAATTCTATCCTTAAGAATATACATATAAATGGTACAACACTTTATCAAATGTTTACCAAATCAATTTCATCTTACACTAATTCATTTCATGAATTTATTCCTTATCAGGAAATATAATCATACTTTTTATGCTCTAGAGGCATTTATCTCAATTGTTCACTTTGAAAAAATATCTTCCTTATCAGGAATATAGTCATCATCATAGGCTCTTTATGGCCTTACATCGTGCTCTTTATGGCACTCATCAAACATCAAGTCCAACTTGATTTAGAATAGTTATATTCATATATATATATATATAACGATTCTAAGACCGCCCGTCCGGGTTTCCCCACTGTGCGCGCCCCTAAATGGCTATCATCTTCCAGGGCCTCCAAGACAACCTGGGATCCTATCGAAACGTCGGGAAGCGACCATGTGCCTGCGGGATAGTCAAGACCACACCCGGAATCTCCTAACCAGCGCAGAAAATATAAACAAACGCTCACATGGACTAGGGACTATATCCACCCTGCATCATTAGCCAGGGGGCTTCACCACAACGCGCGCGACTTCCCTTATGATAGCGATTTAGGGAGGTGTGTATCCATAAATTATCATTTATGAAAAACCTTACTTTTTCCATTTGAAAACTCATATTTTATATTTCCAAAAATCATTCACTTAGCCATTAAGCACCAAGTTTTAGAAGGTGCATTATTTTCTTATTTAGTCATATTTGATTAATGACCTAAGACCCCAAAGTGCCATTAACCTCAAAATAGCCTCGAATAGTTTATATAATTCATAAACCCTCAAAGTGAGTCTCCATAATGGAGTGTCTCCCAAAAGCCCAACATAATATTTTAACTTCCCATTTCATCTCTAGGTTAATTTCCTAAATCATTTGGAATCAACCTACGCAACTTATCCCTCGGGTAAGCCTAAATATCCCATTAAATCCTAGGGCATTAGTCTATCTAAAACCACCCTATAGAACTCTTAATTACTTCCCAAAGGAAGCTTCCTACCTTGGACCTAAAAGAAAAAGGGCTAAAAATCAAAATAAGAAAATCTCACAAAAACAGGGGAACCGAATCGATTCGCCCTTGCGAATCGATTCGCTAGACAGCCGAATCGATTCGGTGAGCAAAAATGGACCTTCTGCAATTGCTGAATCGATTCGCTTTAAATCCAAATCTATTCGGTCTGCAAGACCTGTATCCCTCTCCTTATCCGAATCGATTCGCCCATAGGGCCGAATCGATTCGGTCCTGGGATTCTGCCCAGTTTGGGCGACGGGTTACATAAACCTAAAATCCCAAAACCTCCATTCTTTGCTTCTACCCAACATCAACAACATCTAATTCTACCAAATCATTCCTACACCATTTACAACTAATAATATATCCTCAAATCAAATTAAAACTAAGATTTAAGGGTTTAATCATCAAAATCAACAAATACCCATTTATGGTTTAAACCTCCCAAAACTTAACTACACATGAAATTTATCACATTAAATCAATATCTAGCAAGTAAGAAACGTGCCTCGAGGTTCGTAGTCTCTGAACACCTCCGGTAGCGACGGATTCCGGCCCAACTCTTCCATCTCTCTCTTTCTCTCTACTTTCTCTTCTCTCTCTCTCTCTCTCCTTTGGCTTCTCTCACACAAATGAAGAAAAAGAAAGGGGGTGGGGGATTTATAAGGGTCAAAATATAAACCCCCACTCCTAATTGCTAATAAACCACTAAAATGACTCGTAACTAACTAATTGAGTCATAACCCCCTTAAAATGCCTAAATCTCAAAAATTACAACTGGGCACTTATTTCGACTATCTCGACTATTCTAAAAACAACCGCACCCCCTATTTTGGCATTCGGGAAAGTGTGAACTATTTTTACGTTCCAATTCCATTTTTAATTCATTAATTATACCCGATTTAAATATAGGTCATAACCGTCGTTTTACATATAACGACGCAAAATACACAATATAACACTATTTGCCTTCTCATAACGGTAAATAGTCAGAACATAGTAAATATTATCCCTAAGTCTCACGGGAAATAATATTTACTCCAACATTCCCTATTTTATAAAATTAGCCCATTAGGCAAAATAGTATAAAATAGTCCCTTGAAAACCTGGGTTGTTACAATAACCTAAGGTTATTCCAGTTGAGACATGACATAATTCTCATTATTTATTTTATAATTAATAAACCAACATATGAAATTTTTCTTACTTTCAACATCATCATTTTTACATTTAATATCTAACATAATCCGTAATTATCTAGCAGTAGGGAGGGAAAAATAGACATCAGACACGACATCATCCAAATAGTTCAAGATATGGTGTTTGCACATAAAATTAGATTTCTAAAAATGATTATAAATAGTTTTTTTGTGGTTATTCTTCATCGGAATTGTCAACCTTTTAGTTTAAAGTATGATCAAGTTCCATTAGATTCAAATAAAATAACATGTTTTATAGACAACATTTAAAATTTATACAATAATGTTTTTTAGGCTTGGCAACAGAAATTGCACTAGATTTAAATCTTCCCATTCTAAAAATATTTATGTAATAGATTGTAATCCAATATTAATAGGAAAATCAAACTGATAAGAATATTGGAATGCCTTATCGAATGTTGAGGTTCATGTAGTCATAAGATAGATATATCGTCTGAACTATGATGGGTGATGCCACTAAGTCTCGTGTATCTTCCCCCAATTCAACAACAGATTTATTTAATTATAATATCCATTATAGAACTTTCTATCCACATAAAGTTTCCCACAAACTAAAATGATAGAGATAATTGATTGAATGAGATAAAGAGAATTTATTAAAAACAGATTAGTCCATGATTACTAAAAACTCTCCCCACAAGTTGTATATAATGGAGGACAAACCAATCACTCTCCAAAAAATGTGAATGACCAACTTCCCGCATTTTATCCACTTCTTAATGACAACTATGAGTCCATGAACGATTTATTCGATGCTGAGATGCATATTCGACACATAGTACTGAGATAGATTTATTATTTGCACTATGATGGGTGATTCCACCGAGTCTCAGGTATCTACCCCCATTCAAAAACACGATTCTTCAATTGTAATATTCAATGGATAACACAAGAACCACATAAAGTTTCCCACGAATTTGAATAATAGAGAGAATTGATTGAGTGAGAGAAATATAATTTTTTTGATAATAAATGAGTTTGTAACTACTATGAACTCTCCCCACAAGTTGTATTTAATGGAGAATAAACCACCCACTCTCCCCAAAATGTGGATAACCAACTTCCCAGATTCTATCCACTTCTCAAAGTTAAAGATGATTCTGTCAAGTTAATTATGAATTTACATATATAGAATAATAATTAAAATCGGATTTAAAAGTTGCTTATCTAAAGTCAATGTGTAATTTATATTATAGATTTTTTTTATTTTAGGCCCTAAAATCGTGTTTTATAATTATATTTATCACCTAATATGTATAAAGTACAAGCGAGTTGATGTATAAGGTACACGCAGGATGATGCACATGTTAGGGGTAGGTCTAATGTAAAACCCTGTAGCCATTCCACCATCCTAGAAGAGTTAGGGGTGTGAGAGAAGATAAAAGAGAAGGCAAAAATCAAGAGAAAGTGAGGAGGATCATTCCGGAGAGAGAATTGGAGTAATTAGGGAATTAGAAGAATTGTACAGAGAAGATCCATAGAGAAGAAATCATGCAATATAATGGCAAGTGTTTATCTTTCTTTGATGTTCTATGTTGTGTCAATATTTCATATCAAAATTTGGTGTAGAAACACGAATTTTGAGGTGGGATTCACATGTAAAATGGGATTTTGGGGAATGAAATTATAGAGAAATAATTTGATTGTAATCAATATTCGTATCGGATATTACATTTATTTACCCCTTTTCCTCCTGCATTTTATCCCCCTCGAGTACCTTAATTCCTATATATATGCTCCTTAATAGATAACCTCTGTTATATATGTTTACATTCCTTACGAGGTATAATTGAGCTTTTGTAGGTATTATAGTGCTTAGTGTGAAGTTCAATTTTAATGTGGGGAAGTTTCGTCAATAATCACACATTTGGGGCATTTAGTCAATTCACTACTTGGATTTCTGGCTCAAAGCTTCCACGAAAGTAGAAGCCCTCTGAGTTATCTTCACGTGGCCGTTGATGATGCACAATTTCGATCCATAATGAATAAGTTATGGGATTTTTCGGTGAGGAGGAACTACACTAAAACCACTCAGCACATCAATTGCAAGTCAAGAGGTGAGAGTTGATTCTGGCCTTTGGCCGAATCAATTCGTTCTGAGGCAGCATCGAAGATTTTGTTTAGTGAATCAATTCAATCCAAATAGAGAATTGATTCGGCACAATTAGCAAATCGATTGAGCCAAAATGGCCCATTTTATTTATTTACTAGTTTGCCCTTAGCGTTTTGTTTAAATAGATTTTTGTTCTTATTTGTTTAATGGATATATTTTTAGGTTAGTTTAGATTGGTTTTGGGGGGATCTTCCCTCTCTTAGGGCTTGTACCCATTTTTATGAATGTTATTACTATTCATTTTCTCTTTCCTCTAATTCAAGTTTTGTTTTCTTGTTTAAGTTTTGTTCTTTTATTTAGTCCCACCGTTAATTAGTTGTTGTTATTTTATTAGTTGTATTCATAATTTAATTTGTTGTATTTATTATTTTAATCATGTGTAGTACCTAATTTAAGGATTGGGGTCACATTTTCACTATTAATGGGTATTGATCTCTAAATTTTTGGTTTTGGTTAGAAATTCATTTAATAGAAACCTTGAGTATTAAAGTTGGGGTATCATGCATTTAACTTCCTTTGTCACACAATGGTAGTTTTTATAGCGATATTTCAAAAATAATCCATTTGTAACCATATTCGAGCGAAAGTTTAATCTTTCATTGTTGGGTTTAATTTGTTCATGTTTGATGTTTATAATCAATTGAATATGCTCGGTTAAATGTTTTCGAACCAAAACCCCTTTTACGCCCATGGTGGGGATGGGATCCTAATCTCATTTTATTAATATTTGCTTAGTTTTAATTTGCATAATTAACTTCTTTTTTTTTCTTTTTTTCCCTTTTCGACCATCATCATATTTCACATTTTTATTTGATAAGTGATAAATCAATTAAAGTCTATCAAACGTTCCCTGTGAATTTTGATACGTGGACTAGTCGCTATACTCCATAGGAGTGTAATTATAGTTTAGGTTTTTTGCATTATGGTCAAAAGCAGATAGCAATGATTAACATATCTACACGGACGTTCGGCTCGGGGAGTGTTTTGTTATAGATTGTAATTGATTTACTATTTCGTAGTATTTTTTCCTTTGTATTTGTATTCTTTGTTTAACTTTCTTTTTTACTTGTACTAAATTGTTTCGAGAAATTTGAAATTTCGGTACTCGTCGCATTTTTTATTTGCCCTCTTTGAAGTGTCTCGCTATAACTCTTTAGATAATTTTAATTTTTATGATAATAGTTCTCAAAGATATACTCCTAAGACTATGCGTGAATTCTTCCAAATTCTTGAAAATGAAAGAATTGAATGTGAAATTCAATAATTTATTGGTAATCAGTCATCGACTTGGGAACAAACTTTGCAAAGTGTGGAATCCTCTAACTATGAGCAAACCTCCCAAGAAGATGTTATGTCATATTAATTGTTTTATCAGGAGTTAGCAGAAAAGGAATTGAATGACCAAGCCAAGAGTTTGAAAGCTTGGTCTTTAAAAATAAATGCCCAACTCAATGAGATAATTTCTACTTCAAAAAGATCAGTTGAGGTTGAAACTTGCATTTTACCTCCACCCTTTTTTAAGAAGAAATCATTGAGGGTGATCCAATCACTTTCAAATTCTATTGATGTTGATGGTCCTTAATTTCCTTAGTTCCCCACCATTATTGAACCATTAAATCTATCACAAGAATCGAATGAAAGTCTTATGTACTTTGACCCAATTCTTGAACATAAATATTATTTTGAGATGCTTAATCTTATGTAATTTTCACTCACACTTTTCGCACTTCCCATTCCCGTTGAAAAACCTTGGGTAGGTGTTTTTAATTTTCCTGAGATTAATTTGGTCTTGTCCCCGTTAGCATCCAAATCTCCCATCATCTGCCTAAATTTTTTAATTAGTGATGGTTCATTTCTTACGCCTTATACATTCCTTCCGTTGTTAAAATGAAATTCTTATCTTCTGGAAGGTATGCATTCAAGTTAGGGTACATCAATTATCCCTCAAAGTCAAATCGTATTTTGGGTGGACCCTCAAAATTTCAACTTCTAGTGTATAGTTAGTTAGAAGTTAAAATTATAGGTTATAAATAATTGGTTTTTTATTTTTCTTTTTACTTATTATCTAGTGTAATTAATTAATTTTATTTTTATTTTTTCTATGCTTGGTTCTAACATGTTTTGTAGATTCAATGGACTTGTACTTATTGGGGATCGCTCCATTATGGATAATATCTTTCTTTTCCTCTCTTTATGTTGTGTTCTTGATTCACATTAAGGACAATGCAACATTTAAGTTGGGGGTGTGGGATATTCTTTCCAATCATTGTTTAGTTTCATTGATTTGATCACATGTTCATGCCAAGCATGCTTCTTGTTGAAAAGTTAAAAATTTCATAAATATTTTCTTTCTTTTTTTCCTTTATTGGGCATTTTGCCTTTGTTTCTAATGATAAATTTTAGTAAATGTTTTATCCAATAGACAATTCAATGATGCATATTCTTGATTTTAGAAGTTATTAGACTTTAGTCCTCAAATCATTCATAATATGAATATCTTGGTGAATTAAACTTTAAACCCCTGAGCATATACGCTTTTCTTGTTTTAATGATCTATTTTAAGGCATTTATAACCCGATAATCTTTGTTGCATTGTATATACTTACACCAAATGAGCTTTGGGATTGTATTCGTTTATGAGTATTTATACATTACTCTTTCCTCCTTGAAATGTTAAATTTATCGGTAATCTCACTATTCTTTCATTGATCGTTCATATGAAATGTGTTGCTTGAGCATGATTTTCAAAATTATTTTGAATTGAGAATTACGTAAACTTTAGGAAAGGTTCATAGGCATCTTTATTATATCACCCATATTGACCTTGACCTCACCTTATATGTTTCCCCTCTTTAACCCCTTTTGAGCCTTAATACAGCCTTTCGTTTAATAACCCAAAATCCCATAACCAACTCCAAATTGTAGTTATATACCATCAATATTACCTTCCATAACTTTGTTTCGAATGATACATGGGATTGAATGATGTTACTTTTATATGGTTGTAATTAAGCATGTGAGAGTGAAAAAGTAAAGAAAAAAGTGAAGTGAAAAACAAAAGAAAAAAAGAAGAACGAGAAAAGAAAGAGAAAATATTTCCATTTTGAATATAGTATTCAGTAATCTTTATCACATTCTGATGTATATCCATGACTTGTTATGGAAATCATTTTCTACTTTTTAAATTGCCCATAATTTTCCATTATCCAGATTTTTCATCTCCAAACACCTTTGAATACGTAAATATTCCATTCTTTTCTCTTCACATGTTCCTTGGGATTTACACCTTTCCCCGTGTACTTTTCAAAGATTGGGGGAGTATAGCCCACTGGGTAGCGTTCATTATTATACTCCTCTAAGTAGGGAGTGAAGAAGTCATCGTATACAGAGGATCTCTCCCCCTTAGACACATCTATGAGCTTTAACAACTCTTTCTTCATGTCTTCTAAGATGGCTGGCGATGGACTTGCTGACAACAGCGTTGCTATTGTCGGGGTTGTTGAGGCTGGCGCATTTACTCCTTAACTTACCACGAGAGCCGGAGCAACTGGGGTTACTCCTCCATAGTGCAACATCGATTCCACTGTCACAGGTAGGACCATAGGGTGTGCGTTAACGGAGATAGGTGCCGCTGCCCCCCAGTAACAGTTGGTGATGGTATATTGGCTGGTGGTGTAATAAAGGAACTCGCCCCCGTGGGAGCCTCCATCATTGCCTGGGCTGCCAGAGTCTTAATGAACTCTGTGAATAGTTCCATCAGCCCATGCATCTATGCCTGGCCTAGTCTCCCTTATGCGGCCATCGTCTCTATGATACCAGCGCTAGGTGCGCTAGGCTCTATCCTTGTTGTTCCCCCCGCTTTAGGTAACACAACGTTATTTTCTTCCTCTTCATGCTGTATGGCATCGAAATAGATATTTCTAATGGTGTTATCCTTTGGCATCTTTTCAAAAGAGAATACCTCCCCAGCGGAGTCGCCAAATGTAATATATGGGTTCTTCAAATACTATTAGTATTAAGTGAGACGTAACCCCCTATCGAGATCGAGAGCAACACCGTTAGACATAGAGCAAAGTTTAGAGCCATAGGTGAATCAGAGACAAAGAGATTTAATTATTCAAAGCTTCACAAAAAGTGCATATTAACATGGGCAGCATGTAGTAAACACAATAAATGAAATGGGACTAACAGATGGCGTGGTCGGAGGGAGAAAGACCAAGCACTCTGGGCACAATAAAGACAAGGTAGGAACTTTAAGCTCAGTTAATGCCTAATAATGGGTGTATATAATGTGAAATTAGAGTTAATGCTCTTTTTTAAGGCTCTTTGGTATGAGGGAATTTGGACAGCAATTCCATGCTCATCTATTTGTTTTGGACGTATTTATATGAAGGGGAAGGTTGCTCGAGTCATCATGCCATCGATCCCTTTGGCTTGGTGCATTAAATGCATGAGATACTATATTTAATGAATATCTGTTAGTTTTGGCGAGAAAGCATTCTATTGGTTAGAAGCATTTCAGTCATTTATGAAGGATATGACTTGTCATATTGGGGCTTACTCTAGGATGGCTACACGATCAGATTTTGTGAACTAGACCTTCCATCCTAAGGATAAAGGCACTTGAGTGATGTATTCTTGAGTTCCTAAACGTCAGGCATTATGACGTCAGTTAGTGGTTCAAACAGTGGTTATTGTTTGGTATCTAGTCACGTCAGTCAGACAGGCTAGCGCCCGAGGTACCTCGAGGAGGTGAACTCGAGGGTGCAAGTATTAGGGGGATCAAATGACTCGAGGAGGTTCACTCGAATAGGTAAGCAATGGAGTGGGCTCGAGTGACATTTGTCCTGGGTGAAGTTTTGTCCAAGTGTTCCAAGAGGGTTCGTATTAACTCCTAACATTGCCTTGTTCTCAATCCTCCAAACCATGTCCCTGCGAAGTTCCCAATAGGAGATAGCTTGATAGAGCATGGAAGCTCTGCCATGCCCAGCCAGTTATGGTCCCTCATGGGTACCAAGTGATCTCGCTCAACATATACATTCATAAGATAAAGTGCATATACTACATTCTATTTCTTTTTACAAAGTATTGTCATCTAGGTGACCTTTGTTCTTCGATCCAGGTCGGTTGGAGGCTCTTTGGGTTAAAGCACTACGAACTATTTTCTTGTGAGGAGCCTTTGAGGTGGGTCCTGTGAGCTACTTGCATAGAGGATCTTCGAAGTGTGTTTGTGGGGCATCTTTCTCTATAGCTGTTTAATTCACCTAGCTGAGTTAATCATCCACGTGGGGGAACACCCCTCCACATTTGCCCCTTCGTAGAGATATTTATTTATCATCATGAAGAAATATCTGTACGAAACTTCCGCTTTTCTATGATTTTCCCTCTTGAGTATAATGAATATTTTTTTTAAATTTCCCCCAAAGCTCTTCGTTCCCCAAGGTAGACAAGACCCGCAGTCACGCTTCATTAAATGCAGCTGTCGTTTGCATTTCAGTGCGTCACATATGGCAACACCAGGGTGGCCGCGTGAAGAGAATGCAACTATTCGACGCATCGCTCCCAAAATCAACATCATATCAACCTTTAATCTTTTGCCCTCACGCGCGTTTGGCCAACACGCCGACCACATAATTCTAAAATGCCATTATTGCTCTTTTCCAAACATCACCCTTGTTGTCGTCTTTTAAAATTCGTGTTGCCCCTATAAAAGGGGGTGCACCTTTAGCTAAGACTCACCTTTGGGTTTAACTTTATGAGCTCAAGCTTCCTTACTTCAAGATTTTTTCAAATATCTTCCATTCTCTTTTCTCTCGTCTGATATGGCATTGATAACGAGAACTCTTTCTATGAGAGGTACCTCTCTTGCTACCCAGGCACATCAGGCTCAGTGGGCACGATACTATTGTGCCCCTTATTTTGGAGAGGATGATTATTTCTGAGCGATGGATGAATGGTTTCGCGGTGTTCTGGTGCTAACTGAGGAGCCAAACTTGTTAATAGATAAAGGTGAAGATGGTGAAGACTTTGCTTATATCCTTACCACTACTGTCACCCATTTTTGAATAGAGCATGGTGATTTCCCCTACTCCAAGGTGGAATTTGAGTCGTCCTCCGGCACTAGTGAAGGGTTGAGACCTTGGACGAAGTATATCCACACAAAGTACTCGGTTCAACTGGACTTTGTAGGGTTGTCCTGCTCCCTATGATTGGGTGACCTTACCTTGGCCACGAATAACACTGCTTTATAACTGTTGGTGTCGCGGTGGAGCCATAGTTCACATACTTTCGTGGTTTCTTGGGTGAGTTCACCGTTACCCTTGAGGACGTGTGTGAACTGTTGGTATTGGAGGCTGCTGGATATAACACCTTCTTCAAGGAGGATGTTTCTAGTGAAGAGAAAACTCTGTAAAATGAGTTAGAGGCCGTTCTGAAGGATTTTATGGTCACATACGACAAGTGCACCAACTCTGAGGTCATCCGCTATTTTTATTTTATTAAAGAGAATGCTGTCAACAAATCCCGCGAGGCTTCTAGGGGAAATCCATGAGGGAAAGAAATATTTGAGCAACCTCTAACTAAGAAAGGCTACGATTCCAAAGTTGAGCTAGTGGGGTACATATGGGTGATGCTGTCGAATTATACCTTCCGAATAATCCCCATGACTGCCCTCGCAAGTAACTAATCAATCTGGCCGTTCGAATGGCCTACGGTGTGAAGATCCCCTTCGCAACTATTATTCTAAGGTCTTTGTACACTTGGTTAGATCGGGTATCTGCCGATTCCGCTAGAAGCATTGGGAGGTTCGATGTGTCTAACTATGCCAAAAATATTCTTTTGACGGCGTTCCTTTATGCGTATTTCAAGGATTATGCTCCCGCTGGCCACTTCCCCAGTTCACAGGATATGAGAGTCCCCCGTATTTGCTGTTGGAAAATTAAAAGTGTGAAAAATACTCTGTTAGCTATGATTGACCGCTCTGAGCGATTCAACCCTCGCCCTTATGTTGGGGTAAGCCAGTTTTTTACCAACAACTTCTTTGGTGAAGAGGAGCTGACCAAGCATAAATTCTTCAGAATTTAGCTCCTTAATTTAGTGATTTTAATATCTCGAACAATGTAATTGAGCCATGTTTATGCCATATCAATCCATTATTTATTCCTAACAGCTTTCCCTAGTTTTTGTATAAGTTGGATGAAGTTTTCAGGATTGGAATGCAAGAAAGAATCCAAAAGAAAAGAAAAGATGTAAGCACGAAATGTCTAAGGGCAAAAGTGTAATTCCATCCAGAATCCGAAAGTGACACCAAAAGGGAAGTTGAAGAGAATGAGTTCACAAGAGCATAGGAAGAAACGGCAGCCAAATCGGAGGTCTAGATAAGAAGATATGGCCAGTCAAAGCTGCAATGAAAAAGTCAAAGAAGAAGAAATTCGGACCGATCCGGGTAGGAGTCGGACCGATCCGATCTGCCCAAGTCCAGTGCACTCCGGATCGATGGAAAACCGATGGAAGCAATAAGCGAACCGATCCGGACACTACCGGACCGATCCGGAAGAAAATAAAAGAACCGATCCGATGGATATCGGACCGATCTGATTAAGACCCGGACCGATCCGGGTATTCGAAAGCCTGGCATTAATTTGCCATTTATTGTGCAGATTTGAGTGCGTAGCTGTGAATCTTGTTCCACAAGCACAATTGGAGACCGACTTTGGATGATTTGTGCTATAAAAAGCCAAGTTCTACATCATTTCTGGGAGGCTAGGGTTAGGAATTTTAGAGAGAGTTTTCAGATCAGATTTTTAGGTTAAATTTCCATTTCCTTCAAGATTTGCATGAACCCTAGTTTGTATTCTGAATCTCAATTCCGTTTTTGTGCTGAATTCAAGTAATATCATTATATTCTCTTCTGTTTAATTTCTGCAAAATTCTTACAATGTTCTGCAATTTCATAGGTTCATATGTGAATTTGTTTTTCAACCAAATCATGAGTAGCTAATTTCTCAAGGGTTGGGGTACATGAACTCAATCCTAATACAAATTATTCGTATGGAAAATTAGAAAATAAATGAAAATGTTGGTTGAATCGTGAATGAAAATCATATATGCATTGTCATATCTTTTAATCTCTCTTGCCCTAGGTACTTGGGATGTTTAAGAATGCTTTGTATGTATAATTTGTTGTTCACCGCCTTATATTGATCTTTGATTTCATATGATGCGGTCTTGAATCTCATATATGTAATGCTTAGTGATGATAAGGACTGGATTTAATCAAGAATTTTGATTTATAATTTTAATATTCTAAAGGATAATTTGTTAAGGATTGAGGGATTGTACCCTACCCTAATTTTCTCTAAATTGTTAAACCAAAATTTTGCTGTTAATTTCCATCTATTTTTCATAAGTAAAGTTTTAGAAATTTTCTCAACAAATCAATCATCTTTTCATTTCTTTCAAGAAGTCATTTCACGGTTTGATAATTTTCCTTGTTATTGTTTGGCAATTTTGATCCCTGTGGAGACGATCCCGACTTACCGGGTTATTACTTGAGCGACAAGGCTTGCACTTGAGCCTAGTTAAATACGCACTTTTGAGACAAATATTAAGTCGCGTCAAGTTTTTGGCGCCGTTGCCGGGGATCTAAAATTGTTAAACTTTCAAGAAAGTTATTGTATCTACAAGTGATTTCATAAAAAAAAAAACATATATTTTTCATTTTTTTTCTCTTGTGATCTTATATGCAGAATTCATCTCCCACCCAAATTCACGAAAACCCTATTGCCGAAGCCGGATCTGAAAATTATGAGCCTTTGCCTTTTTGGGTTCCACCTCCTTCCCCTAATAATTCCATCACAAGTCGTTCGTTGAGTCAAACCTTAAGTGAGAATTCTGAACCTTTTGGTAGCAATATGTCGGATCATGGTAGTGTCGGTGTTGGTGCTGGAGAGGATGATGTACCATATCAACCCATGAAAGATCTTTTGTTTCCTGAGAGAATTGCTAACCCTGGTTGCATTTTATTCCCGTATAATGCCGGTCAGTTCCACTTTCGGAATGGAATGATCCAAATTCTTCCCTACATTTCATGGGATGGATTCGGAAAAACCATATCTCCATATTAGAGAGTTTGAAGATACGTGTGAAACATTTGGAGACCAAACTTGTCCACAAGAAGTAATCCGGTTGAAGCTCTTTCCTTTTTCCTTAAAGGATAAAGCGAAAACTTGGTTATGGACCCAGCCCCCAAATTCTGTTTTATCATGGAGAGATATGCAAAACAAGTTTATCTCTAAATTTTTTCCACAACACAAAACCAATTCTGTTAAAGCCCAAATTAAAGCTTTTTGTCAAAATGAGAATGAGGCTTTTGATAAGTGTTGGGAGAGATATCAGGAGTTAGTTAATGCGTGCCCCCATCATGGTTTTGAACCTCATCATCTGATTTCATTTTTCCATCAAGGCCTTACTGTAGCGTCTAAACAACTTGTTCAAACCATGTGTGAGAGACCTTTTTGGGAGCTAAGTACGAGCGATGCTGAGGCTCATTTGAAATATGTGGCGGAAACTACCCAAGCATGGGATACTTCTGATCCAAATAGTCAAAATAGAAATCGACAAGTGTCCAACTTGCCTGCTGCGTCCGGTATTTATCACTTGGACAAGGACACTTTGTTGGATCGAAAACTTGACCAAATGGAGAAGAACTTTTGAGATATGCTAGATATGCGATTGAGAGATGTGTCTGGACCCGTACAAACCGGGATGGAGAAGGTATGTGCCATTTGTAATGCAGGCCATTCTACAGAAGGATGTCCTACTATTCCTGCATACAAGGCCATGTACACTGAACAGGTTGATGCAATAGGAGGTTATCGAGGAAATTATAATGCTCAGCAAGGGAATGCATATAATCAATCGTGGAGGAATCCCGGGTACAATTATGGACAACCCCAAGGTGGGATGGTTCCTAACCCACAGATGACTCTACAACAACCCCCTTAAATTCAGCAAGTGGCCAATCCTATGCAAGTACCATCTCCCGGGCCTTATGTACCTCCACCTAGGAGAATTCTTGATGATAATTTCAATCAATTCATCCAAGCCCAAAAAGAAAGAGATGCCAAATTTGAGCGAATGTTCGCTGAAATGCATACTAACATCTCTAGGTTGCAGTCTGCGATAAATACTCAAGAAAAGGGTAAACTTCCAGCCCAAGGCCAAAGACCACCTATTCAAGGTCAAACCATGGTTTGTTCCACATCATCAGATCTGCAAGAACAATGTCAAGCTGTTACTACTCTTCGTAGTGGCCGAGAAATTTATCTAGCACCTAAATTGCCAAAGGTGAATGATGATGGAGTCGAACCCGAGATTGTGAAAGAATCTGAAATTTCCGAGTCTGAAGAACCTTCCTTAGAAAAGGAATTGAAAGATGCTGAGGTTGAGCTTGATATTGAAGTCAAGTCGCCTACTGCTGCTCCATTTCCTCAACGCTTAGAGTCACCCCAGAAAGGTGCTTCGCGTATCGAGGTGATGGATGTGTTGAAGCAAGTAAAATTGAATTTGCCATTCCTTGATGCTATTCAACAAATTGCAGCATATGCGAAGGTTATTATAGATCTTTTGACTGTCAAGAGACGTCTTAAGGTGAAGAAAAATGTTTTCTTGGCACAAAATGTGAGCTCAGTTCTTCTCAATGATCTTCCACCAAAATTCAAAGATCCAGGTTCACCTACCATTTCGTGTATCATTGGAGAAATGAGAGTGGAAAGAGCATTGCTTGATTTAGGTGCGAGTGTAAACATCCTCCCATACTCCATCTATAAGAAGCTTGATTTAGGTGATTTAAAACCTACCCAAATCACCCTACAGTTAGCGGATAGGACAGTCAAAGTGCCTCGCGGGATTGTAGAAGATGTAATTGTTCAAGTGGATACGTTCTACTTCCCCGTTGATTTTGTTATTTGGGACACCGAGCCTGTTCCCCATATGAGAAATCATGTTCCAATTATATTGGGTCGACCGTTCTTAGCTACTGCTAATGCTTTGATCAATACACGGAATGGCCAAATGCAACTCACTTTTGGAAACATGACTCTCGAGAAAAATATTTTCAATGTCGCTAACCAAATGGGTGATGACGATGAGATTCTTGAAATGGATCTTATTGAAGAAGTGGTGGATGAAAATATTGAAAAAATCATAGGAGGAGATGCTCTGAAAGTGTGCTTAGGGCAAAGTGATGCTCAAATGAGTGATTATACTGAGTTTGGGAGAGAGGTGGAAGAGTTAAAAATGTGGTTACAAGAGGAAGAGAGTTTTGAGAGTTTAAGAGCGGTTGACTGGATTTCTAGGTATGAAGAATTGCCTCCGAGGGAGACACCCATGGTCCCCTCTGAACATAGATTTCCTAGTCTTGAGCTGAAGAAACTACCTTCCCATGTCAAATATGCCTTTTTAGGTGAGAATGATACATTTCCTGTTGTTGTGTCTTCCCATCTAGAAAAAGGGCAAGCAGGTATGTTGTTAGATGTGTTGAGAAAGCATAGAAGTGCTTTTGGATGGACCATAGCAGATTTGAAGGGTATAAGTCCTTTGATTTGTACCCATAAAATCCATCTCGAGGAAGAAGTGAAGCCATCTCGTGAGATGCAAAGGCGATTAAATCCAACAATGAAAGATGTTGTAAGAGCGGAAATAATCAAATTGTTAGATGCTGGAATTATATATCCCATTTCGGATAGTAAATGGGTGAGCCCAATTCAGGTCGTTCCAAAGAAATCAGGGATGACAGTGGTTGAAAATGCTAAGGGAGAATTAATACCTCAACGCACCACCACCGGGTGGCGTGTTTGCATTGACTACCGAAAGCTCAATGCCAGAACTCGAAAGGATCATTTTCCCTTACCATTTATCGATCAAGTTATTGAAAGAGTAGCGGGCCATCCTTATTATTGTTTTCTATATGGGTATTCCGGTTATAATCAGATTGAAGTGGATGTTCTTGATCAAGAAAAGACGACTTTTACATGTCCATTTGGTACGTTTGCCTATAAACGTATGCCATTTGGGTTATGTAATGCACCGGATACTTTTCAGAGGAGCATGTTAAGTCTCTTTAGCGACATGATTGAAAAAGGTCTTGAGGTGTTCATGGACGATTTCAGCGTTTTCGGTTCATCTTTTGACCATTGTTTAGCTAATCTTGAGAGAGTTCTATTCCGATGTGTGGAAAAAGACTTAGTCCTCAATTGGGAAAAATGCCATTTCATGGTTACCGAGGGTGTAGTCTTGGGCCACATAGTCTCATCTAGGGGAATTGAAGTTGATCGAGCAAAAATTGAAGTAATATCTGAGTTACCCCCGCCAAAATCACTTAAAGATGTGAGGTCCTTTCTAGGCCATGCTGGATTTTATAGGAGGTTTATCAAAGACTTTAGCGCCATCGCTAGACCTTTGAGTAATCTTCTCATGAAGGACACTCCATTTGAGTGGAGTAAAGCATGTCAAGAAGCATTTGATAAACTCAAAAGCATGCTTATTTCTCCACCTATCATGCAAGCTCCGGATTGGTCGCTTCCCTTTGAGCTTATGTGTGATGCAAGTGATTACGCGATTGGGGCTGTTCTTGGACAGAGAAGAGACAAGAAAGCTCATGTTATTTACTATGCTAGCCGTACATTATCTGGCCCTCAGCTGAATTACTCTACTACAGAGAAAGAGTTGCTAGCTGTCGTTTTTGCTCTCGACAAATTTCGCTCTTACGTTGTTGGGTCGCCTGTCCTTTGTTTCACTGATCATTCGGCATTGAAGTATCTCTTGAGCAAGAAAGATGTCAAACCTCGTTTAATCAGGTGGATCCTACTCCTACAAGAGTTTAATCTCTCGATTCAAGATAAGAAAGGAGTAGAAAACGTCGTTGCTGACCATTTGTCACGACTCTCGTCCGACGTACCTATTGATCCCATTCCCATAGACGAGTATTTTCCGGATGAGAGTTTATTTGCTACCTCTTCTCTCCCTTGGTTTGCGGATATTGTCAATTACCTTGTCACCGGAGTTGTTCCCTCTAGTTGGAATCCGCAAGAGAGAAGGAGGTTCATTACTTGGTCACGCATGTTTTTTTATGATGATCCATACTTGTTTAAGTATTGTGCTGACCAAATTATCCGGAGATGTGTACCCGATGAGGAAATCCAAGGGGTGATTCGATTTTGTCATTCAGAAGCATGTGGTGGTCATTTTTCTAAAAATAAAACTGCTGCGAAAATCCTTCAAAGTGGTCTTTATTGGCCCACAATCTTCCGGGATGTGAATGTTTTTTGTAAGACTTGCGATAGATGCCAAAGAATGGGAGCTATTACTCGCCGTGATATGAGGCCATTATCCCCTATTTTAGTCTTGGAGTTGTTTGATTGTTGGGGAATTGACTTCATGGGGCCCTTTCCCCCTTCTTTTGGTTTTCTATACATTCTCGTCGCTGTAGATTATGTCTCAAAATGGGTAGAGGCTATAGCTACACGGACGAATGACAGCAAGGTGGTGATCAAATTTATTCAAGAAAATATACTTTCTCGCTTTGGTATGCCTAAGGCCATAATTAGTGATAATGGAACTCATTTTTGCAATAGGCCGATGGATAAACTAATGCGAAAGTATGGAATTGTCCACAAGGTTAGCACCCCTTATCACCCCCAATCGAATGGCCAAGCCGAGCTTGCTAATAGGGAGATCAAGAATATCTTGGAGAAGACAATTGATCCTAATAGGAAAGACTGGTCTCTTAGGTTGACTGATGCTCTTTGGGCTTATAGAACCGCATACAAGAATCCCCTTGGGATGTCCCCATTTCGATTTGTGTATGGCAAACCTTGTCATCTTCCGGTTGAAATCGAACACAAAGCGTATTGGGCTATCAAAAGGGTGAACTTCAAAATGGATAAAGCCGGTGAAACACGTAAACTTCAGTTGAATGAGTTGGAAGAAATGCGCAATGATGCGTATGAAAGTGCCAAAATTTCCAAGGACCGAATGAAACGAGCTCATGACTGAATCATTCGTAAGAAAGAGTTTCATTTGGGACAGAAAGTACTTCTCTACAACTCGAGGTTGCACTTGTTTCCCGGTAAATTGCGGTCTCGATGGTCTAGTCCTTACATTGTGAAAGAGGTATTTCCCCATGGAGCCGTTGAGCTAATGGATGAGAAAGGGGGAACCACTTTTAAAGTCAATGGACATCGTCTCAAGCCTTATTTGGAAGCCATGGTTAAAGAAGCCGACACAATCTGGCTGTCGGACCCCATTTATGGGGATTGATTGAAAGAAGAGAGAGAGGTCGTCGCACCCCCGACATGTATGGGGTGATTGTTGTACATTTGAGTCGTAGGATGTAGCAGTTATAGGTTAGAGTCCGTTCCGAGGGTTGAGAATCCGAAGGGTGCGGGTTGTTCGTTATCGATGAGTTGCGAGGCTAGTTGGAAGTTTGCGAGGATGAAAAATCAACATTGGAATGGAGTTTGAGCATTTTTAGGAAGAGAGAAGAAGAATTCTGGGATTCCAAAGCCGGATCGGTCCGGTGGAAAAAAAGAGAACCGATCCGGTAATCCGGATCGGTCCGGGGTAAAAACAGAACCGATCCGGTGAGGCGGATCGGTCCGGCCCAAAACCGGATCGGTCCGATTTTCTACAGGTTTAAAATCCCAAGAAACCACCTCTTCATTTCCACCTCCTCAATCCCCACCCATTCACTTCACCCAATCCAACCCTTTCTTCAAAATTTCGTCCCCCCATTTCCCACCCATTCATTCCCTCCATTTCACCCCTTCCTTCCTATAAATACATGCCTCCACTACCCATTTTATTCACACCTCCACCTATCTTCTCTCTTATATCTCCATAGCTATCCCCTTCCTCCATACCTCATGGCTGCTCCCCAGAAGTACACTTCCATTGAAGTACTCCCCAACGGCAATGGGGAGTATCGTTCCCGCCAAGAGGCAAATTGGTGCCGAAAGTTTTTCAGCCCTACTCGCAAAATCCATATCGAGCGCCAAGTGTTATGGGATCAAATGCCCAATTCGGTCACCTCCCTTTTTCTGTCACGGGGTTGGTGCCGTTTCTTTAATGAACCATATGAGGCTGTGTGGGAAAATGAAGTTCGTCAGTTTTACGGCTCTCTTGTCCGTACGGCTGAATTTGAATCCCAAGCCTTTGTGGATTCCATACCTATCCCGTTCTCACTTGACCTCGTGGTGTGCAAACTCGAATCATATGGTGTGCTCACTCCCGATCAGTTTGACTATCCGAGTCCCGATCCCGTCCTCACAAAAGAAGTTTGTATCTCGCAAATCCAACCGGGTGCGGTTTGGAACACCGAGACATTTCCCGTCGGCCGCTTGTCCGACAAGGAACGATTCACTTTCCATATCGTTTGTGCCAATATTTTGCAAACTTCTAATGATTTGGCGATGAGGCCTCGCCAAGCCACCATGGTGTATCATCTCTTCGACCCGGCAACCGTGATCAATTTGGCCCGCACATTTTACACCGATATCCTTTTTGTGGCCTATGATAAAAAGGGCCGCAATCCTCTTCCGTATGGTCGACTCATCACCTCAATGCTTCGAGATGACGGTATCGCACCACCTCAGGATCTTGTCAAACTTCCTAAACCTTTAGGACAAGAGTCCCGCACTCGAAGTGAGCGGCAAATTCAGGTCGTCCGTGCTCGGCACGACGACGATTCTAGTGAGGAAGACGACGATGAAGAGGAGAACATCGCCGAGGAGGACGTGGAAATGGCGGAGGGTGAAGAGGCAGAATATGACGAGACGGCGGATCCGGATTACATTCCGGAGGACCCGGTCTTGCATGAGCGCGTTCTCTCTCTTGAGACGTGATTTGACGCACATGTGTCCTCCTACGAGAGGGATATGAGTTTGGTCCTGCGTATGCAGGCCGACTTGTACTGTCTCCAAGCGGGACCCGAGGCCCCTCTTCCTCCCTACTATTATAATCCATATGATCCGTCTGCTCCGAGTACTTCCCATCCCCCACCCGCCCCTTAGGATACCTTTCCCTTGTTAGGATTTTTATCCCTATGTTATAGTTTTGCTTATACAGTTATTTCCACAGGTTGTTTGTAATCTACAGTTTTAATATGATATTGGCATGTTTTATTTATCGCACTCTTTATGTTGTCTTCTTTTTATCTCTTATCTGTTTGATTGAGGACAATGCAAATCATTGAGTTAGGGGGGATGACAGGTGCGTATTCATAAAACTTCGCTTATATTCATATATATGTATCTAAAAAAATATATATATATATATCCAAAAATATTTTTCTTCAAAATAAATAAAAATCGGACTTTAAATTTTTCAAAAATATCACCTTTATTCTATTTAAAGTCTCAAATTGTTAAATCTCAATTGCACTAAGCCAAAATTGACCGAAGATGGAAATTGAAAGAAAATTGACGACTTAACGAATAAGTGTGGAGATTAGTCCAACCCGGTGAGATTTCGAGCCTATCGATCTTTTTGAGTTTTTAAATCAATCCGAGTTTATGATTAACTCAAAGTTCTTTTCAGTGTTTTAAATAAGTCGTTGATGATCTCAATCCTTTATTTTGATCGGTTATGGGCAATGTGTGAAATTATTGTCTCGAAATTCGTGCTAAATATATCTCTAAACTTAATTAATCTCGAGATGCATATAGTAATGTGATTAGCAATTTGGACAATGAAGTAGGCCCTCATTTGTTACCCAAAAATATTAGCCATAAAAAGTTGTGAAAAATAAAATTATCCTTTTGCAACCCACTTTGAGCCTAATAAAATATTTTCCTTTCGTTTGATAACTCGAAAAACCAAATAGCCCGGAATTGTGAAAATTGCGAAAATTCATCAAGTAAGTCCAAATTGTGCTACAAAAAGGGGCAAGAAAAAAAAAAAAAAAAAAAAAGAGCAAAGGCCCGAAAAAGCACAAATGGACGTCATAAAAATATTTTCCAATTCCGAACATTCTATCCATTTATATTTTTACCCTTTACACCTTTTAACCCGAAAAAGTCCTAACCGAGTCCAAATGGCGAAATTAATTACTGCGTGGAGAGCTAAGACATGAAAAGATAATATGAGAGATTAAAATGGTGGGAATTAGAGGTGATGTTCCCATTTCCTAATAACCGTAATCCGATGATGAGATATTTTCACCATAAATTTCCTTCTTTTCAATTTTGTATGCATGAATTCGTGTCCATTATATTTACTCTTTATATCATGCATACCGAGAGAAAATAACCACAATCCGAGTGATTCGTTTGTGAGTGCAACCCGTAAGAATTTGAATCAAAACGAATATTTAGAAAGTAACGTAATGATCAATCGGTGAAAATTAGAGGTTTTATTTTTGGCTTTGCACACACACACTATGGTTTGAGACATTTGAATATGAATTTATGGTGATTATTTTTAGAAAAGTTTAAATTGTACAATTTTTGAGTATTTTAAAATTTATTTGAGTCAATAAAGAATTTTGTGGGTGTATTCACTGCAAACCCTCACGAGACAAAACTCGTCCTACTAGGGTAACCTAGAGGTTTAAAGGCTTGTTGCATACGCTAAATGCAATCGCGTGCCTGCGAAAGTGGAATATTATTTCAAATAAAGAAGTTTTCAAGAAATGAATGTTGGATAGATTCAAATACATTTCCCGGGACGTGCAAAGTCCTAAGTTAGGGGGATTTGACCAAGCATAAATTCTTTAGAATTTAGCTCCTTAATTTAGTGATTTTAATATCTCGAACAATGTAATTGAGCCATGTTTATGCCATATCACTCCATTATTTATTCCTAACAGCTTTCCCTAGTTTTTGTATAAGTTGGATGAAGTTTTCAGGATTGGAATGCAAGAAAGAATCCAAAAGAAAAGAAAAGATGCAAGCAAGAAATGTCTAAGGGCAAAAGTGTAATTCCATCCAGAATTCGAAAGTGACACCAAAAGGGAAGTTGAAGAGAATGAGTTCACAAGAGCATAGGAAGAAACGGCAGCCAAATCGGAGGTCTAGATAAGAAGATATGGCCAGTCAAAGCTGCAATGAAAAAGTCAAAGAAGAAGAAATTCGGACCGATCCGGGTAGGAGTCGGACCGATCCGATCTGCCCAAGTCCAGTGCACTCCGGATCGATGGCAAACCGATGGAAGCAATAAGAGAACCGATCCGGACACTAGCGGACCGATCCGGAAGAAAATAAAAGAACCAATCCGATGGGTATCGGACCGATCCGATTAAGACCCGGACCGATCTGGGTATTCGAAAGCCTGGCATTAATTTGCCATTTATTGTGCAGATTTGAGTGCGTAGCTGTGAATCTTGTTCCACAAGCACAATTGGAGACCGACTTTGGATGATTTGTGCTATAAAAAGCCAAGTTCTACATCGTTTCTGGGAGGCTAGGGTTAGGAATTTTAGAGAGAGTTTTCAGATCAGATTTTTAGGTTAAATTTCCATTTCCTTCAAGATTTGCATGAACCCTAGTTTGTATTCTGAATCTCAATTCCGTTTTTGTGCTGAATTCAAGTAATATCATTCTATTCTCTTCTGTTTAATTTCTGCAAAATTCTTACAATGTTCTGCAATTTCATAGGTTCATATGTGAATTTGTTTTTCAACCAAATCATGAGTAGCTAATTTCTCAAGGGTTGGGGTACATGAACTCAATCCTAATACAAATTATTCGTATGGAAAATTAGAAAATAAATGAAAATGTTGGTTGAATCGTGAATGAAAATCATATATGCATTGTCATATCTTTTAATCTCTCTTGCCCTAGGTACTTGGGATGTTTAAGAATGCTTTGTATGTATAATTTGTTGTTCACCGCCTTATATTGATCTTTGATTTCATATGATGCGGTCTTGAATCTCATATATGTAATGCTTAGTGATGATAAGGACTGGATTTAATCAAGAATTTTGATTTATAATTTTAATATTCTAAAGGATAATTTGTTAAGGATTGAGGGATTGTACCCTACCCTAATTTTCTCTAAATTGTTAAACCAAAATTTTGCTGTTAATTTCCATCTGTTTTTCATAAGTAAAGTTTTAGAAATTTTCTCAACAAATCAATCATCTTTTCATTTCTTTCAAGAAGTCATTTCACGGTTTGATAATTTTCCTTATTATTGTTTGGCAATTTTGATCCCTGTGGAGACGATCCCGACTTACCGGGTTATTACTTGAGCGACAAGGCTTGCACTTGAGCCTAGTTAAATACGCACTTTGAGGCAAATATTAAGTCGCGTCAGGAGCATTTCGTTGCTCCTATTGAAGAATCCCTGGCTAGAAATCTCCCCGAGCACAGTGTCCCCCTATTACTGATCCCTTCTTATTTGCCTTCATATACTGAGTGGTCATTGTTTTACTCTGTTTATAGTCCCCACAGGGTAGCCATGCAATTTGGCTACGATTAAGGGGCCCCCTTGTTAAGTCATTTTACCAGAGAGAAGCCCACTAACTTCTCATTTGCTTATTTGAACTTCCTCACGTCTACTATTGTCAATCTATGTGCCCATTATCCTTCTAACCCCGTGATCCCAAGAAAAGGAGCTCGAGGAGGGAGATCGGTGATGCTTGTCAAGTGTTTTAGCAGAACCAATTGGTTGGTTTTCAAACTAACCTTCTCAAGGAACCCCGTTATCTTGAGGTTGAAAGATTTCTTCCCACTGAGTTAGGTTTGAGAAAATGCACCACCCAATCATCTGCTTTCCCCCTCAGCAAAGCCAATACCAGTGTTCCTCCTGAACTGCCTCCCCCAGCGCCTATGGATCAGGAAGTTGTAAAGATAAAGAGAGCCACTCAATCTTTAATTCTCCTAACCGACGTTTCCCCTGGTCCTACGAGGCTGGTTGGAAGGACTGAGCCTCCTCGCACTACTTCAACTGGTGCAGTAGTTAGGGCCACTCGGAAGGTGCCCTTAAAGAAGCTTAAACCTACTCCACATCCTCCATTAGTCTCTTCTCCTAACCCAAAGATTTCCAAGGTAGTGAGCCAGCTGGTAGATCATATTCGCCAGACTTGGGAACATTTTAGTGAAGAAGACCGGGCTTTTTTATCAGCCGAGATGTCTGCTCGTGGGTTTTCTTATAACCCCCAATTTGCTGAGGGTAGTAGAAAGAGGAAAATGGTTAGCCCCCTCAAGCTTGTGATGGGGGAATCGAGCATGAGGAGGAGATTGCTGAGGAGCATTTGTCTGGTGGAGATGCTGGTGAAGGTGATGATAATAATGTGGAAGGAGAGGATGAGGAAGAAGAACAAGAACATGAGGAAGAGCAAGAGGAAGAGGAAGAGCAAGAAGAAGAGGAAGAGGAAGAGGAGGAGGAGAATGACTTAGTGCGTAGGCGTAGGTTAAGGGTAATGGTTTATTGCTCAAAACCTACCTCGCCCCCCCAAGACTATGAGATCATTGAGGATGTGATGGAAGAAGAGGTAAATTTCTTACATCTCTTACTCTGGGTACCCTCCTGTTATTCAATCTTTATCATGTTGATTCCCCCCAATTTGTTATGATTTGCTTTTTTTCTTCTGTTTAGGTTGGTATGTAGGTTGATGCGCATGATGGTGTTGAGGAGAATCTCCCTCTCGAAGCAGTTGCACCTATGGTTTCTCAGGTAGTCACCCATTTCCCCTAGGAGCAATTGTATCTGATAATTCATATAGTGGTGGATATTCTCCTGACCCTTCTTTTTTATGTGAACAGGCTGGCCTTGAGAGCGGTGTACCTTCGACTAAAGTTGTTGAAGCTATATCTGTACCTGTTGTTGCTGTGACTTCGATGACTTTGGTAAGTCTTTACTTTCTGTACTAATATCCCCCTTTCACTGCTTCTATTGATTGTTCTAATTCAATTTCTTCTTTTCTTTCCTTCTTAAGGCTCCCATGACTGTTTTAACCGTCCCCATAGTGCCTCCACCTTCGAATGATCAAATGCTTGTTACTTTATTCGGGCCCTCAATCTCGAAACCCGAAGGTGTTGATCCAACTGTCATTGCCCAAGGAGAGGGTGAGAAAGAACATGTTGTTGAGATGGTGGAGGATAGGCAGGAGCAGGTAGCTAAGGTTGGGGAGAATGTGAGTTCCCCTCAAAGTCATCCCCCATTGGTGGCCCCCGAGGTGGGTGAGGAGGAAGACATGATTCAAATGGACACTCGCGAGTTTGCTGAGGAGCAATAACTTGAGATATTTTCACTATTGTATCTATCTTTTATACATAGATATATATTAGTTTGAAGATCAAAATGTCCCATAACCGTGGCTCGGGCGGGCCTAGGAATGTAGGACTTTATATTTCAAAAATCTCCCATAACCGAGGATCAGGCGGGCCTAGTCTTATAGGCATAAATCTCCCATAACTGAGGGTTGGGCGGGCCTAGTTTTATAGGCATAAATCTCCCATAACCGAGGGTCAGGCGGGCCTAGTCTTATAAGCATCAATATCCCATAATTGAGGGTCGGACAGGCCTAGTCTTATAGGCATAAATCTCCCAATTAGCATAGTATATCTTTTTTTTCATGATTTATTTTGTCTCTATTGTTAATTTCAACTATTTGCTACGTTTTAGGTGGAGGTCGATCAATTAGCATCTCATGGGCTTGAAGTGGCGCCTATTGTTAAGGAGTTCTTTTAAGCACCAATAATAGCTTCAGCTTCTTCTTTGGGTAGGGCTCGTGTACTTGGTGATACTTCTACACCTCGCGTTCCTCAAGTGTAAGGCAGTGATAGTGCCTCGCACACCCGACAACCATCTGCTAGTGATAGCATTTTCAGTATTCGTCCTCCCGAGGCATCCCCCGAGGTCGTTATGCGACAAACTTTAGCTAGCTTCCCTTCTGTTCTAACTGAGGGTTTGCGCTTGTTATTCGAGCGATTGCTAGCTCGCTTTCCTTCGAACTTTACTATTTGATGTCTGCATCCTCTGCCTGGGATGATGGCTGGTCGATTATTCGGGCTCGTGATTGTATTAGAAGACATTCTCAGCACCCTGCTTATGTCTCTTAGCCCCGAAACTATCAAAACTTTATTGGAAAGGGTTAACGAGTTAACCAATGATGGTTTTTCCCTGACATGGATGGTGGAGCTGTTGTGGAGTATAAAAAAAATGATCTTCCTAGCGTTTATGACCGCCTCCAGAATTCCCATCGCGAGCAGGTGGCTGTCTCTAAAGAACTTGTGGGTCTAAAGTCGCAGTTGCTGGTGGCTGAGCAAGCAGCTCAAGAGGCTCACGAGTCTCACGAGGCAGTTGCTCATGCGGAGGCACACTTGGTTGAAAAAGAGCAAGAGCTAAAGACCATCTACCAGGCCCAAGAAAATCGCCAGAAGAAACTAGTCGACCTTGTTGCAGAGCAGAGCCAACTTGAGCAGAATCATCCCCCACATCACTACCGGCTGTTTGGTTCGGAGAATCTTCGCTTCAATATGGACGACCCTAGCTCCATTATCCAATGTTTCTTTTATTGGTCTTTCCCTTTTCGTTGAAACTTTTGAATTTTTATTTCTAACTTGATTGTAACCACAAATGATATCATTTATTTAGAATAAAGAAACATTGTCAACTTTGGTGCTTCCCTTCTTTTCTATTATTTAATTGATTTCGAACTATGCTTAGACATCGATGCTAATGAGTTCAAATATAATAAATGGGTCAATCAATGGACTTGCAAAAATAAAATATTGATCTAGCATATGCCTTTTGAATTTTACTTCTGACCATATTAAATGGGAAAGCCCAATTGCTTTGAAGCGTACATTTATAGTTTAACGATAAAAAAAGAATAAGTCATTGAACATGAGTGACAGGACATACATTCAAACATAATAAATCTTCAGCCACTTGTTGTTGAATTTGAAGGTCACATCATCTTCCAACTTAGATATCTCGTAGTATCCCAAATCATGAGTTGCTCGAACGATATAAGGCCCTTCCCAATTTGCCTCGAACTTTGGTAGTGACAAGCCTCTTATGTGTCCCGTACATGCTTTTAGAACCAAGTCTCCTTCTTTGAATTTCCTTGGCCTCACCAATTGGTCATAGGATCTGGATAACTTCTTCTTATATATCTCTAAGTGTCTTGCGACGTTATCTCTATGTTCTTCTAAGGCTTTGAGTTGTACATGGCGACTGTAAGGGAGCATAGCACTTCATAGATTATAGAGAGATGAAAGTACCTTGAGTTTGACTGGGAGCACAACTTCAGACCCAAATAATGAGGAGAATGGTGAGTACCCTGTTGGCTTTCTCTTCATCATTCTATAGGCCCATAAAACTCCTAGGATCTTGTCATCCCATGTGCCTGGGAAGTCCTTTAGCATCTTTGCCGAGATATTCACCAGCATCTTATTCTTGGCTTCTGCTTGCCCGTTGCATTTTGAGTAGGCCACCGTTAATTTTTGATGGATGGTGGAATGCTTTTCCATTAGCAAACGCACTTCGCTGTTCACGAAGGGCGTATCGTTGTCCGATAAAAACACCTTCGGGATGCCAAAGAGGCAAATAATGCATTCCTTACTCAATCGAGCTACTACCCCCGCGATGGCTTTCTTCAGCGGTATGGCCCTCACCCATTTCGTTAAACAGTCTGTGGATACTAAAATTCATATCTTTCCCTATGATGAAGGGTTGATGGCTCCTACTAGATCGAAATCCCAAGTGTGGAATGGGAATGGTGTAGACAAAGAGTGTAGGTCCACTAACGATGCGTGGATCATATTTCCATGTAACCGGCAGGCCTTGCACTTTCAAATGAAATCGATTGAGTCTTTCTCCATAAAACGCCAGTAATACCCCAAGGTCATTAAGTGGTCGTAAAGTTTGGCTCCTGAAAAGCACCCAAAAGTGTACATTTTATACCTTGAATAGACGTATTTTAGTTGCTAATTCTCGGCAATTTGGGTCTTATGCGCATTAATGTTTATTTTGAAGGTCGAATGCATGTTGCGGTGTTCAAACGCGTATTTCAAGGTAATTGTATGGATTATGGAGCTAATTCCTCATTCCCGTAACCATACCCAAGCCTAAACCTAAACTAAACCTACCACGAACCCCGTGTGTGTTTAGTTTGTGCGTTTTTAATTTTTAGTTTGAGTTGTTTTTATTTTTAAATTTATTTGAATTTTTAGGATTATTTTCTATTTTTATATTTCTTTTTATTTAGTGTAATTTTATTTTGATTTTTTAGTTTTTAATTTTTAGTCTTTATTTTGATTTTATTTTATTATTAGGATTAATTTTAGTAGTTTATTTTTAGTTTTACTAGGTTTGATATTTTTAGGAATATAGGTTTTATTTTATTTGATTTGAAGTTTTTATTATTTGAATTTTATTTTATAGATTAAGAATTTAATAGATTTTATTTTATTTATTTTTAAAGGATTTATTTGCATTTTTTTATATTCCTTTTTATTTAGTATTGTTTGTTTCTGATTTTTAATTTTTATTTGGATTAGTTTTATTAGGTTTTTATTTTTATTTTTTTGTTAGAATTTAATTTTTAATTTTATTAGTTTTAGTTAGATAGTTATTTGTTTTTGGTACGAAATTAAATACACCCCCCCCCCAATCAACAACTCACTCACACCCTAACACACATACACCTCAACACACACAATACCCTCACCCATCTTCTTCCACACCCAGACCCAATTCTCTCTCCTCCATTCCCAAGTCCAAACCTAAGCCCATAAACCCATCTCCCACCATTAAACCCCCAACTATTAACCCTTCCCCCATCGCACCCTTTCCACACCTCAGGCCAGCCAAACCGCGACCACCATAGCCCCCGTCACCATCGGCGACCAACCCTTGCCGACCCCAACTGCTGCCCCACCTAACCCGCGCCGGTGACCTGCCTTAACCCCGCCGTCGGCGATCGTGGACCTCACTCCGGCCAGACCACTTACCCACTTCCCTTAGAGCCCCAGTCGATTCAGTCCTCAAACCCGAACTCGAGCTTCCAAATCCATTTTTTCTTATCTGATGTGATCTGCGAACCAAAAATTAAGCCTTCTCCTATCTCAAACTTCTAACCCTTTGACCTTGTGCAAAGCTTCCTTCTCACTTACCCAATTCGTGCAAATCAATTATCCCCGAAACTCAAGCTTCTGAACATTCCATAAATAAAAGTCACATGTTGAACTTTTACCCCCATTTTCCTCAAATACCCTCACCTCTATGCATATTGTAAAACAAGAAGACCTTCTCATTTCAGGGGGAGAGTGGAGACTAGAGATTAGAAAGTAGGCTGCAAATTATAGTGCAGGGGAGACGAAATTTTTTTTGTAGAGAAAAATTATTATTTTAGTGAGAGAAAGAGTGAAACAAAAAAAATTGTAGCATCAAAAGATATTTTTAATTATATATTGATTGGTTGAAATTTCTTCTCTCATATTGATATGAACTCATTTATTTATTTTACGTCTTGGAGTCCCATTATGGAGGGCTAATCTCCCATTTCAAGGGATGAAATGAAGCCCCCATGGAACCAAGTTATCTAGTTTGCTAATTTTATGTTTGTTTAATTTTCTTTGATTAGTAACTTTAATTACTACACTCGTTTTTACGTTGAAAAATGGAAAACCATCCTTGAGAAAGGATTGCAACTTTTGTTACCATCTTATTATTTTGACTCAAACTAGAGATAGTTTTTCAAAATAATTAAAATTATAATATAAGTTTTTTCAACTCTTGTTTTATTTTGTTTAATTAATATTAGTAGAGTAAATTATTCCTAGCGGATGATTTGCTTAATTAATTTTAATTCTTTTGGAGTAGAGTTGTAGTAATTCAATATTACTTTTCTAAAATAATATTCATTTAATTATTGAGGATAATGATAATTAACTTTGCAATTAGTTGAATATTTTGAAACTTAATCAAACTAAAATAGTTCAAATTAGATTGAATGTGTGAAATGGGGGTGGATTTACATCCCTTGATTCTTCTTACTATTATTTCTCATTTAGCCATCTTTCATTCACCTTTTCACACACCTTTTTGTTACTTCTATAGATTTTTCTTATAGTTTAGTTAATCTTTCTTATTTAGTTTAGTTATCTCACCATTATATTGAATTGTTTTAATATAAAAAATAAAAAAAAAGTAAAAAAAAAAAAAGTAGAAAACAAAGGAAATAGCTAGAAAAATTGGATTGCATCTTTTCTCTTTGTGTTTCACCCCATTGAGTAGGATTGATACCCTTACTTACCTCCATACTAGTTTTGTGATATCTTTGTAGGTAATTGAAGGATTTTTTTATCGGAAGCGAATTGCGACAACGACACATACACTTAGAAGCAATTTTTCTTCATATCAAATGGCGCCGTTGTTGCTTTTTGGAGATTGAAGCACTCAAGAAATTTTTTAATTGTAATTCATTAGTTATTTAGTTTCATTTTTTCCCTTATTATTAGAAGTGTTGTATTAGGATTATTGAGGCCTTGTATATTTTTGGGTGCATTTTTACACCAATTTATTTGTAATAATTATTCATAAAAAAAAAGAGCGTTAAGGGAAATCGGACAAGGTAGAGAGAGGGCGTCCAAAGGTGAGGAAATGAAGCCTCTCTACTTTGGATCAGTAGGACTCCCGGGGCCGATTGAGATAGGAGAAATCTCCCCCCGGTCGACTCCACTCGATCTTCACCCCACGCGTGTCAAAACCGTGAGAGGTACCTTTATAAACACTCGCGAATGTCCCCCAAGAGAGTCAATATTGTGTGTGCCTATGTGCTCTTATGTGGTTTTATTCTCGCATATTTTTTGAATCGTGTGATGATTTAATCAACTAAGACCTACACCTGGTCATTCATGAGAAGGGATTTCATCACCCGACTCACTCACATATCCATTGTGTGCTACCCTAGCCATCATTAAAATAAAATCAATCAACTAGATAGCCCCATAGGATACGGTGTTTGTCGGCCCCTTTTTGATCAATTTGACTTGTAAGATAACCTGTAGAGTCCTCTCCACCCGAAAAATCCTCGAACCGTTCGTTTTGAGGCACGTAAGTGTCCAGGGAAACTGGGTTTTAAGTGCGGCCGCCCAGTAAAACGAGTTTGTGATGTCCCTAACATTGTACTGGCAGATCGCTTCGTCGTAGTAACTTTGTGGAGAATTTCTTTGGCAAGCCTATAGTTATCTTGTGATTAAAGTAGGAACACACAATTTTGCAAAGGCAATCAAAATAATAAATTCCATGATTTTTTATCGCCCGCGGAGTAATTAAAATTGACTACCCTTTCATCTAAATTAAAGAAAAAAAAATTGGCTATGTGCTAGTTAGGCGTTTTAACTTGCATGTCCGTATCCACTTTACTCTTTCGGTAGTCATTTTTTACGCTCCCTCATTTTGAGTTTCAAGTTGAGTCCATCGCCCATTTTCCCGTCAAAAGTCCAAAAATATTTTATTTTCTCTCCCATTTTTCAAAAATCCAAAAATATTTTTCCCTTTCTCTCAAAAATTTTCTTTCCCCCATTTTCTAAAAATTCCAAAAATATTTCCCTTTTCTTTTCATAAAATAAAATTTATTCTTTGCATGACCACGTGGCAATGAGTTAATCATCGATTAATTCGTTCCCATAGCCCTTCTCCCGTCTCTTCCACATTAGGATAACCACGTGTTCTCCTTGACTTTTCCCTACCTCCTGTCACTTCGAGTTGTCCCCGAGTCGAAATATCTACTTCATCCACCGATCCACCCACCATGGCCGATGAGTGTGCCTTAAAGGACAATTTTTTCCCGAAAACGGCTACCCCTCCATCATGTATCGCTCTTCCACCCACCCCAGTGGTCCAATTTGAAATTCTCCCGACGATCCCACTTTCCATGGCCTTTAACGGGAGTCTCTATACACTCACTTGCGAAAATTTCTCACGGTTTGTGTTACTTTTAAAAATCAAAACTTAGATGAAGAAAATGTACGACTTTGGTGTTTCCATTTTATCTTAATGATAATGCATCTATGTGGCTCAATTCATTGCCACTGGATTCTATCCTTACATGGGAACAACTTGTGAAGAAGTTCATGTCAAAGTTTTATCCAATGAGAAAAACCAATGAGATGCACTAAGCCATCCAAGATTTTCGTCAAAAGCCAATCGAGCAATTTTGTGAAGCATGGGGCCGTTTTCAGGGTTAAATCAATAGTTGCACACATGTTGGTCTCGAGAAAATTCGCTTAGTCCATAGTTTTTACAATGGTCTCGTCCCCGCCTCCCGAACCATGATTGAATCCTTGCATAAAGGGAAGTTCATGCACTTAACTCCCACTGTCGCCTATAATTTTCTCCTAGAATTAGGTGATGACTCCCAAAATTTGGAGGGTACCAATGACTTTTCGAGATCCGAGCCACCACGCAGAGGGAGAACTTTTAAAACTTTACTTCATGGCTTAAATACTATGGCTAAAACCATTGACGCTCTCAGTTGTTTTATGCAACAAAATCTTTCTCTTTCTAAACAAGTGATGAATATCAACGAGTCTAGTCCTTCTTCTTGTAATGTTTGTTTAAGTCAAGATCATTTAACTCATTTGTTCCCCCTTGTTCAAGACGATCCCTAACCCACCATGGCCTAGGCATGTGCTTTTGATACCACTAGGAAACCCGCTCACCCGTCGTTTACTTACAACCCAAATAATAGGAACCATCCCTATTTTTTGCTATAAGTACGACAACAACCCCGCTCCATCACACCCACAACAAAATATTGGTGGTCCACACGGGTTTCAACAAAACCCACAAAGGAAACATCGCCCTCCTATCCAGAATCACCATGCTCCATACCATCAACCATATCATCCATCACCCTTAGTCCCCCACGGAGGACGATCGAGCTCACATCATTAAATTATCCCAGTTCCACCTCCCTCTTATGAGTATTCACCGCCACTTAAGTCTACCCGAGAGTTGGTTCCCCAACCACCTTATGCCTCACCGCCTCAAGCATCCACCTCCTCTCTTGAGAATCTTCTCTATTAATTTATCACGACTCAACAACAATCAGCACAAGCATAAACTCAATCCATCCAAAGGCTTGAGCAACGTCTTAACCAGTTTGATTCTGAGCAAGAGAAATGTCATTTTTCGAGTCAACCCATTACTAACCCTATAGGGAATGGCAAAGAGTCGGCTTATGAGGTTGGATCTGCTTCCACTCCACCCACATACCAAGCAAACATGAAAGCGGTGTGTACTCTAAGATCCAGAAAATAGGTTGATAATGGAGTTAATACTACCCGTAATATCCAAATCTTGCCCACCCAGAACTGCCCATTAGAACCTCTCCCTAAGGATCCGTCACCCACCAAATCCACAGAAAAGAATGAGTCTAAACCTAATGAGTCAACCACTGTCTATGTACCCCAAGAAACCTTTCCTCATAGGTTGGATCCGACAAAGAAAGCCCAACAATTTGATGAAATCAAGCAAGTTTTTCAGAATGTTCACATTAAAATTCCCTTCCTCACCACGATTCAACAAGTCCCCTCTTATGCCAAATTCTTGAAGGACTTGTGCACTGTGAAGTGTCGGACGAATGTGCCTCATGATGCCTTTGTCACTGAGCAAGCCACGTCCCTTATCCATGAGAATGGTGTTGTGAAGTACAAAGACTCCGGTCGTCCTAGCATGTTAGGAAATAAGTTCACAACTCGAGCTTTGCTTGATCTTGGGTCAAGTGTATATTTGTTACCTTACTCCCTCTACCTTGAGTTAGGTTTATAAAATATGAAACCTACACGGGTTACTCTTCAACTTACCGACCGTTTCGTGAAAGTGCCTAAAGGAATAGTTGAAGATGTTTTGGTGAAAGTTTCTGACTTTTACTACCTTATGGATTTCATCATCTTAAACACAACTGCTCCTGACCCAACTAATATTCTTATCATATTGGGTCGCCCATTTTTATCCACTGCAAATGCCATCATCAATTGTCGTGATGGGTCCATGAATCTTTTCTTTGGTAACTTGATCGTTGAAGTCAACATCTTCCACCTTATGCAATAAAAGTACGACATCGATTCTATTGATGAGGTGTGTATGATTGACTCGTTAGTCCAAGATATGTTGGATCAAACATATCTCGAAGATCCTATACAATAACATTTGGCTCACTTTGGGTCCGACTTTTATATTGATTCCTCCATCTCTGAACTAAATGCCCCGTTAGAGTCTACACCACTGATGGAGACTTCCACTTGGGTTACTCCTTTCGAGTCCCTCTTTGTCGCCACTCTTCACTCTGTGGATCAACCCGTTAACCCATGCCCCAATATTTCTTGGGACTCTGTTTATGCATTTGAGTTCGATGCCTCTCTTGAACTGCCACCTCATTTGGAGCTTAAGCCATTACCCACTGACTTGAAATATAATTTCTTAGGCCCAAACCAACATCACCCAGTCATAATTGCTTCCGACTTGACCCTGGATCAAGAAGAGAAATTGGTCCACACTCTCACTAAACATAACACTTCTATAGGGTGGACCATTTTCGGCATTCAGGGTGTGAGCCCCAATGTATGTAGCCATCACATTCATTTGGAGGATAATGCCAAGACTTCTCGTGAACCACAACACTGACTCAGTCCGGAAATGAAAGAAATTATAAGGGATGAAATTTTAAAATAGCTTGATGCGGGTATCATTTACCCCATTTCGGATAGCCAATGGGTGAGTCCCATTCATGTGGTGCCTAAAAAGTCTAGCGTCACCGTCGTTAAAAATAGTGACGATGAGATTGTGCCCACCTATATACAAACCGACTGGCGTGTTTGTATTGATTATAGAAAGCTCAATGCTGTCACTCGTAAAGACCACTTCCCTCTCCCGTACATTGACCAGATGCTTGAACGTTTAGCAGGACATGCTTACTATTGCTTCCTTGATGGATATTCAGGGTACAATAAAATACCAACTGCCCCTAAAAACCAAGAGAAAACTACTTTCACTTGTCCATTTGGCACATTTACGTACTCAGGTATGCCATTTGGCCTTTGCAATGCACCTGCGACCTTTCAAAGGTGTATGACTAGTATTTTCAGTGATATGGTAGAGCATTTTCTCAAAGTCTTCATCGATGACTTCTACATTTTTGGTTCAACCTTTGAACAATGTCTGTCTCACCTCACTATGGTCCTCCAGCGTTGCCAAGAAAAGAAGTTGGTCCTAAATTAGGAAAAATGCCATTTCATGGTAGAAAAGGGTATTGTTTTAGGTTATGTTGTCTCTAGCTCTGGTATTGAGGTAGACAAAGCAAAAGTCGACTTGATTTCCATGCTTCCCATTCCTAAGTTTGTTAAGGATATTCGCTCCTTCTTAGGACATGCGGGCTTCTACCGGCGCTTCATTAAAGACTTTTTTAAAATTGTTCGGCCTTTAACAACCCTTTTATCAAAATATGTCCCATTTGTATTTAATGAAGCATGTGTCACATATGTTGAGCGCCTTAAAGCCGTGCTCACTTTCGCTCCTATTATGCAACCTCCCAATTGGTCTCTCCCCTTTGAGCTCATGTGTGATGCATCTTATTTTTCACTTGGTGCCGTGCTTGGCCAGAAGGTTGACAAGCGCCCCCATGTCATCTATTATGCTAGTAAAACTCTTCATGATGCTCAACTTAACTACACGACCACAGAAAAGGAGTTATTGGTGCTATTGTTTGCTCTTGATAAGTTTTGGTCATATTCCATAGTTTCTCCTATCATCGTGTACACGGACCATGCTGCCCTAAAGCACCTTTTTTATGAGAAGGATTCAAAACCACGATTGATACGATGTATTCTCTTACTCCAAGAGTTTAACCTTGAAATTCACGATAAGAAAGGTTGTGAAAACGTAGTCGCTGACCATCTTTCCCACATTATTGTTACATCAGAATTTGATCATGTCCCTATCTCTGAGTCATTTCCCGATGAATAACTTTTCTCTATCTCCACCTCGCCTTGGTATGCTGATATAGTCAATTTCCTCGTTACCGACCATCTTCCTGATCATTGGTCGAAACAAGATCGCTCCAAATTCATGGCGAATGTGAAGTTTTACTCTTGGGATGACCCGTTCCTATTCAAGAATTGTACGGATCAAGTCATTCGTCGTTGTGTTCCCGAGAGTGAACAATTAAGTATTCTATCCTTCTGCCACGAAAGTGCCTGTGGTGGCCACTTTGGATCCAAGAAAACTGCATTCAAAATTTTGCAAAGTGGTTTCTATTGGCCAATCCTGTTTCGATATGCCCATCACTATTGCCAAGCGTGTTCTAAATGCCAATAATATGGGCGTATCTCTCGCCGTCATATGATGCCTTTCACCCCCATCCTGATAGTTGAAATCTTTGATGTGTGGGGTATTAATTTTATGGGTCCATTTCCCTCCTCTCATGGTTTCCAATATATTCTCGATGCGGTTGACTATGTCTCCAAATGTATTGAAGAAATCTCTTATCGCACCAATGACCATCGAGTTGTGGTCAATTTTCTTAAGGAGCATGCTTTCACACGCTTTGGAACCCCCAAAGCTATCATTAGCGACGGGGAAAAACATTTTTGTAATCGAGTCTTTAAACACCTTGTTAAAAAGTATGGTGTTACCCACAAGGTTGGTCTCTCTTACCACCCTCAGACTAGTGGTCAAGTGGAGGTATCCAACCGCGAGATCAAGTAAATTCTCAAAAAAACTATTAATCCTAATAGGAAAGACTGATCCTTATGCTTGAACGATGCATTGTGGGCATACCGTACTTTTTATAAGACTCCGATTGGCATGTCTCCTTATGATTGGTCTTCAGTAAGCCTTGACACCTTCCTGTCGAACTCGAACATCATGTATATTGGGCTGTCAAAGCCCTTAATTTTGATATAGACGAGGTGGGATTCCATAGGAAGCTACAACTTAATGAATTAGAGGAGCTAATAAATGATGCCTATGATTTGTCCAAGAAGTACAAGGATAAGATGAAGTGGATCCATGACCAAAGCATCTTGAGAAAAGAATTCCAACCTGGTCAAAAAGTTTTGTTATATAATTCCCGTCTTCATCTCTTTCCCGGGAAGCTGAAAACCAGGTGGTCTGGGCCTTTCATTGTTGAGTCAGTTATTCCTTATGGTTCCATCACGGTTCAAAATATCAAGGATGGTAGAATTTTTCAAGTCAATGGTCAACGTTTGAAGCCTTTCTTAGAGTTAGGACCCACTCAAGTTGAAGAAATTGACCTTGTTGACTCGATCTATGAAGACTGATGCTTCAGTCTTGTTTGGGGGTGATTCTCATCACCCAATTTTTCTGCAACCCCTCACTTTCATAGATCTTATCTTTAGGATTAGAATGGATCGGTCTGGCTGAAGACGTTAAACTTAGCGCTACCGGGAGGCAACCCGTGATTTCTTGTATAAGTCTTATCCTGTTTGGGGGTGGTGTTTCACACCACCCAATTCTTTATCATGTTTTTAGACTTGTACAAACTTTTTTTTCTCTTATCATTTATTCAGGTTTCATCTTGGCTATGCGTGGTCCATTTCATTAGCGGTTGATTGTGGTAATATCTTTCCTACCTTATGCTCTCAATTTTAAAAATTATTTTACTTAACATCGAGGACGATGTTCCTTTTTGTTTTGGGGTGGGAAATTTTATCAAAATCGTACCTCTTTTGAATTTTTTTAATTTTTAAACCTGAGTTTTAAAATTTTTCGTGCAGTTTCTTTCATCTCACTCATTGACGTGAATTTTCTACCATCCACATTTTTAAGTTTAGTAATCAAGCTATAGGATTTATATTTTTCTAAATAGCTTATGTAATACGTAGCAAGGCATCTTACACTATGAATTTCTAGACTCAACAAAATTTGCGAACTTATCACGTCACTACGATTTAGAGTTGAAGAGTATTACAATTCTCAAGATGACCTTAAGGATCACTAGTAGAGACTTTATCTTGTGAGATTCGTGCCTTTCACCTTTTAGAGAGTTTTACGCAATCTCCGAGTCACAAGTTGATTCAACTTCCTTTGGGTCCGCACTTTAAATCGTTGTATGATCTCATTATTCTTCATTAAAATTTTGGCTTGATCACTGAGAACGACATCACTTTCGAGTTGTAAGAAACATGTGTCTTGAAATTTGTCCTGATCACTAGATTTTCATCCATTCACTTCACCCATTACTATTCCATATTCCCACATATTGCCTCATATCATCCATATACCCCACTCCCGTCATATATCATCCATCATTTTGAGGAAAAGAGTGTTTCCAAATATAAAATGTCTTCACAGTTGAGAGTATATACAAAAAAAAAAGAAAAATAGCAAAAAGAAAAAAGAAAAAGAAAAAGAAAAAAAATATATATAGAAAATTCGAAAAAAAGAGAGAGAGTTTGTAGTTAGTTTTTATGTAATAAAGACACTTGTTCTTCAAGTATAGTACACTCTTCTCACATATCCATCCATCATCCATCATATCGCCATCCTACCTATCATATCCTTCTCATCCCATTTCATTTCCCCCTCACCCATATACATCCATATTTTCCACAAGGTGTTCGGGCAAATGAAAGTCAACATGGTGAATGACTCGACGTTCTCACTATAGTGATTAAAATTCTTTCATGAGATCATTTTTCTTTCTAATCGTTCGTTCTTTCAGATATGTGCGTGAGACATTTGAACTTGCTTACACTTACCCACCTCCTCACACACAAGAGTGATACACTTACCCAAATCTTGTGAGTTCGATTGAGAGAGATATATTCGTGAGATTTGAAGTTGAAGTGTTGATTCCAAAAAGGAAATCTAGGAATTACTCTTGTGATAATCGACCCGTTTTGATTGATTCACACCACACACATTAAGTTCTAGGAAGGATGTCCCTTGAGTATTTACTTATCTTAATCTTTTACGCTTCTAGCTTATATTTCTAGAAATATTTCTCTCATGATGGATTGTGCGATTATTCTATTTCTAATAGGAGATTGTCTGCCTTTTGCAAATAAAGAATTTTGTGGGTATATTCCCGGCAAACCCTCACGAGACAACTAGTCCTATAGGGCACCCTATAGGTTTAAAGGCTTATTGCACATGATAAGTGAAATCACAAGTGCCCGCGAAAGTGGTACACTTTTGGTTTCTTATCTTTCTCTTTCTCTCAATCTTATTGCTTGAGGACTAGTAACGCTCTGTTTGGGGGTGGTGTGATAAGCACCCAAAAGTGTACATTTTATACCCTGAATAGACGTATTTTAGTTGCTAATTCTCGACAATTTGGGTCTTATGCGCATTAATGTTTATTTGGTAGGTCGAAGCATAGTGCGATGTTCAAACGTGCATTTCAATGCAATTGTGCGGATTATGGAGCTAATTCCTCATTGCCGTAACCATACCCAAGCCTAAACCTAGCATAAACCTATCACTAACCCGGTGTGTGTTTAGTTTGTGCCTTTTTAATTTTTAGTTTGAGTTGTTTTTATTTTTAGATTTATTTGAATTTTTAGGATTTATCTTCTATTTTTCTATTTCTTTTTATTTAGTGTAATTTTATTTTGATTTTTTAGTCTATATTTTTATTTTATTTTATTATTAGGATTAATTTTAGTAGTTTATTTTTAGTTTTACTAGATTTGATATTTGTAGGAATATAGGTTTTATTTTATTTCATTTGTAGTTTTTATTATTTGAATTTTATTTTATAGATTAAGAATTTAATAGATTTTATTTTATTTATTTTTAGATTTTTTTTTTACTTTTAGGATTTTTAGGATTTATTTTCATTTTTTTATATTCCTTTTTATTTAGTATTGTTTATTTTTTATTTTTAATTTTTATTAGGAATAGTTTTATTAGGTTTTTTTTATTATTTTTTTGTTAGGATTTAATTTTTAATTTTATTAGTTTCAGTTAGATAGTTATTCGTTTTTGGTACAAAATTAAATACACACACACCAAATCATCAACTCACTCACACCCTAACACACATACACCTCAACACACACAATACCCTCACCCATCTTCTTCCACAGCCACACCCGATTCTCTCTCCTCCATTCCTATGTCCAAACCTAAGCCCATAAACCCATCTCCCACCATTAAAACCCGAACTACTAACCCTTCCCCCATCGCACCCTTTCCACACCTCAGGCTAACCAAACTGCGATCACCATAGCCCTCGTCGCCGGCGGTGACCAACCCTTGCCGACCCCAACTGCTGCCCCACCTAACCCGCGTCGGCGACCTGCCTTAACCCCGTTGCCGGCGATCGCGGACCTCACTCCGGCCAGACCACTTACCCACTTCCCTTATAGCCCCAGTCGATTCAGTCCTCAAACCCGAACCCGAGCTTCCAAATTCATCTTGTCTTATCCGATGTGATCTGCAAACCAAAAATTAAGCCTGCTCCTAGCTCAAACTTCTGACCCTTTGACCTTGGGCAAAGTTGTCTTCTCACTTACCCAATTCGTACAAATCCATTATCTCCAAAACCCAAGCTTCTGAACATGCCATAAATAAAAGTCACATGTTAAAATTCTACCCCCATTTTCCTCAAATACCCTCACCCCTATGCATATTATAAAACAAGAAGACCTTCTCATTTCAGGGGGAGGGTGGAGACGAGAGATTAGAAAGCAGGCTGCAAATTATAGTTCAAGGGAGCGGAAGTTTTTTTTTTGTAGAGAAAAAATATTATTTTAGTGAGAGAAAGAGTGAAACAAAAAAAATTGTAGCATCAAAAGAGATTTTGAATTATATTTTGATTGGTTGAAATTTCTTCTCTCATATTGATATGAACTCATTTATTTATTTTATGTCTTGGAGTCCCATTATGGAGGGCTAATCTCCCATTTCAAGGGATGAAGTGATGCTCCCATGGAACCAAGTTATCTAGTTTGCTAATTTTATGTTTGTTTAATTTTCTTTGATTAGTAACTTTAATTACTACACTTGTTTTTACATTGAAAAATGGAAAACCATCCTTGAGAAAGGATTGCAACTTTTGTTATCATTTTATTATTTTGACTCAAACTAGAGATAGGTTTTTCAAAATAATTAAAATTATAATATAAGTTTTTTCAACTCTTTTTTTATTTTGTTTAATTAAAATTAGTTGGGTAAATTATTCCTAGCGGATGATTTGCTTAATTAATTATAATTCTTTGGAGTAGAGTTGTGGTAATTAAATATTACTTTTCTAAAAAATAATATTCATTTAATTCATGAGGATAATGAGAATGAACTTTTGAATTAGTTGAATATTTTGAAACATAATCAAACTAAAATAGTTCAAATTAGATTGAATGTGTGAAATGGGGATGGATTTACATCCCTTGGTTCTTCTTACTAATATTTCTCATTTAGACATCTTTCATTCATTTTTTCACGCAATTTTTAGTTACTTCTCTAGATTTTTCTTATAGTTTAGTTAATCTTTCTTATTTAGTTTATTTATCTCACCATTATATTGAATTGTTTTAATATAAAAAATAAATAAAAAAAAGTCAAAAAAAAAGTAGAAAACAAAGGAAATAGCTAGAAAAATTGGATTGCATCTTTTCTCTTTGTTTTTCACCCCATAGAGTGGGATTAATACCCTTACTTACCTCCATACTAGTTTTGTGATATCTTTGTAGGTAATTGAAGGATTGTTTTATCAGAAGCAAATTGCGACAACGACACATACACTTAGAAGCAATTTTTCTTCATATCAACTCCCCCAATGTGACCTGGATCATGATCCTGCTTTAATACTTCTTCGGCCTCTTCACCTCTTATGCACCTTAGGGGCTTGTCATGATAGCCTCGTCGGTACAGTCGCCTATCTTGCATGAAGTACCTCGGTGCTCGCCTCCTTATCTTTACAGTGTCTTATTTATCTGGTAGCACTTCTCCATCCACCAAGAAGTCCATGTAGGGCTGTCTCCAATCTTGCTGTTGATCATTGAAGTTGTACTCTGCTGCCTGATAGAAAAGGTAGGACTTCGGGCACTCTCTTTGTATGGAAGCGACTTCTTATCTCATCGAGGGCCAGTAGTACCCCGCCCATTGTTTCCTTATGTATAGGGGAATCTCGATGGTCTCACAACTATTGTCATGTACTTCCATCAATCTTCTCTTAGCCTCATCAAGGTTCACACACCTCGACAGTAAACCCCATTTGTTCTTAAAATATAAGTTGCCTATGGTGCAAAAGTATTGTGATAAGTCAGCCAAGCTAAGTGGTCCTTATCCTCTCTCTTGATGCTTCTTGATTTCACCTCTCCAGTCATCTTTGTCCTCTCATGGCATCATCTCAGATACCATCGAGGGATAGTTCTCTTTGTGACTCAAATCACGATTGACTCCCCATCAAAGACAATCTTTTGCGCGATGGTGGCATAGGCATCCGCATGCCTATTCATTGTTCAGGGGTGTCTTTTTATCTTTATCGCCTCAAACTAGCCTAGTAATCGCTGGATGATCATGCGGTAAGGCGCCAAACTCATGTGCTTCAGTGCAAACTCCCCTGTCACTTTCTTCACCACCAAATTTGAATCCCCTTTGATTATTAGAACTTGTATTCCCCTCATCATCGCTTCGAGTAACCTAAGGACTATTACCTCCTACTTAGCCTCGTTATTTGAGCATTCAAACTCCAATTTGAATGATAGGCGGATCTCTTCACTGCCTCTTTGCAAAATAACTCCCGCTCCTCCATTCTTCTCGGTTGAGGAGCCATCGAACTCCATAGTCCATTCCTCCAAGCCGGCGGCTACAAAATTGGCCTGGAGGTCATCACCTGACAACTTTTTTGATAGGCAGCTCGAACATTTCCGAAAGGAAAATGGCCAACAAATCTGCTTACGCCTGACTTTTGATGGCCCGAGGGACCACACACTTCAGATAATACTCTGATAGAATTAGGAACCATCTATTTTCCCTGCCTATCAATACAGTTCTAGCAAGAAAAACTTTATGGGGTCACATCTAGTTATAATATGAACTGTGAATAATAGCAGGTAGTGCCTAAGTTTTTATTCCACAAATACGAGAGCTAAGCAATGCCTCTCAATGCTAGTGTATCTGGCCTCGGGCCCATGTATAATCCCACTTAGATAATAAATAGGTTTTTTAATCCTTTCGCTCTCTTGGGCCAACAAAGCCCCAATAGATCGCTCTGTTGATGTGAGATATAAACGTAAAGCGGTACCTGCCTTCGGGGGGATCATCATTTGAGGGGAGATAAGTAGCGCCTTCAACTTATCAATGGTCTCCTGGTGAACTATTTCCCATCTAAACTTCACGCCCTTCCTCAGAAGCTCTATTAAGGGATGCGCTACCTCAGCCAACCCTGGGACGAACCGTCTCAAGTAGGACACCTAGCCCAAGAAACTATTTAGCTCTTTCACGGATTTTGGACTTGGAATATCAAGGATGGATTTTCGTTTGTCCAGGTCCATTTGTACTCTCTGGTGATTTGCCACGAACCCTAAAAATTTCTCGCTCGTTACCCCAAAGGCTTATTTGAGGGGGTTCATCTTTAGCTTATACTTTCGACAGCGAGTGAATACCCTCATCAAATCGTCTAGATGGGATTCTTCCTTCTTGGATTTAATCACCAAGTCATCGACATAAAACTCCATGGTTTTTTAGAAAAGATCTTGGAATATGGCCATCATCGTTCTTTGATAGGTGGCTCCTGCATTCTTCAACCTGAAGGGCATGACCGTGTGCATAAAATTACCCCAGGATGTTCGAAATGCAATCTTCTCCAAGTCAGTTGGATCCATTTTTATCTGATTATAGCCCACATACCTGTCCATGAATCTGTACATCTTATGGGCCACTATTTCATCAAGAAAACTGTCATTTGAGGGCAATGGGAATTCATCCTTCGGGCATGCCCTGTTCAGATCTCTGAAATCTACACATATCCTGATTTGGATTTTGTCCTTCTTTCCCACAGGTACAATACTAGACAACCATATCGGATGCTGTATTGGCACTATAAACCCCATCGTGAATAGCTTCGATACTTCTTCCTTGATCTTCAAATCCAACTTTGCTTTGTATGTTCGGCTGGCCCATTTCTCTGGGATTGTTGTGGGTAAAACATTCAGACTATGATAGCTTACCTCCGTGTCAACCCCCGACATCTTGATGTACTTCCATACGAAGACATCTTTGAACTCAACCAGGAGTTTGATCAACCCCTCTCGAGGGTCTCCCTCCAAGTCTTTTGTGATAAAATTGGGGTTCAGATCCCCACCTTCTCTACCCAAAATGATCTTTTCCAATTCCTGGATCTGTGGCCTAGGGTTATCTTTTATATATTCCGACTCTTCCTATACTTCTGTTACAAACTCTTGGATCCCAGAGTTTTCGATTATAAGGCATTTCCCTTAATTATCTACCAGGAAGCATTCATACACCGGGTCAGCTTCATCACCTAGTCTCTCGGCTGCCCGCTCACACCTTTATAATTTATAAATAATTCTGCCATTAGGCAAGACAACTCGCTTGCACTGTCGGTTCGCATCTCTTTGGAATGGTCTCTTTCTACGATTCTCATACACCTCCATCACTGTTCTCCTACTAAGAATGCTCTGTTTATGCACTTGGTGCTCAATGGGATCAATTCATGGGGTCATCCGATCACGAAGTTGTCTTGACAAGCTGGGCGGCCTTGGTGCCCTAAGATCACGTTATTCCTCATAGGTCACAATTGTTTGAGTAGGTGACCACACCCTTTCTCGAGTTGATGAGATTCTTATCCCCCCGGTATATCTTGTAATCATAGTAGCTTCCTCCGTCAGATCGGTGTATAAAGCTGCATCAACCTTACGGGCCTCTTTCTTTGCAAAAGGTTTCTTGGTAGCTCAAATCACCACCTCCTTACCCTTTATGTTTGCCTTAGCGTGTTGATAATATGTTGAGGGCACAAAACTATGGTTGTGCGTCCACACCCTTCCTACTAATAGCTGGTAGGATGGCTCGCGATTCATGACGTGGAATTTAATATGGGAAGTGATATTTCCCATCGTGATGCTCACATTGACGTAGTCCACCGACTTGGAGGACTGATTATTATAACCTGATATTGCCAAGGAGTGGGCAACTATTCTTGTTTTCGATAACCCAGTAGCATAGAAGGATCCCACAGGAATTATGTTGATGGATGCCCCTCCGTTCAACAACACTCGCGAAAAAATGCAATCATTCACCGATGCAGTAACATATAAAGGTCCATTGTGTGGGTACCTGATTATCCTGTCTGCCTCTGAGAATGTGACTTCTGAGAGGTATCTTCTCACCAATTTAGCCATGGGCCCCTTCCATTTCAAATGTGGGGCCATATATTTCTTTGCAATCTCCAGAATGGCTCTCGTAACTTTTATCCTGGAATCTTCAGGAAGGCTAACTTGGTCAAAGAACCAGCCAAACTTTGGCGAGCGAGCCACGGACGCACACTCAATCCACAGATCCGTCAGATCATCGTATAGCTTATAAACTTCTTCTACATCTCTATATGCAGACTCATTATATACTATAACTGCATTGACTTCCCCCCAGAGATCAGACCCCCATTCTCCCATTGGGCATCTCAACAGCGTCGAATGCTTCTCCTCTTTGGCTCTCTTTATCTTCAGCCTCATCCTGTAATGCATGCAAGCCAACTCGAAAGTGCATTATTCTAGAGAATCCTCGAAGCCATTACCTTGAGTGCCCTTGGAGCCATTCCCTTTGAGCCATTGTTCCATCATTCCCCGCTCGACCTCCTCATCGAAGTCACTAGCCGTTGGGGCCCTGTGGGGCGGTAATGGGTTGTTGTTCACATTAATTTATGGCAACTCAATATCTCCATTATTCATATGGAGATCAATGAGTCTCCTTAATGAAAAACACACCTTAGTAGGATGATTGATTCTATTATGGATCGCGTAATAATGGGGTTTATCCCTGTCTTCTTGGGTGAGCGGCTCAATATAGACATTAATCGGTCTGTAATGTTTATTGCGAACCATGATATCGTACAGGTTCAAATCTTGCTCCACTATACAAGGTAGCTCAGGAGGATCCTCCTCATCTTCAAATCTTCTCTTATTTTTCCTATCTTTTCTACCTCCTCGACCTCCATTGACTCTTTCACTACCCCCATCATCTGTATAGTTGATCCTCAAGGGTATTCCCCTCCCCTAAGAAATTGTTGGCCTCATTCACAAACTGGAAAAAGCGGGAGGTGGTACTAGGGGCTTCACCACTAATGTGATATTCCTTATTGATTTCAAAAAGGCTGAAAACGTACCTTCTTTTATCTCATTAATCAGGTGACATACATATTCGGGCAGCAAGTCTTCTGCGCGTACTTGTAAAAGCTTATCCTCCCACGTCTCCTCTTTCACATCTAGGGAGCTCTCGCGGAACCGTCTAATATAGGCGACAACGTCCTCTCCTGGCTTCTTCTTCTCACGAGCGAGATGGGTGAGTGTGAACTCGTCCTCAGCCCAGAAAAACTTTTGCACAAACAAAACATGTAATTCCTCCCAAGAACTTACAGTAGATGGGGCTAGGTGGGAATACCACGTGTAGGCTTTCTCTGTCAGGGATTTCGAGAACTCCCTTAGCCTTAAATTTTTATCATTGTAATGGGCCCCCAGATTCTCGATGAACCTCTTCACATGTTCATTGGGATTCGCACCTTTCCCCATGAACTTTTCAAATATTGGGGGAGTATAGCCCACTGGTTAGGGTTCTTTATTATACTCCTTTGGGTAGGGAGTGAATAAGTCATCGTATACAGAGGAGCCCTCCCCCTTAGACACAACTATAAGCTTTAAAAGATATTTTTTTATGTCTTCTAAGCTGGTCGACGAAGGAATTGCTGATAATTGCTGTTATTTTCGGGGTTATTGAGGCTGGCACATTTACTCCTTGACTTACCATGACAGCCGGAGCATCTGGGCTTACTCCCCCATACTGTAACATTGGTTCCACTGTCACAGGTGGGACCATGGGGGGGTCTGTTAAAGGAGATAGGCACCACTGCCCCCCAGTAACAGTTGGTGTTGGTATATTGGCTAGTGGTGTAGTGAAGGAACTCACCCCTATGGGAGCTCCAAGCATTGCTTGGGCTGTCGGAGTCTCAATGAACTCTGTGAATAGTCCCATCAACCCATGTATCTGTGCATGGCCTACTCTCCCTTGCGCGACCATCGTCTGTACGATACCAGCGCTTGATGCGCTAGGCCCTATCCTTATCGTTCCCCCTGCTTCAAGTAACGCAATGTTATTATCCTACTCTTCACGCTGTATGGCATCAAAATCGATGTTTCTAATGGTGTTATCCTCTGGCATCTTTTCAAAAGAGAATACCTCCCCAGCGGAGTCGCCAAATGTAAGATGTGGGTTCTTCAAATACTATTAGTATTAAGTGAGGCATAACCCCCTATCAAGATCAGGACTAACACAGTTAGATATAGAGCACAGTTTAGAGCCACGGGTGAATAAGAGACAAAGCGATTTAATTATTCAAAGTTGCACTAAAGAGAATACTAATATGGGCAACATGTAATAAACACAATAAATGAAATGGGACCATTAGATGGCGTGGTCGGAGGGAGAAAGAACAAGAGCTCTAGTTACAATAAAGACAAGGCAGGAACTTCAAACTCAGTTAATGCCCAATGATGGGTACATTCAATGTGTAATGGGAGTTAATGCTCTTTTCAAAGTCTCTCTGCTATGAGGGAATTTGGACAGAAATTACAGGTTCTGGATGCTCTCTCCCTCTCATCTGTTTGTTTTGGTCGTATTTATATATAGGGAGAGGTTTCTCGAGTTAGCGTGCCTTCGATGCCTTTGTCTTGGTGCATTAAATGCATGAGATACTACATTTAATGCATGGGATCTGTTAGTTTTAGTGGGAAATCATTCTATTATTTGAAAGCATTTCAGTCATTTATAAAGGATATGACTTATCATCTTGTGCATACTCTAGGATGGTAACACGGCCAGATTTGGTGAACTAGACCTACCATCCTAAGGATAAAGGCACTTGAGTGATGTATTCTTGAGTTCCTAAACGTCAGGTGTTATGACGTCAGTTAGTGGTTCAAACAGTGGCTATTATTTGGTATCTAGTCACGTCAGTTAGATAGGCTGGCGCTTGAGGTGCCTCGAGGAGGTGACCTCAAGGGTGCAAGTATTAGGGGGATCGAATGACCCGAGTAGGTTAACTCGAATATGTAAGCAATGAGTGGGCTCGACTGACATCTGTCCTGGGTGAAGTTTTTTCCAAGTGTGCCAAGAGGGTTGGTAATAACTCCCAACATTGACTTGTTCTCAATCCTCTAAACCATGTCCCTACGAAGTTCCTAGGATGAGATAGCTTGATAGAGCATGGAAGCTCTCCCATGCCCTGCCAGGCATGGTCCCTTATGGGTACAAAGCGATCCTGCTCAACATATACATTCATAAGATAAAGTACATAATACAACATTATACTTCTTATTATAAAGTATTGTCATCCGGATGACCTTTGTTCTTCAAGACAGGTCGGTTGGAGGCTCTTCGGGGTAAAGCGTGAGACACCCCGACTAATTAAATACCAGGTAGCTACTCCTTTATTAAATTAATACAAAATATCAAGTTGGTCCAGTTAACAGCATCACTGTCGAAAACATTTTAATCATTACTAACCACCTAGTATTTAAAAAGAAAGATGTCAAATTTTAAATTAAGTCTGATTAACATACAATAAAAGAATTATGAAAGAATATCATAACCATACACCATAAAGTCTCAATAAAGTAACCAACAATCAATAATAAGTCCGGAGGAAAACCCCTCACAACAATCCCACCACTGAAATAAATAAAATAGTATATCCTGAATTAATTACATGCCAACAATCTGAATAACTGAAATATGAAATGTCTCTAATAGAAATGGGCGACATGCCCTACAAATGATGAAAACTGAAAAGAGTCAAGACAGAAGAAGCGTCTACTAGCAAGGCCCTGTAACTTCCACAAACAGCTACAGCTCGTCACCTGAATGGAAATCCTATGCATGGTGTCCTTGTGGCTGGGCACCTAAAAGGTTTTTATAAAAATAGATTTGAAAGCAAACGGGTCAGAGCCCGAAAGTGGAGAGTATTTTAAAACAGCAAGTGCTTTTTATAACATTAAAATAAAGAATGCAAAATACATGTTAGGACGTGCTCTCACATGAAATACTCACCTCTCGACTAATCGTGCACTCCTAACGTACAATACCCATCTAAGTGGTATTTATATCTAACTAAACCGACATAAGTTCTAACCCATCTACTCGATTCACAATATGAATTCCCAATGTTATCACTTGAATAGATAGCTTTACTTAAACTTCGATTCTCAATTATTAGCATTACCATTTACTGGAGGTTATCCCCTTATTTATCTTCTCAAGGAGTTACTATAAATTATTCTCCTAATTAAACATGACAAGTCTGTTCATTTAACCGTAAATCATTCACATCATAAATATACAATACAAGCACCCCGAGACTAAGCTGCGGTGCACACATACTCTGCTATCCATCTCGGTACATCACGTACATAAGGATCACGCATTCCGAATCTCTCAGGAATCGTTCTCAGATAACAACAATCACAAACAATGGAGGCGAACACAGTCACATCACATGGGTCACACACATACCTACGCTCCCATGATCAGCAGACTTATTAACTTCCTAATAAGTCCTTCTCTGACCTATGTCCTCGAGGTACCAATCTATATCCCCCCGTAGGCACACAAAGAATAGATGGCCCTAAGCGAACGCAAACTTCCCGTGATAGCAAGCATGGTAGGTATGTCATACACATAAAATCATATACATATACTAAGCACACACACATCTTAGTAATTACCATAAATTATTAGTGGTATACTTCTCATTCTCATACCAACTTATAATGTTACACAATTCTCATATACCCGGTTAATACAAATATTTATGTCGTCAATAATCCACATATCGTATATAGTCACTAGCGTCCTAATCCACAAATATCATTTGGTTCACTCCTCATTATATCCAAATTCTCCCAATTATACCAAATAGTTAACAAGGGAAGGTTATCTCTACAATTAAATATGGTTACGGTACACTAGAAATCGAATCAGGCCAAAAAGGCCAATCTGTCAACTCGTTAGAAGTCTCATTCGAACGAGGTCATTCGAACGAAGTGGGTATTTAACGAGATCTCGTTCAAACGAAAGGCATCGAATTAACATCCCACTCGTTAGAAGTCAAACTGTCAACTCGTTAGAAGCTCGTTCGAAAGAGCTCGTTCGAACGACCTGGGCAGGCCTTCTAACGAGGTGACAGCTTCGAGCCCAGAATTCTCCTATTTCACTTTTCCCAATTTTCTTCACCTCTAATCTCATCTAAACATCATTCCAACAGTAGTTCAAGGTTTCTAATCATTCATAAACATACTTAGGTCATATTTTAACATATTTATGGGGTCAATTCATCCTAAACAACACCCAATTATCAAATCTCCTAATTTTCCCCCAAACCTCATGAGTATGAACCCTAGAAAATTAAAGTCATCAATAACCATAATTAAATCCGTTTTTTGAACATGAAAGATGCATTTCTAACAATATAATCACCCAAACACAATTCTACGTACAATCCCTTTATCAAAACATGAGTTTCTAATTTCATATTTCATGGGTTTTTGTCATTCTCCCAAAACAATACAATTATATAAATTTCTACGCATGGAAGAATCACTCGTTGTAAATAATGTAATTAAACCACTTGCCTTGGATTTTTCTCTGAATTTGGTGTTGAATTGATGAAGGTTGTTCTCTCCTTTTTCTCCCAAGGTTGAAGGTTGAAGATGGAGGTTGTGTTTCTCTTTTTGGGGACTTCTCCTAACCTCTCCTAAAACTCCCGTTGCCCTCAACTCACTTAATTGCTGGTAATGGGTTAGTGGGTTATTAAATTCCCTATTTTTAATTCCCAAAATTCGTTGGTCATAAATCCCCAATTTTCAAAATTACCAAAATACCCTTTTAAGTTGCCGATATGGCCCAATAATGCCCCGGGACCCAAACTAAATCTCCGGCTAGTGTTTTCTGACTATTTCGACCCTACCGGACACGTTGGCGCACTCAAAATGACCATATGGTTGATAAAAATGATATTCACTTTTTAATTAAAAAATTACATTCCTGACACGACTGTCACGCGCGTCCCAACAAAATTTTCCAAATTGCCGTATTTCAAACTCGCGACAATTTCAATGTTTTCAATATTCATATAACGTCATATGCACACATTATAATCAAATACCAACTCACATCTTGTTAGTATTTTATCCGAATTAATTCTCAATTAATTCACTTTTAATTTAATTAATCCCATAAATAAATATCTATAAAAGTACGGGGTATTACATACTTCCCCCCTAATAACAGAATTTCATCTCGAAATTCGGAACTAGAAAGTACCTGGTAAAAATAACTCTGGATAACGTTCACGCATCTCATCCTCGCCACTGCACACGTACTAACGGGACTATCTTTGACCGCAGTTTTCACTCACTTCGGTCCAAAATAGCAATCGGCCCCTCCTCGTAGGAGCTATCAGGCTGGAGATCGATGTTCTCCAAATCAATGTGAGGATGAGCCAAATCGTCTCTAAGATATTTCCTTAGCGAGGAAATATGAAAGACATCATGAATTCGATGCAAATGCTCCGGTAATCCAAGTCTATAGGCAACAGACCCAATCCGCTCGATGATAGGGAATGGCCCCACATATCTCGGTGCCAACTTCCCCTTCTTCCCAAATCACATAATACCCTTCATAGGAGATACTCTGAGTAAAACTTGGTCCCCCACTTGGAACTCCCTGAAGAACCTCTTCGCATCAGCATAGCTCTTCTGTCGATCCTGAGCTACCCAAATGCGACTCCGTATCAATTCTATCCTCGCCGAAGTATCCTGAATCACTTTCGGCCCAAGTAGTTTGTTGTCCCCCACCTCCAACCAACAAGCTGGGGAACGAAAAGGTCTACCGTACAACGCCTCAAATGGAGCCATGCCAATGGTGAATTGGTAGGAGTTGTTGTAAGAAAACTCCACCAGTGGAAGATACTGCTCCCATCCACCCCCAAAATCAATGATGCACATACGCAAGATGTCCTCCAACATCTGATTTGTACGTTCGGTTTGCCCGTCGGTCTGCGGGTGATACGCCGTACTCAAGCGCAATTTCGTGCCCATGGCCTCCTGAAAACTCTCCCAAAACCGTGAAACAAATATCTTGTCTCTGTCAGACACGATATTTAGGGGCACACCGTGAAGTCTCACTATTTCTGCAATAAAGAGTTGGGCATACTGTCCCTAGTGTAGTCGATCCTTACGGGTAGAAAATGAGCGACTTTGGTCAACCTGTCCACAATGACCCAAATGGAGTCGTGACCCCTCTGTGACGTAGGTAACCTTGTGATAAAGTCCATGGAGATGCTCTCCCACATCCACATCGGGACCTCTAATGGCTGTAGAAGTCCTGCCGTTCTCTGATGGTCCACTTTTACCAGCTGACAAGTGGCGCATTTAGAAACAAACACGACAATATCTCTCTTCATCCCGCTCCACCAATACTGATGTCTCGTATCTTGGTACATTTTGTCCCCATCGGGATGTACCGCGAACCGTGATCCGTTCGACTCTGCCATTACCTCGTGTCGCAATTCCTCCACTCTCGGAACTACCAGTCTTCCATTGAAGCGTAATCCCCCGTCTGAGCTAACGGTATAGGACTCATCTCCCTATGCTAATAATTGAACTATCTGCTCCTGACAGAACGAGTCATCTGCTTGTGCCTTTACCACTCTCGTGACAATCTGTGATGTAACAGTCATCACCGACATGAATGATCGGGCCACCGCATCCTGGTGTCCCAACTCCTTCCACTTTGCCTTCCACACCCATGCCACTTCATCTACTGGCCTACGACTCAACGCGTCTGCTACCACATTAGCCTTCCCCGGGTGATATTGGATATCAAATTGATAGTCCTTCACAAACTCAAGCCACCTCCGTTGCCACATATTCAACTCCTTTTGCGTGAATAGGTACTGTAGGGACTTGTGGTCCGTGAACAATCGAAACTTCTCCCCCAAAAGATAATGTCTCCAAATCCGAAGGGAAAATATCACTTCCGCTAACTCCAAGTCATGGGTGGGGTAATTCTTCTCGTGAGGCTTAAGCTTACAGGAAGCATAAGCTATGGCCTGACTAACCTGCTTCAATACACCTCCAAGTCCTTGCAAGGACGCATAGGTGTAAACTAGATACTCAACTCTCGGTCTCGGCAGTGCTAACACAGGTGTTGAGGTCAACTTATCCTTCAACTCATCGAATGCCAACTGACAGGCATCACTCCAGATGAATGGCACACCCTTACGAGTCAGATGTGTCAAAGGACCCGCTATCTTGGAGAAACCCCGAATGAACCTCCTGTAGTATCCTGCTAGGCCCAAGAAACTACGGATCTCAGGCGGTGTCATGGTCTGTCCCCACTCTCTCACCACGGATACCTTCCCCGGATCAACAGATATCCCCCGTTCCAAAATAATATGCCCTAAAAACTGAACCTCCTTCTGCCAAAACCCGCACTTCTCATACTTTGCATACAACTCGTTCTCACGTAGCGTCTGCAAAACCTGCCTCAAATACTCGTCGTGCTCCTCCTCTGTCTGGGAGTAAACCATAATATCATCAATGAAGACAATGACGAAATGATCTAGGAACTCTCTGAACACCCTATTCATCAAGTCCATAAACACGGCTGGAGCATTGGTCAAACCAAAAGGCATAACCCGAAACTCGTAGGAACCATATCTCGTTAAGAAAGCAGTCTTCGAGACGTCCTCTTCCCTGATACGCAATTGATGATATCTCGATCGCAAATCAATCTTTGAGAAGAAAGAAGCTCCTCTTAGCTGGTCGAATAAGTCATCGATTCAGGGCAACGGATACTTATTCCATATCGTGACCTTATTCAACTCCTGGTAATCTACACACAACCTCAATGATCCATGCCTCTTCTTCACGAACAACACAGGGGCACCCCACGGCGAAGTACTCCTCCGTATAAACCCCTGACCCAACAACTGCTCAATCTGATCCCGTAACTCTCTCATCTCAGCTGGAGCCATACAGTAAGGTGCGCGGGAAATAGGCCGAGTGCTCGGCGTCAAATCGATCACAAAATCTATCTCTCTACTCGGAGGTAATTCAAGTATATCCTGAAATACATCGGCAAACTCTCGAACAACCGGAATCAAATCAAGTGGTGTCACCACTTCCTTAGAGGTCTCCTCCTCTCTATAGTACAAATGAGTGGACGATCCTCCTTCCGAAAGAGGCATCGCCACTAAAAACATCTCCTGCCCGGGAATGGAAAAGATAATACTCCTACTAAAATAGTCAATCATGGCTCGGTACGCAACTAGCCAATCCATACCAATAATGGCATCATACTCGGTCATCTCTAACACTAACATATCCGCGGGTAGAGTAAGCCTCCCGATCTCTATACCCACACCCCTACATATAAGGGAAATCATGGAACCCCTACTCAACGGTGAATCTACACAGGTAACTGTGCTCTCGGCGGTGTCTAATTACCCAATGGTGCGTGCAAATCTCATAGCAATGAAACAATGTGTAGCCCCCGTGTCAAATAAAATACGCCCTGGAGTCCCCTGAATAGAGAACATACCCTCAATGGCTGGTGGATCCTGTGGGGCTGCGACCTGCTGGAGCTGATACACTCTCCCATACTGGAATGGGTGGTAATGCTGCCATCTGTGGTGGTGCTGGGAGGGCGACGGGAAACATAGGCCTCTGCGGCTCCTGTCGAGCACCCTGCTTCTACTGATGCGGAGCCCTGCCCCTATCAGGACAATCCTGGCATTTATGGCCAGTCTTGCCACAAACGTAACACTTCCCCGGGAAGTTAACCCCTCTCTGTCCCTGCTGCCCTCGGCCCTGGTGGCCTTTACCATTCCTCCCCTGGCCCTGCTGAAACTAATATTGACCATTCTTCCCCTGCTGGCCCTGATGGCCGTTCGGACCCTGACGGCCCTGCCTGAAACCTCCCTGTCCGTGTCTGAAATTTCCCGATCTGAACCTCTTATGATCCCCCTGCTGGGAACCCTGGTCACCCTGCCTCTGCCCCTGAGTAAATTGTGCCCCACTGGCACCATTTCCTCTAGTCCTGCCCTGATGGCTGGACTCTCCTGATCTCTTGCTCTCAGCCATGTGAAAGCGGTGATCCTGGCAGTGTAACAGTGCAGCGTTAACCACGATAGAATAAGTGGCCAACGAGAGGTTCCCCAATAAATGCAGACGGATCCTCCATGTCAATCCATCTGTAAACTTCTGGATCTTCTTCTCCTCTATCGGTATTTCATCGGAAACAATGTTCAGTAGATTAGTGAATTCAGACTCATACTCGGCCACAGTCCTTCCCTCCTGTCTGAGATTCATTAACTTCCTCCTCATTTTCGTGTCAACGGTTGACGGAAAATACTTGCGGTCAAACCGCACCCAAAACTCCTGTATCGTGAGAGTATCTCTCTCCTCCCCGGTGGTAATAGACTCCCACCACTGCAGTGCATATTCCACTAGCTTGAAAATAACTAGTACCTGCTTCTGAACATCGGTGCACTCATACATCCTCAAGTGCCTCTCAATGTCTTTCCTCCACTGACTTGAAACCACAACATCGGAGCTACCTGTGAACTCCGGTGGGTGCACTTTCTGAAAAGCATCACGTACACGTTCCCAAGTAGACGGGAATGCATGTGCCTGAACTGGCGCGGCTACTGGCGCCTGGGGTGGCGCCTGCTGTACAATTGCTAGAGCGGCATTTACCGCTTGGGCTACAATGGCTGCAACCTCAGCGGCATTCATGGTGCCCTGTACTGGTGCTGGCTGGGGCTCTGGCTGTGCATCCCTAGGAACCCGTGGTGCACGTCGTGGAGGCATCTGAAATAAGATTAAGGTCTATAAGTTTGCAGTTATAAACCCAAAATAGCTGAAGAGCGAAGCATACATAAAAGAATACAACAGTCTTAAAACATAGGGCTCTACATCAAAGAAAGATCAGCGGAAACATAATAAGACGTACAAATCCTAAAGGACACTAGAACCTGATGCTCTGATACCACCTGTGACACCCCGACTAATTAAATACCGGGTAGCTACTCCTTTATTAAATTAATACAAAATGTCAAGTTGGTCCAGTTAACAGCATCACTGTCGAAAACATTTTAATCATTACTAACCACCTAGTATTTAAAAAGAAAGATGTCAAATTTTAAATTAAGTCTGATTAACATACAATAAAATAATTATGAAAGAATATCATAACCATACACCATAAAGTCTCAATAAAGTAACCAACAATCAATAATAAGTCCGGAGGAAAACCCCTCACAACAATCCCACCACTGAAATAAATAAAACAGTATATCCTGAATTAATTACATACCAACAATCTGAATAACTGAAATATGAAATGTCTCTAATAGAAATGGGCGACATGCCCTACAAATGATGAAAATTGAATAGATTCAAGACAAAAGAAGCGTCTACTAGCAAGGCCCTGTAACTTCCACAAACAGCTACAGCTCGTCACCTGAATGGAAATCCTATGCATGGTGTCCTTGTGGCTGGGCACCTAAAAGGTTTTTACAAAAATAGATTTGAAAGCAAACGGGTCAGAGCCCGAAAGTGGAGAGTATTTTAAAACAACAAGTGCTTTAATAACATTAAAACAAAGAATGCAAAATACATGTTATGACGTGCTCTCACATGAAATACTCACCTCTCGACTAATCGTGCACTCCTAACGTACAGTACCCATCTAAGTGGTATTTATATCTAACTAAACCGAAATAAGTTCTAACCCATCTACTCGATTCACAATATGAATTCCCAATGTTATCACTTGAATAGATAGCTTTACTTAAACTCGGATTCTCAATTATTAGCATTACCATTTACTGGAGGTTATCCCCTTATTTATCTTCTCAAGGAGTTACTATAAATTATTCTCATAATTAAACATGACAAGTCTGTTCATTTAACCGTAAATCATTCACATCATAAATATACAATACAAGCACCCCGAGACTAAGCTGCGGTGCACACATACTCTTCTATCCATCCCGGTACATCACGTACATAAGGATCACGCATTCCGAATCTCTCAGGAATTGTTCTTAGACAACAACAATCACAAACAATGGAGGCGAACACAGTCACATCACATGGGTCATGCACATACCTACGCTCCCATGATCAGCAGACTTATTGACTTCCCAATAAGTCCTTCTCTGACCTATGTCCTCGAGGTACCAATCTATATCCCCCCGTAGGCACACAAAGAATAAATGACCCTAAGCGAACGCAAACCTCCCGTGATAGCAAGCATGGTAGGTATGTCATACACATAAAATCATATACATATACTAGGCATACACACATCTTAGTAATTACCATAAATTATTAGTGGTATACTTCTCATTCTCATACCAACTTATAATGTTACACAATTCTCATATACCCGGTTAATACAAATATTTAAGTCGTCAATAATCCTCACATCGTATATAGTCACTAGCGTCTTAATCCACAAATATCATTTGGTTCACTCCTCATTATATCCCAATTCTCCCAATTATACCAAATAGTTAACAAGTGAAGGTTATCTCTACAATTAAATATGGTTACGGGACACTAGAAATCGAATCAGGCCAAAAAGGCCAATCTGTCAACTCGTTAGAAGTATCGTTCGAACGATAGTTCGTTCGAACGAAGTGGGCATCTAACGAGATCTCGTTCGAACGAAAGGCATAGAACGAACATCCCACTCGTTAGAAGTCAAACTGTCAACTCGTTAGAATCTCGTTCGAACAAGCTCATTCGAACGACCTGGGCAGGCCTTCTAACGAAGTGACAGCTTCGAGCCCAGAATACTCCTATTTCTCTTTTCCCAATTTTCTTCACCTCTAATCTCATCTAAACATCATTCCAACAGTAGTTCAAGGTTTCTAATCATTCCTAAACATACTTAAGTCATATTTTAACATATTTATGGGGTCAATTCATCCTAAACAACACCCAATTATCAAATCTCCTAATTTTCCCCCAAACCTCATGAGTATGAACCCTAGAAAATTAAAGTCATCAATAACCATAATTAAATCCGTTTTTTAACATGAAAGATGCATTTCTAACAGTATAATCACCCAAACACAATTCTACGTACAATCTCTTTATCAAAACATGAGTTTCTAATTTCAAATTTCATGGGTTTTTGTCATTCTCCCAAAACAATACAATTATATAAATTTCTACGCATGGAAGAATCACTCGTTGTAAATAATGTAATTAAACCACTTGCCTTGGATTTTTCTCTGAATTTGGTGTTGAATTGATGAAGGTTGTTCTCTCCTTTTTCTCCCGAGGTTGAAGGTTGAAGATGGAGGTTGTGTTTCTCTTTTTGGGGACTTCTCCTAACCTCTCCTAAAACTCCCGTTGCTCTCAACTCACTTAATTGCTGGTAATGGGTTAGTGGGTTATTAAATTCCCTATTTTTAATTCCCCAAATTCGTTGGTCATAAATCCCCAATTTTCAAAATTACCAAAATACTCTTTTAAGTTGCCGATATGGCCCAATAATGCCCCGGGACCCAAACTAAACCCCCGACTAGTGTTTTCTGACTATTTCGACCCTTCCGGACACGTTGGCGCACTCAAAACGACCATATGGTTGATAAAAATAAAATTCACTTTTTAATTAAAAAATTACATTCCTGACGCGACTGTCACGCGCGTCCCAACAAAATTTTCCAAATTGCTGTATTTCAAACTCGCGATAATTTCAATGTTTTCAATATTCATATAACGTCATATTCACACATTATAATCAAATACCAACTCACATCTCGTTAGTATTTTTTCCGGATTAATTCTTAATTAATTCACTTTTAATTTAATTAATCCCATAAATAAATATCTATAAAAGTACGGGGTATTACAAAGCGCTGCGAACTATTTATTTATGAGGAGCCTTCGAGGTGGGTCTCATGAGCTACTTGCATCGAGGATCTTCAAAGTGTTTTTTGGGGGCATCTTTCTCTCTAGCTGGTAAATTCACTCGGCTGAGTTAATCATCCATGTGGGGGAACACCCCTCCACACTATGCTAACAATATGTTGAAATCCTTTTTGTTATTTTTGTGCAAGTATTTTTGATTGGTTGGCCACATATTGAGAAAATTTTATGCTTGTGGGTTTCATCCCTAAAAACCCTCACAAGACAACACTCATCCACTCGGGTAACCTAGGGTTTGGACGGCTTATTACATGTGCTAAATGCAATAGTTCGCCCATGAAAGTGGTTGTTATCTCTTTTGTTCATATCTACATTCTTGTGGTTTATTTGTAGTTCGTCTTTCTATGCATTTCATCACTAGGGACCAACAGTGTATAAGTTAGGGGGTGTGATTCGTATTGGGGAAGTTCTATTATTCATTACATATTCAGGGGCATTTTAGTCATTTCACTATTTGGGTTTCTGGCCCAAAGACTTCACAAAAGTTGAAGCCCTCTAAGCCATACAACTTTGTTCTGAGGCAGCACTAAAGATTTTATTTAGCGAATCGATTCAACCCAAATTGTGAATCGATTCGCCCCTGCTAGCTCTGTTTTTATTTATTTACTAGTTTTCCCTTAGTGTTTTATTTAAATAGATTTTTGTTCTCATTTGTTTGGAGGATTTATTTTTAGGTTTGTTTAGGTTGGTTTTGGGGGGAGCTTCCCTCTCTTTCCCACCCTTAGGGTTTGTACCCATTATTGTGTATGTAAGTATGATTCAACTTCTCTTTCCTTTAATTCAAGTTCCATTCTCTTGTTTAAGCTTTGTTCTTTTATTTACTTTCTTTGTTAATTAGTTGTTGTTAGTTTATTAGTTTTATTCATTATTTGGTTTGTATTATTTATTGTTTTAATCATGTGTAGTACCTAGTTTAAGGGTTGGGCTCACATTTCCACTATTAATGGGTATTGATCTTTGAACTTTTGGTTTTGCTTAGAAATGCATTTAATTGAAAGCTTGAGTATTAAAGTTGGGGTATTATGCGTTTAACTTCCTTTGTCACGCAATGGTAGTGTTTATAGTGATATTACAAATTTAATCCATTTGTGACCATATTCGACCGAAAGTTTAATCTTTCATTGTTCGATTTAATTTCTTTATGTTTGATGTTTATAATCAATTGAATATGATCTGATAAATGTTTTCGAACCAAAACCCATTTTATGCATTGTTTAGCCCATGGTGGGAATGTGATCCTAATATCATTTTATTAATATTTGTTTAGTTTTAATTTGCATATATAACTTTTTTTCTTTTTTCCCCTTTTCAACAATCATCATCTTTTACATTCTTTATTTGAGATGTATTGAAATAATTAAAGTCTATCAAGCATTCCCTCTGGATTTTCGATACCTGGAATACCGCTATACTCCATAGGAGTGTAGTCAAAGGTTAGTTTTTTTTGCATTGCAGATGGAAGTCGATAACAGCAATTAGCGTATTTACACGGATGCTCGATTTCCCCCACATCAAACCCCATAGTAAATTTGAGATGATTCATGTTAAAAAGATGTGATCTTTAATGGTTAGTATGAGAATTTATTTAATCTTGAATTAAAATTAAGAAGTGAATAATTCTTGATAAACTATGTTAAATCCCATGAATCGATTTGTTATCGGATGAATTCGGACGTAAAAATGAGTACTATTACATTTAGGATTGATAGGAATATTATATTTTGGGTTTGAATGAGGTTAAGAATTCATATTATGAAAATCGAGTTGAGGAATCCCGTCAAAAACAAAAAGGCCTCTACATGGAATTGAACTCATTCCCTACTGGGGGCAAATGGATTCACCTACCGAACCGGTTTGGGTCAAGTAGATTAACCTGTTGGATCCTACTATTTGGCCTTTGGTTGGTTTGGGTTTTTATGCCCCGTTTGGGGTTCGGTTTGATTTAGGGAGTTCTATGGGTGACTTTGGACACCTAGAAAAGTAAGGGAGAGATTATATCTACCCCGGGTTAATCATGAATCAAATTAGGGTGTGAATGTACTGATGTTTTAATTTGAACAACACTCGAGTTATATTTATTAAATCGGGTTGAGATTTCGAAAAGAGTTAGGCTATGTGATGGAGTAGAATTTCTCAGTGGCTAGAATTGAAATGTTTATAAATTTATTATGAGTAAGTGAATACTTGAATATTTAGGAGTCGAAGGTAGACTTAGGAATTGTGGCCTAGTAATACAAGTGTTTATATATATATATGATATATGTGAACATACTTACCTTGTGGATGCTATCATCGGAGGTTGCGCATAGTTGGATGTCCACCCTTGTGTTGACCAGCAAGTGCTGGGTCGTTTCCCCACGTCATAGAACTATGTCATGGCCAATGTATGTGAGTTTATAGTCTAGTGGGGTAATATGGTGTTGTTATGATCCACTTATGTATGTCTATGACCGCCTCTAGTTATGTATTTTTAATTTGCATTCGGTGGCGGGATTTTGACCCGGTGGCCCAGAAGTGGTACGTGATGTACTTGGAGCCTGATAGCGTGCTAGGGAAAGCATCCGTGAGGTCTCAACTCTGGGAATGCGGTTATGCGTATATACTGAGTGATATATATGTATGTGCATGATATGTGATATGAATATATGTATATAAGAGTGTTATGTGTATATATGTAAATTAAATGAATGGGTGAATGTTGAAATTATAAGAAATGTAAAGTTATGTGATCGGTTAATAATAAGATTATAATGGAGATCAAAGACCAAGTCCAAGTCAATTTCGCTCATTGCTTTAGAAAAGCTAAGTTTGTAGCAGTTGGGATTTCATTTCATGGTTCTCAAAGCTCTTCATACACTACTTTTGAGTCAGTCATGGATACTCCAAAGGCTGCAAGGGGTTATCTTAGGATGGATTATTAAGGAATTCCTTCAAGTAGATGCTCTTCTGATTTCTTTCTTTCATTCATGTATTTATCTTTTTCTATTTTATTTTTTAGCTATCTCCCATGCTTTGTAAGTGCCACCTAGGTAGGGCTTTTCTACCTATATGAAATAAATCTCCTATTTTCCCCCAAAATATAATAATAATGTCATAGCTTTTATGATAGCTGATTAAGAATCGAAGAAGAGTAAAATATGTGTAACATGGTTTGGCTAAAACTTTGGCATGGGGATGAAGTAAGTGACAGTGTTCTAAAAGGCGTGCCTAGGTACGCCTTTTATTGGTAAAAGCCTTAAGGCGCACGTTTTTTAAAAAACATAAATTCTCTAATGAAATGATATCGCCTTTTAAAGTATTTTTTTTACAAATCGGACCAATATCTGGTCCAAAACAATCAAATAGTATTTTAATTTGCATATGTTCAGACATATTTTGAAGGTATGTACAATTGTAGTATTTTTAATAGCCTTGTTACGATTAAAAATATATTAAAAAACACTAAACGTCTTTTCACGCGTTTTTAATCCTAAGGACTGCCTAGGCTTCTAATGCTTAAGGCTTGGCGTCCACGCCTCAATCATGCCCTGCATTTTTTAGAACCTTGGTAAGTGACAATACTACTTAGGCAGGGTAGTATAACTAGGGTGTTAAAATATATGTATTAGGTATGCACTATAGATGAGGGGCAAGGAGTATCTCATGTGAGTGCGACACCAGTTTGAATATGAACGATTATGCTACATTTGCATCACTGCATTTTAAATACTTGGAAAATATATTCAAATGGTTTTAGCTCTGACTCGCATAAAAAATACTTTTCAAAAAATGCCCGGTGTAGCTATCTCTTCGGTCAGACGATGCAGCAACAATTTTGGATGATTGCAGCCTGACTAGACACATTTATCCTTGTTATCTAGATAGGATTTCATTTCAGTTATTTATTTGGGCATGTCTCCTATCATTGGACAATCGTTCCATTCTTTAGAATTAATTATATTTCATTATCAGTTGGATTATTTGTATTTGGATTTATCGAGAGTTTTTTGATTAATTTATGTGGTGAATGTGTATTTAAATTATTGGAATGGATTGTTGTGCGATGGAAAGTTTTATTATGGTAAGTTAATAAGTTGTAAAATTTTACACCGGGCTTAATACGTTATTAGTAATTAATTTGGTTTTCAATAGTGATGCTAAGAATGATATAGTCTGAGATTCTTGTTTTATTTTTGTAGATGGATGGCCACCCGCTATTTAAATAGGCAAGGTGTCACAGATTGTATCAGATCATCAGTTTCTAGTGTTTTTAGGATCTGTGCTACTCACTACGTTTCCAGCATAGCGTTCTTTGATATAGAGCCCTATGATTAGGACTAATGCATTCATATTTATGCATTTAAGTTCATCTGCTGTTGTGATATATATTACTTGTGATATCATACAAATTCTGTCTGGTTTCAGATGCCACCCAGAAGAGGGCGACCAACTAGGTCCAACGAATGAGAGGCCCACTAAGTGTCACATGTGCCATTAGGAATGGTGATGGCCGCTGAGGTGGACACTATAGTTGCTCAGGTGGTTAATGGCTCCATGACTGCCATGGCTTAGCAGTTCTTATAGACCCAGTCGCAGCAGCCGATGGAACTTGTTGTCCAGGCCCACCTACGGCCGTCGAGGTGGGAGGGAGTTTGAGAGGACTTTCAAAAAATCCATCCACCACAGTACCAAGGCAGTATATATGCGGTTTCTATGAGTCTGTGGAACAAGGATATACTACGTTATCTACATATGGTCAAGTGAAGTGACACTAAAAAGAAGCTCTTGGCTACGTTGAGTGGTGGGAGTCAGTCACCACATTTGAGGAGAGGGACACTATAACGATAAAAGGAGTTCTAGGTGCAGTTCAATAGCAAGTTCTTCCCATTTGTGATTCAGACAGAGATGCGAAGGAGGTTTCTTGATTTTTCACAAAAGGGATGGATAGTGGCCATCTATGAGGAGGAATTCACCCGTTTGGTGAATTTTGTGCTTGATGAGTTGAATATAAAGGAGAAGAAGATGTCGAAGTTTATAAATGGACTCACCTAGAGGATCTGACAGCACTTGTTGGGTAATTCACCATTGGATACTTATACCGAGGTTGTCACTGCTGCACTTCATCACTTCCAGGATCATCGCTTCCATGTTAAAGGAGGCCCGAGAGTTAAAGAGTCTAGCTAGTAGGGCATAACGGTAGGTAATGGTGCTAGTGGGGTATCGTAGCATTAGTCAGGCAAATAGCATGAGCTGGATACCAAATGGGGGGATATGGCTAAGGGGTTCTAATAAGAGGGATTCAATCTGGTGATGGGGAATTTAGGCCGTTCCAGCAGTAGTGTGTTCCTTAGGACCAACAAGGACAAGAGAACAATGGGGGTGGCCACTAGGGCTAGAGACCAAGGAAGCCCTGACATGGCCAACAGGATAGAGGCAGAGGGATTTCATGAGATGATGTTTTATTTATACGGAGCCAAGCTATATACGAAGAGCTTATCTATAGTGGGCCAAGGGAAAGCAGTAGGGTGCCCAACAGGGGAAACAACCATCAGTACTACTTGCAGCACCACCAGCTCCAATAGTCCCACCTTAGCTGGGACAATTATAGCGCAGACGTGTCTACAACGTCTAAAATGTGATGATTCCACAGGAGCCGCAAGAGCCACCAACTATGGAGGGTACATTTCCTATCCATGAGCATATATGTTAGGTTTTATTTAAGATGGGGTTATCACATTATTTCATTGCTACTATATTTTCATAAGAAGACGGTCAATTAGAGACAATCGACATTATTATTATGTGTGTTGATTCACCATTAGGTAGTGAGACCCTTATCTATTCCATTTATAGAGAAGTGTGGATAGGTGTATGGAGATTATGCTTCATAACCTTTTTACTGGGGCTTGATATGATGGGGTATGATGTCATTCTCAATATGGATTGGTTGGTAGGTTATAGGGTGAGAGTTAACTATTTCAGTAGGACCATCGTGTTCGTCTTTTTAGGGCAGAGGATGTTTTTGGTGGCGATGCCTCTTCCCTAAGGAGGGTCGATCATGCATCGTTATTATATCACGAAGGAGACCTCTCAGGGCGTGGTTATCTCATTAGATTCGATCCCAGTTGATAGGAAGTTTACGAAAGTTTTCCAGGAGATACCGAGTTTACCATTGAGGAAAGAGATTAAGTTTTTAATTGATTTAGCACTGGGGACTAGGCCGATAGCACGTACACCCAATCTCATGGATCCTATGGAGATACGAGAGTTGAGGGACTAGATTCAATAGCTCTTGGGGATGGGTTTTATCCTCTTGAGTACATCACTTTGAGGTACCCCGTTATTGCTTATGAAGAAAAGGGATGAATCGATGAGGTTATGTTTTGACTATAGGGAGTTGAACAAGGTTATGATATGAAATAAATACTTGTTGTCTCATATCGATGACTTATTCAACCAACTGAGAGAGGAATATTACTTTTCCAAGATAGACTTGAGATCTGGGGAACATCAGCTACACATTTGGGACCAAGATGTTCCTAAGACTGCATTCCCGACACGGTATGGTTTATTTGAGTTTAGGGTTATGCCATTTGGGCTAAGCAATGCACCGATCGTATTCATGGATCTTATGAACAGGATGTTCAAAAATTTCTTAGACCAATTAATGATTGTTTTCATAGATGACATTCTAGTCTACTTCTGGATTGAGGGCGAGCACACAAATCATTTGCATATAGTTCTGCAGACTTTACGGGACCATCAGTTATACGAATGGTTAAAAAAATGTAGGCTCTATTTTCGAGAGGTGTAGTTCTTAGGACATATTATGTTTGATGGAGGCATTTAATGGACTTGAGTAAGGTAATAGCGGTGAGGGAGTAGGGTTATCCCGCTACACCAATAGAGGTGCGTAGCTTCTTGGGATTGACCGAGTACTATAGCCATTTTATATAATGGTTTTTAAATGTTACAGTACCTTTAATGAATCTGACTCGAAAAGGGGTGTCATTTATGAGGGATGACTATTGTTAATAGACTTTCGATGAGCTAAAGGACAAATTGAATTCGACACTAGTGCTTGTAATATTTAGGGGAGGGGTGGAGTACTTTGTAATTATAGATGCATCCTTATAGGGACTTGGGGTGTGTTATAGCAGGAGGATCAAGTTATAGCTTATGTTTCATGCAAGCTTAAGCCCCATGAGAGTAATTAAACCACGTATAATCTAGAGCTACCAACAATAGTTTTTTCCTTGAGGATATGGAGGCACTATCTACTAGAGTAGAAATTTAGTCTTTCTACGATTTATATGCCATTGCAGTATTTATTCACATAGAAGGATCTTAACATTCGACAGTATAGATGGATAGAGTTTGTAAAAGACTATCAATTTAACATCCAGTACCACCCGGGGAAGGCTAACGTGGTGGAAGACGCATTGAATCGATGGCTTACGGGGAGGTTAGTAGCGATTTGGAAGGCGAAGTGGAGTGAACTTCGATCGGACAATGCAGTGACTAGGGCTTATATTGCAGTGTTGACTATCATTCCCGAGATCATTACGAGGTTGTGAAGGTGTAGGTAAGGGGTTAGCTCTGTCAAGACAGGGTGCGTTAGTTATTCACAGAGGGGGAGAAGTTGTACTTAATCAATTCATAGCAAGTCTTACAATTCAATGATAGGCTTATAATCCCAGAGGATGGGGACCTACGATAGGAAGTGATGATAGAGTCTCAGGGGTCATGATATTTGGTACATCCCAGAGGGGATAAGATATACCAAGACATGAGCAGAAATTATTGGTGGGTTAAGATGAAGCTAGACATTGCTGAGTTTGTCTCAAAGTGCACCACTTATTAATTAGCGAAGGTAGAACATCAGAAACCAACTGGGATGTTACAACCGTTGGAGATTTTGACTTAGAAATGGATGAGTTTATTGATGGACTTCATTACGGGAATACTGACATCATAGAGGGGTCACGATTCTATATGGGTCATTGTGGATCCTCTGACCAAGGTGGACCCCTTTTTATCATTTTGGACAGATTATGCAATGGGACAATATGCCCAGATTTTTATAGTGGAGATAGTGAGGTTGCATGGGGTACCTATTATTATTGTGTTCGACCAGGACATGATCTTTGTATCTCATTTTTAGCAGAGTTTCTAGGAGGCTATGGGGACTGAGTTACAGTTGAGTACGACCTATCACCATCAGACAGATGGGCATACTAAGAGGGTTAATCAGATGCTGGAGGATATGGCGAGGATGTGCATACTAGATTTTGGGGAGGTTGGGTGCAGTATCTTCAACTGGTAGAATTCACTTATAATAACTCTTAGAAGTTCACTATAGGCGTGGCGCCTTTTGTGGCATTATATGGTCGAACTTATCATTCAGTCGCTTATTGGTTAAAGGTAGGGGATAATAAACATTTTGGACCGTAGATGATCTAGGACACTTCTACCAAGATCGAGTTAATTCGAGGTTGTATACGAATAGCTCAAGATAAGTAGAATAGTTACACGGATGTAGATATGAGGCAAGTAGTTCTTAAGGTGAGTGATAAGGTATGTTGAGGGCGTCTACTATGAAAAGAGTTATGAGATTTGGGAATAAAGTGAAGATAGCACTGAGATATGTGGGGATTTTCCCGATCATTGAGAGGATAGAGTCAGTTGCGTATAGACTCGTCCTATTAGAGCATCTATAGAGGATTCATGACGTGTCCCTGTGTTGTCATTGAAAAAGTACCAGAGGAGTGAGATGGCATATTGGCACATTCCATTGGAAGATATTAATTTGCAGTCAGACATCTCGTATGAGGAAAGATCGATTACTATCCTGAATCTTAGTGAGCGTAAGCTGCGGTTAAAGGTGGTACCCTTGGTTCATGTTTAGTGGGGGATCATAATGCCGATGAGTCGACATGGAAGCATGAGGATAATATGTGATATAAGTATCCCAAGCTCTTTATGCCTGGTATGTTCGAATTTCGGGAAGAAATTCCATTATAAGGGGGAAAGTATATAACACCCCATATATTTTAGCATTCATTTTGAGCCTTTAAAATTATGCATGTGCATGTAATTTAATTAAAATGAGAAATAATGAGAACTAAATAAATATTAATTAACGAGTAAAATGATTAATATTTATATGAGATTATATTTACTCATGTGATAAGTAAATAAAAATACGTCAAATGGTATTATGTTGTAAGTGAGGAAAACCAACAAGTTTGGCAGTATCTCATTCAGGATTCGCATGTGGGGTTGTGTTGGGAAAATGATGAGAAAATTATGTTATGAGACTCATATGGTGTTTTCAAGTGCGGCGATGATCCTAAATGGGTTGAGATAGTCAAAATTAGTTACCTGTGGGTTGTAATCAAGTTTTGGGGACTTTTTAGGCTAAATAGGACCCGTATAAGGGCGTTCGGGTCATTTTGCACATAACACTTAGACTAATATTGGGATTGGGGTATTATCTAGGGAAGGTGGATGGAGTGGGAAGCCATACCACCATTCCAGAAGAGTGAGGGTTGAGAAATAAGAGAAGAAAGAAGGCAAAACTCAAGAGAAAGTGAGAAGGATCGTTCCGGGAAAAGAATTTGAGTAATTACAAATCTAGAACGATTGTGTAGAGAGGATCAGTAAAGAAGAAATCAGAATTCCTGCAATATAAAGGAAAGTGTTTATTTTTATTTGATGTTCTATGTTGTGTCATTATTTCATGCTGACATTCACAAGTATAACCTCGTCTAGACAAGACTCAACGCAGCTTCATGAACCCCCATAGTGGAACTCAGACTCATCCATATATGGGCAAACGTCTTAGTGGCCCATGACAAATAGTCTCGACCTCCAGGACTAAGTCAGAAGAATATCTATGGCCGTCTATAAATTCTATCATAAGACTCAGCTCTGACATGTGTCAGCCTAATATGACACCTTCAGGTTGAGACCTATCTCAATATTTGTATAACAAGTGATACATTCAACCACGTCATCCAGGAAGGCCCCTTCAATAGTCTCAGCCAAGCCTATCCCTTACAAAGACGATATCCATCTCTCATACGGAACATGTGACCTGTGCATTTCCAAGATACCTGGACAAAACCATTATAGAAGATTATTCTCACACGTGGGATAATATTCTTTCATCATGATGTACATATGCACAAGATAGTTTTCTCTCTCTTATTTTTATATTGAGCTCATGCACGCTTGGTGCATACTTAGGGGTGGCACTGTGCACCCCCAACACTAGAAAATCTATCTTCATCTTGTTTACAATGGATCGAGAAATTTGAAATTTTACTAAAAGTTTGTTACACTAAACTTAGATAGAGAAATCTTGAGTGTGTATCCATAGCCTTTAGAGCTCTGTTATAATGAAAACACCATCACTTTACACAGTGGAGTAGGACAAGGTCGACACACTTATATGCTTGTGTCTTTCATCTTTCTTATCCCTTCTTTCACATGCATATATTTCTTATAGAGTTATTGTGATTCCACCATTGTTAATAGAGTTATAGCTTAAGTTGTGTAGATATTTAAAGGGGTGATTCCCAACATCATCATTTTGGCACCGTATATGGGAAGAGATCCTCTTCTCCTTCTTCTTCGCTTGGATACTTCTCTTCATCTCTGATGGTGATCAAGATCCACCATTGTTGGTCGTAGATCTCCATTAAAAGAGATTAGGTGTTGTTCTTTAAGATTTTCCTGAATCAGCTCACTTCCAGCCTTACAAATAATATTTTCTCTCTTAGATTGTGGTCTAAATCGTCCTAGAATGACCACTGACCCAGCATGTAATGACAAAGCTATCTCCATCCACCTTTCTCCTCTGTTACAAATGGCTGATGTGGTAGCAGCGTTGAGATCTATGGTGGCTAGCCAATAATAAATAGAACAACAACTCATAACTTTTAGCCAAAGTGTGATGGGGAGGATCCTTAGTGACCACACGACGGATTGTATTACTCTTATAGCTAGAGAGAATGCAGACCAGCCCCAGTTAAAGAAATACAGCACCACAACAGGCAGAGAGACATTGCTGATTTGAGGTGTTTCTACTTTGGAAAGAAGATATAGGGCTTCCTAGACGACCCGGATTGTGATGAAGAGGAGTACTAGGAGCCATATGAGATTTCTAGTGACACTATCCATCCCATAGGGACATCAGCCCCGACTTATCATGGTAACGGCGTCTGGTCGACTCCTAAGAGCCGACAAAGAGGTTCATTATTTGACAGGTCGACCAAAGTATCATGCTTTGATCGTCTCGATGCTAGAAATAAACTAGGATAGGACACACTCCTGCTCTCACAGCATAAGTTGAGTAAGGGAGAATTGGCGCCACGAAGAGGAGAGGCTGAGATGAGACTATAAAAGGGAGGACCATAGATAAGTCAATAGTCGGTAAAAAAACTATCAGTCGAGAGCCAGACCTGGAAGAAGTTGAGAAATAAGTGGGTGGAGATAAAACAGTAGTGAAAGGGAAGCCGTGGAACAGTTCCATTTAAAAGTTAGAAGATAATATTGGCCGCCTGATTAAGAGCCTAGATTCCAGTTGCCGAGGTTACATATAGGGGTCACCATTGTATCGAGGATTGTCAGCGCGCTACCCCAGTTAAGTTATCCGAGGTATGATGGGAGCATAAATCCCATATACAATATTGATATGTATCATTCAGTAGTCGATATTTATTCCATGCCTGACGGGATGAGATTCTGAGACTCCTCTTCCTCTAGGACTCTTGTAGGGGTAGTTATGTCTGGTAGGCCAGCCTCTCGAGAGGCTCTATAGAGAATTTCAAGCAATTGGCAGAGAAATTCATCCACAATTTCTACTTTGGAATGAAGCCACCGAAGCGTATGACTCATCTCCTACAAGTCAAATTAGGGAATAATGATCCTATGAGGGAGTATATCTATTGTTTCAACAAAGAGAAATAGGAGGTGGAAGATTACAATTAGAACATTGTGGTGACAACACTCATCAGCGGACTACCTCTAGGGAAATTTTTGTGGAATGTATATGAGGATCCTCCAAATACCATGACAGAACTCCTGGCCATGGCCGAGAGGATCATGAATGTGGATGAGGCCATGGAGGCCAAGCGAGGAGACATTAGAGAGTCTGGTAATGGGAAATCAGGCCAAGGTAAAGATAAAGAAAGAAATAAGAGGTTGAATGATGATAAATTCTCCAAGTATACCCCATTGACTGTAAGCCCTAACTTTGTTTTGAATAAAATCAAAGACTATAGAGAACTTAAATGGCCAGAAAAGCTTAAATCTCCTCCTCACAAGAGGAATAAAAGTAAGTGGCGTGAATTTCATCAAGACCATAGCCACACAACCAACATATGCTTTGCTTTAAAGGATGAGATAGAGAAGCTACTGAAATAGGGAAAACTCGGGAAGTACATGGAAATGAACAACGACCGAGAAGATAGAAAGAAGCGACACATTGACCAAGGGAGATATGGTAAATCGAGAAGGGAGGCTCATGTAAATAAAGGGAAGGATAATTCAGATGACAGCTGTGATGACGACCCCGACCTCCCAACAAAAATCCTTAACGAAAAAAGAGCACTACATATGATCTCTTTTGATATAAAACTGAACCTCGGTGACCTATCAAGTAGAGGCACTGAACCAACCGATAAAAAAGCTCACATCGTCAAAGAAAAAATGGTGCCGAAGAAAATGGAAAGTGAGTTCTGTAGAGACTAATACAAAGTCGGGAAAAATAGAAGGATGTAGATATGGACACTCTGATTGTTGGTTTTTTTAAGATTAGACTTTAAAGGCATATTGCAATGCACGATGACCCCCTGGTCTCTATCTCACGAGTACATGGCTACGACGTGTCTCACATTCTCATTGATGGGGGAAGCTCGACGGACGTCATGTTCTGGGACTACTTCAAAGGTTTGAAGTTGAGTAAGAGGAGATTGGAACCATACCACCAGTCGTTGACTGGCTTTAGTGGAGAAAAATTTCATCCATTAGGGGTATATGAGATGGATGTTTGCATGGGAACCTGGCCGAGGTGTCATACCAAGAAGGTCATCTTTTTTTTATCATAGATGAGCATATTTTCTCAGCCTATAATACTATCTTGGGCAGAGTGGATATTAGGGAATTTGAGGTCGTGCCTTACACCGTACACCGAATGATCAAATTCTCGTCTCTCTATGGGGTAGGGGAAGTATAGGGTGACCAAGTGGAATCTTGAGAATGCTACTTTATGTCGTCCAAGGAAAGAGAAGCCCATAAAAGAAAGACGACATCATTCAACATTGACACTCTCGACCCAAGGGACGATAGGAAGATTAAAAAGGGTGAACCCACTGAGAAGGTAGATCCATCATCCTCAATGAAGATGAGCTAAAAAAACCATCCAAATCGGTTTATACCTAAAAGTTGAAGTGAAGGAAGAGGTGGTGATGTTATTGACAAGAATGCTAAATATTTTTTCTTAGAACCACGGAGATATACCGGAGATTAACCCCGAGATTATCTGCCATTGGCTTAATATTGAAAAGGATGCAAAACTTGTAAAGCAAGGGTGCAAAACATTTGCTAGAGACAAATATGATATTATTCAAGATAAAGTGAAGAAGTTACAGTTAATAGCCTTCATTAGAGAGGTCCAATAGCCTGATTGGATCTCTAATGTTGGCATCATACCTACATCAAATGGGAAGTGGATAATGTGTGTGGAATTCACTAATTTGAATAAATCCTGCCCATAGGTTCCCACTACCTCATATTGATCAGATAGTTGATGTTATGGCCTGGCATGAACTTTTGAGTTTTATGAATGCATATTTGGGGTATAATCAGATCTTCATGCATGAGGCCAGCACTGATAAGACTTCCTTTATCATAGATAAAGGAATCTACTGCTATAAAATAATGCCATTAAACTTGGAAAATGCAGGGGCAACCCACCTAAAGTTAGTCAACAAGATGTTCGATGACCAGACCAGGAAGATAATCGAAGTCTATGTAGACGATGTGCTATCAAAGAGCTTGAAGGTTGAAACTTATGTGGCCGACCTTGAACGTACTGTTGACACCATAGATAAATATATGATGAAGTTTAATCCGACAAGTGAATTTTTGAGGTCAACATAGGGAGCTTTTTGTGATTTATTATGAATCAAAGGGGGATAGAAGCAAATCCCGCAATGATTAAAGCCATAATTGATATGCCAATACCTAAAATAATTAAAGACGTCCAGAGGCTAACCGGATGGGTTACAGCTCTCAATCATTTCATCTCTTGGGAAACTGACGAGTGTTTACCCTTTCCCAAGATAATGAGGAAAGCCTTCGTCTGGGACGAAGAATGTGAAAAATATTTTAAAGAATTTAAAGTGTATTTGGTGTCTCCAATGCTGCTGTCTCCGCCAATCCAGGGAGAAAAGTTATTTTTGTACTTAGATATTTTAAAATCAAGTATCAACGCGACCATTGTCTGAGATAATGATGGGGTTCACAAGCCAGTGTATTTTAATTAGAAAATCCTTATAAGTGGTCGAGCTCAAATACCCAAAGATGAAGAAGTTATCTTATGCGTTGATCTATGCCTTAACAAAGATGAAGTCGTATTTATAGGAACATATAATGGTGGTGCTCAGTAACACTCCATTGAGGCAGGTCATTCATAAACCTAAGAAATCATGTAAGTTAATGGTTTTGCCAACAGAGCTAGGTGAGTTTGACATCATCTATGAGCCTAGAAATGCAATCAAAGGGTAGGTGTTAACAAATTTTGTAGCTGAGATTACCTAGGTCAAGAATGATGATAATATTCATAAAGAGTCGGGAACACCAGGAGCTATACCAAAGGAAATAGTAGTCTATAATTCTCAAGTCGACGATGTTCAAGTTGATATTATCAAAAAATATTTTTGTTCAAAGATGGAATTTTGGGAGAAGGTCCTTTTTCTAAGGGAGGACCAATTTGGAGCCTATTTGTAGATGGCTCGTCATGTGAAAAAGATAGTTTCTAGCATTTATACTGTCGGCCTCGGATGGAATGGATATTGAATATGACTTTAGATTCAACTTCAAGGCATTAAATAATGAATCAAAGTATAAGTCCCTCCTGCCAGGCCTCTCCCTCTCCAAAGCCTTGAATGTCGGACAAATGATGGCCAATAGCAACTCACAATTAGTTGTCAATTAGATTTTGGGAATTTATGAGGAAAATGATTAATAGATGGCCAAGTACTTATCGAGTGAGGAAGAATTTGATGAACTTGAATGAAGTTAAAGTAAAGAGAATTCCTAGACTGGAGAATAATCGAGTTGGTGCTTTGGCTAAATTGGCATCAGCTACAAGAATTGAGATCAGGTGTACCATCCCTATTGAAATATTAAAGAAATTGAGCATTAAGGAAGATAAAATAAGTATGAAGTTGTGTCTTAATTTGAATTTGGGAGAATCTTGGATGGATCCATTGATAAATTACATACGAGATGGGGAACTTCCAGAGTCCAAAGCCGAGAGGAAAAACTCAGATATCATGCAACAAAGTTCACCATCATAGGTGATGTACTTTAAAAAAGAGGATTTCTACTCCCACTACTCGGATGTGTTCACCCCTTCGAGACAGACTACGTCCTTCAAGATGTTCATGAGGGTCCTTGTGCAAGTCACATCGGTGGTCGATCTCTCGCTAAGAGGATCATCACAAAGGGATACTTTTGGCCGACACTTTTTAAGGATGTAGATAAATATGTGAAGAAGTGTAACAAATGTCAGATGTTGACAAGCATCGCTCATCACCCTGTCCAGCCTCTCTCGTTCATTACAACACCCAGGCCATTTACAATTTGGGGGATAGACCTGGTCAACCCTCTTCTAAAGGCAATTAAAAATTACTGATAATTTATTATAACAATGGATTATTTTTCAAAGTGGGTAGAGGCCGAAGCAATGATAACTATCATAGAAGTGAAGACGTTCAGATTTATTTGGAGGATTATCATTTGGCACTACGTCCTACCCTACACCATGATATTAGATAACAATAAACAGTTCAAAAATAAGTCAATGAAGGCCTATTAGATGAAGGTAGGCTTAAAATAATGCTTCTATACCCCTGGTCGATCACAAAGTAATGGTCAAACTAAGGCCACTAATAGGACGATACTCGATGGGATCAAGAAGAACTTAGAAAATGCAAAGGGTAAATGGATAGACGAACTATATAGGGTCTATAAGGCCTATAAGATAACTGAGAGAATATCGAAGGGTGACACACCTTTTATGTTGGCATATGGGTTCGAGGAAATTATCCCGATAGATCTTGGACTCCCAAGACACAGAGTCCAAACTTATGACCCAAAAGCTAACATGGAAGAGAGAAGATTGGACTTTGACCTGATTGAAGAAAGAAGAGAGGATGCTACGGTTAAAAAGCCGGCCTATCAGCAAAGGACTATAAGGTTTATAACAAATGGATGAAGGCTGGGCCAATAGTAGTGGGAGGATTGGTTTTAAAGATGGTATGGCATAAACCTAACAAGATGCATCCTAATTGGAATGGGCCATACCGAGTAACAAAGGAGGTTGTACTGGGGACATTCAGACTTGAAAATATTGAGGGCAAATATTTCTCCAACCCATGGAATGCCGACCATTTGAAAAGATATTATCAATAGTTACTGATAAGCACCCAAATGTGTTCATTTAGGCCCCGAATATGTGCATGTTAGTAACTTGTTTCAATTAAAATTGGCCTTATATTCGTATTTTATCATTCTGCAGGTCAATATGCAATCGCGGTGTTAAATGATGCTAAATCGACGTAATTGCGACAAAGTAGCGGTTAAAAGCATGGATCGAAGAAATCAAAGAGACCGCAAAGTTGGAAGTCAGTTTGAGCTTGCACCGATGAGTTCCTATGTCCCGAACCCAATCCCGTAAACCTAGCCTACCCTAAACGTGATCCTAATCCTTCCCCGAGCCCGATGTGTGTTGAGTTTGTACCTTTATTATTTTTTTTTAGGTTTTTTTATTTTGTGTCATTTTTATTTTTAGGATTTATTTTAGAATTTTCTAGGTTTTATTTTCTATTTTCTTTATTTTCTATTTATTTTTTATTAGTTTGTTTTATTTTGATTTTTATTAGTTTTAAATTTTTAGTCTTTATTTTATTTTATTTGGATTAGTTTTTAGTAAGTTATTTTTTTTAGTTTTAGTTTTTAGTTTTTATCTTATTTTATTAGGATAAGTTTTTTTGTTAGGAATTTATTTTTCTAGTTTAATTAGTTTTTTTTATAAGACTTTATTTTTTTATTAGGTTTTTATTTTTATTTTATTAGGATTTTAATTTTTAGTTTTATTAGATTTTTTTTAGCATTTTAGTTAGTTTATTTTTTTAATGTTTACAATCTAACACACACACACATTAACTACCCTACACCTAACATACACATAAACACCTCCTTAACCCAAACAATTTACCATATACCTCACCAACAACTTATCTCCCCCACTTTTTCTTCAACCTCACACCTTTTCTCACCCACCACCTACAATAGCCATAACCACTTTCGCCATTTATAAACCCACTACAAACAAAACCCTCGGCGACCCCTGCAGCATCCCGAAACCCGCTTCCCCTGTTCGGCACTATACCCATGAACCAATCCAACTCGAAAATGGCGACCCATCTCCGACGACTTGAACCTGGAACCCAAATCCGGCCGACCCACTCCCCATTACCAACCCAAACCCGCTGCACCTGATTCCACTTTGAATCCCCAATCCGGGAACAAACAACCCTTCATGCTATAACCATCTCCGAACCACCAACGAACAAATTCCATAAAAATCGGAGTCAATTCCAAGGCAAAATGAAATCCACGTGAGTAAAATGAAAATCCCTTCCAAAATACCTTGGAATTAGCCAAAATAAAATCCCCAAAAAAATCTTCCAACAAAACTAAGATTGTGGTCTTTAATAAAAAAAAAGGGACTCACATAAAGACTCGAACACATAGAGAGGAGACTCCAGAGAGAGAGATAAACACTGTATATTATGTACAAAGTAGGATCATGAAAACATTCAAAAAAAAAATTAGTTTAGTTTAGAATAATTTTTAGGTTTGTTTTTTTAGTCTTCTTGGTGTATTCAAATGCTAAAATTCATTAAGAAGATTGAATGAATGTCGAGACGCGTTTCAATAATATGATTCAACATAAAAAATTGCATACTGTATTTCTTCTTCTTGTCTCATTTTATATTATTCTCGACATTCATTTCATTATTGTGTTATATTCTGATATGAGAAAGTTAGGCTAAACACCTCGTTTAAGGGGTGGGATGCACTGTGTAGGATATTATATTAATTAATTAAATTCATTAATTGTTATAATTCTAGGAAAATTAAATTTTAACTATCACTTATTAATTTATGTAACGAGAGTTTGTAAACTAATTGTACAAATTAATGTTTGAATTTAGGAATCGAACTAGAGATAGGTTTTTCAGAAATTTGAATATTAAATCTGTATTAAAATTAGAGAATTCATACTGTTTTTATTAAATTGATCCTAGCGGGTAATTTTGTTGAAAATAGTATAGTTCTTAATTTTTCATCGTGTGACATTTTCAAATTAGTTTTCTGAAAAATACATTACTAAATTTATAATTGTAACGAGAGTTAGATTATCGATTTAATATTATCTCAAAATATTTCAAATTAATAAATTGAGAAATTAAAATAATTGATAATGCGGTGTAATCCCATCTTTTGAAAATCTCACATTTTTCACCCTCGATTTCACATTATTTTTCCTTATTTTGTCATTTTATAATTTTTAGCATTTATTAGTTAATTTTCCCTTGAAGTTGTTTTAAATAATTAAAACAATAAAAAATAGAAAAATATTTTATAAAACAAAAAGTGAGTTGCAAGTTTTCACATTAATTGTCTCACCTTGGAAGTGGGATTGATACCCATACTTACCGCAATACGAGTTGTTTTAGACAAGTTTTGTAGGTAATTCAAGGGATTTTGATATGGTCTTTTGAAGACAACGACCACATACACGAAAAGCCTCTTATCAGTTACTATTTGTGTCGTCTGTATATAAGACCAATGTTTTGCTTTCGTCAATGTAATTAGATCTTAGTTTTATTGATGTGTTAAAAGAGTTATGCAGCAGTGAATATGAAAATTCCAAGTGTCATCCCATACTTATTATGCTTTATCGTAAATAACATCTTGATGGTTTGTCAACATCTAACTAAACAACATCATTTCATACTGTAGTTCATAACCTATTATCGGTGATACGAGAGTGTATGACGAATCTCGTCTCCTTCACACTCTCCCAATAACAATGAGAGGAGGGATTAACTTTATAACATCACTCATAGTGGTGAAGGAAACCTTAAAAATCATTTAATTATGGTTGTGTAATGATAAGCACCCAAAAGTGTACATTTTATACTCCAAATAGACGTATTTTGGTTGCTAATTCTCGACAAATGGGGTCTTATGCACTGAAATGTTTATTTTATAGGTCAAATGCATGTTGCAGAGTTCAAACGCTTAAATCAAGGAAATTTCAACAAAGAATCGAGCTAATTCCCCAATCCCGCACCTTACTCGAGCCTAAATCGACCCTAAACCTACCTCGAACCCCATGTGTGTTTAGTTTGTGTTTTTTAGATTTTTTTTTTTAGATTTTTAGTTTGATTCGTGTTTAGTTTTTAGAGTTTGTATTGTGTGTCATGTTATTTTTAGTTTTATTTTTATTTATTTTTTTAGTGAGTTTTATTTTTGGTTGATTTTTATTTTTAAGTTAGTTTAGTTTTTATATTTATTTTATTAGGTTTATTTTATTATTTTCTTATTCTATTTTATTTGGGGTCACAAGTTAAACACACACAACACCCAAACACCTAACACACATCCTAAACACCCTACAATAATATACACCCTCACACACACAAACACACCCTTATCCAACATTTCATCTTCTTCTTCTCACCTCACTCTCTTTCCTACCCAACCTCTATTAACAAAAACTCACACACCAAAACCAAACCTCCAATCCATACCCCTGCCTTCAAACCCAAAATTTGGTACCACTCTAAACCCGTTGCCTACACCCGGTCTGACCGACCTACCCGATCGCTACCAAATCCAACCCATACCGGCCTATATTCGACCCATTTCCCTCTGACAACCAACACCCGGATCCAAATCTGGCCACCCATTATGAAACTGCAACCCGAGGCCAAGCCCAAAAGCACAAAAACCCCCTCAATCATCTTCTCCACCCAACACCCTATCTCTCTCCTAAACCTCTATAGCCAAGCTAAACACAAAACCTCTAGCCAACTATCTTTCTCTTCATCTCCGGTGACAACCAACACTAGACCTACTATCTTCCATCTCTCCGATCGGCAACCACGGAATGACCCCTTATGCCGTCGGGAGGACCTCCTAACCCACAACCCGAACACCACCGCCTGCAACTCGAAACCCGACGACACCCCAGCAACCCCTATACCTCCACTAAACCCAACAACCCATTTGAGCCAAAGCCTTTCATGATTTATACCTGGAAAGGCCAAATGCAAACAAGACCAAAATAAAAACTAACACAGATGTCTTTTAACCCTTTTTACCCAATTCCAAAATTAACCACAACTTATCCCCACTCTCTCATCACCTTACCATCCACATGCTCTCATACCCTCATTACCACATTATCCCTTAGCTCCATGTTGACAATAAATTGAAGAAAGAAGACCCAAAATAAGGGGAGAGACTTGTAGAAGAAGAGAGATAATTTAGAGTAGAAAATAAATTATGGAGAAAAACATTTTGTGTAAGGACATTTTTGTCATGTCCGTTATCTTACAGTTTTGTATGTCGTACGCCGTTACATTTGGCACGTTTCTACATGATCACATATGACGGCCTCAATCCGAATTCTAGGAATCAAGCATCCTGCATCTCCATCATGTGTTTTTCATCAGCCTCAATGACTTCACGTTCCATGCTTTTAGGGACTATATGCCTAGTGGTACGCAAGAGAAGTCAAAACAGTGAAAAAGGCTCGATATGAAAGTTCAAGGGCAATTCGGTAATTGTACATCCACCATTCGGAGGATAGGTCAACTGGAAAGTTGAAGAGCTTGCTGCAACAAAGATACTGGAAGAAACGGCATCTCATTCCGAGCTACGGTGAAGAAGATATGGCCCTTTGAAGATAGAGAGATTTCCTTGAAGGAATCTGGTTCCTGAGGACTGGACCGATCCGGACCAGATAATAGAACCGATCCGGTTCACCGGACCGATCCGGATAAAGGAACCGGACCGATCCGATTGCTGAAGCTAAGTCCAGTACACCCCGGATCCATAGCGAACCGATGAAGACAAAAGTTCCGGACCGATCCGATGCCAACCAGACCGATCCGGTTTCAGAAAAAGAACCGATCCGACTTACCCGGACCGATCCGCCTAATCGATCGGACCGATCCGATGAGGATAATCACTGCCAGATCGTGCAGCCGATTTTGAAGGGTTTCGATCCCTTATTTAAACCACGATCAGCAGTTGGTTTTCTTAAGACTTATACACGATTTTCAGAGCATATCAACCCTAAAGTCTTCACCTATTGAGTCCTATGATTCTAGGTTTTTAGATTCACACATCTTCCGTATCTTTGTGAATCAAATTTGGTAACCCAAAGAACACCATTGATGTTGTTCAATCCTTTGTGAAGTGGACCGTTTCTTCCTCTTCATTGCAGCCCTACTGGACAGGGATAGTTCCAGCCGCAAGCCCTTCTGGAAAGGGATTTTCTTCCAGCCGCGACTACAGAATCCGATACCCGAGGGTAATTCTTAGTCAATCTGTATTTCATTGTAATCCGATTGTAAACCGTATTTTACAAATTATAGTGATATACAAATGGTTTTGCCCCTGTGGGGGATTTTTCCTTAAACTTTGTGTGTTGAATATCTTGTGCATGATTTCATATTGTTTCAATCACACCTAGTTGCATGCTTAGGGTTAATTTGGGTTAAAATTGGTGTTTATTATATTATTTCTTATTTGAACGCAAGCGCCAACTCTTTCATTTTGTAAAGAGTTTTATTTTTTTTTTTATTTTTTTTGGAGATTTGGTGAGATTTAATTGTGAGTGATTGAATTGTATTAAAGAAGATAGAGTTCAAATTGCCAATTTCAAGGAGACTTATTGAAAATTTGTTCTTTTTCTCTACTCTTTTATTTTATATGCATTTGATTATTTGTTCATCATGTTTAATATAATGTTAGGCTAAATCCCCTTTCAAGGGGTGGGATGATTCCATTATTTGATGTTAATCCATTTTAATTAGTTTATTTACATTAAAATTCCCTTTGATAATTAACTTTACACTCTTACTTTCTATTTACGCCTCGAGAGAGGGTAAATGATTTTCGAGAGAAAATCAAAATTCGAGCTATAATACCCATTTTAGGATCGAACTAGAGATAGGGGTTTCTCAAGTTTGGTAATATTCCTTGAATTTCAACTCTAAATTTATTTTCTATGATTTACAGTAGTTTAATCTATTGATCCGAGCGGGTGATTTGTTAAATGAGGTTTGGATCTACTTTTTAAGAGTTGTAGAGGTGTTAAAATTAATTTTCTAAAATGTTATTATTAAAATTACATTTGCAACGAGAGTTGATTTATAATTTTGATACTAACTTGGGGCGTTTAATTTGAATGAATTAATTAAACAGATCAACTAGAATTATTAGTGTAATCCCATCCCTTGTTAGCTCTCATTTTTATTTTCTCACTCATCTCATATTTTAGATTTTTATTTAGTTAGATTTACTTAGTATATTCACTTACTTTTTGGTTAGTTATTTACATCTTTGATTTAGTAGTCTTATTTCACCTTAATCCCAAAATTGTTTTAACATCATTTCTAAAGGTGAAATTAAATTATAACTCACTCTTGGCGATACGATAGTGTATGAGGAGTCTCGTCTCCTTCATAATCTCCCAATAGCACTAAGAGGGGGAATTAACCTTATAACATCAGTCATAGTGGTGAAGGCAAAATTAAAAATCATTTAATTATGATTGTGTAACATCATTTTTAATGGTGAAATTAAATCATAACTCTATCTCTCTCTCGGCGATACGAGAGTGTCTGAGGAGTCTCGTCTCCTTCATACTCTACTAATAACACCGAGAGGGGGGATCAACATTATAGTGGTAAAATACTTAAACATCAATCAATGGTGATAAAAGTAAAATATAGAGACAAGAGTCATACAAAAACAAAAAAAAAAATCCATTCCATTTACAATAGTTGAATTCGCATCCATAACAAGAATAAAGTGTTATAAATAAAAATGTTAGGAGATAAAAACTATGAGGTATGAGACAAAAGATTGTTGACACACTGATTACAAAATAGACGGCATTCAAGACCAAAAGTGGCCGCCCTTAGAAATGAGGAAGCAATTTAAATCTCATAATTTTTTAGTCTCATATGGGACCTCAGAAGTTGTTAGGGAAAGAGGTTTTTCAAGTCATTAGTGTGATATTTTTTCAAGTCATTAGTCTCAGACCTATCCTCTGAGTTAGAAGTTCCTTAGTGTCTTATTTTTTCAAGTCATTAATATCCCACATTTTATTCTCATTAGCTCCATGGAGCTTCTTCTTTAGCCCCTCATTATCTTTAATAGCAAAGTCGACCTGCTTTACCTTAGGGGCATTCTCTTGGACCCGCTGGTTCATATAATGAACGACGAGCATAGCCTACAAAACAGAGAAGGGAGAGTTAGAATAGGAGGAGATAACACGTAATAAAATTTGAGAAGTATGATTACAAGTGTTACTTGAGTTGCTCGATCAAGAGAAAATTCGCTGAGCCAAGGAGGGTCCTGGTCATGGAAGAATCGACTGTCACATTCAGGGATGATTGACCCTAGGTCATTCAGGCCGTCAGTTTGTTGCGAAAAGGGAGTCAGTGGAAACAATCAGCTGGGGAAAATGAGCACCGATTGCAACATCATTAGAAATGGGGACTAATGAGCCCTAAGGGTTTTTTATGAGACATCATTCTTCATATTGTGGCTAAAATGGATTGTACTAGTTCCCTCAGGAACATCCTTGCATTTTTTTTCCTACTTTCATCTTTTTCGGGGGAGTCGTGGGAGCATCCTTTTCCCCTACCAGCCTTGATAATGTGTTAGCAACTGAAAGGGTAGACATTTTCCAAACTTGATCCAAAGTTTTAGCTGGACAACCTACAAACAAAATAGATGATCAGTAATTCCAAAGAAAAATAAAGGATAATAGTAAAGTTCAGAAATAATTATCTAACTTACACTTCTTAGAAAGGGGTTCAACCCCCAAGATAGTCTCTACCAAAAGATCTACCTCCATCAGTTATTCAAACACAACTAGCCTTTTCTTCTTACCATAATTTCATAGGTAATCAATTTTATCACAGCTATCCACGCTAAGGTCAGGATCAAGACTCATCGCCATAGATACCTTACCCTATTTTTGTGGTACTCTCTGCTCATTGGTGCCAGATGGAATGTCAGTATAGAACTCCAAAGCACTCGACATAAACAAGTATCGGGGTTTCCAGTTATGATTTAAAGTCTAATTGATGATCAATAGTTTTTTATCAGCCCATCGAGCTATGAAATAAAAGTTACACGGTTGAGAATAAATAGTCGAGACAATATATCAAGATTTAAATATGCTAACTAAAATGTTGGCTTGATATAGTCGAGTAATATTCTCTATGCGTTGGGAGACAACTGAGCTCGGGAGAGCCCTATACTAGAGAGAATGGACCTAATGTGTGTGTGGATTGACAGTCAGAATCCGACCCTGATCATCTATTCATAGACTACAACCTCACCTTTTTAGTTGTTTAATGTCCTCTCGTCCTCATATAAAACTCTAATCCTAATGCAAGGCTTGATGCCATAAAGATGTCTCCACATGATGGAATTCATCTTATGAACATTACTAGGAAAAGTTGAGGCATATGAGGTATACAACTCATCCTTGTCCTCATATTCATCATTGTCTTCATCATCCACATGAGCTTCACCATAGGGGTCACGACTTGTGAACTCGTCCTCAGTCATGGATGATATTAGAATAGCCATAAGTGACTGGTTAAATGCTACCTTTACTCTTGGCTTGCCATTATTCGAGATTTCATGAACATCAAAACTAGTTAGAGTTTTACGAAAAAACCAATTATTGCTTAAAATGCCTAACTCCCCTCCTAAACTCTAACCTTAACTCCTTTGTAATATACACAACACTCCATAACCATTAAATAAACCCTAAATCCACCTATAACACTGGCCAAAAATGCTAAACTCGTCGGAGAAAAGAAAAAATAGAAAACTAACAACAAAAATGGAAATCAAAGGCAAAAGAAGAGAAAATAAGGTTACCTGAGGAGAAGTAATTCTTAGAATAAAGAAGAAGGAATAAAACATGCCCGTAACTACAGAAATGGATGAGAGAGAGGGTTTCATGCTTTTCTTGACAAGAAGGTTTAAGCGAGAAGAAAATGAAGAAGAATGAGAAAATGTGATTTTTGAGGTATTTAATGATTATGCTCACTTATCAACACCCATATCATTAGGTGACAACCAATTAATGATTATCGTCACTTTTGGGCCGCACACCAAGCCATTTACTTGATGACATGTGTCTATTCATTAACATCAAAATGTCACTTCCATCAAGTACTCTGAAACAACATTCCCAACACTTATACGGTCCCTTCACATCACTAGGGTATGCTTTGACACTTAGGGAATATCTAATTGCAGGGGGTCAGATGACTTTTACACCTCAGCCTCCCATATAAATTAAAGACTAAGGTCTAGGGGTGATTAATATACACAAGTATAACTTGGTCTGGACGAGAATCAACTTGTCTTCATGACCCCCTTAGTGTGACTCAGTGTTATACATATATGTCCCCATGTCTCGGTGGCCTATGCCCAATAGTCTTTGCCTCTGGCACCAAATTAGAAGAATATATATAATCATCTATAGAGGCTATCACAAGACTATGCCCTGGTTTATACGACACTTTTATGTCGATACCTAGATCAACATTTACAAAAGAAGTGTTATATTTAGCCTCGTCCACTAAGAAGTTTCCTTCAACAGTCTCGACCAAGCTGAGCCCTTACAAAGCCAACATTCATACCTAACATGAAATGTATGACCTGTGCATTTCCAAGACACGTGGGAAAAATCATTATAGAAGATAAACCTCTCACAGGAGGGAATATTTTTTTCATCATGATATACATGTGCACAAGATAGATGGCTCTCTCCTATCGGTACATTGAGCTCATGCACGCCTGGTGAATGCTTAGGGGTGGCACTACGCACCCCCAACACAATAAAAGCTTACTTCATCTTCTTTACAAAGGTTTGAGTAATTTGAAACTCTACTAAAACTCTGTTTCACTAAACTTAGAGAGCAAAAGCTTAAGTGTGTATGCATGTCCATTAGAGCCTTATTTTAGTGGAAACACCATCACTTTGTATAGTGGAGTTGGCCAAGGTTTAACTACTTATATGCTTGTGTTTTCCATCTCTCTCATCCTTTATTTCATATTCATATATTTCTTATACAGTTATTGTGATTCCACCAATGCTAATAGAGATAGAGCTTGAGATATCTACATTTTTGAGGTGGTCAATCTCAGCATCATCACATATCATAATTTGGTGCAGGGACACAAATTTTGAGGTGGGATTCAGTTGTAAAATGGGATTTTGGGGATTAAAAATATAGAGAAATAATTTGATTGTAATCCCATAGTAAATCTGAGATGATTCAGGGTAAAAAGATGTGATTTTTAATGGTTAATATGTGAATTGATGTAATTTTAATTAAAAATAATAAGTGAATGATTCTTGATAAATTATGTTGAATCCCATGAATTGATTTGTTATGGGATGAATTCGAACGTAAAAATGAGTACTATTATGCTTAGGATTGATAGGAAGATTATATTTTGGGTTTGAAGGAGGTTAGGAATTTTTGTGGTGAAAAGGGAGTTGAGGAATCCCGTCAAAAAGAAAAAATCCTCTGCCTAGAATCGAACCAATATGCTATTGGGGGTGAATCGATTCTACTACCATACTGGTTCGGCTCGGGTAGGCAAACCGATTCGGTCCTATTGTTTGGCCTCCTTTAGTTGTTTTGGGTTTTTTATGGGTCGTTTAGGGTTCAGTTTGATTAGGGAGTTCGATGGGTGACTTAGGACTTCTTCAAAAGTACGGGAGAGATTATATCTACCTCGGGTTACTCGAGAATCAAATTCGAGTATGAATGTACGAGTGTTTTAAGGTGAACAACACTCGGGTTATAATTTATGAAATATGGTTTGAATTTTAAAAAGAATTAGGCTATGGGCTGGAGTAGAATAGCTTAGTGTCAAGAATTAAAATGTTTAGGAATTTATTATGAGTAAGTGAACACTTGAATATTCGGGAGTCGGGTGTAAACTAGAAAATTATGGGCTAGTACTACGAGTGATTTATGAACGTTTATATATATATATATATATATGTGTGTGTGTGTGTGTGTGTGTGTGTGTGTGTGTGTGTGTGTGTGTGTGTGTGTGTGTTATGTGAACATACCTACCCTATGGATGCTATCGTTCGAGGTTGTGTGTAGTGGATTGTCCATCATGGCGTTGACCAGCAGATGTTGGGTTAATTCCCCAGGTCATAGGACTGTTGAATGAACAATGTATGCGAGTTTAGAGTCTAGTGAAGTAATATAGTATCGTTATGACCCACTGATATTTGTCTATGAATGCCTCCTGTTGTGTATTTACTATTTGGGTTCGGTGGCAAGATTCCAACCTCATGGCTCAGGAGTGCTACGTGAGGAGCGTGATAGCATACTAGGGAATGCATTCGCGAGGTCTTAACTCCGGGGATGCAGTTATACGTATATAGAGAGTGATATATATATATATATATATATATATATATATATATATATATATATATATATATATATATATATATATATATATGTGTGTGTGTGTGTGTGTGTGTGTGCACGAGATGTGATATGAAGATATGTATATAAAAGTGTTATATGTATACGTGTGAATTAAATGAATGAGTGAACATTGATATTATAACTAGTTTAAAATTATGTTAATTAGTTAATGATAACATTGTAATTGGGAATTATAATGTAAGATCGTTTGTGATAGATCTTTGAGAATTGAAGCAAAGTAAAGTATGTGTAACACAATTTGAGTACAAGTTTAGCATATGAGGCCGAAGTAAGTGATAGTACTAGTTAGGTAGGATAGTATAATTAGGGTGTTAAAATATATGCGTTATGTGTGCACTTTAAATATGAATGATTATGCTGCATTTGCATCAATGCATTTTAAATACTTACAAAAAATTCAAATGGTTTTGGTCTTTGGCCCATATAAAAAATGTTTTAAAAAAACTTTAGGTGCCCATCCATAGGGACGCCAAATGTAGCTATCTTCCCAGTCAGACGATGTTACAACAACTGTGGATGACTATAGGCCTCGACTAGACGCATTTATCCTTGCTACCTAAAGAGGATTTCATTTCAATTATTTATTCGAGCATGTCGCCCATCGTTGGATAGTCGTTACATTATTTGGACTTTATTTTATTCCATTATCAGTTGAATTATCTGTATTTTGTATTACCAGGAGTTTTTCGATTAATTTATTTATTTTATCTCATCAGATTTTATTTTAATTCTTATGGTGAATATATATTTAAATAATTAGAATGGATTGTTATAAGATCAAAAGTTTTATTATGGCAAGTTAATAAGTTTTAAAATTTGACACCAGACTTAAGAGGTTATTAGTAATTAATTTGATTTTTGATAGTGATGCTATGAATGAACTAGTCTGAGATTCATGTTTTATTTCAGTAGAGGACTGACCATCTGTTCTTTAAATAGGCGGGGTGTCACATCTAATTTTTGTAAAGCGGGGTTATATCTAATTACAACATTATCTCGAGGTTAAAGTCAAATAAACCTCATATTAAATTATCAATGTAATTCCATTAATGGTATTTGAACCCTATAATGAATAGTATCTAAATAATTAGCACTAGACACAACCACTTGTTGTGAGTATTTCATTCACACAAATAATAAATGAAAAAAGCACAGCACGTCATACAGAGTGAGACGTTTTACCCAAAGAATGGTTACAAAAGTTGAGATCATACACTAAAGGCCTATTTGATAGAAGGGTGGAAAAATGCAAATTTTTCCTAGCCAAAATTTGGCATGAAAAAATTTCCCTGGAAAAACAAAATTGCGTCTCTCATTTTTTGCTTTTTTTAATCAAACACCAAAGGTATAAATTTGAGTTATTGTTGGAAATTTATTATTCTAGACTTTTAGTTTACATTTCACATTTTATAAACAATATATATTTCTGGAAATAATTTAAAGGAGAAAATATGGCAATATTCATGCAAATACTCATATATTTAGGGAAGTTTACTATTCTGGCATACAATTGTTTAATTTATGTTAAATAGTGATTTTTAAAAAATATTTTATTTTTGGAACGTTAATAATTAGTGAAATGTTAATATTGAAAATGTTTATATTTAAGTCGAATGTTAATATTAATAATTATGTTAATGTTAATATCTTAGTTTAATGATAATATTAATAAAAATGTTAGTATTTCAGTTTAATGTTAATATTAATAATAAAGTTAATATTTAAGTGGAATGTTAATATTAATAATAATGTGGAACGTTAATATTAATATATCGTTAATATTTTAGCTTAACGTTAATATTAATAATAACGTTAATATTGAAGTGGAACGTTAGTATTAATAATAACTTATGAGTGCATTATTTTGTATATTTTATACCCAAGTTTATACTTTGTTAGTCTCATTTTATTTTATTTAATTAGTTCTTAAGATCATTTTATTAAAAAAGGAAAAAATTGCAAGAATGATTGATTTTGGATTGAAAATGGCAATTTTTAGTAAAAAAAAATGGACTTTTCGATAATTTTATAATATTCTTGTGCTAATTTGTGAAAAACGTTGCCTAGTAAAAATTTTGCAGGTAATGATAGAGTTTGGTGCAAATTGATGATCAATTCGAAAAAGGTGCGAAAAAGCTGACTTTTACGGTCGTTCGAAAATAGTTGTTTTTACGCTTGTGAAATCGTAAAAAAATCAGGAATTTTTATTCTCCGATTTGGACGAAATTTGGCATGCATGTTCAGAAAGAAAATCTAAGACTTTTCGAGTGGGGGGAAATTCGGTCCCTTATCCCCATCTAAAGATTGAAGAGGTGGAGTGATAAGTTTCAACACATTTCGGCCAATTTGGAAGAGTTTCACCAAAACCCTAATACCTCATTCCTATTCCTATAAATAAGACCATTGGGATCATTATTGATACGAGAAATCAGACACATGTCGTTCTCATATCAGCATATCAAGTGTAGAATAGATATAAAGCATATAAAGAGACAAAAGACAAGATATAGAGTGGTTTGACCATTAAAATGAGCCTACGTCCTCTTCGTTTCCATACTCTCATTATATATGCATTGTAGTACAAGTTTATAATGTCGTAATAAGCGTACAAGTTATATGAGAGAGAAGAATACATGTCTGCAGTGGTTCTGGGTGAGCCGGAGAGATGACTATTAACTAGATGAGAAACCCCCAAGCTATATTGACGGTGTGTAGAGAGTTCAGCAGGGCTTCTCCTAGTGTAGTAGTCTCGAATCTCAGGATTGGAACTCGAAATTAGAACTAGAACCGTAGTTCAACCTTCTCTATAAGGAGGTGTGAGATTCTATTTATCGAATATATGAGAGTAGCTATCAAGTCTGATAAGTAGGGGTTGGAGCCTATTTGGACCCAGGCGGCCGCTAGTATAGTAGAGGCCGTGGCATGTCAGACCCTAGGATACTACTATTGTAGAAGGTGTCGTGACCTGTTTGATCCAAAGCAGCGGCCAATGTCCAAGATGCTCATTGTCTAATAAACTTTTGTGTCATGTCCTGTCTGTTCCCAAGCGACGGTAATGAACTGAAAATGTTTCGGGTCCTATTTGGTCCTAAGGCAGCAGTCCATTACTAACTGTCCACGTAACTAAGTGTTACATTGGTCATATCAACAATCCCCCAAGCCGTAGTGTCAAGAGGTGGCGATTGGGGCTTTGAGTGAGTAATCTTATCTTCTGATCACAAGTTGTCGTGGCCTCTTATATAAATGAAAACTGGTCATGGCCTTCATTATGTTTCCAACACTTTGAGAGAAAATCGAAAGTGGAACTCTGTCAGTTTTCCCTTTGAACTATTCGGCAAGATTTTGTGGTGGACCAAGGCAGTCTACTGGTGGATTTTGATTTTGAACATCCCGTTGTTAAATTCCGGGTAACTTTCTTAAAAATTTGTTGTCTTAATCCGTATATGCGACTAAATAACTGGCTGACTTGTGAGAGAATGTGAACAATACTGGAACTTCTAATCATGAGAATCAAACTAGGATCAAAATGTTTCCGTGGGAGGTAATTTTTAGAATTCTTACTTTGTTACTTTTTTTAAGTGAGGAGATAGACAAAGAGCTCTTGGCAACTTAATTAGCTGAGATGGATGACGACACAACTGCCCTCAATAATGTAGCTAAATAGGGAAAAAGGAGAAAAAGGGCCATGGATAAACATCATGTCGTGGCTAATATAGAATCCCAACCAAATCTTTTCGCACCCATTGTGCAGGTTGAGGAGTCCGCTGCCCAAGAGAGGTCTGGGGGCCAGTTTGATGATGATATTAGCAGCCTCTTGGATGCGACAGGCTTGATGCCCACTGACTCTGAGCTTTAAGGTATCTGTAGAGTTTCTCAAGCTACCACCTCTAATAATCCCCCTCCACTAGTTATAATGGTTGTAAATGCCAAGTTGGAACCTCCCCAAAGTCGTGCCAGTGTTGGAACTAATGTTCGTCCACGGCCTCAACTACAGACTTCAAACCCTCAATCTTCCTGGGACACAACTGCCCGGGCGGTCCATAATATACGAAAGGTAGTTGATAACATGGACCTAGATCGTCTGAGAGATGAGAACCATGAGGACTTAGAGGATTGTTCCCTCCACATCCTGCTATGGGTAAGGTTAACTTTACTTTTCCCTCTATTTCTATATGTAATACATTTTTTTTCTAGCATATAATTTCTCTATATGCTGCAGACGTTGTGATGTCATAAAAGCTAAAGTATGAAGGCATGTACAAGATAAAGAAGGCCACGGAGAAGGTTCACTTGACTTATCTATAGAATGCCAAGGACATGTATTTTAAGGGTGGCAAGTAATCTACTTTTGCGGCACTCTGAGCTGCCCAAATCGACCTTAAAACTATTGTCAAGGTCAAGAATGATGCTAAAGGATGACAAACAACGACTGTAACATCTCTTCAGGCTGAATAAGCTTCTAAACATGCCACCATTCTTGAGACCCAACTGCAGAAACTTAAAGAAAAACACCAATAGGGAGATTGAGCATTCCGCATCCAAAAAGCAGATGGAGGAGTTTTATTTTACGGCCCTCAATCAGGCTACAGAAGCTGGTGTGGCCACATATAAAAAGTCAAGGTATATCTTCCACACCTATAGCAAGGCCTACATTCACGACTACCAGGAATTGAGATACAGGGTCATTAAGAACTTTCCAGAGGTTAAGGATCAAATCATGTCCTGGAATGTGGGTGATGCTGAGAATAATGCCTGCGTGGCTGAAATGAGGTCTGCAGCTTAAGAGAGGTCCAAGAACCAATTAGAGGATGCTCCAAAAGAGGACGATGAAACGAAGACAACTGCGGAGGGTGAAGAGGGGGATGGTGAAGATAATGCTGCCTCTTAGAATTAGGATCTTTTTGCTTCTTATGTGATGTACTTTACTATAATACCCCGTACTTTTATAGATATTTAAATTACATAAATGGGAGTAATTTGATAATTAAAGGAATTTTTATGAATAGTAGTTTTGGGATTTATTAAGTGTTAGATTAATTTTGATGTGTTATATCTAATTTTGGGATTAGTAAATGAGTCGGAATATTTTTATGTGATGTCGCAATTGGGTAAAGCGACGGGAAATACTTCACGTTGAAGAAAACACGTGTTGATAAGCGTCCGGTCCGACTAGTGAATTTTAGTTAAGTAACTCAGATGGAAATTTTGAGTGCATGGTTGGTTTCGGAATGGACGAGATAGTTAGAATAGAGTATCCGGGGGTAGTGTTTAGGTTCGAGGGACTTTTGGACTAGTAGGGACTCGCATTCGATCATACGAGTCAAAATTGGGTTTTATAAGGGATAGCCCTTATTTCTCTCTTATAAGGCATGAGAGAGAGGAAGAGAAGAAAGAAAAGAGAGAAAAGAATAAGGAAATAAAGGAAGAAGGAAAAGAGGAGAGAAAAGGGTATTTTCGATCAAACTCTACGAGATTCGACTCAGGCTCGTCGGATTTTATCCACTAGGCAAGTCTTTACTTGCTTTATTCAAATAATGTGTGTATCTCATATTATAGTTGGTAAAACATATGATTTTTGGGTTGAAACCCTTGAAATAAATTTGGGAAAATTGATTTTGAGCTTACAAATTGATGTATTGTTAACTCTTGATGACTTCCAGTGTTAAACCCTTATTAATGGTGTGTATATCTAGTTAGAAATGGGAGGAAATGATAAATGAGAGTTTAAATGGTTTTAGGGTTTAAATCCAAGAGAAATTGTTCTATCCCATGAATTAATTGATGTGTTAGTTATTAATCAGTGTTAAGATGATTATAGTGTTGTTGGTTAAGATTAGAAACCACAAAAATGGAGGTTGGGATGATTTTTGAGCTTTGGAAAATATGATAACCCGTAGCAAATTTTGGATTTTTGCAGGGCGAATCGATTCGGACAAGCCGAATCGATTCGGTTTTTAATAGTAAGAAAGTAGAACATTTGCAAATCGATTCGGTAAGGGTGAATCGATTCGAAAAGAGGTGAATCGATTCGTTCCAGGCGAATCGATTCGGCCCTGTCATATTTCTGAAAGTTTTCTTCCTTAAATTTAGGGGGAAATTAAATTAGAAATTGGAGATTATTCTAGGGGATTCTAGAGTGATATTAGGACTCCTAGATAAAGGAATTTAGGTTGAGTAAACCTTGGGATGAAAGAGGGAACCTTGGATTAGTTAAGGGTATAATCCGGGGTATGGACCTAAGGAATGGTTAGAATGCATAATATTCGAGAGAGGTATTAGGCAAGTGTATATAGATATATTTATGCGGTAAGAATAAATATGGGCCAATTGAATTTGAGTAAATCCTAGGATGCGAGTAGGATGGAATTTATGATATGGGCTAAAGAGGATTGAGTGGCTATCCAGTACGTCTATTAATGATTATTATTGTAGGTGATGCAATACCTATGGAATTAAGATACGTAGTTTGTATACTTATTTAAGTATTACAAATTGGTATATTCGGGATTATATATAAATCCTTAAAAGTGATTAAGGTAAGTAAACCTTAAGTAAAAGAATGCTTATAGGTCTAATATTTTAAGTGTGTAAATACTTATATACTATTACGCATGGGAAGATTCGGGATATTTTGTCCATCGCTCTAAGAGTTCGGCAATTATAGCCAGAGCATATTGAGAAGTGATATATATTATATATACGCGTGTTGTTACAGTATATATACGATTTGGTTATAAATATATTGGTATCCGAATGATATATTTATGTATACATATATCTCTAGTGCTATTAAGGGAGGTTGCGCGATGTGGGTGAATCTAGGGATGACAACGGGTCGGTTCGGGGTCGAGTTTTAACTCCCCAACCCCGTCCCCGTTAGAAAAACCATTCCCCGTCCCCGCCCCGTTCCCCGTTATAACGGGTTCGGGGATCCTCGTCCCCGTTTAAAACGGGTATCGGGTTCCCCGCGGGGAACCCGTTTTGATTTTCTCTCTCTCTCTCTCTCTCTCTGTGTGGTTTAATCATCGAAAATTTCGGGTAGGAGTTTGAATCAATTTCATAAATGGAGTAGTTGAAATTTTTTATTTTTCTTGGTGAAGAGAGTTATTTCATAAATAGATCGTTTGGACATTTGTAACAGCACTACATTTCAACTAAACCATATTCAACTAAAATCAAAATCCCAAACAATCAACTTAAATCAAGACCCCTAACAATCAGTTTATATATTATTGTAATAGTAGAGCCAGGGAATCGTGGAGTTTACCTTACAAGACTGCTTGATGACTCAGCGATGCAGGGACATGAGGGGATGAGGACGACGCAGATGAGGGGTTAAGGAAAGATGACGCAGCGATGCAGCGATGCCGGGAACGTGAGGAAAAGAGGCAGATGAGGGAGAGCGGCGTGAGAGAGAGTGAGGGACTAGGGAGAAGAGTGAAGGACTCAGAGGGTTTATTTTTTTAGATGGAGCGGTGTGTTGTGTGTATAGTTAGAGATCTAGGGTTTGTTTATTTTTAGATGCTTTATACTTATATATTTATTATAATATAAATATATATATTAATAATTCGGGTATCCCCGTGGAGACCCGAGGGTATACCCGAACCCGACCCGAAATCTTTCGGGGATTTTTTTTACTCCCCGAACCCGACTCGATCCCAGAAATTTCGGGGATTTTTCGGTGATTTTTTTTCGGGTATCCGCGGGGATCCGAAATTTCGGAGAAAATTGCCATCCCTAGGTGAATCCCCTAGCTTTTAGAGCAGGGAGAGTATATCCCAAGGTCATATCATCCCGTGTATGGGTGCGATAATGATTGCACTTTCTGGAGGGAATATAACCACCTCCACCATTTAGTATTTCTAGCATGATCATGAGTAAGTCTGACTTGGTACCTAGTTTAAGTTGAGTATACCTGGATGATGATATCACTTTGAGACTGCATCCTCGAGTTATAGCTTAGTGGGATGGTTATTATACTTATGATTGTAACATAGGTATAAATATACTTGTTGTTTATAGTATATTGCTTGTATATGAAGATGATATATCCTATAACTTAGACTTGTGTAAAGTGTAAAATGAATAAGAGATTATTCTTCTTCCGAGATATTTATATCCGGATTAATACAAATGTGAATCGTATATTAAATGAGAATTATATATACAACATTTTATATACTAAAGTGGAAAGGGTATTTTTTTTAAACTAGTGAAAGTTTCGTAAAATGAACGATATATATATATATATATATATATATAATCATACTAATTAAAGCTTAGGTGATAGCTTATGGTATAACATATTATATCAAGTAGGGTATGTGATAGTTATGAGGACTTCGAGGATGGGTGAAAGAGATTAGTTAGGCAGGGTAGCTTAACTAGGTTGTTTAAAATGTATGTGATAGGTGTGCACTATTACAGGGGGGGTGAGGTGTATTTCATGAGAGTGCAATACCAGTTTAAATATGAGAGATTTCTTATTTTAAAAATATAGCATTTTATGCACTTGCTAAATATTTTTAAAACTCAGGCTCTGACCCGTTTCTCTATTTTTCCCTTTATTGCTATATATGTATATATATTAGGTGTCTAGACACAGGGTCGCCTAGATGATGATTCTTTCGAGTCAGACGTTTGCTGCAGCAGCTGTAGCTGCAAGCAGGTTTATTTTAGACGCGTCTATCCTTGTGATCTTGATAGGAGGTATTGTAGAAACATTCGGGCGGATAGCCGAAATGTATTCATTTACTCTTTGGCGCATTTTAGTTTACGGAAATTTGATTTGGTTGTATTATGTTGTACCGAGAGTTCGATTACCTTATTTCATTTCAGTCGTGTGATTGTTTTAGTTGGTTGGTTTGATTAAAAAGATTAGTTAAATAAAATTTTGATGCCAGCCTAATAAGTTATTAGTAATTAAATTAGTTTTCGACAGTGATACTGAGAATGAACCATATGAGATTCCTGTTTTAATCTGGTATAGGATTGATCACCTGATATTTTATTAGGTGGGGTGTCACATGTACACAAGGTTGCGGCCCTTTAACATTTGAACGAACTTTATTAAGGCTGTGACAACTTATCATTATCTGTCTTGACTATTTTAACATTTTACACCCCTTAATTATAGTTCCGGCCTTTATTTGGAACTTGAATGACTTTTTGTTTCTTATTTGTAAGCTTTTATTCCTTTGCTTTGTTTGCCTCAGCATTTGAATGCATGATGTCTCTATATATCTTTGATTACTTGAATGTACAATTATTCCTTGGAAAAATGATCTTTAATAGTGACAGTATGGACATAGGGTCGTGACAACTCCTTACAAATGACTCTTAAACAAGGCTGCGGCCAGTTATTTTTTTCCTCGAGATTTTTCGTTCCATATTTGTGCCTTATTATCCCCCAGGCCACGGTGCCAAAGGGAATTAACTTTGGGGCTGCGGCTTAGCTCTTTTGCCCTCAACTTTTCCGTAAATTTTCCAAGTCTCGGTGAACAACAATTTTGAGGCTGCGACAGGATTGCTAGACTGTCGTGGCATTTGAATTGTCATTTCATTGAACTTCATGCTGAGCTGCAACCATCTATTCCTTGTAGCTTTCACATGCTTCAGGATGCTAATTTCACAGCACCTCTAGTCTCTTTATCGTGAAGCCACTTTCCTAGATTCTCTTAGTCGCTTTGATTGGGTTATTATCAGGCCTCCCCGAGTTAGGTATTATAAAGCGTCCCCAATCTAAATTTGGATATATATATATATAAAGCCTTCCCAGGCTGGGTATTATGGGGCTTCCTCAAGCCAAATTAGATATGTATAAAGCCTTGTCAGGATGGGCATTATGGGGCTTCCCCAAGCTAACTCCTGTGTCCCGAGTACTACGAACGGGCATTAATAGTACCCGTGGCTAATGGAAGCACCTTGAATCCTTAAATGCTTTCGATGTTGCCATTACGATTGTAATTATCACGTGCTTAGGCATTTCGAGGGATGTTATGATCCCATTAAGATAGTTTCTCCCAAGATAATTTTTTGTCTGCATTTTTACATCTGTATAAGACAAGAGCCTTTTATGGGTTAACAGATAATGAAAAAAAAAGAAATGAGATATGGAAAAATTCACAAAATTTTATATATTCATGACTTTGTTAGGAAAATACAAAGTCAAAAGGAAACATTTAATTAGAGTTTCTCAAAGATAAAAATGAAACATAGTGGAAACTAAGGTAGATATGAGGCATGCAGCTTGTCAGACTAGGTTGCATCCCTTAAGCATCCTTCAGGAATCGCTGTAGCATTCCCTGCCTCACAAGTCTTTAGATTTCATCTTTCAGTGCAAAACATTTGTCAGTGCTATGTCCATGGTCTTTGTGGAAGCTGTAATATTTGGCTATATCCCTCGTATGAGGAGGAGACTTCAATTTCTCAGGCCAGTGAAGAAATTTTTTTTCTTTGATGAGTTCCAACACCTCTTCAAGTTCGTAGATCAGTGGAGTGTAGGCTTCAAAATCCATTTCTATTTTTTCCACTTTCCTCTTTTAACTCCTTTCCATGGCCAATTGTGCTTTGGAGGACTGTATGGTTACGGAGGAGATGGATGGGACAACAGCCTTTGGTGTTGCTACAGCTTCTAGCATAAGAACCCTTTGAGTCAGGAAGTTAACCTGAGTCTGGAGCGAGTCATGGTTGTCATAAATATGATTGAGGTGGTTGTACAGTTGAGCAATATCATTCCTCATCTCTACACTTTGAGTGGATTCTCCTTCCATTTATGTCCGTTACTCTTTAATATATATATATATATATATATTGAGACAAATCTAGCATGGGTGAGTGATGAAAGAAATGCAGAGGAGATAACCAAGTATAGTAATAAGGATGTAGGCTGTGGCAATCTACCAAGATACACTGATGTGGCCGTGACATGCTGGACACGTGAAGTCAATGTCGTGGCCCCTCCCAGGGAGCACCAGAGTTGAATCCGAAGAAAGTTTCACCATGTCCTCTTCCAGGTGATGAAATGAAGCTATGCAGCATCCTCCATAAAGGCTACGGCGCTCAAGAAATTTTCTTGCCAGGCTGCATCCTTTTTGCTGCTGCCTAGTGCGATTCCAAGGACCAATGAGATGTGTTCAACCCATCTATACATATGAAAAAATAAGCCTACTATTGGTCTACTAGGGATAGATCAGTCTTACAGCTCCCCCAAAATGGCACAATTGTGGTAGAGAACCCTAGATCATAGGCTAAGAAAGTAACAAATGAGAAGATAAAACTCATCCCTAGTTACCCACCTTTGAGAGGCTATAGCGTTTTTGCATTTTCAACACTATCTAGGTGAGGTAACATCATCAGGGTATATAAATAGATCTAAGGTCTTAAAAAGGAGACCATCGAACAGATCTGAAAATATGTGATACCCATTTAAGGGTCTATATACAAAATACGGGCTCGATAACCAAAACTCACCCACTAGATGATGACCCAGGGGGTCCCCATGAATGAAATAAAGTGTTAAGAACCCGAAATATAGAGAAATAAGATAGAAATATGTCATTTCCCACAGATGAAACAGTGTCGTAATAGGAGTATAAGATAGATGAGAGAGAAAAATACATGTTTGTAGTGGTTCTGGGTGAGCTGGAGAGATAACTATGAAGTAGATGAGCAACCCCAGGCTGTATTGATGGTGTGTAGAGAGTTCAGCAGGGCTTCGCCTAGTGTAGTAGTCTCAGATCTCGAGATCAAAAACCAAAAATTGGAACTAAAATCGGAGTTCAACCTCCTTTATAATGAGGTGTGAGCTTCTATTTATAGAACATGTGAGAGTAGTTGTCAAGTCTGATAAGTAGGGGCTATGGCCTGTTTGGACCCAGGTGACAACTAGTATAGTAGAGGTTGCGGTGTGTCGGACCCCAGGCCAGTACTATTGTAGAAGCTGTCGTGGTCTATTTGATTCCAGGCAGCGACTAATGTTCTAGACGCTTATTGTCTAGAAAAATTTTGGGCCGCGTCCTGTCTCTGCACATGTGGAGGCAATGGGCTAAAAATGTGCCACGACCCATTTGGTCCCAAGGCAGTAACCCATTGCTAATTGTCCACGACACTAAGTGATACACTAGTCATATCAATAATCATCCTTTCGGGGAGAGAAAAAAGATTGTAGAGAGTCACTTTAGAATAATTTTTGGTAGTTTTATTTTGAGAGTTTTATTTATATTTGAGTTCCAAGAATTGTATCTTTGTGGGAGGAATTTCGTAAAGATTATTTGTGAGACACAACATTTGCAATTTTTCTTTATTAATTAAAATTAGTATTCATTCTTGCAATTTTTTTACGTCTTCAATGATGTTAGCTTAATTTCTTTACTAGGACTAGGGGAAATTTATCATGTTTGATTAATATTGTGCGTGATTTAAAATTTTCTTTGTTCCCGATATGTGCTAAAGGTTTAAAAATTCGGTATTCATTTAAAATGGCACGAGAGTGTGTTTTAACCGTTCGACTTATTTTTGGAAAAAAATCATATTTTTGTGTGTGAGTACTTTTTGATGGATTATGATTGCACTCGATTGTTTTGATAATCCATGCTTAAAGACTACTTTAAAATTTGAACGTGAACTTTTTAAGGGAATAGGGATTTTATCCGTCTAAAATTAGAGACGTTAAATTTTAGTGTGAACTTAGTCGAGTTATTTTTTGAATTAAATACGACGAGAGTCGGTTTAATTTAATTTATAAAATCAAGAATGGAGATTTTAAAATATTTAATAGTATTAGTTAAACGTGATAAATCGATCCAATATCCTAGTTTCTCACACACTAGTTTATATCTTTCGTAGTTGCACATTTTAATTGTGTTAGCTTAGTTTAATAATACATCTCATCTCTCAACCCATTTAATCTAGTTGGATAATCACAATTAATTTGAATGAAAAATTGATAAATCTCTATGGATTCGACCCGTACTTACACTCGCTATGTTATAATAGCCCGTGCACTTGCGGTATTTAATAAATTGACAACTAGTTTTTGGCGTCGTTATCGGGGATTTGTTTGATTTTTTTTAAAACAAGTTGTAACTTTTGGACTAGTTTTTCTTGCTTTTTGCATTTTTGTAAGTAAAAAAAAATGTTTCATAAAAGGAAAAAAATACAAAGAAAAATTCTGAAAAAAATATCCAAAAATTCAAAAAATATTATTATTCCCAATAGTAATTATGTTTTTTTTTTAGATTATAAAAAAAATTGTTTCACAAAGTGTGCCTAGTTATTTTTGTTTTAGTAATTACACCACTAGTGGGATGTCGTGTTTATTTTTTCTTTATTATTATTTTTTTGTGTCGCACTTTACGTTTAGTGAAACTTTTTTTTCTCAGCAGCACATTAAAAAAAGAGAAAAAAGGGCAAGTGAAGAAAAATTCGAAAAAAGTGTGCAATGGTGAGCGAACATAAAGAAAACTTGTGCAATCTTGCCACGAGCACAAGGAACTCTTAGGGTCGACTGAAACGTAGGCGATGTTTTCCTCTGATCGGCGTCAACTAAAACTTCAGCCCAACGTAAACAAGTGACCGTAAAAAGTTCACGCCGGAGGCACAATTTTGTGTGCTCTTACGTGTTTTAATTTCACATATAATTTACTACGTTGCATAAATTGACTTAAGGGCAAAACCCGTGTGAAAGATAAGGTGGAGATTTCGTCACCTGCCCTTGGCCCGAAAATTACTAATTAACCCACCGTTTGCATATCCCGAGCCATTATATTTACTTTAAAATCAAGTAGACATTGGGCTTAGTATATCACATAGCTCATAGGAAACCTCTTAACGAGGCTAGAATTAAAAGCTACTCCAACACGAACTTGTCAAATCGATCCCATTTCACCTTGTCTAGGATTGGTGGTTTTTAATGTGTCTTCATACCGACCACCTACCTGGAGGAAAAAGCAGGATTTGAGGCAATAATCGTAGTTGATCGTCTTTTTAATTCTCCATTGTCAAAGAAAAGGAGCTATCTAATTAGGGAGATTAATTCAGATACAACTGTTGTCGTCGATTAATCTCGAGAAAAGTAGATTTTAAAATTAAAATTCCCTTCACCTAAATTAGATAATTCAATTTGCTTTGTGTTAGCTAGGACTTACGTGGTTTAAGTCAAATATTATTTTAAAATTTTCTTTACACACAAAAAAACAAAAAGAGAAAAAAAGAGAAAAATTCAAGTGAGCTCAGTTTATGCAAAGTTGGTTTCAAGACCATACCGGTCGTTTGTCGAGTGTGGAGCCTAGCATTCCTGATACTTACGTAGGTAGATTTTCACCTAGATGGGAGACGGTTTAGCACCATGTGCCCTTAAAGATTACCTTTATCTGACTAGGTCTAGTCAACCTTCATGTATACGTCTACCCGAACACACCGGGAATAATTTCCAATTCTATTCAGTAGCAATCCAATTGTTGCCCATGTTTTGTGGCACTGAAAAAGAGGATCCTTACCTCCATGTGCGTGAGTTTGAAGAAATTTGTGGAACCATTAAGTACCAATAACTCACTAACGAGATTATAAAACTTAAATTTTTTTCGTTCTCATTGAAAGACAAAGATAAAAGTTGGTTTTGAATTTCGGAGAAGTTATCAATCACCTATGTTGTAGCAGAAGTGAAGGCGCACACAGACTACATGAACCAAAATAGTTAAATTTAAGAATAGAGCAAAGTAAAAAATGGACGAGGTGAGATTAAAATTAAAAATTAATCCGATACCCATGTCAGATGATGCAATCCAAAGTCATAAATCCTCAAGGGGTGCATCTTACCCATAAACAAGTAGTCTCCATTGGATGGGACAGTAAACATGGAAGTCCTCGACCTTGACACTGATGGATTGACTGAGTCAGTACATGCCTCCCGTTGGGAAATGTTGGCAGCCCAGAAAAGCCACAAAATCCTATAATGAAGAACCACTAGAGGAGCTTGGCATAGATATAGACGGAGGGGGATTTACCCTATGCCTCGTCTCCCTTTACTGACGAGTGTCTGAGGGAAAAGTGGGTTCCTTTCATTTATGGACAACCTCAGGATTGGTCGGGTCATTGGCAGTCATATTTTTTATGGGCAATTTGCCTCTCATCTTTTGTAAAGCATTTTTGAGGCTGGGGGATGTCATATTGCAAAGTTCGTCCGAAATGTGAGGAGGACGATCTATAAAGAAGAAATAAAAATAATTAGTCATACAGATGAAAGACGAGAGAAGACTTGTGAACAAAAAAGTTTAGTAACTCACACAACTGGTCTAGGGGGTCAACCCCCTGACTAGACTCCTCAAAAAAGTCAGGAGTCCTGAGATCCTCAAACTCAGGAAGGGCACCTTCTTTCCATTGATCCCTCACATAGTTGACCTTCTCCTTATTGGCAACGCTAAGGCCTAGGTCCAACTTGGCAGACATGGAGGGGTTAGACTAGGTGCATGGAACCCTCGGTTTATCCTCAGACGGGTTGGCGTCGATTGAAAACTCACATGCCCTATAAATGAAGAAAAATCTCAATTTCTAGTGGTGATTGGATGGTTATGCGATGTGGATGATCTTCTTATCAGGGTTTTTAGATCCTAGGTGGTAATAGCAGGGCTGAGTCCTTGAGGATGAGACATTGTAAAAAATGTTGAATATTTTAACTGAAGGGTTGTCTATATACTTGCTCATCCATAGGGAGACGTAGCTAAGTATATTCCACTAAGAATTGGTTGCTAAAGGAGATGGAGCAAGTCTTAGGATATATATAATAGCTTAGACATAGGGATGGAAAGGGAGTTGAAAGTCGACCCCAAACATCTAATCGTAAATAACCACTTCACCTTATCGATTGACATATACTCTCTCATCCTCATCGGGGATGCACATAATGATGTCAGACTTAATGACATATAAATGTCTCTAAAGAAGAAGGTTAGACTCTTGGAGGGTGGATTAAAAAGTCTAGACGAATGAATAATTAACTAGTTCCTCAGCCTCGGAGTCATCACTATCGGTAGGAGCTCTAGCAGTCGGGGACCCATATACAAACCTTACTTGAAACTCTCTCGCAATTATGGCCGAGAGAGGAACAGTAGTTGGAGGAATAACAACATCAACAGTCGACTCAGTAGGGTCTGAGATGACTTGAATTGAAGAGTCATCCGGGCTGGATGATCCAACATGGTCAGACGTAATTTGGAATGAAGATTCATCATGACCAGACAACATAGCTTTGTCAGAAGAGGAAGTTCGAGATGAGCTCTCGACAGACTAAAACTACCCAGAATTTATGGGTGATAACCTCATTTCCTCTTCGAAGGAGTCCCTACTCTAGACTGGGGGAGAGGAAGAGTCAGTCATCTCGTCCCTATGAACCTCAGGTGATGAGGGTAAAATGGACTTCATGGGAATATGAAAGATAGGGCGAGTAAGGTCGGCCCCAGATCTACATTGAGCCTCGACCTCCTCCTTAATTCTATGAATTTCTTGGAAGTACATCTCTCTGAGTGTGGGGTATTGTTTTGGTAGCTCATAAAGAATTTATAACATTCAAAAGGCTGAAGCTTAACTTGACAAGAATAATGGTTAAAGGTGAAAAAGGGAAAAACAGTTTGCTAGTTGACTGACATTGACCTAATTATCAAAATGGACAATTGAATAGTTTTGATTCAAGAACATATGAAGAATGTTCTTAATCAGAGTTTCACCAAAGTTTCACCGCAGTTTAAGTTGTGGCTAGTTGAAGAGCATATAAGGCTGAGAAAGGTTGAAAAACCTAAAATAGACTGCCCAACCCCCAAAATCACCAAAAAAAAACACCTAATAGTATCCCTAGAGCCACCAATGAAGGTTGCCAAAAAATGAAGCTCGTCAGAATATATGAAAACGAAAAAAAAACTAACACACATGAGGGGGAAAGATTTGAAATGGTGGATAATAGAGATTACTTGGAAGGAGTGGAAGAACGAAGAAGCAAATTAAGTCCAAAAATCTCGATTGAAAATGCCTGAACAAGAGTAGACAGAGACTATTTTTAGAGAGAGAAAGATCGCACATGAAGAAGAAGAAGAAGTTAGAAAGAGAAAATGGTTTTCAAAACCATTTAAGTACCTATAATCATTGAGCACGATTTCAAAAGACATCATCATTAAGGCACATCACCCTAGGGCACACTTACAACCATCATTCTTGAGTCGTATGCTGATCTGGAAAATTATAACATAAGTCATTTAATTCAAGATTAAGCTATCTAAATGGCTTCGAATAGTTTGTTGAGGAAACTCTTTTGTCAAAACAAATTTCTTAACACAAGATGTGCTTAAAACAGTATGAACGAATTATTTAAGTATAGGTTTACCAGTTTTGAAAACCAAATCTTACAAAGAAATTAAATCAACACAACCTCAAAAAAGGGATGAGAGGAAGAGGAAGCATGCAAGTACAAATTTTTAACGTGAGAAAACCCCACCAAATTGGGGAAATATCCATGGAGGTCTATACACCTCAAAAGTAAAAATCCATTAAAATAGAGTAACATGCTACAGACTATTTAAAAAACAAGACACATAATCAATCCTAATCTAAGTTCAGAAATTATACCAACTCCTCTTGAATTTTCTGAATTCTCCCAATGCTCTGATGTTATTGATGTTATATCGGCTTTGTAACTCCACTCCTTTTAGCTTTTCAAGACTCCTTCAAGCTTTACATAGACTCCAATGTTCATAATCTCTCTACCAACACCTTTTAGTGTTGTAGTGTGAAAGTGTAAGTGGTGATGTGCTCTAAATCACATGCATGCAACCCACATAAACTTATTACAAACCAAATGATTATCAAATTACAAACAAATTCTAAAATGCAAAGAAGATTTCTAAAATCAGTTTGATCGAAACTCAGACTTTAAACCTTTCAATTTAGCCATAGATCAAGAGGGAATCTTTCTATATAAAAGATCATAAACACTTTCGTTATTAAAAAATATTTACAAATATTTCACAAAATGTGAAATAATTGAAAGTGTAAATCCCCAATCAAGATCTTAACTAGATCTAAGTCAAAGTACTCTCAAACACTGAAATTAGAAATTATTCTGTTGGTTTAGGGTTTGAAAGAAACATAACAATTTAAAACAACCAACAAAATTGAGATTTCTCGAAAGAAGAAATCAAGTCCAGTGAGATAAAACGTGAAGTGTAACACAGACTCACAAATCTCATATTTCTATGAAAGAAAATGAGATTCGGAAAAACTGACTTGGTTAGACAAGAGATTAAGAACAAGATAGGATGGATCTTCTCGAATCTAGAACTAACTCAACTCTCAGAACTATTTTCAGGTGAGATTTAGCTGGAGTTAGGTTAGGGTTTTTGTTTTCTCTCTTTTTTTTGTTCTCTCACTCTCTCTCTCTCTCTCTCTCTCTCTCTCCTCTCTTTTATTCTCTCGAAAGTGAGGTGAAAAAAAGTTGGAAATGAAAGGACGAAGTCTTCTTTATACAAGGAAGAGAAGGATCTGGAAAGTCTCAGGTAAATGGACATTTAAGATTTGATCGAAGGAAATCTAATGGCTACTAAATCACCGCATTTAAAAAAGATCTGATTGGTTTAAATTGTTAACACATGGATCAAGTAAGAACTCATAAAGGCCATAGATTGAAATGATCCAAGGGTTATCAATCATTCCCAGGTATGAGAGTGTAAAGAAACACAGATCCAACCATTGTAAGTCCAATATGTGTAAGGCTGAGATGACTTGAATGCATGTTTTTGGTCTTGCAGAAATACATATTTTATGCACAATATTATCTAGCTCTTTCAGATTCCACCCAAGATAAATTTTAAAAGGTTTTACTAATTTCAAAACAACCCACAATCATTTGTAAAAACTAATTTTAAATTTCTAAAAATTGTTTACAAAATCCTAGAAATTATTTAAAATATCCCAAAAATTATGGAAAAATTATTTTAATGGGATTTAACTCACACACACCCATATTATGAAGAATGAAACTCATATATGCAATCATAAGTGAGGTGTTGGTGTTCTACCTTTAGGAACCATTTGAGGAATTCAAATGAAAAGTCTAAAGTCTTTATCGTCAAAGTAGGATATGACTCAATTTTCTCACTATTTCTAAACTAGATGAGCACCTATAAATATAGACTCAAGTGAGTCAAAGATATAGGGGTCTTCAATCTCCCCCTTTGAAAATATGAGACAAAATCTCCTTTGAGTCATCGAGGACTCGTAGGGATACAAAAGAAATAAGAAAAACCTATTCCTATAAAAAATTCTATCTACCCAATATCCTAGAAAAAGAAAATTACATAACTCAACTATTTACAGACCAATACCCTATCAAAATTCTATTGTAAATGAAGGTATTGATTCCTGTAAATGAGATAACCAAGATCAAGATTTTTAGTTAAGAATACAGTAAGAATGTCCAAATGGACTCAAATTTCTCCCCCATTTTGTCTCAAATAGACAAAGGGTAAAGAAAATAAGTATGAAACAATAAATCATTATTCTGCCACAACCATACCATTAGACTTGCGCAAAGATTAAATCAAAGATAATCTAATGGTTTAGCAAATAAGTTAGCTAATTACAATTAAGTAGGTAGGTAATTAATTTCTAACTCCTTAGATTCAACTAACTTGCGTATGAAATGATATCTGATTTTAATATGTTTGGTACGAGAGTGGTGAACTAGATTTTTAGAAATATTGATCGCGCTTTGATTGTCACAATAGAGATGTATTTTATCTTCAATTATACTGTAATCTTTCAGCATTTGTTTTAGCCAAAGTAATTGAGCACAGTAACTTTCTGCGACAATATACTCGGATTCGACAATAAACAAGGAAGTGTAGTTTCGTTTCTTACTACTCCATCCTACCAAATTATTACCAATGTAGTAACTTGCTCCTGAAGTACTCTTACTATCATCGGAACACCCAGCCCAATCATCATCGGTGTATCCTACTATAGTACTAGAAGTGTCTTTAGTGTACCAAAGTCCTAAGTTTAGCGTGCCTTTAATGTATTTGATAATTCTTTTAACACATAATAAATGACTCTCTTTAGGATTGTTTTGATATCGGGCACACACGCAGATAGAGTACATGATAGCAGGATGGGAGGCAGTAAGGTAAAGTAAGATTCCTATCATACTACGGTATACGGTTGAGTCGATGGATTTACCATTGTCATCTTTAGAAAGTTTGACAAAAGTACTCATATGAGTCATAGATTCTTTTGCTGTTTCTACACCAAACTTCTTGACAATCTCCAAAGCGTATTTGGATTGCGATACAAATAACCCATCTAAATTTTGCTTAACTTGGAGCCCAAAGAAAAATTGTAACTCCCCCATAAGTGACATTTGAAATTATCTATGAAAAATGTCCGAGAAGGATTTAATTTCTAAAGGGGAGGTGGATCCAAAAATAATATCTTCTACGTATACTTAGGTTATGGTAATGGTCTATATAAATGTTTGACAAAACGAGTTTGATCATTACCTCCTCATTTAAAACCATTATTTATAAAGAAGGTATATAAACGTTCGTACCAAGCTTTAGGAGCTTGTTTTAACCCATAAATGCTTTCTTAAGCTGATAGACGTAATTTGGATGATAAGGTCAATGAACCTTTTTGGTTGTTCTACGCAGATCTCCTCTGTTAAGATTCCATTAAGGAAAGCAGATTTAACATCCATTTGATATAGTGTGAAATGCAAATGACAAGTTATTGCAAAAAGTAAGGGAATAGACTCGAGGCGAGTGACAGGTGAAAAAGTTTCCTCGAAGTCTATTCCTTCAATCTGGGAGCTTCCATAGGCAACTAATCTAGTTTTATTTTGAAAAATCATCCCAGATTCATCTGTTTTATTTTTAAAAATCCAACGTGTGATGATAACCCTTTTATTTCCAGTCTGGGGTACAAGATATCATACATCATGTATGAAAATTAAAGAAGTTTCTCTTGCATAGCCCTTATCCACAATGGGACATTCAGTGCTTCATTAACATTATTTGGTTCTATAAGAGAAATAAAGCATGCATAATGAGCAAGGGTACGTAGTTGGGATCTTGTACGAACTAACTCGGTAGGATTACAAGCTACACTGTCTAAAGGATGATCTTTGGAAACCCAGTTAGGTACTTCAGGGGTCTCAGTTGGTAAGGACTCATCTATCTCTGGAGAATCATAATTTAAAGTGTTTTCAGATTCATCCACTATATTTGGTTCTGTGATCTTTCTTTTACATTAGTGTTACTTACAATCACGTTAATAGATTCCATCGTGGTGTTTGGTATGAAGATTGTAGACACAATAGGCTCTACTATTTGGAGAATATCCTAAGAAAATAGCTTTATCTCCTCCGATTTTGAATTTAGACAGATGTTCTCTGTCCTTACAAACATAACAGGTGCTACCAAAGGTTTTAAAGTATTTTAGGTTAGGTTTCTTCCCATACCAAAACTCATTGGGTGTTTATTTGGTATTTTTCCTTAAGTAAGCTCGATTGATTATATGACAGGATGTACGAAAGGATTCTACCCAGAAATATTTAGGTAGCTTCTTAGCATGAATCATCACATATGCTATTTCTTGAAGAGTGCGATTTTTACGCTCAGCAATTCCATTTTTTCGAGATGTCTTAGGGGCACTAAATTTATGTTTGTAACCATTATAGTCATAGTATTCCATAACACCTGAATGTATGAATTCTCCTCCTCTATCACTACGAATTCTATCTACTTGGGAATCCTTTTCATTTTCTATGTGAAATAAGATTTTTAAAAACTTATGAAAAGTTTCTGACTTGTATTTTAAAAATGCAACCCAGGTAAATCAAGTCAGTTCATCAACCATAACTAAGATATAACTATTTCCACAAAGACTAATCGTACGAGAAGGACACATTAGGTCCGCATTGATGAGTTCTAGAGGATGTGGATAGAACTTCTTTAACTTTCTTGTGAGGAGCCTTAACAGGTTTTCCCTCTTGACAGGGACCACATATGATGTTTGAAATTGGTTTGACCTTAGGAATATCTCTAACAATCTCTTGGGAGCATAATTTACTAAGACTCATAATTAATTCGATCCAACCTATTATTCCATATCTCATTGTCATCCATTCTAGAAATGTTACAAACCTCTGTACTTCGATTGACTGTGTAATAGTTATTTGGAGAACAGAGTCCTGTAATAATGCAATCACCTTTTTCATTTAAAATTTTGCAATTGTTCTTTGAAAAGGTTCCAGTATAGTTGGAGTCCAAAAATTGTGATATACTTAGTAAATTAGCTTTAAGACCTTTTACCAAGAGAACATCCTCAATAATGGGTAATCCTTCTTCATGGAGTGTTTCTTTACCAATGATCTGGGCTGATACACCATCTACAAATAAGACTTTTCCTTCGAAGAAGTTAGTTTTGTTTAAAAGTTTAAAATCATCCCTGGTCATATGTTTGGAAATTCCAGAGACTAAATACCATCCAGATGTCGTGTGTTCAGCTTTCAAAGCACTGATCACAACATTTTATTTTAACTGGGGCAATAGATCATCTTTTCTAACCCAAATTTCTCTAGTTTTCAATTTACGCTTATTAGCTCGTAATTGATAAAACTTGCGAGATTCTGTGTTTTCTTTAAAAGATTTTTGCACAGGTTTATGAGTATTATAGACAGATTGAGCAATTGGTTTAGAAAATAATCTAGGATTCTTTCTTGTTGATATTATTTTAGTATTAGTCCTTCTCTTTCTATTTCACTAGTTAGAATTATTATCTGGTTGTCTAGGAAGGACATAGTTGTTTCGGCTTCTCCTATAATAGTTGAAGTTATGGTAAACAGGAGAGTTATAGACTGGATTACATAGACGTTTTGGAATAGAAACCATCAAGGGAATGTCCATAGACATCACAACAGGAGCAGTAATGATGGCACGTAGAACTCATAAATTTAGGAAAATTGTTATTCGAAGGCTTGTCTAGGTTTTGAGATCTAGTCTTGTAACTAGGTGGCACAGGATGAAATGACGAATCAGCTTATCGAATAAGGGGCAGACGTATTTATCCTTATGTTTAACATTATGCTTAGAGTTACTTGATTCACTAATGTCTAACTTTTATTGCTTTGAGTCAAAATCATTTTTCAAATTTTGAAAACCTGGACAAGTTTCAATAGGTCTTTTGCCACCAAAGACAAACTTGATAGGCTCAAAAGTTTTTGTTTGCTTGGAATTATTGGGGAAAAAGCCTATTCCAGTTTTGTCATCGGAATTGGTCTTACTTTCAGCAACATAGTCTTCAAAAGATTTAGAGTTATTTTCAAATTTAACAAATTTTTTAAAGACTGTTAATGTCTTTTCTTTTTTTTGTTTCAATTCTAACAATGTTCCTTTGTATTTCTTTTCCAGAATTTCATTTGAGTCAGACAATCCGTTCAGTTTTTGTTCAAAATTTTTAGTTTCATTCTCATGAGTTAGATATTGAGAAGTGTACTCTTCAGCATTCTGTTTGATCATAAGACGTAGGGTTTATGTCTTCTCGGTCAGATTGTTGACAATATTTTCAAGTCTAGTGCTTTTCTTGAGGTTTTTTGTGTACAGTGTGTGAATGTTAGGAAGTTCTTCATCGTCGGAGTCACTAAGTGTGCAGTGTGCAATGTCCCCTAGAGGTTCATTTTTAGGACTCAAACACCCATTGACAACAATAATAGAGCGTTCCCTTTGACTCACACACATCGTGTTCGAATCATTATCAGTATTCTCAAGTAACAAAGTAGACAAATCAGTAGGAATAGAATCATTTAACATAGCATGATCAGTTTCCTTATCATCAGTGTATATGATTTTAGCGAAGAAGGACATACAAGGGTCATAAGTGTTACATGAATTAGGTTCATCATTTTCTGATTCACTTGAGTCATGCGAAGTCTTGCATAGATGAGCCCTATTATGTTTGTGAATTTTGTGTAAGTTAAATCTACAGTCACTAGACATGTGTCCTAACTTCCCACATTAATAACATTCAACATTTTTAATGTCTAGCCTCTCTCAGGTCCCTTGTAACTATCAGTTTGGTGTTTTTCTTATCTTTTCTCACGAGGCCTATTATTAGATCCGTTTGGTTGGATAAGTAGGTTTTCCTTGTCTTTTTGCTATTTTATTTTGAAATTTCATAATTTTCTTAAATTGTTTAGACATTAAGGCAAGTTGATTATCTAGACTATCTAAATTACATTCCTCATCAGATTCCAAGTCAATGTTAGGTATATGAAGTTCAGGTGTGGTCAACTTAGATGAAAAAACAAGATTAGAACTAGCCTGTCTCTTTTGGGACTGGGTTAATTATTCTTAAATTCTAATTCCATTTCCACCATTCTCAATTTCCTACTGAAGAGTTCAGTTGTGAGACTTTGATCATCCATATCCTCAATTTCATATCTCTTATTATCAAATTTCTGTGGAAGTGATCTTAGTATTTTAGAGACAATTTCCTTTCTATCATAAACAATCCCATTGGCATGAAGCGTAGTCACTATGTCTGTCAACCTAATGTAGAAGTCATCAAATGACTCAATCTCAGTCATGACTAAAGTGTTGTACTGCTGGATTAACATTTGGGTTTTAGCAGCTTTAACACGTGTGTCTCCTTCATGTGCAGTCACTAGGATGTCCCATGCTTCATTAGAGGTAGTACATAATGATATCCTCTTAAATTTGTGTTCATTGATAGACGTGAATATGGCATTTTTGCCTTTGTTGTTGTTAAGGGAAGTCTATTTATCTTCTTTAGCAAATTCACTTAATAAATTTCTAATCCTCACAGTACTTCCTTCAGTGGATGGTTTAGTAGGAAAAGTATAATAATTTTCAATAGCATCCCAGACATTATCTTCTAATGTCCCTTGGATGAAAGCAACCATCCTCACTTTCTAGTAAAAGAAGTTGGTTCCATCAAAGAGAGGGGGCCTGGACAGGTTACCTAATCTCTCAAATTTCTCGTCCATTATTTGTTTTAAGAAAACAATTTCCGAAACTCAGATCTAAAGAATTTGAAAAACAAAAGTTCTAATACCAATTGAAAAATTACCACTTAAGTCATTTAAATCAAGATTAAACTATATAAATGGCTCTGAATAGTTTGTTGAAGAAACTCATTAGCCAAAACAATTTTCTCAACACAATAAGGTATAGGTTTACCAATTTTGAAAATCAAAACTTTTAAATAAAATAAATCAACACAAAAAGGGATAAAGGAAGATGAGGCATGCATGTACAAATTTTTAACGCAATAAAACGTCACCCAATTGGGAAAACATCAACGGAGGTCTCCACACCTCAAAGTAAAAATCCACTAAAATAAAGTAACAGGTTACAAACTATATAACAATCAAGACACACAACCAAGCCTAAACTAAGTTCAGAAATTATACCAACTCCTCTGGCATTTTTTTACTTCTCCCAAGGTTCTAATGTTGTTGATGTTCTCTCAGCTTTGTAACTCCACTCCTTTTAGCTTTGCATGACTCCTTAAAGCTTTACGTTGACTTAAATGTTTAGAATCTCTCTACCAACACCTTTTAATGTTGTAGTGTAAAAGTGTAAGTGGTGATGTGCTCTAAATCACATGCATGCAACCCACACACACTTATTACAGACCAAATGATTATCAAATTACAAACATATTCTAAAATGCAAAGTGGATTTTTAAAACCAGTTTCATCAAAACTCAGAATTTGAACCTTTCAATTTATCCACAAATCAAGAGGGAATCTTGCTATATAAAATAGCCAAGATCCTAAACACTTTTGTTATTCAAAAATATTTACAAATATTTTACAAAATGTGAAATAATTGAAAGTATAAATCCCCAATCAAGATCTTAACTAGATCTAAGTCCAATTACTCTCAAAAACTTAAATCATAAATTATTGTGTTGCTTTAAGGTTTGAAAGAAACATAATAGTTTAAAACAACCAATAAAATTGAGATTTCTCGAAAAAGAAATAAAAAATAGTGAGATAAAACATGAAGTGTATCACTGACTCATAAATCTCAGCTTTCTATGAAAGAAAATTAGATTTGGAAAACGTGACTTGGTTAGAGAAGAGATTAAGAATAATAGAGGATGGATCTTCTCAAATCTATAACTAACTAAAATCTAGAAACTATTTTCAAGTTAGATTTGGCTAGAGTTAGGTTAGGGTTTTGTTTTCTCTATCGTTTTCTTTTCTCTCTCTCTCTCTCTCTCTCTCTCTCTCTCTCTCTCTCTCTCTCTCTCTCTCTCGTATCTCTTTTTTTCTCTCAAAAATGAGGTAAACAAAAGTTGGAAACGAATGGACGAACTCTCCTTTTATACAAGGAAGAGAAGGATATGGAAAGTCTCAGGTAAATGGACGATCAAGATTTTATCGAAGGAAAACTAATGGATACTATCGCACCGTATTTAAAAACGTTTTGATTGGTTTAAATTGTTAAGACATGGATAAAGTAAGAACGCATGCAGGCCATAGATTAAAATGATCCTAGGATTCTCAATCATTCTCAGGTATGAGAATTTAAAGAATCAAAGATCCAACTGTAGTAAGTCCAACACGTGTAAGGCTGAGATAACTTAAAAAATGCGTGTTTTTGGTCTGTCAGAAATACAAAATTTACCATAATATTACCTAGTACTATCGGATTCTACCCAAGATAAATTTTAACAGCTTTTACCAATTACAAAATAACCCACAATCATTTGTAAAAACCAATTTAAATTTTTTAGAAATTGTTCAAAAAATCCTAGAAATTATTTGAAATATCTCCAAAATTATGGAAAAATTATTTTAATGGGATTTAACTCACACACACCCATATTATGAAGAATTCAACACATATATGAAATCCTAGGTGAGGTTTGGGTGTTATACCTTTAGGAATAATTTGAGGAATTCAAATGAAGAGTCTAAAGGTTTTTTGGTCAAACTAGGATATGACTCAATTTTGTCACTATTTCCAAACTAGATGAGCACCTATATAATATAGACTCAAGTGAGTCAAAGATATAAGGTTCTTCATGATCCACAAGATGGTTTCCAAGTGTCAACGTTCTAGACGTGATATATGAAGGGACATCAAATGTCGATCATGGACGTCACATCAACTTCTGTCCAGAGATGCTTTACCCCTCAGCCTTCATTTCATATTGAAGACTAAAGGTCAATGGGTGATTGATATACCAAGTATAGACTCCTCCACAGGCTCAACCCTATCGATCAGTGGCAACCAGTGTCAGGCCACCAGTTTGGGAAAGTATAGTTTCCTCTACAGGCTAAACTCACCATTTTGTGCCTCGTTCTTGCCTATGAACATGACACCAAAGGCCTCCGCCTCGTCTCAAAACACAGTCAATAATGCCAGTATCAGTGGACTTATGAATCAATTACTCTTGGCCTCATCCTTTACCCGGAATATGGATGTCGACAGATGACATCTCAACATGATAGTTATTGTACTATCAGAGGATCCAAGTTGAGAACTTGACCTCGGCCTAGCCCCGAACGGTCGACAGTTGACAGCTGACAGATTGCGTGGATTGGGGAATACTTGGAAGGGTGCACGTGGGTTACAGATCCCAAATGTAAAAAATCATTACAACCACATCTCCCTCACACGTGAGGGAATATTTCATCATCGTGATATACATGTGACAGCGATAGGTGGCTGCTTATTATTGGCTATTATATAGTACACATTCTTATAGCATGATTGGAGGTACACTACACCCCCAGGCACTATATATACTTGTCTTCTCTAATGATGTATAGGATCGCATATTGAAAACCCTTGCCAATACTCTATTGAAATCACAGTAGAGAGAGAAAATTAAGTGACTTGTATCATAGGGCCATTAGAGTCGTTTTCATAGTGAAGTTCACTCACACCTGCATAGTGGAGTAGGCCAGTTGGTCGAACCACTTGCTTTATAGTGCCTAACTCTCTATTATCTCACCTAATTTCTAATTTATATTATTGTTTATTCACCACTATTGCACCTTTAAGGTTTTTCTGGATTTAGCTCTTATTGTATTACTTGGTGGTATCATAACTGGTATCATTAGTAACCACAAGTCCTAGCTATGACCTCTAAAGCACCTGCAGACTCCTATCCTAAGGAAGTCAATGAATAAAAGGGATGAGCTCAAATATCACAATAAGGGTTAAATCAAATGTCCTCATCCCACCTGTCAGTGTTAGTATTTTACAAAAATATATATACTAATAAGGTTATGTAAACAAGTGAAGATTAAGATAATTAAGAATAAGAATAAATAAAAGGAAAATAAATGTTTTAATCCTATCCCTATGGAGTAATCTAATGTCTCAAGGCTCAATCTATACCCTGGTCTACCACTCCCTGACTTCCCCTAAGGCTCAATCTCCCTTGGTTGGCCCGTTAGTCTGCATACATGATTTATAGCCTTATACTTCTCAATATCCATGACCGTATTCTAGGTTTCTATTGTCCCAGTCATGCCATAGGTAGCGACCTCCTCTCATACTTAATTCTCGACTGAGCGATCTATGGTCTGCTATTAACTCTATAGCCTTGTCTGAGATCTTCCAAGATATAATCCCGATAACTAATTGACCGGGCGGAAAAAGTCTGTTCGTGTGAGGACACAATCGTTGTGTGTTTCGTCGCCTCGATACAAAAAACCTAAGCTACTACTACACTTGACAAGAAAGCACAGTGGTAAGTCGGGTATCGTAAGAAATCCACAGGGAGTGATTGAATTTTAGATTTTAATTGTTTAATTACTTCTGGAATAAAAGTGTAAAATAAATAAATGAAAAGGTGATTGTTGGGAATGCTGACAAAAGAAAAAGAATAAGTTACTCTACGCAAAAGTAAAGCGAGGATCGGGATCGCATACACACATTCACGGTCTAAACAACTACTAATTAGAATTTGGATTCGAAAACATTTAATCGATCATTTTCAATTAATCATAAACATCATGCAATAAGGAATTTAAGACAAAGTTGCGAGATTAAAAATTAATAAAAAATGGTCACACGCGGATTAAATTCGGATTATCGCTATAAACACTAAAGTTGCGTGACAAATAAAGTTAAACGCATAACAATCCAACTTGAATACACGCGGTTTCAATTAAATGCAATTTTACACAAAAACCTAACTTTGGAGGTCCAAACCCGTAAATGGCGGAACGAAATCCCTACCCTATTTATCTAAAGGCACGACATGAATAAACTAATTAAACTAAGAAAGCAATAAATAAACACAATAAACTATTTAGGAAAGAATGTAAATCTAATTAGAAAGCAAGGAAATAATTAAATACAACTATATTAATTGGTAGGGGGGATGAATAGTTGACTTACAATCCAAATGGGGTGTCAAACCAAAGAGAAAAGAGGAGAGAGAAGCTCCAACAAAAATCCCCAAAAAATCTGATATCTAACCCTAACTAATGTCTAAAAATGATCTCCCAACTTAATACAATGTTTTCCCCCTTATACCCAACCAAAAACCATCTTAAAAATAAAGATTTTCGAACTTTTACTGTAGCCGAATCGATTCGGGAAAGGACCGAATCGATTTGGAAACAGGGGAAGCATATATCTGGCATTCTGGTGCAAACCGAATCGATTCGGTTTTGGGCCGAATCGATTCGCAAGCAACAGGCCTGAATCTGCAGCTTTGTCCTGTTTTACGGAAAATGCCGCCATTTCTTTGTTATAGCTCGGAATGAGGCAGGTCGGAGGCTACGCGAAGATAACTCAGAGGACTACAACATCCAAGAAGACATTAGGCTAAAAAATCAAAATATGAAATGACTAAAATGCCCTTGAATGTGACCTTGAGTGTACTTTTACAGTAAAAACCATCCAAAAAATGCCATAACTCCATCGATACAACTCAGAATCATGCACCGTCGGCGGCCACGCGAAGAGAAATCAAAGGGCTTCAACTTCCGTGAAGAGCTCGGGATTCAAACCTGAATGCTAGAATTACTAAAATGCCCCCGAAGCTGCAAAAGTCGACGAAACATTTCCGGAAAGCGTCCGAACTTCATACTAAGCATCCAAATACCTACAAAAGCTCAATTAACCCCTGCAAAAAATGTTAACATAGAAATCCTAGTTTGTCTGGTTAACGAGCATAAGTATAGGGATTAAGATACCCATGGGGGATAATAAGGCGTAGGTTAACGGGTGAAATACGCAATATTTGTGTCGTATCACACCCCCTAACTTACACATTGCTAGTCCCTAGCAAAGAAATAAGAAACTACAAGAACTACAAGCATACCAAAAGTAGGATACATGTACAAAATGGGATGAAAAAGAAATAAAAAGATAAGGCCACTTTCGCGGGCGAACGATTGTATTTAGCATATGCAATAAGCCGTTAAACCCCTAGGTTACCCTAGTCGACGAGTGTCGTCTCGTGAGGGTTTTCAGGGATGAAACCCACAAACATCATATGGTTTCCTCAAAATATGCCCAACCCAACATGCGACAAACTCAACAACAACGAAAAAGATTTCAAACATGTTATTAGCATATTGAACGAATTCAAACAAAAGTCCGTTGTTATTAACAGGTTGAATGCACCTCATAGAATTGAAACTTTAAAAGTGGGAGGGGGGAGAGCAAATGCAAAATATTATTTGGCAAAAAACTTATATAAATCGGATACTAATCAAAGCAAGCATACATTCAATCCTCACGGGCATTACGCTCAACAAATGAAATCACTCGGAATGGGAGGTAATACACGGGACATGCGGGCATAAAGAGTAAATGTAAATGGAAACTAGGCCGCACACATGTCACAAATGAAGAACGCTATATATAAAAGAAAAAATTGTAATCTCAATGAAAGGATACCGCACACTAAAAGAGGCGAAATGTATTTTCACAGATTATCAAAACTATTATGACTTTTAAATTAAATGCACCCTAAGATCACATAGGACTTTATAGGGTTGTAATGTGGGTTTGGGGTTAAGGTACGAAATGAAAGGTATATGTACGGATTCAAAGTGTTCAGAGATGAAAACTTGGAATAATGGGAAGGATGCGGGCAATATCAAAAATGGAAAGTAACTTCCAAACAAGCATTAGATATAACAAGTGGAGAGTAATCAAAGCTTATTGAACTATACACCACATATACAACTTTCCCTTTCTTTTATTTTCTTCTTTTTCTCATGTTTTCTTTTCTTTTCTTTTTGCTTTGTTTTTCTTTTTCTTTTCTTTTTCACTACTCTTTCTTCTTTTCTTATCAAACTCTCATATGCCTAAATTGCAACCGACATCATAACAACAACATTCAATCCCAAATAACATTCCAAACAAAGGTATGGAAAGTGTATGTATGGGCTAAAACTCCAATTTGGAGTTGGTTATGGGAATTTGGGTTATGAAAAGAAAGGCTATATTTAGGCTCAAAGGGGTTAACGAGAGTAAACATATAAGGGTGAGGTCAAGGTCAATATGAGTGATATAACAAAGATTGCCTATGATCATTTCACAAAGTTTACGCAATTCTCGAGTCAAAATAATATATGAAATTCATGCTCAAGTAAAACATTTCGAGTATGAACTCAATTAATGAACGGTCAAATGAAAGAATAGAGAGATTACCGACGAATTCAACGTTTTCAAAGAGAAAAGAATATTGTATAACACTCACAAACGACGAAAGGTACAAAGCTTACTCGGTGTAAGTATATACAATGCAACAAAAGATTCTCGAGTTATAAAAATCTTAAACCAAATCAATATAACAAGCAAAGTGCATATGCTCATGGGATAAAGTTTAATTCATGAAGTTATTCACAATATCAATGATTTGAGGACTAAAGTCTAATAACTTTTAAAATCGAGAACATGCATCATTGAGTTGTCTATTGGATCGAGCAATTATTGAAATTTATCACTGGAAACAAGGCAAAATGCCCAACAAAGGAGAAAAAAGAAAGAAAATATTTTTGAAAATTTTCAAAATTTTCACAAAAAGGCATACTTAGTAACTAAATGTGATCCAATCCATGGACTACACATGAAATGGATAGAATATCCTACACCTCTTAACTTAAATGTTGCATTGTCCTCAATGCGCATTAAGAACACAACACAAAGAGAGGAAAAGAACGATATTACCCAAAATTGAAGCGATCTCCATTAGCGCGAGTCCAAAGGAATCTACAAAACAAGTTAGTACCGATCATAGCAAAAACAAATAACAAAAAGTTAACTAATTACACTAGACTAAATAAAAAGGGAAGGAAAAAAAAAGGAAAGAAAGAAAATTAAAAAGCTAACTGTTTACAACCTACTATTTAGACTACACACTAACTATACACTAGAAGTCTAAATAGTTGAGGGTCCACCCAAAAAGGTATTTGACTTTGAAATATCAACGGTGGACCCTCCAAAGTGAACATGCCTCCTGAAAAATAATAATTCCGTTTGAACAACAGAAGGCATGTGGGTGGTGAAAAAAGTGAACCATCGCCAATTTGAAATTTTGGGCGGACGATGGAGGATTTGGATAATAAGGGGGAAAGGTACATTTGAGGTCCAAGAAAAATTGACTCATCTCCTAAAGATTTTTCAAATGGAATGGGAGATGGTGCACACGTGGGGATAACATCCATCGAAAACAAGTCCGGCAAGGAGTCCTCATCGGCAAAAACTGTGGAAGTTTTAAAAGTTTCTACCGACTCATAGGAATCAACCGGTAATTCTAATGGTTCAATGACGGAAAACGTATATGGTAATGAAATAAATTCAATCTCCATCAACATATCGTCAGAAGGAGATTGAATTTCGGGGGAGAGAGAATCGCATTCGATGAGAAATTCTTCGAAAAATTTAAGTGAAACACAAGTTTCCACCTCCTCGTTGTTTTGTGCAAAAGAATTTATCTCATCGCAAAGTGCTCCAAGTCTCATTCCAGCATCATTTAGGCTTTCCAAACCTTGGGAGTAAAGAAGCAAAGTTTCTTCCAAAGTAGGCTTCCTCGGCTAAAGAGCCTCGGACTCCTCTTTTGGTTGAAACTCGTCTTCGAAAGTAATGAAATAAGAATCGTCATTGGATTCGAATAATGAATCCAACTCAAGCTCCCAATAACGATTTTCATTCCGATAAATGTTTTCAAGTCTTTCATTTTCAAGAAAATCTTGAAAATGAAAAACTTGAAAACTATCCCCAAAGTATGAATCATTAGAATAACCGTAATAACTATAATAATAGGACATTATTACCTCGTTGTTTGCAGATGGAGAATCCGAGCAAGAAAGTGAGCAACCGCGAATCAAAGTTTCTTAGCGCTCAAATATGCTATCCTGCAAAAAAGGTTAAAACAAAGAATACAAATACAAAAGGAAAAATACTACAAAATAATAAAACAATTACAATCTAAAACACACTCCCCGGCAACGGCGCCATTTTGTGACCGGGAGGAAAAAGTGTGTTCGTGTGAGGACACAATCGTTGTGTGTTTCGCCGCCGCGATACAAAAAACCTAAGCTACTACTACACTTGACAAGCAAGCACAGCGGTAAGTCGGGTATCGTAAGAAATCCACAAGGAGTGATTGAATTTTAGATTTTAATTGTTTAATTACTTCTGGAATAAAAGTGTAAAATAAATAAATGAAAAGGTGATTGTTGGGAATGGTGACAAAAGAAAAAGAATAAGTTACTCTACGCAAAAGTAAAGCGAGGATCGGGATCGCATACACACATTCACGCGCTAAACAACTACTAATTAGAATTTCGATTCGAAAACATTTAATCGATCATTTTCAATTAAGCATAAACATCATGCAATAAGGAATTTAAGACAAAGTTGCGAGATTAAACATTAATAAAAAATGGTCACACGCGGATTAAATTCGGATTATCGCTATAAATACTAAAGTTGCGTGACAAATAAAGTTAAACGCATAACAATCCAACTTTAATACACGCGGTTTCAATTAAATGCAATTTTACACAAAAACCTAACTTTGGAGGTCCAAACCCGTAAATGGCGGAACGAAATCCCTACCCTATTTATCTAAAGGCACGACATGAATAAACTAATTAAACTAAGAAAGCAAGAAAATAAACACAATAAACTATTTAGGAAAGCATGTAAATCTAATTAGAAAGCAAGGAAATAATGAAATACAACTATATTAATTGGTAGGGGAGATGAATAGTTGACTTACAATCCAAATGGGGTGTCAAACCAAAGAGAAAAGAGGAGAGAGAAGCTCCAACAAAAATCCCCAAAAAATCTGATATCTAACCCTAACTAATGTCTAAAAATGATCTCCCAACTTAATACAATGTTTTCCCCCTTATACCCAACCAAAAACCAACTTAAAAATAAATATTTTCGGACTTTTACTGTAGCCGAATCGATTCGGGAAAGGACCGAATCGATTTGGAAATAGGGGAAGCATATAGCTGGCATTCTGGTGCAAACCGAATCGATTCAGTTTTGGGCCGAATCGATTCGCAAGCAACATGCCTGAATCTGCAGCTTTGTCCTGTTTTACGGAAAATGCCGCCATTTCTTTGTTATAGCTCGGAATGAGGCAGGTCGGAGGCTACGCGAAGATAACTCAGAGGACTACAACATCCAAGAAGACATTAGGCTAAAAAATCAAAATATGAAATGACTAAAATGCCCTTGAATGTGACCTTGAGTGTACTTTTACAGTAAAAACCATCCAAAAAATGTCATTACTCCATCGATACAACTCAGAATCATGCACCGTCGGCGGCCACGCGAAGAGAAATCAAAGGGCTTCAACTTCCGTGAAGAGCTCGGGATTCAAACCCGAATGATGGAATTACTAAAATGCCCCCGAAGCTTCAAAAGTCGACGAAACATTTCCGAAAAGCGTCCGAACTTCATACTAAGCATCCAAATACCTACAAAAGCTCAATTAACCCCTGAAAAAAATGTTAACATAGAAATCCGAGGTTGTCTGGTTAACGAGCATAAGTATAGGGATTAAGATACCCAAGGGGGCTAATAAGGCGTAGGTTAACGGGTGAAATACGTAATATTTGCATCGTATCACTAATCTAGGCACAATATCTCTAGAACTAATCCTTTTGACCTTAAGCACAAATGAGGAAGCCATATCTAGACATAATGCCTCGTCTTGATGTAATAATGCCACAATTTCAACACCGAAACCCAATAAAATCATGCTCAAGATAGGCACAATCTTAATAGCCTAAGCTTGTGGTGTAAACGAAGGAGTTCGAACTCCTAATCTTCAAATAATAAGGGGAATTTAGTAAAAAGAATGTTTTAAACACCAAATAAACCCATAACCTATATTTCCATAAATCTAAGTAGAAAACCCTAATAAGACCTCATAAGATCAATATGAATATCTTCAAAAGAAAATCTACTTGGGAAACCAACTCCAAAACAAATCCATATAATAAATCTCAATAGTAAGGATATGGGATAAATAGTGAAAGTCCATAGAACTTAAACCCATGAAACATAGAAATTATGATGAATAGTAGGAGTCCATGACTTTTAAAGACCAAAAACTCGAACGATAATGAATAGTAAAACTCCACAGACTCTAAACCTAGAAAACTTAGAAATCACAAAAGGGCTCATCTCAATCAAGTAAAAATACGAAAAATATGGTTTATTCAAGGAAAAGAGGAAGTGGAAATATCCCTTACCAATAAGAATTGTACCAATGAATAGTAAGCCTTTGTTGCCTTCTACAACCCTCTTCTCACTGGTGAATAGTATGCCTCCTTGGGCCTTTTTTAGGAGCACCTCCTTCTTGTCTCAAAATATCAATTTCTCTCGCTAAAGTGTGGATTAGGACTTTTAATAACTTTAAGATGTCATCCAAGGGTTACTATTTATAAGAAATGTTAAGGAACCTAGGGTTTTCACTTGTTTCATCACTTTTCCACAAATACCCCTTCAAAAAGGCTTCTAGAATCTTGAAAACTTCATTTTTTCATTAAACCATTTGATGGGCCCTCCCCAAGCTTTCTAGGTGTAAACTCTTCGAACATCATCCACACCTTGTCTCAATGTCTATATTTATTTCCATGTCTATCAAGGATATCCATACACAAAGTACTAAGATCGTCTCTCCTACCAAGACCACAAATTGGTGGAATTCTAGATCGTTACAACATTCATCGACTTCTAGGTTGATTATTAGATTATAAGGATGGTGTTTGCATTTCTTTTTTGGCAGGATGAGTCTGCGTCTTATCGAGATAATCACCCATAGTCATGGGATTAGAAGGACCCCCCAACTTCCTTTCTCTTGGATGTCTAAGCACTCGGTGAAGTGGTACCAAAGGTAGTCGCCATCAAATTGGGAAATTTTCTCTTCAGTACCATCCCGTCTTGAAAAGATTTGGGTGTAACTGTTAGTATGATATAGATTTAAACAAACTCAAAAGAGACTGAAGTGGTGGTTGTTGAATATCATTCTCGATAAATCCTTTAGGAGATCCCAGTTCCCTATCCACTAGGTGAATAACGAATGATGAGACAGTGGAGATTTAAAAAAGTAGGAATGAGGTTAGCGTGGGATAATCGATATATGTCAAGTTTTTTTTTAGAAAATAAGCCTTTTTTAGATCAATGAAGTATCTAGGTTTGTGCTATTTCTTTTGGTGGATATCTGCACAATAAAAGGATAAAACATCAAAACAAGTACAAAGTAGAGAAATCAGAGAAACTTATTTAGGGAAAGACATTTTAGATAGACTAGGCCTATTTCTCAACCACCCATGGTAACTTAGTTAGGTGAAGACATTTCAAACAAACTAGACCTACTTAATAAGCACCCTTGGGTCACCTATATCCCTTGTATAGTTCATTACCCTTTGGGATGGTAAAATGTTCCCAATTCTTAACTACAAACCGATTCTGCTAGTACTCCTTAATGGAGTCCGAAAAGTGAACTCTCAAGTTTTCTTTGCTTTAAATAATAAACTTCCTCATTGGAATTTACCCACAAGTAGTAGTAGTAGTAGTAACAAAGATCATGGATCCCTAATTGGTTCCCATACAACTCATCAGTCCTATTCAAACTATTAACAATTCTCTAAGTATTGGGAGAACATTGGGCAGGAACATCATCTAAAAATTAATTAACACAAGGAATAGTTTATTAGGAGGGAAGGTGATTCCAACTTCATCCACAAATTATGAAAAAAAACAATGCACCATGTTATTATTGTAATAATATAAAGGACCTTACCACAACTCAACCATAATATAAGGAGGAATGTAATGGCCTTTAAAATCCTCTATGGTGTTGTAACAACCTGTGATTTTGGAGACTGAGAAATTAAATTTTTGGGGAAAATAAAATTTAATTAAATTGGAGAATTTTAAAATTTGGAAGTTGAGGCCCAAAAATAGAGAACGTTTCAATGTATTCCGAATGATTATTTTGAGGGCACCATCGATCCCGGAAGGGTCGAGATAGTCAAAATAACTGTCATTGGTTTTTATTTCGTCTCCGGAATATTTTTAAGTCAGTTTGACTCGAATTGGAGTAAACGAGTAATTTAATGTGTGTATTAACAATTAAAATTAGGACTTGTGTTTTAGGGATTTAAGAGGCTTACGGGACAAGCCTTCTCATTTAGAGAAGAAAGAAATAGAAAGAAAAGAGAAAGAAGAGAAAATAAGGGAGAAAGAAGAGAGAAAGAAGGAGAAAGGAAGAGAGAGAGGGAGAAAAGCTTGGAGAGTTCCGGCCCAACCGTGACATCGAGGACGATTCAACCTCTACAAAATCGAGGCAAGTCTTTAATATTGCTAAATATTTCATTTGTGTATTTCATTTCATAATTTGTGGATAAAAGAAATCGATTTTGGGTATTAATATCAAAAGCTAGATTTTTGGGTTTAATCTTGAAATTGATGTTTACAAATGGGTTTAAGGGGTATAAATTGATGAGGCGAAATTATAGGATATGTTTGATGTTGGAAATATTATTGGGTTACAAATTTATAGTTAGAAATTGTTGATTTGGGGTTTTTGAAAAATTAGGTTTATATAGAAAAATGACCATTTCGTAGCCTGCTGAACAAGCCGAATCGATTCGGCCTCTTTCCGAAACGATTCGGAATATTGCAGAGTCCCAGGTCTGTGTGACCGAATCGATTCGGACCTAAGGCGAATCGATTCGGCCTGGGACAGTCTCTCAGGTCCTTTGGACCGAATCGATTTGCAGTTGGAGCGAATCGATTCGCCCTTGAGACCGAATCGATTCGGGCCAGGCCGAATCGATTCGAAAACAGGGCTGTTTTATGGAGTTTTCCCTAGGATGATTTCTAACCCTTTTTGGTTGGGTTTATTGATTTAGGACCTCCTTTTATGATGTAAGAAATATGTTTTAGAGACACATACGGGGTTTCTCACATGTTATGATTATGGGGACTTCTTAGAATAATTTGGTAAAATATATGTAGGTATGCATTGGAGTTGTGTATAGAGATTGTGGGAAACCTCATTGGGGTTGTGAATTCTAATATTATATCGAAAGTAATTATAGTTATGATGTGAGGTTAAGAACTCTTAGAGAAGAGTTGCGAGGGTATGTTGTGAAATTCTAGGCCGACATTTATATCGAATCCTTATAAAGATAGGATAGTATTAAGATACAATTTGGGGACCAATGAAAGAGAGTGGTCGCATATCCTTAGTAATTATAAACTTAAGGAATAAATGAGAGAGGAGTTAAACTAGGGGATTCACAAGAGTGATTGAACCGTAGTCAAAATCGAGAGCGATGGGATCAAATTACCAACTAGTGTAGCGTGTGTAAATCTAGTCGGGGTAGTTGTTATATATTTGTGTGTGATTTACAAAGGGTATTTTCCCTAAGTGGTGGGATTATGAGATGAATTTAAAATTGAGGCTGAGGTTTATAGACTATTAGTTATGTGCATACCAATAGTCGAAATTAGTACTAGAAATGTAGATGTACTTTCGGATATGGATGAGATGTGTAATGATGGTTTTCTTACACAAAACTTTGGGTGATAACCTTAATGTGGAGACATATCTATGTTGGAAGATTTTTTTTTATTTACCATGGGAATAATGGATGAATATACTTCAAGTGAGGGATCGTATTCACATATCGAGGTGAATTAAATGTGTTGGGACGACAACTAGTATATTGAGGATTATGTATATTAATAGCCGAGTTTATAAATCTTATACGTACGGACGAGAGAAAGTGTGTATATTTATGTGGATACATATATAAATTGTATATATATATATATATATATATATATATATATATATATATATATGGATATATGTGTGCACTCATGTTGTGAATACCTAAACCTTATGTGATGGTTTAATTATATGATGGGATCATATGGATGTATATATATTGTGCATGTGAATGATATATATACTTATGTGATTAAGCATACCCCGCTCATGCTATCATTGGGAAGTTGCGTGCGTAGAGGGTGAGCATCCTGGCTCGAGGAGCAGGGTGTGGATATTCCCCAGGTCATATTCGTCCCGTGTGTTATTATGTGATTTATATTTTTGGGATGAGACACGGTGGGTATGTTTTGTCTCATTGCCGGTTTGGAGCTATGACCGCTTCCCGGGACGTCGTGTGTGTGTGTTTACCACGAGATGGGTGTCGTTTAGTTCCACCATGGTGGCCCCAGTATTGCTACGTGAGCCGGGCACTGGGAAGATGATAGCATGATGCAGTTTATCGGCGCTATATATAGCCGGATATATATTTGTGCATGGATGTTGTACCTCATATATGGTATGTATACATGGTCATGGGAATGGATGATGGTATGTGTATATATGTATATATATATATATATATATATATATATATATATATATATATATATATATATGGTTAGAATAAAATGCCTATATATATATCATTATATATCCTATATATGAAAGGATATAAAATTTTTGTGGAGTACATCTTGGATGATTATGATGTACTAGATTAATGGGGGTTGATGTATCGCATTTAAGGAATATCTCGGTTATATCATCCCAAGGATATTATTGGAGATTTGTAAGATGTTTTTAGATGGTAATTTAAATTCAGTAACTGTGGTAATATAATATTTTTTTTGTATGGCATAATGGATATCTAGGATCAACATTGTCAAGGAGTAGTGTAACGGGGTGGTTCCTTGTTTGGATTTCGTTCTGCGAGACATCCCACGCACGAAACGTAGTGCAATGTTGAGATTGGAGAGATATTTTGTCAATAATAATTTGTATGCATGTTAATTAGAAATTAAATCATATGTTTCAACCCAAATGTATTTGGGTAAAGTATTACGAATTATAATTAATTCAATTATAAACTGAAACCCATTAAGCCTGGTATGACATATATGTTTGTAAAATAATCAAGTATAATTAGAAAGGGTTGGATTTTGGGGTATGCTAGGAAGCTAGGTATTGGGGGTATAGGCTGGGCCGATATTAAGTTAGGTTGACCTTATAATTAGGGTAATGTAACTAAAATTTAAGGATGCGAATAGGTGCGCACCATTAGATGATAGGTGAGTTGGAGTTTCACGAGAGTGCGATTCCACTTAAATTATGAAATAAGCGCACTGATATTTATTATGCACGGTTAACACACTTGCTAAATATTTTTCACACTCAGGCTCTAACTCGTTTACTTTTCTCTCCTGCTGGTATATATATATATATCTATTACTATAGGTGTCCTACCGCATGGATGCCGGATGATCTTCTATCTAGAGTCTTGGGAGCCGTGACAGGTGCGGACTGTTGTAGGACTTAGATTGTAGTCGCTTCCTACTTATTCAAGAATCTAGGTAGGATCCATGTTGTATATCGGGAGTATACCCAGGGGATATTTATAGATGTGTATATTTATTTCATTTCAGTCATTGTATTGGATGTGACCCGACAACTTATTCGGATTTACTTCTTTATAGAATATTCAGTTGTAGTTATTTATTTCAGCATCTTATTTATCTTAGTTCTTCCATACATCTTTCTTTCCTTTTTAGTAATGTTATAGTGTTGGTTGTTGTCTGTTGCATATTTTTATTTAAATTTTAACATCTCGCTTGTATGATATCGGGTAGTTAGTCCTATATTATATAGTACCGACAGTTGGTGTTGAGACTGAGCCATCTGAGACTCCTGATTTAATATAGTATAGGGTTGGCCACCCGTTATTATTTTAAGCGGGGTGTTACAGGTGTTCTCATTTATAATGTAAACCATTTTTCAGTAAAATAACAAAGAGCAAGAAGAGAAAGGAAAATTATTTTGAAAAAATTACAAGAAATGAGGAGAGTAAAAAAAAAGGAAAACTTACAAGTTATGGAAGCACAAATGAGCTCTGGCACTCTTGAAGTAGACTAAAATAGTTGGGTAGTGAAATTAATTAAGGTTAATGAGGTTGTTTTGGAAGGGGCCTATTCTTGAGGCAAAACTCATCATTACTTTGTGCACCTCCAAATGATGAATTTACCATGCAACCGCGCTTTAGGTTAGCGACTGCATATTTACCAGTATACCCTTTGAAGTGCTGGGGATATTACTAGTGTGTCCTGCAAAGTTAAGAGGGTGAATAAAATCATCAAATTAAAACATAAGAAACTGCAAGGTCATCTAGCCATGTCATTTGTGGATGACCAAACATTGCTAGAAATCTAGACTAGGATCCGACTGGAGGAGCGAGTAAACTTATAAACCATCAACTAGTTGTAAATATTTAGGGGAAATTATGAGGCATAATTTTACCTTACATGAGGAGAGGACACATGCTTACTGGACCTATCAAATATCTCAAATGAAAGTACAAAGACTTGTAATGTTGACTTATGAAAATCCTAAAATTAGATACAACCGATCAGTCAGGATAGCCATCTGAAGTCATGGAGTCCTACATGACTCATCATTATTTTCTTTTCTCTATATATGTTCACCCCGGGGGAAATAGAAATGTAGGCATTATTATTAAAACAAGATTAATAGAGAGAGAAACACCTTGTGGATGTAGGCACTTTCTGAACCTTGTACATACTGTTCTTGTGTGATTATGACCTATTTATTATCTTCTGGACTTTATTTGTGTTGACCACTACTTGTAAAATATCACCACCTTCAACTTTTATATAACATAAGCCTTTTCAATTTCTCCAAATCATGAAATGAAATACCTCACAAACACAGGTTAGGAATTTAAACATAATTTCACAATTCTAATGAAGATTTTAATGCTTTGTAAAAGACCATACATCTTTTACATTCCTTATATAGTGGCATCAACTCAACATGTATTGTAGTCTAATGTGCAACAAGATATGAGCATGAGTTCTTTAGTACAATTTCATTAAGTTTATAAAACTAAAAACAATAAGAAAAGAAACATGTCATGAAGCACATATCATATTTTCAACCAAAAGAAAAAGTTATAAAACAAGATAGTCATTTTATATATAAGATATGAAAATGAGTGCATCATCTAAAGAGCATATACGTGATTATATAAAAAAAACTTGTTATGACAATAGTAAAATCAACTCAAATGAAACATGTCCTGGGATATATACAAAATAAGTATTTAAAGCTCAAAATCCTACTTATGTTACTATGCAATTAATCAATAATACAAACACTTAGTGATGATCTAAGATATATAAAGTTTGTCAAATCAAGAGGTTTAGCCAAAATATTAGCTAATTGATCCTCAGTAGAAAGATAACTCAAAACAACCACCTTGTCTTACATAATATCTTAATTAAAATGATGGTGAATGCTAAAATAATCATGTAATATAAGCCTTCAACATCCACGTAATTGAGTGAAACTACTACCCGTAGCAATATATTTCCATTCCACGGTAGACAAAGACACGCAATTTTATTTCTTGATGATGATACGAGAAATCGTCCACTAGTCGCTCTCGTACAAATAAGTCAAGTGTAAAATATGTAATGAATAATAAACCAAGTAAATAGAGAGAAAACAAGATATAGAGTGGTTCAGCCCCTAAAATAGGCCTACGTCCACTGGGTTGCTCCATTCTTATTATATGCTTAGTTTGGTACAATATAATCATGCCAAAAGAGGTGTACAAATATGAGAATAAAGGAGAGTACATGATTATTGATGAATTCGGTGTGCCGGAGATGTAGCTGCGATGTGGATGAGTAGCCCCCAAGTTGTATGCTGAGGTTGTATAAACAAGAATATGTACTGTAGAATCTGCCCCGGGCATGTGGAATCGATCTCTCCCATTTTCGAGGTGTGGTCCTCTATTTATAGGAGATATGCCCATGTAGAATGAGCACACGACTTATATAAATTCAGGATTTGTAATGGAGAGGGATGCAGCCTGTAAGGAAAACAACGTGAGTGCCGCATCCTGCAAGACTAGAGACAAAGGTGTCGCGCCCTGTACTGGATAATTCCGTTGCATGTTGATGGGGGTCGAGCCCTGTGATGAGGAGGTCCGCAGCCTGTATTCGGTAGGGCCGCACGCCGAGTTTAGTAGGCGTCGCGCTTTATATTTATAGGTGTCACTACATGTAAGCATATGGATTATAGTATACCTTCCGCGGCAGGGTGCTATATTTGTACTATCAATAAGCCCCCAAGTCGTAGTGCCAAGAGAATTCGATTGGGGATGCGACTTAGTTCAGTTTTCTTAGGTGCCGCGGTACTTCCAAGATGACGATTCATCTTATGCGCTCTCTTATATAAATTGTTCAGGCCGTGGACTTCATTATGTTTCCAAAACTTTGGGAGCAAGTCGAAAGCAAATTTCTGCGCGTCCATCTTCTTGCATTTTCCGGCAACCTTCCAAGGCTGTGTACGGCGATGAAAGGCGGTTTGAGGCTGAGCATTGCCGATTTCTCTATTTTTGGGTAATCTTTCAACCAACATCCTTTTTAAATAGCTTTTGCAATTTGTAATTCTTCTTTAAGTACACGAACACATAAATTCTGCCCTTCTGATCTTCAACACTTGCATTTTTCTGGATTGCTTGATAGGAATCAAGGGTTTTATTTGAACAATCTTCAAATTTCCAAGAATCAAACATAAACCCATGATAAATAATTGTAATTGTTGTTAGAATTCCCTGAATCGACCTTCATAATATGAAATCAAAAAACGGTGATCATATAAACTACGTTTGTGTAGATTCGTATTGAAATCAAAATTTTCTTTGATGTTATTGATTTCTTAGTGTTTTTTAAGCGCACACTTCACATTCTGGGTCCACAATCCTTAATTGAATCAAATTTAGACAATACTATTTGAGTGAGAATCCGCGGCATGGTAGAATATACCTTTAGTAATTTTGGTGATGGTTGCGGCCTGTAGACTCTATAGAATCCCTTGGGTTTCAATTCATCCTTCGTGGCAGTTAAACCCCTAGATTCATGACTACTTTAATTTGTAAAGTAAAGGTCACTGCATTTGCTCCTTGTGTTCAAGGGTGTAGCCGCGGTAAATTAATCTCCCTTGTTGATTTAGGAGATGGCTACAGCCTGTAGGGTCGGAGGGTAGTCCCTTAGGTTTAATGAATAGGGTCAGCAGTGTTTTAGCCCATTAGTAACTACAATAGGGGAATAACCCCCCATCAAACCAATATGCCGCGGCGCTAATTGTCTTTTAGGTCTTAAACCCCACACTTCACATTTAGCCAGTCTTGTTGGTCACTTCTATTCACTATTCATATAACTAATCTTACTACGGCTTCTAAAAGTAATTTTCAAACCATACTGGCTATGGTGCCTAACTACGGACTCTACTTTTCAGGTACTGCTGCAGCCATATGAGCTTTGACCCAGATAAATTTTTGAGAGATTTCTAGGCAAAACACTTCGGATCTTCTCCCCCTAAACTTCTTTCAGTGCCTCTTCTGAGATCAATAGGGCCTTGCCAACTGAGGGATTTCCCCAATTACGTGATACTAGACTCAAACTTCGTGAACTCTACCTGCAAGAAGGATTTTGAGTCCACGCCAAGGGAAGAAGAAGCCAATTCAAGTAATCATCCATTGGGTGTAGAAGATGATGCCGCAAAAGTTAGGGATAACCTAGTTGGTCCATCTGGGAGGGCTGAGAGACCCTTGCTATGATTGATATCTGCAGCATCACAACCCAAGACTGGGTTGACCAGGTAGTTGAGGCCTTTGAATATCTAGAAAATTTGATATGCTCATCACCTACTGTGAACCAAAGACCTTGCACAGCTCTGGCAGATGATGGGGTTTACTTCCCACTTCATGCATTTATTTACGGGTTGTGGATGCCTGTTCATGTTTCCATTAGACATATTTTTCAAACCATGAAATTAGCACCATCCCAGTTAGATCCCAATGGCTGGAAGGACATAGTTGTCACGGTCGTGGTTTGGGAGAACAAATTTAAAAAGGACATTACTCCCGCGGAGTTTTTTCACTCCTACTGCCCAAAGGAAAACTCTGTGAAGTTCGTTGGATACTACTACTTCTCCATTCGTGACAGGGATGAGACCCTTTATACTGGGAGGCCGATCAGTGTAAAGAACTGGAAGGGTAAGTATTTTTACATCTCCGGAGAAGGCTAGGAGATTCACCCCGAGGATAACGAGAGCGAGAAGTCGTATAGACTACCGTGGAAATGGGGGACTCCCTCCAAGATAGGTATTTGGATCACAGCCGTGTCCCTTCTTTATAGTTGGTTATTAATCTCTACTAACCTTTGAATTGTTATTCTGCACTACTTGATAACTTACAACTGATCGGGAGGTAAGAAAAAAGAGTTGCCAAGGCCGCGACAATTCCTGCTGAAGAAAAGAAATTCAGTGTCCTTGTAACATTTGTGACCATATTCAAAGCAGGTTTCTTTCCCAGCAAGTCCATTCCAAAGGACATGGCCACGGGAGGTAATCATCTGATCATCAGTATTTATCCGCAGCAATTTTTGTTGACTTTGAATATTTACTATTGCTATTCCCTTTTCAGGTGAGGAGGTTGACAGGGAACTGTTGGCCGCGTAGTTGGAAAAAATGGCCAAGGATGCCACCGTTCTCAATAATATTGTGCGGAGCAGGAAGAGGAAAAGGATTAAGATGAAAGCCTCAGCCGTAGTCCCTTCCGGAGACCAAGATCCACCTACCGCAACCCCAACTTAGTCCTCAGAGAAAATGGTAATTGTTGCGACCCAACCATAAGTTGAGTTTGATGATGACATTAGAGACAACCTGGACGTGGCATGCTTAATGTATACTTATAATGATCCACTCCATTTTGCTTCTCCTCCACCACCGCCTGTAGTTGAAGTAATACAAACTTGGCACCTTCTCACTACCGCGGCGGAGCTGGTCTTGACGGTCGTCCACGACCCCAATTAACATAACCTGACCCTGAGTCATAATGGGACACTACCGCGAAGGCTGCGCGAAGAATAAAGAGTGCCACCAACGTCGTAGACCTTGATAGGTTGGTGGAGGAAGACCATGATAATCTGGAGGACTGCGGCCTCCATAGTCTTCTGAGGGTAAGTGCTAGTGCTTTCTCCCTTTTAGTTTTACATTCCATATTTTGTACTAACTTTTTAATTTCAGACATCGGATGTCATGGTGGCCTAGAAAAGGAAGTATGAGGCTTTCTATAAGCTGAAACAAGCCATGGAGTGGGTGCACGCCGCTGACTTGGAGGCTGCACGAACTTCCTCATTTGAGGCTGGAAAGAAGTCTGATGTCGCGGCTCTTCAAGCAGCCTAAATGGACATGGCTGCCGCAAATAATGCAAGGGTAGAAGCGGAGGAAAACTTCATAGAGGCCGTAAAATCCCTCAAAGCCTCCCAGGCTCAGACCACGAAATATGCACAGGCCACGAAAACTTTTAATAACAAGCTCATACTTCTTCAAAAGAAGTATGTGGAGCTGGAGGCCAAGTCTGCGGATGATGCCGAAGCCCATGCCATGACAATGAAGAAAATGGAGTCAGACCACGGCGATGCTCTTCAGCTCGCCATTGACCATACAATGGAGTCATTCAAGGTCTCTAGGGACTTCTTCCTCATCAATAATAGGTCCTACCTCCACGGCTACGAGGATCTAAGGCATAGGATTGAGAATTTCCCATAGACCAAGGAGAATGTTCTTGCTTGGAAACTTAGTGATGTTGAGCATCAAGAATGCATAGCTGAGCTCAAGGCCGTGGCTAAGGAGAAAGCCAGATTGAAGGCTGAGGCTGAGACAGCTGTAGTGGGGGAAGAAACTGAGACCGCCGTGAATGGTGATGAGGGCGATGAGAATGATGATGCAGCTTCAAGATTTTGTAACCTCGTAATTTTTGGAACTATCAATATGGGGATGCATCCTTTTATGAATTTTGTACTACTTAACTAAGGCTATGACCTTTTTATTTGTAACATTTTAACTCTAATATTTGCTAAGATTTTTTAATGACCTTCACCATCAAGGCTGCGACCACTTTTACATGCTCTATACTTGAATAAATGTTTAAATACTTGTGTGCTTTTTTGTTCTGTTGACTGAATATATAACTTGAGCTTTGAGATTTTCTTACTTGATTGAATGAGCTTTTTGTGGCACTAATATATAAATGTTTTTCTCTCAAATATAGTTGCATCCTGTTGTGTTTTTGTCTTAATGTTGCGTGGACATGTGGCTGCGGCCACTCTTCTTCAATTTTTCAATTCCTTTCGTCTTTATCGTAGTTAAACGCATGAGGTTCCACGACACTTTTTATAAATTGCCTCATGGTAAAATTACACATTACAGGCTTAGCCCCTTCCTCTATCTTTACCCATTTGCACTCCAGCTAGCAATAGCGGATACTAGGGAACAAGTCCCTTGCCGCGAATAATTAAGTCTTGGACCACTTTGACAGCTTGAACACAACTGTCTTTATATTTAAAAATGCCTTCTTGATTGAACTAATAGATTAAGTCCGCGACACCATAGTGTACATTTCTTCATAAAGTTTGCAGTCTCTTCTAGGCATCCGCGACACATGAGTGTGAACCGTTATCTGTTAATTGCCGGGTCCACATAAATAATGCTACGGCACCCTCAACGTATAGGTCATAGGCTGCGTCTTCTGCAGACGATCAGCGGCCCTTTGATGGCTGCAACCATATTCACAGGTCTATTTGAACTTATTTTAGCCCTTTCATCTTACAGCCAATGGTTGGAAGTGTTGCCATTTGAATAGGGCCATGGTCGTTTGATAATCGCTGCATCCATATTATAAAGTGTTATCCCCTTCCTGAATAGAGGCTACACATTTGAATTGTTTTCTCTTATAGGCCGCGACATCTTTACTCAAAATTCGCTTTCCCTAAGTAGGTATTTTATCTTTACCCTTGGCTGCTTGAACCATATAGTTATTTTTCATCATCCCATAACCAGTATGGAACATATAAAGAAGGCCAAGGCTTTCCTCTAGTCTCTTCAATTGCCTCTCACGGAATATGGCTTTTATCTTCTTTAGTATTGCCCTTTTGTATGTAAATGGGATATTATCAAGCCTCCCCAGGCTGGGTTATGTTATTAGGCCAACCACAGCTAATATACAGGATATTTTCAAGCCTCCCCATGATGGGTTATGTTATTAAGCCACCCACAACTATAGATATATGTAAGCCATCCCTGTCTAGATATTACCAGTCTCTTGACTTAATGAAGCCTCTTGAAAGCTAAGAATGGGCATTGGAAGCCCTTGTGAGTGATGTTGCAGCCCAATTTGGATAACTGCTTCCAATATTTCCTTTCACTACTTTTAATTATCATTAACTTTCGAACAATCAGGCGTCTTATCGGGCATTATGGCCCATTTAGATATTATCATTCCCGATGTAACATGTTGTCTAGGTTCGGGATCTATTTAAAACAAAAATGGTCTTAATAAGATAACATTTCATGGAAATGAGAATCAAAATACGACACTATAAAAGTGAACTCGATTTTATAACTATTCATATATATACGACTTCATAAGGATAATACAAAGTTTAGATTAAAACAACATAATAGGGGTTGTCACTGTAAAGTAGAGACAAGTGGAATATAAGGGCTAAGCATGAAAAATGAACATGTGGTATGCGCGATAAGGCTCCATACCCTAAACATCTTTGAGGAACCTCCGCAGCATTCCTGGCCCAATCACCCTTTCAATTTCATCCTTCAGAGAATAGCATTTCTCAGTGTCATGGCCATGGTCCTGATGGAATCTGCACCAAATAGATTTGTTCCTCTTGTGGGGTGGAGCTCTCAGCTTTTCTGTCCACCTCAACAACTTATCTTCTTTGATGAAATCAAAGATCTCTTCAATCGGGAAGGCCAACTGAGTGTAGGCCCCAGATTTGTTCTCTGCCTTCTCCACTCTCCTTTTTTTGGCACCTGCTGACTGCTTTCGTGGATGGATCTTCTTGCACTGTCGCGGAAGCAAAGACTACTGTAGATATGATCTTAGGTGTCGCACCCACATTGGGAGAGGATGTGACCTCTAGCATTAGCACCCTCAGTCAAATAGTTAACCTGGGTCTGGAGTAAGGCATGACTGTCGTAGAGGTGATTGTACAACTGCACAATCTCATTCTTGATTTCTTTGCTCTGGATGGATTCTCCTTCCATTTTAAACTTTTGTTAGTCTTTATAAAGTATATGTATAATCTAGGACAAAACTAGTAGAAGTGAGTACACAGAAACATTAGAGTGACCAAGTAGGAAGTGGGGATGCAGCGTTGCACTGCTACATAGTGTTACTGTTGAGGTCGCGACCAGTATGGCACATAGGTGCACTGCTGTGGCCTATGAATGATATTTACCAAGGTTGAGCTGGAGACCACCTGAGTCCGTTCCTTGATATTTTGAACCTTCTGTAACACCTGTCCTAGTAGAGGTTGCGGCATGAAGGTATTTAAACTATCAGCCGCACCCACTGCCAGGCAGGGGGGAGCAATCCCAAAATCGAAACCCAGAAACTGAGTTCATCTCCCAAAACATAGGGAGAGCATGCCTACTAGGGTCTATCCATGAGAGAATAACCTCTCGGTTCGTAGAATGGCATAATTCTAATGATGAACCCTAGATCCTAGGCAAAGAACAACAAAAAGGGATTAAACATAATTCTTCCCTAATTATTCACCTTTTTCGGGCTAAAGCCCATCATGCTTTTCAGCATTATCTAGATGGAATGATATCATAGGGGTATGTAGAATAGATCTGAGGTCATAAAATGGAGACCCTAGAATAGATATGAATATGTGAAATACCCATTTAAGGGTGTAAATAAAAATAGAGCTCAATAACCAGCATTTACCCGTGAGATGGCGATCCATAAGATCCTTAAGGATCGAATAAGGTGTTTAAGAACTCAAATATACAGAGAAGCAAGATCGAACTATCTTGATTTCCATAGACGACTCCAATTTGATGATACGAGAAATCGTCCACTAGTCGCTCTCGTATCAACAAGTCAAGTGTAAAATATGTAATGAATAATAAAGCAAGTAAATAGAGATAAAATAAGATATAGAGTGGTTCAACCCCTAAAATTGGCCTACGTCCACTGTGTTGCTCCATTCTCATTATATGCGTAGTTTTGTACAATGTAATTGTGCCTAAAGAGGAGTAAAAATATGAGAATAAAGGAGAGTACATGATGATTGATGAATTCGGATTGTCAGAGAGGTAGCTGAGATGTGGATGAGCAGCCCCAAAGTTGTATGCTGAGGTTGTATAGAGAGAATCTATACTGTTGAGTCTGCCTCGGGCGTGTGGAATCGATATTTCCCATTTTCGAGGTGTGGTACTCAATTTATAGGAGATATGCCTGTGACACCCCGACTAATTAAATACCGGGTAGCTACTCCTTTATTAAATTAATTCAAAATGCGAAGTTGGCTAATAGCATCACTGTCGAAAACATTTTAATATTACTAACCACCTAGTATTTAAAAAGCAAGTTGCCAAATTTTAATATAAGTCTGATTAACATGCAACAAATGTAATGAAGAAATAAATAACACCATTCATCATACTGAAGTAAAATGAATAACCATCACATAACAGTAAATAAAGTCTGGAGGAAAAACTCCTCACTACAATCCCATAACTGAAATAAATAAACTGAAACAATACGTGCTAAAGTCTGAAAACTGAAATGTAAAAGATGTCTCTAAAGAAATGGGCAACATGCCCTACAACTGATAGATGATGACTCTGGAATCCAAAAGATAGAAGCATCTACATGCAAATCCGTGTAGCTTCCACAAGCAGCTACAGCTCATCACCTGAATGAGTAACCTATGCTTGGTGTCCTTGTGGCTGGGCACCTAAAATGGTTTTACAAAGAAAAAGAGATTTGAAAAGCAAACGGGTCAGAGCCCGAATGTGGAGTTATATTTTAAAAACCTGCAAGTGCTTTAAAAACATTTAAAACATTAAATGCAAAGTACATGTTAGGACGTACACTCGCATGATTATTCTCACCTCTCGTCTAACTGTGCACTCCTAACGTAAGTACCCATCTATAACGACCCATACTACTAGCTAACTGACAACATAACTAGCTAGACTGCCAAAGGTTCTATCCATATTACTCGGTTCCATTTAACATAACAACGCTCGTAATTAAATAGAGGTTTAATGTAAACCCAGTTACTAAATATGCCATTGATATAACTATCAGTTAACTCATTATATATCTCGAAACAATACCGTAATATTTTTACAACATTAACATGAGGATTCCCATTAATTTAATGTATATTATTCATATCATAAATATACAATACAAGCACCCCGCAATCTAAGCTATGGTGCACACATACTCTGCTATCCATCCCGGTACATCACGTACATAAGGATCACATATTCCGAATCTCTCAGGAATAGTCCAGATAACACAAATCACAAATAGTGGAGGCGAACACAGTCACCATCACGTGGGTCACGCACATACCTACGCTCCCACGGTCAGCGGACTTATTAATATCACAATAAGTCTTTCTATGACCTATGTTCATCAAGGTACCAGTCTATATCCCCCCCGTAGGCACACAAGGATTAGAGGGTCCTAAGCGAACGCAACCTCCCGTGATAGCAAGTATGGTAGGTATGTCATACACACAATCCATATACCAATACTAAGTAAACACACATCTTAGTAATACCGTATTTAAATCGTAGTACATATTGCATACTCGTACTAGCTTATACTTAACACAATTCATACTATTCCGGTTTGTAATTATACGCGTCATAATTATCTCACGTCATAGTAGATACTCACGTCTCAACCCAAACCGTCCATGTAATACACTCTCGTATGTAAATTCCTTCTCATAAATACCCAAATGTCCCAAACCTATCACTACATCATCATTGGAAGGTTAACTATATCCTCGAACAAGTTTACGGAACTCCAAAAGTCAAAACAGTCCAAAAAGGACCAACTGCCAGCTCGTTAGAAGTCTCGTTCGAACGAGGCTTCGAACGAGTTTGGACTGTCAGGTCGTTAGAAGCCTCGTTCGAACGAGGTTGTTCGAACGAGATCCCAGTTCGTTCGAACGAACTGTCCCTTCTAACGATATCTCGTTCGAATGAGATATCGAATGAAACCCCTACTCGTTAGTAACCACTGGTCAACTCGTTAGAAGCTCGTTCAAACGAGCTCGTTCGAACGAGTTCGTTCGAACGACCTGGGGGCTGCTTCTAACGAGCTACCAGTTTCGGCCCAGATTTTTCCCCATCTCGTTTTTCACCATTTTTAACAATTCTAATCTCTTCCAAAGTTCATCCCAATAACGTTTTAGGGTCTCTAATTCATCCTAAACATATTTACATCATCTCCTAACATGTTTTCAAGGATTGAATCATCATAACATCAACCAAATTATAAATCTCTACACTTTTCCCAATTTCTCTAGAACATGAACTCTAGGTTTATATCATCATCAAATCCCAGAATTTATTTTTGTTTTAATTCCTTCAAATCATAATTATTATAAGGGAAATCATCTACCTATCATACTACATGCAATTCTCTTCACAATTTCTCAAGTTCTATGATCTAAACTACATGGGTTTTCATATTTTCTTCAAGAACAAACCATAAATCCGAATTTCTAACATGGAGGAAACATTCTCAGAAATTAAATGGAATAAATTCACTTGCCTTGGTTGTCTCTGAGTTTGGTGTAGATTAGATGGAGTTTTCTGCAGGAATTCCTCTCTCTCCAGGCTCTTCTTCAATGGTGGCTTAAGGTGGCTAGGGTTTTGATTTGGGGAAACTTAGAAAACCTGAATGATAACCTACGTAGCTTTCTAGGTTAATATGGGTTGGTTATGGGCTTAGTGGGCCAAATTCCACATCAGATTTACATCACCAATTTTCGTCACTTTTAATTCCTAAAAATGTAAAATTACCAAAATACCCTTTAAGTTGCCGGTATGGCCTAAAAATACCCCGGGACCCAAATTATACCCCCGGCTAGTGTTTTCTGACTATCTCGACCCTTCCGAACGCGTTGGCGCACTCAGAACGACCATACGGATTATAGATTTTAAATTCACTTTTATTAATAAAATATTATACCGTGTCGCGGCGGTCCCACGCATCTCAACAAAATTTCTAAAAATGCCGTATATAAATCTCACGACAAATTTCATAATACCCAATACATATATAATCATATATGCACAAAATCAAATACCAATTCGCATCTCATTAGTATTTATAACACGGATTAATTTCCAATTAATACGCAATTTAATTAATTAATCCTAAAAATAAATATAGCCAAAAGTACGGGGTATTACATACTTCCCCCCTAATAACTGAATTTCGTCCCGAAATTCGAAACTAGAAAGTACCTGCTAAAAATAGCTCTGGATAACGCTCGCGCATCTCATCCTCGCGCTCCCATGTGGACTCCTCGACATTATGATGTCGCCACTGAACACGCACTAACGGGACTATCTTTGACCGCAGTTTCCTCTCGCTTCGGTCCAAAATAGCAATTGGCCCCTCCTCGTAGGAACTATCCGGCTGGAGATCGATGTCCTCCACAGCAATGTGAGAATGAGCCAAATTATCTCTAAGGTATTTCCTCAGCGAGGAAATATGGAACACGTCGTGAATTCGATGCAAGTGCTCCGGTAGTCCAAGTCTATACGCAACCGGTCCGATTCGCTCGATAATAGGAAACGGCCCCACGTACCTCGGTGCCAACTTCCCCTTCTTCCCGAATCGCATAATCCCCTTCATTGGAGATACCCTGAGCAAAACATGGTCCCCCACTTGGAACTCCCTGAAAAACCTCTTCGCATCAGCATAACTCTTCTGCCTGTCTTGAGCTACCCGAATGCGACTCCGAATCAACTCAATCCTTGCCGAAGTATCCTGAATCACTTCTGGCCCAAGTAGTTTGTTGTCCCCCACTTCTAACCAACATGCTGGGGAACGACAAGGCCTACCGTACAATGCCTCAAACGGAGCCATGCCAATCGTGAACTGATAGGAGTTGTTGTAAGCAAACTCCACCAGTGGAAGGTACTGCTCCCATCCACCCCCGAAGTCAATAATGCACATGCGTAGCATGTCCTCCAACATCTGGTTTATGCGCTCGGTCTGCCCATCGGTCTGCGGATGATAAGCCGTACTCAACCGCAATTCCGTGCCCATGGCCTCCTGGAAACTCTCCCAAAACCGCGAAACAAATATCTTGTCTCTGTCAGACACGATATTTAAGGGTACTCCGTGAAGTCTCACAATCTCTGAAATAAAGAGTTGGGCGTACTGTCCCGTAGTATAGTCGGTCCTTACGGGTAAAAAGTGAGCGACCTTGGACAATCTGTCCACAATTACCCAAACGGAGTCGTGACCCCTCTGCGACGTGGGCAACCCCGTGATAAAGTCCATGGATATGCTCTCCCACATCCACACCGGGATCTCCAATGGCTGTAGCAATCCTGCTGGTCTCTGATGATCCACTTTTACAAGCTGACAAGTGGCGCATTTCGAGACAAACTCAGCGATATCTCTCTTCATACCGCTCCACCAATACTGGCGTCTCATGTCCTGGTACATTTTGTCCCCTCCGAGATGTACTGCGAACCGTGAGCCGTGCGACTCTGCCATCACATCATGCCGCAATTCTTCCCCTTCTGGAACTACCAATCTCCCATTGAAGCGTAATCCCCCGTCTGAGCTAACGGTATAGGACTCGGCTCCCTCTGCTAGCAATCGAACTATCTTCTCCTGACAGAACGAGTCATTAGCCTGTGCCCGTACTACCTTCGTGATAATATGCGGTGTAACGGTCATCACAGACATGAAAGATCGGGCCACTGCATCCTGGTGTCCCAATTCCTTCCACTTAGCTTTCCACACCTCTGCCACCTCATCTGCTGGCCTGCGGCTCAACGCGTCTGCTACCACGTTAGCCTTACCCGGGTGGTACTGGATGTCGAACTGGTAGTCCTTCACAAATTCAAGCCACCTACGCTGCCGCATATTCAATTCCTTCTGCGTGAATAGATACTGTAGTGACTTGTGGTCCGTGAACAGCTGAAACTTCTCCCCCAACAGATAGTGCCTCCAAATCCGTAGGGCAAATACTACTGCTGCCAACTCCAAATCATGCGTGGGGTAATTCTTCTCATGAGGCTTAAGCTTACGGGAAGCATAAGCTATGGCCTGTCTCTCCTGCTGCAATACACCTCCCAGTCCTTGCAAAGACGCATCGGTGTAAACCAAATACTCAACTCCCGGTCTCGGCAATGCTAACACAGGTGCTGAGGTCAATTTGTCCTTCAACTCATCAAATGCCAACTGACAGGCATCACTCCAGATATATGGCACACCCTTACGAGTAAGATGTGTCAAAGGACCTGCTATCTCCGAGAAACCCCGAATAAACCTCCTGTAGTATCCTGCTAAACCCAAGAAACTACGAATCTCAGTCGGTGTCGTGGGCTGCTCCCACTCCCTCACCGCTGAAACCTTCCCCGGATCGACAGATATTCCCTGGTCGGAAATAATGTGACCCAAGAATTGGACTTCCTTCAGCCAAAACCCGCACTTCTCATATTTTGCATACAACTCGTTCTGACGGAGTGTCTGCAAAACCTGCCTCAAATGCTCGGTGTGCTCCTCCTCTGTCTGAGAGTAAACCAGAATGTCATCAATGAAGACAATGACAAACTGATCTAGGAAATCCCTGAACACCCTGTTCATCAAGTCCATAAACACTGCTGGAGCGTTGGTCAAGCCGAAAGGCATAACCCGAAACTCGTAAGAACCATATCTCGACAAGAAGGCGGTCTTCGAGACATCCTCCTCCCTGATACGCAACTGATGGTATCCCGACCTCAAGTCAATCTTCGAGAAGAAAGAAGCTCCTCTCAACTGGTCGAATAAGTCATCGATTCGAGGCAACGGATACTTATTCCGTATCGTGACCTTATTCAACTCTTAATAGTCCACACACAATCTCAGTGAACCATCCCTCTTCTTCACAAACAAAACTGGAGCGCCCCAAGGTGAGGTACTCCTGCGAATAAAGCCCTGCCCTAACAGCTGCTCTATCTGATCCCGTAGCTCTCGCATCTCCGCTGGAGCCATACGGTACGGTGCACGTGCTATAGGTCTCGTACCCGGTAGCAAATCTATAACGAAGTCTATCTCTCGACTGGGTGGTAAGCCTGGTATCTCCTGAAACACATCCGAATACTCCCTGACAACCGGGATCGAATCCAAAGGAATCACAACCTCCTTAGAGGTATCCTCCTCAATGTAATACAGATGAGCGGTCGATCCTCCCTCTGGGCGAGGCATCGCCACTATAAACATCTCCTGCCCCGGAATGGCAAAAACAATGCTCCCGCTGAAGCAATCAATCATGGCCCTATATGATACGAGCCAATCCATACCGATGATCACATCGTGAACATGCATGTCTAACACTAACATGTCCGCAGGCAATACCAAACCACCAACCTCTACCCCCACTCCCCGGAATATAAAGAAAATAAGTGACCCACTCCCTAATGGTGAGTCGACACACGTCACTGTGCTCTCTGCCGTAGCTAACAATCCTAAAGCTTTCGCGAAGTGTGTAGCAATAAAACAGTGTGTAGCACCCGTATCAAATAACACCCGACCCATAGTGCCATGGATAGGAAACGTACCCTCGATCGCGGGCGGTGCCTGTGGAACTACAGCCTGGTGGACGTTGTAGACACGTCCATACTGTAGCTGCCCCTGCTGAGCTGGGACTGCTGGAATGGGTGGCAGTGCTGCCATCTGTGGCGGTGCGGGAAGAGCGGCGGGAAACATAGGTCTCTGTGGCTCCTGGCGAGCACCCTGCTGCTGCTGCTGTGGGGCCCTGCCCCTATCAGGACAATCCTGCTTCTTATGGCCAGTCTTGCCGCAAGTAAAGCACTTCCCTGGGAAGTTCCCTCCCCTCTGCCCCTGCTGTCCCCGGCCCTGGTGGCCGTTACCGTTCCTCCCTTGGCCCTGCTGGCCCTGGTGAAACTGCTACCCATTCTGTCCCTGTTGGCCCCGATGGCCGTTTGGACCCTGATGGCCCTGGCGGAAACCTCCCTGACCCTGCCTGTAGTTCCCTGACCGGAACCTCTTATTATCCCCCTGCTGGGAGCCCTGCTCATTCTGCCTCTGCCCCTGACCCGATTGTGCCCCGCTGGCACTATGTCCTCCAGTCCTGCCCTGATGGCTAGACTCCCTCGACCGCTTGCCCTCGGCCATATGAAAACGGTGGTCCTGGCAGTGTAGTAAGGCAGCGTTAACCACATCAGAATACGTGGCCAACGATAGGTTCCCTAACAGATGCTGACGGATCCTCCAATTCAACCCGTCGGTGAACTTCTCTATCTTCTTCTTCTTTGTTGGAATCTCGTCTGGAACGATATTCAACAGTTTAGTGAACTTGGCCTCATACTCGGCCACTGTCTTGCCCTCCTGCCTCAAACTCATCAGCTTCCTCCTCATCTCTGTATGAACTACGGACGGAAAGTACTTGCGGTTGAACCGCACCCAGAACTCCTGAATCGTGAGGGTATCCCTCTCCTCCGCGGTGGTAATAGACTCCCACCACTGTAGCGCAGATCCTACTAGCTTGAAAGTAGCTAGCACCTGTTTCTGAATATCAGTGCACTCATGCATCCTCAAATGCCTCTGCATGTCCTTCCTCCATTGGCTCGAGACTACCACATCTGAGCTACCAGCAAACTCTGGCGGATGCGCTTTCTGAAAAGCGTCACGTACACGCTCCCAAGCAGACGGGAATGCATTAACCTGTACTGGCGCGGCAACCGGCGCCGATGGTGGTGCCTGCTGAATAACGGCAATCGCGGCATTTACCGCTTGAGCTACTATAGCTGCAACCTCAGCGGCGTTCAACATGCCCTGAACTGGAGCGGGCTGGGGTTCGGGCGTAGCATTCCTGGGAACTCGTCGTGCACATCGTGGAGGAATCTGAAATAATAATGAAGTTTATAAGTTCACGGTTTATAAACTTAAAATAACTGAAGAACGAAGCATACACAAAAAGAATACAACAGTCCTAAAATATAGGGCTATATCTCAAAGAAACGTAGCGGAAACATAATAGCCGTACAGATCCTAAAGGACACTAGAACCTGATGCTCTGATACCACCTGTGACACCCCGACTAATTAAATACCGGGTAGATACTCCTTTATTAAATTAATTCAAAATGCCAAGTTGGCTCAGTTAATAGCATCACTGTCGAAAACATTTTAATATTACTAACCACCTAGTATTTAAAAAGCAAGTTGCCAAATTTTAATTTAAGTCTGATTAACATGCAACAAATGTAATGAAGAAATAAATAACACCATTCATCATACTGAAGTAAAATGAATAACCATCACATAACAGTAAATAAAGTCTGGAGGAAAAACTCCTCACTACAATCCCATAACTGAAATAAATAAACTGAAACAATACGTGCTAAAGTCTGAAAACTGAAATGTAAAAGATGTCTCTAAAGAAATAGGCAACATGTCCTACAACTGATAGATGATGAATCTGGAATCCAAAAGATAGAAGCGTCTACATGCAAATCCGTGTAGCTTCCACAAGCAGCTACAGCTCGTCACCTGAATGAGTAACCTATGCTTGGTGTCCTTGTGGCTGGGCACCTAAAATGGTTTTACAAAGAAAAAGAGATTTGAAAAGCAAACGGGTCAGAGCCTGAATGTGGAGTTATATTTTAAAAACCTGCAAGTGCTTTAAAAACATTAAATGCAAAGTACATGTTAGGACGTACACTCGCATGATTATTCTCACCTCTCGTCTAACTGTGCACTCCTAACGTAAGTACCCATCTATAACGACCCATACTACTAGCTAACTGACAACATAACTAGCTAGACTGCCAAAGGTTCTACCCATATTACTCGGTTCCATTTAACATAACAACGCTCGTAATTAAATAGAGGTTTAATGTAAACTCAGTTACTAAATATGCCATTGATATAACTATCAGTTAACTCATTATATATCTCGAAACAATACCGTAATATTTTTACAACATTAACATGAGGATTCCCATTAATTTAATGTATATTATTCATATCATAAATATACAATACAAGCACCCCGCAATCTAAGCTATGGTGCACACATACTCTGCTATCCATCCCGGTACATCACGTACATAAGGATCACATATTCCGAATCTCTCAGGAATAGTCCATATAACACAAATCACAAATAGTGGAGGCAAACACAGTCACCATCACGTGGGTCACGCACATACCTACGCTCCCACGGTCAGCGGACTTATTAATATCACAATAAGTCTTTATATGACCTATGTTCATCAAGGTACCAGTCTATATCCCCCCCGTAGGCACACAAGGATTAGAGGGTCCTAAGCGAACGCAACCTCCCGTGATAGCAAGTATGGTAGGTATGTCATACACACAATCCATATACCAATACTAAGTAAACACACATCTTAGTAATACCGTATTTAAATCGTAGTACATATTGCATACTCGTACTAGCTTATACTTAACACAATTCATACTATTCCGGTTTGTAATTATACGCGTCATAATTATCTCACGTCGTAGTAGATACTCACGTCTCAACCCAAACCGTCCATGTAATACACTCTCGTATGTAAATTCCTTCTCATAAATACCCAAATGTCCCAAACCTATCACTACATCATCATTGGAAGGTTAACTTTATCCTCGAACAAGTTTACGGAACTCCAAAAGTCAAAACAGTCCAAAAAGGACCAACTGCCAGCTCGTTAGAAGTCTCGTTCGAACGAGTTTGGACTGTCAGGTCGTTAGAAGTCTCGTCCGAACGAGGTTGTTCGAACGAGATCCCAGTTCGTTCGAACAAACTATCCCTTCTAACGATATCTCGTTCGAACGAGATATCGAACGAAACCCCTACTCGTTAGTAACGACTGGTCAACTCGTTAGAAGCTCGTTCGAACGAGCTCGTTCGAACGAGTTCGTTCGAACGACCTGGGGGATGCTTCTAACGAGCTACCAGTTTCAGCCCAGATTTTTCCCCATCTCGTTTTTCACCATTTTTAACAATTCTAATCTCTTCCAAAGTTCATCCCAATAACGTTTTAGGGTCTCTAATTCATCCTAAACATATTTACATCATCTCCTAACATGTTTTCAAGGATTGAATCATCATAACATCAACCAAATTACAAATCTCTACACTTTTCCCAATTTCTCTAGAACATGAACCCTAGGTTTATATCATCATCAAATCCCAGAATTTATTTCGTTTTAATTCCTTCAAATCACAATTATTATAAGGGAAATCATCTACCTATCATACTACATGTAATTCTCTTCACAATTTCTCAAGTTCTATGATCTAAACTACATGGGTTTTCATATGTTCTTCAAGAACAAACCATAAATCCGAATTTCTAACATGGAGGAAACATTCTCAGAAATTAAATTGAATAAAGTCACTTGCCTTGGTTGTCTCTGAGTTTGGTGTAGATTAGATGGAGTTTTCTGCAGGAATTCCTCTCTCTCCAAGCTCTTCTCCAATGGTGGCTTAAGGTGGCTAGGGTTTTGATTTGGGGAAACTTAGAAAACCTAAATGATAACCTACGTAGCTTTCTAGGTTAATATGGGTTGGTTATGGGCTTAGTGGGCCAAATTCCACATCAGATTTACATCACCAATTTTCGTCACTTTTAATTCCTAAAAATGTAAAATTACCAAAATACCCTTTAAGTTGCCGGTATGGCCTAAAAATACCCCGGGACCCAAATTATACCCCCGGCTAGTGTTTTATGACTATCTCGACCCTTCCGGACACGTTGGCGCACTCAAAACGACCATACGGATTATAGATTTTAAATTCACTTTTATTAATAAAATATTATACCGTGACGCGGCGGTCCCACGCGTCTCAACAAAATTTCTAAAAATGCCGTATATAAATCTCACGACAAATTTCATAATACCCAATACATATATAATCATATATGCACAAAATCAAATACCAATTCGCATCTCATTAGTATTTATAACCCGGATTAATTTCCAATTAATACGCAATTTAATTAATTAATCCTAAAAATAAATATAGCCAAAAGTACGGAATATTACAATGCCTACGTGCAATAAGCACACGACGTACATAAAGTAGGGAGTTGTAATGGAGAAGGATGCGACCTATAAAGCAAACAACGTGAGTGTCGCATCTTGCAGGACTAGAGACAAAGGTGCCGCGCCTTGTACTAGATAATTCTGTGGCATGTTGATGGGGGTCGCACCCTGTGATAAGGTGGGTTGATCCCTGTATTCGGTAGGGTCACACATCGAGTTCAGTAGGGGCCATGCCCTATATTGATAGGGGCCGCGACATGTAAGCATATGCAGTGTAGTATACCTTCTGCGGTAGGGTACTATATTTGTACTATCACTTGGTGTGCTAATAAGCCAAACAACTTCCAAAATGTAAGCAACCACTAGAAGTACTTTTCCTACCCTTCTCATCTCCCTCCCAATCAGAATCAGAATATGCGAACAAAGAGGTATTGGTACTACGCATGTACCAAATTTCAAAGCGCGTTGTACCACCCTTATATTTGATGATAAGCTTAACCACTTGTAAATGATATTGCTTAGGACACGATTGGGAGAGTGAACAAACTCTTACACTAAAGGATATGTCGGGATGACTAGTTGTAAGGTAAAATAATACACCTATCATTCTTTGATATAATCTTTCATCCACATCCTTACCATTCTTTGATATAACCTTTCTGATATTTTTTAGATAGACTCATGGTAGTTTTTTTATGCTTGGAAGATTCGGGTTCAAATTTATTCACAAGGTCCTTTTCATATTCGAATTGTGAAATAAACGTTCCAATTTATTTGTCTCACTTGAAGACCAATGAAAAAATTGAGTTCCCCAACCATTCTCATATTATAATCTTTTTGCATTAATAACTCAAAGTTATGAGCAAAGTTTACACAAATGGAGCCAAAAACAATGTCGTCTACGCACACCTGGGATACCACTATGTGTTTCCAAAAAGACTTAAAAGTAAAGTATTTTACACACTACCCTTCCAAACCCTTTTACCTACAAGATGTGAAGTAAGTCTCCTATACCAAGCTCTTGGAGCTTGTCTAAGGCCATATAATTCCTTTGATGGAAACTTGGTGTCCTCAAAGCCTTTAAGTTGTGATACATAAACTTATACTTGGAGAGTACTGTTTAAAAATGCACCATTTACATTCGTTTGATGGATCTTAAAATATAAGGCATATGATATAGATAAGAGTAGGTGAAATAAGTATATTCTAGAAATAGAGGCAAATGACTCATCAATGTCAACGCCTTCCACTTGGGTGTATCCTTGAGCCACTAGTCTTATCTTTTTATCCAAAACAATTACCTCTTCATCGCATTTGTTCTTAAAGACCCATTTACTACTGATGACATGAACATTATTAGGCAACTTAACTTGATTCCAAACCTCTTGTTTAGCGAATTGGTCCAATTCATCTTACATGACATTATGCTAATATTCGTTTAACAATACATCTTTCATACTTTTGAGTTAAAGAGTAGAAGTGTAATAAAAAAAGTTAGCTTATTTTTCGATTTGAGAAAATGTATTAATTACAACATTAGGACTTTCAATGATTTTTTAGACATCGTCGTCCTTTTTAACTAAAGGAGGTGGGTCATCAAATTGAACATCCACTTTTGGTGGTGGAGTTGGTGGAACCTCAGCACAATCATTTTTTTTTCCATCTTAGATTATAGAAAATAAGGAGAGTTGTTTCACAACCATAATCATTAAATAAAAAGGATTTGTTATCATCAATGACAATATTTATCGACTCCATCATCTTTTAAGCTCCACAATTATAAATGCGGTAGCCACGACTATAAAGGAAATAGTCTAAAAATCTCAAGTCACTCTTAGAGTCAATATAAGTTAAATAATATTTATCTTTGAGTATATAACACTTTATTCCAAATACTCTAAAATGTTTGAGTGTGGTCTGTTTTCCTTTTCAAATCTTATAGGACACTACACCAAATCTGCCCATTTGTCAAGGTCATTGACCTTGACAAATTCACCTTGTCAAGGTCAATGACCGTGACATTTCGAGGCGAGACAACTTTTTTTGTCACGGTCGTGTCACGGTCATTGACCTTGACACAAAACTCGCGTTTTGTGTCACGGTCGTGTCGCGGTCAATGACCGTGACACGTTTGTCACGGTTATAAACCGTGACAAAGCCGTGACCCTTTTTAAAAAAATTGTCACGGTCATTGACCGTGACAAGCCCGTGACAAATGTTGTCACGGTTTTATCACGGTCAATGACCGTGACAATTCTGGGCAGAATTTAAAAAAAATCTGCTGGGCAGTATGGCCACCGCCACTGCCCAGCAGTATATTTGTACCTGTTATAGCAACGTTGTACCTGTTCCAAACATCATATATCCAACACAAACTAAAGATAATGCAAATATATATTCATGACAGTATAATCCAAATCTTCAAAGTAAAAATAATATACATGACGATATAATCCAAATATAATTAAAATGGACAAACTTAAAAATAATGTTACTACATGTCTTAGATAAAACTGAGGAGGTGAGTAGGCCACACGACATACGAATTGACGCACCCACTAATATACGTCGTGTCGCATTGTTCGCGCAACCACAATAGGGAGTTCTCCTTCTCGGGTATGACATGCGTGACACCCTGGACTCCATCTCTTGACGCACACGTCCATGGACTAGTCCACCCTCGACGATGTTCGGGTCCCTCAATCCCCGCCCTATCCGCTGGCCATCAAATATGTCCAATATGAACACGCTCGGCCAACCAATTGTCGATAATGGTCTGTTGGAGGGCGTCAAATAGGGAAGTGGATCGTCGAAGTACGAACGTGTCGGTGATGAAGCAGCGAGGTCCACATCCTCGTCATCCTGCGCCTCGTCCTCCCGCACCTCCTCGTCCTCCCGCACCTCCTCCTCCACCGCCTTCTCCTTCCCTTTCCCTTTCCCTTTCTCTTTACGGTCTCCACCCAACGTACGCTTCATGAATGCGTACATATCTTGGACCGTCGCCTCCAAACGGGACAGCTTCGCGTCGTGTGAATCCACCGTTCGAGCCAGCCCGGTGTCGCTCATCTCCAATCCGATGATCCTAGATTTGGCCACCCGCGAGCTCACTCCCCTTGTCCTCCCCTTGCGATCAGAGCCAAGCACTTGGCTGAGTGCGTCTGTGGACAAAGATGCCTTGTCGGCATCAGACTGCGACTCATGCACTTCCTTAAGCTTTGCCTGAAACGACAAAAAGCACATGATTAGTAAAATAAGTAAACTAAAAAATTATAACGTAATTAACAATAATTAAACTGTCGGATTACTTACAATCGTGGCCGCGACGCTCGGGGACACCTCCTTGTCCTTCCCCTTCTTCGTCCGAAGAGCCACATAAGTATCGAGCCTATGTGGCTTACCCCCTGGCCCACTCCCTACCCCCTGAAATAAAATAAAGTAAAGTAAAATTAGTATCGGCCCCGCAAAGTAAAATAATATCCAATAATATATTTCTGTAGTTATAGATAAATTAAATATTACCTTCATCCTATGCTCCACCTCAGCGTAAGAGGTCCGGCCGGAGTAGTGCACGTCTGTCTTTTTAGCCCGATTTTCCCTCCCCGATTGGCGAGATGCCAATTGTCGATCCTCGATCTCATTGTCAATGAACTTTTGCCATTGTGCCAATGAGATCGGCTCCTTGGGCGGGACGGATCCGCACCATTGTAAAATGGTCTCTCGTGTTTTTCCAAAGTACCATGTCCGCATATTTTTTTTCCACGTCTTGTGTTGCTCCCTCAACTGCTCGAAGACGGAATCGCGTAGCTTTGGATCCAAGTTGAATTGTTCCTGTCCAACAAATACAATGTTAGTTGCGAATAAATATAAATATAAATATAATTATAAATATAAATATAAATATAAATATAAATTGAAATTGAAATTGAAATTGAAATTGAAATATTCATATAAATATTACCTGTAGTGCCGCCCAAACAGCTAACTTGAGCTCATACGGCACCTCCTTCCAACTCATAAACCCCGGGCCGATGACCGTCTTTAGCAGCTCGAGGGATCTCGCTAAAAGCTCCGACTTGTTTTCGACGGTAATCCCAAATTTTCCATATTTGGGGAGCCTAGGGGCGGAGGAGCCCTCGTCGCCTCCGCTACCACCGAACCCAGACGACGACATCATCATAAACAGCATCATCATCTTCGCCCTAACATCTGAAGGAGACATTTTTGCTGTAAAAAAAATGTTATTAGTACAGATAGAAAAAATGTTATTAGTACAGATAAAAAAAATGTTTCGTCTATATTATAACGTATGTGTAAGTTCCGTCAATACCACCCCCGCCACACGCACACACACACACACACACACACACACACATATTTTGAATGAAAATATCAATTATTTATAAAATTGATGTCTACTTTTAGTGTTGTGTATATATGTTAGTCTACTTTTGCTTTTTTTTTTAAATAATCAATTAACCAAATTTCATAATAGTGAATAAGGGTTAATCCTAGCCATTGATTAAGTGTATTATTAGTAAGTACAAAAAATAAATATGGACTCTTAATCTAGGATATAAGGAGTATTTGTTAGTGAAATAATAATTTAGTGATAAAAACACACTCGAACACTACCAAGTTTTGACGACACGGGTCTCTAGAAAGAAAAACAAGCATTTCCAAATTACACGTCGAAATAATACAAGTGCATGCTTTGCAATCAAAGGTATTTATCTTTAGGGGTTTGTAAATTTAGGATTTATTGTAATATGTCTTTTGAAAATAGGACAACAAACATTTTATTTATGATTTTGGTCCCTATTTTTTAATAAAACCGCTGGCGCGGACCCATATTCATAAAACGTTAACCAATCATAACATGCCACGTGTCCCTTTAATTTGAAAATAGGGACAAAAAATTGAAACAAAATGTTTGTTGTCCTATATCCATAATCAATATTATTTTAAGTCCTAAAATTACATAATCTATTATCTTTATAAGGATAAAATTATCTTAAAATGATTGGTAGGGAATGTCTATGAGGTGGATGATAATTTATTTGATATTTTATTTTATTTCTTTTGGTTAGGTTATTAAGATTTTATTTGAATTGATATCTTAGTAATTATTATTTAATATTTATTTTGAGCAATTATCTTATAGTAGGATTATTATCCTAGAAACAATTCTATCAATTCAAATAAATAGATATCAATTCAAATACATGTCTTGGATATCAATTCCCACTAGGGGTGGCAATTCGTGTGCGTCGTGTCGTGTTCGGGTCGTGTCATGTCGGGTTCGTGTTAAGTATTAGTCAACCCTAACCCGACCCATTTAACTAATCGTGTCAGATGAGCAAACACTAACCCGACCTATTTATTATCGTGTCGTGTTCGGGTTGACCCGCATAACCCATTAAGTAAAATATAAAATAATTTTTTTCTTCTCTCTTAACCAATCATAGCACTCATACGCCTACAATAACTTAATTTAATTAATTTCAAATTCTTGCAACACATAAATAATTTATCATCCGAGTTCGTGTCGAGTTCGTGTCGGGTATCGTGTCGTGTCAAAAATTGCCACCCCACCCCACCCCTGCCCCCCTCCACCACCACACACCACACACACACACACACACACCCCACCCCACCCCACCCCCTCCCCCACCACACACCACCACACACACACACACACCCCATCCCTAACCACCCCCTGCCCCACCCCTCCACCACCCCCTCCCCCACCACACACCACCACACACACACACACACACACACCACACCACCCCACCCTCTCCCCCACCACACACCACCACACACACACACACACCCCACCCCTAACCACCCCCTCCCCCACCACACACCACCACACACACACACACACACCCCACCCCACCCCACCCCACCCCCTCCCCCACCACACACCACCACACACACACACACACACACACCCCACCCCACCCTCCACCACCCCCTCCCCCACCCCCTGCCCCCCTCCACCGTCCCCACCCCTCCCCCACCCTGCCCCACCCCGCCCCACCCCCCACCCCCTGCCCCCCTCCACGCACACACATACACACATATATATATACACATACACACAAATATACACACAAATATATATATAAATGAAAGAGAGAGAGAGAGAGAGAGAAAATGGACCTGAAAGTAGAGAGAGAGAGAGAGAGAGAGAGAGAGAGAGAGAGAGAGAGAGAGAGAAATGGAGGGAACGGCGCGGGAGGGAAAAAAGAAGGGGGGGTAGGGTTTTTGCTGAGAATATTGTCACGGTCGTGTCAAGGTCTTTGACCGTGACAAGAATTTAAATAATTGTCACGGTCAATGACCGTGACAATTCGTTGTCACGGTCGTGTCAAGGTCAATGACCGTGACATAAAACGCGTGTTTTTTTGTCACGATCAATGACCTTGACAAGGCTGGCCGGCTGAAAGGTGACAATTTGCCCATTTTGGTGTAGTGGGAGGTCTTGGTTGTACCATGCATATGATTGTCTCGGTTCACAATATGACATGCCGTGTTTACTGCCTCTGCCCAAAACCTCTTAGGAACACCATTTCCTATCAACATGGACCTCGCCATATCTTGAATTGTTATATTTTTTTGTTCAACAATCTAGTTTTGTTGAGATGTTTTACCCGAGGAAAATTCATTGTGTATTCCCACATTTTCGATATTCTAGTTCCTTTAAATCAATCCCATGGTCACTTTGAACTCTAAAATAGTGAACCCTTTTTTCTTTTTGGAGTTGTTTACAGTTGGGAATGAAGAGGTCCTTTGCATGGTACTTGCTACGTAAAAATCCTACAAAAGTGAACCTAGAAAAATCATCTACAGTCATAAGTACATAACCTTTACCATTGAGAAAGATGTCTTAATGACTAAAACCAAACTAGGGGTGGTAAATAGGTTTATTAACTCAATGTGCCCAAATTTTATAATTCCAAAAATATCTTCCAAAATTTTAAATCCATAGAACAAAATATTCCAAAAGTCGTGTTGATTCCACACACATAAGTACATCAATTAGATTTAGGTGAATATCCACAAACAACCACAAATAATTCATATTTTAAGCTAACATGAGTAATCTAAACAACCTAAAGTGAAGTGTTTTATCAAGTGTGTTCGATATTAAGATAAGAAAGCACAAAAAAAACACAAGACATATTTTAGGAGGAAAAAACCCCACCTATGTCTAAAATACCTCAGACGCACTCAATTTCCATTTCTACTTAAAAAGAAACCTTTATAAAGATCAAGGAGATACCTTTCACACAAACACAATTGCGTAGATACCTATGAACCTTTAACTCTTCCTCATAGAAAACGAAAACCTAATTCAAGCTCCATTAAACGAGTGGAGAACTCCGATCTTCCTTGAAGTCACGTCATAATCCAACCTCTATAATAGATTTAATTGTCTCCCCTTTTTAATATATGAGTACTTGATCATGCTAATTTAAAATTGGTATATGAGCAGAACTTGGCTAGTGTTGATATCTCAAAAATTCACTCACGATTTGGGTAAATCCATGGTTAGATCTAAGAAATTATGCAAAATATAAGGCGCAAGTGAAAACCTAGAATGGATGGAAAACTAGAAGCTTTTGACTCTGAAAAGACGTTTAGAAACATATATCACTTGTGTAAAAATCATATCATTACTAATGGGATAGAAATGACGCGCATTTATAGATTTTTCAAAAATATGATCGCACCATGTGCACGGATAGATTCCACCGTTCGCACGAAAGAGACCAGAATGGACATCTCACCCTGGCTGTGCGTACAATCACAAAGTGACACCGTACAGACGCCTCCATGTGCACGGATGCACAATGAAGCTGTGCGGAGGGTGAGGCTAAGAACCCCCCTTCAAAACCATTTTGAATAATAAAGAATCTTTCAAAGTCCTCCAAACAAGTTCAATAACATTTTAGCAAAAACACTATATCCTCAAAGAAAATTCTTCACAATTTATAGAAAAATGAATTTAGTGAACATTTGTCAAGCCAAGATAGTTCACATATAACCTCCAAGAGGACACATAGTTAGCTTTGAGCTCGATGTGAATTTGTTGGAAAGAAAACCTTCCGTGAGAGGCTTCAAAGTTTTCTAGTGTTCAATTCTAGACTCAAAATTATGCCTTAATCACACAGAACAAGTCGATATAACTTGATTGACACAAACATTTTGACACGAGAAATAAACAATATTAAACCAGTACTAAATCTACATTTTCAATCCCCCCCCCCCCCCCTTTGGTTATGCTGCGAAAAAAATCCTAAAAACCCAAAAAATCTTATTACTTATAGAGGACATACACTTCACTATCTGTATAGTGAATATAGTACGAAGTAATGTATAAAAATCCATTAGACACTGACTCAAAAGAACCATTGTGTCTGGTCTTTGGATTAAGAAGTCAAATCACCAAAGCTATGCCTAAAACACACGAAACAACAAATAACATCACGCGGGAAAGCATGCACAAAGAGCAACTCCCTTTGTTTGGGAATCCTCTGATAAATAATCAATGATATAGATGAGATATAGTAATATGAATGATGAAATAAAGAAACATCTAATATCATGTTAAATGAAACAACATAATCAAAAGATAATATCCTCAAAATATCAAGCATGGATCAATAATCACATATGTATCAACAAATAATGAATATATTAAATCATGACACATCTCCCTCTCAATCAAATTATCTCCCCCCATGTATCAACAAATAATGAATATATTAAATAATGACACTTCTCCCTCTCAATCAAATTGTCTCCCCCTAATTCCTCCACATAAGAAAATAGTACAATATAATTTTCCCCTTTTGTCACTAAATAATAAAGAGAAGAAGTAAAAAACGATGAAAGTTCATGAATAACATGTAAAAGCAGGTTAACACCACCACCGCAAGATGAATAGAAGCAGATAATGAAAGAGGTCGGAGAAAGAAACCTAAGGAATTGAATAACGGCATGTTGAGAAAAAAAATTCCGTGCGGGGTCGTGAGAACAAAACAAACAAGTAGTCAAAAATCCTGGAACCATGCACACGGTCATAGTTCAGGGCCATCCGAACAAAAAATTTACAAAACGTTCCACAATTATATTTTGAATTAAAACACAAAGGATCACTAAAAAATCAAGGTCAAATCCAACCTTATCACTCCTTTAAAATATTACTCCCCCTAAAACACACAACGCATCATAAACCTTATTAAATCTTTTAAAAAATCTATCAACTCAGCATCCATCACACATTAATAGATCACTAAGAAACCCTCACGCATTAATCCACAGTCTCAAAGTCTAATAAGAAAACAAAGCTTAATAGAAGAAACAAAAAATTAGTATATATATGAAAATAAACATGGAAAATCTTAAAGAGAAAACATAAAATGCAAATCATAAAAAATCACATATGCTTAGAATTAAACCACTTTAGATAAATCAAATCATAATTATTTACTAATATTAAGAAATTTAAGACATTTTTAATGCACACTTGAAACTTAACTATAGTAAGTTGAGAATTACGCTTGAATGTGCATAGAATTGGAATAACACAACATCAAATACCTAATTATATGCCTTGGCACATTCAAGGCAAACTTTAATAATAAAAAAAGCAATGCGATCATGAGTTTAGTCCTAAAAGTTTAACTTCATCCACAATTCACCCTGAACAAGTGTTGATATTCAATTTTAAAATACCAAACTAAAAAGAAATTTCATTTTTAAAATAATTAAGCCCGATCTTGTTTTTAATGTAGGTTAAGCACTTGGACCATGGCTCTTTCCAACACATAGGATTTTTTTGTTAATTATCTTTTCACACACTTAGTTGATACCTACCCAGTTGGGTGTTATCACAATAATAATATCACTTATCGACACTTTGAAATGCCTCATATTCAACTCCAATAACTATAAAAACTCATAAATTCATATGTAGACCTTTGCGTCACTTTTTGAAATTCATGAAAGATTATTTTTAATTAAGTTGGCAAATGCTTGATATATAACAATTCAGTCCATCAATTGTGTATTCACACGATATAAAGTGTAAGCAGGCACATAATTCATCAAAAGAAAACTACAAGAAAATGTTTACATGTTACACTTGAAATGTTTAACTTCATTAAACATATTCAACAATTTAAATCATCCATCTATCTCATAGATAATAATACTTCGTGATATGAAATTTTATAGATTTAAAACACACTTTGCTTGGGATTTAAACAAAATCAACAAAAAAATGAAATATGTAAAAAAATCGAGTAAATAATGAATTGTGAAAATATAGAATGCACCTTACCACTCACAATCAAATCACTCAATCTCAAATAGACCTAAACAACCCCTAAGGTGACAAAACTTAGCGATGCCTAAAAGTTTAGTCATGATATCGGTGTATTGGTTTTTCATAGGAACATGGATCATGGAAATCACATTTTGCTCAACTAAGTCCATAATGGAATGGTGGCGCAACTTGACGTGCTTGATCCTTTAGTGATTCATGGTATTCTTTGAGATGTCAATGGCGTTTGTATTGTTGCAATAGAATGTCATCATCCCTTAATCAAGTAGCATTTGTCTCATCAACATGAGTAGTGTGCAACAACTCCAAATGGAAATATATTCAGCCTCATCGTGGACAATGAAATCGAATTTTACTTCTTTGACAACGATAAGACCAACGACATCCAAAAATAAAAACACCCATCGGAGGTACTCTTTCGATCAACGACGTCTCTTGTCCACTTGGAGTTTGAGTAAGCATAAAAATAGTAATTTGTATCAAAGGGTTATCATAACACAAGTTTTTGAGTTCCACTCACTTACCTAATCACTTGTTTCACCACTTAAAGATGTGATTCTTTTGGTTTCGATTAATAGCGTATACACACACCTACACTATAGGATATGTCAGATATACTTTTGGTCAAGTACAACAAACTCCCTACCATACTTCTATAGAATTCCTCCTCAACATCCTTTCTTCCTTCATTCTTGGTCGATTTTGACTCTATCCCCATTGGCATATTTTATCGATTCCATGCCTAACCTCTTCACTAACTCCTTGGCGTACTTTGTATGAAATATGAATATCACAAATTCAGAAAGAAATTAAGATCTCCCACCTTATTCATCTCAAATTCGGTTTTCATTTCCTCTGAAAAAAATTAAAGATTGCATCCCTATGGTTGAACCAAAAATGATGTCAGCGACATAAATTTGAGACCTAAGGATGTGATCCTTGAACCTTCTCATGAAAATATTTCTAACAACCACGCTTGATACCTATTTTCAACAAATATGATGTCAATCTTTCATACTAAGCTCTCGAGGCTTGTTTGTGACCATATAATGGTTTGCGAAGTTTGAAAACATGATTTGTAATTTTTGGATTTTCAAAACCTTTTGGTCGTTCCACATACACCTCTTCAATTAGCTTACCGTTTAGAAAAGCACTTTTAATATCGATTTGGAAAAGTTTGAATTCTAAGAAACAAGTAATGAAAAGTAAAAATATAACACTTTCTAACCTAGAATGGAGTACAAATGTCTCATTATAACCTATTAACTAAAGAGAAACCTCAAGCTATAAGGTGTTCCTTATTTCTCACAATTATGCCATTGTAATCTAACATATTCTTGTAACCCAATTTAATACCAATGACACTAAATTGGTTTGGATGTGGAGATAATTTCCAAACATTTGACCTCTCAAATTGATTAAGTTCCTATTGTACTACTCCAATCCAATTCACATCTAAAAATGTCTCTTTGATGTTTTTTGGCTCAATCTTGGGTGTAAATCAACGAAAACTAAGTTCATTTAATGATTGATTGCTTGTTTTGACACCACTCTAAAGATGTCCTACAATTTTGGACGATGTATTCTCACATTGAACCCATCTCGGAAGTCCTCTCTCTATCACTGTCAACAACATTGGAGACATTTTTGGAATAACTTCCCTCTCCCTTAGGAGTAAAGTCTCAACTTCCACCTCATCGTCAAGTGTCACGACATTTGACACATCATCATCAATAACAACATTTAAAGTCTCCATCAACTTGTCTACTTTTCAAATTGTAGACTCTGTGGGCATAACTATTTTGAGAATAGCCAAGAAAAATGCCATCTTTTGTTCTTGAGTTGAATTTTATTAAGTATTTCATATCTTTGAAAATGTAGCACTTTCTACCAAACACCTTGAAGTATTATGCAGTAGACTTCTTAGCTTTACAAAGCTCGTAAAGGTTATTCTTTCTAAAAGGTTTAAAAACCTCATGATTTGAGGTGTGAAAAGTCATTTGTAAAGTTTTGGCCCCAAACCCCTTTGGCAGGTTCTTACCTTCAAGCACGCAATGCCCCATTTCTTGCAAAATACGATTTTCCTCCCACCAACCCTCTTTTGTTGCAAAATGATAATGATTGAAAATTCATGATCAATCCCCATCTTATCATAATATTTCTCAACCTTAAAGTCCTTGAACTCGCTGCCATGATCACTCCTCAACATTGCAATAGAAAGAAATTGTTCATTTTTAATTTTCTCACACACCAACACGATGATCTCAAATGACTCACTATTTTCTCTCATAAACCCAAAAAATGTGAACCTAGAGTAATAATCATCCATAAAAAATAATATATCTTTCTACTTAAGCTTTCGGTTTGAGGGACCCATCAAGTCAATGTGGACGAACTGTAGAGGCCTAGAGGTAGTTATCTTGGTGAACTTATTATGGTAGTTATCTTGGTGAACTTCTTAAGGAAATATTTTGTTTGTTTCCCTTTTGACATATACCACACACTTTGCTATCGTGCTTCCCTAAATTTGGCAATCCTTTCACTCTTTCCTTTTTTGACAAACTCACTAAATATATAAATTTGATATGACCAATCTTTTTATGCCATTAGTTAGTTGATTCAACTTTGTCCTTTTGACACACTATGCTCAGCTCACTTACCAAAATGTAACAATTCTCAGTCGATCGCATGCCTCTCGTCAAATCACCACTCTCATCTTTCAAAATAAAGAATTAACCCTTTGAAAATCTCACATGGTTACCATCATCACAAAGTTGACTTATGCTAATGAGATTAACGATAAATCCTTCAACATAAAGCACGTTCATCGCCCTCTCCTCGTCTGATAATTTCTACACTTTTCTCATGAAAGTAGGAGGTGCCAACGGTGGGACCTCCACCTCACCCTCTATAATTTGCCTCACCAGCCTCTTTCCTAAGTACTAAACATACCCGAACTCATGCGCTAGTAATCTCTACATTTAGGCATGAATGTTCATGGTCCTCGCTACCCTCAAGGCTAGACACCAAGGGTAGAACATCACATCTCCTATAATAAAATCAATCATTAACAAAATCTATAAAAAAAAAATGTAAGGATAATACCCAAAAATCCATAAAAAAGATGAAAATAAAGCCAATTCTTGTCACGTGTAAGGGCATTTAGCACCTCCTTCACATCCTTTAAGGCGAAAAACTCCTTCGACACCCTATTCAATTTCCTCCACCCATGCATCCTTGGGAACTCTCCCACTTCACTCGCCTTCAAAGATATCAACCTCGTGTTGTGACCGATCACCTAGTAAAACCACATCACCAAAGACAACACAACTCTCCTAATTAAAATCTAAAAAGAATAATAATAAAAAACAAAGTTCAAAAAAATAAAGTCTACCTCCAAAAGATACGTGGGACTTGTAAAATTCTACCCGCGACACCGGTTGAAATAATCTAGAGAATCATATAAGGATGCCAGCATGAAGCTTCCCCAATAATACAAGTGAAATTCAAAGATAACTCGAAAGAAGGGTAAGAAACACAAGTGAACATCATCACCACTCGACGCCATCGTGAAGCCTACAAAAAGAATTAGAATGAACATGTAGGTTGCCTGCCACCCTTGTCTTCTATCTGTAATTTCTATCCGATGAGCCAACAAGGTGTCCTTTAAAACATATATCCTCATGAATTCCTCATAAACAATCCACCCTTAAGGTTCACAGAATTGACTCATGTCCGCAAAATTGTCCTCAACTCTCTAAATCGATCATTTTCACCCATTAGGTCCGTAAAAATTTACTTAGGCTAGAAAAATTATCCTCGACCCTCTTAACTAGCCGCTTTCTCTCTTTAGGTCCACAGAATTGACCTAGACCCGCTGAAATAGCCTCGACCCCCTAAATCGGTCGCTTTTACCCTTTAGGTTCGCAAAATTTACCTAGGGCCGAAGAATTGTCCTGGACCCTTTGCGTTGGCCGCTTCCACTCATTAGGTCCTCAAAATTTACTAGGCCTACAAAATTTTCCTCGAGCCTATGAATCGGTAGCTTCTACCCTTTAGTTCTACAGAATTAACCAACGCTCGTAAAATTAGCATCGACGTTATGAATCGATCTCTTCCACCCTTTTGGTCTGTAGAATTGACATAGGCCCTTAAAATTGTCCTCGACCCTATGAATCCATCATTTCCCCTCTTCAGTTCCACATAATTAACCTAATCCTGTAGAAATATCCTCGACCCTCGAAATCGATCGCTTCTACCATTTAGGTTTGTATAATTGACCTAGGCCTAAAAAATTGTCCTCAACCCTCTGAATCAATCGCTTCTACTCTTTAGGTGTGGAGAATTTTCCTTGATCCTCTGAATCAGCCTCTTCAATTATTTAGGTTTGCAGAATTAACCTAAGCTTGCATAATTGTCCTCTACCCTCTGAATCGATCACTTCCACTCTTTAGATCTGCATAATTGATATAGGCTTGATGAATTAGCCATGACCCTGTGATTCAATCTCCTGTACCATTTACATACTCATAATTGAATAAGCCCGCTGACTTAGCGTTGACCCTCTGAATCGGTCGTCTCTACCTTTTAGGTTCCTAGAACTACCTTAAGCCCACAAAATTACCATTAACCCTATGAAATCGACCTTTCACCTTTTAGGATCGAAGAATTAACCTAATCTCAAAGAATTGACTTCAACCCTCTGAATCGGCCCCTTTCAACCTTTAGGTCTAATGAATTGACCTAGGCCTGCAGAATTGTCCTCGACCCTCTAAATCGATCATCTACACTCATTGGGTTTGTAAAATTTTCCTCGACCCGCTTAAATGATCTCTCACACTCTTTTAGTTTGCAAAATTGGCCTCAACCTTCTAAATCGGTCACTAACCCTCCATCGATCCTTAGAATCGTACCTTTACCCCTGTCACTCACCTTCTTTAGCCTATAGATATTTTAATGGCCTTCTCTTATCCTAAGATTTCCCATTGCATTTTATGTAGACATTCGATTCTATTACCCCTATTATGATACCCCTCATGCACCTTCGTATGTCCTAAACACAATTCCTTAAATCCTAGGAGCCCCGTCTTTCCCCATAAACCCTAATCTAGAGGCTATCGAATGGTTCTGAACCCCGTTTGACTTTGTCAACTCTCATAACAAAAAGTAACCCTCTTCACTCTTATAGGGATTTTCATACCGTTTTCAGCGGTCCATGTCGTGCATAAATCTACCTTACGATTCACATTTACTTGCCTTTTTACTCTAAAACCCTAATCTAGAGGCCACCGGATGCTTTTAAGATCCGTTTAACTTTTTTAGCTCTTAAAATTGAGAGTAACTCAATGGACTCTCATAGGGATCTGAATACCCTTTCTAAAGGTCCATACTAAGAGTGAATCTTCCTTACAGTTCTCATTTACTTGTCTTTTACTCTGAAACCCTAATCGAGAGGCCACTCGATGCTTTTGGGTGCCTTTTAACATTGGTCAGCTCATAGAATTGAGAGTATCTCAATTCACTTCTGCAGACCCTTGCAACCTCTTTCCAACAGTCCTCACCGTGCATGAATCGGTCTTACGATTTTCATTTTATGTCCTTTTTTTTAAAAGTCCATTTTTTATTGCCTATAGCCACCTATAGCCCTCTTCCTATCGGCATATGGGTACTTTACATAACCTAAAATTTGGGATATGACGATAGTCAGGACTAGGCCTCTGTCGATTGTTACACCCCCCCAACCCTAAAAATTTTATATTTAAGGAGCCCATCCTCACTATCAAGGACCCCCTTTTCCATATCCCAATACCTCCTTTCCTCGAAATCACTGCGTATATTTTTATACATCCCTTTCAAAAAATTCCTCTAACATTCCATTAAATCATGCACACACCTCACCTTTCTTACCCACTTTATCACCATTACACTACTAGTAAAATCAACCTACATCACCATCAAAGCCATAATTCAACTTCATAGAACGTCAAAATCCTATTCATTCAAACATGATATTTTAGTATTATTACTCACTTTTTTACTTGTATATTTTTCACATTTATTTATTATCTCCTCACCTTAATTACCTTTTTACTATAATTACCTTTATACTATTTATATATTCACCAAATCTATTTTTATAAACTCAAAAAACCAAAAAAGAGGGTTTGATTTTTAAACCCCAAACTACAACTTTCCTTCCATTTTCACTACACTTACCTCATTTGTGCATATTTTTCAAAAAACTAAAATAAGAAAATTCTAGTTTTGGGTTCATGGGAAAATTCCACCCTTATGTGTTTTCAAACTATGTGGACTTTGATGTGATTTTTGGCTACTTGCCCTGAGTTTTTCTCAGGATTCGAGTCCTTTTTTCTTGCCTTATATATATATATATATATATATATATATATATATATATATATATATATATATATATATATATATATATATATATATACACACACTAGTTTATATGTTCTTAGCAACCCCGTCAGACATGCGTCTTCAGCTCCTCATAGTGAATCTTGATCTGGTCTGTTGCTCATATTATATTATATATTCATATTTTTTTATTCTCTTTTAATTTCACAACCCCGTGAGACATGCATATCTATTTCCTCATAGTGGATTATGATTTACTGTATTGCATATAGCGTAGCCTTTTCTATTAATTATATTTATAGTTGTCCTATCGCACATGCATATTCTATTCTTTGCGATGGATTTTGATCCGGCATATTGCTCACATTTTGGTTACCTTTTAGATTTTTTTGTTTTATTTAAACTTTTTAGAATGACTCGTCCCCATCTTCTCCATGATATGGGTATGATGATTTCTTCTCTCATCTATTTCACTCCATGCACATTGTCCATGCAAATTATTTTTTTTAGAAAAAGAACATTATCATAGCCTATGAGAGACCGAAAAAGAAAAATGGGTACCTAAAACCTCCCCATTTCATAACTTTGTCTACGAACCTGTGATCTATTTGGTTTTGTATGCATTAGTTTATCTTTTATGTTGTTTCTTCGGGGATGACTACATATTTCTCCTCTTTTGAGCAAAATAGATTGTCGAGTCCATTTTCTATATTTTCACCCCCTTTTACGACGACCCATTTATGTCTGTGGAAGCCCATGAATATTGCGCGAGTGGAGGAAAGAGGATTTTCTTCCTTAATTCCCGCACGATAATCTTTTTCTTTTCGGGAGAACTTGTCGAATCCCGAATGGTCATAGATACTAAGCTAAATTTTAATGACTTTTATAAAGATGAGGATGTAAATCCTATTGATAATGAGACATTTGATGACATTATTGGAGAACGCCCTAAGACGGTCCCAAAGGCCTAAGTGATTATGTTTTTATTTATTAATATGCTTAATATTTAGTATTGAGACATTAGTAGTTTAACATTAGAACGTAAAATAATTTATTATCTTTAATATCTTTATTAGAGCAGTTATTAGTTAATGGATTGGTTTTCCTTATTATTTTTTTAAAATGCTTATATAATTAGTGGATTGAATTTTAATTTTTATTTACTCATCTTAAAAGTATGGATCTGAAAGTAAAAGCAAATGATGATACTGGTGCAGTAGAAAATGGAACAAACAATGTTATTTTTAAAAAACCAAAGTTTTTCTAATAGTTGATATATAATTCAACTAATATTTTCACTATATCTGGTCGTTGTAAGATCATTAAAGGAATTGAAAAATTCCATGTTATGTTACCTAATGGTACCCACTTATTTATAAATAATGAAATATACTCAAGAAATTTTCAAAAAAAATTATTGAGTTTTAAGAATATAATAATGAATGGGTACCATATGAAAATATGTAATGAAGGTAACAATGAGTTGATTTTCATTACTTCTAATGCTGGAAGCCAGAAGCTCACACTACACTAGAGAAACTTAGAGAACATTTTCCTGATAAACAAATTAAAATCCATATATTTAGATAATTCGTGAGAATTTACTTCTCAATTTTTTTATGATTATTGTTTATTATAAGGAATTGATGTTAAATACCCCATCGCTGAGTCCTTAATTAAACATTTATAACTTACTTCATAGCCTTTACTTATGCAATCCAAACTCTCGGTCTCTATTTGGGGACATGATATCCTACATGATGTTAAGTTAAATAGGCCAACTGCTTGCTAGATATAGTTCTAAACCAACCAAAAGGCAGTAGCATGTTGTCAAACATATCCTAACATATCTACGTGAAACCACTCACATAGGTTTACTTTATTCTTATAATTCTAATGGTTCCAAGTTAATTGGTTATCCAGATTCTGGATATCTCTTCGATCCTCATAAGGGTCTATCTCAAACATATTATGTATTTTTAGTGGTAATATTGCTACTTCTTAGCGCTCTACCAAACAAACTTCAGTAGCTACTTATTTAAACCACTTTGAAGTTTTAGCTCCTCATGAAGTTAGCCGTGGATGTGTGTGGTTGAGATCTTTAATTCAACATATTCGTAGTTCTTCTCATTTTGTTCCATTACAAATGTTCCAAATATCATATATAAAGATAATGCAACATGTATAGCACAAATTATAGAAGGATTTATCAAAAGAGACATAACCCAACACATTTCACCCAAATTTCTTCACTCATGAACTTTAGAAGAAAAATGATATTAAAGTCATGCAAGTTCATTCAAGTGACAATTTAGCTGATATTTTCACAAAGTCACTACCAACGACAACATTTCAAAAGTTTGTATACGAGAATGGAATGTGTCGACTCCACCAACATAAAAATTGAACATATCAATCAAGGGGAGCATTTTATCTAGGAAAGATATAAGAATATGTTATTTGGAACATTTGTGCATTGTATTCTTTATTCTCTGACTAAGTTTTGTTCCACGGGATTTTCTAGTAAAGGTTTAAATGAGGCAACATTAGGCACGTCAAATACTGATTTAATTATCACAAAAGTTGTACTTTTTTTCTTCACATTGATTTTTTCCCAATAAGTTTTTCTTAGTTAGTTTTGAATGAGGCAACAATTATTGAGAGGTGAAAATCGTGTACATACAAGGGAGAGTGTAATAAATATTTTTTATTTATCATATTTAAGTTGATGTCCACTCCTATAAAGACTCTACCAACTTGTACTGTAAAGAAGCAGTTACCTCTCATTATTGTCACACCTATGCACCATTAATGATAAACTCTTTACCTCTCTAAAATTATTTGTGTGCCCTATTTCTTTTACTTTAGCCTTTCGTTCATAATTTTTTTCTCTACTTTACTAATATATTTTTTTGGCACTAATGTCCCTCTCCCATAGTCTATATCCATTTTTTTTAGTAATGTATAAAATAAAATTTGTAAATTATGCTTGATTTTTTGTTTTGAAAAGTATTATAATTTGTATGCGAAATTTTATATTATATACACGAATTTTGGTCAAGGATTAGAAAACTATCTTAAAATTATGGAATAATTTTGTATCATAAAATTTCAGGAGATAAGTTAGTTGCTAAATAATCGTCATCATGATAATAACTAATTATATATAGAGAGAGAGGTTCGGAAGATAACATAAAAGATGAATATTTTAATGAACCTTAACAAAAAAAAAATACCTAATACCCAATCAATTTTAATTTCTTTATTGTAATTGATCCGCGCAAGCGACAACGAACACGCCTATTTTTTATTACATGCGTGTCCGTTGTCGCTAGCGCCTTTCACACGGCGCAATATAGGAATTAAAATTGATTAGGTGTTAGGTGTTTTTTGTTAACGGTCATTAAAATATTCATCTTTTATGTTCATTTCTAAAACCTCTTCCTATATATATATATATATATATATATATACCTTAATTAAGTTTTAAAAATCTATAGTGATTATTATAGAGTCCCATTATTCCCACTCCACCTTTTTGCTAAAAGACTCTACTACTCTTAATAATTACTTATCACATATTTGTCTTCATCTCACTCCAACTTTTATTGCTAACAACTCAATCGAGAGTATAAATTGAAGGAGCATAGGTCTTCTAATATTTACAAAAAAAAATGCAAATAAATAGCCACATAAAGAATAAATTTCCAAAAAAAATTATTAATACATTTACTTATAAAAAAAAATTAGTTTGAACAAATATAATATTTTGTCAAAAATCCATTATTTATTTTAAAATACATAATATTCTGAAAATAAAAAAAACATAATATTTTGAATATAAACAAATCTAATATTCTGTAAAATAATTTTTAAATATTCTGAAAATACATAATATTCTGGGAAAAAATTATTATTATTTACTATAGAAATGGAAGTTTATCAAAAAACTGTTTTTAAATATGTAATATTTTAGAAATAAAAAACATAATGTTTTGAATATAAACATCTTGGTATTCCGGAAAATATTTTTTTTAACATTCTAAAGATATAAAAATAAAAAAAAGTCTGTTTTTATTTTAAAAAAAACATTCGGTTATTTATAAAAAAAACGTATTATTTTTTTTTATTGAAACGATCGTTAATAAAAAACTGTTTTGTTATTTATATAAAAAATACATTCTTTTTATAAAAAAATGTTGACGATAATTATATCAAATAAAAAATGGACATCATTTTTATAAAGAAAAACTGGACAAAACTATTATTATAAAACATAACTTTTTCATAAAACTGTATTTTTTTTTTTGTAAAAAACTAAGTTAGTGATTTTTATAAATTACTATTTTTCGCATTTTATATTTAAAAGCACCACACGACACGAATAGTGTGATTTATAACTTTCACGCCACATTAAACGCAACATGACTTGAATAACACGAGTAAACTTATTAATCTAATATTGTGTCACTCACAATAAATTATTCGTGCCATATTGTATTCATTTTGGTATGAAAATTATAAATCAAGCTATTCGTGTTTTAAAAAAAATAATAATACGTTTTTTTTTTATAAATAACCAAATGTTTTTTTAAATAAAAACAGACTTTTTTATTTTTATATTTTTAGAATGTTAAAAAAATTATTTTTCAGAATACCAGGATGTTTATATTCAAAACATTATGTTTTTTATTTCTAAAATATTACGTATTTAAAAACAGTTTTTTGATTAACTTCCATTTCTATAATATATAATAATATTTTTTCCCAGAATATTATGTATTTCTGAATATTTAAAAATTATTTTCCAGAATATTAGATTTGTTTATATTCAAAATATTATGTTTTTTTTTTTTTCAGAATATTATGTATTTCAATAGATTTTTGACAAAATATTATATTTGTTCAAACTATTTTTTTTTATAAGTAAATGTATTAATAATGTTTTTTGGAAATTTATTCTTTATGTGGCTATTTATTTGCATTTTTGTTTTGTAAATATTAGAAGATCTCTCTTCCTTCAATTTGTACTCTCAATTGAGTTGTTAGTAATAAAAGTTAGAGTAAGATGAAGACAAATATGTGAAAAATAATTATTAAGGGTAGTAAAATCTTTTAGAAAAAAGATGGAGTGAGAGAATGTAACTTTGAAATGAAAATAATGAAACTCTTCTCTTAATACTATAAAATGCAAAACAAGGCATTTATTATGCTTTGCAATTAGCTTATCCACGTGGCACATAATACAACCCAACTCCACTATCCAAATGGGCCTTCCATCTTCCCTTTTAAATATGAAAAACAAACAGCACAAACTCATGACTTCCCAAACCCAAATATGCGATGCTGTGCCGCTACCCTTTCCAACTCTATCTCCACAAACACTCGCAGTCGCATGTTCCCAATCGAAACCGTCCTCCCGAACAGTCTTTGACGATGAAAACGCTTACTTCATACCAAAATTCGAAGAGAAAACCCAGATATTGAAGCCTACAATGTTCAGTTGACAACAAAAGTAAGCCAACTCTACAAGTGCAGACACGCACAAAACCTCCTCTTCTCAACCACATATACGAGGTGGATTGTGTAGGTACAAGAGAGGCGGTGAAAGTTCTTCCAATTCCCACGTGTTTGTATACGTAGTTTGATCTGGTATATATTTTTTATTTTATTTTCATAATTGGGTTTCATCTCTCTATTTTTGATATTATGTTTTTATTTTGATTTTCAAAAAACAAAATCTCAGCCTTTCTAACTTAAAAAAAATCTCCTACGAAATTAGCGGATCAGATATCGACTCCGATGTTAGTTTCAGATCTCAGCTTTGTAATCCGGCGATGGTGTTAGGGAGAGTGAGAAATGAGAAGTTTATGTGTGTAAAGAAATGAGAAATGAGCTTTTGTTTTTGCTTTTCTTTTGTGTCTTAAAAAATAGATATCTTTTTAGATTTTATCATCGGTTCAGATAATCCTTCATCTCAACCCATTTAATTTTTTTCCATGTTTTATAGATTTAATTTATACCTCTATTGTAGACCAACAGTAATTAGAGTTTTGTTTGACAAGCCATTCTTGGCCTTCACTTGTGTTGGCTTCATGTTGCCCGTTAGGTAATCTTTATAAGGTTTCTTTTTTTTATGTCTTGGCCTTCAAGTAATTTATAAGGTTTCTGTTTTTATTATGTCATACAGTAATGTGTAGATAATCTACGCATTTATTATTGTGTTGTGTTCGTGTTGCGTGAAAAAAAAAAAGATAAGTCACGCCATCGTTTATTGCGTCTCTCATTTCCCTTTTTTTAGTTATGTTGTTATATCCACTGATTTGTTATATCCATCTCTCATATCCATTGAATTGTGCAACACTATTATGGTCATTTCCATTGATTTGTAATGAAATCTTTTTTTTTTGTTTTGTTTTCTCAAAACGGTTTCTATTTTTTGTTTTGGTTTTTATTTTTCCCCTCAATGAACTAAATATATTGTTCGATGTTCGTTTTACTATGCAGGTGTCTTTACTACTGAAAATAAACATCAATGGTGAGTTTTAAAATTTTGCTTTATTACTAAAATATTTTGTTCTTTTACTTCGTGATAAATTTTAGTCCCCATTTCGAATAGTTAAAAGAAAATAGATATATACAGGAGGCCAAAAATAGTGTTTTTGAGGGTTGGATCTGCTCAAGAAGGTGGAGGGTTTTTTGGAGTTGAGTTGGGACGGGGCTCTTGCTCTAGATCGTTGTTTTTTTGTCTGATGTTTGTTTGTTTGTTTGGATTAAATACTAATGGTTGTTGGTATGGTTTTGTGGTTTGTCAGATCAAATGGTTTTACCCATGTCTTTTTTATTCGTGCTGGAATGCAAAACCTTGATGCTATAGAGGATATCACCACATATTGAATTAGTTATTTAAATCATACGCGTGTAATTCATTGTATTGGGTTGGGTCTTTGATGTTCTAATATGTTTCATTTGTTGGACGAGTGAAATAAAGCTGGCGACGTCGGTTTTAAAGGAGGAGGTGGTGGTTCGCCGGCGGGAATTTTTGACGGTGAGAGAGAGGAAGGGAAAGTGGAGAGAAACGTCGTTGTTTCACACACAGAGAACTAATTGTGAATCTGCAATAAGAGGTGTTTTGTCCCATTTTTTTCATATTATTATACACAGAACTATATATTTTGATGAGATTTTAGATCTACATATTTGAATCCATTTAGCTCAAATGAACAAGGTTTTAGATCTATATATTTGAACCCATTTTTTGAGATTTGCATTTTATCACATTTTAGTTTAATAGTTGACTCAGAAATGGGTTTTGTGTATCTACAATTTCCATTTTTCTATTATTTATGTTAAGTTATTATATTAGTTTATTTGAAAAAACATTCTTATTATACTACATTTTTTTATTTTTATTTTTTTATAATCTTTGTCTGTTTTCAGTATCAAGATTTGGGATTTGAAGAGCAAGATCATTGTGATTGATCTCAACGTTGACCTCAAGCACGAGTTTAATATGGCTTCTGATGGGTACTTGAAATTTTGAATAAATTGTATGAAATGAATTTTGTTTTGTTAATTGAAATGAACTTTTGGGAGTGATTAAAAAATGTTGTTAGATGATAACAGGTTGGAACCACATTCATATGGGATCTAACTTTTCTGAGTTGGAAGGTGAACTGAAAGGAGGAGTCGAAAGCCCATATTCAAGAACCGTCTCTAGAATGTAATTTCTTGTATTTTTTTTATATTTTGATTTCAAAATTTAGGATTTCTTGTTTAAGGCATTTTGGTCGATTTGTATATGTTTGGATTAGTTGATTTTCTTAATACCTTTTTGGGTACTTATTTTAGTTTTTTCTAAAAAAAAAAAAACGTTTTAGAAAAAAAATTTAAATCAAGTAAAAAAAAAGCTACTAAAAAATACTTTTTGTTTACAATTTTTACTAAAATAAGTTACTAAAAAAACAGTTTTTATTTAGAGTGTAAGGAAAAAAAATTATTTACAGTTTTAGAAAAATAATAGACTAAAAAAAAATTTATTTATAGTTTTAGAAAAATAAGTTACTAAAAAAATAAATTTTATTTAGTGTTTTAGAAAAACAGTTCTTATTTAGATTTTTTTTTTTTATTAAAAACACTGTAAAGTTTTATGAGGAAAAAATAGTAAAAAAAAGTTTTCGTCGAATATTTTAAATCACGTAAATAAAAAATGAATTTAGAAAAAAAAATAACTAATGTGTATATTTATTTTTCTTTCAAATGTGGTCTTTTACTTCACTAATCTTAGATTTGAGAATAATAATCAATGAACATAGATGTATTTAATGTTGATTATACATTTTAAGCATATATCTTTGTCTATATCACGTAGGTATATATTTAAGTAGTGAATAATTTTTGCAGGCTTCAACCCACTGGTTTTGAAAAGAGAGGAAAATCAGTTTGAGACTGCGTTGGAGGATTTGAAATTTCACTTGCTAACTCCCAGGACAATTTTTTTTTGGAGTTTGATTCAATATGGAATGACCATTTTAATTGTTGAATGGTTCTAAGAGGAGAAGAAAATCAGTTTCAAACTATGTTGGAGGATTTGAAATTTCAATTGCTAGAAAAATCTTTTTTTAATTTCTATTTTTTTGGTTTTAACTCTGAAAACAAATTTGAGTTTTGTGATTTATAGGAAAATAGATGTGATACTGACATAGTTTTTAATTGTGAAATTTTATCTCATTTTTTTGTGCAAGTTATTTTATCTTTTCTTATGGTAGTCCATTTTTTTATGAAATTTATAAAATTTTGATGTCCCAATTTCAAGTCAATTGTAGTTGAATACTTTTTTAATTCAAACGTCAGATCGGCTGCAATCAATAGACTCGCCTGCGCATCGCGCGGATTTACCCCTAGTATTATATGATGATCATATAATATGTCCTCTCATACTTATATAAAAGATTAACCTAACCCCATACTGTTTTGCACACCTTTATGACCCGTGCAAGAAACTGGCACCACGATGGCTGCATTAGGCGATGTTATTTGACTTGCCAAACTTATATGAAGTTGAAGCTTTTATTCCAAGAGAAGTTCACTGAATTTTGCCACTTGCCAAGCCTCGCTGGTTATCAAAAGTAAAGTAATTAAATATCGTTCGAGGGGAAAAATATCCTACCTTTATTTCTTCCTTTGGGAACACTGAAAGTGATGCTGTGATGTGATTTTCAGAACAAACAACATTTGGATTGAGATCTATAACCCTTCTTTAATCCAAGGTTCCTATTAAATGCTATGCGCTTTTGAAAGCAGCTTCAAGCCACTATGACTTCATATTGATTTTTACAAAGATGCCCCAAAAATAAATTTGGCAAAGATAATGATGAATCTGGAAGAGGGAATCTCCGAGCGTGATTGATAGTTTTATTCGTGGTGATGTGGTACCAGTGGCGCAACAGTTTCTGTAGGGGATAGTTGTAGTTCCGTGCAAACAAGAATAACCGAATTTCCATACATAAATTGATACATTAAAATATTAAAGGTGAAATTCTTGATGTGATTTGGTGTGGGGTCAGCTAGAGATGCCAAAGCCCATTTCTTCTTAGAAATAAGTTAACACCCATTTTAGAGCAGAATTTGTAAGTTTACAAATTTTTTCAAATCGAATGCATTCTATTGGTGAGGTTTAAGTAACAAAATTTGTAAGACAATTTGTATAGGGTCTGTAAGTATACAAATTGTGAGGAGAATTTGCAAATGGGTCTTACGAACTTCTAAAGTTCGTAGTAATTGGTACGAACTTCTGTTGTTCGTAGAAATTCTTTCGAATTTCAGAAGTTCGTAGAAATATATATCACAAAAAAATATATATTTGGGTTCTTACGAACAATATTTGTCCGTAGCATTTCCTACGAACAAATGTTGTTCGTAAGAAAAGTCGTTTTAATTCCCACGAACAAGATAAGTTCGTAGGAACTCATTATCTATTTTTTTCAAATTCCTCCACTGTGCATTAACATGTTTGACGAAATGTAAAACCTCTTTTGATTCTGCAACTTTACAAATCAAGAGCATCCACCACTGTGATGTTTTTACAAGGCAAAATAAGGCACACCCAAAGGATGAATGTAATAAAAAAATGTCATAAAAGAATTACATTTTTATATATTTAATTTCTATAGATCATGCTTCATACATCACCCATACATCACATCTAGTTTTAAACCTTTAAAAACTTTTGTTTTTCAATTTTTTTATTTTACCTATGGAATTGACCTTCCGTCAACACATGTTCAAAATTTTATATAAAAATATAATTTCTAACTAGTTTTTAAAAATCCAACAAAAAACTGGGACAAATACCTTATTTATAAGGGTTTGCGCCAATTGAATTTCGTGAATTTTTTAAAATAGCTAGAAAATGTATTTTGACCTAATTTTTTAAACTGGTGTTGATTGAAAGGTTAATTTTAAGAGAAAAATAAAAAAAAAATATTAGGGACTAGAATTAAGTGTGAAATATGGAGTATGATGTAGGAGAGTCTCTCTCTCTCTCTCTCTCTCTCTATATATATATATATATATATATATATATATATACACACACACACACACACACACACACACACACACTAATAACGAATGACACAACAAATCAATTTGAGACAAAAGTCTAATATAATTTAATCTCCTATCATATTTGAAACACTTCCTTACGAATGTTGACCACATATTCACAATTATCTCAATAGAACTTTTGTAATGAAAGCTCGATGTGAAAAGCAAAAATAAAAGAATGAAAGTCCAACGTTCTTTAGAGTCATTAAATTGATGCTTAATGAGACAATTGACTTCTTAAAATAATTACTAGAAAACGCATTGAGCATATTTTAATGTGTATACGCCATAAGAGTATGCTTTATAATAACCCCCCCCCCCCCCCCCCCCCCACAGTAAGAATGATGATTTACATAATTTAATAAAGAATTCATAACATGGCATTCTTGTACACAACTTTCTCATTGGATTGGATATGTCATTGACTTGGTCAAAAGGTCAACCAGGTTGTTATTGCGACAATATTTCTTAACTTCAATCTCATTGTTCTTCTAAAGCTAAAAAATGAAGATAAAAAAATGTGGAACGCTTTTAAAATTGTCCCCGTTGATGAAGTTTTCAGACACACCATACATTGTCTTTATAGATAGTGCTCTAAACAACTGTAAAAGAATTTGACTGGAAAGAAATACAAACATGTTAAATTAATGATCTCGACCATACATGTTAATGGCTAGCTTCATTAAAATCTAAAATTCCATAGTGGTCAATGTAAGTAGTTGGAAATGTTGGATTAATAGTAGGTCATTACCCTTACGTACTTCCTTTGGTATAACCATCCTACCATCCTGAATACTCCCTGTTAATAACCCTAATACATCCTCAAGTGCTTATTAGAAATCCTAGCCAAGAAACCATCCAAAAACCTAACCAAATCACCCAAACGACCTAGCCCAACTTTACCAGACCCGTGGCCCAGACCATCCATCTTTACCTGCGATCATGGTAGGTAAGGCTACAAATGTGGCCCCTTATGTCGTGCCCATCGCTCAAAATGTCCTACCCACGGGCTCCTCTCTACCCTTGTTCAAAACGACGTAGTTTTATGTTTTCTTCTTCAACTAGCCCTAAGTTACAAACTTTAGAACATACTTCACCATTAAATAGCCTTACAAAGCTTCTGACACCTGCATAACACCCTATTATGATTTCTAATCACTTTTAATTCAAAACCCAACCTTTTAATGATTATAACAATTATTTAATTCCTTTATTTATGAGCATAATCATTAATTCAATATGTTCTTCATTTCATTCGTCTACAAATCTGAATTTGAATTAATTAACAATAATAAAATCCCTTAAACATGTGATTAGGCAATAACCAACCATTTTAATTACGAAACCAGTCAGTCTACAACTATTAATTATTCAAAATTGATTATTCATGGGTTTTCATCAATACAATTAAAATAGCTCTAAGTTAAACATGATAGTTGATATGAACATGAACTAAATAATATAATCAATTAAAATATATAACTAAACAGTTTACTAATCAGATTTACAAGTATTGATCATATTACAACTAAACGGTTTACTAATCATATTACTAATTAACTTTCCCATGCATCATTTCTAGGAGGTTCCCAAAATCCCTCTAAGTTATTAGACTTGAAGACGAGCCTAGCCATCCTAAATATACTCTTACTATAGCTTCCTCTAGTGGTTCTGGCCCTTTACCTATAGGTGTGGAGTTTGATGGTCCTAAATTTATGATGCCTGAAGTACATGACCAAGCTGAACACCATCCTGGGGTGAGAAATTTTGTAAATACTGTTTAGACTATCTTTGTTGTTGATTTGGAATCATCAACCGAGAGATCCATGGCTAAGAGACCTGTGACCTTCCCCTCTCATAATAAGGTGAGATCTGGTGAGGAGAATACATCTAGGAGTTACACTATCTCCTACGACCCCTCTAATACTGATGTTAGATGGCATGACTATGATGTGCTAGAGGATGAGTTGGAGGCCTTTAGAGAGAAATACATCATCCCTATTAGCATTTCCACCAGGCTGCCAGACTACAATGATAGGGTTTATGATACTCAGAACGCAGACGAGGTTTCCCTCTCTCTATGAGCCTTTTGAGTTGGACTTCTTCTACCTTTGTACCATGTCATTAGGTCCATCTTGAAGGGGGTATGGCATTACTCTTACCCAACTTCCCCTTTAAATGTATAGGATACTTCTTAGGTCAATGATGTTATTGAAAAACCGAACTGTCTTTGACCTTACCGGGGACAGATTTAGGTATGTCCATGGACTAAAGGACAACGTTAAAGCCCCAGGGTGTTATCAATGTTTCCCCTAGGAAAGTTCATTTGAGGATGGTTAAGGTCATCCAGACCAGTAACCATAGTTGGAAGAACTAGTCCATGTTTATGAAGGGTGACTCAAAATTTTGAGTCCATGAGAAGGATAGGTCATGTAAGGTTCCTCGTGAATGGGTTAGGCCAAACAAAATTTGACAACCTATTCTTTTATTTCTTTTCCTTTTCCCTTTAATTTGTATTGTGCTCATATCTTTATTTAACTTTTCAGTGAAGAAAGCTCTCGCGCATCCTACCATTCTATTGGACCCGGTTGAGACTTACTACATGCCCAATCCCCCAAAGTTTTAAGGTCTTTTCTCCATGACTAGGTTGATTAGAGTTGGTTGTCACACTCCACCTGGTGTTGCTCCCCCTATGGATACATTAATTGTATTGGTAATAGTGGAACGAATTGAAGTTCATCAGGGCATAGAGGACGATCAGGGTACTGAGGAACAAGTTGAAGAATGTAATAATACGTTGCCATTTTTGTTCATATTTTGCTCAATCCATGTGAGATCACTAACTATTTATTTTTATGTACCTTCCAATCTGACTACTTCAGGCTTCATTACCAGATCCTCGTACGGGATGACACCTCGAGGGATTGATTCTGCTGCTATAGAACTTACCCATAGTAAAAAGGTGGAAGGAGAACATAAGAGGAATGATGAAGTTAAGGACAAGTCTAAGAAGAAGATTAATTACCAAAAAGGGCTGACATTGTAGATATAAAGTAGGTCGAGATAAATTCTCAGCGAAAGGGTGAGGTTGTGTTCGCTGCTTGGGCCAAGTCGAAGAGGAAAGTTCCCATGTCCTCTATTCTAGCTGTTGTGAGGGACAAGAGACCCCTTGAAGCCGCTAAAACTAAAGGTGATTCTAAGGTTTCACGGGTAATCGAATCTATGCCAGTTGGTCCTATCGTTGAGAGAATCTAAACTGAAAGACGAACCGCTTACCGACTCATCCATGGTTAGGGGTAAACCTCTCATTATAGCAAGGCCAAGGATTTTAAGTTTAACCCCAATAAGCCAATCACAACCGATGATATGCATAACAATTCAGACTCAATTTTCTAGTGTGTGAGCAAAGCTACTGATATGATCGAATACCATAGGCACAACAAGAACTTTAAGTTCTTGAGGGGTTATGACCATGATACTCCGTGGAGGTAGATGCAACATCATCTGGCTGTGGTAAGTCTGCTAAGATTATACTTATCTAATTTTACTATAAATTTTGTTTTTATTACTGAATCTTCTTATTTCTCTGTTAGAGTGTGATAGATGCCCCCACCTTGAGGGAAAAGGTCATGACTAACCACGTGGCCTATGAGGAGCATCATAGTAATATATCCACGCTCATAAAGGAGAATGATCAGCTGAAGGAGGACCTAAAGAAAATAGCTGACAAGATTTAGATTACTTGTAATGATCTCGAAGAGAAGGATAACCATGTGGTCGCGAAGATAGTGTCCCTTAGCAAAGTAGAGCAGGAGCTCTACGGGTAGAAGGACAAGTCCATCACTAATGTCATTAAGTTCAAAAGTCCTAAAGATACCCTAAATAAAGCTAACAACGAGCTAATAGTATCCAAACTAACACTTGATATAACCAATACCAATCTAACCAAGGTGAACTAGGAGCTTGTTCAAGCTAATGATGGCCTGGACAAGGCTAAAGAGACGACAGTGGAAAAATTTAAGTCATTTATTGACTACTATATTAAAATCATGTCCTTCTTCTGGTGGATATGAGGAGATATAGAAGAGGGTCATAAAGCTCTACCCTCAAATAGCAGATGTAGTTAGTAAATAAGAAGGTGATGATGATGAGGCCACAACTTTGGCAACTAAGAAATTGATAGAGATTGATGAGTTTATTACTAAGGATGATCAGGTTGGCGGACTCGATCAGACCGTCACCAAGGAGATCGCTCTTCATGTTTATCGGGATACCGTCATGGCTGATGTCCCTATCACTATTATTCATTTAATCGATCTAGAGGATGGTCAGGTTCCTTGAATTTCCCTCGGATCTGGAGACGATCCTTTGGATTAATCCCTCTGAAACTTTTATTTTTGTGAATATTTGTAATGATTGTCTTTTTTGTACAAAACATATTTTTGTTATGTATGTTTATGAATTCCAAGTCAATTTATGATTATACTTTTTGCTTGCATGTATGTGCATGTATTAACTTTGCCAATTATTTTGCTCGACTAAGTTCTTAGCCCCCACTTATAGTTAAAAGTTATTTGTAACAATATATTTGACAAGTAAATCGGTTGGATTTATGTAGTCTTGTAGTCATTTCTAGCCACACGGGATTATAGTGGGACCTTGCCAACATGACATATTGACTTATTATTTACTAGGTGTTAAGATAAGTTTGCTGGTAGTTTAGACATATGATCATATAGTTGGATCTTGTCAAACTAGTATGACTTACTAGCTACCAATTTTGGATGAACTTGAGTTGTCTAGACTTAGAATCTACCAATACATGTGCCATCTTATTGGTCGCATGGACGAATCTTATCATCCTGGCCATGTGTCATCATTAGTTACCACAGTCGACCAAATGTATTGGGATCTATCCTTGCATTTGTTAATTATGGTCGGATTTTGTCATCTATATGACTATAATGGATTTCCTAGATTTGGCTAAGATATTTTGATTATGACTTGTCTAAAATTGAGTTCGTATACGGGGCATGGTTAGGATTGTGCTTGAAGTGCTCGATGTTAAAATAAATATTTAATCCATGCAGAAAAAACTTGGAATGATAACATATGTAAGGGATGAATTTATGATTCTTATCCATCACTTAAAGATGTGTTACATGGAATAAAAACTGTTTACATGGTGTTTCATCCTTATAGTTTGTAATCTTCTCATCATTGGTAATACTTTTTCAGGTGCTCAGCATTCCACAGATTCTTAAATTGTTCAGCCTCTAAAGTCTCTATTCTGTAGGTTCCAAGTCTTATGACATCGAATACTCTATATGGGCCATGCCAATTAGGTTCTAGTTTATTCCCTTTTTGGATGATCTTCTTGAGAAGGCAGCCCTCTTCCTTTAGAGTGTTAATTTTTACCCTTTTGTTGTAAAATTGAGGAGTTATCTGTTGGTAAGAAGCTACTTGATGCTGATGGAAATAGCACCACCCTTCAAGGTGTTTGTAAGCTCAATTCAATGTTAACAATGGCAGTATAAAGGCATATAGTAGAAGGAGGTGAGGAGAAGAGGAAGATCTCTAGAATATAAGTGGTTCAGCCAATCAGGCCTACGTCCACTGTGCAAGTGTGTGATTAGTATCACTGTATGAGGGCTCTAATCGCCATAGATACAAACTTTCAAGCTTTCTCTCTCTACTGTGTATTTCAATAGAGTTTCAGCTAGGGTTGCTAACTTCTAATCCCCCTCTAAGAAGGAGAATACAAGTATATATAGTACCTGGGGGTGTAGTGTACCCCCCATGCATGCAATGAGCATGTGTGTGTTGGTCTAGACAATATGATAAAGACATCTGTCCCTATCACATGTAGAGAATGATGATGAAATATTCCACCCACGTGGGGGGAATGATTTATTATAACTGATTTGTGTCCGCGTGTCCTTGTCCACACATGTTAGTAAGTGCTCGGCCCCCGTGCTTGGTCATTAACTCGGCTTGGAAGAGTCCGAGATTGGTAAGGTCTAGCTGCCCATCCAATCCGAGATGAGCCATTATGGTCTCGGCTTAAGTGAAGCCGAGGTAAGGTATTAAGGTCGGTCTGGGTCGAGGTTAAGCTGGAATATGCCTGGAATGTCGATTGATTCACTAATGGGGTTGACCTTGTTAGAAGTATGGCTCCCTGTAACCTTAGCCTACCCCCGGTCGAGGTTGTCATTCCCAGGTGAACTGACGCTGCTGGCCCCCTGATTCATGCAGTCTCCCTTTGAAGAGGTTGGTAGTGGTGTCGGCCAGGGCTGACCCTTCTATGGCCAAGGCTGTTGGTCACTGATCCAAGGCCTATCTAATGTCGGCCATGTCCTCAGCCGAGTTTGATGTCTCCGAGCTGAGGTGACACTTGGGGCATATCAATCACCCCCCAACCCTTAGTTACATATGGGAGCAGGTGATTGTGGGATCTTTACACCTCCGAGGTCTTTCTTCTTTGTGATAATGTTCATTTGACACTTGTCCATTGCTGAAGTGAGAGGCGTGCCTGGCAAGCATGTGATGTCAGCCGTCTTTTGGGGCTCCCAAGGCAATGATGGGCCTAGGGAAGCGTGCATCCATATTAAGAGTTTAAACCCTATTTTCCCTCTTTCTTCTTCACTTCTCTCTTTTCTGGCTTGACTCGTTTCTACAGCTCTCTCTCTCTCTCTAAAAAAGCTCTGGTTTGAGGCATTTTGGTGGTGATTTCTCGCAGTCTCTTCCTTCTCTCTTACCATTTTGTCTTCAGGTATCCCCTGCCATTCTTTCTTCTTCATTTTTCCTGTTTTCTTCTTACTTTTGCATTTTTCGATGAGTTCTTTGAGATTTCTGGCGAGGTCTCCATTTTTTCTGGCAAAATGTTCTTTGTGTTCTTCGTAGTAATTGCTTAAATTTTGATAGTTTGATCCTTATTATAATCATTCCATTTTCCAGTCTTTGTTTATTGTTTAGGAGAGTTGTAAGTGTAGGGTCTGCCTCTTATGCTCAGACCACTTTACTAACTCCTAGAGGAGTTCCCTTCTCTCAGAGATAAGACTTTAGAGAAAATTAGGCAAATAGAAAGAGCGCATGAGGAAGCTCGTAGGTCAGAGGAATTCCCCCTCAGACCTATCTTTCCCCCACCTCTGAAGGTAATATACCCTTAACCATCAGAACCAGCTAGCCAAGCTGAGGTACCTGCGGAACCCTCACCAATGTCTGAGTCTGAGTCTTCCACATCAAACCCTATGTTTGTGGATTCTTTTCAAGAGGCCATGGACTTCTCAAATTAACAAGACCAGGTCCCTGATCAAGTAGAGGTCTCTAGTCGGGCCTCGTCTCATAAGAATTCAAGCACATCGTCCTCTTCCTCTGAGGTTGAGATTGTTGAACCAAGCATGGCTATTCCACCATTACTTGATGCCATTGTCCTATCAGCCGTCAAAGGGGCTGAGTTTTGTCAGAGGTTCCCAAGTAATCCTCCAACGTCTGCTCCGACCGATGTTGAGCTAGATAATGACGATGATGATGATGCTGAGAGTGACGTCGACATCTCTGAGGCGGCCGAGATTGAGAGTACAGTTAGTGAGGTCGACGTTCTTTGCTTCAGATACCCATACTCCATTAGCCCCTCCATAAAGCTCAGGAGACCTCTGAGGGAAGAGAGGGATTACCACGGGCGAGATGGTGAGATCTGCTTGTACGAGCAGATGTTTAAGTTGGGGTTTCGTTTGCCCATCCATCCCATCATTAGGTCAATACTAGCCTACATTAACTTGGCCCCTTCCCATTTATCACCCAATGCTTGGAGGGTAATAATTGGGCCCATCATCTTATGGAGAGCTGTTCACAACTCAGACCTTCCAGTACAGGTCTTTGTAGGTTGCTATGTCCCTTCATCTGCCAAAAACCACCCGAGCTATTATCATTTTTTAGCTCGAAAGCCTGATAAGAAGATGCTCTAGATAACTCAGACTTCTAATCATAACTAGAAGCCTCGCTATTTTTTTGCCTCAGGGCCATGGGAATTTGGCCCATGCGCTCCCTCTTTCCCATTAGAGCCGTGAATGCCCATAAGATGGGGAAAGGTTACATTGTCTACCAAGGCCGACCCTGGTCTAAGCCTGCAAAATCTTCAGAAGGTCAAAGACCTTCAGGATCAGGGGATGCATGGTCTGCTCGTTAAATTTGAACACTTGATGAACCCCTACTACCTCTCTGAGACTGGTTTAGGGGGAAGTCCTCTTACAGAGCTTGGTAAGTGTTTTTTATTCCAAGTTATACCTCTGAGTTTATGCATGTCTGACCCTCTAACTCAGATATTTCTATTTTGCAGAGCGTCCGAAGGGAATATCAGATGAACTTTGGGAAATGGCAGTACCAAGTTTGACAAAACTAGCTAAGAAGGAAGGTTTGAATGATCTTCCTCCCCCTCCCTCAACCTCGAAGGCTCAGGCCACAAGGAAGAGAAATGACACTGCCCCTTCCCCTGATGATCAGAGGTAGAAGAAGAAAGGTGGGGACAATGCCATCCCAATATCCTCTGCAGATGCGTTGGCTGCTCGTATAGAGCAACTAAAAATTAATGATAGCATCATAAGCCACAGTCTGCAGGCGTTGGATGCCATCGGCTCTGCTATGACCGATGCAGACAAACGTTTTTATCGGTCAATGGACACACCTCTGCTGGTTGAGTTCGGCCTCCAAAAGTCTATTCATGTATGACTTCAGATTTCTGTATAGCTTCAAAGTGTAACCTCTGATTTAAATTTTAACTCATATACACGACCACATGATTTGCAGGGCCTGGTTTCTATGCATCATCTGTCCAATTGGACTCTGAGGAAGTTACCCCTCATCCAGAAGGGTCAAAAGGCCGAGAAGGTGCAAAGATCTCTAGATGCAGAGGTAGACCGTCTGAAGTCTGCCTTTGATGGTCCTGAGAAGAAGGTAAAGGAGCTAGAGAAAGAGATCTCCAAGCTTAAAAAGGACCATACTGTCGCTCTGAAGGCCAAGGATGATGTTCTCTAGCAAAAGGTTAACCCTGCAGTGAAGGCAGCCCTTGAGGATGCTTCTGAGGGGATATTGGCTGATTATAAAGTCTCTGATGAATTCATGAGCTTCGTCTTTGAGTAGCTAGAAAGAGGTATTAAGGCTACTATCAAATGGGAGACTGCTAAGGAGAGGGAGGCAGGAAGTTTGAAGGCCTCTGACTTCATAGGTCTGGGATTTCCTAACCCTCAACTTGTCCAAGCCCTTCAAGAGGTTGAAGAGGAGGTGGCTGCCCCTGTAGAGACTACCACACTGGACGATACGGAGATAGAGGGAGCTGACTACAGAGAAGATGGGGCCGAGGTGACCAACATCGTCCAAGAGAATCAGGCGGAGGATACCAGCACTCTCCCTTCGAATCCTTAGTCTCAATTGTGAAGCTCTGTACTTTTTTGTAACCCCTGATCGGATGTAACCTCTGAAGAACATTGTCAACTTATATTCTTGAATTTTTACAACTGGATAGCAACCTCCGAGGAGGGTTTTTATTTCATTTGTTTTATTTATTGAATGCTTCTTTGCCATGCGATGTTTTAGCTCTGAAGTCTTATTGCAATGATGTCTGTTTAAACTAAATTAAGTCTTACCTCAGACCTTGTCACCACACAGTGATTTTATAAGGTCTGAGGCCATCATCTAAGATGTTATCCTCATAATTAATTTCACCAAATCAATAATGTTAAGGGTCTAAGGTCATCCAAGTATGGTGTCTAACCTCAGACCTTGTCACCACTTAATGATGTTATAAAGGTCTGAGGCCATCACCTAAGATGTTATCCTCATAATTAATTTCACCAAATTAATGATGTTAAGGTTCTGAGGTCATCCAAGTATGGTGTCTGACCTCCGACCTTGTCACCACTTAATGATGTTATAAGGGTCTGAGGCCATCACCTAAGATGTTATCCTCATAATTAATTTCACCAAATTAATGATGTTAAGGGTCTGAGGTCATCCAAGTATGGTGTGTGACCTCAGACCTTGTCACCACTTAATGATGTTATAAGGGTCTGAGGCCATCGCTTAAGATGTTATCCTCGTAATTAATTTCACCAAATTAATGATGTTAAGGGTCTGAGGTCATCCAAGTATGGTGTCTGACCTCAGACCTTATCACCACTTAATGATGTTATAAGGGTCAGAGGACATTACCTAAGATGTTATCATCATAATTTATATCACCAAATTAATGGTGTTAAGGGTATGAGGTCATCCAAGTATGGTGTCCGACCTCAGACCTTGTCACCACTTAATGATGTTATAAGGGTCTGAGGACATCACCTAAGATGTTATCCTCATAATTAATTTCACCAAATTAATGATGTTAAGGGTCTGAGGTCATCCAAGTATGATGTCTGACCTCAGACCTTTTCACCACTTAATGATGTTATAAGGGTCTGAGGCCATCACCTAAGATGTTATCCTCATAATTAATTTAACCAAATTAATGATGTTAAGGGTATGAGGTCATCCAAGTATGGTGTCTGACCTCAGACCTTGTCACTACTTAATGATGTTATAAGGGTCTGAGGCCATCAACTAAGATGTTACCCTCATACTTTCTACCATTATATCGCAATGAAGCAAAAATTGACATGAAAACTGATCTCTTATTAATAACTTCTTCATAAGATGGTACATTTACATAACTTTTTTCAACATCATATGTAATACTTATTTAGGTGATCAGCATTCCAGGGGTTAGCGAAAGGTTCCCCTTCTAAGTTTTCTAGCCTGTAGGTCCTGGGCACAACCTCTTCTATCACTTTATAGGGGCAATGCCAGTTTGGGTGGAGTTTGTTTGTTTTTTGTAAGGTCTTCTTCATCACTAAGTCTCCCACGATAATGGGTCTTGACTTCACCCTCTGATTGTAGAATTTCGCTACTCTTTGTTGGTAAGCTGCTTATCTAATTTCTGCGTATTCCCTTCTCTCTTCAATTGGATCTAGGTATAGTCTCCTCTCTTCCCCATTTTTATCAGGGTTATTGGTCTGAACCCTATGAGTAGGGAGTCCCACTTTTGTTGGTATGACGGCCTCTGAGCCATGTGCTAGCATGAATGGGGTTTCTCCTGTTGGTGTCCTTAACGTGGTTCTGTAGGCCCATAACACAACGTAAACCTCTTCAGTCCATTTACCCTTTGCATCTTCTAATCTCTTCTTAATTCTATCAAGAATTGTTCTGTTTGTGACTTCTGTCTGACTGTTTGCCCGAGGTCAGCCGGGAGATGAGAAGAACTACTTTATCCCCACTCTTTCACAATACTTTTCTAAAGAGGAGTTTTTGAACTGGGTTCCATTATCTGAGATGAGAGTGTTTGGGAGGCCATGTCTGCATATAATGTTCCTCCAAATAAATTGGAAGGTCTTCTATTATGTGATCGTTATCATCGGCTCTGCCTCCACCCACTTTGAGAAGTAGTCAATGGAAACTATCAGAAACCGGTAATTATTGGCAGCTCTTGGTAGGGGTCCAACTAAGTCAATTCCCCATACTGCGAATGGCCATGGGGAAGTGATTGACGTCATAGGTTGATGAGGTTAGTGAGGAATAGTGGAGAATCTCTGACATTTATCGCACCTCTTCACGTAAGCTGCAGGATCTTTGGCCAAGGTTGGCCACCAGTATCCCTGTGTAATGATTCTCTTGGCCAAGGGTCTTCCTCCTATGTGACTGGAGCAAGAACCCTCATGAACTTACTGTAAGACACGGGGAACATCAGTGGGATGCACACATCTGAGGAGAGGCAACATAAATCCCTTCTTATATATGACATCTCCTACTATGGAGAACTTGATAGCCTTATACCTTAACTTCCTCCTCTCTATCTTAGATTCTGGTAACTCTCCCTCTTTGATATATCTGATGAGGGGGTTCATCCATGAGTCTTTTAGGTTCAAATTGAGACAAGGGTTGCAAACCTCTTCTTCCTTAATGGTCGCTTTTGCTAAGACCTCGATCGGAACTGTCCTTCTGACGTCCGTTTTCGTCTCCGAGGCCAGCCTAGCCAATGCATCTACGTGGCTATTATTTTGTTGAGGTACTCTCTTCAGTTTTGTCTCTTTGAAATATTCTAACATCATTTTCACCCTCTTAAGATATTTAGCCATTCTTTCATCTTTGTCTTTATAGACTCCCAATACTTGATTGATAACTAACCTTGAGTCGCTATGAAGTAGGAGTCATGTTACTCTTAAAGTCTTTGACAGTGAGAGACCTACTATCATGGCTTCGTATTTTGACTCGTTAGAGGCCTTGAAGTTGAACATCAAAGCTTATTCAATGTTGGAACCATCTAGAGCTAAAAGTATCAACCCTGCACCGCTTCTATTATCACAGGAAGAACCATCGACGAAGAGATTCCAAATGTCTTTATTCGATGAGAAGGCCCCTTCTGACATGATTCCAAGCCTGAAGAGGTAACGATCCTCCTCGTTCTCCGCTACTCTGCTCCTGATCTTCTTGAATACGACCTCTTTCTGACTTCGGAAGACGTTTGGTGCAACCTCTTCCTGTTCTCGGAAGACATTTGGTGCGACCTCTTCCTGTTCTCGAAAGACATTATTGTTTTACCCTTCAGTACCCACTGAGTCATTGTCGGCCTTGGCCTCTTCCCATGTGAACTCAACAACAAAGTTTGCGAGGGCCTACCCTTTGATGGTTGCCCTAGGTTGGTAGGTAAGGTCATACTCTCCCAACTTAATGGCCCAGGTCATCAATCTTCCAGACTTCTTAGGTTTATGGAGGACCTATCTTAGTGGGGAATTAGTGAGGATGACCATGGAATGGGCTTAGAAGTAGGGATTCATCTTCCTTGAAGCGTGGATCAGGGTGTAGGCTAACTTTTCCATAGGAGGATAATTTTGTTCAGACCTTTGAAGGGACTTACTGTTAAAATACACATGCCTTTGGAATCCAATGTCTTCCCGCACTATGGTTGCACTGATAGCCTATTCAGAGACTTCTAGATAAACATACAATTTCTCTCCTACTATGGGTCGAGATAATAACAAGGGAGACCCAAGGTAAAACTTGACTTGGTTAAAAGATTTTCGCACTCTTCGTCCCACTAGAAGGCCTTTCTAAGCACTTTAAAGAATGGAAGACACTTGTCCGTCGCTTTGAAAATAAACCTGTTGAGTGCGACTACTTTCCCCGTGAGTCTTTGGACGTCCTTGATACTCCTTGGTGTCTTCATGTCAAGCAAAGCCTTGATTTTCTCAGGGTTTGCTTCGATTCCTCTTTGATTGACGATAAATCCAAGAAACTTCCCGGGGTTGAGTTTCATCCTGTACAAGTCCATAGTATCGAAGGTCTTTTCAAGGTCTTCCACACGAGTGCAGGCCTTCAAGCTCTTCGTCAGCATATCTTCTACATACACCTCCATAGTCTTACCTATTTGATCTTCTAACATCTTATTCACAAGACGTTGGTATGTCACCCCCGCATTTTTCAGATCGAAGGGCATCACTTTATAGCAGTACGTCCCTTTATCGGTAATGAAGGCTGTCTTCTATGAGTCTTCCGTATCCATAAAGATCTGATTGTAGTTTGAATATGCATCCATAAATCTCATGAGCTCGTGCCCTGTAGTAGCATCTACCATCTGATCTATCCCGGGTAAGGGGTAGCTATCTTTTGGTCAAGACTTGTTCAGTTCAGTGAAATCAACGCACATTCTCTACTTTCCATTGGCCTTGGGCACGATGACTGCATTCGATAACCACTCCGGATATATGACGTCTCTAATAAACTCAGCCTCTTCTAATTTTTTTACTTCTTCTCGTATGATGTCGTACTTCTCCCTGGAGTAAACTCTTCGTCTTTATTTGATAGGCCTGGCATCTTTGGTCACGTTGAGCTTGTGACTCATAACCTCAGGGTTAATGCCATGCATTTCTGCGTGACTCCAAGCGAAGACGCTCTGCCTCATCTTGAGGAAGTTTATCAACTCTTCCTTGATTTCTGCTTTTAAGGCTTTGCCGACCTGAATGGTTTTTTTTGGTTCGTTCTCATTGAGGACGATGGATTCTACCTCTTCCGCGGCCTCTCCCTTCTTCAACTTTGTTTCATCTCTTGGGTTAAGTGTATCAATGCTATAAGTGGTGGTTGCCCTCTTATGGGCCTCTCTCTCTTCGGCCGAGTTGAAGTAACATTCTCGTGCTATGGTCTGGTCACCTTGCACTTCCCCTACACCACAGGGGGTCGGGAATTTTAGCATCTGGTGGACCGTTGACATCACGAACTCAAACTCCTTAAGGGCCACTCTTCCTATGATGAGGTTCTAGGCCGAGAAGACATTTTCGTCCATCATAAAAAAATTGATCTTCCGGGTCAACCTCTTAGGCCACTCGTCACCCATTCGTACGTCCATCTCATACATGCCCAATGGGTGGACCTTTTCACCACTAAAGACCATTAAAGGATGATGATAGGGTACCAGCCTTGCTCTGTTAAGACCTAGGCTCTTGAAGCAAGGCCAAAACATAATGTCTGCTGAACTCCCCCCCGTCCATGAGGGTCCTCCGCACCTCACATCCATGTACTCTTGTTGTTATTACCAAGGGGTCATCATGTGGGGATTAGATACCTTTGAAGTCGAATCAGGAGAACCCAATTATAAGAGTGTCCATGTCCACCTTCTTTCTCTTCTGCGCTGTATCGGAAGACGTTAGATTTATAACTTCAATTTTGTCCATTGACTTGGCTTCTGCCACATGATCTTTTCTGTCAGCCACTTCAGAGCCACCTCCCGCAAGTCCTCCGTATATGGTGTCAACACCAAAAGAGATTATGCCAACCCTCTTCACCGGGGTGTTGTCATCTTTTGGCAGAAGGTTAGGATCGTCTTCATCATCACCTTCCGAATCATTGTCTCTTTGGGCTGGGGCATCATCACGGCATCTACCATTTCTCCTTTTTTTAGGGTCATCTCTTCCGCCTTTAGGAGCCTTGCCATCAATATACTTCCTCAACTTTCTGGATTTTAACATCTTTTCAATCTCGTCCTTCAAGGCGAAGCATTTGTCTGTAATATGGCTATGGTCCTTGTGGAACTCGCACCATAAGTTTTTTTTCCTCTTATGTGGAGGGTCCTTCAGCTTCTCTGGCCATCTTAGAGTCCTGTCATTCTTGATCTCGTTGAGGATATGTTCATAGCTCACAGTTAGAGGAGTATAGTGAGCGAACTTGTCATCGACTGACCTCTTCTTTCCATCTTTCTTTCTTTGGGACTTCTCTCTACTGCCGCGGTTCTCATCCTCATACTTGGCGGCCATTACCTTTTCGGAGGGTCTTTCGCGAGTTTCCACAATAACTTCCCTTTTTGAAGACCTCTTATGAGGGCGGTAATGGCTATGCTCTCTTCGTAGTCTTCAACCTTAAGTTTTTCTTTGTTGAACCTGGCGATGTAGTCTCTTAGGCTCTCATCCTTGCCTTGCTTGACATACAGTAGGTGAGTGGTCTTCTTTTGTGGTCTTACCCCAAAGCAGAAGTTGTGAATGAATCGTTCAGCCAAGCCCTTAAAGTTCTCAATTGAATTCTTCGGAAGAGAAGTGAACTAGCTGTGTGCTTCTCCTATCAAAGTCCTGGAGAAGGCCCTACACTTCATCTCATCAGGTATCGAGTAGATATACGCCGCTGAGTGATACATCTCAATGTGATGTATAGGGTTGGTTCTACCGTCATGCTTGGGAGTCACCACGAGGGGCTTGAACTTAGCAGGGGTTGGGAAGCTCACTATCCTTGCCACAAAGGGGGAACCCTCCAAGAAACCTCTTTGTAATGGGTCTCGGCTCTTAATGAGGTCTCCCATATTCTCCTCAAGACGTTGGGTAGAGCCATTCCATGGTCTCCTACCATCGGCCTGGCCGAGGTTGTCCCCAGCCACCTCCAATGGATGGACTGAGGGTTCCCTAGCCGCAGCGCAATGTCGACTATTGACCTCTTCCTGGTCTCTACCTCTTCCTGCATGAGGTCGGCCTTGGTGAGGCCGACGCTGTTCATCCCCTCTTTGCGAGCCACTGCACTCCTTGACCTTGATAACCTCTATCTTAGGTCATTTATTGGGCCCAACCTCTCAAAGGCTGACCCTCTGCTCAATCTATCAAAAGATGATCCTCACTGTTGGGCCTCTTAACCTCTTTGGCCGCCACAGCCTCGACTCTGCTGAAGAGGACGTATAGTATTATTCAAAACCTTATAGGACTCCTAACATTCTTCCGGGACCTCTTTCACCTCCAAATCGTCATACCTGTCATTCGGGTAAGGGTTTCTTTGCCTCCCCAGGCATAAGCTCCTAGGGTCAGCAATGTCCCTCCTCCGCTGGGGGGCAGGTTGGTCCTTCATTAGTGGTTAGGGCGATCCCCTGGCATCAGGATGAGGACAGACAACCACCGGAGTGATCATTTTCGATGAAACTCCAGGTGGCCTCATCATAGTTTGGCTGAGCTGTGCAAACTGCTCCTGCATAGCTTGTTGCATTACAGCCAAAGACCTCAAGGCTGCAGATACCTCCGCCATTTCGGAGTGAGGCGGTGCCTGGCTGGAACTAAGTCCCCCCGCTCCATGCGGCGGAAGAGGCGATGGTACCTCTGGTTCCATATGCTAACACTAAAGAGCTTAAGTCGTAGATGATCTTAATACCTTAAAGGACCTCTTTCAATGGTGAAGCAGCTCTACGCAAGGGGTGGTGCCTGGTTCACCACTAGAGTCTCCAATGAGGTTAAGCTGAAGAGGAGGAAGTGATAACTCTTCTCTTCCCACAAACGACGCCAAAATGATGATGCTGGAAATAACACCACCCTTAAATGTGTTTGTAATCTCAATTCAATGTTAACAATGGCAGCATAGAGGCATATAGTAGAAGTAGGTGAGGAGAAGAGGAAGATCACCATAATATAAGTGGTTCAGCCAATCAGGCCTACGTCCACTGTGCAAGTGTGTGATTAGTATCACTGTTGAGGGCTCTAATCGCCATAGATACAAACTCTCAAGATTTCTCTTTCTACTATGTATTTGAACAGAGTTTCAGCTAGGGTTTCTAACTTCGGATCCCCCTATAAGAAGGAGAAGGAAATTATATATAGTACCTAGGGGTGTAGTGTACCCCCATGCATGCAATGAGCATGTGTGTGTTAGTCTAGCTAATATGATGAAGACATTTGTCCCTTTCACATATAGAGAATGATGATGTAATATTCCCCCCACGTGAGGGAATGATTTGTTATAACTGATTTATGTCCGCGTGTCCTTGTCCACACATGTCAATAAGTGCTCGGCCCCCGTGCTTGGTCATGACCTCGGCCAGGAAGAGTTCGAGGTTGGTAAGGTCTAAATGCCCATCCGATCCGAGATGATCCATTATGGTCTCGGCTTAAGTGAAGCCGAGGTAAGGTATTAAGGTCGGCCTGGGCCGAGGTTAAGCTGGAATATGCCTGGAATGTCGGCTGATTCATTAATGGGGTTGACCTTGGTAGAATTATGGCTCCCTGTAACCTCAGCCTACCCCCGTCCGAGGTTGTCATTCCCAGGTGAACTGATGCTGCTGGCCCCCTGATTCATGCAGTCTCCCTTTGAAGAGGTTGGTAGTGGTGTCGGCTAGGGCCAACCCTTCTATGGCCAAGGCTGCTGGTCACTGATCTAAGGCCTATCCAATGTTGACCATGTCCTCGGTCGAGGTAGATGTCTCCGAGCCGAGGTGACACTTGGGGCATATCACTACTTGTAGCGATGAACTCTCTCTTACTTCCTCTATCAGATCCAAATCATGTCTCCTCATCAGATCACTCTTTGGTGAGTCAAATTTGTGTACTTGATGCCTAAGTATGTCGATCTCAGTGGGAACTACCACCTCTGTGCCAAATTCTAGCATAAACATGGTCTCACATGTTTTTACTCTTCATTTCATCCTATATTCTCAAATAACACTCTATAGGTCATTAATCCAGTTCCCCTTAGCTTCATCTAGTATTTTCTTTATTCCGTATAACAAAGATGTATTTGTAACCTATATCTTCCCTTTTCATTATGGATGACCTGGTGCTAAGTGTGGCTTTTGGATCATTAAGTGCATATAGTAATCCTCGAACTGTTTGTCATCGAAAAGGTTACCATGGTCAGTGATGAAAGCGTATGAATGATAATAATTTTCCATATAAAATGGAAAACATTTTCATACATCATCTCTACTAGGGTCTTAGCCTCCGCCAATTTGGTAAACTAGTCCACTACTATGACCAGGTACTTGTATCTACCTTTGGTCTTCGGAAGTGGGACGACCAGGTCAATCCCACACATAGTGATGGGACAAGGGGATTTAATTAGAGTCAATGGGGCTCATGGGTTCTTGTGGATCATGAAAGACTTCTGGAACTTGTTACACTTTCTCTTATAGTTTTCATAGTTGTCTTTTACAGTTAGCCAACAGTAATCCTGAATGGCCATTCACTTAACCAATGATTAACCCGTTGAGTGGCTTCTATATAAGCCCTCGCGAACTTCCTTTATGAAATAATTAACTTTAGTAGGATGAACACATTTTAGCAGTGATATGCAAACACCCTTCTGAGAAGAATTTTGCCTTCTAATACATCCTTTACTACTTTATAGCATAATCTTCATGCCTCTTATGGTTCTGTTGGAACTGCGTCGATTTCTAAATATGCCCCGATGGGGTCTATCCAAGATGGTCCAAGTCTATCTATATCATGAAGATGCATTCTTCCTAAATCCCGTGCTATGTTCAGTCCTCTACATGTACTGTTCTTCTCAATTATATCCTCATGGCCAACACTAGATGAGCAATTGCCTTTGCTCGTGCATTTTCAATGCATGGAATTTTGATTATTCACATTATAGATAATTTTGATAATATTTCTTTCACCTTCATCAAGTATTTCATCATTGACTCTTCTCTTGCCTCCTACACGCTGAGGACTTAGTTCACTATGAATTGGGACTCACTGTCAGTCGATATCTATTCACCACTCAGTGATGATGCCAATCCTAATCCTGCTATAAGACTCTCACATTTGACCTCATTATTGGAGGCCTCAAATTAGAACTTGAGGGCATACTATAAATTAGCTCCATCAGGGATTGTGATTATTAAGCCTATTTCACTATCGTTGGCATATAATGAGACATATAGAAGAAACTTCCACACTAGAGGCACTTTTTTAAAACCACTTTCCGCTAAGTATCCATTTTTAAATAATATCTTCATCTGCTCTAAATTTCTATCCCTACAATGACTCTGGTCTGTCAATAATATGGTCATCTAGATTTTTTGAGCTCTCTCCTTGAGGAGTCTTTTTGATTGTTTATAGCACTAAGCTCTTGTGTAGAAAAAAGTTTGTTCATATGTCTTAATAGATGATATCTCTTTCGTAGAAGTCTGTTCTACTGTTCCTACTGGCCAGCTATATTCCATAGAAGTCTTCTCGGTATTTTTCTCTTTATACATAAACTCAACTATAAAATTAGTCACCGTTTGACCTTTGATTGTAGTTCTCTAGCTTTTCTTATGATAAATGAGATTTAGAAGGATACTGAATAATGTTGGAAAGACTTATTAGAGGTTAGTGAGTAAGATCCTTGGCTAGTGATAAATGATATTTTCTTGTAATCATCTAGCTTCATCTTAATTTCATTATACCTTGAGTATGCATCCATAAAGATAATCAATTCATGCCTAGCAGTAGCATCGACCAACTGGTATATCTTGGGCAATTATAGTGATCCTTGGGACATGCCTTATTGAGGTATGTGAAGTAAATGTATAGACGTCAATTATCATTGTTCTTTTTTATCATGACAACATTTGAGATCCATTTAGGGTACTTGAAATCCTTGATGAAGTTTTCCTTTTATATTCTGTTAACCTCCTCTTGTATTGCCATGTTATTCTCCTAACTGAAGACGCAACGCTTATGCTTGAAAAACTTGATATCTTTCATTATGCTGAGCTCGTAGTAGACAAACTTTGGGTTTATCCATGGCATGTCCTCATGGATCTAGGCGAACACATTATTTCTCCTCCTCAATAACTCTATTTGTTCTTTTTTAAGAGCTAAATCTAGTGAAGAGACAATTTAGGATCTCCTTTCTAGGTGATTATCATCCAACATCACTGACTCTTCTTTTTAAACTATACGTACTTTGACTAACCTATCTTCAGTTCGAGGATGATGCGTCTCGATCTGATAAGTATTGTTCTTTCTCTCTTCCTATTTTTCTCATGTGTAGTACCACTCTTGGGCTTCTACATGATTCCCTTTCACTACACCAACCCGATAGTTCATGAGGAACTTCAGACACTGGTGAACGATTATGAAAAAACTTTAAACTTTTTCAACCTTACCCTTCCAAATATGATATTACAGGAAAAATAGATGTTTTCATCCAAAATAAAAAAAACGGATCATCTGTGTATGATAAGTTCGTCAGGTACTGACTATAAACTCTAGCTCAATTTTATCTAAGGGGATCATTTTCTCCCTAGAAAGACTGATGAGAGGCCTGTGATATACCTCTAGCTTGCTATCTCTCAACCTTAGGAATTTAAAATAGATGTAGTATAGTACATCAGCCGAACAACCATTATTGACCAGATCCTTGACACTTTACACTCGTGCTCCATCATTGTGATGACTAGAGGATCGTTATATTAGTAAAGAACACCTGACATGTTATTTTTGGAAAAACCAACAATAAGACAATCTTTGTTCACCATTTTTAGGTGTACTTACGTAGCATCAGTCAAATTGATCTGCCAAATGTAAGCACAATCCTTCGCCTCACAGAGGTATACTTTTCTTTTGGTTGGTTTATCTCCACCACTAGCATCACCTCCTGCTATGAATTTACATCCGATAGATATCATCTTAATTTCATGCATTGGTTCATTGGGATTTCGGGAAAGTTCGATTAGTCCTCTAAATCTTTATCCCTGCCCCTCTTCTTCCCATCTGCCTTCATACAAGGGGACTATGATGGTCTTCTAGATTTATGCTGCTCATACTGTATATTTGATTGGTAACTCACATTAACATACTTTGCCAGTTTTTCATGCCTGATGAGGTTCTAAATCTAAATTTCTTAGGGTGAGGCAATTGTCGGTGTTGTGGCCATGATATTTTTGGAACACATGGTATTTTCTTCTATCCGTCTTGTTAGGAGGTCTTCATCTTTCCTGGTCCCTTAAGTTCATTACTCCCCCAAATTTCATGAAGGATGTGATGTACACCTATAGTCAGTGTGGTGTATTCATCAAACCTCTTTGGTTTATCTTCCTTCTTGTCATCCTTAGACTCTTTCTTTTTTATCTCCTTCTGGTGTTTCCCTTAAAGTGGCTCAAATACTTTGTTGTCATAGCTTCCTTAGCATTCATAATCTTGTCAACCTTAGCCAATAGACTTGGAAAGTGGCTCCTTAGACAACTCCCAATATAATTTCTCGAGCAACATACCACTTATCAGTTTTGAAACTGCAACTTTCTCATCGTAATCAATTACTTATAACTTCTCAGTGTTAAAATAGGGGATGAACTCTCTGGTTAATTCATTCGTCTTCTGGTAGAAACTTAGTAGGTTAGCCACCCTTTTACCACGATTGGTCCCGAAGAAGAAGCTGCTGACAGAGAGATTGGACAACTACTAAAATTTAGATATTTTCCCTCTCGATAGGCTATTATACCATATTTTTACCAATCTAGTGATCATGCTGGAAAATGCTATGCAGTGCATCTTATTGGGAATCGAATATATATCAATGAAAGCTTGATACTATTCCACATGGGCAATCATATTTGGCCGTGATTACAGGTGGCTTGAATTTTATTGTTGTTGGATAACCCACAATCGATGAGGTAAATGGTGACCCTTGAACAAAACACCTTAGCAACTAGTTCCTGGTCTTTATGATCTCGCCCAAATGATATTACAACCATTAAATGGACCCATTCCAAGGTTGTTCCTCCCCTTTGGATTTCTCTATAACTAACTTTCATGTTTGGCCTCGGCTTTCAATTGAGGTCTCTTCCTAGGAATTTTTCTCAACTCGTGCCTACTGTCTTACACTTGTCTTAGATCTAGTCAAACACTTTGTTCTCCTCATTTTGAATATTCTGGGTTCTTCCCCACACTCTCTTGGATTTCTTATCTCCCTGCGTTGGTGTGCCCTTACCGCCCTTGGGTCCAAACAATAAATGTAGATCCCCTATTAAGACTTTTTAGAACACTTAGACTCACCACAAAATATGTTCTTTCATCATCATAACATGTCGTCCTAATGGTGGACATGTCCCCATGGTGATAGGACATGTCATCATGTAATCCATAGTATTTGGACTTGTTGCATTCATGTCGCGATCCCAAATTCAATATCTTGGGATTCTCTAATGCGCTGTCACTTAAAGCATGTCTTATATCCTTATATGGGGTGGGAGGGGGAAAATCATGCCTCTTTTCAACGTTCTCACCCCCTTTGCAATAACTGGGTATGTTTCGGGTCTATCCTTCATATCCCTAATACTCTACGTTAGCTGCTTAACTCTCTCCTGCATAGCCTCTTGGCCTTTGGCCAAATTCATTAGCATTCCTTAAAGGTCTCAATATTAACATGTGTCGAAGGAGAGATTCCTTTTGCATGGCCTTATATTCTGGGTTATCAATCATGCTTTATATAGATCATGAAAAACACATTACCACAAATGCGAAAATAGAGTATTTTAACATAATGATAGGTTTTGTAGGAAAGTGAATCCAGAGCAAGTAAAAGTAAATTTAATTGAGGATTTAAGGAAGTAAAAGAATATTTAAAATAAATTTTGGATTAACACACTTTAACTCAATGAAGCACTGATGAATCAGATTGCGATTCATGGCTTTCTTAGAACTGGGTGTCCTCGAGTTATGGGAATAAAAAATGGCAAAAAACCAAGAAATGGCTTGTCGAGATTTTCCACAGACGACACCAATTTGCTATCGTCTACAACTAGCATACGGATTAGGGACTTATATTGAATACACTTATCATAAACTATAACAGATAAAGAGATACAAATTATAGTTACAATCACAAGCAAGTATTACAGAGAAATAAGATAAAGAGATGAAAATCGAATTTACGGTGTTCGACCCCAAAGTGGTTCTTATGTCTATAGGTATAGTATTGATTATATTGATTTCATTGGGAACAATCCATAAATGAATGATGGTTACAAGATCTCGCAGTTTACTCTAGAATTTGTCATCATAATAGTAGGAAAAGTATATCTTGATCCCCCACAATGAGGGATTGTGCACTATTTTATAGGCTGCTAGAGGAGAGAGAGTGTAGTGGGACATGTGTCGTGCCTTTATAGGATACGTATTTTCACCTTTACCCTATACGTGGATGTGATGTGAGAACCACTAATGTCATCCTCATCATGTGGTAGGTGGCTGTTCTAATGGTTTTAAGTAACGGTGTGGACGGATGTGAAGTAACTACGCTAAATTAATCACCCATGATGCTAAGGATGACCATGATTATATGAGCTGACTAGAATAGTAGCTGGGCTGACCTCTTTCTGGGAATGGATGAGTCTAGTGACACCATATTCATGGTACAACTATCAGCGTGTTCGATCCCCCTAGCGGAGAAGTTATACTTTAGAGGTTTCAATTTTAACTAATAAATCAATGGTGTAAACTGAAACTAAAAGTAATGATATTCTCTTCAATGGGGTAATTATCATTAGTTGTGGTAGAAAAAGAGGAGGAACAAACATTGATAATTTAATTATGCTAGACAGGGGTTTCTTGGACTATCCAGATAACATAATTTAAAGATGTAATAACTTCTTAATTAAAGATGAAATTATTTAATCTCCCAACGAGAAATTTTATTTCACAAAGGCATTATGATGCATGATGAGATTAATTATAATTAGCGATAGAGGGAAGAGAAATTAAAATTTAATCAAAATTTTAATTTTCACATATTTAATTAAAAATTCCTTTTTAATGATGATTCCACGATTTCAAATTGATCTCAACTCTCCATTTATTTGGTTTTAATCTTAAAAGTAAATACTTTAATTGGAATAAATTTCAATTACCGAAAAAGATTTTTGATATTGTTATAACAATGGTGGATAATCAACATATTTTAAAAAATGGTTCCCATTTGTATTTTAAAAGGTGATGTGATTAATTCCTCATGTCAATTGTCTTTCCTCCCCAAAGGAGGGAATTTATTATAGTATTTTAAAATTCTTAATTGATAATTCTTTAAAACTAAGTCTAAGTATGTTCTATCCCTAATGGGGAAATTCTATGTGAACATATTTGAGTTTAAAGAATATACCAATGGGAGTTAGTAAAAACCTATGTTGGTTTGTGACACTCCGGTAAGGATCATATTCTTAAGGTGTTTTTCATCGTAGGTGAACCTAGGGATCCCTTGGATTAAAAATTGATGGGGAAACATAAATAAAATTTATGATCTAATAGCTACCTGGATTCTTTAACTAATTCCTCCTGAAATCTACTATTGCATAATTGGACTAATATGGTGGGGTAAATGATTAAAGAGCTTTAGGTGATGGTAAGAATCACCGGGATCCAAGTCATGATGTTGGTTGTTGAGAAGAACTTGTATACTTTCTGGAAAGGGATGAAGAAAGAGAAGGCTAAGTCTCAATTGCAATAATATATCATCAAGAAAGTTCATAATCCTCATGGAGTAGGGATAAAGCCAAAATACATGTTTTTCACTACAAGTAGTGAGAATATTTATAGCAACGGTCTTCAGTTATACTAAAACAATAAGGAAAAAATAAGGCAATGGCTATTTCTCTTCAAAAGCACAAGTTTTATTAGTGGAAAAATATACAATAACATGTTGTGTAAGATTTCAAGAGCCAAAAAATAGGTTTGTAACTCTTTATAGAGGTTCTAGGAAATTGGGCAACCACTTAAATGAGAGATGTTTCTAATAATGGTAAATAAGAATATGACAAAATCATTAGCATTATTCCATCTAGTTTTAGACTTTGGTGGGGACAAAAAGATAATGATGAAAACTTATTTTTATGCACTTGGTTTTAGAACAAATGTTGTATTTAGTTTCTAAGTTTCTTCTAAACAAATATTTAATTAGTTAAATGAAATTCCTTTTATCAAAATTAAGAAATACTCTATTTTGTGGTTCATTGGAAAATAATTCTTACATTATAAGGTTTGTCTCACAAATACTACTAAATTTTTAAATGAATAATTCTAATGGATAATCATTCAAGAGGAATTTCGCTTTTTACTTGAACCAAATGAGCGGGCGGCTAAAGGAGCAATATACTCTAGTGAGGAAATAAACTATTGTAGAGTAAACCTGAATTACCTACAAGTTTTCATAGACTATCCAAGGGGGACCAATTTAGACATTTCTTAAATTGATAACTATAAAACAAACTAAATAATGTTTGCCAAGTTAATTAGAGTCCTAATTATTATCTTGATTAAACTAAGTGATTAAGCCGATAATAACTACATCGATTTATTTAGGAGAGTTTATATATTTAAATCCTACTTTTTTTGTTTTAGGTTTAAATGTAAAAATTGGCAGCATGTGGTTATTTATTTTACGTTGCAAAAACCCTTCCCCTAGGAAAAACGACAGACCTGGTCAAAATAACTCAACTTCACTAAAATCAAATCAAACAGGAATGATTATACAAGAGTGTAACAAGACTTAAAGTAGGTTAATTCACAAAACGATTACCTATCTCGGCCAAGCCTCTCTGCTCTGGTTTCTCTTTTGCAATTAGCCTTATTATGCATCTCTTTTCCACCTTGCTTTCTTCACGTCTTAGATCTTCCCTTTAACTTCTTCAAAGTGCAGGAATTTCTCGGTGCCTAATGAAGTTTTCTAGTGTAGTGTAAGTGCAGTGTGTTATTCTACAATGACACACCCACAAGTAATGTACAAACCGAATGCTATGAAACAAATTATATATGCTATTTATCTTCCCAAGTCATATGTCTCTTTAAGTTAAGTCTTCTTGACCTTAAATCAGTTTTAGAAAACTTTCTTTTCTTTTTAAACTTGAACACTAGACTTGTTCAAATATGTACACCAATATATGTGCTTATGTGAGTATGTTTACCAAGTGAGTGAATAATAGTAAGTTATATACAATGATGTATCACAGATCCTAATATATCACTAAGATTATGTAACAAGAATAATCAAGTAAGCATCTACACTTTAACAATACACAAAACAATATATGACTTCAAATATACAAACAATTCAAGCACAAAGTCAAATACTAACAAACTGTATTTAAAAAAAATATGTTTAGATTAAACAAAATTTAATCTAACAACCTATTAAATCAGTTTTAAACAGCCCAAGAGTTTTTATTTCAGTCCAACTTCAAGAATAATCCAATTCAGATTTCAGGTTCAAGAGGACAGTCCAGATGTTAATTCTTTACATATAGGTCCTGAAAACTAAAAAGGTTTAAATCTCTAAACCTATCAACAAATATGAATATACTAAACTAAAGTTTTGTAAAAATGATCTAAAACAAACTGTTTTAACCGTTTATGAACTCGGAATCAAAGATAAACAAGAGTGTACACATAAATGAGTTTCGTGTGTGATAGCGTGTTTAAACAAATCTACTAAAATATATTTAAGGCAGATCTCAAAGTCTAACAAATATGTAAATATCAGTCGTGTAAATTCATGTGTTTTGTGTACATAAATTATCAGGTCACAACGAGTCCTAAAATACAGTCAAAATTTTTATGATTTTTTTACGAGTTGTGTGTAGTGTAATTAAACACTATACATAAACATGCAAGTTGTTCTAGTAATGGCTTTACAAGAAACAAATACCACGATATGTGAAATGCACAAAATAGTAACAAAAAATCAACAACACATAATCGATGGATGAACAGATCTAAAATCTTAGAAATATTTCAAATATAGTTCTTCATCTGAAAGGATCTTGACAGATAAGGTACAAACAACATATGTGAATCACGGATAATTTTCTTTGTGATTTAACTGCAACAAGGATCGACAAAGTTTGTACACCAAAGAAATATCTAAAATCATATCTAAATATACTAAGATGAGAGGAATCAGTTACAAAAGGTTTTTACTCTTAAAAAACGTAAGTGAGCAAAATTCCAAGAGAAGTCCATTCTTCATTTGTGAGTATAATTTATGAAAGGAAATCAAATCTTTGAAAAGACAAAAATGTGAAATTTGTTTTATTTACTCTCTCCCTGTCCTAAAATTTGGCAGAGTTTGGGTGAAAAACTAATTTTCTTAGTCCCCTAAAAACGATGGCAGACGTCTCTTATTTATAAGAGAATGTTGTTGCTATGAATGGCCTCTGTTCTAAAAAACCCGCCTACGCTCCGCCTAGGCACGCCTAGGCTTGGGAGAAACGCCCCGCCTTAAGATTTTCACGCCTTATTCTTGGTAAAACCCTTAAGGCGTACTTTGTTTCTAAAAACAACAATGCTTTAGTGAAACGATATCGCCTTTTAAAGATTTTTTTTACAAACCGGACCATTATCTCATCCAAAATAATCAATTAGTATTTTAATTTGCATATATTTAGACATGTTTTATGATATGTATAATTTTAGTATTTTAATAGCCTAATTATGGTTAAAAAATATTAAAATATATTAAGAAGGCCTAAACGCCTTTTCACGCCTTTTTACGCCTAAGGCCCACCTAGGCTTCTAAGGCTTAAGGCTTGGACTCCACACCTCGATCACGCCCCGCGTTTTTTAGAACCTTGTGAATGGCTGTAAGAAAATACCCATGGACTGAAAAATACAGTAACAACCGTAGATAACATATAATTTAAGGGCCATTAAAGAAACGCAAATCTACCATCTAACAAATAGACACGTGGCAAGCCAGCTGGATACAACTAAAGCAAAACCCTATTCCATAATGGATTTGAATTGCTACCATTTAAAGAATATAGTGGTGTATGGCATACATTTATACGTACATAAATTCATACGTATAGCAGACTAGTACTAAGGCAGTTATAACACAAGTAATAAACAATACAAACCAAATATTGTTTAAATAAAAATTTTAAATTGTTTTTAAAAAAATTTAATTCAAAATAAATCAAGAAAAATTCCAAAAAATATGAGAAAAATTCAGAATAATATTATCAATGTTTTTACACAACTATATTATTCTTACATTTTACCCCTATTCTTTTTAATTTAAATTAATTGCACTAACTAATTTAATTATGAATTTATTTGATTTAGAATTTTTTTAAAATATTCTAAAATTGTATAAGAATCCTTTTTAAACAAAAAAAACAAAACCCATAACAAATGTCCTATGTGGTGAAGAAATAAATCCTATGAGCCAATGTGAATAGGTGTGAGAGACTACCTTCATTATACGGACGTATTCTGAATTGATGTAGGCTTGAGTGGAGATATGGGCATAGGTAGCTAGACATGACATAATTACATAAAAAAAATGTTCTCAAAATTAAAGTACAACTAGTTGAAGATATATATAGATCAAGCATATAAAACAAGCCCCAGGAGTGCTCTATATAGGGACCTTCACCAAATATCATTTTGGCACTTACTCTTAGTCATTTTAATATAAAAGTAATTTAAAATCTGGTATAAAATGGATAATTAAGTTCCTTAGGAGTATAGGTTCTTCCAATCTATGTAACAAGCTGGTGCCATTATTTATTTGGTAGCCAGAGAGTAACATCCCATAATGCCCCGGTGAGGGAAAGTAATTATCTATATATGTAGGTTTGCACTCTTCTAACACCTAGTATTTTTTTGCTCCACTGGTAAGGTGTGTAGTTTATGACACTCCGTGTCAAGGGTTCAACCCCCATTAGCACCAATTTATGGATGTGAGCTAGAATAAAACCCCATACCGTTGTAAGCGGTGGTTAAATTGGAAACAATGTCGCTGGCGATAGAGTGGGGTATTATAGTTTATAAATCTTGTTTCAAAAGTAGAATGACCATAAGGACCTTCATGGTCAAAATCTACAGAATCAAAGGTAAGTTGTAATTAGTTTATTTAGATTTATTTGGTTCTATGACTATCCGAGAAAAGGTGGTTACTTGTATTTTATCAATTCATTGATGATTACTTATGGAATGGTGTAGAGAAAAGATGCACTATTTTAGATATGGTAAGGTCCGTACTGAGTTATTCATAACTACAATATTATTGCATTGATTTTTCATTATAAAAGGTTCTATACATTCTGAACATATTTCCATCTTAATCGGTCACTTCAAATCCAATGGAACTTTTAAATAGGATCCAGATCACTGCAGAATTTTTTCAGATTCGGGTGTTCGACACATGTGTTGCAAAAGGAGCCAAGGAATTTGGAATCAAGGAGAAAAGTGTTCCTCTTTGTTGGTTATCTAAAAGGTTCTAAGGGTTGTTTAGCTTATAGTCATAAATATGATGCCCAAGAGTGACCTAAGGGTCATAGATGGTATTAATTGCTCGTTAATTAAAAGGGTATAATATAAATAACTACATGCCCAAGAGTGACCTAGTCATACAAGATATTACCAGGAAACATTAGATTACAAGTGTTTCTAGGCCACTTATACATGACAAAATATAACCTGATATTGATAATACCTCACCTAATAGTAGTTGGATTTTTTTCGCTGATCAAGTAACACATGTAACTTTTATTGAACCATGAGTGGATTCATGTTATAGTGATAGGGTCAGGAGATTTCTTGATAGGTTTTCATTTTGGGTGAACATTTTAGTAAAATCAGAAGGAACTACGAACTAGCTCATAGGAACTTTAATGAGGCATTCTAATATAAGGACGTTTGTCTTTGGCTTAAGCTTATGGATATCTTGAGGGATTCAATGTATTCAATTCAATTTTGGGATCTCGTAGACTTTCTTATGGGATAAAAGCCATTGGGTGAAAGTGAATCTATTAGAGTACAAGGCTAGATCGATGGGGAGGCGGAAACCTTCAAGTCAAGGCTTGTTGCAAAATGGTTTACTCATATTGAAAGGTATTTATTATGATAAATCATTCTCAGTGGTAGCCATTTGAAAGTATATCAGGATTCTTTGAACATCAAGACTGTATCCATGAAAGGTATTCTTGACTTGTAAATTTTTATTTTGCAGTCGAAGGGATTGATAGTAAGAAGTTAGTAAAGAAAAAATGTTCAATTTTAAATGTTTCATTTATGAACCCAAGCCAATATTAAGGCATTGGACCATTCAGTTTGATCAGGCCATCAAAGTTTTGATCATGATCAAAGTATGAATAAAACTTGTGTGTATAAAAATCATATCAGAAATGTGGTGTTATTTCTATTACCCTATGTGGATGACATTCCCCCAATTGGGAATGAGGTGGGTGTATTACATAAGGGTATCGTTATACAGGCAACTCGATTTGATGAACTTAAGACAATCTACTTACATCCTTAGGATCAAGCTTTTGCTAGATGAAATAAATAGGATGTTGGGCTTCTCCCAATATAATTATATCGGTGTTGTGGTAAAAAATTTAGTGCGTGGGGTTCTAAGAAAAAAATTATTTTCAAGAATTAAATTACGCTATCTAAGGACTAGTGTCCTAAGACACCTAATCTGATAAAGAGGATGAGAAATATACCTTATGTTTTGGAGGTGGGCATCCTTATGCATGTTATGTTGTGTACAAAACTTGAATATTCACTCAAATAAGGATTCCATTTAGTCTACCATGTGGAATATAGGAGGTGGATTTGTTAGGTAGAGGAATGAATCAATCATTTATTGATGACTCCACCAAATAGATCGAAGTTGTATCCACTTAGGAGGTAGTTAAAGAGGCTGTATAGCTTAGAAACTTTCTAAATGACTTGGGTGAGGTTCCTTTTGTGCAATCAACCATTACATTGTATTTTGTTATTGGGGGAACAATTGGATTTTCGATAGAACCCGTATCCCATAAAAGGGCTAAGAACATTAAGAGTATGTATCTTTATCTTGGAAAAATACCGAAGAGGGGGTTGAATTGCGTATATATATGATTAAATGAAATTTCCAAAATTTTTTAACTTTCTTTTGAGATTATATTTAATATTGTAAACTAATTTATTATAATCAATTAATAAATCAATAAGCATGACTAACTAAGAGAGATATTTTAAAGAAACTTTGCTAACTGAGGTTTTGACATGGCTTAGCTTTGGCTATGTCCAAGCTCAAGACACTACCCAAGAAACTTTGTTATCTTAATTTTTCTAAGGAGGAACCAAAACCTCACGAGTAATTATAATGCCTTACAACCACAACTAATATGTGAACTATACCCATACTTTCCCTAAAAACAAAGTTGCCCAATGTCTTATAACACCCTAGATTACCATAATAGGAGAACTATCGACTAAGAAGATACAATGAAATTTATCCATAAGTGTTAAGAATAAGTTGTGTAACCCAAACATATAACAATGTTACTTAACAAATAACAACGATGAAATGGATTTACTTTCTCTTTGTTGAAATGTATACCATCAAGTAATCACAAGTATATTACTTAAATGTGCATTGGGATAATTTTTTCGCAAAATGGTAATTGGGTTTAGATCTTTGGATAAATATGGTTTTAGGGGGAAGCTTTAACTCAAATGTTTTGGGTTAGAGCTTTGGTTCAATGGAAATTTAGGTCCAAAACTCTCAACGTACAAATGGATTTAGCACTTGGTTTCTCTTAAAAATGCTCAAGTATATATGTAAAAGCTATGAAATTTAACTTTAATATTAGGATAATGTTGTATAAAGCTTGTGTGTTTGAACAAGGAACCTAAACTATCCTTTTATAGGCCTTTTCAAAAACTCGTCGTTCTAGGGTATTTTTGTAAATTCTAAGGATTTTGGAAGTTTAAATATTTAAATTTATCCATTGCAATTTTTGGACACTTTCTTATTTTGAAAACTATCTATTATAATTTTGCGGCTTTTAGACACAAACTACTTTGAGTCAATATAAATTCCCCGACCTCTTTCTTATTTTTCTCCAAAAAAAAAACTCATTTTTTTATCCAAATGTAAGGTAGATCAATTTATGCAATTTATGTACACTCAAAGTGCCTGACTTGACGTTCTGAATATTTTGAGTGTGTTAATATTTTAGGCAAGGTTTGTTTGGTTGGTTTGAGAAAGTACCTGATCATAGAATTTCATTTACATTATTACAATCATTCCCTAATCACTCCAAACTTTAAAAGGGTCTTTTGTTGTTTCATCACTTCTTTTGAATGCATAGAGGCTGTGGTTATTCCTCTAGTTGATTTTGATTATAATAAGTGCTAATTAAAATTTTCAGGCGTGTTTCAAGTTTAATGTGCCTTGGTCTATGAGATTCTTAAATGTACATTCAATGATGTGACTGGTTATGTTAATATTGCATTTTTGAACTTTTAGGTGATTCGAGTATGCATTTGGTGGACATGGATCTTGATCTTCTTTCTAAGGTCAAGTTTCTTCAAGGGAATGAATTCGTGACTTTTATGGGTATTTTGGATATGATCAACTTGTGTAAAATGACTTCATTTGCATTGGTACATGCTTTCTTCTTGAGGTGATGATCCTCTTTGGTTATGGTTGGTTCAATCTCGACAATAGGTCTTATTATATACTATGTACTTTGTTTTCTATCAAAGAAATTAGAGAGAATACGATGAAGTGTTATCATCTATCAATTGGATTATTGTAATATAAAATCACTATACTTCAAAAAACTTGTGTTTCATAATCTCCCCATTTTTATGGTGGCAATACAATTAATAACATTTTGAGAAAATATTAGAAGTTTCCCCTTTCTTGGATACTTAGTTTTAAAAAATACTATTTCTTCCTATATATATATATATATATATATATATATATATATATATATCATTTCCTTCCCCTTTTATTATTAGCAAAAAGGGAGTCCAATGGAATTTTAAATAAGGGCGGGTTTTATGTGTATTGAATATGTTTTATTATTGGCATTTATTGAATAATATAAAAAATTATTAGGAGGATTAGGTGTCAATCATGAATACAGAGGGACAAGGGAAGGACAAAACTTCACAATAGATATCCATGGCATTGTTTGAAAATATCATTTAAATAATTTCTTGTAGGCTTTTGATGCCATGATCACAATGAATGGCATAAAATTTTCTTTTGGAAGTGGTTTAGTATAAATATACACAAGTTTTGTTAGTCAAAATTAATTGAAGTTACACATCATCCTTTTGTACATGCTCTCATAAAAAGTTGTAATTGATGCCAATATGTTTAGTTCTTGAATATTGTATTGGATTTTAGGTTATAGTTCACTTGTCTTATCACACAAGATTGATATTTTGGTAAAATAATTTGAAACTTCCTCAATTGTTGTTTTATATATAATCATCGAACACAACAATATCCAAAGGGAATATATTCAATGTCTATCGTGGATAGTGTAACCTACTTTTGTTTTGTACTTTCCCCTGACACGAGTGAGTGACCAAGAAAATGACATGACCCACTAATACTTTCTAACGTACCTTACATCTTGTCCAATAGACATATACGTATCTTGTAACATCAAAACATGAGAGTTCAGATTACTAAAGTCCTAAATATATGGTTCTAAAAGGGTAATAAAGAATACTTTAAACAACAATTGAATGATATTCTTGTAGTTGGGATTAATGTGTAACTCATAGACAAACATTATATATGATGTCATGACAAGTTATGGTCAATTGAAGTAAACTTCCTATCATTTCATGATATAATTTCCTATCAACTTGTTTTCCATTTTCATCAGTTGATTTTTTCACAAAATTACTCATAGGTGTGTTAAGGGGTTTGGAGTTACTTACCCCATATTTGTCTACCAAGTCACATGTGTTTTCGGATTGACTTATGAAAATACCATTTTTTTTATTTGATGTGAAGACCTAAAAAATTAACACTATGCCATATATCGATAATGGTCATGGTTTTGGACCCTGAGAAAGGTTAAGGGTGATCATAAAGGGATTATGGTCCAAAATAGTGACCATAATATGGGGTCATAATGTTTTGGGTGATGTTGATGGAGGATAAGTACATCAGGAGGATACTTCCATCTTGGAAGTTCTTCAGTCTCTTGGAACGTCAAAAAGGAAAATCATGTCACATTTTCCATGGTTGAAGAGGTGTATATTATCGAGGAGAGTTATTGTGCTCAACTCATTTTGATTAATAAAATGTTGGAAGATGGTAAAAAAAATGTGTGTAAATCCTGTGGTTTATCTATCTTGATCTTTCTTATATAAAAAAGTGTGTGAAAAAAAAGAACAAGAAAAATTGAGCAAAAATTTCCAGTTTTGTTGCATCGACGATTTTTATCGCTGAAGAGAAAATGCAAAAGTGACTTTGGTAAAATTTCTAGAAATTTATGTGAGTAGTTTCATCGTTGAAGCTTCGCTGTAAGGATACTTCCCTCGCAGGCCCACAAGTTCTTTGAAGATTCAGTAGCAAATATATGGACAAATGCACGACTTTATTCGCAGTAGGTTCTATAGAGTGATGCTCGTCATCACTATAATGACACATTGACAACACTTACATGTATGTGAATCTTCCATAAAGACCTTTGAGGATCTTTTAGAGTTTGATGTGAAAAGAACCTTTATGGCTACTGTTAGGCATGCTAGTCCCCAAACGCTCTCTTACGCATGCTTTGTATAAGAGGTTTGTCCTTTATCTTTTCTTGGTATTGATTAAACCCATTTGTGTGGTTTTACTTATTTAAAGATTTAATTATCTTCATTAAAAAAACTCTCATTTCTTTCATGAGAAAAAAAACTATAGAGCCATTCGTGTTCATTCTTTTTTTCTTTCTTTATAAGGAGGTAAGAACACCCGTGTGAAAAAGAGTGAACCCATTTTTAAAAACTATTTCATCCTTTTCTCCCTCATTTGTTTGAACTTAATCATGTCTCTTTTTAGAGGTTGATTAATACCAAAGAAGACGAAGATTTTCACTAAGAACTCAATCTCATAAATCAATCTTCCTATACACTTTGGTTCTTTCTCCCAATAAGAAAAATCATGATATTTGAGTTCCTTTTTTGGGGTCCATATCATTTTTGATCCCCCAAGTTTAAAGACAAACACTTATGCAACATTTTTTTACGTATATTTGTAAGACCAAGATTTATAATCTCTCACAATTTATTTTTGTTTGGCTTATCCCGTTACATCCCACTGCACAATCATGAACATTCTCAAAGCTTTAAGTAAAAACAAGCTTCGTGATCGTACGCAATAATCGAAGATCTATTTTCACTACATTTTTCAAAGAAGGTTTATGATGTTATTTAAGTGAAGGCCTTTTATCCACAGGTACTTTTTAAAAAGTTTGAAAACATAAATATTTTTCCAAAATGATTTTAAGTTTTTTTTTTAAAAAAAAATTGCTACGTCATTAGAACAAACTTGGGTCTTATTTGAATGAGATCATATACCTCTTTAGAAGGCTTCATTCTTTGTTCGAACGAGATCAATCACCTGGTCTTTTGGTAGCCTCTGGATTCTCGATGGATCAGTCGTCGTTCGAACAAGTTGTACCATCATTCGAATAAGTATGCGAGAATTTTTTAAAAAAATTTCAAATGCAATCTATCATACCTATATCTTGGAGATACTTCTCCCTATAAATAAAGATGTGGATATGCATTTGTTTCTAAGCCTTTTAGAGTTCTTTTTGTGATCAGACTCTCTTATTATTTCCATCCAATCCCCTTGGATTATTTGACATCCTTTTTCTGAACCAAGAAGAACACATTCCATGTTCCAAACCTTTTGGAGTTGAGTATCTACATTTGTGGAGTTTATTCTCTACGGTTGAAGAACAGAGGAATATCGATTCCTAAGGCTGATCGGTGGATACCGAGGCAAGATGAAGCATAATGTGGGATGGTGCTAGATCTGCATCATTTGTTGTAGATAACTTGGAGACATTGTTGTGTTACTTAGTGGATCTCTAACTCTTTATAAGTTTGTGTATGTTGGTCTAGTTCAAAAAAAGTGTTAAATATAGATTTTTCCCGAAAGGGATTTTTCCCCATATTCATCTTGATTTTGGTCTGGTGTTGAGTTGCTTGACTTTATTTAAATTCAAAGATCTTCCATGCTCACATGATATTATAAAGATAAAATTTAATCTAAATAGAATTTAGTGTTAGTGTGCGTGACCTTCTCTATGACTTACTCATATAATCGAAACCTCGCATCAGAGCTTATTTCTACAAGTTACGTAAATAATTCTTGGTAGTTATATGGATATCTCGTATAATAGGGCACTATTTTTTTATGGGTGTAATTATGTCTGTTGGAAAGCACGAACGAGGTCATTATGGAAATCAATTAACGAGTGAGTCTAGATTATTGTTGAAAGAGGGTGGTCTCCACCCACTATGAGTAATTATGATGTCATTAGTCTCAAATCAGTCACTTCATGGACAAAGTATTATTTTAAATGGAGTGACCTTAACTTATGAGGCTTAAATGCAGTATTTAGTTCAGTCACACCTGACAAATTTCGTCATGTTATGACGTGTATCACATTTAAGGAAGCATGGAATATCCTCCAACTCATTCATGAGGGTACCAATGTTGTGAAAGCTTCTAAGATTCAACATCTTGACAAACAACTTAAGACCATTAGCATCCTTAATTCTAAAACATTTGATGAATTTTATGCACGCTTGTCTAGTATTTATTTTGGATGAGAGAATTCATGAGAAAAGGGTAGTTAAGAAAATTTTGATATTTTTCCGTCCATTTTTAATAACGAAAGTTACATTCCTTAATTCTTTGGGAATATTAGATTACTCTCAATTTAGAAGAACTCATAGGAGATCTTCAAAATTATGAAATAGATATGTTCCCTAAAACTCAAAAGAAGAAAAAAAAAGGGATCCCTTTAAAAGCCCAATAAAAGAAAAAAAGGTTTATGACTCTGACTCCGAGTTCGATTTTTCTCTAGATGATCTTGGCTTGTTTGCAAAAAAATTTAAAAAATTTATGAAATCTAAAAAAGAAAATTCTACCAAAGAAAATAAAGGTTTTAAGAAAGACAAAAATGTCATTGTGGGCAATAATGTTTATGAGGATGATCAACAGAGAGGTAAAAGTGAGTACCCCAAGAAAATTGAACCGGAGAGATGATATGAATATAAAGGGAAAGGAAATAATCCCTTATGTGTCTGACAAGGATTAAGATATAGGGCTAAGCCAAAGTAGTATATAATCCCACTCTAAGTTATAGTGATTTCGAGTTGATGGATTATAGCGATGAATAATGACATGAACCTCGCACTGCATTCATGGACAATCATGCTAGTACTTATAGTTGATCTCATGCCAGTGAGGAAATTTCTAAATCTGATAGCCCTGAAAAGTTTTCGAATCATTCTGGAGAGAGTGAGGGTGATGAAGATAATTTAAGTGAGGGAGAAAGTGGTCTCCAACATTCCTATGATGATATCTAAAAAGTGTCTTTTAAAACCAAAATCCAAAATAAAAATTTGACTCTTAGGGTGTTGGATTTAAAAAAATATTTGAAGGTTTCAAGAGAGTGTAAGACCTCCATGAGTGAACACGGGAAGTTACATATTTCTTTGTGTGAGAAAGCTATAATGGTTGGTAGGGAAAAAATAAATTTTACCAATAAAGTGGCAAGTCTTATGTGAGATCTTCAAGATTCATTGGAGACTCGTGAGACACTTAAAGCCCATATTTACCAAGTCAAGAAAGATCTCAAATGTGCTCAGGAGGTAAAGTACACTTTAGAGGATACATCTAAAAAGGTTGGAAATATATTCCTCGATCCCGTGTTAGGTTTTATGCAGAGGAAAGGAATAGGTTACGATGGTACATCCACCTCCAATACCGCATCCAAAATGTTTCACGAGTTTGTGATGTACCCTTATGGGCCTCGAACTAACCCACAAACGAGAGCTCATCCGAGGCGTTTTTCTTAATGAAGACCCAAACATGTCTACGTTTGTTCCCATTGCAATTAAAGAGGTCACATTAGGGAATTTTATTTTAATCTTGGGAGAGTTTTTCACACACGCGTTCTCCCATATGCTCCCATATACGTTCCCTCACATGCTCTGACAAGTGTTCCCATGCACAATCCCACACACCATCATAGATATTTTGATAGTATTTGAGAAAAAGGGGAATTTTTAGTCAAGACTTATCAAGGTTTGATGGAGGAATTTCTAAGGATCTTTACTCCTTTTGAGAACACCTCTCGGACTAATGATTGAGGTTAAGACTTGTTTTTAGTATGGGGTGAGTATCATATTGCTATATTTCACCCTAATTACTCGATTTCATTTCTATGTTTGTCTTTATGAAAAATTCATAAAATATTTTCTTTTCTTTTAGAAAAAGTTTCAAAAAGGGTAAAAAAGACAATAAAAAATTTGAAAAATTTAAAAAGATTTTTGTATTTTTCTTTACACCATATATGGATGTGCATTTCAGATGTTTGAATCACAACTACATTGCATTCATTCATGTGACTTATTCATGGTGTTACGAGAATTAGCTTTATATTTTAGGTGTGCTTAATAATACATGGTTAGTATTTTGTTGTTCATTGATGCTTATTTTCTTCATGATAGACTATTTATGACCTTTATTGCTCATATGCACGAACTATTTGAATATTGTACTTTCTTATCATATGTAGAATATGGTTTTCTCATCTTAATAGTGTTTAATAACGAAATAAATGTACTAGGAACAAAATTTTCTTATAAGAACCATTGCCCAGATTTCTTTTCCCGAAAAATATGATTTTGTCCAACAATAATGGAAAGGGGCTATGAAAGAAGAAATCTTCTTTGCGTTAAAGGACACCATTAGAAAGAGCCTAAAATATTATTTTGACACATAAAAATAGGATTACCGGAACCAATTTTTATTTCACCGATGATTCGTTATCATGAGCATTATGATTCCATCAAAATTTTGAGAGTGTATGCTTGAAATGTGAGATTTTGAGGGTGTTATAAGTTGAAGATCAATGGGTTTGCACAATCAACTTTCTTGAAAAACATTAAATAGTATGTCATTATTGATTTGAGAAGAATTAAAACTCATGAAATTTTGTATAAGTTGAGTTAATTTCACTTTGTTCAACAATTTTACACCTAAGGTTGAATTGAGTTCTATCTTTAGGAGTATCTCGTTGACTTCGTGCATTTTTGCTTTGTATGTCTATGTTGATTTTATCATGATTTAAGTTCATACATTTTCATTCCACTTCCATGATTCAAATATTTTCCTTGCTACTCCATGGTGTGACAATTTGTATTTGTACTTATATGTACTTTTGATAGTTTTATGTAGTTTTTATAGATAAAAAAATTAAAAACGTTGCAAAAATAGTTTGGCGCTATATTAAATTCTCATCGCATTTGCTTAATTGTTTATCTTTGTGATGATTTTTAAAATTTTGGTTTCACTTGATGCCAACATTTTAGGATTGGTTTCTATGTTACCATAGAAAAGGGAAAGCGCACTTCGAAATCCATTTGACCATGAATTCACAACTTAAGATCGGAAAGAAAGAAAGATTCCTTCCCATCTTTAAAGCAATGGTCTACAACTCTGTAGCTTGGTTAGGTTAGGAGAGATCCTTTGTAATTTTTGTTCTACTGTGAAGGATCACATGCCCTAGTCCCAAGCTAAACAACATATTCATCTGCACCATAACCCTTTGTCTATTAAGGACAAAAAGGGGGAGAACATATTAAGGGAGACTTTTTATATTTTCTTTAAACTCCATGCATCACGGTATTTCTTTTGCTTCATGTTTGTAGGTCTTTTCCACGTGGTGATTTCACAGACTACATACACAGTGAAGATTTTCAGTTGAAGAAAAAGTCACTTGTGCTTTTTCCTTTTCGGGTTTGGGAGGTGATTATTTATAATTGCCTTAGGTTTTTTTTTTTGGTTTGTGCTTTGAACTGGAATATTCAAAAGGGGAGATTTGTAAGAGTAAAATTTATAATTGCACATCATATATTTTATTCTTACTTACTCTGTTACACCCCACTGCACCATAATGAATATTCTTAAGACTTCAAGTGAAGACAAGATTAGTAACCGTACACAACAATCCAAGATCGATTGTCACTAAATTTTTCAAAGAAGGTTTATGAGGTTATTTCAATTAAATCTTTTTGTTCAGGGGAATTTTATTAAAGAGTTTGAAAACATAAAATATTTTTCTAAATTGCTTTAAAGTCTTTTTTTTTTGAAAAATTCATCACATCATTAGGAAGACCTTGGATGTCATTCAAACGAGATCATATACCTAGTTATAACGCTTCATACTTTGTTCGAATGAGATCAATTGTCGCGTCTCTTAGTAGGCTCTGGATTATCGTTAGATCAGTTATTTGAAGTACGTTCGAATGAGAAAGGGTACTTCGTTCGAACGAGATGTACCTTCATTTGAATGAGTATGGGAGAATAAATTTTTTAATAGATTTCAAATGAAATGTTTCATACCTATCTCTTGGAGATACTTCTCCCTATAAATAGAGATGCGGAGCTGCATTTTATTTTTAAGCTTTTTAGAGTTCTTTTATTATCAAACTCTCTTATTTTTTCAATCCAAACCCCTTGGATGATTCCATATCACTTTTCCAAACCAATAAGACCACATTCCATGTTCCGAACCTTATGGAGATGAGTCTATATATATAATCATTATGAAGTTTATTCTTTAGGACTGAAGAAGAAAGGAATATCGATTCCTTAGACTGATTGGTAGATACCGAGGTAAGAGGAAGCTTTCTATGGGACGGTGTTGGATCTAGATCATTCCTGTGGACAACTTAAAGAGATTTCTATGTAACTTAGTGGATATATATGTCTTTGTCAGTCTATATATGTTTTTCTAGATGAAAATATATTTTGAATATAGTGTTTGCTCAGAAGTGATTTTTCCTCATCATCTTCATATTTTTTTTATTTTGGTTTTTGTTTTCTTGGATTAATTTTGATTCAAATATCTTGCATGGTCACATAATATTATTAAGATAAACTTTGGTCTAAATAGAATTTGGTGTTTGTGTGTGTGACCTACTCTATGACTTATTCATATAATCGGGACCTCACATTTTTCAGATTACAATAAGATCTTGTTTATTCAAGTCACATAGATGAATACTGGTAGTTATTTGGATAACTCGTACAATAGGGAACCTATTTTAATGGGACTAATTATGACTAGAATTTTTAATGGGACTAATTATGCCTATTAGAAATCTCGAATGAAGTCGGTACTAAAATCGATTGATGAACGATTCTGGATTATTATTGAACAAGGGTGGAATCAACCCAGTGTGACTAATAATGATGTTATTAGTCTCAAACTAGTCACTTCATGGACCGAGGATGATTTTAAATCGAATAAATTTAACTCTCGAGGATTAAGTGTAATTTTTTGTGCAGTCCCACATGACGAATTTCATCGTATTATCATGTGATATCCTTCAACTCACTCACGAGGGTAATAACGATGTGAAATATTATAAGATTCAGAATCTCGACACACAATTTAAGATAATTAGAAAGCTTGAGTCTAAAAAATTTGGTGAGTTTTATGTACGCTTGTCTAATAGTGTGAACTCTATCTATAATTTAGGAGAGAAAATTCCTGAGACGAGGTTAGTTAAGAAACTTTTGAGATATCTTATGTCTCATTTTAATGTAAAAGTCACGGTTCCTAATTTAACATGATATAATCTTAGGTTATAAAAACACGGTCCTCCTATTCTCTAACTACCCTCATAATGATATCAGGGGTCACTGTAAGCATCCACATAAAGGAATTTTCCAACTCGCCAATCACTTTCACTAAACCCTAATCCTCCACTTGAAGAGTAAACTAATAACTATTCCCTCGTTGACTCAAAGCATCTTCCACGATGTTAACCTTCCCCGACTGATTCTGAATTATAAATTAATCATAAAATCAAATCACCTTAGCTGTCTCATGTTCAAGTCCTTCAATGTAAATAGATAATATAGGATATTGTGGTCACTAAGGATCCAAAACTTCTCACCCCATAAATAATTCCTCTAAACATGTAGTGGAACACTACCGCCACTATATCCAAATTGTGAGTTGGATAGTTAACCTCTTGAGGCTTCAACTTCGAAGAGTTATAAGAAATAGATCGATCATCATTCGTCAATTCCCCACCTAAAGGCTTGCTGACACCTCTAAGTCCACATAAATTCAATCCCCTTATGAGTCAACTTGATAAATGGCCTTGATATCTTCGAGAAGTTCTGAATGAACCTCTAATAACATATTGCCATTCCCAAGAAACTATGAACCCCCATAGGTGTCACAGGTTGTCCCCAATCCAACATGACGGGCACGTTACTCGGATCCATTGAAAAAGCTTTATCCGGAACCATTTGGCCCTAAAGCTCCACCTCTCTCTTTAAGAATTTAGATTTTTTGAACTTACCATAAACTTATGTGCTTTCGACATCTGAATTAATGTCCTCAAATTCTCGACGTGGTCCTCTTATGTTTGTGAATAAGTCAAAATGTCCTCAATAAAGATAATGGTGAACTGTGACACTCGTAAAATCTATAGATAGGTAGATTAGGTCCAAAAATAAATAATAGATGAGTATAAATAATTAAGTACCATTCTAAGCATGAATCGATAAAATTAAAAAACTAATCAAAATAATGTGAATGATTTGACATAATCTCTGATCCCATAAAACCCAACCGTAAATACAACCAATCATGGAAATATATAAAATGTTACCAATGTAAACCATCTAAAAAAGAAATAACCGTTAATTTGATAATCCAAGTCAACTGGAAATGTAAAAGAATATAAATGGAATGATAATGCATGCTCTACACCTACATGATATATACGAACTGCAACTCAAATGAACGTAAATAAGAATCAGGACTAAGGTTGCAATGACGACCTTAGACCGAAAAACAGATTTCAACAACAATGGTAACAACATGTTTAGAAAGAGTGAGAGGTTAATTCAATTTAGGCTACAATAGTAAGAACACATCTTTCTCTCATCTTTTTGTTGTTTTTAAGTTAAACAAAGACAAGCAACCCTAAATATGGCATGAGGTTCTAATCCCTAGCCCAAGTGAACCAAATAATAAATTAGTATTATTCTCAAATGAATATAATTAGGTGGTGAAAAACGTCGCTAATGCCGTTTAATACAAGATTAAACTGTATAAGCAACTCCGAGATGTTTGTTGGAGAAACCCTTTTCTTTTGAAAATAAAAATTATAAACAAGATGTGTATACAAAGAAACTTATGTACGAGAGTAATTAAGACTGTGTAATCAGTTTTTAAAACTAAGGCAGTTTCAAAAATTCAACACACTTATAGAATGAGATGAGTAGATGAAGATAATCAACACACAGTTTTTAACGTGGTAAAACCTCTCCCAACAGAGGAAACATCCACGGTGACTTCTCAGTCACAAAAACAAAAATCCACTAATAACAAATAATATTTACAAACAATACAACATGCAAGCACACAAATCAACCTATTCTAAGTCTAGGAATATACCCCACTTAGTGTCCTTCTAACTTCTCATAGATATGATTTGTTGATGATGTTCTTCCAGTTTGCTAACTTCCTTTACTTTAGCTTCCTTATGTCGACTCAATGATCTCTGATCTTATACACAACACTTCCAGTATAGTAGTGTGTTAAGTGTTTGTGTAGTGATTCCTATTCACATGCATGAACTCACACACACTTAGATTTACAGACAGTCCTAGTAAATTACATATAAAGTCTATATGCAGTGATTTTAGTTTATTTCTTTCTCACAGAACTTCAACCCTTTTTGACCTTTATTCTAACCCAGATTCCACGGATATCTCGCTTTTAAAATCGGTCAAAATCTTAATCAATCTCTTTTTGAAAACATTTGTGAGATTGAAAATCTCCAAGTGTGAATCCAACTAGGTCAGGGTTAAGTTTCGTAAGAATAGAAACCACAAAACATTTTCAAAACCAAATGAATAAAGATTTTCTTAAATCCAGTAAAAAATATGAAGATCTAGTGAAAATGTAACATGCAGAGTGTAGATCTAACGTTTCTATGAAAAAGAAACAAGATCTTCACTCTAATGTTTAAGTTGTGAACAAGATCAAAGCCAAGGAGGTTACAGCTTCGATATGAACAAACCACTCTCTCTCTCAAACACTCAAGGTTGTGTTTGGGGTTGAATATACGAAGGTTTGTTTCAGAGGTGAAGTATTTAGGGTTAGGGTTAGGGTTTGGCTAACAGTTTCCCTTTCTCTCTCTTCTCTCTTTTCTTTTCTCTCTTCTCTCTTTTTTTTTCTCTCTTTTCTCTCACTTCTCTCTTATTTTTTTCTCTCAGAAAGACGAATGCCCAAAAGTCTTCTAAGGCTGAGAAGAGGAGGGTATTTATAGGGCTGAGGGAAGGTTCTGGATGTTCGAGGGAAATCAAGGGCTGAGATCAAGTCTTGCAGACTTTGACTTGATCCAAAGGTTAAAAAACAGCGGTGATTAAAAATGATTTTGATTGGTTCATATGGATAGCACCGGGATTAACTAAGAACACATGCAGACCCTCGATTAGGAATGATCCAACGATCAGCAATCAACCATCCAACCTTCTCACGAAAGAAACACAAATAGGTACACCCGGAGGATGACAAGTGTCGGCTTGTGAGTGGCTCTCACACGCGCGTCTAAAATAATTACAGAAGGTACCCTGAAGTCTCTAGCGCTTTGAGATTCTACCCAACCAAACATTCGAGTGAGAAAAGAAGTTTACAAAATAGAATATGAACCTTACAAATTTTATAATCCCATTTTATTAATAAAAACATTTATTTAGAAAAAGTTTAAAATTTTTTTAAAAATATTTAAAAATTCCCAAAAAATGATTAAAGCTCCAATTCAAGGGGAATTAAACACACACTCAATTTCAAGCAATATGAACACATGTATGCACTTCTAATTGTGTGTAGTGTGATTCAATTTATACCATCATGGATCATTGAAGAGGATTAGAGAGATAAGTTCTGAGGCTTTTTGGATTCTAAGTTGGACAACCAATTTTGTCACTATTTCCAAACTAGATGAACACTTATACAATATAGACTTAAGCAAGTCAAAGGTATAAGGTGCTTCAAGTGGTTCCATAATAAATTCCAGTGTATACCCCTCTAGTATAATCTCAATAAAAGTAAAAGACACTCTCATGGTCTAATGTTACATAATTATGGTCCCCGACACATACAAGTAAATAAGAAATGCACGAGCCCAGATATAAATACAATGCCCTATTCATATTGACTTTGGGGATAAATCGTGCATAGTAGGTATAGTTATAGTCCACCCCATACCTATAACCTTAAAGCATCGACAAAAGGGATATGCCACTATGCCTTCTCATCATTCGTATACACCACCACAACCAAGACTATACGAAAAGCACCCCCATATATTCCCCCTTGGGATATCGGTATGTCAGCAATAGGATTAGTGGTAAAATCACCAAGGTAAACCTGTTGCTATCACCAGGGTACCAACACGATTGACGTCCTATGCGCCCCATAAAGACATCTCTCTAAGTACGTCCCCCATGAGTACTTACACATGGTGTGTTTACACATCATTTCAAAGAAATCAAACATAAGCCATACTCTAGGGATTTCGTAATATAACCTCTGATTTTTTTACTTAACATTCCAACCATAACCAAATCTCCTTAAGTTTTACCCCAAACTTGCTAGGTTTCTTATTATTGACATAAATTAGTTACTCTACTCATTACTAAGGTATTCTTATCCTTCCAATAATCCTCCAAATGGCATAATTAAACTAGGTCCATTGAACATCCCTACAGAATCCCTTAAAGGAATTCTGCCAAATCTGAATTGATTCACCCCCTGTGTGAATGAAGATTTCTAATATCATAACAATGGCAGGCAAATCTCATACAAAAACCACCAAAAAAACCTTTATAATTCCTCGAAAACCTATCTCCTTTAGATATAAGTTACATAAAACATTACTAACGAATATCTAGATCTTTTAAGAAATCATAACATATATTTAGGGGTTAGTTTCAAATGATGAGGTTAAAAACCCTAGGTTCATATTCTAATAATTTCGAACTCAGGTCTTGCTCAATTTTCAGATTAAATAAGGGTCTTCTATTATCTTCATTAGCATGAATCAATATATAACCATGTCATTCAACTTCTAAGGTTCATTTAAGCAATGATCAAATTACTCTACGTCATTAGCGTTTAATATTAAAATTAAACTAATTTTGAAATTAAGGTTTGATAATCAAAAGAAAATTTATAAAGACATTGATTCATATTTTAATAAGTAATCATTAATCTAACATAAACTCATATTAAATTCTTAATGTAAGTGAACTTGCCTTAGAAAATAGGTTTAATTCAAGCCTTCAATCCTCCAAATCTTCTCCTCTTTTGTTGTGCCTCTTATATTAGCCTATTAGGGTTTCTCTCAAAGACTGTAATGTGTTTTAGGTTTAGAATAATGCCATATTAATCTTGATTCCTGCAAATTTAACCATAGTCCCTATATGGGCCTCAACCCAATGACCCCACATAAAATTCCAATTAGCCCAAAAATTCACCCAAGTCATATACTAACCTAGTTTAATTTAAAACCCCTATTTTAAGCAAAATAAGAATATTCTAAACGTCCCAAGTTCCAACACGAAATATGATTACTTTTAATAAATCAATTAACTCCAAATGTCAAACCAGTAATAGCCTAATAAATTAATTTTCATATTATTAAATGATTACATAGGACACTGCATATAAGAAACTACTTCATGTTCGGTGGAACCCAATACATAGTGGATAATACAAACAAAGAAACCCCTTATACCTTATCCATGACCATTCCATAGTCACCCATAATACTGAGTCACTGCCAATTATTTTATTAATCAATTATCGTATATTAATTTTGTTTTCACAAATTAATTATGTAACATATAAAAAATATAATAAGTACATCATGTAATACCCCGCCCTAGAAAATAGATGTTAAGTAATAATTGGAGTATTGCAGTTAGAAATAGAATTTGAGAAATAGTTAAATAAGTGATTGAACTAGAATTATACATAAAACGACAAGTTATGCAAAGTGAATAAAAAGGAAAAAATTGACGTTGCATGGGCGGCAAGGAGGGACATTTAGATTCAAATGGCCAAAATTAATATATTGTTAGAGTACTGTAGCACCCCATTTTGTTACCCCCTAAACTCTCATTAGGTCCCTTGTACCTCCCTTCATCACTATAGACCCAGGTCATACCCCGAGTACTGACCTAGAAGCCATCGGGCACTCCCAGGCTCCATTTGACCAAAATTCAAAGTCTTTAGATCGACCGAGACTAAATGAATCTTCGAAGGTAATTGAAACACCTTTCTAATAGTCCATCCCGTGCACGATTCTGACTTACCATGCGGACGAACGATCTGTTTTCCCCCGTAACTTAATCAAGAGGCCACCGGGTGCTCCTGGGATCCATTTGACCAAAGTAATCTCTTAAGATGGATCGAGACTGAATGAATCTTCGAAGGTAACTGAAACCCCTTTCCAATGGTCCATCCCGTGCACGATTCGGACTTACGATACGGATGAACGATCCGTTTTACTCCGAAAGGTCACCGAATGCTTCCAGGGAGCGGTTGACCAAAGTCAACTCCCGAACCGGATGAAACTCGTTGGAATGTCGAAGTAAATCTCCTAAGCTTTCCAAAGATCTGGTCCATGCACGATTTGGACGTAGCATGCGGACGAACGATCCGTTTGCATCCGATGATTCTCCATCCAATGGACTGATAAATGCTTTCGAGCCATATTTGACCCAAGGTAAAATACTGAACTCGCGAGCGGTCCAAAGGACTTTCGAAGGTCTCTGAATTACATTTCCAGTGGTCCACCCTGTACACAATTCTGATCAACGATTTGCGTTCTGCGATCGATATTCTGAAAAGGCTTGAAAGACTGCCAAATGGAAGGTCCCAGACCCTGCCTATCGACAGTGTGACTAAACACACCTATCGATTGGCAGGAACATGGCTATTCCGATCGGTAATGACCTCGGCCTATAAAAAGGAGGCCTGACCTCACTTGCAAGGGGAGCCAAGATCTGATAGATATCACTCCCAGCAAATCCAGAAAACCTCTCTTGAAGTCAGCGTGATTTCCACACCCAAATCCCTTTCCAACCTTCACTTTTCATCATCCTTTTCATCAAACTTGGTGAATTCACTACCGTCCATCATCATCCAAGTCTAAGGGTTGCTCTTCGAGATTCAAAATCAAGCTCAAGATCTTCAAGAAGGTCCAATTTTCTCAACTCCCTCCTTAAATTATCATAAATTCACAATAACTTATTTTATTACTTAACACTTTTATTACCTTATCTCACGCAACCTAATATACTTTTTATTTAGTATTATTGCACATCTTTTATTTTCATATAAATAAAAACCCTAAAAATAAGAAAATGAGGGTTTGCTCATAAATTCCAAACGGGAATTCTCATACTTTTCATACACTTTCTCACAACTAAAACACTTTTTCTACACGCACAAATAAGAGAATGCACCCTATTGGATTTATGGGATAAACCCACCCCTCGTTTTGCATGTGAACTATGTGGACTTTGATGCCTCTATAGGCTACGTAGGCGTCTCAGAGTAAACCCGAGACTCGAGTCCTATTTTTACTTTTTCTCTCATTTTCTATTTTTCTCTAAACTTCATTCTCTTATATTACATACATACAAATATTTGTTCTTAGTGGTGTATTATCCGACATGCATTATCGTTCCGTCATAACGGTCAATGTAAGGATAATTGTATAAATCCTATTTTCTAATATTTTTATACCTTCCTACGGATGACTCGCTTTACCTCTTCCATGGTACAAGTCGATGATTCTTATCTCCACTATATATACACATGCACACATATCACGGGGGGAAATAAAGGAAAATAACAAAAATCCATGAGAGACGGAAAGGTAAGAATGGGTGCCTAACACCTTTCCATTTCGTAACTTAGCCTTCAAACCCTTTTCGAATCATTTTTGCGTTCGTATGCATCAGTATGTCTTTGGATGCTGTCCTTCGGGATGGCTCCCTTTTTTTTTGTCTGTTTTGAGTAAAATAGACTCGCGACTCTAATCTCTCGACATTTTTACACCTCACCCAAATGACGCCGGCCGAAGCGCTCCCTAGAGGGATGCGCGGGACCGAGGATCCTCCATCGCACCGCCCGCCCGCCATGAGGATAGGGGATGACCACCGTGGCGACTCCGCTGGGGACTAGTGAATGTTTATTTTGAGGGGTGGACTCTATTTATATGGGTGTTATGTTTGTTTATATTTTCCCCCTATTTGCATGTTCCCCCTTTATTACTCATATGTACCCCATGCTTATGCTCCTATTTACACACTTGTAGAAAATTCTCCATGTACACTTCGTACCACGTGCACCTAGGGTCACATATATCCCCATGTTGCAAGCATCACCCATCCATACTTGGTATACCATTGGTACTTGTACTTTGCTCCCTATTTGGCATAATCGAAAATTACATTCTCATAAGATACTAATAAGAGAATCATGCATTTTTCACACAACATCACCAAAGAGCATTGTTATTGACCAAATTTTACCTAGCAACTGGAGGGTCACTTCGTGATGGGCGCTGTTCCAACAAGGCGCAATTAGCCTAACCGATATGAATCTCACCTTCCATTGGCCAAACACCTTCGACATATATCGAACAGTTCCCCCACATCGTACCGCTTGACCGAGGTCATGACGGGAGGTATATTGCAGGGAACTCATTCACGTATGCCGAGTATATCGAATTTGCTCTCACACGTACCATCCCCATGAGGTATATAGTGAGGCAATTCACGTACACTCAGGTATATCAAATGGCTTTTCCACACGTATCGATTGCCCTCAATAGAAAAACATATATTGTGGAAGTCATGCCAAAGGGGGAACCCTTTCCGATTCACCCAACCAACTGCTTAACCGCATATAGGTGTCAAGCCTAGGACACACATGTTAGATTGTCGGTTTCAACCCGAAACTCTGCCGAAATTCAGAGTCGGCCTGCCCCCCGAATTTTTGCGCATTTTTAAAATGGTACCTTGTCCGTGAGCCTGGTCACAAGTCCGGCCATATCTTTGCATATATTACAAACCCAATTTTTTCAGGCTCAGGTCCCGTCCGACATTTCGTTTTTCATTTAGGAGAATTAATACAAGTGAAAACATAATAATAATAATCATGCTGAGAGCGTCTCCAAAAGAGATTTCCTTCTTCTTTATCCAAAATCCAAAAACATTTTTTCCTTTCCTTATAAAAAATCCAAAAACATTTCTCCTCTTTTTATCAAAAATTCAAAAATATTTCGTCTCTCAATCTGGAAAGAAAAATGTCAAAAATATCTTCATCTCTTTTTCTCAAAATAAATCCCATTTTACACCTTCTCAGGTCGATCGGAAGCCCTTGGCCTGGCTCCTTATTGGCTTCGGTCTTCAGTCAAGTCACCGCGAAGTTTCGTCCATTCCCCTATTACTTCTTTCGAGTTCGAAATCAGTCCGCTTTCCATGGAGAACACACATCAAGTACCCGTTGTGCAGCCAGATCTGACGGCAGTTCTAGGTCAGCTTGTGTCCAAGATTAATAACCTCCAAACTGAGGTCCGAGAGATGCAACGAAATCAGGTTCCAGTCCCTCAAGAACCCGAGGCCCTATTCCCTCGCGCTATGGATCCACTTGAGCCTATCTGGGTTCCCTAAGAATATCAGTACACTCCACGTGCCCCACCTATTAATGGGCTGCCACCTACCCAGCTTCCTATACGGAACCTTGCCCACCATGGGGCTAACTTGCCTATGATCATTGACCCGAAGGAAGAAGAGCTGAACAAAGTCAAAGAGGACCTACACATGCTCACTAAGAAGTTCGACCAAGTCAGAATCTTAGGAAATTACATGGACTACACCCACATGTCTCCTTATCCTAAAGCAAGGTTAACCTAGAATTTCAAGATGCCAAATATCGAGAAATTTAGAGGAAGTGGACCCCTAATCGTTCATCTCCAAAGTTATCATTGTTCCATGACTCTACTAGGGGCTTCTGAAGAAGTGATGACCCAATTATTTCAGCAAACTTTGAAGGATAGCGCCCTCTGATGGTTTTTGTCTCTCAAAGAGTCCAGAATTCATAGCTGGGAAGATGTATCCCAAGAATTCATGTCACAGTGAAAATACAATGAAGAGCTTGAGGTCACCCTCTATGATTTAGAGCTGCTCAAATAGAACCCTGGAGAATCAGTCAGTAACTTCATCCCCCGATGGAGGGAAAAAGTAGCAACCATGACCAATCGGCATTCCGAGGAAGAACAAGTCAATATAGTGAAGAAGAACTTCTTAACCCATGTCTGAGCAACGATGGGAGGAAAATACTATCCCCACTTCCGAGCTCTTAGAGAAGCAGGAGTAAAAATCGAGGAAGGTCTTGCCAAAACAGAAGTCGAACCAAAGAAGGTGTCTAGACAGTTAACCCCCAGAAAATATGACAAGCCTCCTAGTGCTACAGTCTCAACCATCAACAACATCTATCAACCAACCACATCATGGGCGCTAGAAAGCTGCCCTATCCCAGTTCGAAAGGAATATACTGAGCTCCATGCTCCCCTCTCCAAAGTTTATCAAGCCTTTTTAAGACGAAACCTTATCAAACTTTTGGATCCCTATCCATTGCCAAATACACTCCCAAGAAACTTCAAGGCAGATGCCCATTGCAACTTTCACCAAGCTGCGGGCCATACCAATGACGAATGCTTTCACCTCCAAAACACAATCCAAGGTCTAATTGACCGGGGTACCATTGCTCTACTAGCTAATCCTAAGCCAAACACTTCTCACAACCCACTTCCAAATTAGGCCAATGCCATCTTTTTAGAAGAGAACCCATAATTCGATCCCTTAACTCAAATCACACCCATACACTTTCCCAAACCTCTCTAAATTTGCCCATATTTCCTCCTACACCCTACTAGCCTCGCTGATCAGGCACTGTCACTCCTTACCAAAGCATGCATCGCTGTTCATACTCATTCTAAAAATGGAAGCATGGAATTGTCATAGGTATTAAACCAAGTCTTAGAGTTCGGGATAAAATTGCCCCCACAAATGGTCATTGATTACCAGAGGTTCAGTACGCTGTTCTTGGAAGCACGGAAATGGGCCCGAGAGTTAAATAGTTAGGTAGTACCAACCAATGAAGTCAGCTTAGATGATGTCATCCAGATCATGGAAGAATTATTCAAGCAAACCAATAACATTTGTAGTATGACCGAGTTACTTAATACTCTGAAGTTATAGGGGCGTCTGGTCCCTTCATCCTTACACATCCCCACAGAATGGGATGACCTATATAAAGAAGCTGTCGAAGTTGTGGAATACATTAACTTTGTATGGAAAGATAGAATTGTTTCCACTAGATGGGGGGAAGAGTTCGAAGATTCGAATGAAGAGAAAGCTTCAGAGAAAACTGACCCGATAGCCGACATGTGTGGGATGATATCATTTGAAGAACTCCTCAGAAAAATAAACAAGGTGGCAAAATAACCCGAGATCGATGAGGAAATGGTATTCATGTTCTTCCCTTCTTCAGTAAATCACATGACCAGATCAGGGAGGCATTACAAGATCCCAAGCTCACTACCATCCAATGACTAGAGGAATGGGGTGAAAACCTTCCTATGCCTGAGATGACCATCGAGGAGAGAAAAATCCTCGATCAACTGAAGAAAACTCAAGCTAATATCACTCTATAGGGTATTTTCATGTCTTCTCAGCTGTAGAGAAACACTTTGATCAAGTTGTTCACTAGACCCATAGTTCCTCCTTCTACCACACCAGAAGAAGTAGTAAATTTTATCGGATCCTTGACCTCTACCCGAATGCTATCCTTTTTTGAAGAGGAAATCCCCAAGATCGGTCCAAACCAAAATCATGCACTCAACATCTCCGTCGAAGTTATGGGGAAGGTCGTTCCACTTTCTCTTATCGACAATGAATCCGCCTTGAATGTCTGACCACTGAGAACCTTCAAATATTTAGGACTGAAAGAAAGCGACCTCTCTCCAAACTCTGCTGCTGTGCGTGCCTACGATAATACCCGTCGGGAGGTGATGGGATCCATAAAGCTTGTGATAGGAGCTGGCCCCATAAACCCCGTCGTTGAATTCCAAGTTATTAACATCCTATCTTATTTCAACCTATTGCTAGGACTACCTTGGCTCCACAGTATCAATGGTGTGTCTTCCTCACTCCATCATAAATTAAAGTTCTTTATCGACGGATGGGTCATTACCATCTTGGGCGACGACGACAATGCCAATGGTGCAAGTACCAGTAGTCTAATCCTTGAGATACAGCACATGTCAAATGATATGCTCCTATCAGGATTCCGAGTTAAGCCACTTCCACTCCCGACAGGGGACGACTTCAAGGAAAGGGTTTTTCCAGAATATGACCCTCATGGCATTGTTAATGTGATTCAGATGTTCAGAAATACGAACTTCATGCCCGGACTGGGGCTAGGACAGAGACAGAAAGGGATATTCGATCCCATTGAACTAAAAAAGTCTTTCCCACCTTATGGTTTGGGGTATCAACCGTCAGAACAAGATCTCAGAATGATTCGCCTGTCTCGACCAAAGAGAAGACTTAACTATATCCAGACTATCCCAGGTGATTCCTTGAAGGGAAGATTCATCAAAGAGGGCAAAGACTTCCCCTTTTGCAGCTTTTCGGAACCATGGTATGACCATACAGACACGAAGATGAATCCTGGAATGGAGATATTTTTCTAAGACAGCTATCCATGGGCCAAGAGTTCCCAACACCATGTATAACTGCTCATCAAAGATACTGAAGAGACTGAGGAAAGTGACTCTGAAGATTCCTTTAACTTGTAGACACTCGGCTAACACTCTGGATGGTTCACTCAGGCACTACATCAGCGAATCTGTTCCACCTGATTAAAGCTGTTGATACACCTCTCCTCAACTGGCATGCTATACCAGTTCTACCTGCTAGAATCTTCCCTAATCCAAATGTTTACCCCATTTCTTCTTCTATTGTCTATCCTTGCTCAAATGTAATCGAGTCCTCTTTTGACGAGGTTCTTAATGCTATTTTTTCTATCGATGAAATAAACAAAGATTTTGAGTTTCTTGCTGTGCCTTACATTAATTGTGTAGATTCTCATCAAACTTTTGATGATGATGATTTTGCAAATAAACAATGCTTAACTGATCTAAATAAGGCTAATAATAAACAACATAACCACGTTCAAGTTAATCAAGAGGAGACTATTGTTATTAACCTCGATTCTAGTAGCCAACTGCGCAAGATTAGGATAGGGTCTACCCTCGACGAGCATGAGCATGCACAACTTGAAGAATCGCTAAAGGAATTTGTGGATGTCTTCGCATGGTCCTACGACAATATTCCCGGCATTGATCCTAAAATAGCTCAGCACGACATCCCCACTCTCCTAGATTACAATCCGGTTAAACAAAAGTTAAGAAAGCTACGCACCGAATGGTCGCTCAAGGTCAAAGAGATGGTAGTCAAATAGTTGAATGTAGGCTTCATTCGTGTGATCGAATATCACACATGGCTAGACAACATAGTGACCGTGCCGAAATCTAGAGGAAAAGTTCCGATGTGTGTAGACTATTGAGATTTGAACAAAGCCTCTCCAAAGGATGATTATCCGCTACCCAATATCGACATGATCGTGGACAACACAACTAGTCATGCTCTCAAGTCATTCGTTGACGGGTTTATCGGATACAACCAAATAAAAATGCACCCAGACCACCAAGAAAAAACCACTTTCATCACCCTATGGGGAGCCTTTTGCTACACTGTCATGCCATTTGGTCTAAAAAATGCTCGGTCTACCTACCAGGGGGCTACCATAACCATCCTGCATGATCTGATTCACAAAAGAGGTTGAGGTCTATGTGGATGATATGATTATCAAATCTAAGACTAGAGAAGGTCATGTTCCTTCTCTCTAAAAGTTCTTTGAAAGACTGTGACAGTATCAGATGAGACTCAATCCGCATAAATGAGTATTCGACATTATAAAGGGAAAACTCTTGGGATTCATGGTCAGTGAGAAAGGGATAGAAGCAGATCCTGCCAAGCTGAAAGCCATACTTGAGATGCTACCTCCCCGAACAGAGAAAGAAGTCTGAGGTTTCCTTGGAAAATTGCAATACATCATCCAGTTCATCATCCAGTTAACCTCTATCTATGAACCTATCTTCAAACTCCTCCGAAATTATTCAACTAAAGTTTGGAACAAGGCATGTCAAGAAGCTTTTAACCGAATCAAATAATATCTTACCCAACCCCCGGTACTCATGCCACTACAGCCTGGTCTCCACCTGCTCCTATACCTAACCATAACCAACACTGCATCTGGGGCTTTGCTATCATAATACCTTAAATATTCCCATAAATAAAGAGCCATCTATTATGCCAGTCACAAATTGGCTGGACACGAGGTTAACTATGTCGCTTTGGAAAAAGCGTGTGTCGCACTTATTTGGGTCACCCAAAAGCTACGGCACTACATGCTCACCTTCCCCATCAAACTTATATCTCAAATGGACCACATCAAGTACTTCCTTAAGAAACCCACTTTATCCAGTCTAATGGCCCGATGGTTGAGGCTCCTAGCTGAGTTTGATATTGTGTACGTCACACAAAAAGCCATGAAAGGAAGAGCCATCTCTGACTACCTCACTGATTAGACCATGGAAGAAGCTGATGTCTGGATCTCCGAATTCCCAAATGAAAACATCCTCTACACTGCTCACGACTGCCTTCGATGGAAAATGTTCTTTGATGGTGTTGCCAACAAAAAGGGATATGGCATTGGGATACTTCTGATCGCCCCGACTCCCACACTCCCATCGCCATCAAATTAGTTTTCCCTTGCACCAACAACATATGGGGCATGCACATTAGGCCTCAAAGTTGCTCTCAAGAAAAGTATTCAATGTCTAGACATCTACGGGGATTCTGCCCTCATCATCGGTCAAGTGCTCAAAAAATGGAAAGTCAAGGACGAGAAACTCCAACCCTTCCATGCCCACTTAGAAGAACTAGCCTCCCAATTCCAATATATCAATTTCCATTACCTACCTCGAGCAAAGAATAACCTAGTGGATGCTCTTTCTACCTTGGCCCCCATGGTCGACATGCCTGAAGGAATAATAATGACTCCCTTCCTTGTTCAAAAGCAAGACAAACCAACCCACTACTACCACATTAAGTTCGTCACCACAAAATATCTCGAGATAGCCAATTGTTCGTACTATGATATTTGGCACCAACTCAAGCATGGAAGGTATCCCTAGGGTTCTAACAAGAAATCTCGGGAAACCCTCCAAAGATTGGCCACCCAGTAAATCATTTGTCACGAAGCACTGTTCAAGAGAAACTTGGATGGAACCCATCTACACTGTATCACAGGGGCTTACATTGAAAAGGTAATGCAAAGAATCCGCAGTGGGGAATGCGGACCCCACATGAACGACCACATGCTTGCCAAGAAGATCATCCGACAAGGCTGCTGCTAGACCACCATAACCCAGGATTGCACCGCCTATGTTCAGAGATGCCTCAAATGCTAATAATTCTCCAACCTTAAGCATTTGCCTCCATGTGAATTATACAACATGGCCTATCCTTGGCCGTTCTCCACCTGAGGCATCGACATCATATGTAAGATTACACCAAAGGCCTCCAACGGGCATGAGCTTATCCTAGTTTCCATTGATTACGTCACCAAATGGGTCGAAGCGGATTCATACGCAGTGCTGAACGTTAAGAAAGTGGCCAAATTCATCAAGAAAAACATCATCTATCAGTATGGAGTCCCACACTAGTTGGTATCAGATAACGGGTTGCATTTTGAGGCAAAAGTCATTGAGGTGGTCAACGAGTATGGGATTTAGAGACACAAATCTTCTTTATACCAACCTCAGACCAATGGTACAGTTGAAGCTGCCAATAAAAACCTCAAAGCCATCATCAGTAAAATGATCGAAAGCTGTCGAGATTGGGATGATCGGATCCCATACGCCCTCTGGGGCTATCGAACCTCAATTTGAACCTCTACTGGGGCTACCCCTTACTCACTAGTCTACGGTATGGAAGAAGTCCTATCCGTGGAGTTGGAAATACCCTCATTCTGCATCACGCTTGAAAGAAAAATCAGCAAAGAATACTGGTGCCAAAGCCGTCTTGACGAGATGACCCTCCTAGATGAAAAGAGATTAAAAGAACTATACCACATACAAGGGTACCATCACCGAATAATGCGATCATTCAATAAGAGAGTCAAGGACCGCGGTGTTCGAGAAAGGACCTAGCCCTCAAAGAAATCATTGAACCCCTCTAGGACCCTAGAGGGAAATTCAAGCCCAATTAAAGCGGCCCCTACATTATCAAGAAGATCTTGTCCGACGGTGTCGCCATACTTATCGACTTAGATGGGGAAGAGATGGCTCTTCCTGTCAACCTGGACCGTCTCAAGAAGTTCTACCCCTAGTTTGAAATCTCGGTGCGCTACGACCCTTTTCATCACCCTTCTATTCTAAAAAAAAAATCTCTCTTCATTTCCTTCTACCCAGAACTACGTGGGCCTGATCCTATGCAAAAAAAAAAACCATTTTCAAACAAAATTAAAAGTTTTCAAAAACCCTACAGGTACGTAGTCAGCTCATACACCTTACATGAGCACGACCCATTATTTTTCACAAAATACTATTCTTTTACTATCTCCGAGAACAATAGTCAAATCCAACATATACTTGAACAAAAGGATTATGTATGCCTTAGATATTGGTGTAGATAATTCACACAACAAAAAATTAATCAAAGGGCATAGTTGGATGATCAGGAACATGTTTATTTCACTAATAAGAAATTACGATACAGATTAGATAAGAAAATGAACAGATAACTCCCTTCCTCCATACCTTCCTAAAAAGGACAAAATAAAATCCCCACATTTATTCCCCATTACAAAATAAACCATCCTAGCCACAGCTACCAGAGGAACCCGCTCCGTCATCATCATCTGCATCCTGGGGTTTCCATGTTTCCCCTGCCAGAATAGAGTGTCGCAGACACTCCATGGACCGATAATCTCAAACCATCTTTGAAAAAACTACAATGCCTCCTTCAATGGTGTCAAAAGAGACAAGCCACTTTTTTCCAGTCTCCACTACCAACATCTTGCTAACTACTCTCCTCCACAACCACTTCATGTAATCCCCAGGGATATGCCAAACTCTCCCAATAGAATGAGAAGGACGGGTCGACGGATGCCGATTCTCCCACAAAGAGCTAAGCTGCAGGCGCAGACACTCAGTCAAATCCTCTACCGAAAAGAAATTTAATGTCCGAGGTGGCATGACCTGTGCCCAACCAAATTGGCGTAGAAGCCACCAAGGGAAATAAAAAGAGGTATGGTTGAGACCAACCAGCCGCACATACGGGTATTCTCCTAGCTCCAGAACATGAATCAATTGTCCCCACCAAGGCACTAACCAATACAGATTCTAAGCCCCATGCTCCACAAGCCAATTCTACCATTTCTCAATATCCAGGCCAACACTGAAGAAGTGATGCGAAAAGAAGTTGGGTACAACCAATAAAGGATATTCTGGAAGAGTCACTAGGAGAAGTCTTTCAGACAACCACATGAACAGCATCACGGGGCTACCCCGCAGGAAGTCAGAACGACCTTCTCACCAGGCATCCAGACCGTTCACGATCTCCGCCAGTATCACCGTCGCAGGATTATGATGGTATGACATCAATGAAGTAATGGCTGCAAGTTGCAGATCCACCCGCAGTTACCCAATCACCATCAATAATTTTGATACTAAGCCCTTGGCAACGACTCCAGCATCACCTACTTCATGCAAATGCACGGACTGCAACACTTTCAGGAGGGAGATCATTCCTCCAGTAACCAGTGATCTAGTTATCGAAGGCGAAATACGAAAAATCCCGGCCAACAAATCCTTAGGAGAACGGGAAAATTCAGGTAATGTCTCAGCGACACTGGGATTTATCCCCAGCATGGAAGAAAATTCCTCTTAGGTAGGACAAACTTCATCCAACCCAAAGCGGAATACATGGTCTTTAGGGTACCAAAATTATACCGCCGCTATCATTATATTCCACTCAATGGACCGATTGCGCCACGAAGAGACTCGATGCATGTTGAAATCATCGTAGTCGACGTTATAAGAGCACATTGCTTCCAAGGCTTCGAGGTAGTTAGCAAACTCAATGTTACCAGGGAGAGCCATCTTGCAGGACTAAGAGATAGTAGGCAAAAATCAGAGGGAATCCTACCCGACAAATTACTAAAAGGCTGAAGAGGGCACTAACCAAAGCTTTGAATTGATGGGAGTAGACTTGGCTGCCGATAGGCATGGCAAGGGGCTTGTCGATCGGCAACCCCTCATTTTTGGAAAATTTCCTTTTTTCATTTTTGTCAAAATCACAAAAAACCCAATAAAAATAAAATTAGTATTCTCAATAGAATTTCAAAAATCCTTTCACTTCCCATTCTTAAAACTTTCCTCAAAATCCCAAAATATCTCTTTTTACGGTCTCAACAGCAAAGTAAAAAGCGCATGTGCATGCATTCATTCATTCACCGTTAACAAAAGATAATAAAAAAAAATTCCCATTACATTGCATATATATATATATATATATATATATATATATATATTCTTATGTGTTACATCAAACTTTATAGGAAATATAAGGAAAGCAAAAACAACGGGACTCAACCCGAACCCATATTCTCTCTCGCACCTACCCTTGCCCCTCTCTGTAAGAGCTTCCACCCCTGCGACACGCTCTATTTCCTTACGATGAGACGACGCACCACCGCTACCCCAGCCAGAGTCCTCCCCGGACAAAGAAGACGACACTAAATAAGAAGGAACTAAGACCGCATCCCGAATATGGCCAGTCACCAAAGATATGCAGTCTCTGATGTCCTTTAGCCAAGTGGTCGACACGCGGACTTGTTGTAAGAAAAAGGCAAAATCAGTATCAAAGAGGGATCAAAATAGAAAAGGAACCAAAAGAGGAAGAAAGATATACCGCAGGATGAAGAACCTCCTATGTTAAACCCAACTCCTACAGATCCATCGCATAAGGACGATGCAATATAGGCACCATCCCTCCATCAACCCGTTGAATGTTGTATGAAGGGGTGTGCAATCACATAAAGGGGACCTCTAAAGTCACCACCACCGCAGACGCCGACGAACCACCGTCGTTGTGAGAAGACCCCATCGCCCGACTCAAACCCGTAGGAGGGAAAGGCAGGTCATCATATATGATGGGTGCCATCAACCAGATCATCACAAAGTCCATATAGTCATATGGTGTAGCCGTATCAGTGTACAATAAGTAGGACTTGCCGATGATCGTCGCAATCCTCGCATCCTCCGGCAGCAGCCTCTCTGGCCTCATAGACATAGGAGGATACGCCGGTGGCACCACCACCTCCTCCTTCGTAATCTACCGAACCACCCGCTCCCCTAGATACCAACAATGTCCAAACTCATGCGCCAACAAATGCCTCATCCGCGCATTCATTCCAGTGACCCCTGTATCCTGAATGGCTGTCCCCCAAGGGTTAAAGGTCACCTGAAAATCCTCAGCAGGCATAAGTCAATACGAAATAAGAACATGCCAAAAACCAAGTATGAAAATGAAAGAGTCTTACCCTACCGCTGCTCAGGCCATTCAAGACCTGATGCACCGCCTCCAAAGAGAGATATCCCTTCGACTCCCGATTGGCCTTGCACCATCCATACAATCGGTAGAAGTCCCCAGCGGTATCATCCTTCAAAGCGATCAGCTGGGTATTACACCCAATCACCTCATAGAACCACGTCTGCCAAAGACATGAACTCATAATAAAAAAGAGATGCACAAGGAAAATGCGAATGCATGAAAGGAAAAATGCACAAAATTAAAGAAAAACCTCAAGAACATACGTGGCTCCAGTAAAATTTTGCCGGCATCACCGACCGAATGCATCCAAAGAAAAATAGAGGGTCGCCAAAGTCAGGCTCCCCCAATCATAGAGAGGGATGTTCAAAAACATCCTCAAGTACGGAAAGAACCACAAATGGATGACGTCGCCACTCAACGCCACCATGAAACCTCCTAGCACCAGTAAAATGAATAATCGAGCCATCTGCCTCACATGAAGCTTGTCCTCCACATCAACCACCCTACTATGTAGAACATCCTTCAGCAAGGACAGTTGGATAGAATCCCCAAAGACTATCCTTCCTACATCACCAAGCGCCGCCCGCACCGCCTCTGGCCTTACCCTTAGGGTGCAATCCACCTCTATCTGCTCCCCATCATAATCCAGACCCAGCAGCTGCTGCACGTCTATAGAAGTCACGGTCATATCCCCAAAGCTAAAATGGAAGGTGTGGGTCGTATCCCACCATCTCTCCCTCAGTGCGCATAAGACCGTTGTCAACCAAGGCATCTCATCCAGCGCAGACGCCAACCTCCCAAACCCCATTGATGATATCACCCAACGCACCACAGGTGGAAGATACTCCCAGACATCCTTAAGACCCGTCATCCCACGGGCATGCATATTCTTCAAAGAGATATCAGACTGTCAAAAGAAGAAACCTTGTCAAAATTCAAGAAGGAAGTAAAAATCACCAAAAAACAAGAATGTTAAAAGTGAGGTTACTTACATAACCACCAGGGTTCACCACCCTCGAAGAGCGATGACTTGACGACTCCCTTAGCAAGGTCATCTCATCCCTAACCGGCTCGAATGAGTCAAAGGAGTTCTCACTCCCCAAAGCAAGAGGCGCCCTGGCCCTCCACTCCACGTTCGCCCAATCATTAACAGTCAACCATTCCCTATGCGCTGTGGTGCTCACAAAGGAAGCCATTTCTTAGAGATCGGAATGCTAGAACAATTTGTAGAGGAAAATTGCAGAAAAAAAGAATGCAAGAAGCTGTGAAAAAGGAGGGAAATTCGCCCCCTTTATATAGGATGCCAAGCGTCATGTCGATTGGAATTCCCCACCCACAGATCGGCACTGACCCCTTGCCTTCCCGAGGCAGTCCAAAAGTCCTTGCCACTGCTGAATGGCACCCTCTGCACCATGCCGACCGACACCCCCTTGAAATTTTATACAAAAATTCACAAAAAATACTAGAAAGCCCTAAAAAATTCTCAAAAAACTCCCAAAAATCCCAAGAAGGATTTAAAACATTTTCACCAAGAAAATTTCACACTCCCTCAAGTAGAATCCCCATTTCCCCAGTGGAACTCTCAAAAACCAAGTAAATCTCCTCCCGGTAACGTCCCCGGAGAATCTCTAAGGATCACTTCCTCTACCCCAAAGGTCTCAAACCTCCTCAAGCAATACATCCAATACCTGGACCACCTAATCACTTCCCCAGTGGAGTTTACAGCATCAAACTTGCCTTTCCTCTGAAAAATCCACAAAATCACAAGGATCTCCCCTACATTCGGCTCCCCGACTCGAAACAACGTTACGAGGTAATTTCCCCAGCGGTACTCCAAAAAGTCATTTTCAATGTCGCCAAAGGACACTCTACATTTCCCCCAGCGGTACTCCATAAATGTCTTCGAAGGACACTCTACATTTTTACCAGCTCATTCACTATTCCCCAGCGGAACCTAAAATCCAATCTTTATCCTCTCTTAGGTCAGAATTGACCTCGGTCTTGGATCGTTACCTTAGTTAGGTCATAATTGACCTCGGTCCTCGGTCCTCAGTCGTCACCTCTCTTAGGTAAGAATTGACCTCGGTCTTAGATCATCACCTTAGTTAGGTTAGAATTGACCTCGGTCCTCGGTTGTTACCTCTCTTAGGTTAAAATCAACCTTGGTCTTGGATCGTCACCTTAGTTAGGTCAGAATTGACCTCGATCCTTGGTCGTCACCTCTTTTTGGTCAAAATTGACTTCGGTCTTGGATTGTCACCTTAGTTAGGTTAGAATTGACCTCGATCCTTGGTCGTCACCTCTCATAGGTCAAAATTGACCTCAGTCTTGGATCGTCAACTTAGTTAGGTCATAATTGACCTTAGTCCTCGGTCGTCACCTCTCTTAGGTCATAATTGACCTCAGTCTTGGATCATCACCTTAGTTAGGTCAGAATTGACCTCTATCTTGGATCGTCACCTTAGTTAGGTCAGAATTGACCTCGGTCCTTGGTTGTCACCTCTCTTAGGTCAAAATTGACCTCGATCTTGGATCGTCACCTTAGCTAGGTCAGAATTGACCTCAATCCTTGGTCGTCACCTCTCTTAGGTTAGAATTGACCTCGGTCATGGATCGTTACCCTAGTTAGGCCAGAATTGACCTCGATCCTTGGTCATCACCTCTCTTAGGTCAGAATTGACCTCAGTCTTGGATCATCACCTTAGTTAGGTCAGAATTGACCTTGGTCCTCGGTTGTAACCTCTCTTAGATCATAATAGACCTAGGTCCTCAATCATAACCTCTCTTAGGTCAGAATTGACCTCGATATTGGATCGTCACCTTAAGCCTGCAGAATTGGCTTCAACTCATAGAATTGGTCATCTCTACTTAAGCCCGTAGAATTGGCTTCGACCCACAGAATTGGTCACTTTAACTTAAGCTCACATAGCCGACTTCTACCCATAGAATTGATCATCCTCACTCCCTTAGGTCCTCAGAATAGGCCTCGACCCCCTAAATTGGTCATCCTCCCTTAAACGCATCATGCAGTGTTTATTCGACGGCTATCATTTGTTCCAAACTCACCCGTCGAGGGGCTATGTATACACCCCATTCTGTTACCCCCTAAATGCTCCTTAGGTCCCTTGCACCTCCCTTTATCACTAAAGACCCAGTTCATACCCCGAGTACTGACCTAGAAGCCATCGGGCACTTCCAGGATCTGTTTGACCAAAAGTCAAAGTCTTTAGCTCGAGAGAGACTAAATGAATCTTCGAAGGGTACTGAAATACCTTTCCAATAGTCCATCTTATGAGCAATTTCGACTATATATACACATGCACACATATCACGGGGAAAATAAAGGAGAATAAAAAAAATCCATGAGAGACCGGAAGGGCGTAATGGGTGCCTAACACCTTCCCATTTCATAACTTAGCCTCCGAACCCTTTTCGAATTATTTTTGGTTTCGTATGCATCAGTATGTCTTTGGATGCTATCCTTCGAGATGGATCCCTTTCTTTTGTCTATTATGAGTAAAATACACTAGCGACTCTAATCTCTCTACATTTTTACACCTCACCCAAATGACACCGGCCAAAGTGCTCCCGAGAGTGATGCGTGGGACCAAGGATCCTCCATCGTGCCGCCCGCCCTCCACGAGGATCGGGAATGGCCACAAGTACAACATAACTCAATTAATAAATGAAATACCTACGGCCGTGTGGAAGTATATACCAAAATTTAGTCGGTACGCGACACTGTAAAGTGCAACCTTGCGTGATTTTTAGAAAAATACTCACAGGGAGTAAAACTGGTTTGACCATAAATTATGGGTACTAAAAATAAGGATAACAAGGCTATGGGGTCAGATTGGAAAAAAAAAGTTTTTCAAAAGGGGTCGATCGATCGACGATGAGGATCGATTGATCGATCGAACATGTCTTACGATAATCTGCCTCATTTGATGCGCTGTTTGATTATGATCCCTTGATTTTGCCACTTGTAAGCTTCTTATGTACTCTAGACGAAGATGATTTCGGTATGGGACATCACTTGGTGGTATATAAATGTTAGTTGGGGGTGTGCTAGGGTTGAAAAACCCTCTCCTCATTCATGCAGCCACCCTCTCTCTCTCATTCTCTAATTTGTAGTTCTTGAGGATATTTTCTGAATAGAAATGATAAGTCCAAAACCACCATATTACACCACCATTTACAGAGATGAACCATCCATTAGTAATCCTATAAACACCCTACATCACCATATAGAAACCTTAGACATATGGTACAAGGTAGAAGGTTAAATTTTTGAAGGTTGTTGGGTGTTTTGAAAATGGAGTTGGAAGAGAGTTCTTGGAGGTTGAATAAAGTTAGATTATAGATGGATAATGGATTCTGGGAGACAAGCTTTGGTGGGCTTTTAGAGACCCCCTTGAGGCCACCTTTGAAGGTGGGTGGTCCTCCATCTTCTTCAACTTCTACACCATTTTGGAAGCATTAGAGGTGGGATTCTTTTACCTTGGCTTAGGTTTATTATTTAGCATAATATCAGATTGCAATTTACACATATTAGGTTTAATATATATAGGATTTGTGTTTTTAAGAGAGTAGTCTAATTTTGGGGAAATATCGGATTTTAGCACGTGTTTGACTTGACCAACTTCGGTTGCGCCTACGTATCTGTTATACTCAGAATCAAAGTCAGCGTAGTTCGTGGGTTCGTACTATTCGCCAAAAAACTCATCGTGGTTGTGTTTTCGCAGAGGTGGGAGGTGTTGAAACTCATCTCAAAACTCTTTTCCAAAATTCTATTCTCAAACTCTCTAAAAACTCATAAGATAAGATAATGACTCTTCCACTCCCAAGAAGCTCTCTCTTAAATGTATGGGGGTGAGGCTTATTTATAGCAAAACCAACCCAAGCGGGTCGCCACATGTCAAATAACCTGTGGTGACACATGTCTTATTTTAAGTGGCATGTGTCCCATAACATATGTCAAAACTCTCAATACTAGAATATTGTCTAGTTAATACGTAAATAATATACAAATACGCGTGATATGCCCGACGCGCATAATAATACTCCAGTCGCATAATCACATGGAATTTTGTCAATTTTAATCATCTCTAATCTCATTTACTAATTTAATGAGAGATTTATCATTAAGTCCTTCCTACATTTGCCCCCTCGTACATATAGTTGATATATTGATACATGTCTGAAATATATCGACTGTATGTACGAAACAACTTTAGTCAGTTTTCATATGTTCGATTGACCTGTGGATCGTGGGTAATAATATCATATCTCATTTCATCTTGATGATGTACTTTTACCTCATATCTCACATTTTATGATATAATGCAATCTCATATTTCATATCTCAGTTACATGATATACGTTAATTTCATATCTCATATCTTAAATCTCATTTTAAGGCTTTGATCTCATAGGTTATTCCGAAGGACCTCATTATCATTCTTTTCATATGAATGATATACTATGAGTGTTGCCCCCATTACTACTTAAATGAACATGCACCCATGATTGTATTGTGATTGTTCGTAACTCTGCTTTGGTAAAAAGTATTATCATGGACACATAATAACTACCTTAGTATTCTCTTTCATCATTCTCAACCAAGCTTGGTGGAAGTATTATTATGGTTTACATAATAACTACTTCGTCGTTCTGTAGTTTTGTGGAAGTATTATTATGGTTTACGTAATAACTACTTCATTATCCTCGATTAATCTTTTAGTGCATGCAAAAAAAAATTTGACTTGTTTTAATCACGATGAGATTTCTTGTGCATTTACGTATTATTGACTCGCTCAAATTACCACTTTTTAATGATTTTCGCAAACTCACACCTACAAGGTGACTTAATTATGAACACACACTTGTTAGGATTTTTCGTAAACTCCACCGTTAGAGGTGACTTAACAATGAAACACACTTACTAAGATTTTTTCTTCCACCGTTAGAGGTGACTTAACAATGAACATACACTTGTTAAGGTTTTTCGCAAACTCCACTGTTAAAGGTGACTTAACAATGAAAACACACTTATTACATTTTTTCTTCCACCGTTAGAGGTGACTTAACAATGAAAACACACTTGTTAAGATTTTTTTCTTCCACCATTACCGTTAGAGGTGACTTAACAATGAAAACACACTTGTTAATTTTTTTTCGCAAACTCCACCATTAAAGGTGACTTAGCAATGAAAACACACTTGTTAAGGTTTTTCGCAAACTCCACCGTTAGAGGTGACTTAACAATGAAAATACACTTATTAAGATTTTTTCTTCCACTGTTAGAGGTGACTTAACAATGAAAATACACTTGTTAAGGTTTTTCGCAACCTCCACCGTTAAAGGTGGCTTAACAATGAAAACACACTTGTTAAGATTTTTTTCTTCCACCGCTAGAGATGACTTAATAATGAAAATACACTTGTTAAGGTTTTTTCGCAAACTCCACCGTTAAAGGTGACTTAACAATGAAAACGCTTGTTTAAGATTTTCGTAAACTCCACCTATATCTGTGACTTAACAATGAAAACACTTGTTAAGATTTTCTGTAAACTCCATCTATAACGTTGACTTAACAATGAAAACACTTGTTAAGATTTTTGTAAAACTCCACCAATAACGGTGACACCTATAATGGTGACTTAACAATGAAAACACTTGTTAAAATTTTTCGTAAACTCAACCTATAACAGTGACTTAACAATGAAAACAGTTGTTAAGATTTTTGTAAAACTCCATCAATAACGGTGACACCCATAACGGCGACTTAACAATGAAAACACTTGTTAAGATTCTTCGTAAAATCCACCTATAACGATGACTTAACAATGAAAACACTTGTTAAGATATTTGTAAAACTCCACCAATAACGGTGACACCCATAATGGTGACTTAATAATGAAAACACTTTTTAAGATTTTTCGTAAACTCCATCAATAACGGTGACACCCATAATGGTGACTTAACAATGAAAACACTTGTTAAGATTTTTCGTAAACGCATATTTCTGTACCACTTTTTCAGGACGGGAGCCTATACCTGCCGAATGACAAACCGAACGTGGTCCTTCGCGTGTTTGCATCAATGACCAACTTCTCCGGACGAGTCAAGTCACAACGACGTGGTTCAACCACTTACCAATTTCATCGGGTTTTTTGGAATATAATACACTTCTGAAGAAGACTTACCACAATACTCGCAAAGTTCTTGTAATATGATGTCATATCTGTAGGATGGCTATGACTTTGTCAATATCTGAGTGGCAACTATTTAATCCGTCTAAACTCTTGGCAAAAGAAACTAAAGAAGCTTTTGTAATGGACTTCTTGGATGTTACTATACTCTGAAGGTTCACCAATCTAACCTTGTGGCGGAGGATGTCGAAGAAGCTTTACACTACAAGCTATGTTACATCATAATATCCATTTGCCCCCTTTATTTTATTTTATCTCAAGATAAAATAAAATAAATTACATATAACATTTACAATGCCCACTCGAAAAAAAAATGAAAGCAACCTAATCATTACATTTCATGGGGTATATCTCAAATTGTCATGTCTTTGAAAAATGACTTGATATTTTTGTCGCTCAATATTTGTTTATTCAGAAGCCTCTGCAGAATAATATCTTTCTGACACAATAATATAATTTTGCAAATGGTTAGTAAAACTCAGGAAATATTCAAGTACTATTATCATCATGCCCCCTTATTTGTTTTATTTAATGTAATTAAATAAAAATAAATAAATAAAGTCTGGCGAATATTTGTCCAAATGAATCATAACCACCGATTCTCGTAGGTGTATCATGCACAATTTAATATCGTTTAAGCACATGTCCTATCAAACTCAAGAGTGTGTGAAATATCAAGATGAATTCTGAATTGTGAAACATACTCAAGTTGTTTCATAATGTATGCATCTGATGTAAAAATATAGATTATTATTTACAAATGTCATAAAACCCTCGAAGCATCATTATGCTTCCTTTATCTCAAGATAAATCTATATACCTGAATTTAAGGCTTTTATAAATCTTCTCAAATCATCAGCGTAACTCATGGAATTATCATATCAATTTGTGTAGTTCCATATGACAATGATACATATATCGAAATAAATATTTTCTCATAGTGAAACAAAATTAAGTGTGCACACATTCTTGCGTAATTGTCGTGCTCGAATTTAAAAAAAAATATTGTCACAAGGTACTATGTATCTCATACATCTCACAAGATCACTCAGATTGTTATGGACAACTTACTTATGATTTGCATAATCGAGGTGTGTCGAATACTTTCAAGTTTTTCAGTACATTCTCTTTTCAAATATCATGATATAAACTGCCACATATCAATAATACACACACTTTTCTATCGTTCTTTGTAATTAAGAGAAAAAAATGAACAATGCCTCTATTTTATTTTATTAATCACAAAAAAATAAAATAAAATCATTTGTTTGATAATATCATTCTTATATTGCAAATATTTCAAAATATTTAGAATACTTTGTAAAATGTTTGTGGACATCACATTATTTGTACATATGATGTACAAATAATTATGAATATTTTCGAATTTCAAAATACTCCCTCGAAGCTTCATTATATTTCATCCATCTCATTCAAAACAAAGCTTTTCAATTCATCAACATAACTCATGAATATTTTCGAACAATTAAACTTTCTATGAGAACTGCACTATTATCTCTATATTTTATTTGTCATAAAAAAAATAAACACATTTTTTTTACGGTATCACGCTCATATTATCAATTATATAAAAATCCGACTATTTTCTAAATTTGTATGGGAAACCATACTTATTAAGTATATTCATAATTGTTTATGACATCAATTTTGTTTTGACACTTGTGATAACGAAGGAACCTTCTCAACATGTGCCATGCCCAAGGAACCATAAGCTGTAACGATTTAATGATAGTTTGGACATATCCCTTTAAATGCGAGGGACCATAATTGGTGTCATTAACCACACTTATGGCTAAGTCATATTTGGACTTTCGGATGGAACTCAAACCCAAAATCAAAGATATGGACCTCAAACTTATATGCCGGATCTACCCCACCCACAAAGAAGATCACTCATATGATCCGGCTTTGAGTTTCTTCGAACAGGTGCTTCGGTTTGACAGCACTGGTTTCCCTTCCAGACAGAGATTCATCGGGTAGAGGTTCCTCGGAGTAAGCTCCGTCCATTTTTAACTGAGGTTCGCCGAATTTTAAGATCCCATGGTACTTCTTCGTATTTTAAGATCCCACGATGGTTCGTCAATTTCAAGCTTTCACGGGGTTTTGTCACATTTCAAGATCCCATAGTGTTTTTCTATGGAGTTTCACCGGATTTTAATCTCCTACGGTTTATGGAGGTTCATCGGGAAAAAAAAAAGTTCAGTCACTCTCTATCGAGGTGAGGTTCCTCAGAACAAGGGAAGTTTGATTTCTCAAGAAGATACGTTGTTCAGGAAAAAAATGTGCTTCTTGATCTAGTATATTTTCTAACCCCAATATATGTATAAAGAAACAACGAAAGTAAAAAAAATATTTATTTTATCATCTCAAGGACTACTATTGCTGAAGACACACACTAGCGGATATCAGGGACCTAGGCTTCAACTCTTGTACTAATGTCATAAAGGTTATCCTATTTTTTCTGATCGACTGAAGACAGCTATTCACACACGTGGTTTTATCTCTAAATGTACTTCACATTATCTAATCAGTCTGTGACAGCTACACACGGGTCCTACTGATGTGGCCTCATTTGTTAGTGTACTGTACGAGCATACATGTCCAACCTACGTGATATTATTTCAACGGTCATCTTTTTTCACATGGCTTACTTACTTTTTGGCAGTACCTTATACCTTTCGACTGTTCTACTACCAGAACACAATTAAATAGTCTATGAATTATATCTTCATTTTTCCGAAACGTCCCTTCATAACCGCTCTTTTTTTTTACTGTGAACTATTCTCAATTTTGTCAGAGAGCTTCGGGCTATTATATTAAAGCACACTTTTTAGCTGTAAATAAAGATATAAAGGGAGATCTATTTTCTGATCAGTAAATCACAGTTGTCTACTATCATAATATCTATTGAAATTAACTTTAAATCTTTCTTTTCCATCTACCAATGCTTAGTACTCTCAAGCTAATTTTCTTTTTTTATTATTATAGACGCGAGTCACAACTATAGGATGACAACTGCCTATTATTCATTACTGCTATCAAAGCATAAACCCAAGTGGGTGCGTAGCTTGATATTTGTTTTTCTCGTATAATCCTTTTCAGACACATTTTCAACGTCATTGGTCCGGTATAAACATAAGCTAATTTTTGAGTTCCACATGAAGATCTACTAAATCAATAGATAATCTACTATTCTCCCCTTTATAGCGTGAAATAAATATTTTTTTAACATGTGTTCATACTCTCATTAAGCATGGTAATGAATCATATATTATGTAACACGTAAATCATGTAGTCTCTTCTAAACCTTAATGCAAGTCATGAAATTTTATCAAAGCATACTAAGAAAAGGTAATATTTCAGGGAGATAGGTTGGAGTTCTTATTTGAAATGGCATGATATGAATATCTTTCATGTTTATGAGCAAAAATCTTCCCTCCCAATAGCTTTCTCCATTTCCACCAAGTTTTTGGTGTGCAAATGAGGCATTACACGATAGAAATCACGAATACCTCCCCAGCAGAGTCGCCAAATGTAAGAGAGTAGTCTAATTTTGGAGAAATATCCGATTTTAGCACGTGTTTGACTTGAGCAACTTCGATTGCGCCTACATATCCATTATACTAGGAATCAAAGTCAGCGTAGTTCGTGGGTTCGTACTATTCGCCAGAAAACTCATTGTGGTTGTTTTTCGGAGAGGTGGGAGGTGTTGAAACTCATCTCAAAACTCTTTTCCAAAACTCTATTCTCAAACTCTCTAAAAACTCATAAGATAAGATAATGACTCTTCCACTCCCAAGAATCTCTCTCTCAAATGTATGGGGGTGAGTCTTATTTATAGCAAAACCAACCCAAGCGGGTGGCCACATGTCAAATAACCCATGGTGACACATTTCTTATTTTAAATGGCATGTGTCCCAGAACATATGTCAAAACTCTCAATACTAGAATATTGTCTAGTTAATATGAAAATAATACACAAATACGCATGATATGTCCAACGCGAATAATAATACTCCAGTCGCAAAATCACATGGACTTTTGTCAATTTTAATCATCTCTAATCTCATTTACTAATTTAATGAGAAGCTTATCATTAACTCCCTCCTACAGTGTTGATTTGCATTCATGGAGTTCATTGGGTGGGTTTCTATGATTTCTTGAACATTTGGATTTTCAAAGAACTGATTTAAATGGGTTTCGAATTTGACAAATTTTATAATAGTATTTTCAACCATTTGGGTGTAAAATGTGTAAGAAAATGGTTAAAATCAGTTCGTGGGTTTATTGGTCACACTATTGGTATTTTGTGTAAGGATGGGTATATGAAAATGAGGATTTAATGTACTAGTAGGCTTATTAATGTCATGCTTACTATTTTCTAAGGAAAATGGGTACTTGCAACAAGAGGTTGAATGGGTCTTTAAAATCGATAAATTTCAGCACTAAATCACAAACATTTTATGGAGTAAAATGTTTTAATTTCAAGTTTTAAGGTGAATAAATGATTTCTTTGATAAAAGAACATTTGACGCATGTGTACCCTTTTTTGTGAGATTGATATAGTGATTTTTATGTTAATAAATCATTATAAAGTGCACAAATAAACTTTCATTTATAAAGTGTACTGATATGCCCCAAGTGTAACCTCGGCCTTGAGACAACAACCTCGGCCTGGGCCAAGATATTGAACGACCCTAGATAAGCCATGGGCCCACGATATCATCCCTCGGCCTTAGTAAGGTCGGCCCAGGCCGACACTTCCACCCACATATTCAATGGACACTACGCGCATCGCAGGCATCAACAACATCCTCATATACCTGGGTATGGCACCCTCGGTTGAGAGCAGGCTGAGGTGACAAGGAGCCTTGGTAACCTTCAACATGGAACCAGTCCAATCTCGGCTTGGGCCTAGGTGAAAAGAAGCCTTAGTAATCGTCAACATGCTATATGTAAAGCCTCGGCTGGGGCCGACCCCAGCATAATGTCTCGGCTGAGATCAGGCCGAGACTCCCTATGACACATCTCGGATTGAACGGACATCAAGCCTTTACAGCTCGGCCTCCCCCAGGCCGAGGTCATCCATCAATATGGCGACCGAGCATCTGTTGACATTTGGATAAGGACACATGGGCACAAATCAGTTGTAACAAGATTATTCTCCACACATGGGGAGAATATTTCATCATCATTCCTTACAGGTGACAGTGATAGATGGCACTCCCACATTGGTGAGGCTACCACACACATGCTCATTACATGCATGGGGGGTACGTTACACCCCCTAGGCACTATATATAGGGATCATCCCCTACCTTGCAAAAGGATCCCAATTATTCAACCCTAGCTAAAATCTGTCTAATTTATAGTAGAGAGAGAAAGCTTGAGAGATTGTATCCATGGCCATTAGTGCCTTCATTCAGTGATATTACTCATACACTCACAGTGGACGTAAGCCAGATTGGCTGAACCACTTATATTCCGGTGTTGATTCCTCTAATCCTCATCTCTTTCTCTTATCCCTATATAACTGTGCTGCCATTGTTATTCTTATATTGAGCTTGGAAACACCTTATCTGGTGGTGCTGATTTAGGCATCATCATTTTGGCGCCGTCTGTGGGAATCGAGAAGCTATCTCTTCCTCTTCTTCAGCTTAACCTCACCGGAGACTCTGGTGGTGAACCAGGAACCACCCCTTGTGTGGAACTGTTTCACCATTGAAAGAGGTCCTTTAAGGTATTAAGCTCACTTGCTTCTCAAGCTCTTTATTATTAACATATGGAACCAGAATTACCACCGCCTCTTCCGCCGCCCGGAGGTGGAGGGGCTAGTTCCAGTCAGGCTCCTCCCCAGTCCGAAATGGCGGAGGTAGCAACAGCCTTGAAATCTTTAGCTGCAACACAACAAGCCATGAAGGAGAAATTTGCCCAGCTCAGTCAAACCATGATGATGAGGCCACCTGGAGTCTCACCGGACATGATCACTCCGACAGCAGTTCATCCCGATCCTGACGCCAGGGGACCACCCCAGGCACCGATGAAGGACCAGCCTGCACCCCAGTAGAGGAGGGACGTTGCTGACCCTAGGCGCTTGCGCCTGGGGAGGCAGGGAAACCCTTTCCCAGAGGACAGGTATGATGACCTAGAAGCTGAAGAAGCCGCAGAAGACTGCTGGGAGCCGTATGAGGTGTCAAATGACACTATACGACCTCTTAGGCAGAGTCAAGGATGTGTCGGCCGAAGAAGAGAAGAGGCCCAACAAAGAGGGTCGGCCTTCGAGAGGCTGGGCCCGGTGAATGACCTAAGACACAGGCTATCAAGGTCGATGAGCGCAGCAGGCTCTCAGAGAGGAGGTAGGCAAGGTCAGCCAGACCAAAGCCGACCCTGTGGAGAAAGAGCCAGGGAACAGGAAGAGGTCAACAGTCAACGTGTTGTCGCTGGGGAACCCTCTGTCCATCGCAGGGAGGTGGCAGGGGATAACCTCGGCCAAGTTGATGACAGAAGACCCTGGAATGATTCTGTCCAACGCCTTGAGGAGAAGATAGGAGACCTCATTAAAAGCAGAGACCCATTACAGAGGGGTTACTCAGAGGGCTCCCCATTTGTGGCTAGGATAGTGGGGTTCCCAACCCCAGCCAAGTTCAAGCCTCCTAAAGTGACTCCAAAGTATGATGGAAGCACTAACCCTGTGCACCATATCGAGATGTACCAGTCGGCGGAAGATATTTACTCGATACCCAATGAGATGAAGTGTAGGGCCTTCTCAGGGACATTGATAGGGGCAGCTCATAGTTGGTTTACCTCACTTCCGAAGAACTCAATTGAGAACTTCAAAGGCCTGGCTGAGCAGTTCATCCATAACTTCTTCTTTGGGGTAAGACCCTAAAAGAAGACTACCCACCTACTGTATGTCAAACAGGCCAAGGGTGAGAGCCTAAGAGACTACATTGCAAGATTCAACAAAGAGAAATTAGAGGTGGAAGATTATGAAGAGAGCATATCCATGACCGCCCTTATAGGAGGCTTCCAGAAGGGGAAGCTACTATGGAAATTGGCGGAAGACCCCCTAGGTCTATGGCGGAGCTGCTGGCAACCACGGGGAAGGTGATGAATGAGGAAGAGGCGATGGCAGCCAAATATGAGGAGGAGAACCGCGGTAGCACTGGGAGGTCCCAAAGCAAGAAAGAGGGGAAGAAGAGGTCAGGAGATGATAAGTTCTCTCATTACACTCCTCTGACTGTGAGCTGTGAGCACATACTCAATGAGATTAAGACTGATCGGACTCTGAGGTGACCTGAGAAACTGAAGGCCCCACCACATAAGAGGAACAAAAACCTATGGTGTGAGTTCCATTAGGATCACGACCATATCACAAATAGATGCTTCGCTTTAAAGGATGAGATTGAGAAGATGTTGAAATCTGGAAAGCTGAGGAAGTATGTGGATGGCAAGGCTCCAAAGGGTGGAAGAGAAGACCCTAAGAAGAGAAGAAATGACCGATGCAGTGGCGATGTCCCAGCCAGAAGGGACAATGATTCAGAGGGAGATGATGAAAATGACCCGGATCTTCTGCCAAAGGATGACAACACCCCGGTGAAGAGGGTCGTTATGATCTACTTTGGTGTTAGCACCATATGTGGGGGATTTGCAGGAGGTGGCTCTGAGGTAACCGATAGGAAGGCTCATGTAGCAGAGGCCAGGTCAGTGGCCAAGCCTGAGGTTGTGAATCTAACATCTTCCGATGCCGTGCAGAAGAGGAAGAAGGTGGACATGGACACCCTCATAGCGGGGTTCTCCAGACTCGACTTCAAGGGGATCTTAGCCCCCCATGATGACCCTTTGGTCATAACAACAAGGGTTCATGGGTGCGAGGTAGGAAGGATCCTCATAGATGGGGGAAGCTCAGCAGACGTGATGTTCTGGCCTTGTTTCAAGAGCCTGGGTCTTAGCAGGGCAAGGATGGTGCCCTACCATCACCCATTGATAGGCTTCAGTGGTGAAAAGGTTCACCCCTTGGGCATGTATGAAATGGATGTACGAATGGGGGATGAGTGGCCTAAGAGGCTGACCAAGAAGATAAACTTTTTCGTCATGGACGAAAACGTTTTCTCGGCCTACAACCTCATCGTAGGAAGAGTTCATATGGCATTCAGAGACATTGATTACAGATATTCCTTACAAATATTCCTTACATAATACCGAGGTGTTACAAGTTACAAAATACAAATTTTTTGTTACAAGTTAAAAAAAAAGAGACTACAGGTCTGAGGGGGGAACATTAACAGTCTCAGCTGGGTTGACTTGATCAGCGTTGGTCACCTTGGCCACATCATCAGCATGGACTGTCCCTCCGAGCTCGGTCCCTCCCAGAGTTGCAGTCTCGGCTGGAGCAGCAGCCTCATCCTCCACCTCTTGAAGCGCCTGAGAAAATTGAGGGTCAGCAAGGCCGAGACCCACAAAGTCAGAGGCCTTTAGGGTGCCGACCTCCTTCTCTCTGACTTCAGCCCATTTGGTAGTGGCCTTGATACCCCTTTCAAGATATTCAAAACCAAAACCCTTGAACTCGTCTGAGCCTTTATAGTCAGAAATTATTTTGGGTGAGGCATCTTCAAGGGAAGCTTTGACAGTCGAGCTGACCTTCTCCTGCAGGACATCATCTTTGGCCTTCAGGGCGTTGGCGTGATCTTTGACGAGCAAAGAGATGTCTTTTTCCAAGCCCTTGACCTTATTTTCAGAGTTCTGCAGCTCTGACTTCAGACGGTCGACGTTCTGCAGCTCTGATTTCAGACGGTCAACCTCAGCATTCAGGGCATTCTCAACCTTCTCGGCCTCTTGCCCCTTCTGAATAAGGGGTAATTTCCTCATAGCCCAGTTCGATAGCTGATACATGGAAGTCACTGCCTGAACATTTAATGAAGAGGTTAAGCGGGAGAAAAGTCAGATGTTGCACTTATAAAATTTTAACAAAAGAAGAAATCATACCTGGACGGCTCTGTGAAGGTCGAACTCAACCAGCAAGGAGGTGTCCATAGCTCTGTAGAAACGCTTGTCGGCCTCATTCTTTACAGAGGCGAGTGTGTCCATGGCCTGCCTGCTGTTGCCGACCACACTATCAGTTAACTTCAGTTGTTCCAGACGAGCCGTCAGGATGTCGGCCGAAGAAATTGGAAGCGCAGCATCTGAGGCCTTCTTTTGCCTCACGGTCGGCCTATGATCCTCAGAGGCATGGGCCTCTGGGGACCTCTTCTTCGAGGCCTGGGATTTGGATGTAGAGGGAGCCGGGGGAGGAGCGTTCAGACCAGCCTTTTTTGCAAGCCTCGCCAAGCTCGGAGCAGCCATCTCCCACAGTTTGTTCGAGATGTCATGTGGTCGCTCTGCAAAAGTTAAAAAATATGGGTTAGAAGTCAGATATGAATGAGTTCAGAGGTTAGACTTAAAATAAAAATTCTTACCAAAGTCAACAAGGGGACTTCCACCCAGGCTCATCCCCGAGAGATACTGGGGGGTCCGCAAGTGTTCGAACTTAACAAACAGACCATGTGCCCCGTGGTCTTGTAGGGCCTTCACCTTCTACATATTTTTGAGAATTAAACCAGGATCGGCCCTGGCAGACATAGAGACCTTGCACCATTTGAGGGGTATCCTCGGCTCAAGTGTGGAAGAAGGGACGCATGGGCCAAATTCCCATGACCCTGAGGCAAAAAAATAACGGGGCTTCCAGTTATGATTAGAAGTCTGAGTCACCTGGAGCATTTTCTTCTCAGGCCTCCGAGCCACAAAATGATAGTAGCTCGGATGGTTTTTGGCCGAGGTTGGGACATAGCAACCAACAAAGACCTGAACTGGGAGGTCAGATTGGTGGACTGCCCTCCACAGGATTATGGCCCCTATAATGACCCTCCAGGCATTGGGAGATAGCTGTGAGGGGGCCAAGTTGATGTAAGAGAGAATGGATTTGATGATGGGATGAATGGGTAGGCGAAACCCTAACTTAAACATCTGCTCGTATAAGCAGATCTCCCCATCTCGGCCATGATAGGCCCTCTCATCCCTCAGGGGTCTCCTTAATTTAATGGAAGGACTGATGGAGTATAAGTATCTGAAGCACAGAAGATCAACCTCAGTGACTGTGCTCTCGAATTCGGCCGCCTCAGATATATCAACATCGCTTTCAGCATCTTCATCATCATCAAGCTCAACGTCGGCCGGAGCAGATGTAGATGGGTTACTAGGGAACCTCTGAGAGAACTCTTCCCCTCTGACGGACGACAGGGGGATGGCATCAAGAATGGGTGGCACAGCCACACTCGGCTCAATAACTTCAACCTCTGAAAAAGAGGCTGAGGTGCTTGTGCCATTATGGGATGAAGCTCGGCTAGAAACCTCGGCCTGATCAGGGGCCTGACCAGGCCGAGGTGTGAAATCCATGGCTTCCTGAAAGGAGTCCACTGACATGGGGTCTGAGGTAGAAGCTTCAGACTCAGACATAGGTGTTGGATCAGCAGGCACCCCTGTATAATAGAAGTTCTCTGGGGGGTCAGGGTATATAACCCTTAGAGGTGGTGGAAACAAGGGTGTAATGGGAAACTCTTGTGACCTACGAGCTTCCTCTTGAGCTCTCTCTATTTGCCTAATATTTTCTAGGGTCTTCTCTCTGAGAGAGGGGAAATCCTCAAGAAGCTGGTATAAAGGTCTGAGCATCAGAGTACGACCCTAAACTTGGGGAAAAATTCCTAAAACTACAAACACGATTGACTTGTAAAAGAAAGGAGTTTAAAGATCAAACTTGGAAGTTTAAAGCAAACCCAGTTCGCCCGAGACAATGAAGCTTGCCGGAAAACTTAAAAACTCACCAGAAAATGCAAACCAAATACCAGAAACAAAGGAAATGGAAAGAAAGGAGTACCTGGGAATGAATCGATGAGGGAAAGCGAAGAAAACTCGCAAGACAACTCTGCAGAAGAGCGCTGATTGAAGAAGCTATAGAGAGAGAAAATTGCAGGAAGAAATCGTAAGAACAGTTGTGCGCAAGAGAGGAAATGGAGAAGAAAGAAAAAAAGAAGGGTTCAAACCCTTAAGTACATGGGCACAATTCCCAAGGCCCATCATTTCCTTGGGAACCCCAAAGGACAGATGATAACTTATTCCAGCCAAGTAAGTGCGTTCTAGCATGGATAGGTGTCATGCCGATAGTGGCTTGGGATTGACAGGCCTCGGAGGTTTAATAATCCCCTAGCCACTTGCTCTCGCATATGACTAAGGGCTGGGGGTGATTGATATGCCCCAAGTGTAACCTCGGCCTTGAGACACCAACCTCGGCCTGGGCCAAGATATTGAACGACCCTATATAAGCCATGGGCCCACGATATCATCCCTCAGCCTTAGTAAGGTCGGCCCAGGCTGACACTTCCACCCACATATTCAATGGACACTACGCGCATCGCAGGCATCAACATCATCCTCATATACCTGGGTATGGCACCCTCGGCCGAGAGCAGGTCGAGGTGACGAGGAGCCTTGGTAACCTTCAACATGGAACCAGTCCAACCTCGTCTTGGGCCGAGGTGATAAGAAGCCTTAGTAATCGTCAGCATGCTATATGTAAAACCTCGGCTGGGGCCGACCCCAGCATAATGTCTCGGCTGAGATCAGGCCGAGACTCCCTATGACACATCTCAAATTGAACGGACATCAAGCCTTTACAGCTCGGCCTCCCCCAGGCCGAGGTCATCCATCAATATGGCGACCGAGCATCTGTTGACATTTGGATAAGGACACATGGGCACAAATGAGTTGTAACAATATTATTCTCCACATATGGGGAGAATATTTCATCATCATTCCTTACAGGTGACAGTGACAGATGGTACTCCCACATTGGTGAGGCTACCACACACATGCTCATTACATGCATGGGGGTACATTACACCCCCTAGGCACTATATATAGGGATCATCCGCTACCTTGCAAAAGGATCCCAGTTATTCAAACCTAGCTAAAACTCTGTCTAAATTTACAGTAGAGAGAGAAAGCTTGAGAGATTGTATCCATGGCCATTAGTGCCTTCATTCAGTGATATTACTCACCCACTCACAGTGGACGTAAGGCAGACTGGCTGAACCACTTATATTCCGGTGTTGATTCCTCTTCTCCTCATCTCTTTCTCTTATCCATATATAACTGTGCTGCCATTGTTATTCTTATATTGAGCTTGGAAACACCTTATCTGGTGGTGCTGATTTAGGCATCATCATGTACTATTTAGTTTGCTTTAAACTAAGTTTGGGGTTAAAAGCATAAATATGTAAAAGTGTATTCTTGTTGAGAACTTAGGGTAAAAATGTAAGTAATGAGAATATAGGAGACTAAGTGTGAAATAAATGATTAAGTATGGCCTTTTATGCAATTAGTCATAATGAAAGTGTGTGATGAAAAGTTTGAAATTATAAAGTGTCAAGTGTGTAAATGTTGATTAAAATATGGTTGTAGTGTTAAACTCACAAAATCAAGTGCGAGGACTTTAATATGTGAAAGGCATGATTTTATATATTAAAGAGGCTAAAATGCAAAATGTGTAATTTTGACAAAGTGAGAAGTTGAACAAGTATTTCAATGACAAAAATGCCTATGTGCCGAGAACGGAACTCAAAAAGGGTGTTTTTGTGAATAACACTTGAAAAAGAATAAGGTTGCAAGTTTTGGTGAAGAAAGGGTAAATTAATTTACCTAAAGTGGAACATTTTTATGAAATAAAAATGTTAGTAATGTTTTTATACAAGTACTATGAATTTGAATTAAGTTCTAAAATGTGAATTATTTTGGTATAATATCAACACATGTGTAAATAAAGGTCTTAAAGAAAAGTAGTGATTTTCCAAGTATAATGGGAAAATGGACAGTTGAGTCTAAGTATTTGGCTTCGGCCCAAAAGGAATGCAAATTAAAGTACAAATTATGAAAATGTTTAACACATTGGCAAGATAATGATTTTAAATGATGTCGGACTAATTAATTAAGCAGGGCTATGACGTCCCTAAGGTAAAAAACCCCAAACCAACTGCAGTAATATATGGCGGCGGAGACCGGTGGTGTGAGGCCACGAAGTCCGTGAGTGTTTGTTGGCAAATCATAAAAATAATGCTAAGTAATGAATCGAATATTCATGAAAGAGGCATAAATGAATGACACTAATTCATTGATTTACTAATGCAAGAATAATGCATTAAATGTTTAAAGTTCATGTGGTAACATGGGATGGTTTGGTAAGGTGACTTAATGAAATTAAGCTACCTAAGAAGATGTGAATTAAAGTAAACACAAGCGTGTGTTACATGAGGTTTACAAGGAAAAAGAATATTTTTTAAAACACGGAATGTGTGTGTGTTGAATGGAAGTCCTGAAATGGTTAAGCAACTCTGGCATTAGTTAATGAACATTGGATAGTAAATCTCCTTGAAAGTAAGCAGAATGTTTTCCAAACAAATTCCATTTGTTTAAACTGTGTGAGTTAATGGGAAACACGTACAAGTCCTAAGCATGGTAATGCAAATGACTGTTTTGTAATTTCAGGGAAGTTAAATGGTATTAAATTATGTTTTTGGAATAAAACGATTATATACATTGACATATGCATTTTTCAAAAGTATATATGTAGACATATTCATATCTTCACATGCATGTAGTGTAGAGTGTGATTACTTTTTTCTGCTACTCGTTTATATACTGCATTTGTATATGATCCCACTGAGCATTCGGCTTACATCCCTTCTTTGTTGCGAATGGTCGCATGACATTTTGTACATTGAGAGCGCTATACATGTAAGTAACTCTCTGCATTTATGACTAGTAGCTCTATTTACTTGGCCTTGGGGGCACTTCCCTTGGGTCATATCACGTAGTGATTGTAATTTGGACTAGCATGCTAATAAGTGTGGCGTTAAATACTAATAAAAATGGATTAGAAACATTATTTAGGATGTTTCATTGGACTTCACTATTAATGTATGATTCAAATCGGGTTAATCCTTAATTAACCTTTGAATTCGGGTCAGGGCGTTACGACTTGGTATCAGAGCTCTAGGTTTATGTTCCTTATGGGTGTGATGTCATGAGGTCGGTAGTGGATCTTTTGGCATCGATGTTGGTTTGGACTGGTCACACTGAAATTGCGACGATTTTGATTCATATTATGACGGTAATGTGAAGGATGATAGCACGATGTGAAAATCTTTTGAGGTAGTAAAATGATTAAGTTTGTAGTCGTTCATGTCCAGCTACATTTTCATGTTTGTGTGTTTATGAGTCACGGGGGTTAGTGTAAACCATTATGTGGTAACACCTTAGTCTTGTGTGATGTACATCACATGGAAGTTCGATATTTAGCAAGACTTAATAATTTCAGTTGAATCTTAGTTGGTATGCTTGTGGTTTCATCTATGGGATTGGGCGACTAAGTAACGTGATTTGTGAATGAATAATTCTATGGAAATTAGAATGTCTAAGTGACTTGATCATGATTTGGGTTTAGATGATCGTATGTATTAAGTATAAATTAAGAACAATTCAATGTAGTTCTTGAGACTTAGCTTTAAAAATGGTCGTGATACCGTAATCTTTTGGGTAAGATATGGATAGTGTGGCAACCTTGGTCTCGAGAGTATCCTTACTTTGATGGAAAATGTCGAGTAGTGTTCATTGTAACGTGACATTAAAGGTTTTGTATTTTCATCTATGGAGATTAGGTGACCGCAAAATGCTCGTAAATACTAGTCTTGAGGTGAGAATAAATTGGTTCCTTTGGCCAAGGACTTGGAGTTGGTGTACCTTGATTTTAATGTGGGCCTAGATAATCATGGTGATTGGAGATGACTTAGGAGTGAACTTAGACAACCAGGGAGTTCGGTATTAAGAACTACCCTTGTAATGTTCTAGGATAGGACCTCTCGCAGCGTCTTTAGGGTGAGCCTCCTCTCAGGCAAAACCCAAGGTCCCATGTCCTCTGAAGAATCTAGTATTACTAATGTATGGTCTCAGTGATAATGATACGGTTTTGAGAAAAAAGGATCCCTTGTGGAGTAAAAGGTATTGGCTTAAAAGATTTATAGGTAGTGCCCGATGCCCATACCCTACCATAGTTTTCTAGTGGTAATAGCTTGTGGTTTAGCAAGTGAGTATGATAACCTTATTGTGAGATGAGTTAATTATCATGACTGAATGTTCATTGAAGTTATACGATGTTCCGTGATAAGTTCGACCTAGCGCTAGTGTTGCAAGTAGGCAGTTGAACTTATGTTGATGATGCCTTGGAGGCAATTGCGAAGGCTTAACTAATGAAGCGTCGATGAAAATGATAGGATTTCCCTAGTAATTGTGAATTTAAGGTTGTACCACATAGTACGGTATTGCCGATGTCTCTCGTTAAATTATGGGATCCCTTATGACTTCAGGAATGAAGAGTTGTGATGGGTTTAATACATAGTGGTTGGTATTGTTATTTGGCCCTTGAGGAAATATTTTAGTGATTATATTCGGGTGTATACTTGAAAGTATTTTTGTCATGATAACTCTTAGTTTAGGGTGTGTCTGTTCATGGGAGATGATTTGAGTTGGAGGTATTTGTGTTAAGGTTTACATAACTATGATAAGCTACCAATTATTACAGTTCTGTTCAGTCATACTTATTATGGCGATATTTTGGGTTAGTACCATGGCTTGCTCTTAAGATTGTGTTTTGATATAACTTTTATGGATAATGTAGAAAACAAGTCGATAGTTGTTAGAGTATACCCTGGGAAGACTCAGAAAATGATGATGTTCATCTAGATTTTGGAAATAACATTCGTAATGGAGTGTTAGTGTGTGGCACTTGTGTGAGATGTTTACATGGTTCGGTATTACCCTAACGAGGGAAACCATTGTGCCTTAAGTATGGGTAAGGCTTTGAGGTTTTTAGACGCGATTAGGGTGGTTACAATTGGGATCGTATAGAATGTGTTAGGAGTTGCAGTAGTGTCCTGTGAATTGAATGGATGAAAACTGTGTAAGCATAAACAGTTTCCTAATTAGAGTAACCTCGGTGGTAAAAAAAATTAGTTATCACGCATTAAGGTTATGGAGACCTGGGTTTGAGGGATCAATGATTAAAGATAAATGTTGAAAGACGCACTTTTATTTAGACTTGGCTAGGCTTATCTATCATCAATAGGTAGCGTTGGTCCTAAGGAGGGAAGCCCAGTGCATAGCCCCCACAGAAATTATTTGTATTTTCGTTCTCCCATCAAGGAGTGATGATTTATGGTTAATGGTACAAGCAAGGTATGTGGTAAGGCTACAGAAATCAAGGGTACATTGTGGTTTAGTTCTTCGTTTGACTCGATACTTCAAAAAAAATTGATTGTTTCACTCTGGCGTGGCAGCTGCCTGATTCGTTAGATCTTCTTATGTATTCTTTGAGACCGATAATGGGAAGTTACTATCGTTTATGATTCATGTATGGCGCATCATAAGATCAGTAGTGATGCGGGCAGGCCAGCTGTGGATGATGCGTCGCGGTAAACGAGTGAACTCTTCTTCAAAAACACCCATGTTCTACATTAGTTTGTGTATGTGTGTGTCCTCGCGTTTGTTTCCTAATAGTTCCCTTACATCACGTAGTTTCTTTAGGTCAACACGTCTTGTTAGTTAACTGGTATAGTTGGTTGCGATTCGGTCATGTGTTTCACGATTGTGATTTGATAATATTATGAAAATCATGGCTTCATGATACGTTAGGTACTGGTGTTGCATTTGGTTATGAGTTGTCCAGGATATGATCTCCCGCGATATTTGTTTAATAATACCTAAAATGACTCTGGGTTAACATAAGGACCTCGTAGGATACAACGGTCAGATAGACCTTGGAGGTGAGGTGATTGTCTTGAAAATCATTGATGGGTATGACTAGAAGTGTTGAGGTTCTATCATTATAGCCTAGGCGCGATCTGAAATTGTGTAAGGAAACGTAGGTTGAAAATCCTATTATATGAATGATCCTTGACGATGAGTTCATTAGTGAAAGTGTGTCATCTGGTGGATATCGATCATCCCCAGGTTCATTTGATGTTGGAATGGGCCTCCTTGAGGAATTAGCAATGAGACCTTAGAGTTCATCTAGATGGAGTTGGCACGGACAAGTGTCGAGAATAAAATCTTTGGGTTTAGGTCAAAGTGTTGACGATATCCAAGGATTGGAAACTAATTATGGGCAATCGAATTCTATGTTGATGAACCAAGAATTTCGAGGATGAAATTTCCTTAGGAGGGAAGAATGTAATACCCCACCCTAGAAAATAGATGTTAAATAATAATTGGAGTATTTCATTAAGAAATGGAATTGGAGAAACAATTAAATAAGTGATTGAACTAGAATTGTACATAAAATGACAAGTTGCGCAAAGTGAATAAAAAGGAAACATTGACGTTGCATGCGCGGCATGGAGAGATATTTAGATTCAAATGGCCAAAATTAATATATTGTTGAATTACAACACGACTCAATTAAGAAATGAAAGACCGACAGTCACGAGGAAGTATAAATGGAAATTTAGTCGGTACGCGACACTATAAAGTGCAACCTTGCATGATTTTTCGAAAAATACTCATAGAGAGTAAAACTGGTTTGACCAAATAATTATGGGTACTAAAAATAAGGATAACAAGGCTATGGGGTCAAATTGGAAAAAAAATAAATGTTTTTCAAAAGGGATCGATCGATCAACGATGAGGATCGATCGATCGATCAACGATGAGGATCGATCGATCGATCGAACAGGTCTTCCGACAGTCTGCCTTATTTGATGCGCTGTTTGATTATGATCCCTTGATTTTGCCACTTGTAAGCTTATTATGTACTCCAGACCAAGATGATTTCGAGAGAGGGCATCACTTGGTTGTATATAAACGTTAGTTGGGGGTATGCTAGGGTTGAAAAACCCTCCTCTCATTCTTGCAGCCACCCTGTCCCTCTCATTCTCTAAGTTATAGTTCTTGAGGATGTTTTCTGTCCAAAAATGATAAAGCCAAAACCACCATATTACACCTCCATTTACAGAGATGAACCGTCCATTAGTAATCCTACAAACCCCCTACATCACCATATAGAAACCTTAGACATATGGTAGAAGGTAGAAGGTGAAATTCTTGAAGGTTATTGGGTGTTATGAAAATGGAGTTGGAAGAGAGTTCATGGAGGTTGAAGAAAGTTAGGTTGTAGATGGAGAATGGATTATTGGAGACAAGCTTTGGTGGGATTTTAGAGACCCCCTTGAGGCCACCTTTAAAGGTGGGGGGTCCTCCATCTTCTTCAACATCTACACCATTTTGGAAGCATTAGAGGTGGGATTCTTTAACCTTAGTTTATGTTTATTATTTAGCAAAATGTCAGATTGCTATTTACATATATTAGGTTTAATATATGTTGGATTTGTGTTGATTTGCATCCATGGAGTTCATTGGGTGGGTTTCTATGATTTCTTGAACATTTGGGTTTTCAAAGAACTGATTTAAATGGGTTTCGAATTTAACAAAATTTCATAATAGTATTTTGCACCATTCAGGTGAGAAATGTGTAAGAAAATGGTTAAAATCTGTTCATGGGTTTATTGGTCATACTATTGGTATTTTGTGTAAGTATGGGTATATGAAAATGAGGATTTAATGTACTAGTAGGCTTATTAGTGTCATGCTTACTATTTTCTAAGGAAAATGGCTACTTGCAACAAGAGGTTGAATGGGTCTTTAAAATCGATAAATTTCAGCCCCAAATCACAAACATTTTATCGAGTAAAGTGTTTTAATTTCAAGTTTTAAGGTGAATAAATTATTTCTTTGATAAAAGAACATTTGACGCATGTGTACCCTTTTTTGTTAGATTGATATAGTGATTTTTATGTTAATAAATCATTATAAAGTGCACAAATAAACTTTCATTTATAAAGTGTACTATTTAGTTTGCTTTAAACTAAGTTTGGGGTTAAAAGCATAAATATGTAAAAGTGTAGTCTTGTTGAGAACTTAGGGTAAAAATGTAATTAATGAGAATATAGGACACTAAGTGTGAAATAAATGATTAAGTATGGCCTTTTATGAAATTAGTCATAATGAAAGTGTGTGATGACAAGTTTGAAATTATAAAGTGTCAAGTGTGTAAATGTTGATTAAAATATGGTTGTAGTGTTAAACTCACAAAATCAAGTGCGAGGACTTTAATATGTTAAAGGCATGATTTTATATATTAAAGAGGCTAAAATACAAAATATGTAATTTTGACAAAGTGAGAAGTTGAACAAGTATTTTAATGACAAAAATGCCTATGTGTCGAGAACAGAACTCAAAAGGGGTGTTTTTGTGAATAACACTTGAAATATAATAAGGTTGCAAGTTTTGGTGAAGAAAGGGTAAATCGGTAATTTACCTAAAGTGGAACATTTTTATGAAATAAAAATGTAAGTGAATGTTTTTATACAAGTACGATGAAATTGAATTAAGTTCTAAAATGTGAATTATTTTTGTATAATATCAGCACATGTGTAAATAAAGAACTTAAAGAGAAGTAGTGATTTTCCATGTATAATGGAAAATGGACGGTTGAGTCCAAGTATTTGGCTTCGGCCCAAAAGGAATGCAAATTAAAGTATAAATTATGAAAATGTTGAACACATTGGCAAGATAATGATTTTAAATGATGTCGGACTAATTAATTAAGCAGGGCTATGCCGTCCCTAGGGTAAAAAACCCCAAACCAACTGCAGTAATATATGGCGGCGGAGACCGGTGGTGTGAGGCCACGAAGTCCGTGAGTGTTTGTTGGCAAATCATAAAAATAATGCTAAGTAATGAATCGAATATTCATGAAAGAGGCATAAATAAATGACACTAATTCATTGATTTACTAATGAAAGAATAACGCATTAAATGTTTAAAGTTCATGTGGGAACATGGGATGGTTTGGTAAGGTGACTTAATGAAATTAAGCTACCTAAGAAGATGTGAATTAAAGTAAGCACAAGCGTGTGTTACAGAGGTTTACAAGGGAAAATAATATTTTTTAAAACACGGCATTTGTGTGTGTTGAATGGAAGTCTTGAAATGGTTAAGCAACTCTGGCATGAGTTAATGAACATTGGATAGTAAATCTCCTTGAAAGTAAGCAGAATGTTTTCCAAACAAATGCCATTTGTTTAAACTATCTGAGTTAATGGGAAACACGTACAAGTCCTAATCATGGTAATGCAAATGACTGTTATTTAATTTCAGGTAAGTTAAATGGTATTAAATGATGTTTTTTGAATAAAAAGATTAAATACATTGGCATATGTATTTTTCAAAAGTATATATGTAGACATATACATATCTTCACATGCATGTAGTGTAGCGTGTGAGTACTTCTTTCTGCCTCTCATTTTTATACTGCATTTGTATATGATCCCACAGAGCATTCGACTCATATCCCTTCTTTGTTGATGAAGGTTGCATGGCATTCCGTACATTGAGAGCACTATACAGGTAAGTAACTATCTGCATTTATGATTAGTATCTCTATTTACTTGGCCTTGGGGGCACTTCTCTTGGGTCATATCACGTAGTGATTGTAATTTGGACTAGCATGCTATTAAGTGTGACGTTAAATACTAATAAAAATGGATTAGAAACATTATTTAGGATGTTTCATTGCACTTCACTATTAACGTACGGTTCGAATCGGGTTAATCCTTAATTAACCTTTGAATCCGGGTCGAGGTGTTACACATCACCTGTCACAATAGGCAAATATAATAAATTTCATAATTAAATATGCATAGAAAAATACATGGTACTACATTCTTCCCCCACTAAATAAGGAATTTGTCTTCAAAATTCCAAATATATACCTGATTGGAATATTTATGGATACCTCGCATGCATGACCTCCTATCTTTATCTAATGTGGACTTATCCTCACTGTGGTATACCCACTAGACTCTAAATAATGGAATGATCTTCGATCCAAGAATTGATTCTCTTCAATTAAAAATATGATGCGGTCCCTCCTCGTAAATCCCATCTAACTGTAACTCAATCCCGTCGAGGTTGATGTGGTGATAGGCGAACTCGTCCCTCAGAAATTTCCTCAACATTGATGCATGGACTACATGATATACGCACTGATGTTGGTCGGGAATGGGCAAACGGTACACCACCGGGATCATAGTATCTAGTATCATATATGGACCTACATATGGGGGATACCACTTCCCCTTGGATCCAAACCTCACAACTCGCTTAATCATGTGATTCCTTTAGCAACACCAAATCTCCCACTTAATACTCCAAGTTGCGCTTCCTCTTGTCAACCTGACTCTTCTGTCAGTCCTGCGCCATCTTCATCCATTCTTAAATGAGGGCCACCTTCTCAAAGGTGTCCCAAATAATGTTCAACCTAAATATCATGTTCTCCCTAGACTCTAACCAAAAACTTGATAAATGACACAGTCACCCAGATAGTGCCTCATCGGGTGCCATACGAATAGTTTCTTGATGACTATTGTTGTAAGTAAACTCCAAGAGTGACAAGGGATTATCCCAGCTCCCTTTGAGATTTAACATGTAAGGCCGAAGCATATCCTCTGAAATCTAGTTCGACCACTCCGTCTCACAATCTAACTAAGGGTGAAAGGTAGTACTTAAGTTCAGTTTCACTCCCATATCATCCTAAAACCCCTCTTTAATCGACATACAAACATATCGTCCCTATCGGACATAATATTAAGCGGTACCTCATAATGATGAACACTCTTCGTAATGAAAAGTATTGTTTAGTGCTCTACGATGTAGTATGTATACATTAGAAGGAAATGATTCACCTCGTCAACCTATTAATGATGACCCAAACAAAATCGTGGTCCCTATAGGACCTCTGCAATTCCACATTTAAATTTATGGAAATTCTCTCCTATTTTCACACAAGAATCTCTAAAGGCTGCAACTCGCACGTCGATCTATGGTATTCCACCTTTATTAGTTGATAGGTTCCACACCTTGACATAAGATAAACAATATACCTATTTCTTTTGTACAACCAAAATGATAGTCTCATGTCTTGGTACATCTTGTTCCCTCTGTGATGCATTGTGAATCGTGAACCATGTGCCTCAGCCAAATTGGCCTCCATAAATCAGGACACTCTGGCACCACCAAATATCTCTATAATCTCAATCCCCATCTGAACCGATCGATAAATACTTTAAAAATACAATCTCTCACACATTATTCTAAAAAAAAAGAGTCTGAAGTCTCGACCTGAATCACCCGCGACACAATAGTTGGAAGAACGGACACAACTGATAAGGAGGCATTCAAAAAATCCATATAATTCATAACACTCCAAATCTTCACCTAAATATCAGGTAAGTCATCCCCATAATTCACCCAAAAATCTTCCAAAGTAACAGTCGGTCTACGAGTCAAAACATTTTCTACCATTGTCTCCTTTATCGGATAGTACTGAATCTAGAAATGGTAGCCCTTCACTAACTCTAACCATATCATATATCTCATGTTAAAATCCCTCTTAGTGAATTAATATTAAAGACTCTTGTGGTTAGAAGATAGAATGAACCTTTCACCCAACATATGATATCTCTATATACAAAGTAAAAAGATGACTGACGCTAACTCCAAATCATGGGTGTAGTAGTTTCCCTCATGAGGCTTAAGCTTTCGAGCATCATAAGCGATAGGTATATCCTCATATATAATTATTCCTCCAAACCCTTAAAGTTATGCATCCGTATAAACAATATACTCAACGCATACCTGTGGAAAATCAAGAACATGTACAGTAGTGAGACTCTCATTGAGTTCCTTAAAGGCTCTTGAGCAATATGTGCTCTAAAAAATGGTACTCCCTTATGGGTTAGGTGAGTTAATGGATCGAAAATCTTTGAAAACCCTTGAATGAACCACATATAGTATCTAACCAAACCCAAGGATCGATCTAAATTCCATCCTTATATACAATGTGGTATAACAATTGCTCCTCTTAAAGCTAAAATCCACACGTTGAGACTTAGTATACAACTTGTGTTCCTGTAGTGTTTGAAAAACCAACCTCAAGTGTTTTGCGTGCTCCTCCTCTTATTGAGAATACAGAAAAATGTCAGTAATAAACACTATGATGAATTGATCCAATAAAGAGCGAAAGACCTTATTCATCAAGCCTACAAACACCATTGACACATTGGCCAAACCACATGGAATAACCCAGAACTCATACAATCTTTAATGCATCAGAAACATTGTCTTCAGAATTTCCTCCTCTCGAATATGAATTTTGAAAAATATTGATGCACCTCTCAACTGGTTGAATAAATCATCGATATATGGAAATTGATAAACCTTGGTCAACTCTCAGTATTCCATAGGTAATCGAAGGGAACCGTTATTCTCCTTAACGAATAAAATTAGAGCTCTACAATGATATGTGTTCCTCTCCATAAAACCCTGACTCAATAACTGTTGAATCGACTCGCATAACTCTCACATCTTTAATGCAGACATCCAGTATGATGCCCTCATAGTGGAACTATGCCAAATCAATAATAAAGTTTATCTCTCATATTAGAGATAACGTTGAAACATCATCAAACATATCCAAAAAATCCTCGGCAAATGGTATCGAATCTAACGATATGGTAACTGATTCATATAAACTCACATCAATATAGTATAAATTTGGTTTAGACACTTCTCTGAGCCTAAGCTTAGGCATATGAAACATCTCCTCCCAGGAATGGAAAACGTGATTGCCTTACTATTGTGTTAATCAATATATCCCTAGAATGAAATCATAAGTCGACATGTGTAAAAGCAATAAGTTGATAAAAAGAAGTGCAAATATTCTATCTCAACTGCCACGTGCCTATAAACGTGATGTAAAGCATAACCCCTGCCTATTATGGTTTGCACGTTCATAGATATATTAGAATTAGTCTTAAATAACCCCGATATAGATCCAAAAGTGTAACTAGAAAATGAGTGTGATGCTCTCCTATAAAAATAACTCAGGCATAAATACCATAAAAATAAAACTTACCCTCAATAGCTTGAGGTGGGGTTGGTTGATATAGCTTATAAGCGTTGAACACACATACATAGGGAAGTTGTAGGTGAAACTGTTCTTGATCTCTCGGTGGTGGCAAAGTCAGATATTGTTGTGGTGGAGGCAATGCCTGATACTATTGTGGGGCTAGCCTATATTGTTATTTCCCATGAGGAAGCCATTGTTGGAACTGGCTCAATAAAAGTTGAAAGCCCTTAGGTAACCTATTGAAAGAGTGTCCATGCTCAGTGTAAGAACAACATATTCCTTGGAAGGGGCGTCTCTACTAGTGTCCCTAGTGACCCTGGACCTAGGGTTGATCATTGACTCTTTATACCTACTGGCTTTATCCTCTCGAACCCTGACCCTACTGATTTTAATATTGTTGTCCCTATTTTCCATGTTCTACTGGGACCGAGTGGCTCTTCACATACCTTCCCTATTAGCTTTGTTTATCAATTTTAAAACTCTTAGAGGGTAGTTCCCCTTGTATTTGACCCCTCTAGTGTTGCTCTGAACATCCCTATCCTCAAGACAACTAACAATGCTCAACAGTCTTCGACCATTTATCGGCTCCCACCTTCTCTTTCTTCATCTCCTACCCATTTGTTTAGAAGTCTTGATGATCTTAGAAGTGAAGCAATGTGGCATCCATTACCTAAGTATACGTATTGAAGGTTGTGTTGCCAAGAAACACCTACCCGATCCTCCATGTCAAGCCTCGGATAAATCTATCCATCCTTTTTTCCCTTTGACTGACAATATCTGGGGTAATGTGTGAAAAGTAGGTAAACTCTTTCTCTTACTCAACCATAATACGATCCTCTAGCCTCAACCTATCATACAGATCTCTCAAATGCGCCTGCTATGATCGTGGTAAATACTTCCCCTCAAACTTTCTCTAGAACTGGTTAATGGTGAACATCGACCCATCCTCCTTGGAGATAATAAACTCCTACCAATGTAATGCATCCTCTACAATCCTAAAGTTTGAAAGTATCTACCTTTGAACATTCGTTCACTCTACGAGACGTAATTGCCTCTCTATATACCATCTCTACTGTTGGGGGTTTGTTCTTAAGACTATGTATTACATTTACTTTTGATTAAATGTGTGTCTGATCCATTTAAAAAAATAATCATGGTTAAAATAATGCCTTATATTTGTTTTAAATATAATGTAGACATGTCGGTCAAAAGATTTCATTAGAAATTTGGGTAAGCTGACTTCGAGTTGATCACCAGGAGATCTAAATTTTGGTTCCATCACTATTTAAATGTTCACAGTCGAGGTCGGGATTTGAAATCCTATGAGAAAAGTTGTGATGCAATCCTAATCATTAATATCCCACTATGGGAACTCAGTTGAGGGTTCGAGAACTTGTTCAATAGTTAACAAAGGATTGTGATTGTACGTCCCAAAAATGGATTAAACATGGTAACCCATGAGATTTAAGTCTTAAGGTTATTTTGATTAGACTCGGTCAATCTCACACCATTTGAAAATGATGAATAGATTCTTAATCTCGAGAATTATGAGGATTGGAAATCTTGCGCAAATGTCATTTTGACTGCTATCGGTGAAACCTGGTTTTAAATCGGATCAAATGATCGCTACACAATGGGTTATAGTTGTGTAAGTAGGACTCAGTGTAACACCGCGCCTAATTAAATACTGGGTGGCCAGTCCCATACCAAATTAAAACAGAATATACAGTTGGCTCATTCTTTGCATCACTGTGAAAAACATTTACAACTCACCCAATACCCAATTAAGCTGGTGTTAAAAACTTTCCAAATTATAATTTTAACAAAATCCATTTTTAGTTTAAGAATAAGACTACACAATTTATTCTACAACACTAACAACTGAACAGATAACACAAAAGAATTTAAATGCAATTGGAATAATCATTACCAAATAATAATCCAATACAGTGATTCCCAATAATAACAAATGTATTAAAATGACACGAGTACAAGAGTATATGACTCATATAGAAAAGAGATAATTGAGTTCCTTTGGGTGACATGCCCTAACTAAAAGAATACTGTGAATCAAATGAAGATAGGCATCTAAGAAATACTCCATAGCTCCATAGCTCATCATAATTTGCTAAGGTTGGCGTCCCTGTTGCTGGACACCTGATATAGAAGATACAGTAGAAAAGAGAATATGCAAGGAAATGGGTCAGAGCCCGATGTGAAAATGATTTTTAAAACAACAAGTATTTAACAAGTGCAATAAAGCATTTATTATGTACATGTTAGTATCCAGCTCTCACTTTATATTCTCACCTCTCAGGTATAGTGCACACTTAAATTTTCCTATTAACCTCCTAGTTAATGGCTCCTCTTCATAAATTTCCATAATATAATTCCCTCCCATATCATAACCCCATATGTCCCATGCCATACGTCATACAATCATTCCTATACGTTTCTCATTAACATGATTAATTTCTCATTAATATGCATTAAGCTTTTCAATTCTATAAGAATAAACATTCATCAACTTAAATCCATTCTCTTTCTCTATTCACCGTTATCCACAATTATCACACAGTAGATCATTTAACCACTATATGCACATACATTTAATTCATTATATATATATATATATATATATATATATATATATATATATATATATATATATATATATATATATATATATATATAATACGGCACCCCGAGTCACAACTGCGGTGTAATGCATTACTCTGCTTTCATGTCCCAATATCGCTGGTCGCCGAATAGGGGATAAAAGGTTCGGTAAGGATTCCACGAACCACAAACAATAACATATAAATGGAGGTGAACATAGTTCTCGTATCCATAGGTCACGAAAATACCTACGTTCCTATAGTTAGCGGACTTATCAACTCCTCGATAAGTCTTTCATAGACCTATGTTCTCGAGCGAAAAATAAAAGATCCCATGGATTCATCAGGGTATGACTGCCCTCACCCGCAAACCTCCCCATCGATAGCAAGTAAGCTAGGTATTTCATACACATAAATTATCAATCAATCAAATAGGCATTATCATATCTATAATATAATATCAACAAGGTACTCACATTACCCTAAGGTAGTTCCCATACGTAGCATTATATCTCTTTAACTTTAATCATTCCCTGGACTCACTCATTACTCAAGGTTCAAATAGGTTTTCCTCAATATATTTATTTAGTAAGAAATTACTAATATCCTACTGGTCCATATCATCTTATCTCCCAAATTACCACGAATTAAACTCTCCTTTAATTATGGTTAAAACCGATAGTTTCAAATCTCTTATAAATACATCCTCTATCAACTAGGATTGAATACCATCATCACATCGCTCATAGTCTATAGTGTTTCGTTCACACTATATGACTTATCAACAAAACCAACATCCTCGCATCCTATAACATCCATCCACTCCCGACATCGTTATGGTTCATGCATGGAGTGTCTCGTAAAGTGAAATCCAAAGAAGGAACCCCTCCAATACACTACTACTTAACTTTGTCGATCATGGAGGTACGTTAACTTCAAATACGAAACCAGGATAACCTCATCCCTTCTTTCAACCAAATGTGGTATCAACTCCCATCTCTATCCAGGAGCCATACCACTAAGCACTTGTATTACACGCAGTCCTTGCGCAATAAATAATGAGCTTAAACTCAGTCCTTGATGTTCAAATTGTAACCCTAAGGCTGCCCAGGTGTTATATTAACTCCCCCATACTAGACCTATCCTTAATCCTCATGCATACAAATTAGAATCCAACACATGAATCTAGCAACCGAGATTTCTTCCAATTTAATTATCATCATTCTAATCAATTAAATCCCAATCAAATTAATTCGAATCTTATCTAGGGCTTAATGAGCTTCTCTAAGTCCCTTAATATACAATTGATAATCACCAAAGATACACAAAAGGTTTGGGATAAGAACCAACATTAAAAATAAACAACTTTAGGAATTTTGGGGAGGTCGATCGATCGAAGGTAGGGGGTCGATCGATCGATCGCCCATATAACAGCCCAGTTTTCTGCATATCTTCTACTATGGGTTTCATCACTTTCGATCAATCAAACCTTCATATTAACAATCCAAATGACTTATAATCCTTACTACATGATATATCAATATATAAAAATGATTTCTAATGATCTAAACACCCTACAATCATCAAGAGATTGAATTAAAAACATGTTTTTATCCTCTTTTTCTAGAAAATTATTAACATAATATCTTCAAGAACACATCAATGGTTTTCATAATTTCTTCAACAGATTTATGATCATTTCATGGATTACTAACAACCTATAACATGAGTTTGATTCCTATATATGTTCATATTTCCGGAAATCCATTTGAACTCCATCTTTATCTTCCAAACATGAAAATCATATCTTTTTATAACTATTCTAACGTGGACAATATACAAACTTAGATTGAAAATATCAAACACTTGCCTCTAATGAAGGTCTGATCCTTTGGTGTAGTATATCACAAGTGGTTCTCCCCTTTCCGGCCAACTTTCAGTGGCGGTTGGTGGTGGTGACCTTTGGTATTTGTTCTTCTCCTTCCGGAGTAAGCTTTTTGTAAGGACACAAATTTCCAATTGAGTCCATATATAGTTTTGGCTCAATTCCGAACAAAAACATTTATTCATAGGATAGCATTTAATTGTAATATTATCAAGCCTATGAAGTGTTTGTTGAAGTCATAGCGGCAAAGAGTATAAAGCTTCATCAAATGTGACGATTTGCGTGCCTCGTTTCTACGTCATCAACTATGGTTCCATGCTCCCAAGGTATGAATGCAATTATATATATATAGGAGCTTGGAACAAAGTTTATTGGGTGTTAGATTTTGTAAAAACTGTGTTTTAATTTTCAGAAAGAATTTAATAAAACTTTAAAAATAAGTTTATAAAGTTTTCTGGGATAAAATCGAATTTTCCAAAACTTTCTGGTTTTTCATTCGATAGAGTCGTTCGAACGAGATTGTCATTCGAACGAAAATGTCGTTCGAACGAAAATGTCGTTCGAACGAACTTGCCAACGAGTTCTCATTTTAGGCCACTGACATGTCGTTCGATATGTCGTTCGAACGAACCTTCTGTTCGAACGAGATATCCAACGAGATTCTAACGAGTTCACTCTGGAACGTCATTAGAAGTCTCGTTCGAACGAGATTTCGTTCGAATGAAATGTCGTTCGAACGAGATGCCAGGCGGGAACAGTTATTGGCAGTTTTTGGGTAGTTTTGCACCCACTTCCCCACTTGGTTTTTAACCAACTTTTTCAGATTTTAATATGTGCGGGAATCACTTTTGATGATTAATCTTTTTCACAACCTTCTAACTCCTAGAGAGTGTTTTGAGAGAAAATTCAAAGAGGGAAAAAGATCATGTTTTGAGTGACATTTTTAGAGAAAAATATTTTATCACTCTAGTGTTTGGACCCATATTGTTTATTCCAAGTTCTTATATACTTATCAATTGCTTGGAGTTTGGCACCGATTTGTCTCTTCCATTTCAAAGAGAAGTTTTGGGTTTTGCTTCCACCACCCACAAAGAAAGAAGAAGTGTTTCTATGTTAATTTACCCACACGGAGAAAGGCTCCATGCTCGGGTGACGGTGACCATATAAAGTCCCATCGGTGGATTCCGAGACCGTGGTGGTGTTCCAAGGTTATCCGCTAGGAAGAGGCGTCTATAAGAAGAAGCGTCGAGGCTTGAGAGGGATCGAGTCGTGCGTTGTAAGTCTATCTGTCTTGTAAGTGTAATTCCGTATCTAGTGGATTTGTGGCTAGGGCCGTCCGAGGTTGTTTCCCGTCTTGGGTTTTTCCTCGTACATCGGGGCGTAGTGTGATTGGTTTATTTTATCTTGCATAAATAACGTAGAACGCATGCATAGAATAATTCAAGATAAAATTCGGTTTAAATCATCGCACTCATTTAATTTGGGCTAAATTATATATTGGGTAAAGTTTAGTTAATTCAAGTCATTTGCTAAAATTTGGTTTCGCCTAATTTGCTAATATTGATAAATATGACTTAGGCAAATTCTAGGACTTGGATTAGTTAATTGGTTTAAGTGAATTACATTCATTGTTTAATTTTATTCAACCATCTTCCTAACGCTTCCGCATCATCTTCGAGTTTATATAAAAGGAAATTGTAATATTTTTAATTGTCTTTAAAATTGACAAATTCGGGGATCCATCATCTCTAACTTTCTCAAATTGGTATCAGATCCAAAAACGATAAATTATTTCGTTAAGATCTTTTAATTTTTGGCTAAAATGGATTTTTCCGCATTTTCAAAATTTCCTATATTTGATGGTTCAAACTACGCGTATTGGAAAGCGCGTATGAGATCGACACTAAAATCTATCGACGAGAGAGTTTGGATGTCTGTTGTTAATGGGTGGTCCCCACCAACTTATTTAGTTGAAAATGAACGTGTTATCAAACCCATCGATAGATGGACTGAAAATGAGTTTAAGCTTGCTAATTTCAATTCCCGTGGTTTAAATGCCTTGTTGAGCGTTGTCACACCGGATGAATTCCAACGTATTATGACGTGTGAAACCGCTAAAGAAGCCTGGGATATTTTACAATTAACTCATGAAGGAACTAGTGTCGTTAAAGCTTCAAAACTCCAAAACCTCACCACTCAATTTGAAACTATCAAAATGAATGAAAAAGAAACTTTTGATGAATTTTATGCTAGACTTTCTGATATTGTTAATTCATCTTTTAACTTGGGAGAGAAAATACCTGACGACCGTGTTGTAAAGAAAATTTTAAGGTCCCTACCCGATAGATTTATTCCGAAGGTGACCGTTTTAAATTATTTACCCACTTTAGCCTCAACGAAATTAGAAGAGCTTGTAGGTGATTTACAAACCTATGAACTAGATATGTTTCCCTTTAAAACTGAAAAGAAAATCGAAAAGGGCGTTACTTTAAAATCCCAAAAAGAGGTCAAACAAGTAGTAGAGAGCGAGAGTGATAGTGACTCGGAAGACATGACTTTTTTTGCTCGTAAATTTAGAAAATTTCTTACAATTAATAAAGATAAATTTAAAAATGATTTTAAGAAATTTGATACTTCAAAACATGATAAAAGAGAAAAGATTTCTAAAGCCGAGAAGATCCCTAAACCTAGTAATGAACATTTAGATAGGGACGAGTCTAATAAGTGTTTTGGTTGCGAAGGTTATGTCCATAGGGCTTATGAGTGCCCCACTAAAATAAGGAAAGAGGGTAAGCGACCCATTTCATATAATGTGACCCTTAGTGATAGTGATAAGGAAGAGAATCCCGATTCCCCCACTACGAAAAATTTTGTGGCTTTTATGGCTAGTCATGTGAGTGATAGTGAGAACTCATCGATTGATGAAACTTTAACACATGACACTTCCAAGGTCATAGTTTATGATTCTCTTATTTTTGATGATAGTGAGAGTGGAGAAGAAAGAGAGAGTGAAAATGAAGAAGAGGTTAATGTGAGTGAACTTCAAAATGCTTTTCAAGAACTTTATAAAGAATCTATTAAATTAAAAAGAGATAATTTGAAGTTAGAAGCTAGTTTAAGAGAGAGTGTCAAGGTCATTGATGAAAATGCTTTAATAGAAGACCTTAGGACACGTGAGAGAACTCTTCAAGAGAAGCTAGAATATGTAGAAGGCGAAAGAGATAGCCTTAAAGGTTTAATGGAATCCTTGAAAAAGGAGCTTCTTGCTTTTGAAGAGCGAAATGTTTTATTAGAGTCTAACATTTTAGAATTGCAAAATAAATTAAAAGACTCTAGTAATGTCAAATTTAATTTGGAGTGTCATTCGGAAAAATTAGATAAAATCTTAGGAACGGTCCAAATTAAAAATGACACTTGTGGTTTAGGCTTCAATACTTGTAATGAGTCTACTCATAAAGCCAAGACCAATGTTTTAGGAGAATCTACTAGGAATGCATTTAAAGATCACTCCTTAGGTAAATCTTTTCGACATGTTTTTGCTTGTACACATTGTGGTCGAAAAGGTCATCTTAGAAAATTTTGTTTTGATCTTAAACGAATTTCTAGAAAATCCCATAGTAAAATAACCACGGTAGTTAACGTTCCAACACCCCAAGATAGTCATTCTTCATTAATTTAGGTTAGGAAATCCAACTTGGTTGCCTTGCAAAATAGGGTTTTTGATTCTCATTTACTTTCACATGCTTCCTCCCTTGCTAAATCTAAAGGATGAATGTGTTAGTGTTTTGCATATTTTAGCGTTTGTACTTCATGCTATATTCACATGCTAAATGTATGCTTGTTTTAGTCATTTTCTAGTCATTGCCTTATTTCATATCACATGCTAGAAATTTCGACTTGTTTATCTTTTTGTATTATATTTTGTGTTTGAATTAATTGAAAAATATAAAAAGATTTTTTTTTATCATTTGTGTTTTATTTATTTCATTTAAGCTTAATGAAAAATACAAATGATTTTTGTTTGTCTTTTTAGTATATATTTATTTTTGATTAAAAATGTTAAAAAACTCAAAAAGATTTTTTTTGTGTGTGTATTTTTGTTTGACACACTTTATGTGGCATATATTTGTGTTTGAATCCCATCTTTTACGCTCCCACGTGGCAAGAACTTTTGGTTTAGGTTTTCAATCCTTAATATGTTCTTTACCATATTTTATGGAGTAGTTGGATTTTGTGTTGTTTAAATGGATTCTATTTTTATATGCCTCTATTCACACATGCACGAGCTCTTTTGAAATCTTAATGTCACATGTTATATTTGAGCTTTTTGAGGTGTTCTCCTACCAATCTAGTCATCTACATATCTATGACCTAGGAGGACTAGTGCATGTCAAAATCCGTTGCATGTGAGATTTGTGTGAAAATGAAAACATGATAAATAAATGTGCACGGGGAAGGGCTCCGAAAGGATGAATTAAATCCTTTCCGATAGTAAGCCACCGTTTATTGGATCTAAAAGAAATACGTGATCCAAAAGCCTAAAAAAAGAATATTTGGCATTAAAAAGAAAACAATTGCCAAGGCCTATGTTTGTTTGATATATTCATTCAAAAGCAAAAGAATATATATGCTTATTGAGGGAGAATTGGATGGTATATCAACGGTTTGCACAATGTCCGTTTATCCTAGTTGTCTTTAATGTCATGACTCTATTTGGTTTGTAGAATCATCATCATGCTAGGCTTGCATGCATTGTGTATGTTTGTTCATTGAGTTCAATCTATATTGTCACATGAGGTTATATTTAACTGTGATGAAGTTTGCAATCAAATGAGAACTCCGTGAACGTTTCTTACGTGTTTGGGTCTAAATTTAATTGTTGCTAGTTCACACCCCAACACTTCCGTTTCCATATGACACATTTTTGCCATACGAGTGTGCAAACTTATTGTATTTTGTGTCATGTGTGAGTTTATATCTATTTATATATGCAAGTACTCTATTGGTATATTTCTAGTATATATATTTATGATATTTGTTTTGCCTTTGCCTTGCTTTTGTTACCCATATGCCTTCATGTCTTATCACTTTAAGCTTCAACATGCTTTTATGTTTATTAGTTCTTTATCCTTTACCTATTCCTGAACAAAAGGGGGAGAATGATGATAGGCGGAGAAATGGTATCTAATCCTATTATTATCGTATCTTAGTTTGAGGGAGATTTATCTTAGGGGGAGACGTCTTTCTAAGTAAGTCATGTGTTTGATAAAGGGGATAATTATTTAGGGGGAGTAATTAATTAAAATTGCATTTAATACTTTGATATTCCCTATGCATTTGATGAGCTTGCTTAAGTGTGCAGGATTTCTTCTAAAGCGGATTTGTTTAAACGGCAAAGCGTTTGATCCTTGGGTTGAGTCAAGTTTGGGTGGGTTATGTTTTGAATCTAGTGAGCTTGACGGCCCTTTAGGATTTTTGTTTGGTTTTTGTCCCGGAATAGCCAAAGGGGGAGATTTGTAAGGACACAAATTTCCATTTGAGTCCATATATAGTTTTGTCTCAATTCCGGACAAAAACATTTATTCATAGGATAACATTTAATTGTAATATTCTCAAGCCTATGAAGTGTTTGTTGAAGTCGTAGCGGCAAAGAGTATAAAGCTTCATCAAATGTGCTGGTTTGCGTGCCTCGTTTCTACGTCATCAACTATGGTTCCATGCTCCCAAGGTATGAATGCAATTATATATATGTAGGAGCTTGGAACAAAGTTTATTGGGTGTTAGGTTTTGTAAAAACTGTGTTTTAATTTTCAGAAAGAATTAAATAAAACTTTAAAAATAAGTTTATAAAGTTTTCTGGGCTAAAATTGAATTTTCCAAAACTTTCTGGTTTTTCATTCGATAGAGTCGTTCGAACGAGATTGTCGTTCGAACGAAAATGTCGTTCGAACGAACTTGCCAACGAGTTCCCATTTTAGGCCACTGACATGTCGTTCGATATGTCGTTCGAACGAACCTTCTGTTCGAACGAGATATCCAACGAGATTCTAACGAGTTCACTCTGGAACGTTGTTAGAAGTCTCGTTCGAATGAGATTTCGTTCGAACGAAATGTCGTTCGAACGAGATACCAGGCGGGAACAGTTATTGGCAGTTTTTGGGCAGTTTTGCACCCACTTCCCCACTTGGTTTTTAACCAACTTTTTCAGACTTTAATATGTGCGGGAATCACTTTTGATGATTAATCTTTTTCAAAACCTTCTAACTCCTAGAGAGTGTTTTGAGAGAAAATTCAAAGAGGGAAAAAGATCATGTTTTGAGTGAGATATTTAGAGAAAAATATTTTATCACTCTAGTGTTTACACCCATATTGTTTATTCCAAGTTCTTATATACTTATCATATGCTTGGAGTTTGGCACCGGTTTATCTCATCCGTTTCAAAGAGAAGTTTTGGGTTTTGCTTCCACCACCCACAAAGAAAGAAGAAGTGTTTCTATGTTAATTTACCCACACGTAGAAAGGATCCATGCTCGGGTGACGGTGACCATATAAAGTCCCATCGGTGGATTCCGAGACCGTGGTGGTGTTCGAAGGTTATCCGCTAGGAAGAGGTGTCTACAAGAAGAAGCATCGAGGCTTGAGAGGGATCGAGTCGTGCGTTGTAAGTCTATCTTTCTTGTAAGTGTAATTCCTTATCTAGTGGATTTGTGGCTAGGGCCGTCCGAGGTTGTTTCCTGTCTTGGGTTTTTCCTCGTACATCGCGGCGTAGTGTGATTGGTTTATTTTATCTTGCATAAATAACGTAGAACGCATGCATAGAATAATTCAAGATAAAATTCGGTTTAAATCATCGCACTCATTTAATTTGGGCTAAATTATATATTGGGTAAAGTTTATTTAATTCTAGTCATTTGCTAAAATTTGGTTTCGCCTAATTTGCTATTATTGATAAATATGACTTGGGCAAATTCTAGGACTTCGATTAATTAATTGGTTTTAGTGAATTATATTCATTGTTTTATTTTATTGAACCATCTTCCTAACGCTTCCGCATCATCTTCGAGTTTATATAAAAGGAAATTACAATATTTTTAATTGTGTTTAAAATTGACAAATCCGGGGATCCATCATCTCTAACTTTCTCACTTTTTCTCTTCCCAAGCAACCATTCACTCTCTCTAGGAAGATGACTTCTCTATTTTGTGTAGAAGAGATGAATAACCCACGTACACTTAATCTCCAAATACTTCTAATATGACAAAATCCAAAATCACTATTCATCCCCTTTGTAAAAATGACCAAAATCCCCTTTTCGGTTGTCTTTTCATTTTCAAATGACCCGAGACCCAAAACCAACATCCTAATAGACTTTTCTGACTATTTTAACCGTTTCGGACGCAACGATGTAGTCGAAATGACTATAAGGTCGATATAAAATAAACTCCCTTTTTAATTTAATAAATTAGTCCCGACACGTCCCATACCGTGTCAGACTAAAAATTTAAATTATTGAATTAATATCTCACAACCATATCAATAACATCAGATTCAAATATTACCTAAATATCTTTAAGTAATATTCAGAATCATACATTTTAATATCCACAATTCGGATAAAATCCAAATGAATTAATTAATAATAAAATCTAATTAATCCATTAATTTAAAATATAACCTATTTTAAAAGTCATTAAAATCACGGGGTATTACATACTTCCTCCCTTATAACAGAATTTCATCCCAAAATTCGGAAAGATAAATGATACTGGTAAGGTCAACTCTGAGTATAAATCTCACATCGCAAGTAATCTATGTCGTACCGCCCATACTGTACATTATCAAGATCCCCGTTAATGTTACACCAAGTCTCACCATATAGTTTCAACAGAATCGAATTTTAACTTTACTCAATCTTCCGTATACCATCCTCGTGACAAAGTTTAGAAAAAAATGATCCTCACTTATTAAACAAATAAATCCTCAAGTCACAAATACTTACTCTTTCACAATTATAAAAACTACTACAATCCAACCATCCAGGGCGCCCATACACCCTATCGTATATCTTTCATTACAATATTATCGCAAAGGTTATAAACTCATATCCTAAAGACCTATCTTATTTCGACTCCCAAGGGTTATTAGTTTCATGTGTGGGATGTCTTGCAAGCGAAATCCAAACAAGGAACCCCCCGATACACTACTACCTGAAGTAGTCGGTCATCGAAACTCCCCAGGTCCTTAGTCAATAGTTTATAACCTCTCTACAGGTTTTATCGATTTCAAATAAAGGTCTACTCATCTACTCACTTATAAAAGACAATATGCTGCCTATACGCTCTCATATACCATAAGTCAATGCACGCCTCTAGTCACATCATGTTCGGACATACCCAAAGTAAGTAATTCCGTGATAAAAATTAAAACCACATGATAACAATATATGTGTCCCACACCCCTCGGTGAATCTACGTAAATAACAGTGTTATTGGCAAAGTTTAGTAACCCTTTTTCCCATAGAATATTAATCGCTACAAAAATCATTACACGCCTCATAATTCCTTAGATAGAAAACATACCCTCATTCACGGGTGGTGGTTTTTGAGTCCCACTATTATAACTTTGCTCCGATGAGTCAAGAAAAATTTTACCCCAAAATTTTCAGTTCTAGCTAACCAGACTCCACTATATGCCCAAGCCTTTGAATATTTTGCCTTCTCTAGGTAACACACAAAATTCTCGAATTTCAAGAACTTCTACTGATGACTCTCCTCAATTTTCCATAAAAGGGGTGACCTCGACTCCGGTCATCACACTCGAACATACTTCATAACCTCCTAACTACGATCTCCGCTATCCGTCCAATGGCCCTCATCTGCCATACTTCTTGTACGAACCCGTCCGAACGTAAATAAGATTCACTAATATATACGAAATCTTACCAAAGAAATCAACAATCCTATACATAGGGCTCTACATTAAAGAACTATAAGCAGAAAACACAGTAAGCCCTACAGATGCTAAAGGACACTAGAACTTGATGCTCTGATACCACCTGTAACACCCCGCCTAATTAAATACCGGGTGGCTAGTCCCATACCAAATTAAAACAGAATATACAATTGGCTCATTCTTAGCATCACTGTTGAAAACATTTATAACTCACCCAATACACAATTAAGTTGGTGTTAAAAACATTCCAAATTATAGTTTCAACAAAATCAATTTTTAGTTTAAGAACAATTGAACATATAACACAAAAGAATTTAAATGCAATTGGAATAAACATTCCCAAATAATAATCCAATATAGTGATTCCCAATAATAACAAATGTATTAAAATGACACGAGTACAAGAGTATATGACTCAGATAGAAAATAGACAATTGAGTTCCTTTGGGCGACATGCCCTAACTAAAAGAATACTGTGAATCAAATGAAGATAGGCGTCTAAGAAATATTCCATAGCTCGTCATATTTTGCTAAGGTTGGCGTCCCTGCTGCTGGACACCAGATATAGAAGATACAATAGAAAAGAGAATATGCAAGGAAACGGGTCAGAGCCCGATGTGAAAATGATTTTTAAAACAACAAGTATTTAACAAGTGCAATAAAGCATTTATTATGTACATGTTAGTATCCAACTCTCACTTGATATTCTCACCTCTCAGCTAGATTGCACACATAACATTTCCTATAAACCTCCTAGTTAATGGCTCCTCTTCACAAGTTTCCATAATATGATTCCCTCCCATTTCATAACCCCGTATGTCCCATGCCATACGTCATACAATCATTCCTATACGTTTCTGATTAACATGATTCATTTCTCATTAATATGCATTTAGCTTTTCAATTCTATAAGAATAAACATTCATCAACTTAAATCCATTCTCTTTCTCTATTCACCGTTATCCACAATTATCACACAGTAGATCATTTAACCACTATATGCACATACATTTAATTCATTATATATATATATATATATATATATATATATATATATATATAATACGGCACCCCGAGTCACAACTACGGTGTAATGCATTACTCTGCTTTCATGTTCCAATATCGCTGGTCACCGAATAGGGGACAAAAGGTTCGGTAAGGATTCCACGAACCACAAACAATAACATACAAATGGAGGCAAACATAGTTCTCGTATCCATGGGTCATGCACAAACCTACGTTCCCATAGTCAACGGACTTATCAACTCCCCGATAAGTCTTTCATAGACATATTTTCTTGAGCGACAAATCAAAGATCCCATGGATTCATCAAGATATGACTGCCCTCACGCGCAAGCCTCCCCATCGATAGCAAGTAAGCTAGGTATGTCATACACACAAATTATCAATCAATCAAATAGGCATTATCATACCTATAATATAATATCAACAAGGTACTCACATTACCCTAATATAGTTCCCATACGTAGCATTATATCTCTTTAAATTTAATCATCCCCGAGCTGCACTCATTACTCAAGGTTCAAATAGGTTTTCCTCAATATATTTATTCAGTAAGAAATTACTAATATCCTATTGGTCCATATCATCTTATCTCCCAAATTACCACAAATTAAACTCTCCCTTAATTAGGGTTAAAACTGATAGTTTCAAATCTCTTATAAACACATCCTCTATTAACTAGGATCGAATACCATCATCACATCGCTCATAGTCTATAGTGTTTCATTCACACTATATGACTTATCAACAAAACCAACATCCTCGCATCCTATAACATCCATCCACTCCCGACGTCGTTATGGTTCATGCATGGAGCGTCTCGTAAAGAGAAATCCAAACAAGGAACCCCTCCAATACACTACTAATTAACTTTGTCGATCATGGAGGTACGTCAACTTCAAATACGCAACCAGGATAAATGATAGGCCCCTAGTGTAACCTCGGCCTAAAGACACCTACCTCGGCTGATATCAGGCCGAGACATTGATCGACCCTATGTAGGCCATGGGCCCACGATATCATCCCTCGGCCAGACCAACCTCGACCCAGGCCGACACTACCATTTACACTTTAATGAACACTACGCACATTGCAGGCATCAACAACATCCTCATGTACCTGGGTATAGCAACCTCGGCCAATAGTAGGTCGAGGTGACAAGGAGCCTTGGTAACCTTCAACATGGAACCAGACCTACCTCGGCTTGGACCGGGGTGACAAGAAGCACTATGTAATCATCATCATGCTATATGTCCAACCTCGACTAGGGCCGACCCCAGCATATGTCTCGACTGAGATCAGGTCGAGACTCCTTATGACACATCTCGGATTGAACGGACATCAAGCCTTTACAGTTCGGCCTCTCCCAGGCCGAGGTCATTCACCAATATGACTGCCGAGCATCTGTTGACATTTGGATAAGGACACCTGGGCACAAATCAGTTGTAACAAGATTATTCTCCACACATGGGGAGAATATTTCATCATCATTCCTTACATGTGACAGTGACATATGGCACTCCCACATTGGTGAGGATATCACACTCATGCTCATTGTATGCATGGGGGGTGCACTACACCCCCTTGGTACTATATATAGGGGTCATCCCCTACCTTGCAAAAGGACCCCAGCTATTAAACCCTAGCCAAAACTCTGTCTAAATATACAGTAGAAAGAGAAAGCTTGAGAGAATTGTATCCATGGCCATTAGTGCCTTCATTCAGTGATATCACTCACACACTCAAAGTGGACGTAGGCCAGGATTGGCTGAACCACTTATATTCCGGTGTTGGTTCCTCATATCCTCATCTCCTTCTCTTATCTCTTTATATAGCTGTGCTGCCATTATTATTTATATATTGAGCTTGGAAACACCTTGTCTGGTGGTGCTGATTCTTAGCATCATCATTTTAGCGCCGTCTGTGGGAACAAGAAGCTATCTCTTCCTCTTTTTCTGCTTAACCTCATCGGAGACTCTGGTTGTGAACCAGGAACCACCCCTTGCGTGGAGCTGTTTCACCATTGAAAGAGTCCTTTAAGGCATTAAGCTCACTTGCTGCTCAAGCTCTTTATTGTTAACACATGGCACCAGAATTACCACCGCCTCTTCCGCCGCCCAGAGGTGGAGGGGCTAGCTCCAGTCAGGCTCCTCCCCAGTCCGAAACGGCGAACGTAGCAGCAGCCTTGAAATCTTTAGCTGCAACACATCAAGCCATGAAGGAGCAATTTGCCAAGCTCAGCCAAACCATGATGATGAGGCCACCTGTAGTCTCACCGGACATGATAACTCCGGCGGCGGTTCAGCCACATCCTGATGCTAGGGGACCACCCCAGGCGCCCATGAAGGACCAACCTGCACCCCAGCGAAGGAGGCACGTTGCTGACCCTAGGCGCTTGCGCCTGGGGAGGCAGGGAAACCCTTGCCTAGAGGACAGGTATGATGACCTAGAGGCTGAAGAGGCCCCAGAAGACTGCTGGGAGCCATATGAGGTGTCAGATAACACTGTACGACCTCCTAGGCAGAGTCAAGGATGTGTCGGCCAAAGAAGAGATTAGGCCCAACAAAGAGGGTCGGCCTTTGGCAGGTTGAGCAGAGGGTCGACCTTCAAGAGGCTGGGCCCGGTGAACGACCTAAGACAGAGGCTATCAAGGTCGAGGAGCGCAGCAGGCTCTCAGAGAGGGGGTAGGCAAGGTCGGCCAGACCAAGGCCGACCCTGTGGAGGAAGAGCCAGGGAACAAAAAGAGGTCAACAATCAGCGTGTTGTGGCTGGGTAACCCTCTATCCATTTAAGGGAGGTGGCAGGAGATAACCTCGGCCAAGCTGAAGACAGAAGAACCAGGAATGACTCTATCCAACGCCTAGAGGAGAAGATAGGAGACCTCATTAAGAGCAGGGACCCATTACAGAGGGGTTACTCAGAGGGATCCCCATTTGTGGCTAGGATAGTAGGGTTCCCAACCCCAGCCAAGTTCAAGCCTCCTACAGTGACTCCTAAGTATGATGGTAGCACTAACCCTGTGCACCATATCGAGATGTATCAGTCGGCGGTAGACATTTACTCGATACCCGATGAGATGAAGTGCAGGGCCTTCTCGGGAACCTTGACAGGGGCAGCGCACAATTGGTTCACCTCTCTTCCAAAGAACTCGATTGAGAACTTCAAAGGCTTGGCAGAGCAGTTCATCCACAACTTCTGCTTTGGGGTAAGACCTCAAAAGAAGACTACCCACCTGTTGTATGTCAATCAGGCTAAGGGTGAAAGCCTAAGAGACTACATAGCAAGATTCAACAAAGAGAAGTTGGAGGTGGAAGATTATGAAGAGAGCATAACCATGACCACCCTGATAGGAGGCCTCCAAGAAGGGCAAGCTATTGTGGAAGCTGGCGGAAGACCCCCCCAGGTCTATGGCAGAGCTGCTATCCACCGCAGGGAAGGTGATGAATGCGGAAGAGGCAATGACAGCCAAGGATGAGGAGGAGAACCGCGGTAGCATAGGAAAGTCCCAGGGTAAGAAAGAGGGGAAGAAGAGGTCAGGAAACGACAAGTTTGCTCATTACACTCCTCTGATTGTGAGCTGTGAGCACATACTCAATGAGATTAAGACTGACCGGTCTCTGAGGTGGCCTGAGAAACTGAAGGCCCCGCCACATAAGAGGGACAAAAACCTATGGTGTGAGTTCCATCAGGATCACGACCATGCCACAGATAGATGCTTCGCTCTAAAGGATGAGATTGAGAAGATGCTGAAGTCTGGAAAGCTGAGGAAGTATGTGGATGGCAAGGCTCCGAAGGGTGGAAGAGAGGACCCTAAGAAGAGAAGGAATGACAGATGCCGTGGCGATGTCCCGGCCAGAAGGGACAATGACTCAGAGGGCGATGATGAAGACGACTCGGATCTTCCTCCAAAGGATGACAACACCCCGGTGAAGAGGGTTGGCATGATCTACTTTGGTGTTACCACCATATGTGGGGGATTCGCAGGAGGTGGCTCTGAGGTAGCCGATAGGAAGGACTATGTAGCAGAGGCCAGGTCAGTGTCCAAGACCGAGGTTATGAATCTAACGTCTTCTGACGCAGAGAAGAAGAGGAAGAAGGTAGACATGGACACCCTCATATTGGGGTTCTCCAGACTTGACTTCAAGGGCATCTTAGCCCCCATGATGACCCTTTGGTCATAAAAACAAGGGTGCATGGGTGCGAGGTAGGGAGAATCCTCATAGATAGGGGAAGCTCAGCAGATGTGATGTTCTGGCCTTGTTTCAAGAGCTTGGGTCTTAGCAGGGCGAGGTTGGTGCCCTACCATCACCCATTGATAGGCTTCAGTGGTGAAAAGGTGCACCCATTAGGCATGTATGAAATGGATGTACGGATGGTGGATGAGTGGCCTAAGAGGTTGACCAAGAAGATTAACTTTTTTGTTATGGACAAAAATGTCTTCTGGACCTACAACCTCATCATCGAAAGAGTGGCCCTCGAAGATTTTGAAGTCGTGCCGTCGACGGTCCATCAGATGCTAAAATTCCCGACTCCTTATGGAGTAGGGGAAGTGTAAGGGGATCAGACTACGGCCTGGGAGTGTTACTTCAACTCGACCGAAGAGACAGAGGCCCATAAGAGAGCAACCACCACTTACAACATTGGCACTCTTGACCTGAGAGATGAAACAAAATTGAAGAAGGGCAAGGCCGCGGAAGAGGTAGAATCCATCGTCCTCAATGAGGACGAGCCAAAAAAAACCGTCCAGGTCGGCAAAGACCTAGAGCCAAGGATCAAGGAAGAGCTGATAAACTTCCTCAGGAGGAGGCAGAGTGTCTTCGTATGGAGTCACGCAGACATGCCTGGTATCGACCCTGAGATCATGACCCACAAGCTCAACGTGGACAGAGATGCCAGACCAATCAAGCAGAGGCAAAGAGTCTACTCCAGGGAGAAGTATGAGGTCATCCGAGAAGAGGTTAAAAAGTTGGAAGAGGCTGAGTTTATAAGAGAGGTTACCTATCTGGAGTGGCTCTCAAATGCAGTCATTGTCCCTAAGGCTAATGGAAAGTGGCGAATGTGTGTAGATTTCACAGACCTAAACAAGTCTTGCCCGAAGGACAGCTATCCATTACCTAGGATATACCAGATGGTGGATGCAACAACAGGGCACGAGCTCATGAGTTTCATGGATGCTTATTCAGGTTATAACTAAATCTTCATGGATACCGAAGACTCTGAGAAGACAGCCTTCATTACTGATAAGGGGACGTACTGTTACAAGGTGATGCCCTTTGGTCTGAAAAATGTGGGGGCAACGTATCAACGTCTTGTCAATAAGATGTTCGAGGAGCAGATAGGTAAGACCATGGAGGTGTATGTGGACGATATGCTAACGAAGAGCCTGAAAGCGTGTACTCACGTAGCAGACCTTGAGAAGACCTTTGATGTCATGGACTCGTACAGAATGAAGCTTAACCCAGCGAAGTGTGTCTTCGGGGTAGGAGCCGGGAAGTTCCTGGGGTTCATCGTTAATCAGAGGGGGATTGAAGAAAACCTTGAGAAAATCAAGGCTTTGCTCGACATGAAGACTCCTAGGAGTATCAAGGATGTCCATAGACTCACGGGAAGAGTGGCAGCCCTTAACAGGTTTGCTTTTAGGGCAACGAACAAGTGTCTTCCGTTCTTTAAAGTTCTGAGAAAGGCCTTCCAGTGGGACGAAGAATGTGAAAAAGCCTTTGACCAACTCAAGTCCTACTTGGGGTCTCCATTGTTGCTTTCTCGGCCCATCACGGGGGAGAGGTTGTTTGTGTATCTGGCAGTATCTGAGTCAGCCATCAGCGCAGCCATCGTACGGGAAGAGGATGTAATCTACAGGCCCGTGTACTTCAACAGTAAGGCCCCTCAAGGTTCTGAACAAAACTATCCCCGGATGGAGAAGTTGGCTTATGCCCTGATACACGCCTCAAGGAAGATGAAGCCTTACTTCCAAGCTCACTCCATGGTATTCCTCACTGACTCCCCACTAAGACAGGTTCTGCACAAGCCTGAGAAGTCCGGAAGATTGATGACCTGGGCCATCGAGCTAGGAGAATATGATCTTACCTACCAGCCTAGGACAACCATCAAAGGGCAGGCCCTCACAGACTTTGTAGCAGAGTTCACCTGGGAAGAGGCCGATAGAGGTTTTGAAGAGGCCGAGACAGAGAAAGGTTCAGATGACGGTGAAGAGACGAACCGTAGTGTCTTCTGAGATTCGAAAGAGACTGCGCCAAACGTCTTCCGAGGCCGAGAAGAGGTCGTCCCAGGAAAACCCGAAGCAGAGTGGAAGAGAACGAAGAGGATCGATACCTCTTCAAGAAGGGGATTATGAGAGAAGGGGTCTTCTCATCAGATGCAGACGTATGGAGCCTCTTCGTTGATGGATCTTCTTGTGATAGTGGAAGCGGCGCGGGGCTAGTACTCTCGGCTCCAGATGGCGCCAACATTGAATACGCCTTGAGATTCAACTTCCAGGCCTCCAACAACGAGTCTGAGTATGAGGCCATGATAGCAGGTCTCTTATTGGCAACAACTCTCCGAGTAAAGCGACTCCTGCTCCATAGTGACTCAAGGTTGGTGGTCAATCAAGTGTTGGGGGTATATGAGGCCAAAGACGAAAGGATGGCAAGTACTTAAAGAAGGTAAGAGGGTTGCTAGAGTATTTTGAAGAGGCCAAACTGAAGAGAGTGCCTAGACTGAGTAACAATCACGCTGATGCATTGGCAAGGCTAGCCTCGGCAATGAAGACCGATTTGGGAAGGACCATCCCAATCGAGGTCTTAGGAAAGACAAGCATCGAGGAAGACGAGGTATGTAGTCCTTGTCACAATGTGAACCAAGGGGACTCATGGATCGACCCGCTCGTCAAATACATAAGAGAGGGGGTGCTACCTGAGTCCAAGCTAGAAAGAAGAAAGTTGAGATACAGGGCTGCCAAGTTCTCATTAGTAGGAGATGTCTTGTTTAAGAAGGGGTTTCTCTTGCCCCTCCTCAGATGTGTGCATCCCATGGAAGTACCCCGAGTCTTACAGGAGGTTCATGAGGGTTCTTGCTCTAGCCACATAGGGGGGAGGCCCTTAGCCAAGAGGATCATCACTCAGGGATATTGGTGGCCCACCTTGTCTAAGGACGTTGTTGACTATGTGAAGAGGTGTGACAAATGTCAAAGGTTCGCCACAATCCCTCATCAACCCCATCAGCCTATGACGTCAATCTCTTCTCTATGGCCATATGCGGTATGGGGAATTGACTTAGTAGGACCTTTACCAAGGGCAGCCAATAACTATAGATTCTTGATAGTTACCATTGACTACTTTTCAAAGTGGGTAGAGGCAGAACCGATGATAACAATTACAGAGCAGAAGACCTTTCAGTTCATTTGGAAGAACATCATATGCAGATATCGCCTCCCAAACACTCTCATCTCAGACAATGGGACCCAGTTCAAGAACTCCTCCTTAGAAAAATATTGCCTAAGGGTGGGGATTAAACAGTTCTTCTCATCTCCTAGTCCTCCTCAGGATAATGGCCAGATCGAGGTCACAAACAGAACCATCTTGGACGGAATCATGAAGAGGTTAGAATATGCGAAGGGTAGATGGACGAAAGAGGTATGCGCAGTATTATGGTCCTACAGAACTAAGATAAGGACACCAATGGGAGAAACCCCATTCATGCTGGCACATGGCTCAGAGGCCATCATACCAACGGAGGTAGGGCTTCTGACACATCGGATTCAGAACTATGACCCTGACAGCAATGGGGAAAAGAGAAGGCTAGACCTGGATCTCATCGAAGAAAGAAGGGAAGACGCAGAGGTCAGAAAAGCAGCTTACCAGCAGAGGGCAGTAAAATTCTACAACCAAAGGGTGAAATCAAGACCCATTGCAGTGGGAGATCTAGTGCTAAAGAAGACCCTACAGAAGACAAACAAGCTACACCCAAACTGGCATGGCCTCTACAAAGTAACGGATGAGGTTGTGCCCGGCACTTACAGACTAGAAAACCTAGAAGGAGAACCTTTCGCTAACCCATGGAATGCTGACCGCCTCAAGAGATATTACATATGATGTTGTATAGAATTTTATGTACAAGTACTATCTTACTGAGAAGAGGTTATTAATAAAGATCAGTTTCCATATCAGTTCTTGCTTCGCTCTTTAGACCAGAAATTTATTATGGGGCTAACCTCTTAGGTGATGACCTCAGACCCTCATAACATCACTCGGTGGTGAAGAGGTCTGAGCTATGATACCTTGACAGAGGACCTCAGACCCTTAACATCATTAATTTGGTGACATTATTATGGGGCTAACCTCTTAGGTGATGACCTCAGACCCTCATAACATCACTTGGTGGTGACGAGGTCTGAGCTCAGACACCTGGGTTAGATGACCTCAGACTCTTAGCATCATTAATTTGGTGATATTTATTATGAGGCTAACCTCTTAGGTTATGACCTCAGACCCTCATAACATCACTCGGTGGTGACGAGGTCTGAGCTCAGACACCTGGGTTAGATGACCTCAAACTCTTAACATTCTTAATTTGGTGATATTTATTATGAGGCTAACCTCTTAGGTGATGACCTCAGACCCTCATAACATCACTCGGTGGTTATGAGGTCTGAGCCCAGACACCTGGGTTAGATGACCTTAGACCCTTAACATCATTAATTTGGTGATATTTATTATGAGGCTAACCTCTTAGGTGATGACCTCAGACCCTCAAAACATCACTCGGTGGTGACGAGGTCTGAGCTCAGACACTTGGGTTAGATGACCTCAGGCCCTTAACATCATTAATTTGGTGATATTTATTATGAGGCTAACCTCTTAGGTGATGACCTCAGACCCTCATAACATCTCTCGGTGGTGACGAGGTCTGAGCTCAGACACCTGGATTAGATGACCTCAGACCCTTAACATCATTAATTTGGTGATATTTATTATGAGGCTAACCTCTTAGGTGATGACCTCAGACCCTCATAACATCACTCGGTGGTGAAGAGGTCTGAGCTATGATACCTTGACAGAGGACCTCAGACCCTTAACATCATTAATTTGGTGACATTATTATGGGTCTAACCTCTTAGGTGATGACCTCAGACCCTCATAACATCACTCGGTGGTGACGAGGTCTGAGCCCAAACACCTGGGTTAGATGACCTCAGACCCTTAACATCATTAATTTGGTGATATTTATTATGAGGCTAACCTCTTAGGTGATGGCCTCAGACCCTCATAACATCACTCGGTGGTGACGAGGTCTGAGCTCAGACACCTGCGTTAGATGACCTCAGGCCCTTAACATCATTAATTTGGTGATATTTATTATGAGGCTAACCTCTTAGGTGATGACCTCAGACCCTCATAACATCACTTGGTGGTGACGAGGTCTGAGCTCAGACACCTGTGTTAGATGACCTCAGACCCTTAACATCATTAATTTGGTGATATTTATTATGAGGCTAACCTCTTAGGTGATGACCTCAGACCCTCATAACATCACTCGGTGGTGACGAGGTCTGAGCTCAGACACCCGGGTTAGATGACCTCAGACCCTTAACATCATTAATTTGGTGATATTTATTATGAGGCTAACCTCTTAGGTGATGACCTCATACCCTCATAACATCACTCAGTGGTGACGAGGTCTGAGCTCAGACACCTGGGTTAGATGACCTCAGACCCTTAACATCATTAATTTGGTGAAGTTGGTTATGAGCACAACATATTAAGTAAGGACTTTAGAGACTAATAGCATTCAGAGGCATTTAGAGATCAAAATAAGAGGATTGGCATTCAGTAAAAAGAAGAGATTACACATGATGTTCATTATTACAAATTACAAAATGTTTGTTGTTACAAATCACTCCTGGTTGGGGGGGGGGGGGGGGGGAGGAGGGGGGACATTGACAGTCTCGGCCTGATTGGTCTGCTCAGCATTAGTAACCTCGGCCACCGCATCAACAGGATCTATCCCTCCGAGCTCGATCCCTCCCAGAGTTGCAGTATCGGCTGGGGCAGCGGCCTCGTCTTCTACCTCTTGCAGTGCCTGGGAAAATTAAGGGTTGGCGAAGCCGAGGCCCACAAAGTCGGAGGCCTTTATAGTGTCGACCTCCTTCTCTCTGACCTCGGCCCATTTGGTAGTGGCTTTGATACCTCTTTCAAGGTATTCAAAACCAAAACCCATGAACTCCTTAGAGACTTTGTAGTCAGAAATTATTTTCTCTGAGGCATCTGCAAGGGCAGCCTTCATAGCCGCGTTGACCTTCTGCTGCAGAGCATCGTCTTTGTCCTTCAAAGCCTTAGCATGGTTTTTGACGAGCGCAGAGATATCTTTTTCCAAACCCTGGGCCTTATTTTCAGAGTTCTTGGCCTTATTCTCAGAATTCTGCAACTCTGACTTCAGACGGTCAACCTCGGCGTTCAGGGCGCTCTCGACCTTCTCAGCCTCCTGCCCCTTCTGAATAAGTGGCAATTTCCTCATGGCCCAGTTAGACAATTGGTACATGGCAGTCACTCCCTGCACATTTAGTGAAGAGGTTAAGTGGGAGGAAATTCAGATGTTGCACTTGTAAAATCATTGACAAAAGAAACAAGTCATACCTGGACGGCTCTGTTAAGGCCGAACTCAACCATCACGGAGGTATCCATGGCTCTATAGAAACGCTTATCTACCTCGGTCATTACAGAGGCAAGTGCGTCCATGGCCTGTCGGCTGTTGCCGACCACGCTGTCGGTTAACTTCAGCTGATCCATACGAGCTGTCAGGATGTCAGCTGAAGAAATTGGGATCGCGGCCTCAGAGGTCTTCTTTTGTCTCGAGGTCGGCCTCTGATACTCAGAGGCCGGGACCTCAGAGGCCCTTTTCTTTGAAGCTTGGTACTTGGATGTAGTGGGAGCTGGAGGAGGTGCGTTCAGACCAACCTTCTTCGCAAGCCTTGCCAAACTTGGAGTTGCCATCTCCCACACCTCGTCTGGGATACCTGGTGGTCTCTCTGCAAAAGTGAAAAGACAAGAGTCAGAAATCAAACATGAATGATCAGGGGTTAGACTTGAAATAAAAAGAAAAATCCTTACCAAAGTCAACAAGGGGGCTCCCACCCAGGCTCGTCCCTGAGAGAAACTGAGGGGTCAGCAAATGCTCGAACTTAACAAACAAGCCGTGTGCCCCTTGATCTTGTAGGTCCTTCAACTTTTGGATATTTTGAAGGCTTAGACCATGATCGGCCCTTGAAGACATGGTGACCTTACCCCATCTGAGGGGTATTCTCGGCCCAAGAGTGGAAGAAGGAATAGATGAGCCGAACTCCCATAGCCCTGAGGCGAAAAAATATCGGGGCTTCCAATTGTGATTCGAGGTCTGAGTCACCTGGATCATCTTCTTCTCAGGCCTCCGAGACATGAAGTGATAGTAGCTCGGATGATTTTTGGCCGAGGTAGGGACATAGCAACCAGCAAAGACCTGAACTGGGAGGTCAGAGTGGTGGACTGCCCTCCACAAGATGATGGCACCAATAATGACTCTCCAAGCATTGGGAGAGAGCTGCGAGGGGGCCAAGTTGATGAAGGAAAGAATGGAACTGATGATGGGATGAATGGGTAGACGAAACCCTAACTTAAACATCTGCTCGTAGAAGCAGATTTCTCCATCTCGGCCATGATAGGCCCTCTCTTCCCTCAGAGGTCTCCTTAACTTGATGGAAGGACTAATGGAATATAAGTACCTAAAGCACAGGAGGTCCACCTCGGTGACTGTGCTCTCGAACTCGGCTGCTTCATAGATGTCAACATCACTTTCAGCATCCTCATCATCGTCAAGCTCAACGTTGGCTGGAGCAGACGTAGACGGGTGACTAGTGAATCTCTGAGCGAACTCAGCCCCTATAACGGCCGATAGAGGGATGGCATCAAGAATGGGTGGCACAACCACATTTGGCTCAACAAGTTCAACCTCTGAAGAAGAATTTGAGGTGCTTGAGCCATTCTGGGACGAAGCTCGGCTGGAGACCTCGGCCTGGTCAGGGTCCTGACCAGTCTGAGGTGTAAAATCCATGGCTTCTTGGAAAGAGTCCACATACATGGGGTCTGAGGTGGAAGACTCAGACTCAGACATCGACAGTGGGTTGGCAGAGACGTCTGTCTGATAAAAGTTCTCAGGAGGATCAGGATATACCACCTTGAGAGGTGGTGGAAAGATAGGTCTAATAGGGAACTCCTGGGACCTACGAGCTTCTTCCTGAGCTCTCTCTATTTGCCTAATCTTTTCTAAGGTCTTCTCTCTAAGAGAAGGGAAGTCCTCAAGAAGCTGGTACAGGGGTCTGAGCATCAGAGGACGACCCAAAACTTCGGACGACCCTAAACTTGGGAAAAACTCCTAAAGCTACAAACACGTTTGGCTTATAAAATGAAGAAGCCTAAAGATCAAACTTAGAAGTTTCAAGAAAGCACAGTTCGCCGGAGTTAATGGATCTCGTCGGAAAACTCAAAATCTCGCCGAAAAATTCAAACCAAATACCAAAAACAAAGGAAATGGAAAGGGAGAAGTACATGAAGATGAATTGATGGATGAAACGAAGAGAACTCTCAAGAAAACCAGGGGAAATCCACTGCAGAAGGGCGTTGAGTAGAGGAGCTTAGAGAGAGAAAATCGCAAGAACTTTGCGTGTGCGGGAAACGAAATGAAAAAGAAGAAAGAGAAAGGAAGGGTTTAAACCCTTAAGTACTTGGGCACACTTCCCAAGGCCCATCATTGCCTTGGGAAACCCAAGGGACAACTGACAGCACACGCCAACCAAATTTACACGCTCTAGCTTGGGATAGATGTCATACAGGTGTTAGCTTGGGACGAACAGGCCTCGGAGGGAAAGTAATCCCCTAGCCACTCACTCTCGCATATGACTAAGGGCTGGGTGTGATTGATAGGCCCCTAGTGTAACCTCGGCCTAGAGACACCAACCTCGGCTGATATCAGGCCGAGACATTGATCGACCCTATTGATGCGAGGGAAACCGAGTGTTCGTGCAGGGACACTATCGTTGATTTCGGCTCCCGCTCGGCATGCAAAAGAATAAACCTAAGCTACGGCTACATTTGACAAGAAAGTAAAGCGGTAAGTCGGGTATCGAGAATCCACAGGGAATTATTAAATTTCAGATGTTAATTGTTTAATTACTTCAGGAATAAAAGTGTAAAAGGTGATAGGTGGTTATGGTAACAAAAGAAAAGAATAAGTTAATGCTAGATTAAAGTAAAGCGAGGATCGAGATCGCATTCTACCAAACGGATCGAGACAACTACTAACTAGAGTTAAGTCTTGAAAGCAATCTAATCGAGCAATTACAATTAAGCGTAAACATCACACAAGAAGGAATTTAACCCAAAGTTGCGAGATTAAACATTTAATCAAAAATGGTCACACGTGGATCAAATTCGGATTGTCACTATAAACTCTAACGTTGCATGACAAAGAAAGATAAACGCTTAGCAATCCAACTTTGATACGCGCGGTTTCAATTAAACGCGATTTTGCACTAAACCTAGTTTTTGGAGCTCGGGGCCCGAAAATGGCGGAAATGAAATCCCGACCCTATTTATCTAAGGGTGCATGGTGATTTAAACTAAATTATGCTAATTAGACTAAGAAAGCAAGAATTAAAGCATGTAAACTAGTTAGAAAGCATTGAAACTAAATTACAAGGCAAGGGAAGAAGAAGAAGAACAAACTAGATTAATGGAGAGGAAGTGAATAGTTCAATCTTACAAACCACATGGGTTGTCAATCCAAGAAGAACAAGAAAGGAAATCTCCACACCAAACCCTAACTAAACTATCTAATCTGAATCTCTCTAAAAATATAAGGTCTCGTTTTTATTACAACCAAAATCAACTTATATAGTAAGTTGTAATAAAAGAAAAGAAGAAAGAAATAAAGGAAAATATCTGCAGGGGAAAACAGGGGATCGATCGATCGACCCCTTTGATCGATCGATCGACAGTGTAATTTGTGGCAAAAATAAGAAGGGTCGATCGATCGACCATTATGGTAGATCGATCGATCAAGCAGGGGCAGCCTGCAATCCTCCCTGTTTTGGCATACAATCCAACGTCGCTCCAATCGCCGTAACTTTGTCGTTATGCATCGGAATCGCGCACCGTTCGCGGCCACGCGAAGCTAGCGAAGAGAGCTACAACTTCCGTGTAGATGTCGGGCCAGGTGCCCAAGCTATCAAAAGACTAAAATGCCCTTGCGCGTGCGGTTGTGTACGGAAATCGAGCGAAACGCATCCGGACTTCACACTTAGCATCCAAATACCTACAAAAGCTCAATTAACCCCTGCAAAACATGTTATCATAGAAATTCGAGGGTTGTCTGGTTAACGAGCATAAATATAGGGAATAAGATACCCGAGGGGGCTAATAACGCGTAGGTTAACGGGTGAAATACGCAATATTTCCGCCGAAACACACCCCCTAACTTACACATTGCTAGTCCCTAGCAATGAAATAAGATGCAACAAGAAGAAAAAGTAAACCAACACAGGAGAGAGTACAAAAGTATGGAATAAAAGCAATAAAAAGATAAGGCCACTTTCGCGGGCGATTCGATTGCATTTAGCATATGCAATAAGCCGTTTAACCCCTAGGTTACCCTAGTGGACGAGTGTCGTCTCGTGAGGGTTTTCAGGGATTTAACCCACAAACATCATAAAGTTTCCTCAAAATATGCCCAATCAAGTAAGACAAACTCATCAGTGCGAACAAGATTTCAACATGTTATTAGCAAAGCATACGAATTCGCATGATAAGTCCGTAGTTATTAACATTATCGAATGCACCTCAATGAATCGAAACTCTAGCATGTGGAAGGGGAGTGAGCATATGCAAAGCATGATTTGGCGAAAAACTTAAATAATTCGGATACTAAACATCAAAGCATGCATACATTCAATCCTCATGGGCATTACGCTCAACAAATAAATTCACTATGAAAAGGGAGGTAATACACGGGACATGCGGGCATAAAGAGTAAATGTAAATGGAAACTAGGCCGCGCACATGTCACAGATGAAGAACGCTATATATAAACTGAAAAACTGTAATCTCGATGAAAGGATACCGCACACTAAAAGAGGCGAAATGCATTTTCACAGATTATCAATACTATTTAAACATTTTAATTACATCTACTTAAGATCACATAGGACTTGTAATAGGGTTGTAATGTATGGTTAGGTTAAGGTACGAAATGAAAGGGAGGTATATAAGGATTCAAAGTGTTTGGGGATGAAAACTCGGGATAATGTGAAAAAGTGGGCAATATCAAAAGTTGGACAAAGATGTCCAAACGAGCATAGATATAACAATTGAGAGAGTAATCAAAGCTTATTGAAACACAACAAACAATATTTACAACTTTCTCTTTCTTTTCCTTTTCTTCCTTTTTCTCACTTTTTCTCTTTTGTTTTCTTTGCTTTTTGCTTTCTCTTTTTAACTCTTTTTCACTATTTTCTTTCTGACACTTCTTACTCTTTTCATACTCAAATTGCAACCACACAACAATAATAACATTCAATTCCAAGCAACAATCCAAACAAGGGTATGTAAGGTAATATATATGGTATAAAACTCCAATTTGGAGTTCGATAAGGGATTTTTGGGTAATGAAAAGAAAGGCTAGTATATAGGTTCAAGTAGGTTGACTAGGGAACATATAAAGGTGAGGTCAAGGTCATATGGGTGATATATCAAAGAGGGCCTATGATCATTTCACAAAGTATACGCAATTCGCGAGTTAAAACAACATAAGAAAATCATGCTCAAGTAACACATTTCAATGATGAACTCAATTAATGAACGGTCAATGAAAGAATAAAGAGATTACCAACGACTGTAACGTTTTCAATGAGAAAAGAATAGTGTATACACTCACAAATGAAGATAAGTCTCTAATCTCACTCGGTGTAAGTATATACAATGCAGCAAAAGCATACCGAGTTATAAAAATCTTAAGCCAATTCAATATAACAAGAATGGTGCATATGTTCACGGATAAAGTTTAATTCATGAAATTATTCATAATATCAATGATTTAGGGACTAGAATCCAATAACTTCTAAAATCGAGAACATGCATAGTTGAATTGTCTATTGATCGGGCAATTATTAAAATTTGTCATCGGAAACAAGGGCAAAATGCCCAACAAAGGAGAAAAAAGAAAGAAAATGTTTTTGAAAATTTTCAAATTTTTAACAAAAACATGCTTTGTAACTAAATTGTAATCAAATCCAAGGACTAAACAGCAAAATGGATAGACTATCCTACACCCCCTAACTTAAATGTTGCATTGTCCCCAATGCGTCCATTAAAGAACACAACACAAAGCTAGGAAAAGAATGATATTACCCACACGTGGAGCGATCTCCATAAGTACAAGTCCAAATGAAGCTGCAACACAAGTTAGTACAAAGCATATGAAGAATATGTACCGATGTATCAAGTGAAGAGAATCTATGTCACAAGTCACAATAATATAGAGGGGCTGAAGTGCAAATACTAGATAAATTGATGGTGAACTTTTTGATTTTATAAAATGGAAGGTCACACACATCAAAATCCAATAAACAACCACAAACTACATTTTCATTTCTCATTTCATAAGTTCAATACAAAATAACTTAATACATTACAACTTCTGAAATAAAAGAAATACAAATAAAAACAAAAATAAAAATAAAAATAAAAAAATACAATATACGATCCGATCCCAAAATACAAAAATGAAACCCAGCACAACAACAGCCTAGTGGCCAGAACCACTAGGATCGGAGGGGTCCTGAAAATGAGGAGGCACTGGTGCGTCAGAATCACTGCGCTGCAGATAAAGATCTCTCATCATCCGCTGCATCATCCGGTACTCCTATCTGCTTTGTGCCCTGGCCTGCCTCTGCACTGACCACTCCTGCCGCTGCTCGGCCTGAAACTGCTCCTGATGAGCCTGCTGCTGTAACCACTGCTGCCGCTGCTCGGCCTGCAACTGGTCCAGGCGCGACTCCCAAGTCGCCCACCTGAGCTGGGTCTCCTCCCAGCGCTGGTCCTGCACAGCCTGGTATGCCGCAAAGCGGGCATCGTCCTCTGTGTGTGGCATGCCAGAACCCTCACCAGTCTCCATCTCTCTGATCTCCTCCTCCTCGGCCATATCGTCAGCAACCTCTGCCCTCTGCCTCTTCGTCGCCGGTTGCCCCCACTCGTGCCTGAGCATCTTAGTAATGTTGGCCTTTGCTAGAAGCCCGAGTGGATCATGTTTGCGGTCGGTGATTAACTTTGGGAAACCGTGAGAAATACAAACCTTAGTGATGAGGGCAGGAAAAGGGAGGGAAAATGTCTTGGCTCTCTCCTTGGCCGTAGCGCACATCATAACTGATATTGCCCAAATTATTAATCAGCGCGTAGATAAATGCGGCGTGCTTGTGACGCACCTCAGATCGGTTGCTCGTCACCATAAAGGAGTGGACATTGATGTAGTGAAGTAGTCTCGGTAGGTCCTCCATTGCAGCCGAGCGAAAAGCCATTCTTTTCCATTCTTCACCCGGTGCAAGGCTCTCTATCAATGTCGTCAACCCAAAAACATCCCCATCGGTTAAACTGATAGCATTCTCGGGGTTCGGTACATTCATGAAGCGGCCAAATCAGATAAGCGGAAAGGTACCCTCACCCCACGAACCATGGCCTCGAAAGTGGTCGGCTCGTCACCTTTCACCACCACTAATGTCGCATAAAATATTCTGACCAATTCTTCATTAATGCGCCCATTAGTGGCGAGAAAAGTCTCCCATCCCTGGTGCCTCAAAATAGCCCGCGCCTCACTCGGCAAATCCTCAAGCTTCCAGGCATAATTGTAGGCCAACGGCCTCTGAGCAGTCTCAAAATAGGCCTGAAACCATTCCCGTTCTTTCTTGCAACGGAAACCCTCGAAACCCAGGGTGGGCATGCACACAGTGGAATTATATTTCTTTGGTTGTGCCATTTCAACCTACAAAACAAGAATTAAGTAATACAAAAAATTGTAAGCGCAATTAATGGTTAGATTAGTGTACGAGTTGAAATGGGGTGCAAGTGCCCAAAACCGAGGTAACAAAGTGCAACATTGCGCTAAAATATGTCGGAATACGACAACGAGTAAAAATCACCCAAGTGTGCGCCAAAAAATGCATTGAAAACTATTTTGGGCATTTTGGCGAACACTTGGCGTGCACAATGTGCGTCAAGGGTGAGAAATGTGCCAATGAACCAACAAAACCACCCCACTCATGAACAACCAACAATGCAGCAATCAAAACATGTTCATGAGTGGATTTATAACAAGAATCATGCAAAATTTCAGTTGGAACAAATCGAAATCAGGGGATAAACCAACATTCAAACAATGTGTCAACCTAGGGTTTAAACATGCATTTTGTGACACATTTCTACCAAAAACTACAAATTCATGAAAAACAAGTAGAGATATACCTTGGATATGCAGTGATTGGAAGAAAAATGAAGAATGTGGTGAGGGGAAATATTAGGGCACGAAATTCGTATTTAGAGGAGAAGAGAGAAATAAGAAGAAAGGGGAAAATAAAGACAGAATTCGGTTTAAACTTGGTCGATCGATCGATCGACTCCCAAGGGTCGATCGATCGACCACACAGGAAAAAGCCTACTGCATTGAAAATTTAAAGTGGGGGGGGGGGGAAATGCAATTTGGGAACAATTAAGGGGTCTAAAATCAAAATAACTTTAAATATAGTATATATATATATATACACATAAAAATATGAAATAAAAATAGAAAAAAAAAATTAGCTAATTACACTAGGCTAAAATCAAGAAAAACAAAAATAAAGAAGTTAGTATATACAACCTACACTTGGGATGTGCAATTAACTATACACTAAAAGTTTGAACTTTTGAGGGTCCACCCAAAACACGATTTGACTTTGGAGGATCGACGGTGGACCCTCCCGAGCATGCATGCCTCCCGGAAAATAGGAATTCCGTTTGAACAACGGAAGGCATGTGTAAGACGGTGAAGTTGAACCATCGCCAATTTGAAATTCTAGGCGGACGATGGGGGATTTGGATAACAAGGGGGAAAAGTACACTTGAGGTCCAAGAAAAATCGATTCATCTCCCAAAGGTTTTTCAAATGAAATGGGAGATGGTGCACACATCGGGAAAACAACCATCGAAAACAAGTCCGGTAAAGAGTCCTCGTCGGCAAGAAGTGTAGAAATTATAAAAGTTTCTACCGACTCATAGGAATCGACCGGTAATTCTAATGGTTCGATCACGGAAAACGAATATGGTGATGAAACAAATTCAATCTCAACCGACTCATCGTTGGAAGGAGATTGAATTTCAAGGGAGAGAGATTCACACTCGATGAGAAATTCTTTGAAGAATTGAGGTGAAACACAAGTTTCCACCTCCTCGTTGTTTTGTGCATAAGAATTAATCTCATCGCAAAGTGAACCAAGTCTCATTCCAGCATCATTTAAGCCTTCCAAACCTTGGGAATAAAGAAGAAAAGTTTCTTCCAAAGTAGGCTTCCTCGGCTTTAGATCCTCGGATTCCTCATTTGGTTGAAATTCATCTTCGAAAGTAATGAAATAAGAATCGTCATTGGATTCGAATAATGAATCCAACTCAAGCTCCCAATAACGATTTTCATTCCGATAAATGTTTTCAAGTCTTTCATTTTCAAGAAAATCTTCAAAATGGAAAACTTGAAAACTATCCCCAAAATAAGAATCATTAGAATGACCGCTATAACTATAAAAGAAAGACATGGTTACCTTGGTGTTGAAAGATGGAGAATCCAAGAAAGAAAGAAAGTGAGCAACCTCGAATAGAAGTTTCTTAGCGCTCAAAGTATACAAATCCTGCAAGAAAGGTTAAAAGAAAGAATACAAATAGAAAAGGAAAAATACTACGAAATCATAAAACAATTACTATCTAGAACAATAACTCCCCGGCAACGGCGCCAATTTGATGCGAGGGAAACCGAGTGTTTGTGCAGGGACACTATCGTTGATTTCGTCTCCCGCTCGGCATGCAAAAGAATAAACCTAAGCTACAGCTACACTTGACAAGCAAGTAAAGCGGTAAGTCGGGTATCGAGAATCCACAGGGAATTATTAAATTTCAGATGTTAATTGTTTAATTACTTCAGGAATAAAAGTGTAAAAGGTGATAGGTGGTTATGGTAACAAAAGAAAAGAATAAGTTAATGCTAGATTAAAGTAAAGCGAGGATCGAGATCGCATTCTACCAAACGGATCGAGACAACTACTAACTAGAGTTAAGGCTCGAAAGCAATCTAATCGAGCAATTACAATTAAGCGTAAACATCACACAAGAAGGAATTTAACCCAAAGTTGCGAGATTAAACATTTAATCGAAAATGGTCACACGCGGATCAAATTCGGATTGTCTCTATAAACTCTAGCGTTGCATGACAAATAAAGATAAACGCTTAGCAATCCAACTTTGATACGCGCGGTTTCAATTAAACGCGATTTTGCACTAAACCTAGTTTTTGGAGCTCGGGACCCGAAAATGGCGGAAATGAAATCCCGACCCTATTTATCTAAGGGTGCATGGTGAGTTAAACTAAATTATGCTAATTAGACTAAGAAAGCAAGAACTAAAGCATGTAAACTAGTTAGAAAGCATTGAAACTAAATTACAAGGCAAGGGAAGAAGAAGAACAAACTAGATTAATGGAGAGGAAGTGAATAGTTCAATCTTACAAACCACATGGGTTGTCAATCCAAGAAGAAGAAGAAAGGAAATCTCCACACCAAACCCTAACTAAACTATCTAATCTGAATCTCTCTAAAAATATAAGGTCTCGTTTTTATTATAACCAAAATCAACTTATATAGTAAGTTGTAATAAAAGAAAAGAAGAAAGAAATAAAGGAAAATATCTGCAGGGGAAAACAGGGGATCGATCGATCGACCCCTTTGGTCGATCGATCGACAGTGTAATTCGTGGCAAAAATAAGAAGGGTCGATCAATCGACCATTATGGTAGATCGATCGATCAAGCAGGGGCAGCCTGCAATCCTCCCTGTTTTGGCATACAATCCAACGTCGCTCCAATCGCCGTAACTTTGTCGTTATGCATCGGAATTGCGCACCGTTCGCGGCCACGCGAAGCTAGCGAAGAGAGATACAACTTCCGTGTAGATGTCGGGCCAGGTGCCCAAGCTGTCAAAAAAATAAAATGCCCTTGCGCGTGCGGTTGTGTACGGAAATCGAGCGAAACGCATCCGTACTTCACACTTAGCATCCAAATACCTACAAAAGCTCAATTAACCCCTGCAAAACATGTTATCATAGAAATCCGAGGGTTGTCTGGTTAACGAGCATAAATATAGGGAATAAGATACCCGAGGGGGCTAATAACGCGTAGGTTAACGGGTGAAATACGCAATATTTCCGTCGTATCACCTATGTAGGCCATGGGCCCACGATATCATCCCTCGGCCAGACCAACCTCGGCCCAGGCCGACACTACCATATACACTTCAATGGACACTACGCGCATTGCAGGCATCAACAACATCCTTATGTACCTAGGTATAGCAACCTCGGCCAATAGTAGGCCGATGTGACAAGGAGCCTTGGTAACCTTCAACATGGAACCAGACCTACCTCAGCTTGGGCCAGGGTGACAAGAAGCACTAAGTAACCATCATCATGCTATATGTCCAACCTCGTCTAGGGCCGACCCCAGCATATGTCTCGGCTGAGATCAGGCCGAGACTCCTTATGACACATCTCGGATTGAACGGACATCAAGCCTTTACAGCTCGACCTCTCCCAGGACGAGGTCATTCAGCAATATGACTGCCGAGCATCTGTTGACATTTGGATAAGGACACCTGGGCACAAATCAGTTGTAACAATATTATTCTCCACACATGGGGAGAATATTTCATCATCATTCCTTACATGTGACAGTGACAGATGGCACTCCCACATTGGTGAGGATATCACACTCATGCTCATTGCATGAATGGGGGGTGCACTACACCCCCTTGGTACTATATATAGGGGTCATCCCCTAACTTGCAAAAGGATCCCCAGCTATTCAACCCTAGCCAAAACTCTGTCTAAATATACAGTAGAGAGAAAAAGCTTGAGAGAAGTGTATCCATGGCCATTAGTGACTTCATTCAGTGATATTACTCACACACTCACAATGGACGTAGGCCAGGATTGGCTGAACCACTTATATTCCAGTGTTTGTTCCTCATATCCTCATCTCCTTCTCTTATCTCTTTATATAGCTGTGCTTCCATTGTTATTTATATATTGAGCTTGGAAACACCTTCTCATCTCCTCTTTCAACCAAATGTGGTCTCAACTCCCATCTCTATCCAGGAGCCATACCACTAAGCACTTGTATTACACGCAGTCCTTGCGCAATTAATAATGAGCTTAAACTCAGTCCTTGACGTTCAAATTGTAACCCTAAGGCTACCCAGTTGTTATATTAACTCCCCCCTACTCGACCTATCCTTAATCCTCATGTATACAAATTAGAATCCAACACATGAATCTAGCAACCGAGATTTCTTCCAATTTAATTATCATCATTCTAATCAATTAAATCCCAATCAAATTAATTCGAATCTAATCTAGGGCTTACTGAGCTTCTCTAAGTCCCTTAATATCCAATTGATAATCACCAAATATCTACAAAAGGTTTGGGATAAGAACCAACATTAAAAAGAAACAACTTTAGGAATTCTGGGGAGGTCGATCGATTGATCGCCCAGATAACATCCCAGTTTTCTACATATCTTCTACTACGGGTTTCATCATTTTTGATCAATCAAACCTTCATATCAACAATCCAAATGACTTATTAACATTACTACATGATATATCAACATATATAAATGATTTCTAATGATCTAAACATCCTAGAATCATCAAGAGATTGAATTAAAAGCTTGTTTTTATCCTCTTTTTCCAGAAAATTATTAACATAATATCTTCAAGAACACATCAATGGTTTTCAAAATTTCTTCAACAAATTTATGATCATTTCATAGATTACTAACTACCTACAACATGCGTTTGATTCTTATATATGTTCATATTTTCGGAAATCCATTTCAACTCCATCTTTATCTTCCAAACATGAAAAATCATATCTTTTTATAACTATTCTAACATGGACAATAAACAAAATTATATTGCAAATATCAAACACTTGCCTGTAATGAAGGTCTGATCCTTTGGTGTAGTATATCATAGGTGGTTCTCCCCTTTTTCGGCCAACTTTCAGTGGTGGTTGGTGGTGGTGACCTTTGGTATTTGATCTTCTCCTTCCCAAGTAAGCTTTTTCTCTTCCCAATTAACCATTCACTCTCTCTAGGAAGATGACTTCTCTATTTTGTGTAGAAGAGATGAATAACCCACGTACACTTAATCTCCAAATACTTCTAATAGGACAAAATCCAAAATCACTATTCATCCCTTTTGTAAAAATGACCAAAATTCCATTTTGGGATGTCTTTTCATTTCCAAATGACCCGAGAGCCAAAACGACCATCCCAATAGACTTTTCTGACTATTTCAACCCTTTCGGACGCAACGACATAGTCAAAATGACTACAAGGTCGATATAAAATAAACTCCCTTTTTAATTTAACAAATTAGTCCCGACACGTCCCATACCGCGTCCGACAAAAATTTTAAATTACTGAATTAATATCTCACAGCCATATCAATAACATCACATTCATATATTACCTAAATATATTTAAGTAATATTCAGAATCATACATTTTAATATCCACAATTCGGATAAAACCCAAATGGATTAATTAATAATAAAATCTAATTAATCCATTAATTTAAAATATAACCCATTTTAAAAGTCATTAAAATCATGGGGTATTTCATTGAGATCATAATATAGACTAATCCACATCCATCGGATACTATGGATTGTGATACCCCAAAATAGGCTTATATTTTTTCTTTCCACCAAGTAAAACCCATTGGTGGATTATTTTATAATCCTAGTGTAGTAGCAAATAAGTTAAGTCTAAGAAACAACAAATTTATTAGATGAAGGTTAAATTTGATTAAAAGTATGTTCATTTGATCAAGCGAGTATCGAACACTTAACCTGGCAAATCATATTATGTAGATACTCAACTTTGCATATAATACCTTGTTATATCATAATTAAATTGAAATTTAATAATAATTATTTAATGGAATTAATTATGATTAAATAAATAAAGTAAATATATTACAATAATTTTAATTGGGATTTTTGAGTATTTATTTGGAGCTAATTTAATTATTTATCATGGGTACCAAGTATAGTCCACATACCCAAGTAGTTAGGCCCAAACTCTCAAGAAACCCAGTTTGATCAAAGCTAACCTTTTATACTTGTATATATAGGTGTGGTAAGGGGTTCTAAAGTTAATGGTTCATAATTACAGTTTGGAAGGAGTGAGAGAAAATACTATTCATGTTTTTGTGAAGAAGCCTAGAGATAGACCACCACATCTCACACATAAAGAAGGGTTTTCATCTCAAAAGGTGCCCATACCCCTACCTAGCTTTAGGGAGGATCATGCAGTAGAAGATGTAAGAATTACAAATGGTTAAATAAGGTTTTTATAGATATTGGAATGCAACAAGGATTTCATAATTTTCTACCTTTGTCTCATCAGACAAATCACAACATGATTCACTATGATATTGTACTTTAGAATCCTAGGTTTAATCTTTAAGGGTAGTTCTTTTTTTCTTATCATTCAATGATTAATCAAAGATCTCCAAGTCTGAATATTTATGCATTCTAAATGTTAATCCCATGTTGTTTTCCCCAAGAATTGGTATCCAAGCTTCTAGTTTCGATTAATCATATTTTGGAAGGGTCCAAGTTGTTCACCTAGAAGCTATAGTTTTGGCATGCTATATTATTATAAATTTTTGTCTATGCTATCGTACAAACATGGTTTTATAGAGATTATATGTTTTTATTCCGTCCATCATGGTCAAATATGTTTATTTTGGTGTGATTGGATCCTACGAAGGTTTATCTGTAATTATTTTTCGCTCCTATATTCGATATGGTTACAATAATTAAAATTTTATAATTATTTGATTGTAGATATATTTGGAGGCAATTGTAAGTGGATGTAATGTTAATTTACTATAAGAATCATTTATTTATATGGGTTTGTGGGTGTTGGGCACAATTTCATAGATTTTCGTAAAGATTTGGAAAGTTAGGGTTATTTTTTTATGAATATGTAAAGTGGAGAAGAAGTTGTCAACACAGGTGATTTAGGCCGATCTGAAATTCAGCCCAGATCAATCCAAAAATTGGATCTATCCAGTTTCCAAGCCAGATTAATCCAATCGGGCGCAAGCAGCTTTGTTTTTTACTTTTGGGGTGTTTCCCCATGTCTTTTCCTTATGGTTCTTCCTCATCTCCCTTCTAGACTAGGTTGGATAGTTTCTAGAAAGAAATATCTTCAATAACTCTTGTTTGGATGATGTCAACATTAATTTGGACTCTTAATCAAATGGAAGACTTATACAACAAGGACTCTTGAGCATGAAGAGTTCTACTTTCATAAGAAGTTTAAGCCATGATGGAAGGTAAAATTTTGTCCTTTTATTCTCTGCCGAAATTATTTAATTATTTTCACTTTGTATCATTATTATTATTTTGCATAATTCATTTGCTAATTAATTGGATAATTAGGAGCACCCATTTTATGGCCAATATAGATTTTAATTTTGAGACCGACCCAGATCACCATTTTTTCTTGAAAATTTGTTTTATTTATTCTTTTTTTAAATTATATTAAATTGGGGTTATTAGTTTAGAAGTATATATTAAATTTTGATCTTCAAGTTTTGTTTTGTTTAAATAGTGAGATTGGGTGATTTAATTTGTACAAGTAAATTGGAAACTACCATTCATTTCAATTCTAGTTTTTAGAATCGAATGAATAGTTTTTCAAAACCCTAAAGTTTTTAAATACTAAGTGAGAGAGGGGTTTTACCACAAACATCACGGTCTCCATCGGCTTTTTGAAATTGTAATGTAATTAATCCTTCGATCCAGTTTGATGTGGTCCCCAATTGAATGGTTTTAATCGCACTATCACAACAATTTTAAAATTCTTAAGTGATAGTTTATTGAAATTAAATGTGACTGAGTTCAGTCCTCCCATAGATTAAGTTCTGCACGGGTGGATTTGATTTCAATAAATGAAACGATGGTATACACTTGGACACAATTTTTAATATCCTCCTCATTAGTGTCACGGTGATTAGGACTGGGACCAAAAGTCATTAACTATTCATTATATTAGACAAAAGGTTCCTAAATTGTTCGAATAACATAGTGAAAGATGACAAATTTTCTGGTTCAAGGCGGGTTGATTTAGTCTCCCATTGAGAAATATCACATCACAAGGAAACTGCAATGTCTGACGGGATTTATTTTGAAAATTAGCAGTTGAGAGATGCCACTATAAAATTTAATCGAATTATTTCTCATGTTTTAAATTAGAAATTACTTTTTTTCAATTTGATGATTCTAAGATTTCAAACTGAATTAAATTTTTTGTCACTGGTTTTAGTCTTAAAGTTTTTTATGGAATAAGATTCAAGGATAGAAAAATTTAATTGGACGTTGCTCTAAATTAAGGGAATAATAAACTTGTTTTACCCATGATTCCCATCAAAAAATTAAAAATTATAATGGGATTAATTCCTCATGTTAGCTTGATTTAGCCACTCATCATATGTCTTTAATCGCAGAATCACGACATTTGAAATATATATAACAATTGTACTAAATTAAGTGTTGCATGTGTTTGGTCCCTCCATTGGGAAAATTCTATGCGAACATTTTAATTATAAAGAGTTCAGTGATTGAAATTTATAAACACCTATGATTTGTTGATGACACTCAAGTGAGAATCATGTTATTATAATGAATTTGTCATTGGATGAACAAATGATTTTTTGGCTTAGACATGGTGGGGAAACTCGATACCATTTCATCATATGAGAATGATGATCATTAGTAACCAAAGGTTGATATTAGTTATTTCTTTATTTCTCTCCTGAAAGGGAGGAGATATGATAAGTCTATGTCTCAAGTACAATTTTTTGGGCTAAGAAAGGTTCATATTCCTCGATAGTAGTGAAATACACGAAAGTCTGATATTATCACAACAAGTAGTTACGACATTTATAGCAATAGTGTTAGGGTTTGTCCTCGATTTGTAAGGAACTGGACATGGTAATGATTTATCTATTATTATTAAATGTGTGATTTATGGTTTGGTCTATGGTAACCTAATATGTAGACTCGATAACCACAAATTAGGACTACAACTTATAGCAGAGGTTTCAGGTAACCAAGAAATTACTTAAAAGATAGATGTTCCTAGTTATGGGAAATGAGAACATGAAAGCGGTATTAGAGGTGGGATATTTTATAAATTTTGGTGTAGACATAAAGTTAATGTACATAAATTATTATTGTACCTAGGTTTTAGAAATATTGGTTTCAGTTTTCCAAATTGATTTTCAACGGATATTAGTTTTATTTTGTAATTTTTTTATTATTAAAATTGGATATATTTTATAGGTTCTTGTACATTTGAAAATAATTTATACATTATAAGTTTTGTCTCACCAATACCGCACAATATTGAACTGAATAATGTAATGGACATTTATTAAAGAGAAACTTTTCGTATAGAACCAAACACCATGTTGGCATTTATGCTGAGGTTATTTTATTCTAAATGGAATTCAAAGACTGATTTAAATTGGATAATTGAGTTAATTGGAAGTGTATGCACTTCTAATCTTGAATCCCATTTAAAAGGTAAAATGGCCAAAGGGACCCTCATAACCAAAAGCTAAAGAGCCAAATATGTGTTGAAAATGATTCACTTTAATTAGTGTAGTTCGGTGATGATCAGGTCAAGAGGTTCTTTTTAGTGTTTCATCTATTTCATTGATAATCACTGGAATGTATGTATATGTTTACCTTATGAACCACACGTTTGAAGATTCTGATCAGTTCAAAGTGTAGCATAAGTGACATAAAGTAAGACAAAAGTCTACTAGCTATTATAGCGGTGTTTACCTCTTGGGATAGTTAGGGAATTAGTTATAAGAGGTTAGCCATCCCAGATGTATTAATTGGTTATTCCATTTCGAAATGCTGTAAGAGGATAAAATAACGAATGATGCTCTTTTGGAAATAATAAGGTCCGTGGGTAGTTATTCAAAACTCTAACGTTCTTGTTAGGATTTTACTTAAGAGACGAGCGTACACGTTCCAATTTATTTTCTTCTTAATTGATCTCTTCAACACCCATTGAACATTAAAGTGGTGAAATTTTATTCTAGAGCATGTTCAAATTTAAGTGTAACGCCCCGATCCGGATTGATGGATTTCCTGTGAGTCAACCCGATCTGAATCGAGCATTATGTGTGAAGTGCAATGAAACAACCTAAATAATGTTGCTAATCCAGTTTTAATTTATTTAACATTTCACTTATTAGCAAGTCCAGTTTCAAGATAAGTTACGTGTGGGACCCAAGAGGAGTACCCCAAAGTCCAAGTAAATAGATATTACTAACATAAATTAGATGAATTGCATAACGCTCTCAAAATATAAAACCGCACCCAACCTGCCATAACAAATCGAGGGTGTGAGCCAATGCCCAGGGGGAATATACAAACAGTATAAAAACGAACGATAGAAAGGAAAACTCCTCTCTACAACACATGCATGCGAAAATATATATATATATACACATTTGAACATATATATTCAATGCATTAATCGTTTTACTTTAAAAAACCAGACTTGCCCAGATTAATTTACCTTAATCTTGTAAAATGTCTTCTTGCATTATACGTAGAATTTTTCATGCTATTTGACACACCCGGTTCAATTATTGAAATCCTTAAATTTGACTTACCCAAATACACTCCTTTATCGAAATTACTCCTCTTAACTCATTTATATACACTTTAGAATTTTCTTTGAAAAGTACCATTTTAACACACACACATTCCCCCTGTTTAGAAAATATTTTTTTATCATTTGAAAACCTTTCAAAACGTACTCGTGCCAACTATGGGTTTAACAACTTAGGTTATATTCCCACTTTACCTTAGCCCTTTTACCTTAACCTATGAAGATTACTAGATTTACGCATTTACTTCTCCATTTACCCTTTATCAAAACAACTATCACATTCATTCAAGTTAGGTTGTATTAACACATTACCACAAAACCCATTTCCTGATACGGTCCATATTTCCTTTATCTTTTTCTCAGAATCTTCCAATTAACCATATACTTTAATAGTCTCCACACCGTCGGCTATGTGCACCATATGCTCTGGACAGTGATTTAGGGCTTTTCACCCAAGGGCTCCTGGCCCTTCTTACTTTATCCCGGTTTATGTGTTTTAACACTTTACAAATGTCCACATTACTCCATTTCCTTACTTTTATCGGCCGAAGCCTAAACCAGGACTTAACCATCTGTTTTTCCATTAACACTTGGAAAATTATTTCTTTCTTCTTTAAGTCCCTTGTTCACATGCACACCTGATTTAGACTAAATTCATTCACTCTTAGGACTTAATTCATTTTCACACACACACTAGTGTAAAAGCATTATTTAACATTTTTATTCCATAAAAATGTTTCACTTTAAGTAAATTAATTGTTTACCAAACCTGCAATTTAGTCGTTCAACAAGTGATTATTTCTTAAAGTGGTTATTAAGTTTTGAACTTAACATGCAAAACATTTTAGTGATTATAGCTCTTAATTAGTGTCACACCTTTGCCAACTTTCACACTTGTCGCTTTATCACATAAAATAACATCCGTTACATTTTAAGCTCCAAATTTTTGTTTGTCTTATTTCATGCTTAAACCCAACACGACTTTCTCTAAATTTGATCACATATTCATTACCAAAATAATACAAGTTTATATGCATAGAAAGTGATCTTTAAATACTAAAATCCTACCGGGTGGATTAAGAATACACTTCATAAATATGTTAACAACACAAACATCATTCCACATTTTTATTTCATAAAATGTTTGCTTGTTTTTCACTAGAAATGTACCAAGATAACTTTTCTGACATCTTTATTCCATAAGAACGTTTATTATTTCTTTTTCACTAGAAATACACCAAAATATCATTTTCTCACATTTTTATTTCATAAAAATCCCTATTTTCAAATTTAATAGAAAATATACACAAACAATATTTCCTACATTTTTATTTCCATTAAAATATCTACTTTCTAATTAATAATGACACATCATTTTTCTCATAATCCTACTCTTAATCATTCACAATAATGAGACTTCAATATTCAGCACATAAAGTCTAAATATGATAAGAGTAGATTACCCCACCTAATTGGCCTCCAAAGCGGTGGTGGTGATGAAGATGGGTGACTCTCCCACCTTCAAAGGTTGCCCTAACGGGAGTCACAAGATCCCACCAATAGTTTCCAAGAAAACATCATTAAAATCCTCTTCAAATCCCTCCAATAATACATACATCTCCTTTTAATAATACCTCACCCATACTATATCCTTCTTGTCTTAAACCTTTAGATGGGGAAATCAGTATCCTTGATTTTGAGTGTGTTTACTACACCGTGAGAAAATAGACCGGCTCGTGGTGGCAGAGTGAGGGTAAAGTACGAAGAGTGTTGAGAGAAATAAAAGGGGCGGTTTGGTCGTTCACTTCCCTAACATCCCTCATCTTATACTAGCATTTGATTCTTCCACACATACATTAAATATACCATATGAATACCCAGTGTCATCAAGCTTCCTGAGCCGACACGTATTTAAAATCAACGGAACCTATGGTGACAGTATCTCCCGGGTGCCAACCTTGGTTGCCTCCAAAATCCTAAGTTGTTTTCTGTTATACGTAAAGAAAAGAAGTTGTGCCTCATCACGTTAAATCATCGCCAGGAAGGATGACTTTGAATTGGGTTCAAAAAATCCCATGCTGACATCTCAAAAGGGAAGTCGGGTTCCTACACGTCACTTGAACGACTAATGTGGTTGCTTATACGACCGGTGTCTATCGTTTGAAAGACCGGCCCAGGTGACGTAAGCTTCCACTAAATCCAACCTTTCTTTATTTAATAACCTAACTCCTCACTTAGTACATTTTCCCCGCAGTGGTTTCGAAATTTGGCAGATGCCTAAAGGTTTAATCCATTCACTTATAAATCCAAAACATTCATTTATCATATTTTCCTAATAGTTTCCTATTCTTAAACAAATCCTACATAATTTATTTCCTAAAAATTCTATAATCCTTATACAAGACTTTTATAACATCCGTAATTTAATATTCCTTTAAACAATCCAATGTGGTGCCCAAAATCCCTATAATTTTATCTCGTTCCTCTTCGTATAAATCCTTTATAAAAATTGAATCAATTTATTGGGGTGGGGTAGTGCCCGACACTCATGATGTGGAATCAGAAGGAAGTTAAAATTAAGATAGAGGTATGTCTTTTATTGGTTATCCCAATGGTTACAAATGTAGTTATTATCATAATGATTAGAAAGGTAGTTTATATCATCAGTCTAAGTACAAAAAGGACGTTGATTGCATCAATGATAGGTTATTCTACGAGTATTATGTTATATACCACGACCCCAAGTGTAAGTTGGACTTACGAGATTAAAAGTGACATCATACTACCAATATTATTAGACCACTCGTAATAGATTATAATATTTCCTGATGAGCAAGGTACACTTGTTATTTATGCTAGATAACAAATGTGGCCTCATTATAGTGGGATCATGAGGAGTCATCCTGATTGGTTTGTGTTTTGTGCGATCGTTTTGGTGAGATCTGGGGTAGATATGAACCGAGTTCTAAGAACTACAATAAGGCATTCCATGATAGGGACTTTTTATTTGACTTACGACTATGGATACTAGATATTCGAATCAAGTTTTGATACTTGTAGATTTATTAATGGGGTAAAACTGATCGGGGATAAGTAGACCTACAAGAATTTAAAAGATAGATGGATGATAAGGTGAAAAACTTGAAGGCAAGGCTTTAGAAGGGTTTTACTCATAAATAATGGGACTAACTATGAACAAAACTTCTTATGGTATCCATGCTAATGTCTATCGAGATTCTTTTAACATGGAAACTATATTCTTGAACATTCGTCGCCACTCGTACATACTAAGAAGTCAAGAAAGCAAAGTGATGTAAACTTGTGACATCTAAATTATATATTTAAGCTAGCATCAAGGTCTTAGGTTATTCAACATGATCAGGTAATCAAGTTATGATTTTGATCGAAGTTTTAATAACACTTGTTAGCTCAAAAAGCATGATGGAAACGTGGTTGTATTTCTAAGTATAATGTGTGGGCAATAGTTACAAAATCGGGTACGAGGTGGGTGTATTATCGTACATCGGAGTGTGTTTATCCATATATTTGATATAAAGTACTTAGGACATGCCAAGCACGTCTTTAGCAAAAGGACGTTAGTCTTATCCCAAGTCAATTATATCAATATCTTATTCACCAGATAACTTGAGGATTGCATGAAAAAAGTTCTTTTCAATTATGGAATCATTTTGTATGGAAATAAATATGTTAGGAGGCTTGATTAGATGGAATCAATGAGGAATATACTTATTGCTTCAACGATGTCTAGTCTCAGGTATGCTTGTAAGATTGAAGTTTGTTATGACTTGACAATGTCAATAGATTCGAGTCTAATAGTTTTATACCTTAGGCAAAAAGACTTAGTTTTTCAGTTAGATAAGGATTCTAAGTTTTCTACCTCAAGACATGTGTTTACATAAGGATAATCGATTTGTAGGTTAGGATTTTCACTTCAGACACAAATAAAGAGGCTATATGGATCGGTTACTTTCTAAGTAACTTCAGTGATATCCCTTTAAATGCAATTGGCTATTAATATTCTAGTGTTCATAGAGTTGTGATTACAAGTTAAATAGAACCTATAACCTATAAAATGGTTAAGAACATTGAACATAACTTTACTTATTTTGATAAATATAAGAAGAAGGTGACAATATTATGAAAAATGTTGTCTCGGATAACACTACATTAGTCATATATAGACAGGTCATAAACTACGATGTAGATGGGTTAGGAGTATAATAAATTGATTTAAAACTGTATATGCCATTTAGTTTTGAGTAAGGGTGTGTGAGTTCATTTTGAATGTGTAATCATGGTTACAAGAATCCCTTATATTGGTTTAAATATATTGTCGACATATCTATCAAAAGATCTCAATAATAATTCTAGTGAGTTGTGTTTAGGATGATCACTAGAAGATCGAGATTTGGGTTCTAGAAATATTCAAACATTTACAACATAGGTAGGGAGTTGACATCCTATTTCAAGAAATCCTAATAGTTTACCTTGAACTACGGGAACTTGGTTAATGGTTGAAGAACTTTTTTGATAGTTCAATGGAGGATTGTGATCGGTACATCCCACGAATCTATTGAATGGGGACACCTGTGAGATTTGAGTCTATGTTCTATCTTGATTTGACTCGGGAAACCTCACACCATTTTTAAATGGTGAAAAGATTCTTAATCCCAAGAATTATGAGGATTGAAATGCTTGTGAAAATGTCACTTTTATTGCCATGGGCGCAACTTGATTTTATATTGGGTTAATCAATCCTCGCACATTAGGCGATAGTTGTGTAAGTAGGTCTGAGATCATTATTTGGAGTAATTCGCATCCAGAGGATACCGTATATCGTGATACACCCTTGATAAACCTATACGTTTTGTTTCCACTAAGTAAAACTCAACCGTTAGATTATTTAATAATCCCGATGGAGTAGCAAATAAGTTAAGTTTGTGAATCATGGATTTGATTAGATGTGGACTAAAATCGATTAACACAAGATTGATTTGTTCAAGCTATTATTAGACACTCAACATAGGGAATCATATTATGTACCATAATCAACTTTATAAATAAGAGCTCACTATATCCGAGTGGTTTTTGACATAATTAAATTGGAGTGTAATATTAATTATTTAGTGAAATTAATTAAGATTAAAGAAAGGAAATAAATTACGCTAATTGTAATTGGGATTGCTGAATATTTATTTGGGTCTAATTTAAACGCATACGCAAGTAGTTAGGAACATATTCTCAAGAACCCCAGTTTGGCCCAAGGTGTGGGAAGAGGTTTTAAAGTGGATGATTCGTAATTAGGGTTTGAGAGGTGTGAAAGAAAATAATATTCACATTTTTGTGAAGAGGCTAAGAGAGAGACCTCTATATCTCACTCATAAAGAAGGATTTTCATCTCAAAAGGTTTCCACGCACATACTTAGCTTTGGGGAGGATCAAACACTAGAATACCTATGCTTTATAGAAGGTTAAACAAGTTTTTCGAAGACTTGGAGGGCAAAAAGGATTTTTCCATCTTCTACCTTTGTCTCCTCATACAAATCAGAACATGATTCACTATGGTAATGTATTCTTCAACACCAGGATTAATAGTTTAACCTATTTCTTGTTTTCTTTTTAATGCATGATTAATCAAAGATCTTTTGGGCTATAAAAATTATATATTTTAAATGTCAATCTCAAGTTATTTTTCCCAACATCCACTACGACGCAACTATCGGGTTCGTGGATCCTGTGAACTCCGGTAGGTTGTCATTCACTAAATCACTCCTATCTCACTCCCAAGTATATGTAGTTTTAGAGTTAGGTGTGGGTAAATCCATGTGTGGTAGTGGTGGTTTCTCCTAGCATATGGCAGCTATCAATTCGCCCAACCCAAACAACCCTAAATAAGGCACGCCGTTCAAATCCTCAGCCCATGTGAACCCACTGATTAATTATGATTCTTCTTAAATGAATATAATTAAGTGATTCCATAATAAATGACAGTGGATACATCTATAGTATAATCTTAATAAATAGGGAAGTTAATCTCAAGGTTTATTATCGCATAAGCATGATAAGTACAGGTAAATAGACTACGCATGAGCCTGCACATAAATATAACGATCTATCCCTATTTCCTCCAGGGATTACTCGTGCGTACTAGGTATAGTTATAGGTCATCCCGTACCTATAGCCTCAAATAATCAATAAAGAGATATGTCACCACGTCTTCCCGTTATTCGTATACACCTGCATAAGACTATACAAAGAGAATCTCCATTTCCCCATATTTTACGCATTAATTTAATTGTTAAATTATCTTATTTGCTTTCCATGAGATGTGATATCACTATTATATATGTGTATATATGTTGTACAAATTATATCATAAAATGGGTTTAATACACAAAAAAATATTAATTAAAATATTTTAACGTGACTGCATATTATGGGTGACTATGAAATGGTCAGGAATTTGTTATTAAGGGTTTTGATTGTATTATCCCCTCAGTGTCGTATTCCAATGAATGTGAAATAGTTTCCTACATTGATGGGTTATACCAAACTAATAAATAAATGAATTTTGGACTCGTACCGACTAATTTAATTAAAGTAACAAGCTAAATTAGTAGTTGTATTATCTTGTCTTTCGATTTGGTTCCAGAACGCATATTATGTATGTATTAGTGTAAAGGTATGGGTTTTAGACCCATTGGGCTAGTATATGACTTAGACATTATTTTAGTCATGTTTGAGGAGTTTTGGGGATCATTTAGATGAGGCCCGTGTAGGTATTTAACCTAATTTCGTTGATAAAAAGTTATATGGAGGTATTAGGATTTCCCTAATTCATATTTCACATTTACAGAATCTACCTAAAGGTTAAAGAAAAGAGTAAGAATTGAGAAGAATTTGCAAAAGTTCTTCACAATTCTGATTATGGAAAGTTTAACTAGAGTTAGATTTTAATTTCTTTTATTTTATATTATTTTTATTCATTGGATTTCAAACCTAAGATAAAAACTCTAATTCAATGTAAATTAATCAACTTAATCAAGTTATTATCCATGTTAATGATATAATATGAAATTTAAGATTCGAAATGATCTTAATCTTTGGTTGATAGATCAGATTCTCAATAGTTTTGAGAATGGGTTTTTGGGATTGATTCTTGAGTTGGGGATAGCTCAAGATAACCTCCAATGTAGTTTAATTCATGTAAGAATATATGGATACTCTGTACTAGAATTTTTGACCTTGTTGATTGAGACATTGGATACCTAACTAAGTGATAGGTTAAGTTAGGTAATCTAGTTACGACTTAATGACCTTTGTCTCCTAGGGTTCACAGTGCTTGTATTTATGTACAACATACCCGATCTTGAATAGTCATGGTATCACGTACTAAATGAGATATACATATGGGGTGAAAGCGACATTAAGGGGTATCTTAATGACAAGATGGGCTTTACCCTGATTATGAACACTGTGTTATGGTTAAATCCATGTTATCCCGTGATGATAACATGAGGATAATCTTTCATATAGCTTTAGGTTTGGGATTATATTATTTGTATGAAGTCATTGTGATTATTCATGCTTTATGTTTTGGTGATATAGGGTTAGGACAACCCATAGCTCTACCGGTACGATACGAGAGTTACATAAAGGCATTAGTAAAGGCCTTTATTTTTTTCAGGCTTGAATGGATCCCTGATATGCTTATGTACGTGGTTGGGACTGTAATTAAGATGAAAGTGGACTTTACGATTCTCCTTCTTTATATACTTATACACTTGTTATAATTAGTGTAAAGTGATTTAAGATCCATTAATTATATTCATTCGAGATGAATATTACTTAAATCATGGGATCATTTGGGTTTGGGTTTAGACACATAAGATATCTCGAGTTTCTTGGGTTGTGATAAACTTAAAAACCACTAGAAGTCAAGAGGAAGATGCATAGTAATATGGTATCCAAATTAAATTATAATCATGTTATACTTAGACTTTGTGTTAACGTGTTGTTGACTTTACTCGCCTTATCCCTGATCTTCCTATTTGCATTTAATCATTTTTGGTCGATTATATGATGTAGGTATTTGGTCTACATTCCCATTCCCATTCTCATTCCTATTCTCTTTACTACTATTTACATTCTATTGAGTCAGATTTATGTATTAAATTTATTTTTAAATGTTGGGATTATTTTGAGACAACTTTACTATTGTGTGCCAGACTTTAATTATGTCACTGATGGTATCAGATGTTATTACTCTTCCACTTGATTATTAATTTAGTAAATTAGATTACACACAATATTTTTTCATTATTTGATTAAAATGGTACTCGATTGTATCGAATCCTTTATGATTTGTTTTAGATTTGATAAACTTATTATTAGATTTTAAGGGTTGTGACCTTTGGTATAGAAACATTCCAGTTCTAGTGTCCTAGGTTCTTGAGTGCATTCATCAACTTTTCGCATTGGGTTTTATGATTCTTTAGATGTTTAATATTTAGATTTATGTGATCTATTTACTCATATGTTTACATATATTCTTTTGTTTACTATCTTTCAGATGGTGAAGACCCGTAGAAGTCAAGTACCATAACAATTGACTGCGAGCATCGAGTCAGAGGCAGTTTCACCTCAGCTACAGTAGCATCCACACCCAGCACTACATTGGAAGGACCCATGTATAGCTTAGGTAGACTTAGCAACTATAATCTCCTAGACAATGACTACAACTCTGGTAACCCTACAACTATCTCTACCGCCGCCACCCGTGGTTGCACCTATACTTGCCCCACCAGTTACTTCTTCATTGGAACGTGCTTGTAGCACTACTTTTGTGTAGGGACACCCACCAGAGTTCTCAGGATCAACATATACTATTATATCATTACAATGGAGGTAGAATATTGAGCGACACTTATGACTGGTGGAGTGTATAGATGTGCAGCAGCTGATGCTTGCATTTTATATATTGGTTAGTGGGAGTCCATTACCACTGCATGGGATAGGTCAATGCGGACCTTAGCCCAGTTTTGATAGAGTACTTCCTTTTCTAATAACAGAAGAATTTGAATCTTGATTTAATAGGTTAAAGTAGGAGGATCGAAAAATTGTTGAGTATGACCAAGAGTCCATTCTTTTTTTGCACTTTGCACAAGAGATTGCGGGTTCTAAAGATTAGAAGACGGATCATTTTATTAAAGACTTGTTATGGAGAATTAAGTGGGTAATTATGGTCACGTCGATGTATACAAAATTTAACTAGGTAGTGGATGCCACACTACTCCATTACGATGACCATCAGGGGTTTTAGAGAGAGATATAGAGATAAAAAAGGAAAATAAATAAGGAAAGGACTATGGTTCAAATACTGCTGATATTGGAGAGTCATCCTGTAGGTAGGGATACTTCATTCAACATCAAATAGGACCATCATAAGAGGAGAATACTCCTAAGAGGTTTCTTGGGGATGACCATCGCCATTAGGGTGGTTAGGGACAGTATGTCCATCAGGGCCAAAGAGGGTAAGGCTAGCCCAACTAGTGGAAAATATAGTTGGAAAAAACCATGGCCATTGCTAGGGATAACATGGTCGTTATCAAAACTTCTTTATCAATGGTGAGTGTTTCATATGTGTCATGATTGGTCATTCTTTTTTATGCTGCCCTTGAGGTAATCAGGTCAGACAGGGCCATTAGCATTAGAGGCATGAGTAGGCTCTTCCGTCTTTACCCAGTTTTTGGGATTGTTACCCACACCACAACATATGGAATTTCCTCCTCTGGTGGCTTAGGCACAAGAGCGCCCATGGATATTGTATGGACGTGTATCAACAGGACCAGTCAGCAGAGCTCGAGGCAATGGAAGGTATATTTTATGTTTATAATAGTTATACTTGGGTACTTTTTGACACAGTTACATCGCATTATTTTAATAACTTTAGATTTTCATCCTCATCTAGTATGGTAGATACAGCGATGGAAGTGTATACGCATGTAAATACCCCATCAGGTTGTGGTACTACCTTACGTCAGGTTTATAGAGACGTGGTAGTTGATATTAGCCGACTGTGTTTTTCCACCGACTTACCATTATTGAATATGACTATGTATGATGTTATATTTTGTATGGAATAGTTATTCATGTATCACATCAATATTGATTAAAAAGTTAAGTCTATCACATTTGTAATTCCCATTAGGATATGTTTCTTATTACTACGCCTATACTCGAGGGGGATTCTAGCACATATTTATATTATATCTATGCAAGTATATATGATGAGATTAGTGTATCATTAAATTCTATACAAATCATTAAAGAATTTACATACGTATTTTAGGAGGTAACTGGATTACAACCCACTAAAGAGATAGTTTTATGTATTGATTTGGTTCCAGGCACAAGGGCCATAACGAAAGGATATCAAATGGGGGCAACCAACGACTCCTACGGAAGTTAGGAGTTTTAAAGGTCTGATAGGATATTTTAGGAGATTTAATCAGGGATTCTCAAATATAGTCGGACCACTAACTAACCTCACTCGAAAAGGGGTACCATTAGTGTCTAATGTTAATGAGAATTTGAGGATCTCAAAGAGAAGCTCACCAAGACACCTTTAGTGACCCGACCCAGATTTATGGATCACCCATGAGTCAACTTGATCCAAATCGAATGTTATGTGTGAAGTGCATTGGGACGAATTATATAATGTTGCTAATCCAACTTTATTTTAATTACATTTCCCTTGTTAGCATGCGATTCCATTCTTAAGACAAACTACCCGAGGGATCCATGGGGAGCACGGAGAAGTCCAAGTAAACAAGGCTACTAAAGTTAACATAAATAAAATGGACTTACCTCTAAAACACCCTCAAAATACGAAACGGCTCCCAACCTATCATAACAAAGTGGGTGTGAGAGGTTATGCCTAGTGGGATTTATACAAGCAGTATAGAAATGAATGGTAGAAAGGAATACTCACACACTACAATCACATGCATGCAAAAATATGTATATATTTACATAAATATACCTTTGAAATACACATGCCAATGCTTTAATCAATTTATTTCCAAAGAACTTTCTTGCCCATATTAATTGACCTTAATCTTATTTAAATTATTATTTCATTATACTCAACAATCTCACTATGTTCAACACACCTGGTTAAACCCAAGAAGCCCTTACACTTGATTCATTCCAACCAATTCCTTTACCAGAATCACCCCTTTTTATTAATCAAAACATACTTTAGTGTTTCCATTGAATAATACCATTTCAATGTGCGCATTCACCGTGTTAGAAGATACTTATTTGTCATTTGAAAACCTTTCGGCATATACTTATGCAAATTATGGATTTAACAACTTAGGTTACTTAACCACTTACTTTAGCCTTTTTATCTCAACTTATGGACATTAACAAATTTATGAATTTTCTTGTCCATTTAATCTTTACTAGAAAATCCAGTTCATTCATTCAAGTTAGGGTATATTAACACGTTTTACCACACAACCCATTTTCTTGAGATGTTCCTTGTTCTTTTTATCTTTTGTCGGAATTTTACCATTTATCGCATTCTGACACGGGCTCCACACTGACGGCTACGTGCACCATATACTATGGCGAGTGATTTAGGACTTTTCACCCAAGGGCTTGGGACCTTCTTGATTTATCCTAGTTTCATCCAAGTTCCTTTTATATGTTTTAACATTTCACAAATGTCCACATTATTCCACATCTCTCCTTTTACTTGGCCGAAGCCAAAACCCTAATTTAACCATCCGTTTTTCCATTAACACTTCGATAATAGTTTCTTTTCTTATTTAAGCCCCTTATCCACGTACATGTAATTTATACTAAATTCATTCACGGTTTAGGACTTACATCATCTTCACACACATTAGTGTAAAAACAGTCTCTAACATTTTTATTCCATAAAAATGTTCCACTTCAAGTAGATTACCAATTTACCCTTTGATTACCAAACTTGCGATATGGTTCCTTAACAAGTGTTATTTCTCAAAATGGTTATCAAGTTATCAACTTAACATTTAAACACCGTAGCCATTTTTAACACTTGCTTGATATCACACTTTTGCCCAATTTTCACACTTGGCACCGTGCTGAGCTATTTCGGGGTTAATACCGGGCATGTCATCGTAGGACCATGCGAAGACATCCACGAACTCCTTTAGCAATTCTTCGAGTTGTGCACGCTCATGCTCGTCAAGGGTGGCCCCTATCCTAATCTTGCACAATTGGTTACTAGAACCGAGATTAAAAACGACAGTCTCTTCTTCATTAACTTGAATGCGGTTATGTTGTTTGTTATTAACCTTATTTAGATCAGTTAAGAATTGTTCATTTGCAAAATCATCATCATCAAAAGTCCGATTAGAATCTAAATAATTAATATAAGGCACCGCAATATACTCAAAATCTTCGTTTATTTCATTGATAGGAAAAACAGCATTAAGAGCCTCATCAAAAGAGGTCTCGATTACATTTGAGCAAGGATAGACAACAATAGAGGAAACAGGGTATACATTGGGGTTAGGGGAGATTTCAAGAGGTAGAACTGGCGCAGCATACTAGTTGAGGAGAGGTGTATCAGCAACTTTGATCAGATGGGATGGGTCCCTTGATGTAGTGCATGAATGAACCATGCAGAGTGCCAGCCCCAGTGTCTGCAGGTTAAAGGAATCTTCGGAGTCACTTTCTTCAGTCTCTTCAGTATCTTTGATAAGTGGTTGTACGCGGTGTTGGAAACTTTCGGCCCATGGGTAGCCATCTTGTTCCATTCCAGGCTTCATTTTCTTGTCTGTGCGGTCGTACCATGGTTTTGGAAAATCGCAAAAGGGGAAATCCTCGCCCTCTTTGATGAATCGTCCATTTAGGGAATCACCTGAGATAGTTTGGATACATTTTAATCCTCTTTTTGATCGAGTCTGGAGGATCATTTTGAGCTCTTGTTCCGATGGTTGATACCCCAAGCCACAAGGAGGGAAAGCTTTCTTCAGTTCGATGGGCTCAAGTATCCCCTACTGCCTTTGTCCTAGCCCCTTCCGGGCATGGAGTGCATGTTTCTGAACATATGAATCACATTGACATTGCCATGAGGATCATATTTTGGACAAACCCTTTCTTTGAAACCATCCCCTGTCGGGAGTAGGGATGGCTCAACTCGAAAATATGATAGGAGCATATCATTTGACCCACACTGTATCTCAAGAATTGGACTGCTGATGTCTGCGCCCTTGGCGTTACCGTCATCACCCTATATGGTGATGACTCTCCCATCGGCGAAGAAATTCAATTTCTGATGAAATGAGGAAGAGACACCCTTTATACTGTGGAGCCAGGGTTTATAGGACCAACCCCTATTACAAGTTTTATGGATCCCATCACCTCATGACGGGTATTATCGTAGGCGCGCATGGCAGCGGAGGTTGGAGTGAGGTCATTTTCTTTCAGACCTAAACATTTGAAGGTTCTCAGTGGGCAGACATTCAAAGCAGATTCGTTGTCAATGAGAGAAAGTGGTACCACCCTCCCCATAACATCGATGGAGATATTGAGTGCATGGTTGTGATTCAACCCAATTTTGGGGATTTCTCTTCAGAAAAGGACAACATTCGGGTAGAGGTCAAGGATCCGACCAGGTTTACTGCTTCTTCTGCTGTGGTAGAAGGATGAACTATAGGTCCAGTGAGTAATTTGATTAAAGAATTTCTGTGCATCTGGGAAGACATGAAAAGCCCCCATAGAGTGATGTTAGCTTGAGTTTTCTTCAGTTGATCGAGGATCTTACTCTCCTCGAGGATCATTTCCGGCATAGGAAGGTCTTCAACTCCCTTCCCCTTATCATTTACTGGTAGTGAGTTGGGAACTTGGTAATGTCTCCCAGATCTGGTCATGTGATTTACTGAAGAAGGGAAAAACTTAAATGCAGTTTCCTCGTTAATCTCGAGTTGTTCTGCCACCTTATCTACTTCTCCGAGGAGTTTTTCAAATGATATCATCCCACATAAGTCAGCTACTGGGCCAGATCTTTCTGAAACTTGTTCTTCGCTCGAATCTTCGAATTCTTCCCCCCATCCAGTGGCAACAATTCTGTTTTCCCCTGTGAAGTCAATGCATTCCACGACTTCAACGACTTCTTCGTATAGGTCTTCCCATTCTGTGGGTATGTGTAAGGGTGAAGGGACCAGGTGCCCTTGCAGCTTCAAAGTGTTAAGTAACTCGGTGATACTGCAAATGTTATTGGTTTGCCTGAATGCCTCCGTCATGATCCGAACAACATCATCTAAGCTGACTTCGTCGGTTGGTACCATCCACCTATCTGATTCTCGGGCCCATTTCTGTGCTTCCAAAAACAACGTACTGAACCTCTGGTAGTCGATAATCATCTGTGAGGGCAATTTCAGCCCAAACTCTAGGAGTTGGTTCAACACATCTGATAATTCCATACTTCCGCTTTCAGAATAGCACCGGACAATGACGCACGCCCTGGTAAAGAGTGACAGTGCCTGATCAGCGGGGCTAGTAGGGTGTAGGAGGAAATATGGTCAAAGTTGAAGTGGTTTAGGAGGGTATAAGGGTGTGATCTGGGTTGACGGATCGAAATTCAGGTTTTCTTCCAAGAAGATGGCATTGGTGTGATTTGGGAGTGGGTTATGAGTAGTGTTTGGTTTAGGATTGGCTGGTGGGGCGATGGTACCCCGGTCAATGAGATATTGGATTATGTTTCGAAGGTGGAAGCATTGGTCGGTGGTATGTCCAGCTGTTTGGTGAAAGGAACAATGAGCATCGATCTTGAAATTTCTGGGAAGTGGATTGGGTAATGTACGTGGATCCAGGGGCTTTATAAGGTGTCGGCTTAACAGGGATTGGTAAAGTTTGGAGAGGGGAGCATGAATCTCAGTGTATTCCATTCGAACGGGAGAAGGGTGGATTTCTGGTGCCCATGATGTGGTTGGTTGAGAGATGTTGTTGATGGTTGAGACTGTGGCACTGACAGGCTTGTCATATTTTTTGGGGGTGAACTGTTCGGACACCTTCTTTGGTTCAACTTCTATTTTGGCAAGACTTTCCTCGATTTCTACCCTTGCCTCTCTGGGAGCTCAAAAGTGGGGGTAGTACTGTCCTCCCATGGTTGCTTGGACATGGGGAAAGAAATTCTTCTTCACTATGTTGACTTTTTCTTCCTCAGATGGCCGATTGGTCATGGCAACTGCTTTTTCCCTCCACCGGGCTATGAAGTTACTGACTGATTCTCCAGAGTTTTATTTGAGAAGCTCTAAATCATGACAGGTGAACTCGAGCTCTTCGTTATATTTGTACTGCGACATGAATTATCATGCTAAATCCTCCCCACTACAGATTCTGGATTCCTCAAGAGATAAAAAAACATCGGAGGGCACTATCCTTCAAAGTTTGCTGAAACAATTGGTCCATCACTTATTTTGAAGCCCATAGTAGAGTCATGGAACGATGATAACTGCGAAGATGAAAAATCGGGGACCACTCCCTCGAAACTTCTCGATATTGGGCATAACCTTTCTTTAGGATAAGGATACATATGTGTGTAGTCCATGTAATTTCCAGAGATCCTGACTTCATCAAACTTCTTGGTGAGAATCTTAAGATCTTTTTTGACTTTGTTCAACTCCTCCTCCTTTGGATCAGCAACCACAGGCAAGTTAGCCATAGGATGGGCAATGTTTGGCATTGGAAGCTGGGCAGGCAGCGACCCATTAGCAGGAGGGGAATACGGAGCATGCTGATATTCTTCCGGGCCCCAGATGGGCTCGGGTGGACCTATAGCACGAGGGAACAGGGCCTCAGGCTCTTGAGGAATAGGAGCTTGGTTTCGTTGAATTTCTCGAACCTCAGCTTGGAGGTTGTCAATCTTGGCCACGAGCTGAGCTAGGACTGTCGACAGATCCGGTTGTATGACTGGTGCTTGATCTGTATTCTCCATGGAAGATGGATGGATTCCGGATTCGAAAGAAGTAGTAGAGGAACAGATGAAACTCTGGGGTGATTTTACTGAAGACCTAAGCCAGTAGGGAGCCAGGCCAAGGGCGTGCGATCAACTTGAGAAGGCGCAGGATGAGATTTATTTTTTTGATAAAAAGGGAAGAGGTTATTTTTGAATTTTTGATAAAAAGGGACAAATGTTTTTGGATTTTTGATAAAAAGGGAGAAATATTTTTGGAGACGAAACTCAGCATGATTATTATGATTATTATGTTCTCACTTGTATTTAATTCTCCTAAATGCAATGCCGGACGGGACCCGAGTCTGGAAAAGTGGGGTTTTAATACATGCAAAGTTATGTTTGGACTTGTAACCAGGATCGCGGACAGAGTCCCATTTTAAAAATGCGCAAAAATTGGGCGGAAGATCGACCCGGAATTTCGGTAGAGTTTTGAGTTGAAACCGGCAATCTAAAGTGTGTGTCCTAGGTTTGACACCTATATGCGGGTATGCAGTTGGTTGGGTGAATCGGCATGGGTTCCCCCCTTTGGCGTGGCTTCTACCATATACGTCTTGCTCTTGCGGGCAATCGGTACGTGTGGACAAGCCATTTGATATACCTGAGTGTACGTGAATTGCCTCACCATATACCTCGTGGGTACGGTACGTGTGAGAACGAATTCGATATAATCGGCGTACATGAACGAATTCCCTGCGATATACCTCCCGTCATGACTTCGGTCAAGCGGTACGATGCGGGGGAACCTTTCGATATACGTCGAAGGTACTTGGCCAGTGGAAGGTGAGAGTCATATCGCTTAGGCTTACTGCGACCTGCCGGACCAGCGCCCATCACGAAGTGACCCTCCAGTTACTGGGTAAAATTTGGTCAATATCAATGCTCTTTGGTGATGTCGTGTGAATCATGCATGATTCTATTATTAGTATCTTATGATGAGAATGCCTTTATTTGATTATGCCAAACCGAGAACAAAGTACAAGTACCTCAAAAGGTACACCAAGTATGGATGGGTGATGCGTGCAACATGGGAATATACATGTGATCCTAGGTGCACGTGGTGTGAAGTGTACATGGAGAATTTTCTACAAGTGTGTGAACATAAGCATAAGCATGAGATACATATGAAAAAAAAGAACATGCAGACATGGGGGGGAAATATAAACAAATATAGCATCCATGTAAATAGAGTCAAGCCTTCAAAATAAAGAAAATCCCCAGCAGAGTCGCCACTGTGGCCATCCCCGATCCCTGCCACGAAAGGAGGAAGTATCCTTCGGGTCCCGCGCGTCCCCTCTCGGGAGGGCGCTTCAGTCGGCATCAATTTTGTGAGGTGTGAAAAATGTAGAGAGATTCAGAGTTGCCAGTCTATTTTACTCAAAACAGACAAAAGAAAAAGAGGAAGCCACCCGAAGGATGGCATCCAAAGACATACTGGTGAATGCGAAACCAAAATGATTCGGAAAGGGTTTGAAGGATTAGTTATGAAATGGGAAGGTGTTAGGCACCCATTCCGCTCTTTCGGTCTCTCATGGATATTTTTTATTTTCCTTTATGTTTCCCCCCATGAGATGTGTGCATGTGTATATATATATAGAATGGAGGTAGGAATCTTCTACTTGTATCATGGAAAAGATAAAGCGAGTCATCCGTAGGAAGATATAAAAGTAATATTAGAAAAATAAGATTTACGCGGCTACCCCTAGGTTGATCGTTACAAGGGAACGATAACGCATATGGGGTAATGCGTCACTAAGAACAATTATAGGTATAACATAAGAAAAATGGATTTGGAGAAGATAGAAAATAAGAGAAAAAGTGAGAGAAAGGAGGACTCGAGTCTTGTGTTTTACCCCGAGATGCCTACGTAGCCTATAAAGGCATCAAAGTCCACGTAGTTCACATAAGAAACGAGGGGTGGGGTTTATCCCATAAATCCGAATGGGGAATCTCTTATTTGTGAGTGTGTGTATGTGTGTGTACAAAAAGTGTTTTAATTGTGAGGAAAGTGTGAAAAAAGTGTGAGAAGCCCTACTTGGAATTTATGGGCAAACACTATTTTTCTTGTTTTTTGGGGTTTTTATTTATATGAAAATAACAGATGTGCAATAATACTAAATAAAAAGTATGTTAGGATGTGTGAGATGAGATAATAAAAGTGCTAAGTAAGAAAACAAGTTATTGGGAATTCAAGAGAATTTAAGAGAGAGTTTAAGAAAGTTGGACCTTCTTGAAGATCTTGAGCTTGATCTTGAATGTTGGAGAGCAGACCTTGCACTTGGATGATGATGGAGAGTGTCTAATTCATCAAGTTTGATGAAAAGTATGATGAAAAGTGGAAGTAAAAAGGGGGTTTGAAAGTTGAAATCACGCTGCCTTCGAGAGAGGTTTCTGGGATTCGTTGAGAGGGATTTTTATTAGATCTGGGCTCCCTTGAAAATGAGGTCAAGGCCTACTTTTATATCCCCAAGGGAATACTGATCGGCTTAGAGCCCTTCCTGCCTACCGGCAGGAAGGTGCCGATAGGCAGGTTCAGGGACCTGCCGTTTGGCGGCGTGTTTCAGGATTTTTTAGAAAATTGGCTGCCGAGGGCAAACCGTTGGTCAGAATTGCACACGGGGCATACCGTTGGAAAGGTATCTCAGATTCCTTTGAAAGTACTTTGGACCTCTCCCGAGTTCGGGAGTTGACTTTGGGTAAAATGTGGCTCGGAAGTGTTTGTCGGTCCATTGGACGGGGAATCGTGCGGACGCAAACGGATCGTTCGTCTGCATGGTAAGTCGGAATCGTGCATGGGGCATACCGTTGGAAATGTTAGGAGATTTAATTTGACATTCTAAAGAGTTTGACCCGGTTTGGAGAGTTGACTTTGGTCAATCGGGCCCGGGAAGAGCTCGGTGGCTTCCCGGAGTCAAACGGCTCGTTCGTCCGCATGGAAAGTCGGAATTGCGCACGGGACGGACCGTTGGAAATGGGATTTATTTCCCTTCGAAGATTTAGTCAGCCTCGGTAGAGATAAAGGGTTGACTTGGGTCAACAGAGCCAGGGAGCGCCCGGTGGCCTCTGGGTAAGGTTTCGGATGCAAACGGATCGTTCGTCCGCATGGTAAGTCGGAATCGCGCACGGGGCGGACCATTGGAAAGGGTATTCAGTTCCCTTAGAAGTACTCGGGATGTGACCTGGGTTTGCGATGATGAGTGGAGTTACTAGGGACCTAAGGAGAGTTAGGGGTAATAAAGTGAGGTGTCTACATCGTCAATCAAATCGCGGTTCACGCCTAGCCTAGGTTGGTACAACCTCAACACTTATGATCATACACGCCAACGATTGTTAAGTCAGTCATCTTAGCACAACGGTCTATCAGACCGATATCTCCTACGAGATCCTTTTGCTAACATATATTTGTCCTAGGTATCATAACGTAAACACATACTAGTGATCATACCCTTAATCCGTATAATTCTGAACCAAGTGGATCACTACCATCTAATATTTTATTAACTTCCAATATTCATAATATTTCCAGGTCACAGCCTCGAGACACAACAACCGGTTGTAGAAGTTACACCTTCAAACTAAAATGCACGTTAACCTAAGCAATCAAGTAGTATATGCAATTATATGCAACAATGCGAGATCACACGTACAAATAAACTGTTATAGAATAAAGGTGCATTCGAAGAAGAGCGCACTCATATACCATGACACACTAGCTGCATCAGTACTGAGCTTATGCAGAGCCACACCCACATCAGAACCAATCAACAAATTTCCATTATCATGATCAAAGAGGACACTAGAATGCAACGAATCTATGAATTACTACACCGAAACAAAAAACAAACAAATTTCGAAAGTGAATCGAACCACTCGTAGTGCGAACCCAAAACGTATGCTTGAGTTCTATAACTCTTTATTGACACCTTACAAGCACCAAATCCTTGCCACATACCCTATCTTGTCCTTCTAACCTTGACGAGTCCTACACAAGAAATATCCGTCAATGTGAGGCAAACAAAACACAAACAAGTTTCCTTCAAGAATCTAAAATGCTAGGCTTCCCTCCTTAGGACTAATGCTACCTATTCATCACCAACGAGCTCAACTATTTTAATGAGGGATGAAGTTACCTCTCTTCACACTTATCATTAGTTATCAGCCTATTACAACTAGGCCTCCAAAATTTCAACATGCGGTCGCTAACCTCAGTTTTCGAGATTAGTCTCACAAAGTGGGCATAGCGCTCACACAATTTCACACATTCAATTCATGAATCATTGCTACCACTCTTCGCACTATCTACATGATGCTAAACCATAATCACCCTAATGGAATCACATCTTTCAAACATCACTCATACCTAATGATTCCCTCCAACAAAGTAATTATGAATTGCACAAGTAGCACACTTAGGTGCTATAATTATTCCTAGCACTTTGCCCCGTGGTATTTCTACAAGCCACAATGAACCTGATCAAGTTCTAAGTCTCTCATGTGCACCACCTTGAATTGATCAACCAATTCTCGAAATTATCCTTGAAGGTCCTATCAAGGACTATGTTATGCAACCTGGGGTCTACCAATACAAATGGGTATATATATCTTGGTAGGATACGGGGCGTCAAGAATTTCCTATGAACACTAAGGCCCATGCCTACGAACGCCACAAGGGATCCTATCTTTCAATGCCAAACTACAACCACCAAACTCTAAATTAAAATTATTTAAATTCTGGTAGGACACAGTACGTCGAGTACTGCTCACGAGGAGGCTCACCCTACTGATGATGTAAGAGGTCCTTTTCTAAATCGTCACAACTTAATTACTTACTACTAAGTCACAAAGATTATCTAGGTTCACTCATAGGTTACCCCCATCATTAATATCATCCAAATCATCACCATATTGAAGGAAGATGAATCGAGACATACTAGACTCACGCCCGCACCCAAAGCACCTAACACTTTCTCACCACATAGCTAACACTCGTGACTACTTTTATTGACCAATAACCACTAAGGGGTCAACTCATAAGGATAACATCCTATCAGCTAAGACTAACTTATCCTCTAGCATTGGACTACATCAATTTATGTTGTCATTAACCTTACCAACAATCACAGTATCACCTCAAGGATAGCCTAATCACCACATCGATATTTACCTGCCACCTTTGTCACACCTAAGGCTACATATAATTTAAATCATGATTTTACGTTACAAAATTGTGACACTCTAACAATAAATCCCTAATATTTATTATTCAAAAATTGGTGCCCACATTCCCAAAGGGTGTCATCTCATTCTATTAATATCTCCAAAGACTATGTCAACGAGGTTGGAACACAAGCACGTCACACTATGAACCAGGGTGTCACTAATTTTGGCTTGCATGGACACCCGTAAATTATTTACACACTAAATCATAAATGAAAAAATGATTTATGACAGTTAACTAGAACATATGCTACTTGGCACTAATTCACTTGTTGTGCTAACCTCTTTGACTTTACCGTCGAGGACACTAACTAAATTGCCATCAAATCAGCATGATCGGCCAGAACCACGCCGACATCAAAAGATCCATTACCTACCTCACCACATCACAACCGAAATGAACCTAAAAAATAAATCTCTAATACCATTTATAACGACCCAGCCCAGATTTATGGACCACCCATGAGTCAACACGATCCGAATCGGACGTTATGTGTGAAGTGCAATGGGATAACCTATATAATATTGCTAGTCTAGTTTTATTTTAATTATGTTTCGGTTGTTAGAAAATGATTCCATTCTTAAGAAAAACTACTTGAGGGACCCATGGGGAGCACCCCGAAGTCCAAGTGAAAAGATCTACTAACGTAAACATAAATAAAGTATACTTACCTGTAAAACATCCTCAAAATACAAAACTGCTCTCAACATTGCATAATTAAGTGAGGATGTGAGCTTATGCCCAGTGGGATTTATACAAGCAATACAGAAACGAATGATAAAAGGGAATACTCACACGCTACAACCACATGCATACAGAAATATGTATATATCTAAATACATTTACCTTTGAAATACACATCATATCATATGATTTAATCAATTTATTTTCGAAAACCTTACTTGCCTAGATTAATTGACCTTACTCTTATTTAAAGTTTTCTTTCATTATACTTAACATTCTCACTTTGTTCAACACACCCGGGTAAACACAAGAAACCATTACACTTGATTCATTTCAGCCCATTTCTTTACCGGAATCACCCCTTTTTATTTATCAAAACATACTTTAGTGTTTCCATTGAAAAATACATTTTCAATGCACGCATTCACCGTGTTAGAATATACTTGTTTGTCATTTGAAAATATTTCGACACATACATATGCAAATTATGGGCCCACTTACTTTAGCCTTTTTATCTCAAGTCATGGACATTAATAGATTGATGCATTTACTTGTCCATTTAATTTTTATCGAAACATTTGGCTCATTCATTCAAGTTAGGGTGTATTACATGTTTTACCACACAACCAATTTTCTTCAGATGTTCCTTGTTCTTTTTATAATTTCTCAAAATATCACTATTTATCGCTTACTTCCACGGGCTCCACACCGCAACTATATACACCATATACTTTGGACAGCGATTTAGGGCTTTTCACCCAAGGGATTGGGCCCTTATTGATTTATCCCAGTGTCATTCGAGTTCCTTTTATATGTTTTAACATTTCACAAATGTCCACATTATTCCGCATCTCTGCTTTTACCAGGCCGAAGCCAAAACCCGGATTTAACCATCCGTTTTTCCATTAACACTTCGATAATAGTTTCTTTTCTTGTTTAAGTCCCTTATCCACCTACATGTAATTTATACTAAATTCATTCACGATTTAGGACTTACATCATTTTCACATACATTAGTGTAAAAACATTCTCTAACATTTTTATTCCATAAAAATGTTCCACTTCAAGTAGATTACCAATTTACCCTTTGATTACCAAACTTGCGATATGGTTCCTTAACAAGTGTTATTTCTCAAAATGGTTATCAAGTTATCAACTTAACATTTAAACACCGTAGCCATTTTTAACACTTGCTTGATATCACACTTTTTCCCAATTTTTACACTTGTCACTTTAACCTCCTTAACACTTAAACACCCTTTACAAAAGACTTCCTTTTATTTATTAGAAATTAACATTTCTTCCATTTAGCACTAGTAGTCTCATACTATTAATTATATAATATTCTATATTCTGTTCCACAAAATATCAATTTTTATTCCAATGGTACTCATTATTGGTCTTACTAGAAAGCATGTTAAGACAATAATATCAAACGTTTTCATGCCATAAATGTTAATTATTTCCATTGCACTAGAAACATACCAAATAGCATTTCTCATATTTTTATTCAACAAAAATGTATATTATTTCCCTTTCACTAGAAATACACTAAAATGACATTTCTTACATTTTTATTCCATAAAAATTATTATTATTTCTTTTTGCAAGAGATATGCCAAAATAACAATTCTTACATGTTTATTCCATAAAAATGTTTATATTTCAGTTTCATTAGCAAACCCATTAGAATAATATTATCTTAAATTTTTAGTCCATAAAAATGTATATTTTCAACATTATTAGCAAATACACTAGACAAATATTATCCTAAATTTTTATTCCATAAAAATGTATATTTTCAGATTATTAAGAAAAACCATCGTAAGAATATTTTCTAACATTTTTACTCCATATAAATGTTTATTTTTTATTCTAAATTTATATTTCATTTTCAAGATCCATCTTAATTCATCTTTATGATGCCATTCCGTACAACAACTAATATGGTTACTAATCAGCACTAGAATGAAAGTTAACTCCCAATACACATATTTGAAAACACAACACACAGTCAACTTGGATCAAAGTTTGTTTCTACCACAACAATTGACCCCAAAGAGATGGTGGTGATGAAGTTGGCTGAATCCCTTACCGCCAAAGGTGTCCTTAAAGGGAGTCACAAAATGCTCTACCAAATCAGATCTAAGAAACAACATTAAGGACTCTCTACACACCTCTAATAATGTGTTCCCACATTAAAGCCTCCCAATATCCAACTTCTACATATTTTGTAGTTACATATCTTAATAGTGGGAAAATTAATATGTAATGTTATGAGTGTATGGTTGGATACTCTAAACTGGTGGAAGGCAGTGCACCAGAGTACTGTTAGTTTAGTGAGAGGGAGAGTGAGAGTTTGAAAACTTGTTGAAGCCTCCACCCCCCAAAACCCCTACGGTTTAATTATTATAACCCAGTGAATAAATTATCCCCAAATAAAGAAACCTTATCACACCTAAAAATCTTTCTGTGTCAGCTATTAAGTCTTTTACCAATCAATAACTCATGAAATCCAATGGTCTCAACTGAGACAACGTAAACCTGTGTGGTTGGGTTACAATTCATGTCTCTCTTTCTCTGAAGTAAATTGACTACCCAAAAATCATTTGTCATACCAAGAATATCATCCTATATATATGAGTTTGATACAACCATTACAGGATCAACAATGCAAAGGGGAGAGATGTGTCCTTACGTCGTTCGAGCGACCTCCATAGTCGTTCGAAGGACCTGCTCACCAGATTTCTATTTTTTCCTTTAGTTACTTTAGAGATACAAGGGTATGATTATATGGTTTAATGCCCTTACGTCTTAACCTAAAACGTGCGTACATTAGTTCCAATAATTCGGAGTTCTTAGGAAGTATACATATATAGTTAATTAATTTTTTTATTACTAATTCTATAATCTATATATTATTTATATACACTCCTTATCCAATAATCCTTTATGATTAAATATCTTACTTAAAATTTTCTAATAATTATCATCAAGTCCTTATATTTTTTGTTTAATCACCATTTTACATGGGGTTTAAATAAAACATTTAGGACGGGGTATTACAGCACCTATTCTTTCTCTACTATAGTGTGGCGGTGAGTACATGGTTTTTACTAATGCATCGCTTCAGGGTTTGGGATATGTTTTGATGCAATATTAGAAACCCATAGCTTATTCTTCTTATAAGATTAAGTCATGTGAGGAAAGCTACCCGACTCACGATTTGGAGTTGGCGGAGGTAGTTTTTTACTATAGTATTTCGAGACTTTATTTTTTAAGTGAGAGTTTCACTTTGTTTTCAGAGCACAAGAGTCTTTAGTATTTGTTAACGTAGAGGGAGTTTTACTTCAGATAGAGGAGATGGCTTGGGTTTGTGAAGGACTAGCACTTTCGATTCAGTACCATCGGGGGAAGGCGAATGCAGTAATGGATGCGTTGAGTTGGAGGTCGATCGTTAATTTAGCAGTATTATGGCCACGGTATGAGGATAATTTACCAAATATTTAGGCATCGTGGTGGATCACCACACGTAAGATGGATATAACCGATGATTTCTTGATGGGTTTTACCATTACCTCGACTATCATATCACGGGTGCTTTAGGCATGGTGTGGAATCTGTATGTCAGGAGAATAAGAAAGAACTCATAGTGGGTATATTCCCTTCCTTTATGATTGGTCTATATGAAGGTTTATGGTTCTAAGGACGGTTAGTAGTGCCAAAGGATCCAAAGGTACGAATGGTAGCTTTACCAAAAGCCCATGGATCGTGGTATATAGCACATCCAGAAGGAGAAAAGATGTACCAGGATATAAGGAGATCTGGAGGTCAGGGATTGAGAATGGCATTGTTGAGTTCGTGTTTACATGCACCACCTATCAAATAGTCAAGGTGGAGCACAAGAGACTCATAGGGGGGTTACAACCCTTGAGATTCGTCAGTGAAAATGGGAAAGAATATCCATAGAATATACTGTGGGGTTATCGAGATCACATAAATGATTCCATATGGTTTATTATCGATAGACTAACAGAGGTGGCCCATTTTCTTTTGATTTAGACATATTACACCATAGAGAAATTTCAGGTTGTTTATAGTAGAGATAGTGAGATTTCACGGAGTACCACTGGATATAGTGTTCGATAAGTGTGTCACTTTTATTTCACGATTCTTGAGGGGTTTTTAGGATGTTATCGGGGTGCAGTTAAATATGACTTGGGAATTTTACACTCAGTCAGATGGTCGGACAAAGTGGGTGAATTAGATTTTGGAAGAAATGATTCGAGCTTGCATGTTAGAACTCAAGGGAAGTTGGGACACAAACTTGCCAATCATAGAGTTTGCATACAACAATAATCACCAACAATCTTTTAGGGGGAACCATATGAGGCATTGTACGGGTGACCATGCCATTATTCTAGATGATGGTTAAAATCTAAAGAGCATGAGATATTTGGACTGTACATCATTCAGGACACCTCAGAGAAGGTTGCATTCATTCGAGATTAGATGAATACAACACAAGACCGATAGAAGAGTTCTGTCGATAAGAGAAATTATAAATGGGAGTTCTAAAGGGGAGATCAGGTATTATTGAGGGTCCCTCGTATGAAGGGTGGGGTCAGATTCAGAACAAAGGGGAAGTTATATCCCTAATAGGTTGGCCCTTACAAATTACTGGATAGGGTGGACCCACATGCATATTGGTTGACCTTTACCGATCATATTCAATGGTTACACGATTGCTTCCATCTATCCATGCTGAGCAAGTTTATTCGGAACGAGGATGCTTATCAACATATCACTCTAGAATCGAATGAGTTATACAGTATGCAACTATGATAAGAGGTTGTTTCATATTCATGACGGGAGAGAGAAAACTTTGTGATCGAACATCATTCCGTTAGTTAGAGTTTAGTGGGGACACCGGAGTAAGTATGAGTCTACCTAATAGAGATAGGATGAGTTGCGGGCAAAATATCCAGGGTTCTTCTAGCCAGGTATAAATTTCAAATTTAGAGTGTGAAATTCCTTATTTTAGGCGAGAATAATGTAATACCCTTCATTTGTATGCATTAAATTAATTATAAAATTGTCTTATTTTCTTGCAGTTTTATATGTTTATATGTGTTATATAAATTATATAAAAAATCAATTTAATACATGGTAAAATATTAATTAAATATTTTAACATGACTGTGTATTATGGGAGCCTATGGAATGGTTAGGGATTTAGTATCAAAGGTTTACTTATTTGGATTATCCCTTTTGTGTTAGGTTCCAACTAATGCGAAGTTAATTCCTATAATTCTGGATTGTAACAAAATAATAAATAATTGAATTTCAGACTCAAACCGAGTAATTTAATGAAAGTGATAAGTTTAATTAGTAATTATATTATGTGGTGTTTTGGTTTGGTTCTGGGATGCGTATATTGTCTATTTTAATGTAAAAGTATGGGTTTTAGACCCATTGGGATAATATAAGACTTGAACATTATATTAGGCTCATTTCAAAAGTTTTTGGGCCGATTTAGATGAGGCCCATGTACGGGTTTAAGGGTTTAACCAAAATTCGTGGATTAAAACCCATAAGAAGATATTAGGGTTTCCCTAATTCATATTTCACATTTAGAGAAGCTACCTAAGGGTTAGAGATTAGGGGGATCAAGAAAAGAGGAGGATTTGAGAGGATTTAGCACAAGTTCTTCAGAATTATAATTGAGGCAAGTTTAATTAGAGTTATATGTTAATTGATTTTATTCAATAGTATTTCTCTTCATTTAGTTCTAAACCTAAGATAATAATTCTGATTTTATGTAAATTAAACAACTTACTTAAGCTATTATCCATGTTAGTTATATAATATGAATTTTGGCGGAATTATTCACATAATTCGATTGGAACTGAACTAGAATTGTTAGGATTGGATTACATACTGAATTTATATCTTTGAGTACAAAAAATATCACAATAAAGAGATCTACGAAAACAATTAAAAAGAACGTAAAGTAAAGATCACATACAACAATGATATACGTGGTTTGAAAACCTTCCTACATCCATGGAGAGGTTACTATTTTATTACAGTGTCTCACAATATTCCAGGTTACCTCCCCTTTCTCCGAGTCAGGATGCATAATATTTACGTGCATCAAAGTAGAGATTGAGTTGTACGAGGAACTCAATTAACATGTGAATATATTAAGGAGCACCTGAATATCACTTTCGAGATTATTAGTAAGTAATTCGACTATATCCATAAGTGTTCTGGTGTATTTAAAATACTAGTGTGTGAATTAAATCATGATTTGGGTCGGACAATGCTTTATTTAATCTGAGTTGGTCGGCTACTCTCACGCGCCATGTTAAATGGGCCCCCACAATTGCCCCTTATGAACCTTCGGCTGATAATTTTTTAAAAATTCCTATAACTTGAAACATTCATGCTCGGATTTTGAAATGGCGTTCTTGTATATATGAGAAAATTGCAGGGGTATGCTCGTCCTGAACAAATTTTCATGGAATACTTGTAATTCATTTGAATGAGTGAGGGTACTATTGTTCGACAAGGCATTTGAACCGCCAAAAATCATTTTAGGATATTGTGTTCATCATTCACATCGGGTTCCAAACTGAAGATACAATCCTTCTCATTAGTTCAGTTCAGTTAACTCTCTTCCTTTCTTTCTAAGATTTGTTAAGTTCACCTTCTTCCGCGTCTTCTTTTCTTCAAGGGCTCCATTAATCTTCATAAGTCTAGCTCTTCCTTTCTTAAGAAATTATCGAAACTTATTATATAGTTGTAGCTAGGGTTTTCTCCTTGTTTGTACAATTATGGTAATGCTAGATAACAAAATGGTAGATGAGTTTAGGCGTCAATATAAATTCCTGAGTGGATGATCATCGACTATGCTTCTCTTCCTCGAATGTTTATGATGTTGAAGGGGGCACTGGATTCAGACCCTCTTGATAACCCGGGGGTTTAACATTTCACCCAAACCAGTTGTTCCTTAAATTCTTCAAATATTTTGAAATTATACTTGCCCAGTGTTCCCCTAACATTTGGAAGATAGTTAATGGAGTTCATAGGATAAACACCCTTTATGGGATAAAATTGGTCCTTATCGCGATCTGCTACTGCTATGTGTGGTCGCAAACCAGTGATGGCCTTATGTATTTAAAAACCAGGAAGGCTGAGAGGCTCCTGGTGGTGAATCTTCTAGACTCCCATAAAGATTATTGGGAACATGATTTATTATTGGAAACTGGCAACGTCCTCCTATTGGTGAGGGAAAAAGGCACCGGGGCCCTGTAATTTCAGACTATGGAGAAGTAAAACTAGGTCGCTTTTTTTTATTTCCCTGATTATTCAGTTCTTCTTTTTGACTTCTATCCTCTTAGCTAATGTTCTTCTTCATTTGTTCTTACAGTTCCTATAAAAAAACAAGAGCCTAATATAAGTGAGGTTGATGTCGATGAGATTTCAAAAGCCTGGAACATCAAAGAAGGCTACCAGACGATGAGCATCCAAGGTCGCAGGCCTACCTAATGGAATACAAATATACGACCAATGGCTTTATTTCTCATTCGCTCGATAAGGTTCCAACCTTAAAAGCTCATGAGGCTGCTCCTTCTGACCCCATTATGATGAAGGAGGAGGAAGAGGGATCTGAAGAGGAGGAAGAGGAAGAAGGAGTGGAAGAATAATAAGAAGAAATATTCCCTCTGATAAAGAAAGGAAAGTTAAGACTTCCTGATAATGACAATTAGACAAGGGGAAAGAGAAGGAGAGGGAGAAGAAGGGAGAACTATAAGAGATAAAGAGAAAGAGAGAGAGGGAGAATGCAGATGAGAAGAGGATAAATGAGGATAGGATTGAGGCCAAAATAAAGTTGGCCTTGAAAATTTCTAAAGTCCATCCTCTTGTTACATACACTGAGGGGGCTAACGTGGGTGATGCCCCTTCTCTTTCCACTAATCTACTAAAGAGGTGGTGCTCGGCTCTGATCGAGATCTCTCTCTAAGATTGGGATCATCCCATATCTCCCTCAAAATTGCTCAAAGGATGGCCCTCGTAGGTCTTCTTCGCTGTTTGTTTCTTTGCACGTTCCCTACCTCTATAATTATTTATTGCTCTTTACATTTTTACACACTTATTATCCTATTTTATATATCTATTTGATGACCATGCCAGTTAATCTAAAATTAATCAAGAGCTAAAAGACGCTCTGGAGTTTGAGAATAAGGCCTTTGTTAAATCATGTCTGGTGTATGAGAAAGAGAGAGAGAGAAGCTGACCAAGGATTATGATGAAGATGGGTTATCCTAAATGTGATGGTTATCGATAAAGCCCAACTAGTTGAAACAAATGAAGCTTTATTCAATAAGGTTGTTAAGATGGAGGGGGATCATGCCCAAGAAAAAAATTCTTGCTTTCATGAAAGATTTAATAGGGCTTACAATGATATCGATCAACATCAGTCGTATGGATAAAATGTGGCCTTTAAGAAGGGTTTGGATCAGGCCTTGAAGGCTACTGGGAATCCTATTGAATTCGAGCTTTTCGACCTCCACTCCCTTATTAGCCTTATTTCTTTCGAGGAGGATGAAAAATATGATGGTCAACCTGCTAGTCACACTAAGATCATTCCAGCTGAGGTCGATGTTGATAAGGATGCTGGTAGGGAACATCTTATCATTGGTAATTAAAAAACCATTACCGCACCTGATTAGGTGAAGGATCAAGGCTCAAAGACTAGGAATTTTTCTTTCTTCCTTGTATGATTTCTTCTTTGAGAGTTTATAATCATCTTTGAAAACTTGTTGTATTGTCCCTTGGCCCCCTCACTTTTGTGTATTAATGAAGATGAAATATTTCTTTTTGTTTATGCCTTTGCTTAATCTTGATGTGCTAATATTTTTCTCGTGATCTGGTGTGTGTTATCTGTAGTTTGTTGATTTAGACCACTATATTCCTCCTAACTCCCTTACGGGGAAGATTCTTGGACCAAATATCAGTTGAAGGCCCGCAAAGCCTTCAAAAAGATTTGTAAGTCGTTATGGGTAAAAAAACGAGCAATATATGAATCAGTTTGAGCTAGTTGCTATGTTCAAGGAAAATCTTCAAGAGATTGAGGAGATATGCTCCTCAGTTAAAAAATAAGTAAATTCTTTGAGGGCCAAACTCTTGAAAAACACTCAGGTTAGCCAAGAGGGTGAAGTCCTTCAGGATGAAAATGATTCTCTAAGGAGGGAGGTCGCCTGACTAAAATCCAAGGTTACTAGACTCGAGGAACATGTTGTGAGATTGAGGAATGAATTTAAAATTGGACCTTGAGAAGCCTGGTCGAGGGGAAATACAACAGAAAATCTTAAAGAGGTGAAAGATGCAGTTTTTTCTTATGGGTGGTTTAACACCCTTAAGGAGGTCAAGAAACCCAACGAATATGGTCTATGGTAGAAATACCAGGCCGAGTGTGCCGCTTACTGCCACAACCCTTTCTCGAGGGATGATAAAGGGATTCTAGTTGATGCCATTACTTCTTATATCTTGGACCACGATCTAGAGAGTCATGTAAAAGAGCTTGGTCCTAAACCAGATGATGATCAAAGGGAGATCATTGCTGAGTATCTTTCTCACCCTCCCGGGCTTAAGCCCTTGTATATTTTTTTCTTTATTATAAATTTAAATTCTCATTATAGTGAATGAAAAAGTGTTATTTATCAATTTATGATGTTTTGAGCCTGTGAAGACTAAACAAGTGTTGTTAATAATTGGAAAGAGCTATCGCTTGTTAGCTAACCATCATATTTGTCAACCAAATAATATTAATTGATCACCTTGGGCCCTCTATTATTCAATTGGATTAGTTATTAGGTTTTGTCACTTTGAGCTTTTTAGTTGAATAAATGGTATTAAGAACTAGTGTTAGCCACACCTTGTTATGTGTCATTCTTGTAGTCCAATATCCCTTAGCAGTATCATTCCATATACGTTATCTTTTAGAGTTAGCCACAGTTCCGAATTTTTGAATACTAGGTGGTTAGATGGGCCATTCGCCCGAGCAGACTTTTTGCGACCAACAAAGTTGGCGACCAACCTAAGTTGGCTTTAATGCCTAAGGATCTCCTGTAGGGATTTTGTTATTACCGGGGTAACTCATGAGTTCTGTTGTGTTTGTTACATGAACCTGAGGGTTTTAATAATTGAAACACATCTATTGACATGTTATAACTACAACAATTCCTACTCGACACGTGAGGTTCCCTAATTGAAAACAAGTTGAACATCTTGTTTTAATCCCAAGAGTTCAGCCATGCACGAAGGAGTTATCATTTGGAAAAGGTGTGTATTAATGAGATGAAACAAGAAAAATTAAGCACCCAATACATAATATAAAAGTGCAGGGACCAACTGGCCTTTATTCATTGAATATTATCTGACGAGCAACATAAGTCTGAAAATGAAGCTTAAACTAAATGTGCTAACAAAAGATAAAGAAGACTAAAAGTATAACTTCTTGAGATTCCTTGCATTCCAAGCTCTTTGTATCTCTCTGCCCTCTAGTGTTTCCCACTGATATATTCCTTAAAGTTCGTCCGCGATTACTTTGAAGGGTCCTTCCTAGTTTGGTCCCAGGTTGCTGTCTAATGGTCTTACGAAACTATCGAGGACTTTCGTTAGGACATAATCTCCTACCACAAACTTCCTCGGGCTGAATTTTTTACAGTATTGCCTGAACAATCACTATTGGTAGGAAGCCAACTTGATTATGGCCGGCTCTTTTTGTTCATCTGCGAAAGTTAAGCTCAATGCACAAGGAATCACAATTAAGGCCTTGGTCGACCAAGGTGGTTCTCATGGTGAGGATTCCTCCCTCAAGTGGGATGATAGCTTCAATACCGTACATGAGCGCGAATGGTTTTTCCCCAGTTGGTCTCCTCTAGGTGGTATTATAATCCCACAGAACATGAGGGAGCTCATCCACCTCGGCACCCTCGACTCTTTCTAGTTGCTTTTTTAGTCTGTTGAGCATCGTTTTGTTGGAAGCCTCTACTCTTCCATTATTTTAGGGATACTCCACATAACTAAAGTTGTGCCTAATACCATGTTCATCATAAAAACATTAAAAGAAAGTACTTTTAAATCGCTTACCGTTATCGGTGATGATAGCCCTTAGTACCCCAAAGCATATCATGATATTTCTCCAGATGAGCCTGGTCATATTCGAGTCGTGAATGTTCACCACTCGTTCTGCTTCCACCCATTTGGTGATGTAATATGTGCTCACCAGAAGATACTTTCGATTTCCAGATGTGATGGGTAGTGGTCCCACTATATCTAATCCCCATTGCATGAACGACCATGGGCATACTAGTGACATCAGTTCACTGGTGGGCTAGTGGATCATTGGAGAGTGATTCTAACCTTTTTCACACTTACGAACGTAAATTCCTACATCCTTTTGCATATGAGACCACCAATAACCCTTCTTAATTACTCGGAAGGCTAGATATCTTCCTCCCGCGTGACTCCCATAAATGCCCTTATGATGTTCGCTGACAACTTTCTCGATGTCATTTGGGTGGACGCATAGAAGATAATGACCTGTGAATGAATTCTTGTCATCGGGAAGTATCCCTCTCCAGAGTTAATTGATGACGGGATCCATCCAACTGGGGGCCTTTTCTGTAAGGAGGACATTCTTAGCTACGACTATCTGGTGAATACTTAGCTCTATGAGGAACTCTATCTTAATTGTTCTGTTTAGATCAGAGTAAATTGCTGAGCTTAGGTCCGTTAAGGCATCAATGTGACTATTCTTCCCCCAGGGGAATTGTTGAATGTATACTATCTCAAATCCAACCATAAATTATCTTATCATAATGAGGTAAGCTTCCATTCCATCATCTTTGGCATTGAAGTCCCCTCTCACTTGCTTAGAGACCAGTTTGTGGATACCGAATACATGAAGGCGCTTTGCCCCTAGTAGTTCGGCCTTACACAAGCCATCGATTAGTGCTTCATACTCAGATCCATTGTTGGAGGCCTCAAATCCCAATCTAATTCCTTACTCAATCACAGTATCATCTGGGGTGATGGGAACGACCCTTACTCCTGACCCTTGGAATTAGAGGCTTCATTAACATATAGGGTCCAATTCTTAGACATTGGTTCCTCATTTGTTGATTGCACTGCTTCCAGTTGGTCGATTGGCTGGGCTCTTGTAAATTTTGTAATGAAGTCTTCTAAGACTTGTCCCTTAATCTCCGTTTAAGAGATCGACTTTCCACAGAAAGTCTTTAAGGTGGTAGAAATTGATTACCGTTATTTAATGAACTTCAAAGTAATGCTTTGTCTTCCTCAAAACGACTACTAGCTGATAGGAAAGTTTATCTGGAGGCACCATTATTCTTCATTTTGTAAGTGTCTTGCTGGAGCAATAAACTGGGTGCTGACCTCATTCACTTCCACATGCCAAGGCGGAGCTTACAATATGGTCTGATACTACAAGGTAAAGGTATAGTGGGTTTGCATCATTTAGAATCACCAGTAGGGGTGGCTTTCTAAGGTAATATTTGATCTCTTCCAGAGATCTTGAAGAGTCATCATTCCATATGAGGACTTTTTCCTTCTTTAGAAGCTGAAAGAATGGTTAGCGACATTTCAAAGACTTGAAGATGAAGCAATTGGATGTCGCGAGCATACTAGTGATCTTTTGAGCATCTCGCAATGTTTGAGGATGCTAGACTCTAGCGATAGCTTCAATCTGGTGTGGATTGGCCTCAATTCCACTTTTACTAACTAGGCAGCCCAATAAATTTCTTGAATAGACATCGAATGAACACTAACTCGCATTAAGCTTCATTCGATACTTCCTAAAGATCTCAAAATTTTTGGCTAAGTCCGTGAGGTGGTTTCCCTTGTTCTTTCTCTTGACTAGCATATCGTCGATGTAAACCTCCATTGTGTCTCCCATCCATCTCTTGAACATCTTGGTGACCAGCCTATGAAAAGTTGCCCCGCGTTCTTTAAACCAATATTCATAACCTTACATCAATATGTCCCGATGGGGGTTATAAAGGACATTTGATCCTGATCGGGTTCGAACAAAAGAATCTGAGGGTAGACAGAGTATACGTTCGAAAATATCATTCTTTTATGTGTTGTTGTGGTGTCAACCAAATACTTTATTTTAGGGAGCGGGGAGTTGTCTTTGGGACATGATCTGTTGATGTCTGTGAAATCAATACAGACTCTCCAATTTCCAAATACTTTTGCGTACCACCACTAGGCTAGACAACCATTCGGGGAACTGGACATCCCTATTGGATTTAGCATCCAATAGCTTCCTTACTTATTTTTCCTCCTCTTTAGCCTTCTCGGGGGTTATTCGGTGAGCCTTTTGAGTGATCATCTTGAAGGCTAGATCAATGTGCAGTCGATGGCAGCCTATGCTGGGATTAATCCCTAGAAAGTAATATGCTTCCCGAGAGAAATCATCTATTTTTCTTCTGAGAAAGTCCACCGGTTCTTTTTTCTCTTGAATGGTGAGTGTGTCTCCAATCAGAAATTTCCTCTTCAGTAAGTTATCATCGACCAGTGAAACTGTGCCTAATTAAATACCAGGTGATCAGGCCTTTATTGAATAAAAAATCATTCCCATTTGGTTCATTCTTTGCATCACAGTCAAAAACATTTTTAAACATTTACTAACCGCCTAGTATTCAAAAAGCCGATGCCAAATATTTATCTTATTATTTAAACAACCATAACGAGCGAAAATAATTATAATAATCAACATTCTATGCAATAATAAAAAATACAAATAATCACCAGATAAGTAACCTCAAATAACATAATAATGAATACACCGTCGGTTCCAAAATCCAATGCAAAAGACCAACATGAACAAAAATATGGATATAAAGTCTAACTGACATAAATGAAATAACTGAGGGATACATGCTCGAAAGTAATACTGAACTACACCCTATACTAGGAATGAAGCAACTGAAGCGACTAAGTCCAAAATCTGGCAAGCATCCATAAGTGTTGCAGCTATGCATCCCTAGAATAGATCATCTTGATTGGCATCCCTGTGACTGGACACCTAAAAGGTTTTGGATAAAGTTTTGCAAGTATGGGTCATAGCCCATGAAAAAACCATTTCAAGATTGTAAATTTTAGTTTAAATGAACAGTTATTAGATACACATGTTAGGCTGCGTACCCTCACTTGAGTTCCTCATCTCTCATCCATAGTGTGCACTCAACATCCAACATAGTCAAGCTACCCAAACTAACTCGGCCTCCAGTATCTAAATAACTACTAACCAATCAAATCGTACCGCCCATACAGTATGCTACAGTATACCCTTAATTATCATTAAGTCCTTAGTTAGGTTTCTCTTTGAACAAACCCATACCGCCAATATAGTACACTAAAGTATCCCTTAATTATCTTTAAGTCCTTAGTTAAGAATCTCTCTTCACTAACCCGTACCTCCCTTACAGTATGCTATGCTACAGTATAGCCATAATCATCATTAAGTCCTTAGTTAGGTTTCTATTTTAACAAACCAGTACCGCCCATATAGTATGCTAAAGTATCCCTTAATTATCATTAATTCCTTAGTTAAATTTCTCTTTTAACTAACTGGTACCGCCCATACAATACGCTACCAATCAACTTAATAATTAACATCTCCCTTATGTTATTATTAAATCCATATTAGCACTTCACATTTGTCATCATTAACCTTTTTATTAAGTTTCCCTACTTAGATTTCATGTAAGATATACGTTATCCATCTTTCCTACTATTTTCACATTAGTAGATCTAACATTGTTTCGACATACACTATCTAGTCCCCCTTACTATCACACATAAGTAAGATTACACATTAATTAAATATCCACTATCTAGTCTCCTTACTATCAGACATAAGTAGATTTTTCATACGGTATATATTTCACACAAAATATATACGATTAGTGCATCCTTTTCTATTATGTCCCCGTATCACACATTAAGGAATATTGGTTAGGAATGTTACTTCGACCAGGATTTTCTTTGATATATTGGTTCAGAATGTTACCTCGACCCCAATATTCACTTATGTATTGGTTCGGAATGTTACCTCGACCCCAATATTCATTTCATATGATGGATGCGGCATGGTCCTAAGTCTTTGGGGCATAAACATACCAAACATACCTAAACGACCTACCATGCCCACAAATACACGACACATAGTGGACCGCCCTAAGTTCCATGCCCTTGGGCCTAATTTCAAACTTCGCTAGCATCGCCATGATAGAATTGGCCTTCACATATACCCCCCATGATAGCAAGTAGCGGTATGTTCACTAATACAATCAAATATACCATTGGTATTCACTCTGCCTATAAATAATCAATAGGTATACACACAGCCTAAATATCATAACTTCGTACGTAGTATATATTACTCGAATACTCACCATTCTTTCAATTTATAATTATTCTCACTATCGCATTTAATGGAGTATCATTCTCTACTCTAAGGGCCTTAGTTTCCCCTAGTTTATTTCATTAGCTAAGTCTTCCTTACCCTACTAGTTTATATAATAAGCTCATTCATGATTTTTCGTATTATATTATCATTCTCTCGAATTAATTACATTATCGTTAAACCCGTTTAATCATCGTCTTAATTCTCTCGATAAGACTTAGGCCCATAACCCTATCAAAACCTACTATAATACAATAAATCCTTTATTTATTCTAACAATGTCCCATAAGTTTTCCCGACAAAAATTTAGTAGTTCTAAAGTTAAAAATGGAATTTGAATGTTTTCTAGAAACCGAACCGGTTTACCAGGGGGCGAACTGGTTTAAATTTCTTTAAAATTATCTTCTTCATTGCGGACTTGCATTGTTTTGATTTCTCAACATGATAAACTTCTCATACCGTCAGGAAACTTCACCAAATTTCAAACCCACATGTCTAATCCTTATATGAACGTATAAGAGTGATTTCTAACATACAACTATCATAGATTCACCATGAATTCAATTCAAGGTCCGATTATCTTTAAGAATCCCATAAAACCCCAGTTTTCTCATTTTTTCATCTTTATAACCAAAATCCAGATTTTATTTATATAAATCATCCCAAACCCTCTTATTTCATGTTACCAACATCAAGGAATATATCTACATGCGATTCCTACTTCAATTCATGGATTTTACCTCCCAAGTGTATATTAAATCTTCCAAAAATATGAAATCAAACCCTATTCTACATCGGTATTATGACATGCTTATAATAAACGCAATTTAAAAACATGCCTCTCAATAGCAGGTCTGAAATTCGTTTGTGTGATACTATTGTTGTTCTCACCTCGTTCCGATCTCGATTATGTTGCAATCAAGACAAAAAATGGTGTAGGAAGCTTGGTTCTCTCATTCTCTTCCTCTCTTGTGGCCTCTATTCCTTTAGCTTTATGTTAGACCTATACTCCCCTCTCTTATGGTAGATATAAACCTACAAATTTCGGAGTTTTCTAAACCTCAAACTCTCGAATGACCAAAACGCCCTTAAACGGTGTCGGGTTGGTCTAAAATCTCCCCATGACCCAAACTATACACCCAAGTATACTATTTTGACTATTTTGACCCTTTTCGGAACTAACTGTGACCTCAAAATCACCATCCGAGTGACTTTATAAAATCATCTTATTTCCACCACAAAATACAGCACGCGTGAAATTTAAACTTAAACTAAATTAATTAAATCCAAATCATAGAATTAAATAATTTCTCCATATTAAATAAATTCCTAAATCACCAATTTAATTCATTTTGATATTCTCCAAAAATATGGGGCGGTACATACTTCCCCCCCTTCCAAAGAAATTTTTTCCTCGAAATTCGGATAAGATTCGTACTCTAATGCTTCTTACGCTTCCTAAAGCATCAAATCTAAATTCACTATGTATATTTATATCTCTCCTAATTTTGGATAATATTAAAAGGAATTGAACTATTTAGGGCTCCCATACACCCCATATCCATGCATAACTGCACAAACATTACATGACTCCACTAGCCTTAGATTTTAACATATCTATTGCCCCTCAGATATAACTGTATAACCGACGTATTACTAAGGTAATACACTCATTTCCTAATGGCCAAACATCTCCTCACATCCAATGTTGCCCTAAGTTTCATGTGTGGGACGTCTCGCAAAGCAAAATCCAAATAAGGAGTCCCCTTGATACACTATTACCTAACATTGTCGGTCGTTGAGATCCATTAGGCTCTCAATCAATAGTATGTACCCCTCAAATCCCCGTCTGTTGACATAAAAGTATACTCGTCCACTCTCATGATACAAAAGACAACGTATAAAATAATGCTCTTGCTATCACTAGTATCTTAGTGTGAATAAATCACGAGTTATATCTCTTCACTCGATAATGAGACAGTTTACCCTGAATTACATCAGTAGAACTCCCTACTCACCTGGATAAAGTAACAATGCAATCACATGCTTATAAGTTTATTAGGCACACACGATAACATATATACACCTATATATAGTCTATACCCTATTTCAGGTGATATATAGCAAAATAATTCGTACCCTAGAATAGCGAACACAAACCTATACTCTACTCATACACTATTGTTCAAACCATCGCTAACCAATCGAAACTCAACAAGTAGTCTACTTTATTCTCATAACTCTCGAGAGTAGTAACTAATGCGCAATGCAACCATCCATTTAGTGTACACGCCCCCTCTTTTGTAGGCGACACCAAAAGCATCGTTATCCCACGCTAATTAATATATATATATATATATATATATATATATATATATATATATGATAAGTTATTACAGCCCACGCCCCCCACAAAATCTGACAAACTCATGAATTCTAGTGATAACAGTCTTATTTGTGATGAACCCATGTTACTCAAATAAATTTCCATACTCATAAGGGTAAAAATAAAATATTACCTCCATATTATAGATGTTTTGACTAGACAATGGATTCCTGAGAGGACTCCTCATGCCAAAATGTACCCACGAACTGCTAGAATGGTTGTACATCCAGAACCTCATCATGTGGTTGCTCCCTACCTCACTGAGGTCAATCAATCTTCCAATGGCCTCTCTATATACATATGAAACATAACACAGGAAAATCTCCTTGCCACTGATCCTCTCCTAGCTGGCCTCCCCCACCGTTCCCGCGGCCCTAAGGCATGAAATATTGTTGCTATTGTTGAGGGACCTACTGACCTTGCCTGAACCCATCACCCTCGATTTGATACCCTCTATATCTAAATCTCTTATCCATATTCCCCTGATGGAAATCCCTCACCTGCTGCTATTTTGCCCCACTGGTACGCTCATATCATACTTTCCAGTCTCACTGGACTCATTTGCTTTTTTTATATTCTCTATGTACCTGCGTTGATCCTAACAATGAAGTAGTGTTTCATTAACCACATCAATGTACGTCTCTAATGCTGGATTACCCAATAAGTGATGTCAAATATTCCAGGAAAGTTCACCCATGAACTTGCGGATCCTCTTCTCTTCAGTGTTTACCTCATTTAACACAAAATTTTCTAGCCGAGTGAATTATTCTTCGTATTTTTCCACGGTACTATATCCCTGACATACAATAAGAAATTGTTGCCTCATCTATGTATGAATATAAGACGAAAAGAATTTTCATTTAAACCGCACCCATAATTCTCCAATAGTCATCACATCTCTCTCCTCTGCAGTGGTTACAGACTCCCACCACTTCAAGGTTGCGCCCACCAACTTGAAAGTCGCTAGGAACTTCTTCTGAGTGTCACTGCACTCAATCATGCACAGGTGGCACTGCATATCCTTCTTCCACTAACTAGCCATAACTTCATCTGAGTTACCCTCAAACTCTAGTGGGTGACACTTCTAAAATGCCTCTCTCGCTCTCTACAAATCAGACGACCCCAGGTGTGCCTGAACGACGTTTTCCGCTAATGACTGTGGCTGGTTTTGCATAAAATGTTGTTCCATGGTAGTCATCATTGCGTTAACTTCCTGCACCATGATCTCGGCCACCTATGCAGTCATCATCATCCCTGGTCATGGTCGTGGTTACGGAACTACTAGCCCCTGACGAGTCTCTATCTCCTCATGTCTCACTGTTGCTCTAGCTAGACGTCCCCTCTTAGGCAACATCTAAATTTTTTTAAAAACGAGTTGTATGAGTTCACAATTCATACATCTATAATAGCAGAAGAATGTAAATGTGTGCACGTACAAAAATACAATAATCCAATCATAAGGCTCTACATAAAAAAGGCTAAGCTGAAACGTGAAAAACCGTATAGATCCTAAGGACACTAGAACCTGATGCTTTGATACCATCTGTTACACCTCGACTAATTAAATATCGGGTGATCAGGACTTTATTGAATTAAAATAACATTCCCATTTGGTTCATTCTTAGCATCACTATCAAAAACACTTACAAACATTTACTAACCACTTAGTATTCAAAAAGTTGGTGCCAAGTTTCTATCTTCTTATTTTAAAAACCATACCATGTGGAAATAATTACAATAATCAACATTCTATGAAATAATAAATAACCCGAATAATCACCAGATAAATAGGAGAAATAAAATAATGTCGAATAAACCATTGGTTCCCAAATCCAACGTAAAAGTCCAAAATGAATAAAAATCTGAATAAAAAGTTTGACTGACATAAATGAAATATCTGAGGGCTACATGCCCGAAAGGAATGTTGAACTACACCTTACACTAGAAATGAAGCAACTGAAGTGACTAAGTCCCAAATCCCACAAGCATCCACAAGTGTTGTAGCTACGCATCCCTAAAACAGATCATCCTGCTTGGCGTCCCTGTGGATGCACACCTAAAAGGTTTTGGAAAAAGTTTTGCATGTACGATTTAGATCCCAAGTGAGAACCATTTGAAAACATTTGGCCAGAATTTAAGTCACAGTTTAAATGAAAAGTCATCAAATAGACGTGTTAGCCTATGTACCCTCACTTGAGTTCCTCATCTCTTATCTATAGTGCACACCTAAAGTCCCACCTAGTCAAGCTACCCAAGCTAACTAGGTCTCCATTATCTAACTAACTACTAACCAACCAAACTCACCCGTACCGTCCATACAGTACACTACAGTATACCCTTAATTATCATTATGTCCTTAGTTAAGTTTCTCTTTTAACTAACTCGCACCGCCCATACAGTACGCTAATGTTTCCCTTAATTATCATTAAGCCCTTAGTTAAGAATATCTTTTAACTAACCCGCACCTCTCATACAGTACGCTACAGTATACCCTTAACTATCATTAAGTCATGAGTTAAGTTTCTTTTTAACTAAGTCGTACCTCCCATATAGTAAGCTAAAGTATTCCTTAATTATCATTAACTCCTTAGCTAAGTTTCTCTTTTAAGTAATTCGTATCGCCCATACAGTACGCTACCAATCTACTTAATATTTAACATCTCCCTTATGTTATTATTAAATCCAAATTAGCACTTCACATATGTTATCAATCGCCTTTTTATTTAGTTTCCCTACTTAGATTTCATGTAAGATATACTTTATCTATCTTTCCTACTATTTTCACATTAGTAGATCAAACATAGTTTAGATATACACTATCCAATCCCCCTTACTATCACACACAAGTAATATTAGACATTAATTAGATATACACTATCTAGTCCCCTTACTATCCCACATAAGTATATTTAATGGTATATATTTCACACATAATATATACTATATGTGCATACTGTGGTATAATATCCCCGCATCACACACTACGGACTATTAGTTTGGAATGTTACCTCGACTCCAATATTCTTTCATATATTGGTTCACAATGTTACCTTGGATCTAATATTCATTCATGTATTCGTTCAGAATGTTACCTCGACCCCAATATTCATTCATGTACTTGTTTGAAATGTTACCTCAACCCCAATATTCTTTTCATATGATGGATGCGGAAATGGTCCTAAGTCTTTCGAACATGCACATACCTAACGTACCCAAACGACTTGCCAAGTCCACTAATACATGGCATATAGTGGACCGTCCAAAGTTCCATGCCCTTAGGCACAATTTCAAACCTTGCTGTCATCGTCAAGGTAGAATTGGCCTTCACATATAACCCCCGTTATAGCAAGTAGTGGTATGTTCACCAATACAATCAAATATACTATAGGTATTCACTCCTCCTACCATAGGTATACACACAACGTAAATATCATAACTTCGTATGTAGTATATATTACTCGAATACTCATCGTTCTTTCAATTTACGATTATTCTCACTTTCGCATTTAATAGAGTACCATTCTCTACTTTAAGGGCCCCAGTTACCCCTTTGTTTATTTCAGTAGCTAAGTCTTCCTTACCTTACTAGTCTATACAATAAGTTGATTCACGCTATTTCGTAATTACATTCATATTCTATCGAATTAATTTCATTATCATTAATCCCATTTAATCATCGTCTTAATTATCTCGATAAGACTTTATCCCATAAACCTATCAATGCCTACTGCAGTCTATTAAATCCTTTATTATATGCTAATGATGTCCCAAAAGTTTTCCCAATAATAATTTAGGAGTTATAAGGTCAAAAAGGGAATATTCATGTTTTTTGGAAATCGAATCGGTTCACCAAGGGGCCAAACCGGTTCGAATTTTTGCAGAATTGTCTTCTTTATTGTGGACTTGCATTTTTCTGACTTCTCAATATGATAACTTTATCATATCTTCATGAAACTTCACCAAATTTTAAAACCATGTGTTTAATCCTTATATAAATGTATAAGAGTGATTTCTAACATACAATTATCATAAATTCACCACGAATTCAATTCAAGATTTGATATCTTTAAGAATCCCATAAAACCCTAGTTTTCTCGATTTCTTCATCCTTATAACAAAGAACCCCGATTTTATTTACATAAATCATTCCAAACCCTCTAATTTCATGTTACCAACATCAAGGAAAATATCTACATGTAATTCATACTTCAATTCATATATTTTCCAACCCAAATGCATATTAAATCTCCCAAAAACATAAAATCAAATCCTATTCTACATGGGTATTATACCATGCTTATAATAAATGCAATTTAAACACTTGCCTCTCAAAATCAGGTCTGAAGTTTGTTTGTGTGATACTATTGTTGTTCTCCCCTCGCTACGATCTTGATTCCGTTGTTTTCAAGGAGAAAAATGATGTAGAAAGCTTCGTTCTCTCCTCCTCTTCCTCTCATGTGTCATCTCTTACTTTAGATTTGTATTAACCCTAGATTCCCCTCTCTAATGGCAGATATAAACCTAAAATTTTTGAAGTTCTCTAAATCTCAAACTCTCGAATGACTGAAACGTCCTTAAACGGTGACGGGTTGGTATAAAACTGCCCGGGACCCAAACTATTCACCCAAGTATACTATTTTGACCCTTTCGGAACCAATCATTACCTAGAAATCACCATTCGAGTCACTTTATAAAATCATCTTATTTCCACCTCAAAATACGACACACGTGAAATTTAAACTTAAACTAAATTAATTAAATCCAAATCATCGAATTAAATAATTTCTCCAAATTAAATAAATTCCTAAATCACCAATTTAATTAATTTTTGTATTCTCCAAAAATACGGGTGCTACACGAGCCCAACTTCTTCCAGGTTTTCAACGACCCTATCGGTGGGGTGATATCCTCCACCCTAAGTTGGCCATACCATAGTTGTTACTTAGAGGGTACAGTCCCCTCCTGGGCTTCCTATTGATCATCTTTTACCTCATTCTTCTTATCCTTCTTGGGGAGAATAATTTCTATAAAGATCTTCCTTTCTGTGGCCTGATCGCCACGTATTTTGACCATGCCCAGATCACTAACACACTTCAACGTCTAGTGGTAAGTGGATGGTATGTCCCTCATGGCATGCATCCATCCTCTGCCTAAGATGGCATGATATGGGGACTTAACGTCCACTAAGAACACGTTTGTCTTTGAGATGCTGCCTGCCCTCAAGAGTAGGACTATCTTTCTTAAAGGCATCACGATCCTTCCTGCAAAGCTGACTAATGGAATTGTGGCTTCTTTAAGGTCGGAGATGTTATGCTTTAGCTCGTGGAACAACTCTAGGTAAATCACTTCTTACAAACTCCCATGGTTCACAAGCATCTTATTAACTACCCAATTGGCTATTCAGAGTGTGATCACTAATGCGTCTTGATGTGGGGTTCTGACCCCAACCAAATCTTCCTCAGTGAAAACAATATGCTTGGTGTAGTCAACATCGTATGGTCACCATACTTACTAGCCTCAGTTTTGGCAAGGTCAATCTAAAATGCCTCCATGATGGTGTTAACCTTCTTCAGCTCCATCTGAACAGCATTTCCTTAGATTTTCTTAAGGTCGGATGCCCCGTGGATTACCGTGAACTCATGCCCGGTATCATCATCAAGGATGTTGTTCGGCTTCTGGTCTCCATAGACTGCGACCTTATTTGCCTTCTTTTTGATGTACTCATTGAGGTGCCCAGCTTGGACCCGCTCCTCTAAGTATGACTTTCGAGTCTTGAAGTTTTTAGTCCTATGGTAACCCTCCTTGTGGAATGCGCATCTCAGCATATTATTTCTTTTTGTTGAGTCGCCAGCCATATTTTTGGGCCACTTGATGAATTATTAATCTTTGACCTTTCTTAAAATTTTATAAATTAGTTCCTTGTAGACTATGTTAATAACCTGGAAGTCCTTAGAGGGATCAACCTTGGAGACATTCTCTTCTTTGCTCTTATTTCCCTTTTTTGGAGTATCAGTCATTTTTATTCCCTTGATCGCCTTTGCTAAACCGTTATCCCCTGCATTAGAGTGAACCACATCTTCCACCTTGGCGTATTTCTCAATACGACCCATGAGGTCATCAATTGTGCTAACTTCTTTCTTAGTTAGGGACTCGTGCAGTAAAGAGGTGGTCAATAGACCAATTTTGAAGGATGTTCTGACAACTTGCTCTGAGAAGTCCTAGCCCTTGTTAAAGGCTTCCCAATGCCTTTTAGCATAATCCCTAAGGCTCTCTTATAGATTTGTATTCATCGTAAGTAGTGCATCCATTTGTTTAAGGTGAGAGTTGCTATTATGAAGCGAGCAAAGAAGGACTTTGATAGAGCCTTAAAATTTATGATTGACCTATGAGGCAGCCTCTTAAACAACGTATGTGCTACATCATGTAGTCTATAAAGGGAAATCTAGTACATTAGTGCATCATTGTGGCTCTATAAGGCATGTTCTTGTCTATATTGTCGAACGTGGTCTCTTGGGTCTGTCTTTTCATCGTAGATCTTAAACCTTGGAATAAAAAACTTCTTTGGGTGTCCTCCTCTTCCATTGCCCTTAAAAAATGCAATTTTAATTGAGATTGAGCGCCTTCTTCGTTACCTCTCTGGTTGAGCTGGCCCCACGATGGGATGGATGTTGGCCCATCTCCTTACGAACTAGAATCTTAATGTCTTCATTTTATCAATCGTTGCTCCAATGGATCCTCGTTGGTTGGCCATGCTCTGATCTTCCACGTTCATTTACTTCTTGGTCACGCATGAAGCTCTTCCCTCTGATGCGAGTGTTACTCGCCTTAGGACTAGGAGTCCTATCTCGTCACTTCCTGGTTCCCCTTTTGAGATCTCTCCCCATTCTCTTCCACCAACCTTGATTCGAAAACATCGAATAACCCACAGATCAATGTAAATTTGGGCCGTCCCTGGATTTTTTTAATAGGTTTCCTTTCTTGGAGAAACTTGGGGTTTTCATGCTCGCGAATCTCTGACCTGAACCTAGGAGGAACTAGGTCTTCCTTCACATCGCTAACTTAAGGAATGTTGCTTCTATGGTGAGACATCACAGGCTATTTGTTTGTGAAGATTTTTTTAGGAATAGATATCGCTTCCCACATACGATGCCAATTGTAAGTACAAGAAATATCACAATAAAGAGATCCACGAAAATAATGACAAAGAAAAAAAAGTAAAGATCACACATAAAAATGATGTACATGGTTTGGAAACTTAACTACGTCCACAAAGAGGTTTTTATTATATTTTAGTGTTCCTCAATATTCTAGGTTACGTCCCCTTGCCCCAGGTCAGGGTGTACAATTTATAGGTGCATTAAAGTAGAGATTGCGTTGTACAAGGAACTCAATTAACACGTGAATATATGAAGGAGCACTTGGCTATTTATTTTGAGATTATTGGTAACTAATTTGACTATATTCATAAGTGTTGTTGTGTATTTGAAATACTCGTGTGTGGATTAAATCATGATTTGGATCTGGTAGTGCTTTGATTAATCCACGCTGGTCGGCTACTATCGTGGGCCATGTTAAATGGGTCCCCAAAATATCATAAACCCATGTTAATCTATGTAAATATTCATAGAATTTTAGAGATTTACTGAATTTTTGTTATAGTTTACCGAATTCATATTTCACAGTGTTAGGCAAATGACCTTCTAAGGAGCGGAGTGTTAGGATTTAAAGAAAAACATAAACAAAGTCTCCACGTTAGTGAGACGAGAATGCTACGATGGATGATAGGAATTACTATAAAGGACAAGATTAAAAATCATTATGTGAGATAAAAGTTAGGAGTATCTCCCATTAGCGATAAATTAAGAGAATGTAGACTTAGATGGTACAGACATGTGATGCGTAGACTAGTAGATGCACCAATGACAAGAGGAAGATTATTGGAAATAGAGGGTACAAGAGAAATGGGCCACCCTAAACTATCGTGGTAAAAAATTATTATGAGAGATATTAAGGGATTAAACTTAAATGATAATATTACTTATAATAGATTAGAATGAAAAAGGAGAATCCATGTGTCCGACCCCAAGTGATGAGATTAATACAAGGATGATGACGATGATTATATAAACTTATTGGGTTAGGTTAGGATCATAATTTAATAGTGGAAATTGTGTTTGGGTAATCTTGTATTGTTGGTTTCAATCTTGGGTAAACATCTATGGAGTTTAGAGAGAGAAAGTGGAGTTTTGAAAAAAATGAGATGAATTGGTACTTCGGATCGATCCGATTTTGGGAAATTTTGAGAATGGATTTTCGGGATAGATTGTTAAATTAGGGGTAGCTGAGGATATCCTTCAACTTAGTTAAACTCATTTACGAATATATGGATACTATAAGATAGAAGTTGTGATCTAATTGATTTATACCTAATTAAGTGAAAGGTTAAGTTAGGTAATTTAGTTGAGACTTAGTAACACCTTTGTATGCTATGGTTTACTGTTCTTGTATTTAACTGCAACATATCTGGTATTGAGTCCTAATGGTATTACATATGAGAGGGGATATACTTTTGGGTCGTGAGAGATGTTTATGGGTATCCAAGTGACAAAAGGGATTTAACCTGATTATATTACCCCAAAAACTATGTGAGTGTTATACGTGTGTTATCTCATGGCGGATAACACGAGGGGGATCTATACTATAGCTTGGTGTATGGGACTATATGATTCATGTGAAGGCGAAGTGATTATCCTTGGTTGATGTTTTGGGGTTATAGGGTCAGTATAAGCTATATACCTAGTACGACGCCATAGTTCCCCGAAGGCATTAGTGTAGTCCTTCGTTATGTGCAGGCTTGAATGGGGACCTTATATGTTTATTTACGTGGTGGGGGTCGTACTTACGAGGAAAATGGAATTTATCAATGTCTTTATATATATACTTAAACACTTGTGATATTTAGTGTAAAGTGATTTGGGATCCATTAGTTATATTCAATCAAGATGAATAATACTTACATAATGGGATCACCCGGGTTTGGGTTTAGATGCGTGAGATATCTAAGGTTACTTGGGATGTGGTAAACTTAAAAACAACTAAAAGAAGAGAGGAAGATGCGGAGCAATATGGTAGCCAAATTCAATTATAATCTTATTTTACTTAGACTTGTTGCTAATGCGTTGTTGATTTTACTTTTCACGATCTAGGCTATGTTCCCGCCCCAGACATGATCTTCGAATTTGCATTTAATCCTTTGTTATCAATTGTAGGTAGGGCTGGAAATTTTTGACACAATAACCCATTTATGGTAATAACTCAAAATGACTCAAATATGACATGATTAACTTGTATAGATTTAAGAATACTCAAAACTTACACTCAAATAAAAATCAACACAATCCAAAAACGACACGACTAACCCGAAATGCCACCCCTAATTGTGGGACGTAGGAGTTAGGTCTGTGTACTCATTCTCTCTACTACTATTTATATTTTTTTCAGTCAGCACTACACCAAAAAGGTCGACTTGTCAAGGTTGAAAATCTTGACAAGTCAAACTGGTCAAGGTCTTTGACCGTGATAAGTGTGGGGTAACAATTGCCTTTGTTACAGTCAACGACCGTGATAAGTTCATCAGACTTGTCATAGTCCTGTCACGATCTTTGACCTTGAAAAGTTTTGTTATGGTTAAAGAATGTGACAAAACCTAAAAGAATTGTCATAGTCTAAGACCGTGACAAGTTTCTTTGTCACGAACTTGTCACAGTATTTTAGCGTGACAATTCTGGACAGAATTTAAAAACAAAAACTATTGTGCAGAATGGCCACTGCCACTGCCTAACAGTATATTTGTACCTATTATAGCAAAATTATTTTTGTCCAAACAACATAAATCCAAATAAAATAGAAATAATGTACCAAATCAACATGTGCCAAATCATGGCATATATAATCCATATCCAAATCAAATAGAAATACAAATATCCATATCAAACCAACAATTAAAATAAAAATACAAATATCCAATATCCAAATAAAAAATATAGAAATAATGTCATGGCTACACACGATATATCCATTAACAACCCCATCAATTATCTTAATTTTGCAATGTTTACGTAACCATAGAGGTGAGTTCTCCTTTTCGATCACCACATGTGTGACGAACACTCTTGCCTCAATTTCTTGGAGGGGACGTCCACGAACTAGCATACCCGGGAGGAAGGACTTGTCCCTAAAACCCTCTATATTATCTCCCCATAATATATGTCGAGTATAAACACACTCTTCCAACCGATTGTTGACATAGGTCACTCGAAGGGAGTTAAGATAGGAAATGGATCAAATGGCGGCGAGTCTGTGTGTATCAGTGATGAAGTAGTGACATCCTTGTCTACCTCTACATCCTTCTACTTCTCCTTCTACTTCCCCTTCCCCTTCTTATTTTCCTTCTGCTTCCCCTTCCCCTTCTAATGCTTCATGAAGGCATACATATTTAGGACTATCTCCTCCATCCTTGATACCTTATTGTTAAGGGTGTTCACCTTATGTGAAAACCCGGTGTTGCTCGTCTCCATTCCGATGATCCTCAACTTCCCCATCCATGAGCTCACCCCTAGTCCTCCCCTTATGATCCATCCCTATCACTTCATTGAGTGAGTCTGTAGCCAAAGATGCTTTTTCGGCATCAGACTGTGACTCATTCACTTCTTTAAGCTTTGCTTGAAACGACAAAAAGTACACGATTAGTTAATTGAGTAATTAAAAATAATTATAACGTAATTAAAAAATTAAACATTTATAACTTAAAATAGTGGTTGCGATGCTCGAGGACACCTCTTTGTCCTTTCCCCTTTCCTTCTTCATCTGAATTGCCACATAGGCAACGAGCCTATGTGACCTACCCCTAGGGCCACTCCCCGTCTCCTGAAATAAAGTATTGTAGAATAAGTAAGTAATACAAAGTAATTCTAAATTAGAATAACATAAAACTAAAATTGAAGAAAAATAAAAACTTACCATCCTATGCTCCACCTCAACATAATATGTCCTCCCAGAGTAGTGCACGCCTAACTTTTTTGACGATTTTCCCTCCCTAATTAGCGAGATGCCAATTGGCGCTCATCAATTTCATTGTCAACAAACTTTTGCCACTATGCCAATGAGATCGGATCCTTCGAGGGGACGGTGTCACATAACCTTATAATGGACCCTCAAGTCTTCCCACAGTACCATGCCTGCATATTCTTCTTCCACGTCTTATATTGATCCCTCAATTGTTCCAACGTGGAGTCGCGAACATGTGGGGGTAGGCCAAATTGTTCCTGTCAAACATATATAAACCAAAAATAAAATAAGTGTTAGTTGCTTATAAATATAAATATAAATATAAATACACTACCTGTAGTGTCCGTTAGATGCTAATCCTGAGCTCATTAAGCACGGCTCTCCAATCAGTGTAGCCATGGCCAACGATCGCCTTTAGTAACTCTAGTGATCTAGTCAATAATTTCATCTTATTCTCAACGGCGGACCCAAAATTTCCCCATTTTGGGGGCCTACTGGTGGAGGAGCCTTCGTCACCTCCACTACCGCACTGGGATGAAGACATTTTCTTGCAAAAATTATTATTAGTAGTACAAACATATATATGGACTTTTATTTAATGTTCAAATCTGATAATGGCATACACTTTTTGAGCGGGGGTAAAAACCTCCAATGTCAATGGTATACATTTTTTGAGCTAGCGGAGAGACGAAGATATTCAGTCTCCTCTCCATAAATAGGACACCCCAAATAACCATGTACTATATAATCGGATAATGTCCCATAAGTTGGAAAATCATAAATTGCCCACATCAAGATAACTTTCAGCGTAAACTCTTCTTTTTTAAAAAGGCAAATGCTTGCAAACCCTCTTCCCATAATTCATTTAATTCTTCTACCAAAGGAGCCAGGCAAGCATTGATGTCCTCACTTGGTGCCTTTGGACCAGTTATCAATAAAGACAACATCGAAAATTTAGGTCTCATACACTATGAAAGAGTGCGGTTGAGTGGGGCTAGGATCACTGGCCACGCACTTTGATTGGTGCTAAGATTTCCAAATGGATTGAAACCATCTGTTGATATTGCCAAACGAATGTTGCGCTGTTCTGGAGAAAATTTGGGATACTCAAAACTAAACCTCTTTCAAGCTATAAAATCAATAGGATGACGCATGAGATTACCACCTTCTTCTTCTCTAGCATGCTAAGTCATTGACTCTGCTATCCATGGTACTGTGTAAAAAACACTTTAATCTAGGACCAACGGGAAAATATTTCAATGCTTTTTTAGGCACTTTTGAGCTTGTGCCTTCCTTGCCAGTAGATTGGACATATCTAGGTTAATCGCATACCGAACATCGTTCGATATTTTTATACTCCTTTTGGTATAGTATGTAGTCATACAAACAAGCATGAATTGAGTTATAATCCATTCCCAAACCTTTCAAACTAATTTTCATAGTAGGATAGCTTTTTGGAAGCATATTCTGCTTGGGGAGCAATCCCTTCACCCAATTGCCAAACAAACCATATTGGGTCTTCAAACTATGCAAACCAACCATGGTATGTAAAGTTGATTGATCTTTCTCACAACCAAAGTATAACGACAGGGTCACCTAAAGTTTTAAACTTTGGTAGTCATTGTTAAGGTTTACCCCGATATCTTCATGAGCACCTAAACCTTGTACATCGTTAGTGACGTCATGCTCTTCCACTTCATGAACTCCATATGCCTCATCAACTAAATCCTCTAGAAGATTATGATCTACATTGCCATCCTCCCCTTGTACATCTATCCAACTTATTAAAGGTTGTTTTTAAGGTTGCTCGGGACAAAAGGAACTTTAGGTTCCCCGTGAAAAACCCAAATTCAATAATTATCTGGCATGCCCCATTTGAACAAATGTAGTTCAAGTGTTTTAACTTAATCACCTTACCATTATTACTCCTAGCACACGAAAACTCTTCATCATTATGACATATCTTTGTGTATTTCATAAATTCATTAGCACCTCTGTGAAATACATCCCTAATCTATTTGTCTCACCCATCCACTCTTTGTATTTAGTATATCCTATCACAACTTCTACAAACAATCACCTATTATGAGTAAGAATCGTATATTCGTGGATTAGTATAAACAAAAGTGTGAACATTTAGTTCCCATTAGTATAAACAATAACCTATTGAATGACAATATAATATGAGAATGAGAATACATGAAGGCATGCACCCCTCGAAGCAAGTGTTATATAAGAAGTTAACTTAATGTCAATTTATCCATTCATTCAAATTCAAATTCAAATTCAAATTCAATATGAAATTGAAATTGAAATTGAAATTAAAATTCAATTTATAATATTAATTATTATTTCATACATATCCTCTAAAGGGTGAGTGGTCCTATCCCATTCAAGACCGTATAGTTCTTTAATATACTTAACAACTCATGCATGTTGTTCCAATTTGAGGAAAATTCAGGATCATATCCCCATAGTTCTCCAAGTACATGACATAGATTCGCAAGCGTGAGTGTTATTTCAATTTATCAATTGAAATAACACTCAACATCATATCATCTAGTATGTACCCATAGAAGATTAACGTACGACTGTAGAACTTCCCTTGAAGTAACAAGTTTAAGACACTAAGAATATTATTATATAGAAACTATGCAGTCACAAACTGTCCAAACAGGATAATTTGAGAGATCTCATTAGAAGGGTAATGACTCTCGAATGGGTCTAAGGTCTATTGAATGCACATAATAGGTAGAAGGCTAGTATCTATGTGCACTATATGTAATTTAAAGTATGTTTCATTTAATTATGTCTTATCACAATTAGAGATATTTCATTTAATTATGTAATTTGAAGTATGTTTCATTTAATTTAAATTACACATAAGAACTAAAACTTATACCAATTTATACTAATATCAATAACAATTCAAATTCAAATTCAATTTCAATTTATACCGATATCAATAAAAATTCAAATTCAATTTCAATTTATACCAATTTGTACCAATTTACACAAATATTAATACACATTCAAATTCAATTTGAATTTATACCAATTCAATTCAATTCAATTGAAATTGAATTTCAATTCCAATTCAAATTCAATATTAATACCAATTAAATTCATGTTATAAGGCTGGGGCACATAAATACCAATTCAATATTAATATCAATTGAATTCAAACCCCTAATTTTTTTCACTCCCAAATAAAACCCACATTGCCCCCCCCCCCCCCCCCCGACACACACTAACCCCCACACACCTACACACACACACACACACTAACCCCACTGTACCCAACCCCATACACCTACACACACATGCAGTCCTATAGACACACACACACACATACACATATATACACACACATACACAAAGGAAAGATAGAGAGAGAGAGAGAAAACAATTACCTGAAATGTAGAGAAGGAGAGAGATCAGCGTGCAATAGAGAGAGAAAAATGGTAGGAAATGAAAACAATGGGAGGGAGGGAAAGAGGGGACTGTGGTTTTTACTTAAAAGAGTTGCCACAGACCTGTCAACGTCTTTGACCGTGATAACTTTCAAAAGTTGTCACAGTCATTGATCGTGACAAGTCCATGACAACTGTACTTGTCACCGTCAATGATCGTGGCAAACTATTGTCAAGGATGTGTTGCGGTCATTGACCGTGATAAAAATGCATGTTTTTCTATCACGGTCAATGACCGTGACAAAGATGGCCGACTCAAAGGTGACAATTTAGCCTTTTTGGTGTAGTGCTGATTCATGTAGTAGATTTATTTTCAGATTTTGGAACAGCTTTACCATTATGTGTCAGACTTCAATTATGTTTTTGATGGTATTAATTGTTAGTGGGATTTAACTTTACTATTGATTTAGTCATTTACTTTACGCACTTTACTTTATTATCAACTGCTTAGAAAGGTACTTGATTATATCGACTCTTATATGATTTAATTTAGATTTGATTAACTTATTATTAGATTTTACATGGTGTCACAATACGAGTACATCAGCAGTAGGACCCGAGATAAACTTACCAAGATAAACCCATCATTATTGTCATCATATTTGACCCATAAAGACATTCCTCTTTGTACATCCCCAACGAGTACTCACACGTGTATTTTTTTTAGATCATTTTAAACAAATCAAAGACAAACCCTACTCTAGGGATTTAATAAGATAACCTCTTGTTCGGTTTTCTTAACATTCCAACCATAATCATATCTCCATAAGTTTTGCCCTAAACTCTGTAGGTTACATAGTATTGATATAAATCAATTACCATACTGATTACTAAGGTATTTAATTCTCTCAATAATCCTCTGAGTGAAATTATTAAAACAGTACCATGGAACATTCTTAGATAACCCCCTAAGGTAATTATGACAAACCCGAATCGATTCTCCCGAGAGCCAAATCGATTCACCCTTGCGCAAATGAAGATTTCTAATAACATGAAAATAGAGGTCAAATCTCATACCAAGCTAACATAAAAGCCAATAGAATTCATTAGCAAGCCATCTCCTTCAGATACAAGTTATATATAAACATTACTAACATATATCTACATCTTTTAAATAATTTTATCATGGATTTAGGGGGTTTAATTTTATATTTTAAGGTCAAGAACCTTAAGTTCATTTTCTAACGATTTCCGACTCAGATCTAGCTCAATTCTTAAATTACATAAGTAGATTTTTGTAGATTTCTTAGCACGAATCAATATATAACCATATCATTTCATTATAAGGAAGGAATCATAGGATTAAATTATCAAATTACTCCATGGCATTAGAAGAAATCATAATCATAATCATATTTATAAACATGTTGATTTAAATTTACTTGAGTAATCATTACTCTAACAGAAACTTGATTAAATTCAAATTATCCTCCTCTCTTATTTCTCCCTTTCTCTTAGCTTATTTGGGTTTCTCTCAAATCCTCTATTTTTTTAGGTTTATACTAGTGAGCTACTAATGTTGATTCCCAGGAAATTAACCTTAGGACCCATATGGTCCGCAACCTAGTGAGCCCAAATAACACGCCAATTGGCCCAAATTTCCATCCAAGCCATATACTAACCCAATAGACTTTAAACCCATTATTTTAAGTCAAAAACATATATTTTAAACATCCCAAATACCACCTGAAATATGATAATTTCTAATAAATCAATCAACTCCCAAATTCAGTATATTAACTTGTACAAGACAAATAAATCAATTATTCAGTTTTTAATTCATTATATGAGACATGGCACTTTAAGAAACTAATTCACAGTAGGACCCGACATCGAGAGGATAATCCAAACAAGGAAACTCTCGACACCTAGTCCCTGATCATTCCATAGTCCCTCATAATACTCGATCACTTCTAAATATTTTATTAATGAATTATGTGTATTACTTCGTTTTAAAAAATTAATTATATAACACATATAATAGAGATCACACATGACTATAAGCCAATATAATAAAATTCACAATTAAATAATGTAACTTGGTATTGCATGAATTGATCCAAAAAGGATAAAAAGACATTGTTCATTAAATCTATAAGAATGTATGGAGCATTGGTCCAACCATACAAGATGGCCCTGGGCTGATACAATCCATATCTTATAAAAAAAATTGAGCCTTAGTTACGTCCTCCTCCTGTGCTCTTAATTGGTGATAACCTGTACGCAAGTTAATCTTCGAGAAAAATAAGCAACACGTAAGTAATCAAACATATCATTGATCCTCGACAAAGGATACTTATTCTTCATTGTCACCTTGTTCAACTGATGATAATCGATACACATCAATAAATATCCCTCCCTCATCCTTATAAATAGAACTAGATCTCCCTATGGGAAAATGCTATACCAAATGAATCATTGCTCTATTAACTGCTTGATCTACTCCCTTAACACCTTTATCTCTAACGATCCCATTTGATACGATATCCTGGAAATCATCTTAGTGTCAATTACAGAGTCAATCATGAAGTCACTCCTCTAAGTTGGCGGTAATCCTTGCACATTTTCAAAGACATCAAAAAATCCTAAAACGATGGGTTTCGAATCCAATTGTATAGACACCTCATCAGGAGTCTCCCTATTAATGAAATATAAATGGGTTTTGGTGTCACCCTATGTCCCATACATAACCAATATGTACATCTCTTAACCCGATATCGCAAACATGATGTCGCACCCTCTACAATGTATATATGAGCCTCGTATATTACTAACCAATCCACACCCAAAATCACATCATATTAGTGGGTATCCAAAATCAAAAAAATTTCCACAAATCATAATCAACCAAAATCGATATCAATACCCTCACATGTCTTCAAAATACAAGTTGAAACATCCAAAGGATTAGATATCGATAAGGCTTTATCATAAATTCAGGGTGAAAAAGTAGATATCTCAATAAATTTTTGTGATACAAAGGAGTTTGTAGTGTGGGGGTCAAATTAAACTATAGCTAAGGTGTCATAAATAAAAAATGTACCATCCATACCAATCCCTGTCCCTTTGGCTTTGGTTATGCTATATAGTACACCCAACCATATTGGATCAAAGGTTGAGGTTGGGAGGATGAAGTCATTGAAAGTGTCATCAGTTCTTGTTGCCTCAGAGTTGGTAGATTTTGGGGATAATACAAATATTTATGGTGTTATGGGGTTTTAAAAACTTGGTGGTTATGTCCCTATTATTATCCCTGGATCCACCTATACTTCCCCTTTACAACTGCACTTGGTCAAACTCATAATATGTCTCTTCCTCTCTATGGAAAAATACACCCATTAATGGGATGGATTAAACTTAACGTTGTCTCTATAGTTTCTATCTTTGACTGGGCTCGACCTAACTGTCCCTAAAATCTCTTTGAGTCTAAAAAAAATTTATTTTAGTCTTGATCCCACTTGGCTATCCCATCCTCTCAATCTTCCTCATGCTCTCTCCCATATCCTATCAATGCTTCAATGCAATGTCCACAGCCTGGGCATAAGTAGTGTACGTCGGGTTACTTATGATAACTTATCTGATGTGCCAAGTCAAATTATGAATAAAACACTCCATCTTCCACTTATCTGAACTAATCTCCATGAGCGCAAATAATTATAATGTCATAAACTCCTTTTCGTACTCAACCACCATATGAGCACCTTGTTTTAAGAGAAAAACTCCCTTAATTTCTACACCCTCAATGGATAAGGGAGATACCTTTTGTCAAACATTTTCACGAACTAAGCATATATCAAGCTTTCTCACTTTGTAATCAACGTCATGCATTCCCACCACTAGAGGGAGTACCTTGTCGAGAAAAAGGTCCCCATCACATGATTATGCATCTTTGTGAAGTCTAACAGGATTAAGTAACACTCGATGTCTTTCATAGTCACATCTAAATAACCAAAAAATATAGGCGGACTGTTTTTCATAAATGACCCCCATACCTTCTCCTAAGTTGAGATCTGTGAGATTGGTTGTGTTGCCTACTTGCCCATCTGTTGTCGGCCTGCTACCATCCCTAATGCCACTGACTGGCATATGAGCTATGCTATCTCCCGGAGGGAATAATATTGACCTTGAATGTCAGGCACCAATTATGACACCCCACCTAATAAAATATCGGGAGATCACTCCTGTACTAAATTAAAAGATGAGTCGCATATGGTTCATTCTTAGCATCACTGCCGAAAACCAAATTAATTATTAAAAACCTATTAGGTTGGCGTCAACATTTTATTTAACTAATCTTTTTAAACACATTAATCAATTAAAACATTCACACGATTTGTGTATAAATGAAACTGAAATGAAATAAAAAAAATTACCGAACACTCGATTTAACAATATACAACCAAATCGAATGCTGCACTAAAAGGCGGTGAAAGAATAAATAAATGCAGTTGGGTTATTAGCCCGAATATTTGTACAGTACGTCCTATCTAGATTACAAGGATAGAAGCATCTATAGTAAACCTGCATGCATCCACAGTTGCTGCAACAGACGTCAAACTCTAAGGAATCTTCATCTAGGCGTCCCTGTGTCTGGACACCTATATATATATATATATATATATATATATATATATATGGAAAAAGAGAGGAAAATAGATAAATGGGTCAGAGCTCGAGTTGTGATGATATTTTTCAAGCATAAATGATTTATTTAAAAAAATTAAGTTTTATCTCATATTTAAATTGGTATAGCAGTCCCATGAGATACCCATCACCCCTCTTCTAATGGTGCACACCTATCGCATCCCTCTAACATCCTAATCAATCTACCCTACTTAACTAATCCGTCACCCCCAAACTCTAAAAGTCCTAAGTAAACTGAGTACTAAGGGCTAAACTTCTCTCAGTCTCAACACTGTGCCATGTTCGTGCGTGGGGTGTCTCGCCAAGCGAAATCCAAAAAAGGAACCCCCCCCCCCCGAATACACTGCTACTTGGCAGTGTCGATCGTCGAGATACATTACACCCTCAGTACACTGTGTATATATACATACACATTTAATTATATACATTATCATACTCACTTATTATACATATCACAATTTAAGTTCGGATAAAATCTTACGGAATGAGAATAAATCATTTTTCATTTGATCTATTTACTCTAATCAGAGATATATATTATCTTGTTCTCATAAACAAGTAATATACTACACACACAAGTATAATAACCATCCCAATGAGTTATAACTCGAGGATGCGGTCTCTCAATGCTATCATCTTCCAGGGAATTACTCACATACCATCCTGGGTACCAGCGGTGGGACTAAATATCACCGACATGGTAAAAATCCAAAACACCATGTATGGGAAGCGGTCATAGTTCCTCCCCGAAAATGAGACCAAGCATACCCACCACATCTCACCCTTAATAAAAATCTCATAATATAACAATGGGCGCTATGACCTAGGGACTATACGCTCCTTGCTTCTCAAGCCAGGGGCCTCACCCACATCGCGCAACTTCCCATGATAGCTTTAGAGGGGGTATGCTTCACATAAATATATATATATATATATATATATATATATATATATATATATATATATATATATATATATACCATCCACACATAGATATATGTATACATATCCGTATAATATTATATGTATGTACTGTAATCACATCGTATATATATTCTACATCGTTCCTCGAATATAAATGACCATAATTGCCAATCACACATAACGATGGCCAATAATCCCAAAGAATCTCACTAATAATAATATTTAAGTATTCTCACACTCATCATACTAAATCCAAAGTATTCCCTTACTTGATAACTAACATGTACCGTATTCACGTTTAAGGATTTATGTAATTTCTCCAACTATACCAATTCATACTAAGTATATAGGTATGCTCCCAAACTCATCCTAGTAGTCTCGTAGGATATACTCAACCATAAACGATATAATTATGGTTTATATGCGCACAAGTATATATGTCTAACTGCCCATCGAAACTATCCCAAGAAATATTCATCCCCAAACACCCTTAAATTAGATAAGTCGTGGAATCCATTTTCCACGAGCCCAAGGTCTACATTATTCTCAAATAATTATTTAGAGGTCCCCATTCTATTTTTGGGTACCCCTAATATCTAATTGCTGAATTTATTCATTTTCCTCAAAAATATACTTTTTGTGCCACATGCTTAAAACACCCTCTTAGCCCCCATAAATCCCCTCAATTGGATGAATATTTATTCCTTAGCTATGTATTTATTTACTCAAATAAATAGACTAGAAATCCTTAATTTGGGAATTTATCCTATATAAATTGAACCAACAAAAATTCCCAATTTTTTTTTAGGATAGATCGATCGATCCTTGGCCATCGATAGATCGATCGAATAGGGCAGCCGACCCTGCTTCTTCTCCAACGAGTCCATTTCGGCCATTAACAACCCACCAAGCTTTTTACCTCTTCTCCCACCAACATATAACTACACCGAACTATATATACACAAAGGAAATAGGTTTTAATCATCCTAGAACCAAGAATTAACAACTAAATTTAATTGATTTCTATGTTTCTCCAATTTGATATTTTCCGGGGTTTACCCGTTAAACTTTTCGAAAAACCCATTTCTATTCACGAAAATCCAATCCCAAAATCATATAGTTTGTTATTTCCAATTATGATATGAGATTTATGCTAAAAATAAGTAAAGCAAGTAAACACTTGGCTCGTGGATAAAATCTGACGACCCCAAGTCTAATCCCGCGGAGTTTGGTCGGAATCTCCCTTTTCCTCCTCTTTTCTCTCTTCCTTTCCTCTCCTCTTTCTTATCTCTCTTTTCTTTCCTTTCTCCCACTGTCTCTTGCCTTATATAAGAGAGAATAAGGTTTTATCCATTTAAAGCCCAAAAATGACTCATTTACTCAATTGAGAGTCCCTAGTAGTCCAAAAATTCCCGAAATCCAAACACTACTCCCTGATACTCTATTCTGACTATCTCGGCCATTTCGAAACCAATTGCACACTCAAAATCTCCATCTAATGTACTTGACCGTAATCCACTAATTAAACCCAATACATCTCAGTGCGGATTTTCCAATTAAAATATTATCCTTTGTTGATTTACCCAACTGCGACATGTAATAAAATCCTCCGACTCATTCACTTAATCCCAAAAGTAAAATAACATACATAAAAAATCATCTAGCCCGCATAAACTCCAAAAATTATTTTTCTCAGAAATTTCCCAAATTTCCAAATTTTACCCATTTATGAAATTTATATTATCCATAAAAGTACGGGGTATTACACCTTTACTACCAGTGTCTGCTCAAATGGGGATGCTGCATCAGCTCAACCTACTTATTCCCATACTATACACGCTCTCTCTTTGGTGGCATCTGAAATTTCAAAGGTAAATTCCTATTAGTAATAATTTTGTTGAACTATATATTTTTATATTTAATTTTATGATAACAATAGTAATTATCACGTCACACAATATTTTTGACTTAATAATTTTTTTATCTTAATTTTTACTATATCATTTCACACAATATTTATCACTCGCTTTTTTTCGTTACTAATTTATTTTGGAAGTATTATTTATTAGAGTGACACAAAATTATTTTGTTTGGAACTCATTATATTTTTTCATATGAGGATATTTATTTTAGTACTTTATACATGTATTTGACACTTATATTATTAGTATTAATATTAGTCAATTTCTGGGAACTTTTATTTGGAATAAGTTACTTCATAATTTTACGTTAAATAATTATAAATATAAAACAAACAATACTTTGTTCTATGTGCACTTTATTTTTTTACATTTAAATAATTTGTGAGTATATTATCTCTATATGATGATAAAATATTTATTTGACAAAATTCTTATTTGATTAAGCAATGTTACTCATTTAGGAAACAATAAGTAATTTTTTAATGTAAATTACATTAAATTACTTAATTACTATAATATTTTTTGTAATATATATGACCCATTTTTCTATTTGTTACACAATATGATTTTATCATGGTAATGTTATTTGTTTAAGTGTCTCAAACTATTTATTGTCACGTCATAATTTTTGACACTTAAATATGTATTTGAAAAAATAAATTTGTAATGCTAATTATGTGATAATATTCATTTGGCAATAAGTTAGATTTATCATTCTAATTTATGACCCAAAGGAATTTATGACTAATAAGGAAGAAAGAGTGTAATAGTTCTTTTAGACCTTGGAAAGTCAAGCACATTATATATGTGGGAGGCTTTGCAATTTTATATCAATTTACAAATAAGAAGAAAAATGATCTCACACCCTTGCTTGGTACACTCGTTGGTATTTCTTCAAGCAAAAGATTAAGTGTTCCCTTTTAAAGTTTCTTTGCCTTTATCATCATTAACTTGTGTGGCAAATATTTTTTTTAATATAATGACCTATAGTACAAACATACAATCTAATTTTTCAGTCTAGAAATGATGACTAGAGTTGTCAAAAAATATATAGACTATATAACATATTTTTAATGATGTATCATTGTATATTAGATGACATTTTGAGGTTAAGAAAACACAAATTGGACCATGTAACTATTATATTTATCTATATATAAAATTATATATTACGTATGTATGTCTACTTTGTATTACTCTCGAAGGAAGTACACGAAAAAATAGAAAGCGGCAGAAAAAGTTTAACCTTGTAAAAGTGGCGGTGTGTTGTAAAATAAAGAGACAGAGAGAATTTAGAGGGTAAGAGATTTTCATTTTATTGGCATTTCACCCCTAGTTATAGTACAAATTTTGGTATCCAAGAGACCCTTTAATAATTGTGGAATATAAATTGACATCCATTATTTTGTACATTTTGTAACAATTTTTGTGGATGTACACTATTTTCACCATTCAGTGATTGTTGCCTCACAAAAATCTTACTAAGAAAAAAATCATTCGGTAAAAACCAATGTGAAGGAAAAAGGGTACAACTTTTGTAATCATTGAATCAGTGTTAGATGCGCTTAGTGTTTCCTTGGTAAAACCTTTACTAAGAAAATTCAATGGAAAAAACCTAGTCACAGTAAAAAAAAGTACAACGCACATATGCTTAAAATTTCATGTTCTTTGATTATACCCTTGATAAAATGCTCCCCCTGATTGGATATTCCTCCTCATTGTGGCATTTCTTTGATAATTGAGTCATCATATATCAGTCTTATACAATAACTTCTACAAAGTTACTTCCGGTAATGATTTGGTGAAGAGATAAAATAAGTTGATACTATCTCATTTTTCTTCTGAAGGTTATTTGTTGTGAAGAATGGTGGACATGTAATTATATCGGATCGATTTGACTTAAATGGCCTGAATTCTATGGAGTTCATCTATCTAGAAATATCAAAATATGTCAGTCATATCTACTTGGATGTAACCTCTTAGAATTTTATCTATATTCATTTCCTTTATAATCAGTGGTAGTAATATGTGTTATGGGGGTAAGTCACAAGTTCTTTTTGTGTTCTTTATGATGATCAGAGAGATAACCTGCATCTATAAAACTAACTAGGTACATACGGTTAAATATAAAAATTTCACAATGTAAGTCCCATGCTTTGAAACTCAATGGTAATTATTTCACGTAAAGAGATTGACTACAATTATAGTTTCTGGTATTGTATTATATATAACAATAATAACGTACAATTATAATATTTCTGGGCCAAAATTAACATGAAATAATAACATGCATATATGGTACTTCTAAACCAAATTTATATTTCACATCCTTAATAAGACTATGTGGATATTTTAATATCTAAAGACCGAAGACCATGGGTATACAAAATGGCATTCTTAATATATGTTAAAGTAATGTAGGACTTTTCAATCCATTTTATTTATGGATCAATGTTTAGCCAAAGTTATTCCCGAATCTGCATGCTGAGACAATTACTAATTACCCCATGGTCATTCATTTTCCTTATTTTGGTATTTTTCATTTCAATTGATCTCCTCAAGAGGACATCATTTTAAGGATAATTTTATAATGTCACATTGGCATATATTATTGTTTCCATACCTTTCCTTAGAAAAATATTTACTAAAATGATTGCACCTATATCCTTCTGAATTGCCTATTGTACAATAAACATGTTAGTGTAATTAAATACATACTCCTTATCTTTGCTTCTAGGGAAAAAAATTCTAGGATTTTCATATGTATTTTTTGTCTAATTCCCATATAAATAAGCAGTTATAGTATTCATGAGTCTCTTATATAAAATATTTTAAAACTGCTAACATAGTGAGATATATGAAAACTAGTTACTCCCGTAAAGGGATGGTATGTTCATATGTAATCAATTTCGATTTCTTCAGAAAATCTTGTGCCATAGCACATGCACTTTTTAGCGATTTTATCACTTCTCTTTCTTATAAACACCCATGCATGACCTTCAGGGTTAACATCTTATGGTGTTTGTACTATAGATCAAAATATACCGCGTATTTAAAAGACTTGAATTATGCCATTATGACCTTTTCTCATTTTGGCTAATATATTGTTTGTCGACATTCCTTTATGGTGTGTGGATTTGTAGTATCAGTTTCCTTTGATTTTTGTGTAGCTGTAATTTATATAATTATATCGTCGATGATCATCTTTGAAGATCCTACTTTTCTCTTGTAAATTTATAACATATAGCGATATCATTAACATTAGGTACCTTTACCTACTTCATGGGCTTTATAGTCACTTCAGGGACTTGTGTATTTTAATAAACAATAACCTCTTATGGGGTTTTAGAGAAAGTGGATTTTTCGATCATAAACTTTTTTGTATCATTATGTATAACCTTTTCTAGAGAAATATTTGGGAATGTTTTTATTTAACTTCCAATACTAGCGAGTTAAGTAGTTGGGACTTGTAAGTTTATCATGCTTCTGGTATGCAATAAATATATTTACTACCGAAATTATTTTGTCATATTGGGACAGTGATTTTGGCAAACACATTTATAACATCTAAAATTTTAATAATCATTTGATGTTCCAATATCAATTTTCACTTTATTTTTGCATTGACCGATATAGTGGCGTAAATGAGACAAAGTGAAACTGTTCCACAATAATTCTCACCGTTTTGAGGAACGGATTGTTCTTCAGGATAATCAAAAGAAATATTTGTCAAAAAATCATGCATTTTTTATAACTTTGGATCAACATAAATTATAATTTAACATTATTCTTTAAGAACAAAAAATCTTTACTAAACGGATATCAAATCATGATGTATATATAAAGGAGTAAAAATTATTTAATTAAAGTTTTGAACCTCGGGTTCATAACTAATGAATCAAAATTTCATATTATTATCACATGTTTGAGATTTCAGACTCGAATATAAGAACATTAGGTTTTTGATATTTAGTTAGAGAATAAACCTTTAGGTTTCTACAAGCTTGGCCTAATATTGATTCATTTTTGTTAGAGAATTATATATGTTATGAATTATTAAAATAATTATGATTAATATCTTAAATGTAATGAGAAGTTCGGGTTCTCAATATAGTTAACAACCAAGAACATTAAATTTTCTACCTTTTTTAATCAAAACTTCAAGTTTGATTAGGTGTAAAACTGTTCGATAATCTTTCAAACTAGTGCCACACACACACACACACACACACACACACACACATATATATATATATATATGTGTGTGTGTGTGTGTGTCATCTTTAACTGATAACAATTCATCTTATTTTAAAAGAAATGAGTATTTTTGCACATTCCCAAGATTCCATTGTATGGTAAATGATTGGAATGTAAAGAGGAGAGATAAAATTAAATTACAATAAAGTTTCAATTTAATACTTAAATGAACTAAAAGGTCAAGAGACAAAGGTTTAATGATGAAACTAGTACAAGGATAATTAAGCGGTCATTTTACCATTAAAGGAGTATGTAGAAACATCTTTATTTTAATCAAGAAAATTAAAATACGAGAAATAGAAAAGTCATGTTTTAATAGTTAATTTAATTGAAAATAATACCAACAAAATATTTGAAGCTTTAGGTATAAATTATAAGTAAACTATTTTCATAACTTTCAAAACTCATACCCCACAAATAATCAAAACCTCAAGTTTTGATGTATGATATATTTTGTTAGATGTTATTTAGATAACATGAGGGCTTCGAGCCTCACATTTTAAATAGTAATTGCAAAAACTATATCTCATTTATAAATAATAATTTGTGAACTTTTGGTCACAATAATGATCATGGATTTTCATATTAAAAATATAATTGGCCAACTCTTAATCTCTACCCTTTCAATTAGACAATCAAAACTTCAGTTTTGATTGTATTATAATTATCTTTGACACTTTAGGTCTGAATAATTTAGGAACTTCAGGTCCCAAATTTTGAATATGAAAATGTTCAACTTCCATATTTGAATATTATTGTGGAAACTTTACGTCCCACTTATAAATAATTAGGACAACTTCAAATCATAAACATTAAATATTTAGGAACTTTGAAGGCCCAGTCTAATTATATCCAAACTTTGAGTTTGCTAAGGGGTAAAATTATTTGAAACTTCAGGTTCAAAATATAAAAAGTAATTGAGAGATTTAATACCCAATTTTAAATGATTTATGAACAAATCGCTCCAAATTAAAATTTATATATGGAAACTTCAAACCTCGACATAATCTTGCTATTTGGATACTTAAGGTCCTAAATTCTAAATGATTCAATAACTTTTTATCCCCAAAATAAAATAAATTACGAGGCTTTGGATCATAATCATTTAACTAATATAAAACTTCAAGTTTTATAAACAGTAATAACTAAAAAATAACTAAAAAGTAAAGTATTACATAGATGTGAAAATTATAATCTAATTATATATAAACATCAGGGATTTAATAATTATTCTCGAAATTTAGATGTCAAATTTATACAATTTTGGTTAAAAATGTATACATTTTTTTAATATATGTATGTATATATATATATATATATATATATATATATATAATCTAGAATTGAATCCATGTTTCCATGGGTTTCTTCATAATATTGATAGACACTTGTATGCATTCGTATATAATAGTATGGCTGGGAGGCAAAGGAGAAAACTTGGCTGAGATGGCAAGATAGGAGAATTCGTTTGTGACCCTATAAGCCTCTCTTATTTTCTGTTCGATATACTTCTAATGAAGTTGAAAGAATTATCAATATTCTCTTCCAGTTTCTTTGAATGCTCATGATTAAGTAAAAAATTAGTAATCCTACCAGTACTAATTAACTTTGAGCAATGGGATTCAACATTGTAATGCTTTTAACGATGAAGGCCCCAAAACTTAATATTCAGTTAAGTGTTTGCTGATGAAACTACCATATCTTCATCTCGATACAAAAGATAAGAATGAAAAATCCATTCACAATGGCATCCACAAAGAATTTGAGACAATGAGAGACTCGTGCTAATAACATGTTGCAAAATAACGAGAAAGAAAAAGAATTTATAATGAGAGATCTTTTCATTTTATTGGTATGATAATACCCAAGGAGTTTTACCTCTATTTATTGTAAAAAGTCTGGAATCCAAGAGTCCCTTTAATAATTGTGATATAAAAATGGACATCCACTATTTTGAACATTTCATAACACAATGATATTTTTTTAAGAAATATTGTAATGAATAATGTTCCTTCATTTAATTTTTTTATTGCAAAAGTCCGAATTTTCTCTACAAAGGCTATCCGGCTATAGAAGAAATCAAAGTAGTCTAAACGAATATATCATTTAATTTTTTTTACCTAATTATTGAATGGTTAGTAAAAAAATGACAACTGTTACAGTGAGTTACAAACTCTTTCTTTCTTGTGCAAGTCATTTTTTTCTTTTTTTCTCATATAACTTAAGTTTATATTTATTTTATTCTATTTCTTTTGTTTCTCCTTTCTATCTCTTTAAGATTTCTCTTTATGCCACACACATTCACATTATATAAGTATATAAATAATAATACAAACATACACTCATATATATATATATATATATATATATATATATATATATAACATTTTTTTTATTATCTATGTACTAGGTTCTACATATACACCAAAGATCCGATTATATATCATAGGATATAAGTAAAGGAAAAAATCCGAGGGTGATTTGAAATAAAAATTGCAACATCAATTTATATGCGGAAGCAAATTTTAAATCCATTTTATCTTTTTATCCTAATCATACATCTATGTGTGACACCCCACCTAATTAAATACCGGGTGATCAGTCCTTTATTAAATCAAAATCAAGGTGAACGTTAGTTCATTCTTAGCATCACTGTCACAAAAGAAATATTTTCAATTTAAACACCCTAAATAATTAAGCTAAGTGTCAAAACCATTTAAAGTCTTCATTTATTTAATTCCATTGTAAAACCTTTTTAAACATAAACAAGTCTGAATAATGCAAATGATAAAGATACTAATCATCCAACGAACCATGCCAACTAGATTATCAAATCCAAATAATTAACCACGAGAGATAAAATAATCCCAAATGAAAACAGAGTACTGAAATGATAGAATTATGAAATCCCTATAAAGTCTAAAACAAGTCTGGAAATTGGCGACACATGCCCTAACTAAAAGATCTAAACAAAAGTCTGAGGAACCAAATGAGGAAGCGTCTACTGCAATGACCTACAACTCCCATAGAAGTTGTAGCACGTCCAGTCAAATGATTCTACACCTGACGCCCCTGTGGTCGAGCACCTGTAATATATACATATATATACACACGAGAGAGAGAAAATGACAGAAAATGGGTCAGAGCCCAAGTGTAAAACAGTTTTAAAATATTTTAGCAAGTATTTATAATGCTTACCGACTAATATGACCACCATGTTAGTACGCAACACTATCTTGAGAATTCTCACCTCTCATCTAGTGTGCACGCCTACCGTATGACTAAATACCTCATAAGTCTATCTAACTTATCTCACAATGATTTTATTTCGAGAAGTCACTAGGCTATGATATTTACTTTAGAGATTAATCACTTCATGGTTACTGACGTTACTTAATATATCTCAGTACCTTTATAAAGTTCCCAAATACTTATTATAATATTTAGAGCATTTATTCACTACTTAACTACTTATACGCACAGTAGAAGATTTTAATATATATACATATATATACTAATCAACCATATAATATATATACTATCGGCACCCCATATAAAATCTATGGTGCTTGGATACTCTGCTATCAAGTCCCCGTATCACTCGTACTAAGGGAAATACTAGTTCGGAATCACTCTCGTACTGCATTAACACAATACACATAAAACGGAGGCAAAGCATAGTTCCAAGTCACTAAGAGGTCAGCACACAACCCTCACATCTCTTAGGACCGTCTGACTATCATTCTCAGATAGCGTGTACCAAGGAATCCTATGTTCTAGGGTACAAGTCAATATCCCCCATAAAGGTCCCATCGATATAAGACTATCCCGGCGCGACAACCTCCATGATAGAAAGTAGCGCGAATATGATTATACACAAGCATAATATAAATATATACACATGCACTTGGTCATATGTATAAATATTCTCATTTTCCAATTAGGTTCCCCCATGACCCATAATGATTAATATTAACCGTACTTAGTACAATTTTACCCGATTATCCTACATAAAGGATTTGTCTCATTTATTATCAATCATAATCATTTCATACTTACTTCTCGTCTCTCGAAGTATTCTCTTTCACTAAAGATAATTTCAGTAGGTTCACCCTCTCTAACCTACTGGTCCAAGTTATTTATAAACATCTCAATTCCGTAGCTAACGTGCGAATAATTTTCAATATGTAGTAAACCCCCCGTTAACCCTCGATTTCATCCCATATAAAATTTCATTCAACGGTATTCTACTTAGACCCTACTAGTCCTCTTCATGACCCATTATGATATTTAAATAATATTCAAGGGTTCTTATGCATTTGCTTGGGATTAAATGAAAAGGGGGAAAACATATTATTTTTCAGGAGGGATCAATCGATCGAGGAAAGGGTTTGATCGATTGATTAGTCGATCGATCAACACTCTTGGGTCGATTGATCGATCATGCAGTTCTTCCCCCGAAAACTACAAATACGACCTACGGGTTTCATCCAATAATTTCCTACAAAACACCATTAATGATCCTCAAACTCCCAAATAAGTTTTCTACTGGTTACATTTACCTATATACATGATTTCCTACGTGAAGCATGTACAAATTCATCAAAGGTATCGAATTAAGGGGATAATTCATCATAATGATCAAGAACCCTAGTTTTTCATTAATTTCAATTCTTCTAATTCTTTTTCCAGATTTTTTACTTCTAAATCAATACAATTTCATGGGTAATCCTCTACATATGTTGAGATTTCACGAATAAACTTATTTCCTCTAAAGCATGTGATTAAAATTCCCTAAATCTTCAATTTCTTCCATAAAACATATATCCGTGAAACCTATTCTAACATGGGAGAAGTATTAACTAGAAAAATAGAAAGATAGATACTTTCCTGGGATTTAAAGGTCTGATTTATTGGTGATAAGGATATGGTTGCATTCCTCGTCTTACGATCTATGCCCCGGTGGTTTTAATCTTGGAAGAGGTGCTACGGTTTGTGACCAATTCTTGAAAAGCTCTCTCCCTTTCTTCTCTATAGTCCGTTCTAAGTTTTGATGATTGTTAACCCCAAAATCTAACCTCTAATAGCTAATATAACTTAGGAAAATTCGTGGGTTTAATTACCCAAAAATACAAAATGACTACAATACCCTCACGGGATGCCGGTCAGGCTTAAAATTGCCCGAGACCCAAACTAAATCCCCGAGTACACTTTACTAACTATCTCGACCCTTCTGAACACGTTGGGTCACTCGAAATGACCATACAAGCAACTTATAATTTATTCACTTTTATAAGACTAATATAGTCCCGACACGACACATGCGCGTCCCGACTTAATTTTCATAATTGTGATATTATTCACTCGTGACAATATTAAAAAAATCAATCTCATATATTACTTTACTCATCTAGTAATATTAAACAAATTCCCAATAATTTCTAACTCTTGTCACTCTAGTAAATATTTAAAATAAAATTCTGAATTAATATTAAATTAATAACTCAATTAAATTTAATAAATCCCCAATTTTAAAAGTCATAAAAATATGAGGTATTACACTATGGTAATAAAATAGATAAATCAAGTAAGAAAATACGACAAGACCAAATTTTAGGAAAAAATACTCGCAGGGTAAAGACCTTTTATTCCACTAATAACTTGCAAATCGTAACTTACAAACTTATAGGTGAAATAAAAAATGAATTCCATCAAGAACTCACAAGGACTGCGGCCTTAAAATCACAAATGATTTCCTTGAGAACAACAATGGACCGCAACCTTCCACCAACCTCAGCCTTCATTTTCAGCAGTGACTCCTTCCAAGTATATCAAGTCAGCAATGAAGATCATCTCCATAAAAGGCTTATGCAAAGATACAAACTTTCTAAGTTTCTAAACTAATTCACACAAACAATATTGCAGGATGTTTTGTTGTGAATTAAAACAAGTGTTTTTCAACACAAAAAACTGAAGAACGTTTGAAAAATATATGCAAAAAATGTTTTGTCCAAAGAATTAAACATTCTATAAACGAAACAAGTATTTATAAAAACTTTGAGTCGGCTAGTCGTTCGAACGATTTATGGATGTCGTTGGAATAACACGAGGATGTCGTTAAAAGAGACATGGAATGTCATTTGAACGGCGAATGACATTTGAATGATAGTTTTGTTACACCCCTCCTAATAAAATATCGGGTGATCAGTCCTATACGAAATTAAAATAGGAATCCGAGTTGGTTCATCCTTAGCATCACTGTCGAAAACCTTTTTAAAACTTACTAACCACCTAGGTATTCCAAAAAGCTGGTGCCAAATTTGATCTTTCTAATTAAACAACCAATAACATGCGGAAAGATAATATGAGTCATAAACCAAGACTGAATTAAATCAACTGAATAAATAATAAACTACATGTAGAATAAACCATCGGTCACCAAAGTAAATAGTTCAATACAAATATTCAACACCTGAATAAATAAATATGAAAACTGTATTGAAAGACTGGGCGACGAGCCCTAAGTAAAACTGAAACTGATAATTAATTCCTACTCTAGGAAGGAATGAATGATGAGTCTGAACCAAACTCCTGCTAGCATCCACATGTGCTGCAGTTCCGCGTTCCTGGAATAGAATATCAATCCTGGCATCCCTGTGACTGGACACCTAAAAGGTTTTGAAAATAATTTTATAGCAAGGGTTAGAACCCAAATTATTTTGAAAAATATTTAACAAGTGAAGTAACTGCAGTAATTAAAAATATATGAATTCGCTTCATATTTTGGTTAGTGTGAACTCTCTTGAGGACATACTCACCCCCGTCCAACTATTCCTGGTATAATCTCCCCTTTACATTCTACTCTAAACCGAGTATTATTATTAATGGGTTATAAGTCATCTCACCAATTAACTTAATTAATTTCATTTAAGTAATATCATATAACTGTGACACAAGTTATATAAAACAAATACATCACACACTGTATTATGACCCGCATATAATATTTACTACCATATATATACGTACCTTTACTATAACATCCACACATGTATCATATGTATATCCATCCCTCCGAGTATACCCTCTCTGGATGATTCCCTCTTAAGTGCTATCTCACTAGGTGTGCTGACATAACGTAGTTCCCCAAGTTGGAATCGCTCACCAACCTGGCCCAACATATAAACGTAGCGGATGAAGTCATATTCCTTCCCTGAAAGTGAGATAAACCCCTCACCCATATACCGGACGCTATGACCTGGGGATATACTCACCCTACTCCTCAAGCTAATGGATTCACCCACAACGCGCGACCTCCCTTGATTCCACTAGAGTATATATATTAAATAAATATCTACTCCCTGATATTTAATAGCACACACAAAGTACACACATATATATACTATCACCCCCACCGTATATGTATAATATAAATCTCGGCTTTAATGGGTACTAAAACCTGTAACACTAGCCTGTATATTCCCGAGTCTTGGGTCCGACTCAAAATTAATTAATTTCTCATTAATAATTTATTACTATTCCGAGTCCATAGTCCGACTCTAATTTAATTAATTTACACATTAATTAATCATTACCAATCCGAGTCCATGGTGTGGCTCTAATTTAATTAATTTACACATCAATAAATTTAACACTTTGTGTTGCCCAACCAATATACCCGAACTCGCTCACTTGGCTCGTACCATCGTTAATACCCAATCCTATATTCCTCCCCATAATTAATTAATTACACCTCAATTCCTTCAATAATATAGTTCCACTCAACTAAAATACCCGAACATTTTCCTTCGGTCCAAAATCAATACCTACAAATTATTTTCCGAAATATTATTCATCTCATGGAATAAATCATCACCCTCCTAAACCCAATTTTATTCCCTTATAATTGCTAAGGAATATGTGCTACACAAGCATTTATCACTAAATAAGAAGTAGGGTAAAAACCTTAAATCAATTTCTCTTTATATATAAAACAAGCCGAACTGCCAAAAATCTCGAACCATCGATCGATCGATCCCAGCCATCGATCGATTGATCGAACATGCCTATTTCTTCTTCGACCTTCTATTCAGCCATTAATGAACTCTCAAGCTTTCTTTTCTCAACTCCCAACCTCAATCCATCATCTTTGTACATCTATTATGAACTATGATCATAATCTAAACCTTTTTGTAACAACCCTCATGCTTGATAGCATATTTTATATTTATTTACTATGGGTAGTAATTAATTATAAAATGAAAGATGTTGAGTAAATATTAATTTAATATGAGAAAGGTAAATATTTACTGAAATGTTGTATGATTACCTGATGAGTAGGTAAAAATATCCATGTGATGATTTATGGTGTCATAAGATATAAAATGACATTTTGGTTTAATGAGAAATCGGAACTTAAAATGAGTTATAAATTTTCAAATGATAAATTAGAGGGTTTAGTTAGTCCCGGTAGGTACGAGACAGTCAAAATAAGTGCCATATTGTATTTTGGCATTTCGTACACTTTTGACTGGTTATAGCTTAAGTGTAGTGCGATTTGTTATATCGCGTATTAGACATTTAAGTGGGCTCTTTAGACTTAAGCCCCGTTTTATTTTTCCCCAACCCCATTTCCACTCTTCCTTTTCTTTCAACATTGAGCCCTAGAGAGAGAGAGAGAAGGATAAAGAAGAAAGCTTTGGAGAAAAGAGAGATTGGAGCTGGGATCTTGCTTGCATCTTCCTCAAATCTAATTTTGTACATCAAGGCAAGTTATCTACTTGATATTATATGATTTAAGGAGAATAATTAGTTGTGATAGTTATGAATTGTTGTGTTTAATCATTTTAGGGATTTGTTGGATTTGTGGGTATTAACCCTTGGAAATTGATTCAGATGATTAATATTGTAAATGATGGTAATTAGATAGGTTTGTGATGTATTAGTTCCATTAAATGATATGGGATTTGGTTGTTGGAAGAAGAATGGAGAGTTTTGGGTCTAGGTCTGCAATGACCGGTCGACCGGGCCTTCGGGAGAAGGCACACTGCTTTCTTTCAAAGGCATAAAATTGAGGCGCGGTCGACCGCGTCCCCCTTACCGGTCGACCGGCCCTGCCTAAGTGAGAGTTCTGCTTTTCTTCTAAGGCACAATTGTGAGGCGCGGTCGATCGCAGTCTTGGGACAGGTCCCCTGTTTTCTTCCCAAAAATTTTACTTTTGCTTTAAAATCTTTTCTTTTCATAGGGTTTTAGGAACCTTCTTGAATGAAGTAAACTTTGGCTTTTAGAGTCCTAGTTGAGTCTGGTTGTCACCCTAGAGTGGATTGGATTTCACTTGGGGTTAAGTCTAGAGGAGGGGGTGTTCCAAAGTGATGTTTAGGCATCACTCTTTTTGTTACTTTTAAATTGGAGGATAGGGGTTGTATGCCCATGTTTGGAGACTTAAGGGCCTATCAAGATTTTATGAACTTTGAGGACTTATAGGATCATAATGATCATTTGGAGATTTAGTCGGGACTTGTAAATTGAGTAATATTAATGACGATAATTGAAGGGAACTAGGTTCGTATAATGAACCCAAATGCTTAAAGATGATAGGTTCAACTAAAATGGACCCAAATTGTGTTAGTGATGATTGATTCAAATAGAAGGAACCCAGTTGTTTAATGATGATAGGTTCAAATAAAAAGAACTAATCACATGGGTAATGGATATGGAAATTGGTAATGAATATTGAATATGATAATGAGATTTAAAAATGTAAATGTTAATTTACTGTTACACACCTCTCTAAATGACATCATAAGGGAAGTTCGCGTGCATGGTGATGCCCCCTAGCTAATGAATGCAGGGTGGATATAGTCCTAGGCCATGTGAGCATTTATTTTTGTATATTTTTTCTGCGATGGGTAGGAGATTTCGGGTGTGGTCTTGACTATCCCGCAGGCACATGGCCACTTCTCGATGTCTTGCGTTGTGGGATCCCAGGTTGTCTTATGGTAGGCCCTAGAAGATGATGGTCATTTAGGGGCGCGCACATTGGGGAAACCCGGACGGGCGGTCTTAGATATCGTTATATGTATATGAATATAACTATATTTTTCATCAAGTGGGACTTGATGGTTGTTAAACGCCACAAAGAGCGTATGATAAATGCCACAAAGAGCATAGATATGTGCCATAAAGATCACGGGAATGAGATTAATGAAATATGTGCCATAAAGTGCACTTAATATTAATGGTATTCCTATTAAGGAATGGAAAGATGAAATGGTAAGATAATTAACTATGGAAGTTAATAAATGGTTTTATTCCTAGTAAGGAATACACAAGGTAATGGAAATTTGATAAATGAGGAAAGGTTTTAAATTTAAGTTATTACTTTTCTTTCTTTTATGTAATGACATTTCATCATTTAGTTAAATTGTAATATAAAATTTATCATCCTTATCATTCGTGCATAACTGTTCATTTCTATCATGCTTTTTATTTCTTCTGGTGATTATATAGAACCCGACCCTGTCCGGTTTACTTTCCTTATTGTGTATATGATTTTATCCGCTTAGGTGCTCGCCCGCAAGGACGCCAGTCTTGATGTTCCCATTCCATTGCTTTCGACGAGCTGTAAGATTTTGCGGGTTATTACAGGATCTTGAATTAGACGCTTTCATCTTTGTGGTCTAGATATGACCGGGTCTTTTTATTCGGGATTGTGGCCCAAACTTTTGTATTTGATTAATGGATGTATTATGTAAGATATTTAAATTGTTGTATCTCGTTGCTTGTTGCTGTGGATCGACAGCTTATTCGGTCCTTTTGTATACATTCGTCTTAGTTGGGTTATATATATATTTGTGTGGAATTCCACTTGCTTATCAGATGGGGTTGTTTTAAACTTAAATTTCAAAACGGCATTTTAAATTTCTAAACTTTTTGGCAACCCATTTTCTGATATATTGGGCGGTTTTCCCGTATACTCAGTTTATATTTTGTGATGCTGAGAATGATATTCATCCATGATTCCTGTTACATTTGGGTATCGGGTTGGCCACCCCTTATCTCGGATCACGAGTTGTCACAGATGGTATCAGAGCATCAGGTTCTAGAGTCTTTAGGATCTGTGTGGATTCGTCACGTTCTACCGTAGCGTTCGTTAGGACTGTGTAGTTGTCTATGTTTGTGATCTTCTGCAAGATAGATAGTTTCAATTAGTATTTTAACTCTATTATTACTTCATCTTAAATGCCACCTAAAGAGGTCGCCCAACGAGACGTGATAAGGTCGTAGAAGAGGAGGTAGATTCTCCACCGCCCCCATAAGGGACCGTTAACGCTGCAGATGTAGCCATTATAGTAGCTCAAGCGGTTAACACCGCCATAACCGTAGAGGTCAAATAATTTGCCATAGGCTCAACAATGGGCTCACGATGTTCAAGCTCTCACGGGACTTACTCCGTGAGAAAGGGTTAGAGAGTCTTTTCTAAAGGGCAATACCCCGAAATTCGAGGGAGGCATGGATGTTATTGAATCCAATACATGGGAAGAGAACAGACAACGCCACCTTCGAATGATAGAATGTAGCGAGGAAAGAAACAAGTCCTTGCCACTTTTTAAGCTAGTCAGATCTGTGTTATACTGGTTGAAAATAATAACCACGCTAGAGCAGAGAGACACAATGATGATCATTGAGTTTTGGGCTTTGTTCAATCGTGAGTATGTTCCTTCCGCAGCTCATTGGGAGATGAGAAGGAAGCTCTAGGATGTTGTGCAAGGAGAGAGATCTGTGGCGGAACATGAAGAGGGGTTTTCACGATTTGTGAATTTCGTCCAAGATGAAGTGGCTCCGGAAGATAGGAAGATCTCAAAGCTTATGTGAGGTCTAGACTGGAGAATCCGACATTAATTACGGCATAATCAAGCCTTATAAACTTCTGTTGAGGTTATGAATGCAGCCTCACCCCATTTCCATGAGCATCGGCTACATACACCGGGCAGCAAGAAAGCTATTATCGTGGGTAAGTAAGGAAACCTAGAGGATTTGGGACTTGAAGAGGAGCATTTCCCTCATCCTGACTTTCGGGTGGTAAGCATAAGAAGAGGGACCCTCGGCAAGGGGTTTCATCTATGAGACAACGTTTTGGAAGGTTTATCGCGAGTGGCAATAACAGTAGGCACGGTCAAGGTGCTTCGCAACATACGGGTCGGGGTGGTCATGTAGGTAAAGACCCTTTGGGCCAAGGTACTTCCCAGTTTAGAAATAACGGGGTCGATGTCAGGAGGATATGAAGGGACGGTGCTTCCATTGAGAGGAGGCGGGTCATTATAAGATGGAGTGTCCTCAGGTGATTGGGGGCCAATTTCCTAGGGCTCCGCAATAGCCAGATGTTCAGTTTCCACCTACGGTACCTATTATGGTTGTTCCTTCGCAGCAGGGACAACTACAATATTGGCGTATTTGTCAAATTTAGGAGGCTATGCTTCCTCCTGCTCTGCCGGCACCTCCCGTTATAGGAGGGTAAATTTTACTCAGGGACACTTGAGTTGTGTGTTATTCGATGCGGGCTTTACGCGCTCCTTTGCTTTATAAGCTCTTCTCAGACTACAGATTTGATAAGATCTACTGAGAGTATTTTTAATAGCGTTGAGTTTTCTTATGAGTGGGTGTTCGCTAAATTCCTTGTTTATGTAAATATAGAGATTTATTGTGGTATTTTATGCTTTGAGGCCGATTTACTCGTCCTTAACATGGTCGGGTATGATGTGATTTGTATGCCTTATCCCCATGACCGACAAAGTTGAGTGGTAGCGTATAGGAGGGGTTCCTTATTTGGATTCCGCTTTTGCGGGACGCTCCACGCATGAACCTCAACGACGTTGGAAGTGGAGAAATGTTGTTCTTTCTTCTGTTAGCTAATTTCATTTTATCTTAATTTATTTATGTTGGATAATAGATGGGTGGAAAGGTTTATCCGAGAATCAAGTAGAAGAGTGATTAGTGTCTATTAAAGTGGGAAATAGAAGCACTGTATACAGTTCTCTCCTCTGAACGATGTGAGGGAGACTGGGATGCGAAGTCGAGTTAAGACTTGGGGCTATGCCTTGGTAAGAAGGCTATTTAAAAAGGTATCTATATTGTGGGATATATAATTATAGGGGTTTAGTTTGGATTTGTTTGATTTGTTAAACCTTCAGTATTTATATGGTAATGTATATAGGCATAATCTTTTCGATCCTGAACATGTGTCTTAGACCTGTATGCCTTGATGACCGACAACGCGAGGTAGTAGTGTAATGGGAGGATTCCTTGTTTGGATTTCGCTTCGGTGAGACGTCCCACTCACGAAACCGAGCAAATGTCGGGAGTTGAGAAAGGTTTTAAGCACTAGGGATATACTTAGTATTAGGTGTATACGACTTAGATAGGATATAGTATAGGTAGGTAGACTTTAGGATTGTTTGGACATAAGGCCTTTAGTATGTGATGTTGGTTTAGGAGGGCTGTTGGGAGTTGACCAAGAAAAAGTTGTGTGTTGACTCTAAGAGGGATTGGTTTCCTGGTAACGAGAAGTATGGGATTTCGAGAAGTTTGGTTGGTAAAGTTGAAGAAGATGAGGCCTCTCATAGTAGAGTGTTACGGAGGTAACGAAAGGGTGAATTGACTCGCATTCCTGAGCCATGTTTCTAAGCTCGAGGGTGGATTCAATTGACAAGCCTCTACCAGGATCGGGAGTATTAATACTGGAGCGTAGACTAAATGTTTATGCGCCTCATAAGCTAAGACTTGTGAGGAGTATTATCTCATGCTGGAATTTAAGTTCATCGTGGGGGTGATCGCCGTATGGAAAAGAAGGTGCTCCTTCCTGGGAAGAATTTAAACTTTCGCTCGGGCAATATTTTGTTGCAAGATGTCATAGGAGAGACAAGAGTGGTTAAGACCACATATACAAGCTGCTGATTAAGGGAACACAACCCTACTCTATTGACTTGGAGGGTAGAGTACGTTTCCCTAAGAGAATCGTTGTCCCTAATGAGAAGGACTTTAGAAGGGCAGAAATGGTGGAATCTAGCGGTTCTAAGGTTGCGTTACATCCGGTTAACGACATCATGTGTCAAGTTATGCGCCGCCAGTAGTAGTGGTCGGGCTTGGAGAGGTTATTGTATTGCGTTGGGTGCCTTTGATTGCAGTCTCCGATTGAAGTAGGATTTTCGTATCTCACTTTTGGCAAGTTTCTCAAAATGGGAATCGAATTGAAGTTTAGTACTTCCTATCATCCTCAAATTGATGGCCAGACCAGAAAGGGTAAACCATATGTTGGGTATATACCCCTTATGTGCATGCTTAACTTTAAGAATAAGTTGGGAACAATATCTTCCACTAGTTGGATTCGCTTATTATGATTTGTATCGATTCACTATCGGGATGGCGCTTTATACAACCTTGTATGGTAGACCTTATGGATCTCATGCTTGTTGGTTAGAGGTGCGAGATGATAAGTCTCTCGGACCTGAAATAATTCGAGGTACTTTTTCAAAAATTGAGCTCCTTCGGAATCGCATTCGTATAACCAAGATTGACAAAAGAGCTAAGTCGATGCGGAGTGAAGGTATGTGGAGTTTGAGGTAGGTGGACCAAGTGTTGGTGCGAGTATCGCCTATGAAGGTCATTAAGTATTTTGAGTGTAAGGAATACTTGCACCGCTTTACATTGGGCATTTCCTATGAATGCTAAGGTGGGTCTGGTAGCCTGTTAACTTTCTTTACCGAAATATTTGCAGCAAGTTCATAACGTGTTCCATATCTCTCCTGTATAGTAGTACAAGAGATGTGATTGGTGCCTTTAGGCACATTTCTTTCGAAGTACATGCATCTTAACGTTCCTTATGAGGAGTAGTCGGTTGCCATTTTAGAGCGTGGGGACCGAACATTTAGATTGCTGTTAGTACCTTTAGTTATGTTGCAAGATAGTCAGCACAGTGTCGAGAAATCGACATGGGGTCGCGAGGATGACTTGCGGGAAAAGTATCCGCATTTCTTCTTGCGAGGTATACCTGAATTTTGGGGGCAAAATTCCCTCTTAAGGGGGGGAGTATGTAACAACCCTCACGTTTGATAGCATATTTTATATTTATTTACTATGGGTAGTAATTAATTATAAAATGATAGATGTTGAGTAAATATTAATTTAATATGAGAAAGGTAAATATTTACTGAAATGTTGTATGATTACCTGATGAGTAGGTAAAAATATCCATCTGGTGATTTATGGTGTCATAAGATATAAAATGACATTTTGGTTTAATGAGAAACCAGAACTTAAAATGAGTTATAAATTTTCAAATGATAAATTGGAGGGTGTAGTTATTCCCGGTAGGTGCGAGACAGTCAAAATAAGTGCCATATTGTATTTTGGCATTTCGAACACTTTTGACTGGTTATAGCTTAAGTCCAGTGCGATTTATTATATCACGTATTAGATATTTAAGTGGGCTCTTTAGACTTTGGCCCCGTTTTATTTTTCCCCAACCCCATTTCCACTCTTCCTTTTCTTTCAAAATTGATCCCTAGAGAGAGAGAGAGAAGGAGAAAGAAGAAAGCTTTGGAGAAAAGAGAGATTGGAGCTTGGATCTTGCTTGCATCTTCCTCAAATCTGATTTTCTACATCAAGGAAAGTTATCTACTTTCTATTATATGATTTAAGGAGAATAAGTAGTTATGATAGTTATGAGTTGTTGTGTTTAATCATTTTAGGGTTTTGTTGGATTTGTGGGTATTAACCCTTGGAAATTGATTCGGATGATTAATATTTTAAATGATGGTAATTAGACATGTTTGTGATGTATTAGTTCCATTAAATGATATGGGATTTGGTTATTGGAAGAAGAATGGAGAGTTTTGGGTCTAGGTCTGCAATGACCGGTCGACCGCGTTTCTCAGAGCGATCGACCAGGCCTTCGGGAGAAGGCACACTGCTTTCTTTCAAAGGCATAAAATTGAGGCGCGTTCGACCGCGTCCCCCTTACCGTTCGACCGGCCCTGCCGAAGTGAGAGTTCTGCTTTTCTTATAAGGCAAAATTGCGAGGCGCGGTAGACTGCGGTCTTGGGACCGGTCGACCGGTCCCCTGTTTTCTTCCCAAAATTGTTACTTTTGCTTTAAAATCGTTTTTTTTCATAAGGTTTTAGTGACCTTATTGAATGAAGTAAACTTTGGCTTTTAGAGTCCTAGTTGAGTCTGGTTGTCACCCTAGAGTGGAATGGATTTCACTTGGGGTTAAGTTCAGAGGAGGGGGTGTTCCAAAGTGATGTTTAGGCATCACTCTTTTTGTTACTTTGAAATAGGAGGATAGGGGTTCTAGGCCAATGTTTGGAGACTTAAGGGCCTATCAAGATTTTATGAACTTTGAGGACTTATAGGATCATAATGATCATTTGGAGATTTAGTCGGGACTTGTAAATTGAGGAATATTAATGACGATAATTGAAGGGAACTAGGTTCGTATAATGAACCCAAATGCTTAAAGATGATAGGTTCAACTAAAATGGACACAAATTGTGTTAGTGATGATTGGTTCAAATAGAAGGAACCCAGTTGTTTAATCATGATAGGTTCAAATAAAAAGAACTTATAATATGGGTAATGGAAATGGAAATTGGTAATGAATATTGAATATGATAATGAGATTTAAAAATGTAAATGTTAATTTACTGTTACACACCTCTCTAAATGACATCATAAGGGAAGTTCGCGCGCATGGTGATGCCCCCTGGCTAATGAATGCAGGGTGGATATAGTCCTAGGCCATGTGAGCGTTTATTGTTGTATATTTTTTCTGCGATGGGTAGGAGATTCCGAGTGTGGTCTTGACTATCCCGCAGGCACATGGCCACTTCCCAACGTCTTGCGTTGTAGGATCCCAGGTTGTCTTATGGTAGGCCCTGGAAGATGATGGTCATTTAGGGGCGCGCACAGTGGGGAAACCCGGACGGGCGGTCTTATATATCGTTATATGTATATGAATATAACTATATTTTTCATCAAGTGGTACTTGATGGTTGTTAAACGCCACAAAGAGCGTATGATAAATGCCACAAAGAGCATAGATATGTGCCATAAAGAGTACGGGAATGAGATTAATGAAATATGTGCCATAAAGTGCACTTAATATTAATGGTATTCCTATTAAGGAATGGAAAGATGAAATGGTAAGATAATTAACTATGGAAGTTGATAAATGGTTTTATTCCTAGTAAGGAATACACAAGGTAATGGAAATTTGATAAATGAGGAAAGGTTTTAAATTTAAGTTATTACTTTTCTTTCTTTTATGTAATGACATTTCATCATTTAGTTAAATTGTAATGTTAAATTTATCATCCTTATCATTCGTGCATAACTGTTCATTTCTATCATGCTTTTTATTTCTTTTGGTGATTATATAGAACCCGGCCCTGACCGGTTTACTTTCCTTGTTGTGTATATGATTGTATCCGCTCAGGTGCTCCCCCATAAGGACGCCAGTCTTGATGTTCCCATTCCATTGCTTTCGACGAGCTGTAAGATTTTACGGGTTATTACAGGATCTTGAATTAGATGCTTTCATCTTTGTGGTCTAGATATTATCGGGTCTTTTTATTCGAGCGTGTGGCCCAAACTTTTGTATTTGATTAATGGATGTATTATGTAAGATATTTAAATTGTGGTATCTCGTTGTTTGTTGCTATGGATCGACAGCTTATTCGGTCCTTTTGTATACATTCGTCTTAGTTGTGTTATATATATATTTGTGTGGAATTCCACTTGCTTATCAGATGGGGTTGTTTTAAACTTAAATTTCATAACTGCATTTTAAATTTCTAAACTTTTTGGCAACCCATTTTCTGATATATTGGGCAGTTTTCCCGTATACTCAGTTTATATTTTGTGATGCTAAGAATGATATTCATCCATGATTCCTGTTACATTTGGGTATCGGGTTGGCCACCCCTTATCTTGGATCACGGGTTGGGACACTTTTATTTTCATATATTTCACGAGTTATCACCTACTCAAGAATACGAATTCCTACGGTCAAAATAAAAATTCAAAAATTTGATTCTATAATCCCCAGAAATTTATCTCTAATGCATGTTTTTTGTTGTAGTTCCATACCAAACAAATACCGAATGCTTCTATCTCATCAATTAACCCGTTAAGTCACATAACATGTTCAATTTCCTAAAAACCCAATTTCATGCCATTACCCACCCAAAATGAATTTTGGTTTACACCTCCCATTATATGAATTGATTATCATCAATTTAAGAATCACAATAGTTAACCACTTTCCTGGAATCGTTCGTAGAGTCTGATTCGTTGGTGTAGAGAATGGTTGATGAAGAACACCCAATTTGTCCCTCGACTTGTCTCCAAAAAGGTCCCCAATTTGCTTCTTGATTTGTTTCCTCTGTGTCTCTCTCAAATCCTAGGTTTAGAGTTGTTAACTTCCGCTCAACACTTCCCCAATTAGGTTTAAAACTCTAATCCCGTTTTTGGCCACATGGACCTAATTAAAATGGCCCGAATTACTTCGTGTGGGCCCGACTATGCCCAAAAATGCCCCAAGACCCGATTACTACCCCTAGGTACTCTTTTCTGACTATCTCGACCCATCCGGACTCAACCACACACTCAAAATTGTCATTCGAAATACTCTATAACATTCTCCAAATTTTTACCTCAAAATGCAACACGCGAAATTTTGAACAATTAAACTTAAAGTCGTCAAATATAAATAATTCTTCCCACTCAAATAATCTCTCCAAATTATAAATTTAAGTTTCTCCAATTTAAATATTTTTATATCTCCCATGGTAATTAAATATTAAATCCTCAAAATTACGGGGTGTTACATACTTCCCCCATAACAAAGGAATTGTGTCCTCGAAATTAAGATAAGATTAGTACTCCAAGTCTTGAATATCACTCCATATTCTTGTGCTTCTAAGCTCACTACATCTATCTCTCCCACTTATAGTTATGAGTTACACAATTATACATTTTAATTAACCAGGGCGCCCATACACACTGTACCCGTGCTTGACCGCACAAAAGTTTCCTTAATTAACTCGGGTACCCATACACCCTATTCCCGTGCTTTACCACATAAAAGTTACCCGACTATGCTAGCCGTGACCCGTAATATAACTTCCAACCCATAGTCATATAACACACACACACACACACACACACACACACACACACACACACATATATATATATATATATATATATATTGGTCGGGGTACCTAACCCATGTACTAACGACCAATCATCACCCCACTTCCAACGTTGCGCTAAGTTTCATGCGTGGGACGTCTTGCAAAGCGAAATCCAAATAAGGAACCCCCCCGATACACTACTACCTAACATTGTCGATCGTTGAGATTCGTTAGACCCTCAGTCCATAGCACGTACCCCCAAATACTTATCTCTTAACACAAAAGCATACATGCCTATCATTATGCTACAAAAGACAACATAAAATACTGTGCCCTTATCATCATGAGTTCTTGCGCAAAATAAATCCCGAGCTATCTCTCCTTGCTCAAAAATAAATCAAACAACCCTGATTCACTTTAGTAGACACCCCTACTTACCGGGATGAAACATGAGAGCACAAGGCCTCATTATGTGTCTATCGCACTACACAATACAACATATATACACACATATATAGGCTAGATGCCCTCTCAGGTGATACCTAGTAAAAATATTACCCTGGTGTCATGAACACCAAAACTTACCCTCACTATCCACAATAGTTCAAATCCATTGCTATCCAGCCGATGTTTGGAAAAAAAATCTACACTACTCCTATGATTCTCAAAAGTAGCAACCCCTCGCATAATACCAATCCCATCTCTGTGCACACCCCCACTCTCTCGTGGTTAACACCAAAGAAATCCACTACTCCATAGAAATATATTTATGTAATATGGCTGCTATAGCCAGCGCACCCACTAAATTCGACTTACACGCGAACTCTAGTGGAAATAATTCTATATTGTGGCACCCTCACTGTCACCCAAAACATACCCCTTGCCCATAGGATAAAAGATAATTACCTCAATACTCTAGATGCGATGGCTGATCCTCGGGTTCCTGAGCAGCTTCCCCCTGCCCGAACGCACCCATAACTTGTTGTAGTGGTTGTACATGCAGGACCTCATCCTATAATTGACCCCTGCCTCGCTTAAGACAATCTATCTTCACGTGTCCCACTTCCCCACAAATGAAACACGTCCTAATAAATTAACCTTGCCACTGATCCCTTCCTTGTTGGCCTTGTTGGAAGTCCTGGACATCCTGTCAATAGCCCCCAGATCTAAATCGCTTGGCCTGATTCCCCTGATGGAAATCCTTCCCCTGATGTCACCCGATCTGCTGTTGGGATACCCCACTAGTACTGTTCCCCCCTGCTTTATCCGACTGGCTAGTTTCCACTCCCCTCCTGCTTCCTTTCATGTGGAAGCGATATTCCTGGTAGTGGAAGAGTGCTGCATTAACGACATCTGTATAAGGTACAAACCCATCCATGAACCTTTCTTTCTTTCTTTCTTCACTGCGTACCTCATCCGATACAAAATTTGGCAAACGAGTGAATTCTTTCTCGTAATCGACCACTGAACGATCTCCCTGAATCACCTCAATGAATTTTCTCCTCATTTTAACCTCGACTGCTGGCAGGAAATACTGGCGGTCAAACCGAACCCAAAACTATGCAATAGTTATTGTATCCCTTTCCTCAACTGTGGTGATCGACTCCCACCACTGAAGCGTTGCTCCCACTAACCTAAAAGTGGATAGCATTTGCATTTGTACCTCGTTGCAATCTACTATGCGCAGGTGATGTTGAATATCTCTCTTCCACCGACACGGTAGAACCACATCTGAACCCCTTGAAACTCTGGTGGGTGGCCTTTTTGAAAGACTTTTTGTACTTACTGCCACTCTGACTGCCTCGGGTGGGCCTAAACATCTGGTACCACTAACGCCTGTGGGTGATCTCGTGGAAAGTACCTTTCCATTGCGATCATCGTCGCTTGAACTGCATGTGCCACTAATTCAGTTACCTATGTTGCTGAAAACATCTCTGGATGTTCTACGGTAACTCTGGCTCCTGATGAGCCTCCCTAGTCTCATCTCCCCCTGCTGCCGTAGCTGCTCTCTCTCTCCTGGGCGGCATCTGAAATGAGAATCGAATCGTATGATTTCACCATCAAATATAAAGTAATTGGAAGAAGAATATAAATGCACATACGCATAAGAATACAACAATCATATGATAGGTATCTACATCAAAGGATGCTAAGCTGAAACGTGAAAAGTCGCACAGATCCTAAGGACACTAGAACCTAATGCTCTGATACCATCTGTAACACCCCGCCTAATAAAATACCGGGTGATCAGTCCTATACCAAATTAAAATAGGAATCCCACTTGGTTCATCCTTATCATCATTGTCGAAAACCTTTTTAAAATTTACTAACCACGTAGTATTCCAAAAAGCTGGTGCCAAATTTTATCTTTTTAATTAAACAACCAATAACATGCGGAAAGATAATATGAGTCATACACCATGACTGAATTAAATCAACTGAATAAATAATAAACTACATGCTAAATAAACCATCAATCACCAAAGTAAATAGTCCAATACAAATATTCAACACCTGAATAATAAATCTGAAAATTGTACTGAAAGTCTGGGCGACAAGCCCTAAGTAAAACTGAAATTGATAGATGATTCCTACTCTAGGTAGGAAGGAACGATGCGTCTAAACCAAACTCCTTCTAGCATCCACATGTGTCGCAGCTCCGCGCCCCTGGAATAAAATATCAATCCTGGCGTCCCTGTGGCTGGACACCTAAAAGGTTTCGAAAATAATTTTATAGCAAGGTTTAGAACCCGAAATATTTTGAAAATATTTAGCAAGTGAATTAGCAGCAGTAATTAAAAATATATGAATGTGCTTCATATTTAAATTAGTGTCGCCCTATCCGAAGGACATACTCACCACTCCACTATTGTGCACACCTAACGGCTTCCTTACCCCACCTAGTTGTACTACCCCGTCCAACTAGTCCTGGTATAGCCTCCCCTTGCCATTCTACTCTAAATCGATTATTATTATTAATGGGTTATAAGTCATCTCATCAATTAACTTATTTAATTCCTTTTAAGTAATATCATATAACTGTGACACAAGTTAAATAAAACAAATACATCACACACTGTATTATTACCCACATATAATATTTACTACCATATATATACGTACCTTTACTACAACATCCACACATATATCATATGTATATCCATCCCTCCGAGTATACCCTCTCTCGATGATTCCCTCTAAAGTGCTATCTCACTAGGTGTGCTCACATAACCTAGTTCCCCAAGTTAGAATCACTCACCAACCTGGCCCAAAATATAAATGTAGTGGAGGCGGTCATATACCTTTCCTGAAAGTGAGATAAACCCCTCACCCATATACCGTACGTTATGACCTTGGGATATACTCACCCTACTCCTCAAGCTAGGGGATTCATCCACATCGCGCAACTTCCCTTGATAGCACTAGAGTATATAAATAAAATAAATATCTAGTACCTGATATTTAATAGCACACACAAAGTACACACATATATATATACTATCACCCCACCATATATATATAATATAAATCCCGGCTTTACCGGGTACTAAAACCCGTAACACTAGCCTGTATATTCTCAAGTCTAGGCTTCGACTCTAAATTAATTAATTTCTCATTCATAATTTATTACTTTCCTGAGTCTACAGTCCGACTCTAATTTAATTAATTTACACATTAATTAATCATTATCAATCTGAGTCTATGGTCCGACTCTAATTTAATTAATTTACACATTAATAAATTTAACACTTGGTGTCTCCCAACAAATATACCGGGACTCGCTTACTTGGCACGTACCATCGTTAATATCCAATCCTATATTCCGCCCAATAATTGATTAATCACACCTCAATTCCTTTAATAATGTAGTGCCACTCAACTACAATGCCTGAACATTTTCCTTCGGTCCAAAATCAATACCTACGAATTATTTCCCTAAATATTATTCATCTATTGGAATAAATCATCACACTCCTAAACCCAATTTTATCCCCTTATAATCGCTAAGGAATATGTTCTACACAAGCATTTATCACTGAATAAGAAGTAGGGGAAAAACATTAATTTAATTTCTCTTTATATATAAAACAAGCCGAACTATGAAAAATTTGGGACCATCGATCGATCAATCCTATCCATCGATCGATCGATCGAACATGTCCATTTCTTCTCTGACCTTCTATTCAACCATTAACGAACTCTCAAGATTTATTTTATCAACTCCCAACCTCGATCCATCATTTTTATCATCTTTATACATCTATTATTAACAATGATCATAATCTAAGTCTTTTAGTATCATCAAGTTCACGAGTTATCACCTACTCAAGAATACGAATTCCTAAGGTACAATCCCCCAAAAAATTTGAAAATCTGATTCTATAATCCCCCAAAATTTATCTCTAATGCATGTTTTCTATTTTAGTTCCATAACAACCAAATACTAAATGCTTCTATCTCATCAATTGACCCATTAAATCACATAACATGCTCAATTTCATAAAAAACCCAATTCATGCCATAACCCACCCAAAACGAATTTTGGTTTACACCTCCCATAATATGAATTGATTATCATCAATTTAAGAATCACAACAGCTAACCACTTTCTTGGAATCATTCGTAGAGTCTGATCCATTGGTTTAGAGAATGGTTGATGAAGAACACCCAATTTGTCCCTCGATTTGTCTCCAAAAAGGTCCCCAATTTGCTTCTTGATTTGTTTCCTTTGTGTTTCTCTCAAATCCTAGGTTTAGAGTTGTTAACTTCCGTTCAACACTTCCCCAATTAGGTTTAAAATCCCTAATCCCATTTTTGGCCAAATGGGCCTAATTAAAATGGCTCAAATTACTCCGTGTGGGCCCGACTATGCCCAAAAATGTCTCGAGACCCGATTACTACCCCTAGGTAGTCTTTTCTGACTATCTCAACCCATCCGGACTCGACCGTGCACTCAGAATTGTAATCCAAAATACTTTATAACATTCTCCAATTTTTTACCTCAAAATGCGACACACGAAATTTCGAACAATTAAACTTAAAGTCGCCAAATGTAAGTAATTCTTCTCACTCAAATAATTTCTCCAAAATATAAATTTAATTTTCTCCAATTTAAATATTTTTATATCTCCCGATATAATTAAATATTAAATACTCAAAATTATGGCGTGTTACAAGTTTGTTGTCGTTTGAACGACAAAAATTAAAACTTTGAGATTAAAGAACTCCGCATATAAGTATCACAGAAAACATATTTTCAAAAACAAAGGCCGTGTTCATCTTTCTGATAAAAACTAAACATCCCAAATATAGTTTAATGAATTAACTCAAAATTTTTTATCATTTAATACCTCACTAGGATGTCGGGAAGTCTTCAAACATGGAGATGCTTGATTTTGATTTGTCTTCTCACTACGTGACGAATTGTAACTGGAAACGCCAATGTACACACCCTATTCTGGTACCCCCTAAACTCTCCTTAGATCCCTAGCACCTCCCTTTATCACAACGACCCAGGTCATACCCCGAGTACTGACCTAGAAGCCACCGGGCACTCGTAGGTTCTGTTTGACCAAAAGAAAAAGTCTTTCGTTGAACGAGACTAAATGAATCTTTGAAGGTCAATAAAACTCATTTCCAACGGTCTGTCCTGTGCGCGATTCCGACTTACCATGCGGACGAACGACCTATTTTCCCCTAAAACTCAATCAGGAGGCCACCGAGCGCTCTCGAGCTCTGTTTAACCTAAGTAAACTCTTCATATTGACCAAGACTGAATGAATCTTCTAAGGGAATTGAAACCCCTTTCCAAGGTCCATCCCATGTGCGATTCCAACTTACCATGCGGACAAACGATCTGTTTTACTCCGAATGGTCACTGAATGCTTCAAGGCCCCAGTTGATCAAAGTCAACACCCCAAATCAGATAAAAATATTTGGAATGTCAAATTACATATCCTAACCTTTCTAATGGTCCACCCCGTGTGCAATTCTGATGTACCATGTGGACGAACGATCCGTTTGCGTCTGACGATTCCCTGTCCAATGGACTGACAAATGGTTTCCAGCCAAATTTGACCCAAAGTCAGCTCCTAAAACTGGGAGCGGTCCAAAGGAATTTCGAAGGTCTCAGAATTACCTTTCCAACGGTCTACCCTGTGTGCGATTCTGATCAACGGTTTTCGTTCTGCGGCCGATTTTCTAAAAAGGCCTGAAAGACACTGTCAAACGGTAGGTCTGTGTGCCTAAACGCACATGCCGATTGGCTGGAACAGGGCTATGCCGATCGGCAATTCCCTAGGCCTATAAAAAGGAGGCTTGACCTCACTTTCAAGGAGAGCCCAGATCCAATAGAGATCACTCTCAGCAAATCCAGAAAACCCCTCTCGAAGTCAGCGTGATTTCCACACCCAAATCCCTATCCAACCTTCACTTTTCATAATCCTTTTCATCAAACTTAGTGAATTAACCACTTTCCATCATCATCCAAGTGCAAGGGCTGCTCTCCAACATTCAAGATCAAGCTCAAGATCTTCAAGAAGGTCCAATCTTCTCTACTCTCTCCTTAAATTCTCATAAATTCGCAATAACTTGTTTTATTACTCAGAACTTATCTCACATATCCTAATATACTTTTTACTTAGTATTATTGCACATCTCTTATTTTCATATAAATAAAAACCCAAAAAACAAGAAAAAGAGGGTTTGCTCATAAATTCCAAATGGAAATTCTCATACTTTTCTTACACTTTTTTCATAACTAAAACACTTTTTTTTACACACACACAAAAATAAGAGAATCCATCCGGTTTGATTTATGGGATAAACCCCACCCTTCGTTTTGTATGCGAACTACGTGGACTTTGATGCCTCTATAGGCTACGTAGGTGTCTCAAGGTAAAACCCGAGACTCGAGTCTTATTTTTATTTTTTTCTCTCATTTTCTATTTTTCTCTAAACTCCACTCTCTTATATTATATATATACATATATTTGTTCTTTGTATCATATTATTCCACATGCGTTTTCGTTCCATCCTAACAGTCAACGTAAGGATAATCGCGCAAATTTTATTTTTTAATATTATTTTATACCTTCCTACGGATAACTCGCTTTATCTCTTCCATGATATAAGTCGAGGATTCCTATCTCCACTATATATACACATGCACACATATCACGGGGAAAATAAAGGAAAATAACAAAATTCATGAGAGACCGAAAGGGTGGAATGGGTTCCTAACACCTTCCCATTTCGTAACTTAGCCTCCAAACCCTTTTCGAATCATTTTGGTTTCGTATGCATCAGTATGTCTTTGGATGTTGTCCTTCAGGATGTCTCCCTTTCTTCTGTCTGTTTTGAGTAAAATAGACTGGCGACTCTAATCTCTCTACATTTTTACACCTCACCCAAATGACGTCGGCCGAAGCGCTCCCGAGAGGGATGAGCGAGACCTAGGATCCTCCCTCACACGCGCCCGCCCGCCACGAGGATCCGAGGGGATGCTGATAGTGGAGACTCTGCTGGGGATTTTCTTATGAGGGCTAGACTCTATTCACATGGGTGTTGTGTTTGTTTATATCTTCCCCATTTTTGCATGTTCCCATTTTCCATGTATCTCCCATACTTATGCTTCTATTCACACACTTGTAGAAAATTCTCCATGTACACTTCGTACCACATTCACCTAGGGTCACATATATCCACATGTTGCTCGCATCATCCATCCATACTTAGTGAACCATTGGTACTTGTACTTTGCTCCCTGTTTGGCATAATCGGAAAAGACATTCTCATAAGATACTAATAAGAGAATCATGCATGATTCGCACGACATCACCAAAGGGCATTGTTATTGACTAAATTTTTACCCAGTAACCGGTGGGTCACTTCATGATGGGCGCTGATCCGGCAGGGCGCAGTTAGCCTAAGCGATACGACTCTCACCTTCCATTGGCCAAGTACCTTTGACGTCTATCGAACGGTTCCCCCCGCATCGTACCGCTTGACCGAAGTCAAGACGGGAGGTATATCGCAGGGAACTCGTTCACGTGTGTCGAGTATATCGAATTCTCTCTCACACGTACTGTCCCCATGAGGTATATGGTGAGGCAATTCACGTACGCCCAGGTATATCAAATGTCTTGGCCACACGTACTGATTGCCCGTAAGAAAAAGATATATATCGTGGAAGTCACTCCAAAGGGGGAACCCTTTTTGATTCACCCAACCAGCTGCATACCCGCATATAGGTGTCAAGCCCATGACACACATGTTAGATTTTCGATTTCAACCCGAAACTCTACCGAAATTTCGGGTCGGCCTGCTGCCCAAATTTTCGTGCATTTTTAAAATGGGACCCTATCTGTGAGCCTGGTCACAAGTCCAGCCATAGCTTTGCATATATTACAAACCCAATTTTTTTAGGCTTGGGTCCCATCCGGAATTTCATTTTGAATTTAGGAGAATTAATACAAGTGAAAACATAATAATTATAATAATCATGCTGAGACCGTCTCCAAAGGGAAAATTCTCCTTTTTCTCTACCCAAAATCCAAAAACCTTTTTTTCCTTTCCTTATCAAAAATCCAAAAACATTTCTCCTCTCTTTATCAAAAATCCAAAAACATTTTTTCTTTCAATCTAAAAAAAATGTCAATTTTTTTCATCCCTTTATCTCAAAAAATAAATTTCATTTTATGCCTTATCAGGTCGATCGTAAGCCCTTAGTCTGGCTCCTTATTGGCTTTGGTCTTCAGTCAAGTCACCCCGAAGTTCCATCCATTCCCCTATTACTTCTTTCGAGTCTGAAATCCATCTGCCTTCCATGGAGAACATAGATCAAGTACCCGTTGTTCAGTCAGATCTAATGTCAGTCCTAGCTTAACTTGCGTCCAAGATTGACAACCTCCAAACTGAGGTCCGAGAGATGTAAAAAAACCAGGTTCCCATTCCTCAAGAACCCGAGGCCCTATTCCCTCACCCTATGGATCCACACGAGCCTATCTGTGTTCTCGAAGAATATCATCACGCTCCACGTGTCCCTCCTATCAATGGGCCGCTGCCTGCCCAGCTTCCTATACCGAATCTTGCCTAGCATGGGGCTAACTTGCCTATGATCATTGATCCAAAGGAAGAAGAGCTGAACAAAGTCAAAGTGGACCTCAAGATTCTCACCAAGAAGTTCTACCAAGTCAGAATCTCAGGAAATTACATGGACTACACCCACATGTCTTCTTATCCTAAAAAGAGGTTACCCGAGAAGTTTAAGATGCCAAATAGCGAGAAATTTGGAGCAAGTGGACGCCCCGATTATTCATCTCCAAAGTTATCACCGTTCCATGACTCTACTAGGGGTTTTGAAGAAGTTATGGACCAATTATTTCAGCAAACTTTGAAGGATACCGCCCTCCGATGGTTTTTGTCTCTTGTGGAGTCTAGAATCCGTAGCTAGGAGGATGTAGCTCGGGAATTCATGTCACAGTACAAATACAATGAAGAGCTTGAGGTCACCCGCCCTAATTTAGAGTTGCTTAAGCAAAACCCTAGAGAATCAGTCAGTAACTTCATTGCCCGATGGAGGGAAAAAGAAGCAACCATGAACAATCGGCCTTCCGAGGAAGAACAAGTCAGCGTAGTGAAGAAGAACTTCTTACCCCATATCCGAGAAACGATGGGAGGAAAATATTATCCCCACTTCCAAGCTCTCAGAGAGGTAGGAGTAGAAATCGAGGAAGGTCTTTCTAAAATAGAAATTGACCCAAAGAAGGTGTCTGGACAGTTCACCCCTAGAAAATATGACTAGCCTGCCAGTGATACAATCTCAACCATCAACAATATCTCTCAACCAACCACCTCATGGGCACCATAAAGTCTCCATGTCCCAGTCTGAAAGGAATGTACCAATCTCCATGCTCGCCTCTCTAAAGTATATCAAGCCTTGTTAAGCCAAAACCTTATCAAACCTTTGGATCCCCTTCCATTGCCATATCCACTCCCAAGAAACTTCAAGGCAGATTCCCATCGCGCCTTTCACCAACGTGCGGGCCATAACACCGACCAATGCTTTCACCTCCGAAACACAATCCAAAGTCTAATTGGTCGGGGTACCATCACCAGCTAATCCTAAGCCAAACACTACTCACAACCCACTTCTAAATCGTGTAAATGCCATCTTCCTAGAATAGAACGCATAATTCAATCCCTCAACTCAAATCACACCCATATACCTTCCTAAACCTCTACAAATTTTCCCATATTTGCTCCTACACCCTCCTAGTCTCGCTGATCAGTCACTGTCACTCCTTACGAGAGCATGCATCGCTGTCCGTACCCATTCTAAAAAAGGAAGCATGTAATTGTCAGAAGTGTTAAACGAACTCCTAGAGTTCGGGCTAAAATTTCCCTCAGAGATGGTCGTTGATTACCAAAGGTTCAGTACACTGTTCTAGGAAGCAAAAAAATGGGCCCAAGAGTCAGATTGTTAGGTAGTACCAACCGATGAAGTCAGTCTGGATGATGTTGTCCAGATCATGGCAGAATTATTCAGGCAAACTAACAATATCTGCACTATGATTGAGTTAGTTGATACTATGAATCTATAGGGGCGCCTGGTCCCTTTATCCTTACACATCCCACAGAATGGGATGACCTGTATGAAAAAGTCATTGAAGTTGTGGAATGCATTAACTTTGCATGGAAATATAGAATTATTGCCACCAGATGGGGGGAAGAATTCGGAGATTCAAATGAAGAACAAGCTTTTGAGAAAACTGGTTTGGTAGTCGACATGTGTGGAATGATATCATTTGAAGAAATCCTCGAAGAAATAAACAAGGTGTAAAAATAACTCGAGTTCGACGAGGAAATGGGGTTTACATTGTTCCCTTCTTCAGTAAATCACATGACCAAATCAGGGAGGCATTACCATATTCCAAGCTCAATACCAAAAAATGACAAGAGGAAGGGTGTTGAAAACCTTCCTATGCTAGAGATGACCTTCTAGGAGAGCAAGATACTAGATCAACTAAAGAAAACTTAAGCTAACATCACTCTATAGGGGCTTTTCATGTCTTCTCAGCTACACAGAAATGCTTTGATCAAGTTGCTCACTGGACCCACAGTTCATCCTTATACCACACCAGAAGAAGTAAATTTGGTAGGATCCTTGATCTGTACCCGAATGCTATCCTTTTCTGAAGAAGAAATCCCCAAGATTGGGCCAAATCACAATCATGCACTCAACATCTCTGTCGAAGTTATGGGGAAGGTCGTGCCACTCTCTCTTATCAATAATGGATCCGCCTTGAATGTCTTCCCACTAAGAACCTTCAAATGTTTAGGAGTTAAAGAAAGTGACCTCGCTCTAACCTCCGCTACTATGCATGCCTATGATTATACCCGTCGGGAGGTGATGGGATCCATAAAGCTTGTAATAGGGGCTGGTGCTATAAACCCCATCGTCGAATTTTAAGTTATTAACATCCCAGCTTGTTTATTTATGTTGCTCAGATGACCTTGGCTCCACAGTATCAAGGGTGTGTCTTCCTCACTCCATCAGAAATTAAAATTCTTCGTCGACGGATGAGTCATCACCATTTTGAGCGACGACGATAATGCTGAGGGTGCAAGTACCAGCAGTCCAATCCTTGAGATACAGAACAGCTCAAATGATATGCTCCTATGAGGATTCCGAGTTGAACCATTCTGAGTCCCGGCAGGGGACCAATTTAAAGAAAGATTTTGTCCAGAATAAGACCCTCATGGCAATGTCAAAGTGATTCAGATGTTCAAAAGCATGCACTTCATTCCCGGACTGGGGCTAGGACAAAGACAACAAGGAATAATTAAGTCGTTTGAACTGAAGAAAGCTTTCCCTTATTATGATTTGGGGTATCAACCATCAAAACAAGAGCTCAGAATGATCCACCTGTCTCGACCAAAGAGAGGACTAGACTACGTAGACTATCCCAGGTGATTACTTGAATGGATTATTCATCAATGGGGGCAAAGACTTCCACTTTTGTGGCTTTCCATAACCATGGTATGACCATATAGACAAGAAGATGAAGCCTGGAATAAAGATTTTTTTCCAAGACAACTAACCATGGGCCAGGTGTTCCCAACACCATGTACAACCGCTCATCAAAGATACCGAAGAGACTGAGGAAAGTGACCTTGAAGATTCCTTCAACTTATAAACACTGGGGCTAACACTCTGTATAGTGCACTTAGTCACTACATCACCGGACCCATCCCAACTATTTAAAGCTGTTGATGCACCTCTCCTTAACTGGCATTCTGCGCCAGTTCTACTTGCTAAAATCTCCCATAATCCCAATGTTTACCCTATTTCTTCTTTTGCTGTCTATCCTTGCTCAAATGTAACCGAGTCCTCTTTTGACGAGGTTCTCAATGTTGTTTTTCCTATCAATGAAATAAACAAAGATTTGAGTATCTTGTTGTGCCTTACATTAACTGTTTGGATTCTAATCAAACTTTTGATGATGTTGATTTTGCAAATGAATAATTCTTAACTGATCTAAATAAGGTTAATAATAAACAACATAACCGCGTTCAAGCTAATGTAGAAGAGACTGTTGTTATTAACCTCGGTTCTAGTAGCCAACTGCTCGAGAATAGGATAGGGGCTACCCTTAACGAGCATGAGCGGGTAAAACTCGAAGAATTTCTAAAATAATTCATGGATGTCTATGCATGGTCGTACGTTGATATGCCTGAGATTATTTCTGAAATAGCTCAGCATGAGATTCCCACTCTCCCAGATTATAAGCCGATCAAAGAAAAGTTGAGAAAGCTCTGCACCGAATGGTCGCTCAAGGTCAAAGAAGAGGTGGTCAAACAGTTAGACGTAGGCTTCATTCGTGTGATCGAATATCCCACGTGGCTAGCCAACATAGTGCTCGTGCGGAAATCAGGAAGAAAAGGTCGGATGTGTGTAGACTATTGGGATTTGAACAAAGCTTCTCCAAAGAATGATTATTCGTTACCCAATATCGACATGATCATGGACAACACATACAGTCATGCTCTCAACTTATTCGTCGATGGGTTTTTCAGATACAACCAAATCAAAATTCACCCAGACCACTAAGAAAAAACCGCATTCATCACCCCATGGGGAACTTTTTGCTACACCGTTATGCCATTTGGTCTCAAGAACGCTGGGGCTACCTACCAGAGGGCTGCCACAACCATCCTGCACGATCTAATTCACAAAGAGGTTCATGTCTATATGGATTACATGATTATCAAATCTAACACTAGAGAAGGTCATTTACTCTCCAAAAGTTCTTCGAATGACTATGAAAGTATCATATGAGACTCAATCCACAGATATGCATCTTCGAAATTACAAGGGGAAAATTCTTGGGATTCATGGTCAGTGAGAAGGAAATAAAAGCATATCTCACCAAGATAAAATCCACACTTGAGATACCACCTCCCCCAATAGAGAAAGAAGTCTGAGGTTTCCTTGAGAAATTACAATACATTAGTCGGTGCATCAGCCAGTTAACCTCCATCTGCCAACCTATCTTTAAACTCTTCCGAAAGGATTCAACTAAAGTTTGGAATGAGGCATGCCAAGAAGCTTTTGACCGAATCAAATAATATCTGACCCAACCCCTGGTACTCATGCTACTACAGCTTAGTCTCCAATTGATCCTATTCCTAACCATAATCGACACTGCAACTGGGGCTTTACTAGCCCAATACCTTGAAGATTCCTGCAAAGAAAGAGGCATCTATTATGCAAGTCGCAAATTAGTCACCCAAAAGTTATGGCACTACATGCTTGCTTTCCCCACTAAACTTATATCCTGAATGAACCCCATCAAATACCTGCTTGAGAAACCCACTTTATCCAGTCGAATGGATCGATGGTTGATGCTCCTAGCCAAGTTCGATATCGTGTACGTCACGTAAAAAGCCATGAAAGTAAGAGTCATCTCTGACTACCTTGCTGATTACCCCATAGAAGAAGCTGATGTCTGGATCTCCGAATTCCCATATGAAAACATCCTTTGCACTGCTCAAGATAATCTCCAATGGCAAATGTTATTTGACGGCACTGCCAACAAAAAGGGATATGGCATTGGGATACTTCTGATCGCCCCAGATGACCATCAAATTGGATTTCCCTTTAACCAATAACATGGTTGAATACGAGGCATGCATGGTAGGACTCAAGGTTGCTCTCAAGAAAGGTATTCAATGCCTAGACTTCTATGGGGATTTCGCCCTCATCATCGGTCAAGTGCTCAAAAAATGGAGAGTCAAGGATGAGAAACTCCAACCCTTCCATGCCCACTTAGAAGAACTTGCCTCCTAATTCCAAGACATCACTTTCCATTACCTACCTTGAGTAAAGAAAAACCTAGCCGATGCTATCACTACCTTGGCCTCCATGGTCGACATGTCCGAAGGAATAACTATGAACCCCTTCCTAGTTCAAAAGAAAGACAAACCAACCCACTTCTACCACATTGATCTCGTTACCACAGAAGATCTCGAGATAGCCAATTGTTAGTACACTGATATCTGGTGCCTCTTTAAGCATGGTAGGTATCCTGGGGGTTCTAATAAGAAATATCGAGCAATCCTTTGAAGACTAGCTTCCCAGTACATCATCTGTCATAAAACACTACTCAAAAGGAACTTCGATGGAACTCATCTGCACTACATCGCAGGGCTGACATTGAAAAGATAATGCAGAAGATTCACAAAGGGGAATGCGGACCTCACATGAATGGTCACATGCTTGCTAAAAAGATCATCCTACAGGGCTACTATTGGACCACCATAACCCAGGATTGCACCTCCTATGTCAAGAGATGCCTCAAATGATAACAATTCTCCAACCTTCAGGATTTACCTCCACGTGAATTATACAATATGACCTTTCCCTATCCGTTCTCCACCTGGGGCATCGACATCATAGGGAAGGTTACACCGAAGACCTTCAACGGGTATGAGTTCATCCTAGTTGCCATTAATTACTTCACCAAATGGGTCGAAGCGGATTCATACGCAGTACTAAATGCTAAGAAAGTGGCCAAATTCATCAAGAAAAACATCATTTGTCGATATAGAGTCTCGCACGAGCTAGTATCAAATAATGGGTTACACTTCGAGGTAAAAGTCATAGAAGTGGTCAACGAGTATGGGATTCAGAGACACATATCTTCTCTTTATCGACATCAGACCAACGACGCAGTTAAAGCTGCTAATAAGAACCTCAAAGCCATCATCAGCAAGATGATCGAAAGCTATCAGGATTGGGCTGATCGGATCCCTTACGCCCTCTGGGGCTACCAAACTTCCATTCGAACCTCTATTGGGACTACCCCTTACTCACTAGTCTACGGCATGGAATCAGTCCTACCCATGGAGTTAAAAATTCCCTTATTGCGCATCACACTTGAAAGCAAGGTCAGCGAAGAAGACTAGTGACAAAGACGTCTTAACGAGCTGACCCTCCTAGACGAAAGGATATTAAAGGCATTATACCACCTACAAGGGTACCATCGCCGAATAGAGCGTTCATTCAACAAGAGAGTCAAGGACCGCGGTGTTCAAGAAGGGGACCTAACCCTTAAAGAAATCATAGAACCCATTTGGGAACCCAGAGGGAAATTCAAGCCCAATTGGATCGGCCCCAACATTATCAAGAAGATATCATTCGGGGGTGCCGCCATGCTTACCGAATTAGATGGGGAAGAGATGGGTCATCCACTTAACCTGGATATTCTCAAGAAAGTCTACCCCTAGTTCGAAATCTCGGCGCACTATAACTTTTCCCATCTCCCTTCTATTTAAAAAAAATCTCTTCATTTCCTTCTACCCAGAACTACATGGGCCCGATCCTCTGCAAAAAACCATTTTCAAACAAAACTAAAACTTTTCAAAAACCCCAGAGGTACGTAGGAAGCTCATACACCTTACATGAGCACGGTGCTTTCTTTTTCACCAAATACTATTATTTTCTTATCTCCAAGAACAACAATCAACTCCAACATCTACTTGAACAAAAGGATTATGTATGCCTTAGCGAATGGTATAGATAATTCACACAACACAAAATTTATCAAAGGACACAGCTGGATGATCATAAACTTGTTTATTTCACTAATAAGAAATTAGGATACAAATTACATATGAAAAGGAATGGATAACTCCCTTCCCCCTACCCTCCTAAAGAAGCCAAATAAAATACCCACATTTATTCCCATTACAAAATAAACCATTCTACCCATAGCTACAAGAAGGCTCTCTCGGCCATCATCGTTTGCATCCTAGGGTCCCCAAGTTTTCCGTGCCTGAACAGAGTGTCGCAGACAATCCATGGACCGATAAGCTCGAACTAGCTTTCAAAAAACCATAACATCCCCTTCCATGGTGTCTAAAGAGACAAGCCACTTTTGTCCAGTCTCCACTGCCAACATCTTACTAACCGCTCTCATCCATAACCACTTCATATAATCCCTAGGGATATGCTAAATTATCCCAAAAGACTAAGAAGGATGGGTCGAAGAATGCCGATTCTCCCACAAATTGCCAAGCCGAAGGCGCAGATGCTCGGTCAAATCCTCTACCGAAAAGAAATTTAGTGTTCGAGGTGGCACAACCTGTGCCCAGCCAAATTAGCACAGAAGCCGCCAAGGGAAATAAAAAAAGGTCTGGCTGACCCTAACCAGTCACACATATAGGTATTCTCCTAGATCTAAAATAGGCAACAACTATCCCCACCAAGGCACTGACCAGTACATATTTTGAGCCCCATGATCCACAAGCCAATTCTCCCAGCTCTCAATATTCAGGCCAATGCTGAAGAAGTGACATGAAAAGAAGTTGGGTACAGCCGACAAAGGATATTCTGGAAGAGTGACCAGGTGGAGTCTTTCAGATATCCACATGAACAACATCACAGGGCTACCCAGCAAGAAGTCAGAACGACCTTCTCGCCAGGCATCGAAACCATTTAGTGTCTTCGCTAGTATCACCGCCGTAGGATTACGACGGTATGACATGCATGAAGTAATGGCTGCAAGTTGCAGATCCACTAGTAGTTCCCCAGTCACCAGCATCAATTTTGATACTAAGCCCAGAGTAATGGCTCCAGCATAGACATCATCACCTACTTCCCGTAAATTCAGAAACTATAACACTGTCGGGAGGGAGATCATTCCTCCAGCAATTAGTGATCTAGTCACCGAAGGCTAAATATGAAGAAGCTCGGCTAGTAAATCCCTGGAAGAACGGGAAAATTCAGGTAAACCCGCAGCAACACTGGGATTTATCCCCAGTATGGAAGAAAATTCCTCGTAGGTAGGACAAACTTCATCCAACCCAAAGCGGAATACATGGTCTTCGGGGTACCAAAATTGTACACCCGCTATCAGTATGTTCCACTCAATGGACCGATTGTGCCACAAAGAGACTCGACGCATGTTAAAAGCATAGTAGTCGATGTTATAAGAGAACATCGCTTCCAAGGATTCGAGGTAGCAAAAAAACTCAATGCTACGAGGGAGATCCATCTTGCAGGACAAAGAGATAGTAGGAAAGTAAGTAAAAATGTGAAGGTGTGATGAAAACACTCCACCCCTACCCCTACTTATACTTGAGAACCCTCACTAAAGACATAATCCCTGCAAAAATCGGAGGGAATCTTACCCCACAAGGTACAAGAAGCTGAAGAGGGAACTAATCAAAAGCTTTGAATTGATGGGACTAGACTTGACTGCCAATAGGCAGGACAAGGGTCTTGCCGATCGGCAACCCCCCATTTTTGGAAATTTTCCTTTTTCCTCTTGTGTCAAAATCGAAAAGCCCAATAAAAATAAAATTAATATTCTCAATAGAATTTCGAAAATCCTTTTCCTTCCCATTCTTAAAACTTTCCTCAAAATCCCAAAAATATCTCTTTTTATGATCTCAGCAGCAAAGTAAAAAGTGCATGTGCATGCATTCTTCATTCACCATTAACAAAAAATAATAAAAATTCCCATTGTATTGCATATATATATTATTCTGTGTTACATCAAATTTTGCATGAAATAAAAGGAAAGCAAAAACAATGGGACTCAGCCCGAACCGACATTTTCTCTCTCTCTCTCTCTCTCTCTCCTACCCTTCGCCCCTCTCTCTAAGAGCTTCCACCCCTACGATGCGCTCTTTTTCCTCTACGGCGAGACGACGCACCACCGCTACCCGATCTAGAGTCCTCCCCGGATGAAGCAGATGACACCAATCAAGAAGGAAACTGGATTGCGTCCTAAATATGGGAAGTCACCGAAGATATCCAGTCTCTGATGTCCCTCAGCCAAGTGGTCGACACCCGAACTTACTGCAAGTAGAAGGCAAAATCAGTATCAAAGAGGGATCAAAATAGTAAAGGAATAAAAAAGAGGAAGAAGGTATACCGTCGGACGAAGAACCTCCTTTGTCAAACCAAACTCATCCGAATCCATCGCGTGAGGACAGTGTAACATAGACACCATCCCTCCATTAGCCCGCCAAATTTTGTACGAAGGGGTATATAATCGAACGAAGGGAACCTTTGAATTCGTTGCCTCCGCAGACGCCGATGGACCACTGCCGCTGAGGTAAGACCCCACCGCCCGACTCGAACCTGTAGGAGGGAAAGGCAAGACATAATATATGTTTGGAGCCATCAACTAGCTCATCATAAAATCCATATAGTCATACGACGCAGACGTATTAGTATACAACAGGTAGGACTCGCCAATCATCGTCGCGATCCTCGCATCCTTCGACGCAGTCGCTCCCGCCTCATAGACTTAGGAGGATGCGCAGGTGGCACCACCTCCTCCTCCTCTGCAATCTGCCAAACCACCCTCTCCCCGAGATACCAAGAGTGGCCAAACTCATGCACCAGCAAATGCCTCATCTGCGCATTCACCTAGTCACCCCCGTATCCTTAATAGCTATCCCCTAAGGGTAAAAAGTCACCTAAAAACCCAGAAGGCATAAGTCAATACAGAATCAGAATGCACAAAAACCACTAAAGAGAAAGACTCTTACCCTACCACTGGTCATCCCATTCAAGACCTGACGCACCGCCTCCAAAGGAAAAGATCCCTTTGACTGTCGATGGGACTTTCACCATGGATAGAATCGACAAAAGTCCCCAATAGGCTCGTCCTTCAAGGCAATCAACGGGGTATTGCACCCAATCACCTCATAAAACCACGTCTACCTAAGACAAGAATTCACAATAAAAAAAGACGCATAAGGAAAATGCGAATGCATGAAAAGAAAATGCGCAAATTAAAGAATACATCAAGGAGATACTTGGTTCTAGTAAAAGTTTGTCGACAGTACCGGCTGAATGCGTCCAAAGAAAAACAGAGGGTCGCCAAAGTAAGTCTCCCCCAATCGTAGAGAGGGACGTTCGAAAACATCCTTAAGTACAGCAAGAACCACAAATGGATGACGTCTCCGGTCGACTCCACCATGAAACCTCCCAGCACCAGCAAAATGAACAACTGGGCCATCTGCCTCACCTACAGCCCGTCCTCCACATCAACCACCCTACTCAGCAGGACATTCTTCAGCAAGGTCAGTCGGATGGAATCCCCAGAGACTATCCTCCCTATGTCACTGAGCACCGCCCGTGCCGTCTTAGGCCTCACCCGCAAAGAGCGATCCACCTCTATCTGCTCTCCATAACAATCCAGTCCCAGCAGCTGCTACAAGTCTATGGGAGTCACGGTTATCTAAAGAAGGAAAAATCAAGAATACCAAAAGTCAGGTTACTTACATAGCCACCAGGATTTACCACCCTCGAAGAGTGATGACGAGATGGCTACCATAGTAAGGTCCCCTCATTCGCAATCGGCTCTAATGAGTCAAATGAGTTCTCACTCCCCAAACTAAGAGGCACCCTGGCCCTCCACTCCACATTCGCCTAGTCATCAAAAGTCAACCATTACATATGCGTAGTGCTCACAAAGGCAGCCATTTCTTAGAGATTGGAATGCTAGAACAATTTGCAGAAGAAAATCGCAGAAAGAAAGAAAGCAAGAAGATGTGAAAAATAAGGGGAATTCACCCCCTTTATATAGGATGCCAAGGGTCATTCCAATCGGCATTGAACCCCCACCCACCGATTGGAACTGACCCCTTACCTTCCTGAGGCAGTCCAAAAGTCCATGCCACTACCGAATGGCAC